>JAQPPZ010002316.1:2500000-5000000 GCA_028583015.1 Wollemia nobilis
TCATACATTTTTTTATATACTAAAATATGAATGTAAATGGCCTATATCATTCATGAACTATGCATGAATAAAAATTACAATATTAATTGCTCAAATCTATATGTAAGCTTTATTCTTTTTCTCCATGTTACAACTATGTAATCTACAATATTCATTATTCCTAGATTACTTTATCATGGAGTATTATATTAATAATATATCCATAGTAATATGACTCTTCAAGTACTTGTATATTGCTCTCCATATGAAAAGTCCCATGACTCTTGGTTTATCATATTGCCACTTACATACTAGATGGATAATTGAATCTAAGACACTTGCACACATTGATATGATTCTTACACTTCTACATGCACTCCTAATCTAGGATACTTGTGCACATCCTCACATTACATATTTGCACTCTTACATACAAGACACTTGTGCATATTTTCTCAATCTACACTTGTACTCTAACTTACATGATACTTGTGCATTTCCTGTATATTGCACTATTACACGACAATTGTACATTTCTTACATATTGCACTCTTACATGACACTTGTGCATTTCCTACACATTGATACTTACATAAAAAGGAAAATTTAAATAACAATTCTAAACTATAGAATAAACCCTAATCAACTACATATTTATAATTATAACATGAAGGTACCATAGGGGATACATTAGTATGTACCAAATAATGTCATATTCCTCAACACTCCCTTGCATTACATTATTTTGTTATTGAAGAATTTAGTATTCAATATTGGTCTTCATATTTGTCTTCAGTCTTCATGTGACCTTACACTATTCATGAACCTTTTCTTCTCTGATATCTTCATCATCATCTTGAACCTTGGGTTCATTCATTGCTTATGTTTGTAGGAAAAATTTAGACTAGGTTGGATCCAATTTCCTATATTCTATATTTTTAAAAACTCAAGCAATTTATCATTAACCTCATCTTAAAATAGATATTCAACAATATCTTAAGAAAATCCAATTGAATCTAAGACATATATTCTATTCTTGATTGAGTCTATATCTTTAGTTTAGTTTTGATACTTGATGATGCATTTGTTATGTTCATTTATATATTTGAATTCAACTAATTTTCATTTTTCAACCAATTTAGTAATTGAAATAAGATTGGTTGATAGTCCAGGAACATATAAAACATTCTCTAGCACAAAATTTGAAAAAGGTATGCTAGGTATTACTCTACTAGTTCCTTGAACTTGATATATCTTATCATCTATAATTTTTAGAGATATTATCCCTGATTTCTAAAGACTCAAACCAATATAATTTTCTAGGCATATGATTACTAGCTCCTAATTTTGTGTACCAAACATCTTTTCCATTTGAACCTTTTGATGAGACTTAAGTGATATTATCTTACATATTTGATAAGAGTTTTGAAGAAATATTTTATGATGTTGTCCATTGTTTTCAAAATATTTATTTTGAATATTTCCTCTCATAAAGTATGGTTTTGTTCTTTTATAATGTTTTCTATGTTCAAAAGTTTCTCTTTTCAATTTATCAATCGTAAGTTGAAAGCATTATATCTCCAAAACTAAAAAATAATAACTCAAATATAAATTTTACAAATTTTTCTAATACTTTGATGATGAAAACCTTTTAAATCCCTAATTTGATTTGCAAAATTTCAAACTTCAAAAAACTTTAAATTCCAAAAATTCAAAATTTTTGAGTTTTTCAAAATTTCTAAAAACTTTAAAAATATTCTAAATATATCAAAAAACCTTAAATTTTTAAAATTCACACCAAATAAAAAGTGTTTTAAGGCACCTTTTCAAATGAGTGAGAGCGGGAATCCAAGAGGGAGTCCAAGAAAGCTAGAATTTAGGTGAAGTGAGGTTAAGGATGGTCAGTTTTAGGATAGTGATCCTATTACGGTTAAGCTTGATGTTGCAGTTTGTGATCATTTCGAGTTTAAGGACCCTTTGATTCTAGTGGAATGCTAAAATTGGGACCCAAGAAAATCCAAAGGTGGGACCCATTCTACCTCAAAATGGGCTAAATAAAATAGCGAGGTCCCATCCTAGCCTCATGACCAGATAGATATTTTTAAGCCATCCATTTTATTTGCCAAAGTAATGACGAAATCGGGTGGTCCTTGCAAAAAATAATATTTTGATCTTAATCCTATTTTGCACTGGTTGAAAATATCGTGTGATTACATTCAAATGGCTCAAGAAGAAGGCTCTTAGAATTTAGTGGGTAAATTTTAGGATAGAAGGTCTGATATAGATTCTATGTGAAGATGGGGAATGTCTAAGTGGTGGACATTGGGGTTGTTGGAGATTGTTACCATTAGTAAGTCCTTAATTAAGCTTAACTATGAAGAAGACTCCATACATATCTTGGAAGGAGGATCGTGGTTATACAAAAGGTGGGGTTTGTTTCTCTAGAAGTGGGAAACATACTTCAACCCCTACACTCAAATGGTCAACCTGGTATTGCTCTGGGTTAGGTTACCTGGTTTGTCACTACACTTTTGGTGCTAGGAAATTCTTAGAGGTATAGCGAAATATTTTGGAGAGCTGATCTCAATTGATGTGGTGTCTAGGGTAAAATATTACATGTTTTTGCAAGGATGTGTGTTATGGTGGATATCGATGTGGATCTCCCAAGTTGTATTGAGATTCTTTTAGAACCAGGTATGTGGAATCAACCAATATAGTATGAGAATATGTTGTTATAGTGTTAGGGGTGTGGCAAACATGATCTCATTAAGAACCTCTATCTAGTCCAGCTAGCTTTAGCTAAAGCAAAACCCATGGAGAAACCCAAACAAGCAAAGTTGGTTGTTGAAGCCAAGGTAAATGAAGTGAATCCCAAAATTGAAGAAGAATATCCTCCTCTGGAGCCAAACCCAACTAAAATTGTGATTAAAATAGGTGTTACAAAGATATTTTAGGCCCCCTGGGTCAACAAGATATCTGAACGAGAGCTAAGTTTTGTTCCCTTGACTCTGGTTAATGAAGTATCATCTATGATAAATTCCCAGACGGCATTATCTAAGAGTAGTTATGGCCCTTCTCTAGAAGGGGTAAGTAATAATGACCTTGTCCTCCATAATTTGTTTAAATGTCTAGAAGTTGGTGAACTAGTGGTTCAACAATTGTCTCAATTTGAAGAGGTTTCTTTTCCCTCCCCTAAGGTAATTTTAGATAAAGCATCTATAGGGCCTAAAACCTGAAGCCACCATAAAGGTCACATAGATGTTGGAATAGAGAAAAAAAGGGTAAACCCACTAATAACTCTTTACGAAAAAAAGAAGCAAAATTTGAGCTTGCCAATGACTTCCAAACTTTGCTGAAAGTGGAAAGAAGTAAGGATGTAGGTGGTAGACAACTGAAACTTAAATTATTTAGAAGATCTCCTTAGCTTGGGGTTGGTGATAGGAAATTTTGTCTTAAATTTTGTCAATGAAATTCCTCTCCTGGAACATTAGAGGTTTAAATGGATCCTTGAAAAGGCATCTAATCCCATATAGTAAGAAAGAGGTAGATCCAGATATTATCTTTATTCAGGAATCTAAAATTGATGAGGATAATTTTGATGTTATCAAAAATTCTATTTGGAAAGAGTTCAGGTTTGTGTCCAACCCTATGAATGACTCTTCAGGTGGTTTGATTTGTTTTTGGGATGTTTCTAGAGTGGATGGTTTTTTTTATCTTCCCTTGAAAGATCCATCAATATTTGTTTGTTGTAAATTCTTAGACCGTAGGTGGATTCTGCCTAATGTTTATGCCCCAAATTTGGGTCCTAGTAGATAGGTATTTTGGTCCACATTGTTGAATATGAGGGAGTGCTTTGCTAACTAAGCTTGGGTGTTAGCTAGGCATTTTAATTATTTGCTATATTCATTGAACAAAAATTATGGTAATTATCCCTATGCTAAAAGCATGGAGGATTTTGTATATTTTGTCAACCAAGGTGAGCTGATGGATATGGATCTAAAAGGCTCTAAGTCACTTGGAGCAATATAAGGGTCAGTGAGCATTTAGTCCTTGTGAGGTTCGATAGATTTTTCATGTCAAAGCAAGGTCTTCCCTTCTTTGGTGATGTGTCTCTGATTTCTTTACCCAAATTTAGGTTTGATCACAATCCTCTGTCGTTTGATTCTTCTTTGCACTTAAATTTTTTTCTAGGCCTTTATATTTTGAAGCCATGTGGTGCTCCTATCCTGATATTGAATTCAAAATTAAATAATGGTGGGTTGTTTAGGTGCCAGGTGAAGGTATCGCTAGAATAGCTAACAAATGCAAGTTGATCAAAACTAATCTCAAAGTATAGAAAAAAGTTATATTTAGTGATATTTTTAAAAATAAAGAATCTCTAAAAAGCCAACTCAAAGAGATTGATTTTAATGTGGAGGATTCGGGTCTCTCCATGGAAACTAGATATAAGGAGAAAGGTTTATTGGTTGAGCTCCACAATACTTTGAGTAAGGAGGAAATACTCTAGAAATAGAAATTGAGGGAATTATGGTTAAAGAATGGTGACCTAATACTAAATTCTTCCATTCTACAACTCTAAGGCATAGGAGGAACATGATCCATGAGATTTTCAAGGAAGATGGGTCCATATCAATGGATACCTGGGTAATCAATATAGAGGTAGTAGCTTATTTTAGTTCATTTATAGGTTCTAAATATGTCAGATATAGAGAGGTAGAATCCAAACTTCTATGCTCCATTTCTAATATGGTCTCTAGGGACATGAATCTGAGCCTGGAAGAGCCTTTTTTGGATGGTAAAATCAAGTTTACGGTGTTCAGTATGGGTGCAATGAATGCATCAGGGTTGAATGAATTTTCCCTACTATTCTTCCAATATTTTTGGTTGATAGTTGGTTCAGAGGTGTGTGATGCTGTGAGAATTTTCCAATCCTCTTGCTTGATCCCTAATGGAGTCAATTCAACTTTTATGGCTCTAATTCCAAAATCTCCTTTGATGATCATTTTTTTTTTTATTTTCATCCCATCAAAATCTGTAATAAAGTCTACAAAATTCTTTCTAAGTTAGATATAAACAAATTAAAGACTTTTTTGCCTCTTCTCATTGACAAGAACAAAGTGACTTCGTGGCGGGAAGGTAAATTTTGGATGGATTTATCTTTTTTCATGAGATTATGCATTCAATGAAGATGAGCAGCAGACCTGGTATCTTTCTAAAGGTGGGCATTAATAAGTCTTATGAAAGGGTATCCTAGGACTTCTTGGTAGAGGTGTTCTTGAAATTTGATTTCAATCAAAAGTGGATTAACTTGATGAGAGCTTGTTTCTTTTCTTCCAAATTCTTGATGTTGGTTAATGGTTCACCTACTAGTTACTTCCAGATCTCTAGGGACATTCACCAAGGGGACCCTTTATCTCCTTATCTCTTCATTCTTTTGGCTAAAGCTTTGGGTAGGTCTATCTTGATGGATCCTAATATTATGGGTCTTATCCTAGCCCTTACGATTATCTTGCATCACCAATTTTCCAATGGCACCCTTCTTTCCTTTTTGGCGTGGGTGGTTTAGGACATAGCCATTAAAAAATAGTGGATCTCTTTGAGAGAGTGGTGGATCATAGAGTTAACTTATTGAAAAGAAAGTTATATTTCATGAACAATCTGCTAGCTAGGTAAGGGAAAATCACCAATATTCTTGGGTGTAGCATTGTTGAATTTCTAATGGTGTACGTAGGATTACCTCTGTTTAGTGGTAGGATGAAAGAGAGTTTTTGGGATCCGATGGTGGAGAGACTTCAAAATAAGGTTTCTTTCTAGAAAAGGGCTCTGTTGAGCCAATATAGAAAGATACTTCTTGTTAAATAAGCTCTTCAAAGCATCCCTATCTATTTTATGTCTATTTTTAGACTCCCGATGAAGGTCATTTCTAAGATAGAAAGTATTCAAAAGGCCTTCCTTTGGGCTGGATCATAGGATAAGAGGAAATTCCACCTTGTCTCTTGGGATCAAGTTTGCAGTAGCAAATATAGTGATGTCTTGGGCCTCAAATAGATTCACCAGATGAATGAGGCCCTTGTGTTAAAGCAGGGATGGAGACTTTTAAAAAAGGAGAGAGTTGATTGGATCAGTATAGTTTATGCCAAATACCTGAATATTCAAGGTAATATTGTTTCTGATATCTTCTATTGATTATATTTTTTAGAATAATTTAGTGAAATACAAAACTGCACTTATCAATGGGATGAGATGGGTCCTGGGTAATGGCAACTCCATTAATTTTTGGAAAAAAGCTTGGGTGAGAGATACACTTCTTTTTCAAGATCCCTCCTTAAGTCCAGATGAAATTCTTACTATGAGGTTGAAATGGTCTATGGTTTTTTATTTAATTGGGATAGAGAATGAAAATAAAATTTAGAAATCTCCCCCTATAACTAATTATAGTAGAGAAATAGAGCTTTCCTAGTCTACTACTTCCTATCTTCTCAAATTTCAAGTGATAAAATAGCTAAATTTTTAGGATGCTCTAGTCTAGAAAGGTGAGAAAGATGACTCCTTCTTGGTTAGGTTTGCTTACACTCTCCTTGTTTTGAATGCCACTATTTGGCTTCCCCCTATCATCTATGGTTTAAGCATTTGCCTCTTAAAGTCAATATTTTTTTAGTTGGTTTTTAAAAATAAACCTCTTACCATTGATAATTTACGTAAAATAGGTATGATTTTGCCCAATCATTGCTAACTCTATGAATCTTGTGAGGAAAATTCTAATCATTTTTATCTCACTTTTTAATTTTAAATATTTTCGGTGGTGCTTTGGTTCCATTCCCTATTTGACCCATCATCAGATGATTTTGGAATTATTTTGGATTTTGGGGACTCATTGGTGGTGGGTTTACTCCATTGGTAGGTTTTTGTGGTGGGTTTGCTTCGTTGGCAGGATGTGTTGGCAGGATTGGTGGTGGTATTGCTCCATTGGTAGGTTTTGATGGTAGGATTGGTGGTAGGTTTGCTCTGTTGATAGATTTTTTTAGTAGGATTGGTGGTGGGATTGCTCCATTGGATGGTTTCATTGGTAGGATTGGTGGTGGATTTTATCGATAACATCCTCATTGGACCTAGTTTTTTGAGCCTTGTGGATCGACATGGGGTAGTACACTTTTTAAGCGTGTCCAATTATGAAAGTTTTCTCATTGTTGGAGTCACATGTGGGATAAGGATATTCATTTGCATGAAATATATTGTATTTATCCAAGGTAGTGGGTTTTTTTTTGCTCGCTCACTTGATCATTGGCTAGTGTGCCATGTTAGCATATGCATTATTTGAGCCACTTTTGCTCTTGATGTTTTCATATGGGCTAACCCACTTTTTTCCAATTCTCAAGGTTTCATTCTTCAAGATGGTTAGATGTCAACTCTCCCTCCCATGATTAGCTTTGATTGCACACCTCTTTGAATTATATTGCAATGGTTTATTTTGGAAAGAGGGCAAGCTTTCTAATTTCAAAATATCCTCATTGACTAGTTGGTGTAGATGTAAGGATTGTTAGCCCCATGTGTGGTGAATTATTTTTCTCATCGAGTCCATCCTATATATCTATGGTATTGATATTTTGGGTATGTTTTTCAAACTCCCATTGAAAATTATTTCCTGGGCTCACTCAATGGTTACAACTATTTTTATCTATGGGGGAACTTCTTCTTCAACTTGAATTATCATGGGGTGCTTTGAAGTTGGTTTAAGTGGTTAAAGCTTGCTAGTGGGTGGAAGAATATGGGTCAAAAAAGATAAATTATTCCCATGGAACCCAAATATCTTGTGGTGGATGATGATATTAAGAAGATCCTATGCAAATGTGGTCTTTTGGAGTACCTTAAGGCTTTCTACAATCACCATATGGTCCTTTCTAGGATGATGACACTTTCTTAGAGAAAAGGATGGGTCTAGGTGGGGGGCCTAGATTTTGAAATCTCTGTAGCCTTTATTGGAGATGTGATAGGTCTCCCAATTGATGGTGCTTGTAACAACAAGCCTAAGCACTATCTACTTAGGGATTTGGGTTTCTTCCTAGCTCAAGATAAATATCTACCCAAGTTATAGAATGATTATGATGCTAAAGAGCTAAAAGACCCTTAGGGTTGGGTTATTAACGTTATGGATTTTTTCATGTTGGACTATAACCAAGATGTATTGCATAGTTTTCATATCATATTTATGAATCTCCTTAGGTGGAAGAGGCCTATGAACATTCCTTATTTCCTATTATACTCTCTGGATAAGACCTTGACTGATGTTAGAGATGGTAAAGGTTTAGATCCAATTCACCAAGGTTTAATCTTGCTAATTTTTTAGCATGTTGTAGGAAATAGAGGAGTGAAGGTGTATGAAGCATTGGCTCAAATTAAAAACTAGAAAAATCCTTTAGCTTGTGATCCACCTCTAGTGGATTCTAACTCCTCCACTAATAGTTCTTTAGATTTGGACGAAGAGATTTTTAAAAGTCCAGTGTTTTCTACTCATAAGAAAGCTAATTTGTCAAGAGGAATTTTTGTTTCAACTAAAGGTGTTTGAGGTAGCAAAAAAAAAAAATCTAAGAGGCCTTCATCTATTGTCTCTTTTGATTTAGAGTCTGAGGAATTAAAAATCCAAGGGAATTCTACTTAGGGTAAAAATAAAATATCAAGAGGTGTCTTTGTCTCTACAAAATGAGTTCAAGGTGGTTGAACTAGATGTTCCAAGAGGCTCTCCTCTAAGGTGACCCAAAACATGTCTCCTGCTATGATGTTGGATATGTTTGATGATGATACCCAGTCCTCTAGATGGGAGAGAAGTAGATCATTAGTTGATCTAGCTAGAGATAAATATTTGAACCCTTAACTAACTTCTACTAATACCATTTTGTTCCTCAACTCTTTGGAGGATAAGCATCAAGTCCTTTGTGGTTCTCTTTAGGTGGTTATTTCCTACATCGAGGATATCCAAGTGATGACCCAAAATAAAAAAGGGATGTTCCCCATAAGGACTCGAGTAAGGTTAGAAATTTGACATAATTGGTCTAAGTCTTAGGTTTTATCTTGGTGGATCATGTTTGTGTTGGGTTCCTTCCCTTCTGGGTTGGATGGTCTATTTCTTATTGGATGGTTGGCCGGTTGGGATATTTTTGAGTCATTCAATTAAATTGGTTGGTTTTATCACATGGTTATTTAGGTTATTTTTGAGAATGTTTCTCCTTTCTAATGTAACAAGTTTTAAAAACCCTTTCAAAACCCCTTCTATTATCTAATAAAAAAACAAAATTCACACCAAATAAAAAAATTAAAACTATTATCTCCTTATTTCTCATTTTGTTTTATTTTTCCACCTTCCTTAAAAGAGTTTGTCAAAACATAAAAAATATCATTTAAACTTTAATCTCATTTTTTAGATTTTACCATTTATCAAAAAATAAAATGGTGATATTTCATTTGTCCACCGATCACTTTAAGATCACTTAGATACATTCCATTTCTCTCTTCTATCCAGAGATAAATTTACCTCCTAATACTAATCCATGATATGTATTCCATGGTACCTAACTTGTGGTTAAATATTAAATACACACTAGTTAGAAACCTTAGCTTATAACTTATAACTCCCACTATTTTATGCTAAATTCAAATATCCTCCCTCCAAAAGTAATTATGCTTTGTGCTAGATATAGTAACAATTACTTGAGGACTCATCATCAATAAAGTAGTTATCCTCGTTATATGTCCTCATTTGTAATGCTTAAAATTCCTCCTATGCTCAAACCACATGCATGTTTCTTTGGCTTGTCCATTTCAACTCATTTCATGATCATGTGTTGGCATGTTTGTTTCTCTAGTTTCTTTGGCTAGAGAGTGCTCAGATGAATTTGATTTCTTCTTATGCTTTAGGTTCCTTTGCCTAGAAATATTTTAGGTGGATTTGCTTCTCCTCTAGTGAAATCATTCTCAAGAAGATCCACTTCAAATTTAAGTGTATTTGAATCATGGAAATAGGTTCTATATTACCTTCAAGTCATAATTATTCAATGATTATCTAATATTTTATTGGATTAAGGCTCGTCTCACTGGATTCAGGTCTAGTTTGCTTCACCAAGTTGATGTACTAGTTTACATAGATTCTTTAGAAAATAAAGTTTATTTTCTATATTGTGTAGCTTATTTTATCTATATTGGTTGACTAGGCCTTACTTATGTTGACTTTATCCTATGATAGCCTTTTGTGTCAATTGTGCTATTGTTTAAATGAGCCTTGAATTCTTATGTTGGTCGAATGTCTATTTTACTATGTTGTCCTATTATACTGGTCAAATAGCCTATCCTTTTGCTTTATCTTCTTATGTTGGTTGAAGTGCCTATCCTTTTGATATAATATCTTGGGCCTATTTCCTTTCTGTTAGCCTCTTGGTACTCTTTCTTCTATATTTTTCTCTTGGGCATTTCTCTTTTATATTGACCTATTGGTCCTTTATCTTTTGTATTAACCTCTTGGAAATTTATTTACTATATTGTCCTCTTGGACCTTTCTCTTCTATGTTGGCTTGTTGGGCCTTTCTATTTGCTCTATTACAAAAAATATCTACCTTGAAGAACTTGATTCAAAAAATTAATCCATAGCCAAGACTAAAATGATATATAGATATATTCAATCAACCTAGTTCTTTAATGTATTTTGGCTTTTATGCTCTGTAATATTCTACTTCTTCAAATACATCAAGGTCTATTTGAATTTATTCGTCTTCTCTTTTATTTGTTCTAATTTCTTATTCTCTGCTTTCTACCTTCTCTTTTCTTCTCTACTATTCTTTATACTTAGGCATCTTTGAATGCTTCTCAATCTACTACAACTTTAATTATTCTATTGCTTCTTTTCTTTGTTTTGTTGTACTTAGAAACTAAAATTCTTCTCTATCTCCTATAGGAAGCTTCTCAACCTCTATAGCTTTACTTCTCTATTGTCAATATAAAATCTTCAATGTCTTAGGTCACACCTAATAATCCATTATAATTATTCTCCTTACTAGAGAACCTAATATCAAAGTCAATGAATGGCCAACGTTCTCCTGAGTTGGTTCTGCGTCAATCTGGCTAAGTCCCAGTCTTCACTAGTTTTCCTTCAACCAAGTGAAAAGACTCTATCCTATAAATCAAGGTGATTGAATCCTAGTCCTCTAAAATTTCTACTCAATAAGATGTTTAAAAATTAGATTTCAATTTTGCACTACCTTCAAAGTGGATAGACTATAAATTAACTTTATCAAAATTGGACAAAGTTAATTGTTAATGGTGGCTAATAAATAACTCTATCAAACTAGACAGAGTCAAATGGAATATTTGATACCACTGTTGGATTTTTAAGCCTTTCTACCACAAAATATCATAGTTCCCAATATAAAATAGCCATAATATTAAAGGTAAAAATAATAATAATAATTATTAAATAAAATGTGGGAAATAAAAGAACCTGGAAGACCTTGCAAGAAAGATGCTAGAAATCAAGGAATAAGGGAAGATATTGCTGATGGGAAGCAAATAACCTTAGATTTTATGAAAGGAAAGCTTGTTATTTTTTTCTCAAGTTATAATACTCATGGTCCCCTTCCTAAGGGGATGATGATTATGTGGAAAAAAAATATTTTGAACTTTGTGGGGCTGCCTTCAAAAGGAGGATTTGGAGAATAGAAGACTGTGGAAGATCTCGTTAAAGGGAAGGATCATGTAGTGTCTCCTGATAAGATCTTTGATTCTAAGGCTGGTGGTGGTAAATGTAAAAAAATCCTTTGTCCTTCCTGATGAGACTCATTTTTTTTAAACAGACGATGAGATTATCTCGAGAAAAATTGTCTCCCTAATGGACTGTGGTTAATTTTCTTTTTTCAAGTTTGAGGTTCAATTATTTTGTTTTTGCAAGGTCTATATCTATATTTTTATTGGGTGGTTCTAGATCTATAGTTTCTGATTTATCCTTTCTAATATTCCCTGCTAAATGGATGCATGTTTTTTCCTCTCTTTTTGGGTAGGAAAGTCTTTTTTGATTTAATTTTGAAGCGAACCTTGTTATTAGTGGATGATAGCTAGATGCATGATGGTCCTTACATGACTGGACATGGAGTTGCTTGTGAATTTTTGGTTTTAAATTTTTATGAGTCTATTTAAATTTTAAAATTTATTTTTGGTGCTAGATTGTTTGGGCAATTGATGATTCTATCATCAAGATATGTGCTCCCTTTTTTTGGTAATGTAAGTTTCATATGGATCTTGGGAGATCTTGATATTTTTATTGAATATTTGACTCTTGAACCTCTTGTCATATCCCTTTGTATATTCTTTGGATCTTCATATTTGTCTCTCTTGGAGCTATCCTATTGATATCCATCTTTGCTATAAAAAGGTATGGGATCCTCAAAATCCCTTTGTAAAATGTTTGGGGTCATTTCAAAACCTTAATAATAATAAGAGTAGAATATATGAGCAAATTAATATGTATATGAATGCCTACATAATAAATACAATAAAATTTATTTATATACTAAAATATGAATGTAAACAACCTATGTCATTCATGAACTATGCATGAAGAAAACTTACAATATACAAGCTTTATTCCTTTTCTCCCTATTACAACTTTGTAATTTCAAATGTTCATTCTACTTGGATTAACTTCTCATGGAGTATTATCTCCATAATACACCCATAGTAATGTGACTCTTCAAGTACTTATCTATTGCTCTCCATATAACAAGTCCCATGACTCTTGGATTATCATCTTACCACTTGGATACTAGATGGACACTTGAATTTAAGACACTTGCACATATTTACATGACTCTTGCACTTCTATAGGAACTTCTAATATAGTGCACTTGTGCACATCCTTACATTACATATTTGCACTCTTACATACAAGATATTTGTGCACATTCTCTTAATATACACTTGCACTCTAACTTACATGACACTTGTGCATTTCCTGCACATTGCACTCTTACATGACACTTGTGCATTTTCTGCACATTGAAACTTATATAAAAGGGGAAATATAAATCACACTTCTAAAATATAGAATTAAACACAATCTATTACATATTTACAATTTTACCATGAAGGTACCATGGGGATACATTAGCATGTAGAAAATAATATAATATTCCTCAATATGGATGATTGTGAAGTATTGATATTATCTAAAGGGGAGTTGTTTGCCTTATTATTATTAGTGACTACTCAAGATTCATATATTGTTTTAGGCAATGCAATGTTATTGACATAAGATGATGATCTTGAGGAACTTCCATTTTAATCAATTCTAGGATAAAAAATGTCTATGGTATTGATGTTGAGAAAGAAGTGTTCATAGTTTTATTCATTTTGTAATTTTAATTTCTTAATTGTTAGAGTGTTTTTGTAGGGCTCAAGGAAGTCATTTTCATAATCATTATCAAAGGATGATGGATAATTATTACATTTATTACAATGGGATTTATATCATAATCCCTAACACTCTATCCATGGTTCAAGTTCTAAGGGTTCTTTAATACCTTACCTACATTTTTCAAGACTCATCCCATGATATCAAAAGTTTCACAAGATGTATTTGGGTATTTGACATAAATTGGATATATAACAAGAAGCATGGTGTTATTCAGTTGGATAGGGGTTGCCTCCATGAATAACCTTTTAATTGGCCATCCCAATATAAATAAAGATACAACTACCAATTTGTACTATTGTACCTTTTTGAGTGGGCCTTTCTAAATTTTGGGGTGATGGGGGTAATATACCTAAGTATAATGTTAATAACTCATTTTAGAGATCGATGTTTTGTATTTCCTTATTTTTTTTCTTTTGAGTTTTCTATATGATTACTTGTTTTGGATTCACGATCATTATTATATTAAGTGAGAGGTAGATATTTTGTAGTTTCATTATATGTACAACACTTAAATATGGACAAAGGCATATGTTTGGGTTATCATTTTCAATGGATTATCAATAAGTGAAAGGATTATGATCTATTGGGATGGTGTAAATTTAACCTTGGTAATAAAATTTTAAATGTTAGTGAAATGTAGAAGGAACTAGTTGCATAGCATGAATCCAAGGTCATCATAAAAGAAGATTATAGTTTAAATCACATATCAAGTTATGGATTAAGGTGTTGAGTATGTGGGGTCATACCTTTACAATAAGGACTAATTTATCCATAAATTCTTAATTGTCATATGTATTAATAACAACAGTATATTTATTTGAGTATTGTTTGTTTAGTCCAATCTTATTAAGGAATTTAAGGTCACAACCATTAAGGGAAGATTTGTTGTCAATTAGTACTCTTTTGGTAAAACCATCATTGATCTCATAAGTGATATGCAGTGGATGTTTCCTAAGCATTGATGGAGGTGGAAAATCTTCTTTATAGAAGGATATGGTTGCATTATTAATGGCTATAGCGCCTACCACATGGATTAAATTTGATGGAATTTCAAGTAACTACTTGCTCATTAAAAAGTTTGAAGAGTGTTTCCCTATAAACGGAAGGGCTTTCAATAATTTGAGTAGGGAAATGTTTGAAGGTATATCTTCAAGTTGTTACTAAATATTGAAGGTTCATTTTCCTTTCTCGAGTTTTTAAAACTAAGGTTAACCTTTCAATGGGGTGAACTTATTTAGACTATGGATTCTAAGGAGGGTCAACAAATGAGTTTTACAACTGAGCTTTATATTGTTGTCTTGTGACTATGTGAATCATTCCAACTTTATTTTGGTAAGGTGGTGGAATATTTTTGTATTGTATACTATTGGTGGTATTTTGATCATGATTGGGTAAAGGGTATTGGAAAATACCCAAATATTGGTTAGAATATGTGAAAGGTTGAGGGTCACTAAAGGATACTTGTCCTTCATCAATAAGATCTTGAATAAAGACCCTAAGACTTTTGCATATATTAGTTGAGTGTCTATTAAAGCAATGATAAGATTATTGTTCTATGATATTAAATATAGGTTGTTTTTTCCTCTTTGGATTTAAAGGTTTTATAGATGGTAGTTCAATCATTTTTACTTCTAAGTTATGTTCTAAGATGATAAAAAGGGTAGGTCTAACTTAACGTATTGTCCTCTAGACCTCTCTTGTTTATTCAAAATAAGTTTTGAAGGGATGCTATAGAATATCCATTATTGTTATTTGGACTAGAATAATTGACTCCTGTAGACACCTAAAACACATCATTTTAAGGATACTACCCATATGGATACCTTTTTAGGCTATATGACCCACCTTGGGTAGCTTTAAGGACTAATAGTGGTTTTCACCACTCAAATAGGGGTAAATTACCTTTTACATCCTGGATCGTCCCACCCTGAGATGACCAACAATCACGATTGCCCTACCCTAGTATGGCTACCTTACTCTGGAATGGTCGCATTTGTAACAAACTCTAGCTCCTGAGTTAAAGGAAATTAAGTTACATGGGATAGCTAAGCATCAACTATCAAGTGCAAGAAGGTTCTAGAATCGGTGGTTGCCCTCCCTAAACCTATTTTATTCTTGATTCTTGGCTTCCCTCACAAGCCAATATTCCCATTTGGAAAAAATATAAGAAGATACCTTGATTTCATAAAAAAAAAGAGCAATTGGAAGATAATGAAGTGCTGCTAGATTGAATACCAGAGAGATTCTACTCTCGTAAGCAACGAAGTGCTACTGGATTTTAGTCTTGGAGCTTTCAAGAGCAACAATGGAGTATCTCAAATGTTGAAGACCAAATTCAAAACTTTTGCATCCTCAAAATCCTTATTTTATGCTAATTTTTGTAATTTAATCACTCTTCAAGAGTGTGACCCTTGAACAATCAATTTGACATATCAATCCCAATGTTTCCCACATCGGTCACAAAATACTCTTCCACTATTTAGTGGCCATATCACCTTGAGATATCCTGTAGGTGCCACCACACTACCTTAGGATGGTCAGTAGGCCAGATCGTTGTACCTCAAAACAACCTCTTGGTGATATCTAATTTTACTATTTTTCTTGATAGCACTAGGATTAGTAGCATTTCATTTGCTTTCTAACATAGTTTAATTCATTTTATCATGCATTTATTTATCATTTGTAGCATTTCCTTTGAGTTTATTTATCATGAATAAGGGCCTCATCATGAAAGGCTCCACAAATGCTATTAATATCTTGTGAGTGTTCTTGTGTGCAAATTTTAGGTCTTGGCAGGAGCTATCAACATAAAGATTCATCACATTTACATCATACCTTGTGGAGGTCACAAGAAACTCCTCTCAAATCAGTTTGAGGGTGCAAATATTCTGTGTATTACACCTACCATATTTCTTGATTGTAAAATCTGTATCAAATTGGTATCCTTCAAAGGGATATCATTGTAACTTCCTTTTCAAGGACATGATTCAATATTAATAAGAAGGCACCATGTATTTATTTCTTGTCTTTATCTTGATGGTTACATAATTTTGTTATTCAATTTTAATTCATATAATTACATTAGGTATACGATTTTTGTATACCACAGTGGTGATCACTGTGGTGGAATATTTCCATATTTTATAATATCACTGCTAATTACCTATTTTATTGAATTTCTTTAATTACATGTACCACCATCCTTAGATGGAATTATTAGCAGTAGCAACCATCCTACCCTGTGAAAACTAGTAGACCTTGTCATTTTACTTAGATATGGCCCTAGAGAAGAATCATAAAATCAGAGAAACATAATCTTTAGCAGACTAAGGCTTCACCTGTAAGTTATTCTATCCTCATTTTCCTGCTTTCAGTACAAAAATATAAAAATTTCATGCTTAAGTAGAAAAATTTCATACGACAGTGGTGATCACGGTGGTGGACTCTATCCACATTTATAATATCACTGCTAATTTTTGATATTCTCAATTTTATTGAATTACAGGTACCACCATCCTTAGCTGGAATGATCAACAATAGCATCCATCCTACCCTGTGACAACTAGTAGATCTCGTCGTTCTACCTAGAGATGACCCTAGAGAAGAATCACAAAATCAAAGAAACATAATATTCAGTAGATTAAGGCTTCACTTGTAAGTTATTATATCCTCATTTCTTGCTTTCAGTACAAAAATTTAAAAAATTCATGCTTAAGTAGAAAAATTATAGAATAAATTCAATTTTTAGTTAGTCTGTCTATGAATGCTCCTAGATCAGGTGGCCTCTGGGTCAAGTAGCCCTTGTTTCTAACTATACCTATGTAAGACGACCTCTATTGTAGACCATACTACATAGATATGTCCTTTTTCTGCTTTCTATGTGGATTGTGTGCTTGTTTCCTATGCAAAGGTTGGTATCATATTAGGGTTTTACAATTTTAGATTTCTGAAACTAAAATGTTTTTACTTAGGAATATAAAAAATTAAATGTTATTTTATACATTAGCAAAAATATATTGAATCCTCTATGCTTGCATTTACTTTTTATATAAAATAAAATTAACCCTCACACACCACACACTATCTTAAACATCAACGAGTTGTAATTCACACCCAACCGTTGATTAAGACCAACGATGATGGCTTTCATCTCCATCTCATTGGCTTGTATGTTGTTATTTCATACCCTATTCTTAGCCAAGGCCGGTCCAAAAACCTTCATAATATGAGGACTGGTAGGACCTAGGCTCCCTCATCGGGTTTGGATTTCATCACCAAACCCTAATGGGTTTCACGACTTGGACTTCATCACCAAGTCAGTGTGTGAGAGCATACATGTGAAAACCATTAAAGTGAGTTAATATCATTAGAAAAAGAAAAAATGAATAATAAAGAAAGAGTAACAACAAATCAAACACACCAAACAATCTAGGACTCACAAAGAAATTTTTAAAAAAGATAAAAACATTTTATACTTTATTTATTTATTTATTGTTTACATAATTAACATAATATTCTACCATTCGATTTGAGACCTAATTATGAATGGTCCATATTTACAAAGGATAAACACATCTATTGTTGGTTTTAGGAGTTCTACCCTCAAAACCCCCACTATGGGGTCTCCACCCCCTAGACCCCCCATGGTGACACATGTAAGGGGGGCGTTGCCCTCCTACATCCCCCTTTCATGGAGTTGGTCCAGATGTGGCTAGAAAAAAGACCTATGAATTAGAAAGAGAATCAGGCTTCACAACCAACGAACATATCCAAATCAATCTATAGGACATGGCTATCCCTGAATGGCATATTATATGTTATCATAATGCCAATACCATCCATAGGGGATCAGACCTTCAAGATATCCCTATTAAGGAGGCTCCCACAGGTCCTCAAGAAAACCTTCCTAACTTTGACAGCCTAATAGAATTTTATAAAAAGATCAATCTGCCCATTGAGGAGCCTAGTAGGTCAATGCCATGGGTTCACATATTGGCTTGCTCTATACATCTATTAGAATATGAATATGAGTATACACCATGGCCTAGCCTAGATGAGAAAGCCACATCACTTGATCGACCAATGATGAGTCAAAAATATGCTAATCTAGATGGGTACAACACTCATAGTAATATATCCCCATTAGCCCATGCCTTTATTACAAATTAGGGAGAGGAACACTCAAGGCATATTTATAATACCCATGAAGAGTACTCTACATGAGCACGTTATGCCTTTGTGCAGCCTAAATATACAAAGTTTACATCTAAGCCTGAATATCATGCATTCATCATAGATGAGGAAGAGGACCCAAGTCATTCTCCTACCCCTCATGAAGAGTACTTGGTGCAACCACATTACGTCTCTACATTTATCAACTATACGAAAATCATTCATAAACTAGAATATTAGGTCAATGTGACCTTTAGGGATCATGGGAAACAAGTAATAGATCCTACTAGGGGAGAAAGACAACATAAACCCATTCATATTCAAATACGAGGATACATAGACCCTATACAAGTGAGCAACAAAATCATACTCATCAGGAACTTAGGAAAAATATTAAAAAACAACAATTAAATCAACAATGAATGGACCCACAATGTGCACACCTGCAAAGTTTGTATCAACAAAGGATACAATAAGGGCAATAAAATATACAACAAGAGCAATTGCAAAATAAATTGCATAAAGTAGTGCCTACACCTAGCACCTAGAGTATGCAACAATGCATAAGATGACCAGTATAGTATCAAAATCTTCTCCCTCAGTCACACCAAAATTATGTTGAACATCAAAGGCCGATACCTGGTTATCATTAAGAAACCCATACTCCTCAACAATATCAAGATCAACAAGAAGAGGAATTATATGAAGAGTCCGAATAGGGATATCAGGAACAAGTAGATACCTACCCCGAATCCATTTATTATGAGGTACCTAATGATTATACTTTTTGCCTACCTCAACATCAAAATTGGCTCTCTCTACCTAATCAAGGGTGATAGTAGGCATATCATATAATTTTTCTAGGGGCATACAAAGTGCTAACTAATCGGCTAAATTCATTAGAAAAACAAGCTCAAAGTTTGGTTTATTAAAAACCCACACTAAAGTAGCTTAGAAATCAGCATTTGCATCCATTAGTGCCATCACTACCATACCCACTACATTTTACGATGCCTAAACTTGAAAAGTTTAAAGGTGATAAAGATGTGCAAGAGCACGTGATAAGCTTCATCAATATTTTCTTTCATCTTCAAGACAATGATCCCTTGATGTTGAGGACCTTACTTATAACATTAGTTGGGGGTGCTTTGGAATGGTATAATCATATACTACGCCATAGCATATACACCTTTGAGCAATTAGTCGATACGTTTTTAGAACATTTTACATTTAGCGCTAAGAAAATAGTAAACTTGACTGACTTATCTAGCCTTTGTCAATTTGACGATGAGCCAATCAGGGAATATAGAAATAGGTTGAGAAAGGTGATGTCAAAATTACCTTTCACCCTACCCATAATGGAACTATATCGAATGTTCCCTAGAAGTTGTTCAAAGTAGATATCGCTCTTCTTACAATTACAATAGTATTAAATGTTCGAGGAGGCCTTAACATAGACCAAGATTGTTGAGGACATCAAGGTCCAAGAGGGTGATATTCAACTCCATAAAATGGAATGACCATACAAGAATATCAAAGGTGGTAATATGCAAAAAGATGCAGCCCTAGTCAATCAAGTTATTTGGAGTATCCCTAGATCCTCAAACCAGGCCGCACCACCTCAAATACCAATGTAGCCTAATTACCAGGATTATCCTCCATCGATCCAAAATAATGCACAAAAAAATAAAAGACAATGCCAACAACGTCATCTACCACGGTAATATACTCATTTTCCAGAGACATTAGCATCAATTTTTAATCGATTTTATGAGGCACGAGCAATCAATATTTTTGAGATCCATCCGTTGAAACCTAATAAGCATAGATCAAGGGGGACAAAGGTAAATCTATGTTGTACTTGCCATTGAAAAAGGGTTCATGACATCTAGACATGTTACCCCTTTAGAGATTTAGTATAGGAAATGATTGAGAGGCAAGAGCTTCAGATCGATAATCCTCTTGCACCTATAAACCAACCAATAGAAGTCTTCCAAGACCCTTGACCATGTACAAAGCAAACACAACACCTACAAATCAAGTAGAGCAACCTAAGCAAGTTAGGTTCATGTCAATCCACCTCTCCAAGAGTTTATAGGAATGATCAATGTTGTAACATAGGACCAAGAATATCAAAATCAATCTATGCAACCTATGGCTTCATCCAACATTTTCTCTTCACTCATCACTCCTCCCAGTCAGATCAATCACATCACATTAAGCACAATGCATAGTGGGGGTGCTCAAGGTGTCACACCTTCCCCATCATCCACATTACAATCAACGATGCAATTTGGGGATTATGAAGGTATCACACCTTCCCCACATTCACAAATTCTCACACACTTTGGTGGTGTTTAATATATCACACTTTCCCTTCTAAAATATAAAAAAATCATAAAAAAATTAGAAAATACAAATAATACCAAAACAATACAAAACATCAAAATACAAAAATAGTTGCATCATGCATTTCATTGCATTATTCGATTAGTTGTATTAGGCATTTTCATACATTACACTTGCATTAAGACAAGTTGTGTTTACATTCTTATGAATAACACCATGTTTGTATACCAATAAATCTCAAATATATCCATTATTAGCATGTGTGGTTTTCTTTATGAGCTTTGTCTTATTAAGAGGTCCTCATAAGATAGGTTAGATACCAGACGAATATCAACAATGATATTTAGATGACCATTGGCTATTTTATGCACACCTTTTAGTTTACATTAGATTATAGGAAAAACCCCCATATACCATATATCATTACCATATACATTCCCATTTGTGAGTAACTATGTTTTTCAACACCACCAGTAAGTTCCTATAGGGTGTTTACTAGGGTTTTTTAGTCATTCAGCCATCCCTAGTTCTCTTTTTTGATTTTTTAGAAAGCTATCTTGGCCTTGGAAGGTAAGGTATTGCTTTGTTAGTACCTTTATGTAGACACTAAAATGTGGTTAACCCGATTAAGCACCCACAAACAATGATCAAATTGGCATCATATGGCCCCTTGGGCAGCCCTTAGAAGGCTCACAGTGGTTCTAGCCACTCCGGAAGGGTTTTTGGAGGCTTCTGGCCCAATTTTGGGAAGTTTTGGCCCAAAATTCACCACCGTCCCACCCTGGGATGGTGGAATATTCCCACCATCCCACCCTAGGATGGTGGTGAGCCATCATCCCAGGGTGGGACGGTGAGCAGGTTTGACCCAAAAAAAGTCAAATCTGGGACATTTGGCACCCAAAAACTGCCATTTAGCATGCCATTTGGAGCATGCGGGTCAGAGGGCACTGCATCCTTATGACATGCTTCATAATGGAGGCCCAAAATGGAGATTCTCTTCCACACCCAGTGCATGCCTCCTTTTTGACAAATGGCGCCTCCTGCCATGCATGCCCTTGCATGCCTTTTTGCACATGAGCCCCTTTGGGCTATAAAATGGATACATGGTCCACACCAAAAAATAAGGAGAGGAGTTCTAGGATATGCAATGGAGTGCTTCCAAGATTTCCCCCCAACCTATTGAGCTCTCTTGCCCTCGAAATCTCCTCTTAGCGAAGGAGGTTACCGGGTGACTTCAAGAGGGCCTTTTGAGCGTAACTTTTCCATCCGGGTGAATTTATTCACCAAATTCGATGAAAACACCCCTTATACTATTTAGGATCATTCCCCAATGGGATTGGTAGCAAAAAGTGTGCATAATTGGTGGGTATCCCTTCCCAGGGTGCCCCCCAATTAGTTGCAGTCACCACCATCCCCCAGGATGAGGACAAATCCTTGCACAATTTTATTACTATTTTTTAATTATATTATTCTATACTATCATATTATTTTGTGGTTTAAATTTCATGCAATTTGGAGTTAAATTGACCAAGTTATAGCATTTTTAAGTTTTTGCAGGTCCGTAGGGCCCATCCGGGCACCCTAGTTGTATGCAGGTGGATCTGGGCCTCAATTTGAAAATATAACCATATGGGTTGTCTTGAAATTTCCATTTATGCATTCTTTCCAAATTTCATGAGTTTTGGATATGTTTAGGTTTGGGATTTGCTTGTCTTGGTTTTCGTAGGTTGTAGGCGGGCGGCGCAAAATCGAGGGGTCTACGGATGCAATTTCAGATATTTTTTTGGTGATATCCCCTAAAAACATCCTCTTTAACATCTCCACAAATTTTCAAGTCATTCTGATCTGATTTGATATATTTTTAATATATGTGTTCTTTTGCCCCTATGGGGATTGCATGTTTTCCACCATACACCCTTGCTATTTGACCCCTTTTGCTTCCTTGTGTGTAGGTGCAGGTTCTTAGAAGGCATTGGGAAGGAATATCAGACATCAGATATTGAATATACAAGCAACGGTGGCATTGGCCCGCCCACCTCGATTGTGGGTACGAGGAAAGGCACTGGATGTGCACCCAGATTTCTTGGAGGATTTGATCCTTGGGCACCCCAAAATTTGTAACAATTGTATCACCTTTGAGCCCTCAAGGGGACTACTGTGTAACCTTGGATTTGATCCACCAAATTAATAAAGAAGAGACTTGTTTCATTTCATTCCTTATTGTTTGGTATTGCTTCATTTTCATATGCATGCTTCCGTTTGATGCTCATGAGCGAGATAGGATAGATACACATATTTTTATTCATAATTAGGTGCACCAATTTTCCCTAATTTAGTGGTGATCATGGTGGGACCCTTGTCCCTTATGATTTGGGTGAAAATCTGACCTCAATTTTGCAATTTTTGCCCTTTTTGTGTTGTAGGTGCTCCCCTCCCCACCCTGGAACGGTGGTAGAGCCTTTATCTAGCACACCCTAGGATGGTGGCTTCACCATACCACCCTAGGATGGTGGTGAGGCTTCTAATCATCCCACCCTAGAGGTGGTGAAACAGAGAGATTTTTGCCCAAAAATTCAGAATTTGGAGAGCTCAAAATGGACAAAGTAAGTGCCTAAACCCTCTATTTTTCTGCTACATTTTTAGAGACTATCAAAAATTAGTTTTCTTACTTCATTTGCTTGCATAGAAAGGTTAAAAGTTACATTTTTTCTTTTCTTATAACATCACATAGCAAAGGAAGAAGAAAAATCAAAGGAAATCTAAAATAGCAATGCATCTTTGTGGCTTGATTGTTTATGGCTTACCCAATGGGTAAGTTAGCATTTAGGATTTGCATTCATAAGTTGCATTTGTAGGTTCTTTATCCTAAATTTCTGAAAGTAAAACACACTTATTTGCATGCATTTAGTGAATGATCATTGAATGCTTCTTTGCTTACTTTCTTGGGATTAAAAGGAACCCCCACACATCACGCTTTATCTTAACATCGACGGCGTTGGGCTCTCACATCCAACCCATCGATCGAGACCAACAGTGGATGTCATTACCACTTGATTGGCTCATGTGAAAGAGTATCATCAGGACCCATCCATGGCCAAGGCCGACCCAAGATCTGTCCTAACCATGCAAAATAGCATGCACTCCTCTTCGGAGAGGTGTATCGCTATGCACGGGGTGTTGGGTGAGGGTTGGTAGTACCTATGCTACCTCGTTGGATATGGATTTCATCACCATATTCAGCTTGTGTGAGTATATAGGTGAAATCCATTTAAACATTTGAGTACATCATCCAACAATATTTCAAATACGTGACACAAGGTCATCCTTTGCAAAACAACACATCTGAAACACACGAAATAGTTTAGGGATTCACACTTAAAACTTAAAAGAGATAATCATCTATCTTATTGAGTGTTTCCTTCTTGTATATTATTTCATTAAAAATTTGTAAAGAAGATAATCACTTGGGGTATTGATAGAGGAGCGCAATGGTGCGCACCCGCAGCCAAGCCCAAGCATGGGTGGAAGCTATGGAGAGTGGATTAGGAGACATGAATCATCTCCGATATAGCCCTAGGGACTTGGTTATACCTCCCTGGTGAGCTTCTACTCCACCTAGCCCCAAGATAGTAGGGCACGAGCCTCATCTCCGAAGGGATCCTCTATGGGACACCCCGAGGGATGATGGGTATTACATGGGAGAGTGTTCCCGGTATGGAGATATTTCATAGGCCTTCCTTGGTGAAAGGCAACTACATGCCGAGGTGCTAATAGATAGAGTGGTGCCATGCATCCACATTCCCATCAGGGCTGACATGCCTAATCCTAGGTAGGAGCATGACTTCACACACTGGCCGGAGCAAGTCGATACGACTTTACCTCCACATCACCTTGATAGGATACAACAACTCATGCAGCCTGATGGGAATGACACCCATCGATCGGGGTGAGCCAATTCTGCCCTACCTTTCCTCATCCAAGAGGGAAGACATGAGGAGATCCTAGACTTTCCTCAAGAACAATATTCCATGCATGCTCGATGTGCCTCTGTGCCAGCTGAGTATAATGAACATATGTTCCAGCCCGAGCCTCAAGTCAATGTGGTGAACCTCGAGAGAGGCAAGTACCCTATGGAGAACACAGATTACCTTGGACAAGGTCAACCCTAGGGTGAGACTCCTAGGCCCCCTAGGCCTCGCACTATGGATCAAATTAGGCAAGTGGTTGTAAGATATACAGAATGCCAAGCTCAGTTCAAGCAGCTTCAATGGGATAAAGAGCAACTAGACCACTTGCACCAACTTGAGAAAGAAAGGATCGAATGACAGACCAACGAGCTATTCCAAAAGACTTTAAGAGAGAGGGTTCCTACCCCTAAGACACATAGGTAGGAAGTCCACCCGAGGCAACCCATGCTCATTCGAGAGAGGTCCCTGAGACCTTATCAAATGTTGCCTCCATGACCTCCTAGGCCAGATCGGGAGATGCCTCCCAGGCCAAACATAGGGTGCCCACTACGGGTAGATACCCCCATTTATAGACCGGCTCGAGAGATGCCTTACGGGGCTTATACTGAGCATGAGCCAGAAGTAGAGTATGTTGAGACGCCTTACCAAGGCAAGGGGGTGACTTACCACCGCCTCACCCTAGGTTGGAGGATCCTAGACCTCCATCACAAGATGTGAATAAGGATGAGGAGATCAAGTCCTCAGGCCCGTATAAAGCATTGCTAGAATGCTTAGAGTTAGTAGAGAACAAGACCTCTGGGTCGGGATCTCAAAAGCCCACTATGCACCAATTGCATAGTCAACCCATCCATCCATCAGTACCTATGCCTCCCTATCCAGAGCAATTTAAGTTGCCTCAGTTGGCTACCTTTAAGGGAGAAGAGGATGCGCAAGAACATGTCACTAGGTTCCTAGGTCAATGCTTTGGCATTCATGATGATGATGCTTTGCTTCTGAGGACATTTGTGACTACCCTCACTGGCCCTACCTCCGAGTGGTTTTACCAACTCCCTAAGCATAGCATCCATAATTTGGACCAACTTGTGGATGCATTCCTAGAATGCTTTGCCTTCAACACCAAGAGGAAGGCAACGCTGGCCGATGTAGCTGGGTTGAAACAGTATGATGATGAGTCAATAACAAACTATGGCAATAGATGGTGAACCTTGCTCGCCAAGCTGCCTTATCTTCTCCCCATGTCGGAGTTGACTCAGATGTTCTCCAAAAGTTTCTTGAAGCCAATATCCTTGTTGTTGTAATTGCAACAATACCCCACTCTTGAAGATGCCTTAGCACAAGCTAGGATCATCGAAGAAATCAAGATTCAAGAGGGTGAGATTGTGAAGCCTCGCAAGAAGGAATGGAACAAGAATGCTAAGAACACCCCAGTGCAACCTAAGTCAATAGTAGTAAATCAGGTTGCCATTAGTGTCCCGGGGCCAGCGCAAGCCGTGCCACCTCAAAAGCCTAATTATCAGGCCACTCCCGGGAACTATGCCAAGGACAACCAGAATGGTCAAGGGAAAAATCAACAATGTCACCCCAAGCGACAATTCATGCCCATTGTAGAATCTATGGACTCGGTGTTTGATCACCTCTTGGCGGCCAATGCGATCCATCTACCTGATAGTCGACCTATCGACCCAAATGCACCGAAGCCCAAAGGATACAGAGAAGACCTATATTGCAAGTTTCATAGGCAAAATGGGCATGATGTGCAAATGTGTTTCAAGTTCAAACACTTGGTGCAAGACCTAATTGATAGGAACGCCCTCCAGGTAGACAACCCTATCACACCAAACAACCAACAGATGGAGGTCTTCAAGGACCCCTTGCCTGCCCACGTGGAGTAGGCCAAACCAGTGCCCTAGGTGAATGAGGTTCACCATGCCCCTCCTAAGCAAGGATATGTTGGCATGGTCAGTATTGTGACAAGAAATAGGTGGTATCCAAGTCCAGCTACACCACCTATGGCTCAGAGTGATGTCCCTTTGACATCATAGCCTATACCGCCTCCCAGGCCGAGCCTCCCACCTAGGCCTATAGTCACCATTAAGAGTAGACTCGCTCAGAGTTTAAGAACAACATCTACCTGACTCTCCATCTATGAGCTCATCCAACAATCGCAACCTCATAGAGAAGCCTTGATGGAGATCCTTAAGGCAATTGAGCTTCAGCCCTAGGAGTCTAACTCCTTCAACAACTTTGTGGGGCATGTGCGGCAATGCATGGAACCGATGATTACCTTTCGAGAAGATGAACTTAAACCGGTTCCACATGATATAGTGGATCCCCCTTTACACATTGTCGCACGTGTGAATGGAACACCATACAAGAGAGTCTTGATAGATACTGGGTCTTCGAGCAACATCATAACTACAACAACTCTAAAGCACCTGAAGCTCCCAACATCTCACATTGTCACATCTACCTACACCCTTCGAGCATTCAATGATGCCATATGCTCAATGGTTGGTACGATCATCCTACCTATTCAAGTAGGAGAAAAGATCATCTCGATGATGTGCCACATCCTAGAGGGGGAGATGGCATACAATATCTTGTTAGGAAGACCATGGATCAGGGACATGAAGTGTGTCCCTTCCATCGCTCACCAGTGCCTCAAGTACACTCATGAAGGGCAAGTTCATGTCATCCCCATGGACCTAGAGCCCTTCAAGTACTGCAACATGGTGCAGCAGTTACCCGAGTCGACCTTACCATCGATACATCTAGATTTTTAGCCGAATAAATCTAGTCGAGGTTCGACCCCATCGCTACCGCATACCATGCCATCCTCATCATCGGCTCCATCCCGGATGCCTAATACACCAGTGGATCCTTTGCCTAGGAACCTAGAGAAGTGGCCCATTGAGGAGGACCAACCGATCATATCCACTATCTCTACAGAGGAGATACTTAGCCCAGATGATGAAGAGACACCACACGAGGCAAATGATGAGCCAGATCAAGTCTCACTCTCATCCCTCTTCTATCCGTAGCCCTAGGTTATAGTACACCTAGCTTCTACCGGATTGGGAGAATACATGGTTAGGAATGTTACCACTACTCCTACTTTAGAGTCGATGCAAGACATGGGTAGACCCCATCTTCCCATAGGCACTATCGTGCCTCTTGGTATTCCCCCTAATCAAACGAATTTTATCTATGGGGGCCTTGACTATGGCATCGAACCTTACCAACAGGAGGAGGAGGATGAGGAACCTTTTGGAGAAGATATTAACTACTTGTCTAACCCTAACTTCACCCTGAAGTACCTTGACCTATGCAATTGGCATGGTTATGGGTTAGGCCTGTATGAGCAAGGCACAAGAATCCCTTATCAACCATAATATCAAATGCCCTATGACAAGTCGAGAGTGGGATGCAACAATCCCTTGCCTCTAGATGTCCTCATGGATGGCCTAAATCGCTTAAATATAGGCTATGAGGATGGGTTGGCCCAAGATCCTTATGCCAATCCCAATACAGTCTACTCCCTGGGGGACTACTTCCCACTACTAGATGGGAACCCCATGATCCCCAGTGACATTCCCCCACATTTTGAGAGAGGGGAAGGTTCGCGAAGTTGTCCCCATGTCTGTGATGAGTCAGATCAAGGCACCTCATATGAATGGACCTCAGACGATGAGTCAGGTTACGAGGTGGCACCGTATGACCCTTTTGAGTCGGATAGTGATCATTCACAAATTGTTCCCATTAATGACCAATAGGAAGGCCTCATACATCTGTTCCCTTTCCATGATCCTATCTAGCGGTAGCTCCTTCCTCCTGAAGAGCCGGTTCGCCCACAGGAAGCTAGACCTCCTAGGGAGGGAGCAGTTAATTTACTTGAGCAGCTGGGTCCTCGTGAGCCTGAGGCACTACGAGATGAGAATGAAGAAATCCTCATCCATGATGATGATTATGAGGAACTAGCATATATGGGACCACACCTACCTGATCACCCGATCCCAAGGGGTAACAATGAGATTCCCATATACGACAGTGATTATGAGGATGAAACAGAGAGGGCATACCTTGGCCCTCATTACTTGCACCATCATCATGAGCCCATCGACATAGATGAAGTCTATCATCAGTTGCATGTTGGCCCATGCTTAAGGGCAAGGCCTATCAATTTAGGCTAGATTCACCATGAGGTCTTCCCTGACCCACCCACACACATGGAGCTCCTTGAGCCTAATGATCCCATCTTGCAATCTATTCCTAGATAGGATCCAGAGATCCCCATTCCCCCAAAACCACATCTAGGGGTGGGAGATGATATCAATACATAGTCACATGCACATGGTCCTAGAGAGCAGACACATTTCATCAATATGATCTCCATTTATTTGACCACACCACTCCACAACCTAGCCGATCCTTCCAAACCACTCCATCTAGACCTAGATGTGATTGATTGGGATCACGCTGATTCACCCCCATCACCCTCTGAGTATTGGGCTTGCGATGGATTGTTCCACTTCTCTGCAAGACCAACTCATGATGTCTTCCATGCTGAGGAGGAACCCGAGGTTCCCATCAAGGATTTAAATCTAGCTAATGACATCCATTTGATCCCTACTCCCCATCAATTGGAGGAGGGGTCACATATGTCAATCGAGCCTACGATTGACAAAGATATCGGCTCAGATCCTGACAACCCATAATATATCAAGCTAGGGGAAAGCCTATCCCCTGAAGAGCAAGCTGATTACATAGCCCTTCTCACAGAGAAGAAGGTAGCTTTTGCATGGTCTTACAAGGACATGTCGGGACTAGATCCAAATCTGGTCACCCACAATCTAACGCTTGACCCCAAAGTCAAGCCTATCAAGAAAAAGTTGAGAAAGATGCACCCAACAGTGGCCTTGATGGTCAAATATGAGCTACAAAAACTATTGGATGCCAAGTTTATCATTTTTGTAGACTATCCACCATGGTTGTCCAACATGGTCCCCATCAAGAAGCCTGATGGGAGGATTCACATTTGCACTAATTTTTGAGACCTAAACAAAGCGAGTCCTAAGGATGATTTTCCTTTGCCAAGCATAGATGCCCTGGTAGATGCCACCATAGGACACAAAATGCTCTCCCTTATGGATGGCTTCTCTGGGTATAATCAGATTCATATCAACCCTGAAGACCAGCTCAAAATGGCATTCACAATGCCTTGGGGAACATTTTGTTACAAGGTCATGCCATTTGGCCTTAAGAATGCTAGTGCCACCTACCAGCATGCCATGACATATATCTTCCATGACTACATGCACAAGATTTTGGAAGATTACATGGATGACTTACTAGCTAAATCTTTATTACGTCATGAGCACCTAGATGTCTTGCGCAAAGTCCTCGATCACCTTATTGAACATAATGTGAGACTGAACCCCAAGAAGTGCATCTTTGGCATCACATCTAGAAAGCTCTTGGGATTTATAGTTTCCAAATGAGGCATCGAAGTGGACCCTAATAAGGTCAAGGCAATCCTTGAAATGCCTCCCCCGACTAACATCAAGTAGCTTCGTAGCTTGCAAGGGAGGATTGCATCCATCAAACGCTTCATAGCACAATTGTTGGACAAGTGTCGACCCATGAACAAACTCTTGCACAAGGGGGTCACATTCCACTGGGACGATGAGTGTCAGGATGCCTTTGATGCAATTAAACAATACCTGGCTTTGTCACTAGTGTTAGCTCCACCTAGACCAGGGGTGTCATTCCGATTATATATCTCAGCTACTGAGACCGCATTGGGTGCCATGTTAGCCCAAAACAATGAACTACACAAGGAACATGCCACATACTATCTCAGTCGCACCCTGGTGAGCTATGAGATCAAGTACGCATACATTGAAAAGTTATGTCTAGCGGTGGTTTTTGCTACCAAGAAGCTACGACACTATATGCTCAGCCACACTACGTATGTTGTATCTAAAGAGAATCCATTGTGATACATGATGAGTCATACTTATCATAGTAGTCGCACGGTGAAATGGATCATGTTGTTGATAGAATTTGACCTAGAATTCATAGGACAAAAGTCAATCAAGGGTCAGGTCATTGTTGATCAACTTGCAGAGGCTCCTCTCCAGGAGGATCAACCTCTTAGCATGGAGCTTCCCGATGATGGAGTCTTCCAAATATCAGAATCACCTGATTCTGATGAGCCTGAGTCACAAGCGGATATGACTCTTTTCTTCGATGGCTCCAAATGCGAGCAAGGGGGTGGCGCAGGGATCATGTTTTTCACACCGCATGGGGCTCCCATACCCCTATCATTTAAACTCGATTTCCCCTGCACCAATAATAATTCTGAGTATGAAGCCTTGCTCATAGGGCTTAAAATGGCTATCACCATGAAAATCACCAAGCTCAACATTTTTGGTGACTCCTTGCTCATTGTCAACCAGGTCAAGGGAATCTTCCAATGCAAGTGCCCAATTTTGCAAGCCTACAAAGCCCTTGTGGACAAATCCCTAGAAAAATTTGAATGGTATGACATCGAGGCACTCCCTCGATCATCTAATCATTTTGTGGATACAATGGCCTCTTTAGGATCCTTGATCCCGTAAGACCCCATAGGGGAGATGACAACCATTCAAGTCAAGATGCTATCACAATCAATGGTTGAGCGTGAGAGCACTCAAGCCATGCTAGAAGTCCACTTGATTCAAATAGAACCTCATCAAGAGATATTCTCACACATTCACGAGTGCTTGAATCATGCCGCTTGGGGGACTTTGTTCCCCCAAACCCCTTTTGATAGCAGCACAATGCTATTCTTACAAGTTCTATCCCAATCAGCATTTGCTCAGGATGAACTTCATGAGGGATAGGCAATTCATGCAATCGAGGCTTCCACATAGCAGGACTGGTCCACACAGATTAGAGAGTACCTAAAGCTTGGTAACCTCCCTCCTAGATTATCACACACTGCCAAAAGGACATTTAAATGGAAGGCAGCAAAATTTGTCTTGTTAGGAGACATCCTATACCATCGGAGCTATGAAGGAATCCTCCTTCATTGCTTAGAGTATCAAGAATCAACTTGGGCAATGGCCCAAGCACACGATGGTACTTGTGGTGGCCATTTTAGTGGCATGGCCATCACAAAGTGCATTCTTCGCATGGGCTATTATTGGCCAACTTTAGAGCGAGATTGTTGCGCATATGTGAGGAAGTGCATGAAATGTCAACACCATGCTAACTTGACACATGTACCTTCTCAGGCCTTACAACCGATCCAATCGGCTTGGCCATTTTCACAATGGGGGTTGGATTTAATCGAGAAAATCTCCCCTACATCCTCGGGCCATCACACATTTATCATCATGGCTACCGAGTATTTTACAAAGTGGGTGGAAGCAATCCCCCTTACCACTATGATAGGACCCCACATAGCGGAGTTCATATTGCATAATATCATTTGTCATTTTGGTATTCCATCCAAGATCATTTCAGATAATGGGACATCATTCAAGAACAAATATGTGCATGCTTTGATAGCAAAATATAATATCCAACACAACTTTTTGACACCTTATTATCCACAAGCAAATGGGCAAGTAGAAGCATCAAACAAAACATTAATTGCCATATTGAAGAAAATAGTCAGAGAGAATCATACCGATTGGCACACGCAAATGCCGCTTGCCCTATGGGCTTACCGCACTAGCATTCGGATGCCCACTAGGGCAACTCCATTCTCACTAGTGTATGGAGCCGAGGTAGTCATGCCTCTAGAGCTAGAAATCCCATCACTACGCATATCCATGCAGGAGTTTATCGATGATGATACTGTGTGACAAGCTCACCTAGATCAGCTTATGTTGTTGGATGAACATCGCATTAATGCGCTTGAGCATCTACGTGTGTATCAAGAGTGGCTCAAGAGAGCCTACAATATGAAAGTCCATCTTCGAGACTTTCAAGTTGGTGATCTTGTCCTAAAAGAGAACCAACAGAATTCTAGCTTGTCGCCCCACCTACGGGACAAATTTATGGTAAACTGGTTAGGTCCCTTTGTCATCACTAGTCAAATAGGGCCTAGAACTTATCACCTAGCTTCCCTTGAAGGTGTCGAGGATCCTAAACCCTTGAACATCCTTCACTTGTGGCCATTTCATGCTTAGAGAGCACCCAAAAGGCTCCTAGCGGGTTTTCACCATCTAGGTCAAGTAAAAATGCTCCTAGACTATCTACGATCATCTAGGTCAACCCTAAAAGCCCCAAAGGCATCCATAAGCCCTTTGGTCACAACCAAATACCCCTAGGTATCATAGACACTTTCTAAGTGCCTTGACCATCTAGGTCACCCAAAAGGCTCCTAGCAGGTTTTCACCATCTAGGTCAAGTAAAAATGCTCCTAGACTATCTACGATCATCTAGGTCAACCCTAAAATCCCCAAAGGCATCCATAAGCCCTTTGGTCACAACCAAATACCCCTAGGTAGTCATAGACACTTTCTAAGTGTCACTGACCATCTAGGTCACCCAAAAGGCTCCTAGCAGGTTTTCACCATCTAGGTCAAGTAAAAATGCTCCTAGACTATCTACGATCATCTAGGTCAACCCTAAAATCCCCAAAGGCATCCATAAGCCCTTTGGTCACAACCAAATACCCCTAGGTAGTCATAGACACTTTTTAAGTGTCATTGAACGTCTAGGTCACCCAAAAGGCTCCTAGCAGGTTTTCACCATCTAGGTCAAGTAAAAATGCTCCTAGACTATCTACGATCATCTAGGTCAACCCAAAATGCCCCAATGGCCCCCAATAATCCCGTTGGTCACATGTATATACATATCAATCAAAAACTAAAAACATCATCAAAACATCAAAATACAAAAACATTGCATCGCATTGCACTTTCATACATATATACCAATCAAAATTTCAAAAAGAAGGGCATTATCAAAATTTCAAAATTTCAAAAATATTGCATTCTCATCAAGTTGCATACCATTGCATTATCACTTACATTAGGCATAATCATCATTTACACTTTACATTTTTAGAGTGGCTCATACATGGCTAGCATTAAAATAGTACACTAAGTACAATTCACAATCAATGTTGTCAAGGTCATCATTCAACTCATTCCATATTTTACTTATCATTTCCATCTCCATTTCATACATTTCCATAGTCATGTCCATTCCCTTCACTTAGCCATTTGTTTTAGAATGTCATTAGGGTTTTCGGTCACTTAGCCATATCTAGTTTCTTCTCAGATTTTGTAGAAGGCTAGTGAGATTTTTAGGAGGTAGAGTCTTGCTGAGATTGTGCCTCATATACATCAAATCCCAACACATTTTCACACTAATAAATCCAAGTTTTATGAAAGGAAATATGAAACCCACAAAGTGGTCTAGGGTACCTTGAGCAAAAATTTTATCCTGCTCATCCCCTTGTGCGAATGGTTCAAGGATGCTGAGAATTGGCAAAAGGACAAGCTCTTCCCTACCCAATTCCCCAAAATAAATAGTGGTTTTCACCACTATCAAAAATTCCCAAACACCCTTGATCCCTAAAGTCATAAGGATTCATACTACACATCCCTGAGAAGGATGGGTAGTCATCCCCAAGGCCTAAAAGATCAATACCATTCAAAAGAAAAATCCCAAAAGTTCACCATAAAAATTCCCAAACACCCTTGATCCCTAAAGTCGTAAGGATTCATACTACACGTCCCTGAGAAGGATGGGTAGTCATCCCCAAGGCCTAAAAGATCAATACCATTCACAAGAAAAAAATCCCACAAGTTCAACTTTGAAATCAAAATTCAAAATCAAAATCCTCAAAAAGCAACAATAAAAAGAAATAGTGGTTATCACCACTCCCCAAATCCCTTGCTCAAAGAAAATCAAATACAAAATAAACAGTGATTATCATCACTACATATGAGCAAGTATCCCTATAAAATTGAATAAAATAAAGGAGCTTGAGCTTGAATCCCTAGAATTCTCAGCATTTGAAAAACCATTTAGGTGATCCTCATTACAGGTTTGGTGGATAGCCTATCCGACAATGGCGGTATCCTAAATGCATGATGATATGTCTACCACATTAGCTTTGCGTGTGTGTAGACCAATGTTTGCATGTGGATGAGCTAGCTTTTGGTCACCTATACTACCTAGTGGTCTAATCCAACTGAGTATAGAACTCCAGATTGTGGCATTCATAGAGTGATCCTCATTACAAGTTTGGTGGATAGCCTACTTGTCAATGGTGGTATCTTTATGCATCTCGCAAGAATGAACTCACTTGCACACACAGGGATATTGAGTATCTTGGTCATCCTAACAGATTCATACCTTGTCAAAAAGTCTTGCACGGTTAGTATACAACTTTTGATCAGTTGACTAGAGTGTTTGAGTCTCATGAAAACCTCATGAACATCCTATAAACATCATATCACTTCACCACATTCATTTCAATTACATTATTCACAAATCCATTATATAGTCTCAGGACAACATATTACATATGAATTGATGCATTCTATATCATCTATGGTGCTAGCATAATACGTCATATAGTCATCCATCTCATCATACATCCATACATGTACAAAATCAAATCAAATCACATTACAAACATATGCATACATAGGCATTCATCATCATCTCATAAAATCAAATTGCATACATTTGCATACATTTCATAAAACAATAAACACATGATGATAAACCACATAAAAAGCACACACACACATATATATATATATATATATGTATGGGACAAAAAGATACATCATGTTGCCCATAGGCTACAATAAAGTGAGTCCTCAGACTTCACACCGCTAAAGCATCCAAAACAAAAACACAAAAAGAGTCACACGAGCCACTACCATGGTCACGTAGGACCGGTACTATGACTCGCACTCCCACCTGTAGTCAGAGTCCTCTGTGAACTCCCATACCTACTACCACCTACCCTATCAGCCCTCCGCCTAGACCCTGGTGCCTCCATCCTAGAGGAGGACTGCCCTATCCTACTGTGGTGACTCTGGTATGACCCATTGGCAACTGCATCATCCCGTAGATGCCCTCCAAGGCACACTACCTCAGTCTCCAGCTCATCCGCATAAACCTGACCCCATCGGCACCATGCCTAGTAAGTCTCCACCATAGAATGGAGTCGTGTCACCTCTGCCTACAGCCTAGCCACCTCCCCACTACTAGAGTCCTCTCGTGTAGGGCTTCGAGATCATAACTATGCCCGAAGAGATGCTATCTCGACCTGAGCCACCTGTACCTCGGCTCGCTATGCTGCTAGCTCTGCCTATACATCATGCACCTATGTCTATAGGAGATCTCTCTCCTACCTCACCCTGAGTAGCTCATCTCATAGCTCTACCTCTGTGTCCCTCGGTGCCATCGATGGTGCCTGCACCTCCTCATCCCCAACATCATCATCCCCTAAGTCACCTCGATCTCCTAAGTCCAGGAGAACCGCATGCTCCCCTACCATGTGTCCCTACCAATCACCTGCCTCACCCTGGTCCTCACAAGAAACCTCCTGATGTGCCTCCCTAGCTGCACCCCTCCCTAGTGGCCCCTCTCCATGCCCTTGGCCTATCACCCACCAAGCATCATACTCCATTGTGGCCATGCCAATGTCCTCTCATCCCCATAATGATGATAAGGCACCGGCTCACTAGGAACCCCCTAGCGTAGCCCAAACTATCACATCACCCGAGCAAAAGGGAAGTACTCCCACTCCATGCCATGTCATCCAATAAGCCATCTACCTCGTCGCACCCTACGAAGCTGTACAATAGCATCTGCCCACTCTAGGCAATCTCTGTATGGCCTCCAAAACACCTAGCCTACCTCGAGTCATGAGAATAGATCTGCATAGTGACCCACATCACCTGTGAATCACCGACTCTATCCCCTCTCCTGAGCCCTCTACCATAGGATACCATATCCTATCTCCCTGTCTTCCAGTTGTGCTCGAGTCATCCAGGGTAGCCCATGTGGTCGCCCCACAACTATGTGCTGCCATCCCCAAAACTACAACAAAAAGCTACACCCAACACCCTTCCACCAATGGTAGCGGATCTCGTACAACTCATCGTAGAGTTATGCCAATAGTGTAGTACCCCATGCCATCACTAGTGGCTCCGCCATAGTGCACCTCACCAACGCAAACACTATCTCCACCAGGTTCCATGGGAACCTCACTCCAGAAGAATCAGGTAGTAGCATATTGGAGATGAGCATCATAAGTAGTGTATGCCTCACCCCCAATACCTTCACCTCATGCCAAAATCCTACAAGCATACCCCCTTCAAGCAGTCTAGCTCTGCCATCTCTAGATCATAATTGAAGTACCTCTCGAGCATCGCCTATCTTCGGTCTCGTGGTGTCATGTGGATCGGCCGCCCTTCTATAAAAATCTGAAGAATCTGATAGATGTCCTCAAGCGTCACCATCATCTCCCCAGTGGGTAGGTGGAAGGTATTGGTGCACAGATCCCACAGATCAATCAGGGTAGTCAGATATGCATGGTCTCCTATAACAACCTCTAACCGGGTCACCTGCTTGAGGCCGATGGCATCCAACCATTCCCAGTCCTCTATGGTCAAGGCATCCCTCATGGAATCAAAGAGAGTTGGTACTTGATACCGACTCCTCACCACCTGGCAGGGATAAGCAACTCAATAATGCAACACCAAAATGGCCTCGCATGGCCCCAAAAACATTCAAAAGAAAAGACTCAAAATGGCCCCTCTTTGAAGCCAGTTTGTGGCCATCCGACCTAGGAACGGCCCCCAACCCTATGGCCAGCCCATCAAGGGATGGCCTATGATCAGCCCACACTAGCCATCCCATCTAGGGATGACTCCAAAAAATTGGGCTCAAAAAGGCCTTCAGGCCATCAAAAAATAGCAAAAACAATGCAAAATTGGACCTAATAAAAATCTAATCACAAAAATGGATCTAATAAAAAAACACAAAAATTGGTACATATCTCATAAATTAGGTTTAATTACCTATAATCTAGTGTGATATGCTTCCAAGCCAAAAACATACCATAAAAGCAAAAAAATCAACTCCTAACACTAGGAAAATGCAATAAGAGAGACTTGGCATACTTGTCTCGCATCGGCTCCTCCACTGGCTGAGTCCTCCCACTGACTCATGGTGACTATGGGATGAATTTGACAGTGCTCCGCTACTCAGAATCACTCTCCTACTCCTCACCTCTCAAACTGCCAAAGAAAGCATGCACAAATGAGCCTAACCTTCATATTTTGGGTTTATATAAAGATGCAGGGGTCACCACCATCCCAGGGTGGTACGAGCACATATTTGGCTGACCGTGCCACCCTGGGATGGTGGTAGAACATGCCACCATCCCACCCTGGGATGGTGGTAGCAAAAATAGGCCAAAACAACCCAAAATGACCCAAAACAGGTCCAAAACTGCACCAAAACAGCTCAAATTGGGTCCAAATTTCACATAGATCAAAATGCAACCATGAGGATCCTAGGAGGGATGGAAAATTTGTTCATTCATGCCCTAATAAGGCCATTGTGGCTGGACCACTCCTTGGGCATGCAATTTTCAGCTCCTTTCCTCCAGGAAAACTCAACAAAGTCACCAAAATCCTCTTCAAATTGCCCTATTTTTCAAGGGACAAAACTGAAGGTAAGCATAACACAAGTCAATTGGGTCAAGTGACTCATCACTTTTCTCACTGGTCATTCCCTCATCGACTCATCACTTGAGGGGGTAGTCATACTCAGTCCAAATCAGCAAGCACACACTCAATTATGCGAATTGCGTTCGTTCAACGAATCTTCGATAAAGACAATCATGCTTCTGCTTGGGGCAGCAAACAAGCACACAATATCACATCATAACGCTTGACATTACTGGCATCATGAAGTCATGGGCCCTGTCCCTTCATGATAGACAATGTTCAAGCATAGGCACGCTCATTTAACGAGTCAGAAACAAGGATTCAAGAACACACGCCCTTTCCATGATTGGGGCATCTAAAGTTGGTTAGGTTATCGAGTAACCTTAATCATTCAACATTTTGGTCATCTATTTTTGCTCAGCGCTATGCTGCACACAACGCATCTCAAAAAGGGGCATCTGTAGACACTAAAATGTGGTCAACCCGATTAAGCACCCACAAACAATGATCAAATTGGCATCATATGGCCCCTTGGGCAGCCCTTAGAAGGCTCACAGTGGTTCTAGCCACTCCGGAAGGGTTTTTGGAGGCTTCTGGCCCAATTTTGGGAGGTTTTGGCCCAAAATTCACCACCATCCCACCCTGGGATGGTGGCATATTCCCACCCTGGGACGGTGGTGAGCCATCATCCCAGGGTGGGACGGTGAGCAAGTTTGACCCAAAAAAGTCAAATCTGGGCCAATTGGCACCAAAAACTACCATTTAGCATGCCATATGGAGCATGCGGGTCAGAGGGCACTAGCATCCTTATGACACACTTCATAATGGAGGCCCAAAATGGAGATTCTCTTCCACACCCAGTGCATGCCTCCCTTTTGACAAATGGCACCTCCTGCCATGCATGCCCTTGCATGCCTTTTTGCACATGAGCCCCTTTGGGCTATAAAATGGATACATGGTCCACACAAAATAAGGAGAGGAGTTCTAGGATATGCAATGGAGTGCTGCCGAGATTTCTCCCCAACCTATTGAGCTCTCTTGCCCTCGAAATCTCCTCTTAGCGAAGGAGGTTACCGGGTGACTTCAAGAGGGCCTTTTGAGCATAACTTTTCCATCCGGGTGAATTTCTTCACCAAATTTGATGACAACACCCCTTAGACTATTTAGGATCATTCCCCAGTGGGATTGGTAGCAAAAAGTGCATAGAATTGGTGGGTATCCCTTCCCAGGGTGCCCCCCAATTAGTTGCAGTCACCACCATCCCCCCGAGACGAGGGTAAATCCTTGCACAATTTCATTACTATTTTTTAATTATATTATTCTAGACTATCATATGATGCTGTGGTTTAAATTTCATGCAATTTGGAGTTAAATTGACCAAGTTATAGCATTTTTAAGTTTTTGCAGGTCCGTAGGGCCCATCCGGGCACCCCAGTTGTATGCAGGTGGATCTGGGCCTCAATTTGAAAATATAACCATATGGGTTGTCTTTAAATGTCCATTTATGTATTCTTTCCAAATTTCATGAGTTTTGGATATGTTTAGGTTCGGGATTTGCTTGTCTTGGTTTTCGTAGGTTGTAGGTGGGCAGCACAAAATCGAGGGGTCTACGGATGCAATTTCTGATCTATTTTTGGTGATATCCTCTCAAAACATCCTCTTTAACATCTCCACAAATTTTCAAGTCATTATGATCTGATTTGATATATTTTTAATATATGCATTATTTTGCCCCTGTGGGGATTGCATGTTTTCCACCATACACCCTTGCTATTTGACCCCTTTGGCTTCCTTGTGTGCAGGTGCAGGTTATTAGAAGGCATTGGGAAGGAATATCAGACATCAGATATTGAATATACAAGCAGCGATGGCATTGGCCCGCCCACCTCGATTGTGGGTACGAGGAAAGGCACTGGATGTGCACCCTGATTCCTTGGAGGAATTGATCCTTGGGCACCCCAAAATTTGTAACAATTGTATCACCTTTTGATCCCTCAAGGGGACTTCTGTGTAACCTTGGATTTGATCCACCAAATTAATAAATAAGACACTCGTTTCATTTCATTCCTTATTGTTTGGTATTGCTTCATTTTCATATGCATGCTTCCGTTTGATGCTCATGTGCAAGATGGGATAGATACACATATTGTTATTCATAATTAGGTGCACCAATTTTCCCTACTTCACTTTCATATCTCAAAATCCTAACACATTTTACACATTAAGATCCAAGTTTGGACAAGAAAGGATGACACTACAGTTGAGTCCTTGCCACCTTGAGCGAAACGTTTCCCTTGCTCATCTTATGATGTGCATGGTATATGATGCTGAGAATTAATAAAAGGACAAGATCCCCCCTACCCAAGAAATCCCATTTGCTCTTTTACAAAACAAGCAAGTTTCCAAAATAAAACAAAAATAAATAGTGATTTTCATCACTAATCAAATCCCTTGCTCCAAAAAAAAGTGGTTTTCACCACTATACATGATTAAGTATCCCAAATAATCAAAAGAAAAGAAGGGGGTAAAGATCTTGAATCCTTGGAATCCTTAGTTATTCAGAAGCCATGGGAAAATCTCCATTACAACAATGGGTTGAATGAAACCCGCATGGCAATGGAGTAGCCTTACGGGTGGTGATATGTCTATCATATTAGTGACCTTATTTTGTATAGACCAATGTCAACTTGCGGATGAGCTAGCTTTTGGTGGCTTGTACTGCCTAGTAGTTTAGTCCAACTACATCCAAAATTAGGATAAATATGACCATAGGATGATCCTCATTATAACAATGGTTTGAATGAAACCCGCCTAAAAATGAGGTAGTCTTATGCATCATAATGAACAACACATGCACACACAGGGATATTGAATATCTCGGTCTTCCTAGCAGATTTTTATCTTACAGAGTCATGTATAGCCAGTATACAATTTTTTATTGGTCAACTAGGGTGTTTGAGTCTCATGAAAGACCTTGTTGTGCCCTCATAACATATCATGATTTCACATCCATAATTTACATTTCACGATATCATTCCATACAATTCAGCCTCAATTGTATAACTTTTATGAAAAGGTTGACATTTTGATTCATGACTTTCGTACATTCTATGCTGCTTATACTTGAGTTGCTTTGCATCTTATATTCATTCATTATTTTTTATAAATAAACATAAAAAATCAACTTTTGCATCATCATGTCATTAGCACATAATATACATGCATACATCTAGACATACAATTTACATATATGCATATGCGCTAAAATATCCAAACATTCATCCATCATTCATCATTGCATCCATAAGTGCATCCATGCATAACCTAACATAAGCAATAAACAAGCTCCAAAGGCACTTAAATCCTTTGGTCACATCATTCCAAAAACACCCCAAAAACACTTAAGCCCTTTGGTCACATCAATTTAAAAGGCTCCAAAGGTACCCAAACTCCTTTGGTCAATTTCAAAAGGTTCCAAAGGCACCTAACCCCTTTGGTCACATCAAGTCAAAAATATTGAGTGATCCTCATATCTAGTGATTTACTCTAGACACCTGGTGGTTGCAATGACTAATTATCCATGTAGGATGGGTAGATTACCATAAGACCACTTGAAAAAAAAAACACAAAAATATTCATAAACAATCAAAATCAAGATTGTAATAGGATCTTCCCTCTCTTTAAATTTACTAATAGGCCCTACAAAGCCCAAAATCAAGCCATATTAGTCAAGTGACTTGTCTCTTTCATCATTTGCCATCTCCTCTATCGACTCATCACTTGAGGGGGTAGTCATATAATTACAAAATTCATAATAAAATCAACAATCAAACACTCAATCATCGCTAAGTGCATTCATTCAAGAATAATTGTTGAAGATAATCATGCACCCTCCTTGCTTGGGGTAAACAAACAAAAAGCAAAAACAAATTCAAAAAGACTTAAGCTTGTCTCCTAATCGCTACTAAGGCTAAGGATCAGACTTAAGATTCCCTCCTAATTGCCACTAAGGCTAAGGATTATACTTAATCTTGTATCCTAATCACCACTAAGGCTAAGGATTAGAATTAAGCTTGTCTCCTAATCACCACTAAGGCTAAGGATTAGACTTAAGCTTATATCCTAATCACCACTAAGGCTAAGGATTAGACTTAAGATTGTCTTCCAATACCCCAAAGATTACCAAAATCAAGTTCTTCAACTTATCAAAGGTAATGGTTCAAAAATACATGCTCTTTCCATGATTGGGGTATCTAACATTGATCAGATTAATGAACATCAATCAACATGCGATTTGACTTTAGGTTATCTATATTTGTCCTGCGTTGTGTTTTCACACAATACAACCCAAAAAGAGGCATCTGTAGACACCTAAAACATCTCATTTTAAGGAGTACCTATATGGACACCTTTTCAGGCCATATGACCCACCTTGGGTAGCTTTAGGGTTTAACAGTGGTTTTCACCACTCAAATAGGGGTAAATTACCTTTTTTCACCTGGACCATCCCACCCAAAGATGGCTAGAAGTCACAGCCACCCTACCCAGGGACGGTTGCACTTGTAACAAACTCTAGCTCCCGAGATGTAGGAAAATTTGTTACACAGGTAGCTAAGCATAAACTGTCAAGTGCGAGAAGGTTCTAGAATTGGTGGTTGTCCTTACTAAACCTAACTACTTCTTGATTATTGGCTTCCCTCACAAGCCAAGATTCTAATTTGGAAAATATATAAGAAGATATCTTGCTTTCATAAAAAAAAAGAGCAATTGGAGGACAATGAAGTGATGCCGGATTGAATACCAGAAAGATTCTACTCTCATAAGCAATGAAGTGTTGTTGTATTTTAGTCATGGAGCTTTCAAGTACAACAATGGAGTATCTCAAATCTTGAAGACCAAATTCAACACTTTTGCATCCTCAACATCCTTGTTTCGTACCAATTTCCATAATTTAACTGTGCTTCAAGAGCACAACCCTTGAAAAATCAATTTGATATATCAATCCTGATGTTTCCTGCAATGGTCATAAAGAACTCTTTTACTGTTTAGCGACCGTGTCACCCCGATATGGCCCGTAGGTGCCATCGCCCTAACTTAGGATGGTTAGTAGGACAAACTGCTCTACCTCCAAATATCTTCTTGGTGATATTTGTTTTTACTATTTTATTTATAGCAGTAGGATTAGCAAAATTCCATTTGCTTTCTAACATAGTTTAATTTAGTTTATCATGCATTTATTTATCATTTTCAGCATTTCCTTTTAGTTTCTTTATCATGAATAAGGGCCTCATCATGAATGGCATCTGTTAGAACAAGAGAATAATAAACATTCAAGCTTGAAGAATTTTCCTAGAGATACAATTTTATCAAATGTCTTATTTTGGAGAGTATTGGTGTGCCATTCTAGGTGTTATATGATTTAAAAGGTGACTACTCTTCAAGTTGGGAGCTTATGTCCAAATTAGCTTATTATTGGACTTGCAAAGGAGGCAAGCCAAAAATTTACTATGCTAACATAAGCAAGGTAATTTATAATCCATGACAAAGTAAAGGACTCATAAGGTAGAAAGTGTCTAAGGCTAGGTTCTCTAAAAGATAGAAAGTTGGGATTTCATGGCAATGATGACAACATAGTCTTGATATTTCAATCAACATTAGACTAGAATAAATATTGGATGATCTAAAATTGCTTCTAGATCAACCTTCAAAGAAGGATGGGTCCTTGAAAACAATAAGATTTATCATTTTAATTTCTAACATTGATGACACTAGGGTCATGCTTGGAGATGATGCAACATTAAATTGTGATATATGCCTATAACATTGCTATATTTCATGGTTTTACAGGGCTAACCATGTTTGCAGGTGAACATTGTCAAACCATCAGTTGTATAATATCTCTAATAACACCTTTAAATTGATTAGCAAAGGAAATGAATGCAAGTATTTCTTACAATGGTTTTTGACTATTTGACTAACCATTTAAATGGTAGATTACAATGTGATATCCACTTTGATGAGACTTTAAATGATATCAGCATAGGAAAATGTTTAATGATGTCTTAAATACATTTTGGTTAGATTTAATGATCCATTGCATTGTATTTTAATTGGTAATTTAGTATTTATTCTGATACTACTTTTAATTTAAAATTAAGCAAAAGGTGGATTAATTAATAATTGTTTTATTGTAATAATGGCTCCATTTATTGTGGCAAGATCATGGGTAATTTTATTTTATTTTTTCACTCATGTGTGAGCTTATTTGACTTTCTAGTTGAGGGGAGTATTTCAAAAATCATGAAAAATGATGGCCTTTTTGGTGAAAGATGTGTGTGAGCTTAGGCCAACTACGATAGAGCCAAAAGGCTGCTAATGAAGTTTTGCCCTACCAATTTTGAAAAATGTGCCTAGATTGAGGGAGAAAATAGAATGGCTTGGGAGGGAATCCATCATATTTTTATAGAAGAATTTTCAAAAAAAGGGGAAGGGGAGGGGAGGAGGGAGAAGGGGGGTTGGAAGAAAGGAGGAGGTAAAAACATGATGAAAGAAAGCTTTTTCTTTAGGTTGGTGCTCCTTGATTAATCTTAGTTGTAATAGTTCTATTTGAGTCTTGTGTTGTTAGCTTTGGATCCCTTGTTTGTTTATTTATTGCTCTCATGGGTTCTTTGGGCTTGGAATAGAACCTTGTTTTGTTCCTTTATACGAGGTGTTCTAGAGTGTAGGTAGGGGTGCTTTATAGTGTAGTAGGGGGATATGGACTAGACATAGCTTTAGTTCCTCCTCACTAACAATTTTTAGTTATCTTTGTATTATTTTTTATAACCGCCCTGTACTTTCAAGAGGAGTGGCCTCTCAAGGGAAATTATTATTAGGATTGCATGCTCTAAATTGGGATGTCCAGTTACAGTTGATAAGGAGATATCTTTTTTCTATGGGTGTATTATATTTTACTATATAGCTCATACTTTATGATGTTTTATTTCAATTACCTCATTGAAAAGCATCCTCCTGTATCCCAGCATTTCAAAGTTTATGAAACTTTGTATAAGCCTATGTTTATATTATTTCAATCGAAGGTACTATGTTGTGTTATGAGCCCTTGTATGATAGCCTATGTTTTAGAAGTAAAATAGAGGTGCATACTCTATTCATCTTTTTTATGTTACTGATTCCCAACAATGCTTCTTTCGCCAATTTTCAACACGAACATGGAGGTCTAAGCTAGGAACCAGTTTCTTGTTTCTCCCTTCCTCACAAGTTAAAGAGGATCACTATCATTTTTTTGGCTATTAGAGTAGGTGTTTTTTTAGTGCCTACAAGAAACCTCCTCGGTGGTGTATAAATTATAGCAAACTCCCTCCTACTATAGTCATGGATGTAGTATAGGCTTGTTTGTTAAAAACATGCACAACCTTGGTTATCACTAAGTTTTCATCTCCATGCCATCGTTGGATATTTTTGATTGTGCCTAAGGTTATATTATAGGTTCTAAGATTAATTATTCTATATTTTCCACTACAGCTAAACCTTCTATCTCTACTATCTCTCAATATCTTTCCACCACTCTTATGAGTTATAACCTAAGGTTTCCCCTTAGGTAACCCATTCTATGAGGTACCATACCACAACCGTACCACCAATGCACTGTTGATGCATGATGCCCTTGTGCTTGGAGCATGGCAAGGGGGGAAGGCTATGATGGGCCTTCCCACCATTTAGTTCCACATGGTACATAGGGTAGGGGGAGTATGCATTATAATCCCCCACCCCTATATACTTTATCGGCCAAGCTTACTAGACACTTAGCCATTTGATGTAGGTCCCTGCGGAGCCACCTTGGAAACACCAGTTGTTGATGCTAGTGGATCCAATGTGGGGATCACCTATTAGATATAAGCTTGGATCACACACAAACACCTCCCCTTGATGATATGGTGTGGCTTGATGGTTGATTTTATGGTACAGTTTATGTATTGATCTACCTATTTTATTGGGAACCTGTGACTAGTTGACCGGATGCTATGATAATTTTATTGAAATCCCTTTTTAGTAGGTTATCACTTGCAATCTTGTAAGGGATTATTAGTCATGCATACCGATAAATTAAAGGGGCCTTGGGGCCATAATTCCTAATGTGCATTTAATATATGCTAAAGAGGCTATGGGGTCATATTCTAAAATGTGCTCCATTTAATTAAAGAGGGACCTCTTCTTATACATTTGAAATACCCTTTACTAAAATAAAAGGGCCCCCTATTATGTTTCAAAAGAATGAATTAAAAAATGCTTTCTTCTTAAATAAGGGCCACGTTTGTATATTGAGGGTATTAATTGAAATATGTTTTTATTATTTTAAAGAAGGGTCATTTTCATGTTTAGAAGCATAAATTAGGATTATTTTTTATTTAATTAATGGTATCCCCTTTGAATAATTAATGGAATGTTGTTTACACTCTTGAGAGAGTATTGTTTTTAGACTAGTTTGCGGGAGAAATAGAATGTTTAGGGGGGCCAATTTTTGTGGAAAAATTGAATGTTAGTTTGAGGCCAATTTTATGGAGAAATTATTTATTAATCCTATGACTCCTTTGGTGGGAAATTGAATGTTAACCTAGATCAATTTCATGGAGAAATTGATAGAACTTTGGGATCAATTTTTTTGAGGAATTAATAGACTTTTGGGATCGATTTCATGGAGAAATTAAGACTTTTGAGATAAATCTCATGGAGGGATTGAGTGTTTTATGGAATAAAATTTGTGAAGAAATTTAACTATAACCTTAGTATATGAATTTGATTTAATGGAAGGATATTTTATTTATGATAAACCTTAGTTAATGAAAGGTTATATTTTGGATCTTATGAGTTATAAGACACATTAGTGGATATTGTATTTAATTTATTGAAACATGTTAGGGGATGATATGTTTCAAAAGTTAGAAATAGAAATTAGTGGATAATGTGCTTATCAATTTGATGTGATGAAACATGTTAGTGGATAGCATATTCATAAGATGAATTACATTAGTGGATAATGTATATCATTGATTTGATGAATTTATTTATGTTAGCGGATAGCATATTTCATGGTGGTAGAGATACACCTTAGTGGTGATGTATTTTATTTAATTTGATGAATTGAAATATGTTAGTGGATAATATATTTCATGTATTAGAAAGTACATTAGTGGATAATGTATTTCATTTGATTCTTGCATTGGAATATGTTAATGGATAGGGTATTTTATGAGTTGATATACATTAGTGGATAATGTATCTCTTGGAATCAAATGTGATAGAAATGTAATAGTAAATTACATATTCCTTTGTGATTAAGTTTTATTTGATAGCATAATCCATGCTATGATGTACAATGATTATGTGGTACTTTGAGCAAGTAGGGGAGGGTCATCTTCCTACTTGGTAAACTTGCATTGGAACTCATTGAGATTATTATGGGGTCCTCTCTAATGAGTGGAAGTGTGTAATTACCTAGTTGATGTGTAACTACTTTATATTTATGAGATGGAGATGCCCCCTTGTGGTTGGACCAAGGGGAGGTGATATCTTTGGAAGATGAACATGGAGATCATCCGAGGGAATTATGGGATCCCCTCATAGAATTGTAACATAAATTAAGGGATCTATTCATGTAATTGGAACTTGAGAATCATGAAATATTTATGTATTTAACTTGATGTGATGATGTTTGGAAAAATGATGAATGAATACGAAGTTCATTCGAGGGGATTATGGGGTCCCCTCATTGATTTTGAAATGTGAATTAAAGGATCAATTCACTTTGTAGGGATATAAGATCCATGGGACTCTCATGTGACCATTATTGTATCAAAAGGAATGATGGATTCCTTTGACTTGATTGTATTAAAGGTAATTGAATTATTTAAATGAAAGAGGATATTTCAAGGGTTGGGTTTATTCCCCATGAGGGTTCCCAGTATATATAATGTTTCATATGTGTGTGATGACTATTATTATCTTATTATCTTGTTGTTATTGTTTTCTAGAGATAGCTTGTTATGGATGTATTGCTCTAATTTATGAAAGATGATTATGGTTATGAATTCATAATGAAATGCATGTGAATGGTTTTTATATGTTTAATCCTTGTAAATCATAATGGCTATGCTCATGGGTTTAATTAGAAGTATTAGTAAATAGAAAAAGAAAGGTGGCCCATCTGCAAGATACTTAGCGCACCTACATAGACATAATTACATTTGGTGTAGGAATAAGTGTATCCTCTTGATAGACTAAGAGGGATAGGCTAGCTCATCATGGAGATAATATAGATGGTTTATTTATGTTATGCCTAGTGCATCTATGTAGATGGACTTACACAAGTTGGGGACAAGTGTATCCATAATGAATGTAAAATTAAAAAATAAAATATCTCGAGTTGGGTTGAAATTTGTGGGTTATTTCATCTGGTATCAGAGTACTAGATTGCAAGGGATTAGATGCTTCTAGGAAGAAACTCTAAGTTAATGATGAACTAGGAGCTTTCATAAATGAGAAAAATAATTGCCTAGGAATTGATCCTAGGAAGGGTAGCTTTACTTAGACACGACAGCTTGCATGGAGCGAGTGTGGCCACCATCATTATCAAGAGATTGATAATGTATAATATCACCTAGGGAATAGTGTCTTCTGTGGAGCAATAATTATTGCAACTATTATAAAGAAAAGATAATGAAATACGTTAGTTCAAAATAATAAGGAACTAACTATGAGATAATGATAATGAAACCTTATGGTGAGGCAAGCATGATCCATATAATTACTAGGAGGTAAAAAATGGTCATAACCAAGATGACACCTTGTGGGGATACAAGGTGATGGTGACCAATAATGATGTAAGTTAGCTCTTAGAAAGATATAGCTAACATTTGGAAGCATGAAGAAGTTGAGATCAATACCTTAGGATAACTTATCATGGATATGAGATAGATAGCTTATGTTAGCTCAAAATTGATATGAGATATATGGCTTGAGTTAGCTCATCATAGAGATAAGACCGATAACATAGGCTAGCTCAATATTGAGATGAGATAAATGACTTGAGTTATCTCATAATGGATATGAGATCGATAACATAGGCTAGCTCAACATTGAGATGAGATAGATGGCTTGAGTTAGATCATCATGAATATGATATTGATAACTTAGGCTAGCTCAATATTGATATGAGACATATAACTTGAGATAGCTCATTGCAAATATGAGATCGATAACTTAGGCTAGCTCAACATTGAGATGAGATAGATGGCTTGAGTTAAGTCATAGCGAATATGAGATTGATAACTTAGGCTAGCTCATTATTGAGGTGAGATAGATGACTTAAGTTAGCTCATATTTAAGATGAGATAGATAACTTAAGTTAGATTATCATGGATAATATAGGTTCTTTCACCTAAGTACTAGCTCGAAGAACTAATATTGGTAAAGGAATTGACATCCCTTTTCTTGATTGATTGAGATAGGGTTAATCCTTACACTATGGTCAAGTTGTCCTACATTCATGGAGAGTAGGAAATAGAGAGAGCACATGAAGGTATCATTTAATATATATGGAAAGTGTACAAGGTTAACCCCAACAAACTACGGGAGAGTGTTCACTCTTGTCCACTTGAGGGATGTATATAGCATCCAAAACTTGAAATGTGGTGGTACCTCTATGATCCTATCTGGTATATATTCAAGAATATTAACTGAGCGAAATAAAGAAATTATAATATCTCTCCTAGAAAGGTTGAATTTGGGCTATTACACTTTCATTCAATTCCTTATGGAGGAAAAGAGAATTGGCACCCAAGGTAAGGAAGAGAAGAAGAGGATCTTATCAAAAATTTAGAACTAGTTAAGTGGGATTGAAGTGTGCTTGAGACTAAGGAATTGGTTGCATTCAAATCCAAGGTGACTTAAAAGGCTTGTTTACAAGAAGATCGAAGATGAATGGAAAATGAGATCTGAAAACATTGCTAATTTGAGTAGAGAGGCAAATAATCTAAGCTCAATATTCAAAGAATTTGACATTGATCATGTGCTTTGAGACACCCAACTTTCGAGTGGATTATCTAGCAAATGAGGTTGTTTATATTCTAGATGGTTTTGTGCAAACCATAGTTAATTCCAAGATGAAATTCTCTATTGATATATAATTCTCCTGAGTTATAGGTAGAATTCATGCTTGAGGTTTATAATGGATAAAGATATTTTTAATTTTTATTATAACCATAATGAAGGATCATTCTCGAAAGTGGGTAGGCTTAGGTAAGTTTCTAAATTATGTAGATTAGATTGTGATAAGTCCATCTGGTGGTGTTTTGAACATTAAATTGGGCTCTTTACTTATTATGAACATCAACCATGGATCCTGGTAAACCTAGGCTATGTATTTGGCATAGTAGATGGAATAGAGAAAATATTGGAAGGGTAAGGAATCTATTATCGAGAGGATTATGGGATCCTCTCTAAAAAATATAATTAATGGTAAAAAATTAATGATAAATAATAGAGATAGACTACTATTCATAGATTGTGAACAATTCTTAGTGGAAATAATAGATGGGAAAATCTATTCTTGAGAGGAGTATGGAGTCCTCTCTTAAAAAGGTTGATAAAGTATATACCAATTTATGAGATTGGTAGGATTTTGAAAGGATGTAAATCCATTTTAGGGGTCAATCCTAAGATTAAAATATGATGAACCTATTCAAGCCCAAGATAGTGAGAAGGTCTTACAACAGTTTGGACCCATTTACACCTAGAAATAATAGATCAGGTCAATAAAATGCAATATCAGGATGAGTTTTGCAATGAAAAATTGAGCCCAAAGAGAATAAATTATGAGGAGAATAAGGACTTCAGCATTAGGAAGGGGACTCTCATGCTTTGGAGATTAGGAAACTAAATACAAAATTTAGAAATTAAGGAGATTAATTATGCAGGAATCACATAGTTCACTAATATTACTCATCTTGGAGGGGCTGAGATGAGGGAAATACTAGAAGGACCCTCTTTTGGGTAGCAATGAAGGACATTATTTATTTTGTTGCTAAAAAATGGGAATGGTACCTCATGTGGATTGAGTGTGGTCATTTGTATCATAAGTAGGTGGTGATACCCTAGAATGGCACCCTATGTGGAGTGAGGATGACCATTTATATCAATAAAGGATGATGATAATGCTTAGAATAACTCCTTAGATGGAGTAAGTATGACTATTATCAATGGATAATGATACTTTTGCATAGTTTATCACATGGAATGAGTCTTTGACATTATCAATAGATAATATTCTAGTATGATAGACGTGCTTCGTTATCTAATTTAAAGATGTATTAATATATTTATTATTGTAGGTAAGCGCACAAGACTGCATTTAGTTCTAGGGGAGGGGAATGTCACAACCCACCCCATATGATTCTTGATGATGAAATAATATAACTATATTTATTGTTTTAATTATCTAACATTACTGGTGTTAGGGCCATGCTTGGAGATGATGCAACATTGAATTATGATCTATACATATAACACTACTATATTTTATGGTTTTGTAGGGCTAACCATGTTTACAGGTGAACATTGTCAAACCATCAGTTTGATAATAGCTCTGATAACACATTTAAATTGATCACCAAAGTAGTTGAATAAAGGTATTTCTTGTAATGGGTTTTGACTAAATTTGACTAACCATTTAAACAACATGTTACAATGTGATATCTACCTTAATGAGACTTTAAATGGTCTCAACAAAAGAAAAAGTTTAATAATGTCTTAAATACCTAAAGTTTAGATTTATGATTTGATATCACATTGTAATTTAATTGGCAATTTAATATTTATTTTGATATTGCAATAATTAAGCAAAAGATGAATTAATTAATAATTATTTTATTGCAATAATGACTCCATTTATTATGGGAAGAGCATATGTAATTTAATATAATTCTTCACTCATGTGTGAGCTCATTTGAATTTCCAATTGGGGGGAATATTGCAAAAATTATCAAAAATTATGGCCTTTTTGGTGAAAGATATGTCTGAGCTTAGGCCATTTGGGACAGAGCCAACAAATTGCCAATGAAGTTCTACCCTATCAATTTTTAAAAATATGCCCAGGTTGAGGGAGAAAAGAGGATGGCTTGGGAGGGAAGCCATCATGTTTTTATAGAAGGATTTTCAAAAAAAGGAATAAGGGAGGTCGAGGAGGGAGAAGGGAGGGCTAGAAGAAAAGAGAAGGATGTACGATGGTGAAATAAAGATTTTATTCAGGTTGGTGCTTCTCAATAAATCCTAGTTGTAATAGTCCTATTTGAGTCTTGTGTTGTTAGCCTTAGATCCCTTATTTATTTATTTATTACTTTCATGGGTTCTTTGGACTTGGAATAGAACCTTTTTTTGTTCCTTTATGTGAGGAACTCTAGAGCGTAGGCATGGGTGATTTATAGAGAAGTAGAGGGATATGGGATAGAAATAGATTCAATATCTCCTCACTACTCATTTTTAGTTGTTTCCATGTTGTTTTTTTATAACTGCCTTGTACTTTCAAGAGTGGCCTCCCAAGAGAACTTATTGTTAGGATCATAGGCTGTGAATTAGGATGTCTAGTTACAATTGATAAGGATGTATCTTTTTGTTGTGGGTGTATTATATTTTACTGCAAAGATCATGCTTTCCAATGTTTTATTTTGGAGACCCCATTGAAAAGCATCTTGCTATAATCCCAGTATTTTGAAGTTTATGAAACTTTGTATAAACCTATGCTTATATAATTTTTATTGGAGGTACTATGTTGTGATTTGAGCCCTTGTATGATGGCCTATGTTTTAGAAGTAAAAAAAAAGTATGTACTCTATTTTGGCATCATGATGCTATCGATTCCCAACTATAGTCCTTCCATCACTGTTCAACATGAACATAAAGGTCTAAACTAGGACCCACTTTCTTGTTTCTCACTTTAGTATGAGTTAAAGAGGATCACTATCATTCTTTTGGCTACCAGAGTAGGCTTTTTTTTAGTGCCTATAAGAAACCTCCTCAATGGCATATGAATTGTAATAAACTTCCTCCTACTAAAATCATGTATGTAGCATAAGGTTGTTTGTTAACAATGTACCCAAACTTGGTTGTCACTGAGATTTCATCTCCCTACCACCATTGAATATTTTTGATTGTGCCTAATATTATTATAGGGTTTAAAATTAATTATTTTATCTTCATCACCACCATTGAACCTTTTGTCTCCATTGTATCTTAGCCTCCTGCCATTGCTCTTATGAGTTATAACCTAAGGTTTAACCTTAGGTAAACCATTCTATAAGGCACCACACCATCGACACACCACTAAAATGTTAGAGTTAGATTCTATTACATAATTTGGGTCATGCAAATGTACCTTTATAGATATTAAATTGGGAGATTAGATTACTTTAGGGCTAATTTATCTAGTTACTTTATGCAATGTAAAAAATGCATAAATTTCAATGTGCAAGTTATAAATATGCAAGGTGTCCCTTGTACAACTAGGTAGAGTGTTGGCCAAGGAATCTATATTACATTATAAAAGGGCCTCATGGTAAGAGATTGGAGATATAGTAGGTAGTAGTAGAATTACTATGTAACTTCATTAGTGATGGAGTACAATGTAGTCCTGTAGCTTCTTGCATGGAGTGTCCATTTACTCCATAGAAACATTGTATTCATTTCCATAATTTATATTTATAGCATATTTCTACAATCTCGTAAATTTACTTTCTCTCATATTTTTGCATCTTGTGATTTCCATCTCCCATTGTGATCTACCTCAAAAGGTAATAGTGGTATCAGAGCCACGATAGATCTAGTTACAGTAGATCTAGGTACTGTAGATTGAGAAGAGAACCACCATTATTATTGAGCCTAAATTTTTGAACCTAATTTGCCATAGTGCACAGGCTCTTGTAAAAAAATTTAAAATAATCAAGATGGTAGGGAGAGCTTTGAGAAAGTACTATTGTTAAAAATTGGGCCAAACATGATAACTGTTGGAATATTTTCAACATTGCCTCCTTAGTCCTAAGTATTAAGTCCTAGTATTTAGTTTTATTTTAATGTTTTGATTTACATATTTCTAGTTAATTTGATTAGCATACATTGAGGTTTTGGATTGGTTAATTAATGTTTGACCATAGTCCAATATTAGCATGTTGTTAGGATAAGAGCTATCTTTAAGTTAGTTTTTTGTAATAAGTTTAAGAGGATTTCTCTCAACCACCATGTCTATTTTTAGTTCTTTCAAGAACTATAAAACTATGTAATGCATTGTTGATCAATAGAACAATTTCACCATTGTTTCTCATTTGGTATCAGAGCAGGTTTGCTCAAATGGATCAAAACCCGTGGAGAGTGGTGTGAAGAGATCTGAAACACACACTTTGTCAGAGAAACTCAAGTGGCCAGCACTTAGCAGATTTGCAAGGAAGAGCTCGAGTAAATCATTAATATCTCATGAATCCTGAGGTATTTGATTATGAAATTTTGAGGGTTGTTAGGTAATTGTATCAAGAGGATGCAGTAAAAATTTCATGTGATTTGGAGCTAATTTTATGATTTTATTAGCATTTTTAGTTTTTCAATAAAATGGTTGTATAAGGTGGAATACAGGGTATTTGCTTCTCAAATTTTGGGAGAAATATTATTTCGATAAAATAATAATTCAGAAAAAATTTCAGATCATTGGGATCTGTATTGATTGATTTATGTGAATATTTATTTTTCCTTCAACAATCCTAGATCCGGAATTGTGATAAAAAGGGAAAAAGTAAATGATCACATATTTTTCACCTTTGTGATTTTTCTTCTGAAATTTAGAGGGTTTTCAAATTATTGTCTCAAGAATACAGAGTTTAATTTTCAAAAATTTTGGGGTTGTATGGATTTATTTATGTGAAGAACATTGAGGTTGTCTCAAAAACACTCTAAGATCTAGAAAGGGCAAAAGTAAATTGATCACATATTTCTCATTTGTGTGAATTTGGATCTAAAATTTAGTGGATTTTCAGATAAGTATATCAGAAGTCTACAGGAAAGGAGTGGCTGAGAGCTAGGTGGAAGATTGATGAATGGTGGATTGCAGAATGGCCACCATGTATAAAGAATTGGAAGTACCCAAATTCAATGGAGATAATTATGCTATTTGGAGCATAATGATGAAGACCTTCTTGAAGGCTCAAGACTTATGGGATATAGTTCAAGAAGGCTATGAGGAACCCTCTTGGAACAAGCTACAAGGTGAGGAGAGAAAAGAGAAGAAGGAGCAGAAATATGCAAATTGCTTAGCTCTTATGGATTTGAGGAGAGGAATGGAAAAGAATGTTTTTCCTCTCATAGCCAATTGTAGATCAGCTACAATGGCATGGCAAGTGTTAAAGGATGCTTATGGGTTTGATGAGGATACCCATAAAGCCATGAGTGACAATCATGAAGATTGTTTAAGCAAGGAGGAGCCTTGCTTCCTTGAAGCAGTTTTTGAATTAGATCCTTTTGAAGGAGTTTTTGAAGAGTCTTGTAAAGACTCATATGAAGCCATGCTTTGTAATGGAGAATTATTTCTTGCAGAGGAAGGCCTCGTATGTAGAAAACCAACAAGATGAAGAATGCTTCATGGAGGAAGCATATGTTGCTAAATTTTGTGATGAAAAGATAAGAAGAGGTGTGTATTCCTCAAGAGGACGAGGAGGAAGAAGAGGATTTGATGTTGATAGAAGAAAAAGTGATAAAAAATATCTCATGGAGGAGATAAATGAAGAGTGTATTATGGATAATGCACCTAAAATTCTCATGGGAGAGAATAAATATGATAATAGGATCAACCAAAATTGTTGGCATGTTGATGGAGAAGCAATGTTTATGGAAGACCATTGTCTTGAAGACCATTCACTTGGAATGGATGTATGCTCTCTTGACAGAGAAAATGAAGATCTCCTACAAGGAGAAGATAAAATTGTTAGAGTTCCTCTAAAAGGGGAGAAGAATGTGAAAAATGAGATAGAAACAGAAAATGGAAATGAGATTGCTGATTTTCTTATCGTAATGGCAAAGGAAACTTCACTCATGGATGAAGATCACTCACTTGGAGTGACTACATTGCAGAAAGAGAGTTGTCTTGAAAAGGCAACTATGTATGATTGCTTGAATGAATGGTGTTTCAACACACCAACATGGATTGAACAAAGGAGGATAACTATTAGTGAAGAGTTGATGGTTGATCTTGAAGCACCATACAATGAAGGAGAACTGCTACAAAATAGCTTTATGGGAAGCACCAAATCTACTCATACTAAAGGTAATGTTTTTATGATTAATGATTTGTTTTTTGTGAGCAGGCATGAAAAGAAAGGAGAATGTCTTCCAAAGGCATTATTGAGAGGTGATTGTCTCATTGAGACAACTTTGATGAAGGATATTCTTGGAGAGAATACAGTGATGGAGAACTTGGGTCACATGGATCAAAATTATGTGTTAAAAATTCCTTGGGAGAAGGATTCTTGTAAAGTCATTGTTGTGAGAGAATATTTGTGTGAGGAGCAACTTTATGTTGCATATGTAGTTGGTCATTATATGGCCATATTTATTGTGATATTTTGTGTGGAAATATGTGAAAGAGTTGTATGGTATAATCATCTATGTGAGATGATTAATTGTAAATACTCATGTGGAGTATTGTTTAGTGTTGAAGATGTAAAAGAAGATCAAAATGTGAGAGCATGGTTTAAAGACCATAATGATAAAGATATAAGAGAGTGGTTGCTGAAAACCACAAGAGGAGATACTTTTGTTGAAGGGGGAGCTAATCAACAAAATAAGGCACTCAAGCATTTGCAGGAAATCCCACATAAAGAGTGGAAGGAGTGCCACCATAAGTATTTTGTAAATTCTGATTTCTTGATTCAAGATTGGAGGAAACGTAAGAGAAAAATTTTCTTCCAACTCGGTGATGCTTAAATAACTCTTGCATGAGTGTCTTTAGCATCAAGGGGGAGAATGTTGGAATATTTTCAACATTGCCTCCTTAGTCCTAAGTATTAAGTCCTAGTATTTAGTTTTATTTTAATGTTTTGATTTACATATTTCTAGTTAATTTGATTAGCATACATTGAGGTTTTGGCTTGGTTAATTAATGTTTGACCATAGTCCAAGATTAGCATGTTGATAGGATAAGAGCTATCTTTAAGTTAGTTTTTTGTAATAAGTTTAAGAGGATTTCTCTCAACCACCATGTCTATTTTTAGTTCTTTCAAGAACTATAAAACTATGTAATGCATTGTTGATCAATAGAACAATTTCACCATTGTTTCTCAATAGCTTCGATTTTTGCAAACTGGATGTGCCTTTAGACCCGTTGCATATAAATTTTATTTCCTTAAGATTGTTTAGTAGAATATACTAGAAAAAGAGATTGTGAGATTCATTTGGCTTAGAGTCTTACCACATAGTTGTAGGAAAACTCGTGAAGATAAGGACTCAACATTTGATCCACTAGTTTGATGAATCAACTAGTGAAGCTCATCTAAGAGATCTAAAAATTTTACTATTGCCTGAAGTTTATATTATTGTAGGGAACTAACTCTTAGATGATTGGGAGAGCTCCTATAATATAAAGCTAAGATATTTTAAATTTGTTGCCTAAATTTTAGAGTACCTTGATAATGCAAAGATTATTTGTTGTAAGAGAAGAGTCTGGTTGATCCACTAGAACTGGCCTGGCTTCACATCGTTCCAAACATCCATTGTTCTTTAACAAGCGGTTCCCGACATGCACTAGAAAATATTGTTCCTTCCAGTAATTTTTAGATGAAAAAACATCACGAGCATGCACTCTCTATGCCGGACCCGATGCTATCATGACATTCCTCCAGATTTTTAGGCCTCCTTTGAAAGTTGTTGCCATCCCCACAGAGCAGTTTTTCTTCATAAAACCCTAGCAGAGTAGTTTTTCCTCATCAAACCCTCTCAATTCTAGTTTATCTTAATGTGGTTGAACATTTCCTTATTTTGATGCTTTTTTTGTTTCACTCGTTGCTTTGGTTTGAAGTTCATGGTTTTGACATCAACCTCATGCTGCATTAGACCTTGTATTCATGCATGGCCTTAGAGGATCAATTTGATTACCATGACATCCTATTCCTTTCTCTTTGTTGGTGTTTATTGATATTTTTGTTCAATCACAATAATATACTCATAGTTAGGATTCTACCTGGATATCCTCTCTTACAAGAAAAAAATTGTGATTTTCCCAAGGTTCTATTTGATGTGTTAATCTTCTTGCAATGCTTAGTAAAAAATGTGAAATACCAAAATTTAGTTGGATACCTCAGTGTTGCATATGTCTGTTAACATGGGGTTTGTTTTGGTTGATTTTATTTCCAATGATTTTGTTGTTCACGAAATTTATGAGAAAATGTGAAATTATTGATCAAATACTTGCTTTGAAACATAAACTTTTGAAAAGTGATTTAATCAATTTTATCTCAAATTATTAATGTTTGCACTTGATTATTTTGAAAATTTGATAAATATTCCACTTTAACCTTTGAAAATTGATTTTATCTCAAATTGTTAATCAAATTTTATCTCAAATTGTTAATCAAGTTTTATCTCAGATTGTTAATCAAATTTTATCTCATATTGTTAAGATTTGCATGAGAATAATCAAAATGAAATAATTAAATCTAAAATTTGCAATGTAAAAACTTTAAATATCATATTAATTATTCACTTTAATGAAAATTTGAAATTTATTGAAATTTTAATTTTACGTAAAATGAAATTAAATGATTATTTGAAAACTATGCAAAGTTAGAACTTCAAATTTTCATCAAAAAATGTAAATTTATGTAAAAATGAAAATTTGAATTAGAATTTTGAAATTTATGTGTTTCTTTTTAGGTTTTTGATTTTATTTGATGAACTTTAATAAAAATAAGAAAAAGGCTCGAGTTAGAAAAATAAATGAAATGAAAAAATAAAAGTATGCAAAACAAAGTGGAACAGAAACAAAGAAATATTTATTGTCATGAAAATATTTAACCTTGAATCTACAGAATTGATTATTTGAAAATTTAAACTTAATCTAATTTGATTTGAATTCACACAATCAAAACTAGATTAAGTGTAATCTTCTAAGGAAATAAATAATATATTAAATTAATTAGAAAGGCTACCATCCACATGCATAAACCTTACTAAAAAAATCAATATATATATATTTTTTTGTTTTTTTTGAATTTACATGGTGGAATTAGTAGCCGCCACGAATCCGGGTAGGCTGTCCAGCTTTTTATGGCCACCACAATATTCTGTGTTGTCCGCTCCAGAAGCCGCCACACAGATCTTCGTGCAGTCCGCCCCTATAACCACCATGCCACAATCATTTTAAACCTTTTACGCAAAAAAATCAACATATTAAAACAAAATATATTCAATAATTTTTATTTTAGAAAACCTGCACTCCATAGTTAAATGGTAAAATCTTCGATGCAACAATCCCGTTCTTCAACTTTTCCTTCTCCAAAAATATTTCACTTCCAAAATATTTTGACCCCTTCTTCTTGAATATCAATGGCTATTTATAATTTTTGAAATTTCTGTTTTTTCAGTTTTGTAACAGTTGTTGGAATGATTTTCATAACTGTTTTGTTCTCCTTCATAACTTTTATTTTCCAATTTAGAATTAGAATGAATATTTTGTCATGCACAAGAAGCCATTTTTACTATACCAATAGATTTTCAAAATGTAATAACATTGTTGCTTGCTCTATTTACTTGATTCATACCCCTTTTAAAATATTTGTAACATTCTATTTTCTCTCTAATATAGTAGAAGTCCGAAATATTGTATGATATAAAATAGTTTTGAGCATCATCTCAAGGGTGAGCATTACGTGTTCAGCTCACCTCTATTTTTCTATCTTCCAAGTAGTCCATTATAAGCCAACAACATGGTTGTAAATGCATCACTAAAATTGTGGTATTGGTGATGCAAAACACCCACAACTAATATGCATGCTCCTTCGGTCCAGAATACCACTTCTCATAGTTCTTCACGAAGTTCAAAAATTCCCATAGTGCAACTTCGCATTCAAAAAAAATTATGGACAACCATCATAAGTACCGTATTTGCTGTGTACAACTAATATATTTTTTTTTACCATGGCAAAATTTGGTATAATTAGTCTTTAATATTTGTAAAGTAATTTAAATGTATGAAAATTTCCCATATTGATGATACGAAATATTTTGTGGCTACCATTTTCCTTTCTTATTGCTTCAACATGTTGGTCATGAATCTACCTAAATACAAAATATATGTGCACCCTAGACCAAAACAACATTGAAAGGCTAAAGGAAAGAGATGTCCTTTGGGCCAATCTCTAGAGAGGGCTAGTTCCTGTACTAATATAAGATCGATATAATCTTAGGGTAATAGAAAGAGATGGGAAATTACAGAAAGGAATGGGAAATATGGCTATGAGCCAGAGTAACAGAGTGCGGATAAACTAGCAGCTAAAAATCAAATCAAATTTTTAACTAGCATTTAACAGAAAGAAAAACACAACCATTCACAACTTTGCAAGGATAACTTCCAATAAATATTTTAGTATTCACTTCTTTATCAGGATTTAAATTTATATGAAGGATTTAAACTTATCTAATAATGGAAATGAAAATATTAGAAATGATAGGCGGAAAGTAATTTCATACAACACTGATCCAGGAACCAGAAGCCAAACAATATTTCAATTGATGCAAAAAATGAAACTCAAAGAGTTTTTTTAGCAGAATGTCTATTCCTCCCTTTACATCAAAATGCTTAGTATTTATAGAGGGTTGTATCTCTATAATTAAATGCACATTAAAAAATGTTGGCTACTTAAAGATCAAGTAGCATCAATTTTCTCCTCAACAACAACAATGCACAAATCCATGTATTCTTTTGGAAGTAGTGATCCCATTTTGGTGGAAAGTGCCTAGGAAATCAGCAAGAATGGACAATGGAAAGTCAACTCAGATGTCGATGCATTAGAGCATAGCAATATCACATGAGATTTGGGAGCTCGAACAATCAATTTTGGTTGCTACTTCTGAATAACATGTGCTTATATTGAGAGGGAGGGGTGAACAGTATAAGATAAATATTTTTGCTTTTTAATCCAAATAATAGCATCAACAATATTAAAGCAGTTAACATCACACAAAGTATCACATACATGAGACATGATTTTACGTGGTTCACCCAATGTGGGCTACTCCACGGAGAAAGTATTTCTTATAAATTTTTCTCAAAAAATTCTCTTGGGAATCCTTTCCCTACAATTTTTATGGACCTCTGTCCAAAGGAGACACCAATCCCCTTGATCAAGTTAGTGGATCTCTATCCACAGGAGACACCAATATCCTATCTCTTCTCTGGCTGGTGATACTCTAGAAGATATCTGTCTCCAATGCCCTTAGAAAATGGAATTCTATCCATAAAAGACACCTGCCTTCCCTACTATGGCTGGAGACCTCTATCCTCAACTCTGTCACCTCAAAAACTATGTCTCAAATATATACTAAACATAGTCCTTTGTTCTAGTACAAATCTATCCTCAATATCTATCTCTAGTCTGGCACAAACTTATCCTCAAATCTGCACCAAAATATATCCTCGAATCTGTCCTCAAGCCTTAACTCAAAGCTTGATTCAATCTTAACTCAACTCTGTTGGATTTGCCTCAAACCTTAACTCAAGGTTTAAACAAATAAATCAAACAAATCTACTCTCAAGTCTTCTCAAAGACTTGTCTTAAATCTGCCTTGTAAGCTTCCACAAAAGCTCACACCAATATGTACTCAAGTCCTCTCTAGAATTTGTCCAATCTGCTCAATAATTTCTCACAAGAATTTATCCACATCTGCTCTCAATATGTATTGTAAGCTTCCACAAAAGCTTACCCAAATCTGTCCACAAGTCTTCTCAAAGACTTACCTCAAATTTTCTCAACAAGTCCACACTAGAACTTGTCCAATATCATAGAAACATAAAGAGAATTGTTAGAGACTCAATATATTTCACACTCATCAATACTCAATATCTTTCTCAAATCAATTTAGAATATAGAATAGTTTGTTTTATAGAATTTGAACAATCACTTCACACATCCACTTAACTAGGCTAAACCAAATCTACTCACCAATCACTCAATGAAACAATCCTTGCTTACAATCCCTAGTCCAAGCATATAAACCTTCACTCAAAATTTTTCCAACAATTCTTATCAACCAATCTCACATAACAATGATACTCATGTTCTTTTCAAACCCTAGTTCAAGTTCTTCACACAACCAATGGCTTCAACAACAATGCTTATAAAACAAGGTTTTAACAACAACTCTTTATTCTAGAAAATATTGAAGCATTAACTCAACACACTCAATAAGGAGACCTACTTAAGTCCTTTTCACTCCAAACTTGTTTTCCAGAAAACCAACCAATCAACTCAACTATGGAAGAATGTGCCCATACCTTTTTATTTATGATGAAGGAACCTCAAAAATCTTCCACAACCACAAACACTTCTTTGCCAAGATCAAAGAAGTTATAAGTTGATAAACTCTCTCAAAGATACAATGTAAATATCAAAACTTACATACACCTTATTTCTCCATATTAAAGAAATTATACATCAATAATAATTGACCAAACACACCTTACTCTTATCAATATTGCAATAATTTATTAAGTCACTTCACCAAATATATGCAATAAATCAATTTTTAATTCCCTAAGGTAAAAACAATATTACCCTAGTAAATTTTCATTTACCACTTAGGTAAATATCATAATCAATTTACCCGTTATCTCTCCCTAGCCTTAGCAAAGCAAATAATAATATTTATTTCTATTAACAATCCTTATGTCTCCAAAACCTTAGCAACCTTAAAAATTAAATAAAAAATATAAAATACTTTTATATCTTCCGCTCCACATTTCATAGGATCCGATCTTGCACTTTCTCCCTTGCTTGCACCTTGGACATGGCTTGATAGCCGTGTGAGCCAAGCGCTCATGTGCCCACTAAAAGTTCATAAGGATCTTTAATATTTTTCCAAATACTTTAGAGCCCTTGGCTCGCTTCTCATCTTGCCACGTAGCATGTTCGATGTGTTCCCTTCTCACTGAATGCATGAGCCTTTTGTTCGCTGCTCCTTGGCACTTTCTCCATGAATCTTAGCATGATTTTTGGCACGAAAAAATAATTGGAGGTCATTCGAATACTTGGTTCTGAACTTAGGCAAAGGTTTAAATACCTTTTACCTGGCTTTATAAAAATTAAAGTGTCCTTGGGGGTTAAATAAAAACTTTTTGTTGCGCATAATGATTTAATAAAAAATCATTTTGCTACCATGGTTTTAATAAAAACCCTTTATTTTTGCCTCACACAATATAAAAATAATATTATGAAAATTTTCAATCAACCTCTCACATTATTCCTTTTGACCTTTTGACATCAACTGTAGCTTATTCCTTTACATCAGTGACAACTTTGTTCCTTCACATCAATGAGAAATTTAACTCAAAATATCCAACAACTTCGTTGTCTTGCACCTCAAAACTTTATTTTTGCTAGGAAGACCCAACAAAAATCAACTTCAATTGGAAACGGGGCAAAATTAGTGGACGGTACCTCAAGAATGAACAGGATCACACAAAACTCAACAATCCTTCGATAATAATTTTGGGAATATTAATTTATTTACCACAAATATTTTATTCATTAGCCTTTGGTATTTCTCGAAAATAATCTGTACTAAAAGCATTCTTGGAAGAGAATTCAGCAAGAGGAAAAGGCAAGGACAAATTTCACCAAGGAATTTCATCGGGAATATAATTTTACCTAGAATTTTGGCCAAATATTGCTTTCATTGAGATGTTAGGCGCAGATGAAGTTCATTATTAAAGTGGGGTAAAAATAGAGTTCCACTAGCAATTTCACCCAAGCATGTACTTTCACCATTAATTTGATTAATTTCATCCAAAATAAGATCTTGCTTGCTTGTGTTTCTTCATATGAGGTGATTTCACTAGAAATATAGGCAAATATAAATTTTTCTTGGAACTCGGGCGAAAATAAATTTCAACCCAACTTGGGGTGAAATTGACTTTGACTTGTACATGTTTTCATTCAACTGATTCTTGCCAACTATTTTTGCTTCAAAATCAATCGAAGATAGAAAGTCACCCAAAAGAGGGGCAAAATTGACTTTGACCATGAGAAGTGCATGAATTTGGGTAAAATCTTCTTAACTTATATTTTTTATTGGCGAACTTATTTGCACTAATTTTTTTTGGTAAAATTGACTTTGACCGCCAAAAGGCACGCATTTCAACAAAATTATCTCAATTTGTCAGCGAAACTTCTCAAGGCGCCTTTCTATTTACTTTCACCAGTGAAATCACTCCAATGCATTTCATTGATGAAATCAATGCTTGATTTGCATTTATTATTTTTTCTAATGAAATAATTTGCTTTATATTTGCTGGCGCAAACCCTTTCTTATATTTTTTCCCATAAAATTATTTTAAACTATTGTCTCTAGTGAAACCCTTTTAGATTATTTTTGCCAGCAAAAATATACTTTCCCAAAAAATGTCATCTAGAGTTCAAATTTTAAATGCTAGCAAACCATTTGATTTTTTCCTTGTTGGAAAAACACTTACTCTTTAATTCGAGGGATGAAATAATTCTTATTTATTTGAAATAGAAAAATCATTGAAAAGGATTGAGGATTGGTTAACCTGGTTGAAGATGATTTGGATTACCCTAAAAATATGACTAAGAAATTTTATATGGAGATTGAATTTTCTTTGAATGACTTTAATGCTATATTAGAGGTTGGAATATGAAATTTTTGTATGATATAAACAAATGGTCAATAAATCTAATCCACTTCAAATCAAAATATCTTAGAAAAGAGGATAACAAAATGTATGTTTTTGAAGAAATAAAGAGACAAAACCTATGATCTCTTTCAATAGTAGCAAGTAATTGCTAAGTACTAGAACAATAAGGAAGACATGTCACATGAATTCTAAATTGGCTACCCAATGATAAAATGAGATGAAGAAAAGGATAAGTTAGGAATACACTAATAATTTAATTCCATAGGGCCTGGGCCTTACCAAATATTTTAAGGTATGAATGCAATACCTTAATAACTAAAATAAATGGCTAAAACTTTCCAATACTAGTAAATGACCATTATTTGAAATTCTTTGCATAAGATAGAAAATGTGCTAAGTTGTATTATAAATGTACAAAAAAATCATAATAGTATAAGCTCATAGCTATTTTTGGAGGTAGTAGGTAGCATACAATGATTTTGAATTGTAAATATCCTATTGGTCTAAAATACAACGATAGTTAAAGCTAGAATATGCCTTAAGGTGCTTGCACATGATGATAGCCTTGGAAAGCAAACTTGAGTAATAAAATATAGTTGTGCACATATTTTGTCATTTATGAGGCCAACCACGAGAATTAATATATACAAGAAAATACCTATGGTTTAATTTTCATATTGAGCATTTGAGAGCAAAGAGCAATTTCAAAAAAGTTATTATAGTTGGTGAAGTCTAAGAGCATTCCCATAGTATATTGCCTAAAATTGAGTTGATTAACCATTACTAATAGAAATATTGAAATCCAATACTGAATGACTAACATTCATGATCCTAATATCACTAAGGAAAAAACATTTAGGGTTGTAGCAGAGTAGAAAGCCACAAATTAGTCAAGGGAGCATCCATTTGTAGTTGCATGGAATTATTTCTTACCATTATACATGCCCAAACATGTGCATTCTTTACCAAAGCTAATAAAAGCAATAGCAAACAACTATAATTATAGATATAGAAGGATATTTGATTATAAAGGCTAGGTACTTGATAATTTAGTAGAAGAATTTGCAATAGACACTCATACCCACCCTGGTAGATACCTTAGAGCCCTCAATAAAGATAAACAAAATGGTTATTATGAAATAAAGTTGTTTCCTTGGCTTGATGACCAATTGTACCACTACCTCTCTAAATTTTGTGAGGGCCCTATTAAAATTATTAAGTTTAAATTCTTGAAAGACATGTTTGCCATGCTAGTAGTCATATTTGGTCTAAAAATGATGAAAATGTATATTATTTACAAATAGCTATGAAATATGCCTTGAATTATTCCAAATTACCCTTATATAGTACCTTTATTTATCCATACATGAACAACTAGTAAAATTCAAGATGAAGTCATATGGGGTATTTAGGTATCCTTCATACTTGGCCTAGCTATTTGTTTACCATAAAACAAATATTTTCTAGACCTAAAAATAAGCCCAAGAAATCCCAAGAAATCCAAAGGGGGAGGTTATACTAGTGGTGGACTAGATCCTTGGAATTTAATAGACATTTTCAAGGCCCTACTCTAGTAAATATCTATGGAGAAGATCATCAACTTCCAAAAGGGGTAATGACACATCTCTAGACCCATTGGCAAGAAATCAAAGACTGGTATTTTCTAAAAAATGAAATAATAATAAGGATATATGGCTTTGACAAGGATCAATTTTTTGCTTCCATATTATGTAACAAATTGGGTCTTTGAAATAGAATTTTATTGATAGATGGAATATGCTAATTTAATCTTTGGATAAGGGATAAAAAAGGGTTTTGACCTACCCCTAAGCTATGGGCCCATTACTATGAGGTCCTAGAAAAAACATGAAGTCTTGAATGTGAAACTTAAGAGCCTTAGGTTGAAGATGATTCAAGATAGACGAAGATATAATCTAAAAGGTATTTTCAAAATTAAACTAAAGGATGTAAACAAAAAGTCTCCTACTTTTGAGCAGGCCCAAATACTAGAGATGGAGGTATTTTAGAACAAGTCAAAGTAGAAGATATCGATATCAACATGTGCAAAGCAGAGAAGAGGCATCCATAGATAAATTTTTATGTTGTTGTAAATCCATATGATCTAATTAAAAATAAAAAGACTAGATATTGAATAAATGAAGAAAATAAGTGATGTAAAATAAGCAAAAATAGTCAGAAGAGAAAGTTCATGAGTGGTGGTTTTTCAAGTTTGAAAATGGTATCTAGAAAAAATATTTTATAACCTAGACAATTTTTTTTGTCTCTCAATGATAATTGTTAGAAAAAGTGGAAAAATGAGGATGATGAAGAAGATGAACCCTAGAATTAGAAATTTAAAGAATACTACTTGGAGGAGGAAATTTATTCTGAATAGGAAGGCAAGCAAGTATTTTAACAAGGTGATGCAGAAGAATATTAGGCTCTAGAAAATTATAGTCTAATGAACAAGAGGATGAGAGTCTGGAACAAATAATTCTAGGTGAACAACAAAAAGAGGAGGAAGTCCTAATGTGGTAGTTAGGAAGATCTCCATATCCATAGGAGCTCCAAAAATATTTGAGATCTGATAAAAACATATAGTAGAAGCATAGCTTATTCAAATGATGATTTATATAGAAGGAGGTCTAGGTGAAACTTCATCAAGTATTAGTAGACCCACCCAGTTTGCACAAAGGAAGAAACACATCAAGCTTGGAGCTAGTAGTTCTTATATCCAACACAATATAAAAGAAGCCAAGTAAATCCCACTACTTATAGAGTAGGTTTTTGTATATGAGAGATCTAAAGAGAATACACAATCCAAAGAAGAGGAACAAAGAAAGGGTTCCCCATTACACCATCTAGATGAAAGGTTTAAAGGTGCCAAAGTCAATAACATAATTCTAAAAACTAAAGATAATATTGAATCATAAGGCATAGGTATGTATTCTCATGGAATTGATCCTTCTTCTATACCACCTTCATCAACCCTTGAGAAACCTCCACCCTCACTAAGATAAGTTCATCTCCAACTGCCTACCGAAAGCATTACTTCCACCACCATCCCATAATATTAACAAGCCCTTGGAAGTTAAAAATATACACCCTTTTAAGATGCTACTACTACAATTGAAAATACCTCTATTTCTTAATTTTTTATCCTCTGATATTACCTTTATCTCATGCCCATTTCTAGCCATCCAAATCCAAACATCCTAAACCAAATGTAGTAGGCTCAATATGACTCACAAAAATATATGAGTGAGCATATGCCAAGGAGAAAACAAGAGCATCATTAAGAATGACAAGAATTAAGAAATTTATAAAAGGAAAATATATGGTGACCATAATTATCCACACTAATGACAATGATATCCCTAAATTAACAAAAAAAGACTATATAACGATGGGTAGTAATTACTAGAGTTCCTATATATGATTTGGCACACAATTCTCACTCATTAATTGAATTGATGTGTGTGAGGATATTCTACATGGAAATAAAATATCAACGGTAGAAGTGGATGATAAAATGTTTGGTTAGATATTTGGATGAAGAGTAGGATTAAAAGGCCCTACAAATATAGGTTGAAAGGTTGCAAAAAATGCTTGATAAATTTCCCACTAAATCACAAATACAAGAGAGAAATGAGAAAATTAGGCCCTAGAAGAAGAATCAAGAAGGTTGAAATTGGATCTTGCTAAAGGAATAAATATGGAACAAGCTTCCTACTTCTCCAAGAAAGCATTGATACAAATCAAGAAAAACTATAATAAAATGTTCAAGACCATAAAATTGCCACAACCAATCCTTAAATTCTTATGTTTTGGCTTGTAGGTCATCAAATAAACCCAAAGGAAGTTCAATAATGTTTGAATCCAAATGTCTATGAAGGTGCAACAAGCACACAATATTTTTAAGATTTTAAATGAAGATTCTAAGCCTCACCTAGAGATATTTACAACCTAGGAAAAGGCTAAAACAATGGAGCAAGCTAATGAACTCATCGAGTGGTATCAAATAATTTAACAAGGATAGAATAATCCAAATAACTAAGTGGATAAAGGAGATAAAATAGCCACTCCATTATGAGAAGTTCTTGTCCTTGGGTTTCCTTGTCTTGTGGGCCAAAATAAAAATATATTTACTATGGAGTAGTTAAATATAGATTTTGAGCTTATGGGTAGCAGTGAGGAAGAATTCAATAGGTAGCCAAAAGCTAATGGGAAAGGAGTTATTTTTTTTAATTTTTCAATAAGCTAGCTATTATACATGTCAAAATATAAGATATGGAAAAAAGCTCAAAGGATTCAAGCTCCCACCATAGTAGCTTTGGGACATGAATTTTCAAATATTACAACTCAGGAAGGACACCCTATCTAATCAAGAGGTGAACAAAAAAGACCAAAGAAAGGGCTCAAATTCAGAGGATCAAAGACATCAAGTGCAAGATGAAACATACAGAGCTTAGAAATCCTAATATTGTGAGGTGTTTTCTATTTCAAGTCTTGTTCTAATTCTTTTGTGTAGTTCAACATATTTTCTCCTATTTTTAAATCTAATGGCCACAAAATAAGGATTTTTACATTTTAAATTTTGCAATAAAAATCCCTAGGAGTCACTCAGAATGTGGTCCTATGAGAGATACCACATAGATAGGTCCTAGAAAATCTTTCTAGACTATCAATTTTATAGAATTTTGATGATTAATTACAAGGAAACCTTACCAAGACTAATATCCTTTGCATAAAACTTGCTAAAACATTAAAAGGTAGCTTATTGGACCTAAAACTTGAGTATGACAAGAAATTCCAACCACTTCAGAGTTTAAAACAAGAGTGGCCAAATATTTGCAAAGATGATATCAACAATAGCATGATGAAGCCCCAACTAGTATAGAATAGAGTGGCCAAAGAATTTTAAGGGCGAAATCAACCTAAGTCTACAAAGACCTCAACCACCAATATTATAGTAAAACATGAGTGCTTGGAAGCTAAAATTCGCTACGATTTTTGAAAAATGATGTTAGCTAAGCCTTTATATACACTTGGTAAGGCCCCTAAAACCTTGATAGTAAGTAGAAACCTTTAGTGGATACTAAAAAGAGAGGGCTCTTGGATAGGTATCTTTCAACAAAAAACATGTGTGTCATAGGTATGGGCCACTTGGAAACTCCTCACTCATCTAGATTAGAATAAAAATTGGCAACCAGTCTTCTAGAACCCAAAAAAATATTAACCATTATCATATATGGAAGTGCATGTAATTCTAATAACTAGCATAACAATAAATCATAATGGGGGAGAAACTGAGCATGCTCAAGAGGCACAAGCATGCTAAATATACATGGCTATTGAAGATGGTTATTTGTTTTTGGATCAAAGCAAGTGGTAGTGATAAGGAAGGAGAGCGACATACACTTACCTATGAATGGTAATTGAGCATGAGCCTTGGACTGGGCCAAGTAGTGCCTATTCTATCAAGTCTATGATATACTATCTTTATAATAATTATGCTAGGCTAGCATAGAAAATTATAAGTAGCAATATTTTACTTATTATGGGGGCTAGCAATTTAAGTTTTTACCTATTATAAATTATGTAATTTTGCTTTGCTACTTAGTTAATCAACTATTGTTTGAGCTCTTCTAGTGAAATGTTATAAAATTATTATGTATATGTATTTTTTGTAGACTCTTGACATTTCTATAAATGCTTTGATAATGGTCTATTCTATTTGGCTTGAGTTGTTATTTGGATTAGCACTATGGGCTATTGGAATGTTAGGGATGCATTGCATTTAATCATCATAGTTCTAATAACTTATGTAAAATATTTTCAGTGGTCTATCCTAATAGGGCTTATTTGTTGTTTGGATCATCACTACAAGCTATTAGAGTGGTAGAATGCATGGTCTATGCTTAGTTTTATATTCTATAGTGTTTTGCGTGGTGGATGGTCTATTAGACCATATATGTAGATAAGTTGCAATGTGTTTTGAATGGGATGTAGCAGTGCTATTAGTCAAATATTTTCTACCTCTTAACCAATATTTTTCTCTCTTTTCTCTCTCTAAACCTCCATTTCTATCTTTTGTATTCTTTTATTTGTCTATTTTCTTTGCACAACAAAGAATCAACATTTTATAGAGGTTGGCTTAGAAGCAATTACGAGCCATACAACCTTGTTCATAGTCTAGGGTGCACATCACACAAGTAGGTGGATTGTAGACCAAGAGTAAGTTACCATGATAATTTTCAAGCTAAAGGACATGACTTGCCAACAAAAATTCCCCCATGGGGTAGTAAAAGTTATCCTAGATTATTCTCTTGGTGTTATTCTAATCTAATTATATCTAAAAAGTCCATCCATAAGGGACAACATCCCAGATTTAGAAGAGAAATAACAATCATGTCAATACTGGGTAGGGAGAATTTGTCTTTTGGACATGCCTTATTAATGTGTCTTAATTTATTGCAAACATGGATAGTTCCTTCATTTTTAGCAATAAAGACTATACTAGATATGTAACACCCCTCCTTGGTAGAAATTTTGTGGACAATGAACTATGTATGGATGTATTTATGTAATGTCATAGTTTCTATTAGTATGATTTAATAATAGAATGATTACCTCCTATAAAGCATGGAATATGGTAATGTTCATGTATATGTGGATGTAAGATTAGGTACCTTCTCCTTGGTGGAGGCTATGGGTAAACCATCTACCATGATGAATAGCTAGGGAAACAATGATGATGATCCATTCATATATAACTTAGGGTAAACATGGAAAATTTACCTTAATGCATATCATTGTTTTGTTATTTCTACATTTGTATCTTTGGGCTAGGATATTGCTTGCAATAAGCCTCCTCAACAAAGTGGTGATAGCTTAGACTATCATAAAAAGGGCCATCTACTTGGGGATAAAATATTGGTGTAGAATATGGTGGACATGATGCCTTGTTTATTTAAGTTGCTTTGAGGGAAAGAATGATTGTTGTGTTGGCTTAGAAAATTTGTTTTAATACTCTTGTTTGCTTGTTTGGCAACTTAATTTGAACTATTAAATCAAGAATTGTATGGTTTCTTTTATGCATATATTTGTTGTATGTTTGAATTTAATGTTGAGCACCAAGCATTAAGCCACCTTGGAGTTTATATTTCTGGTGTGTTATGCTCTCTAAGCCACCTTTGGAAGATAGAGGGACTCTTTGGTTTTCCTTAAGAAAATCGCTTGAGTGCATTGAGTGTAACACTCCTTGGGTGCTTGAGGAGACATGCACCCATGTAAGATGCCACTCCTCTTTTTCATCAAGCGGAATGTGGGTGTAAAGGGGATGAAAAAATCTTGAAGGAGCAGGGGAGATGAAAGCAGAAGGAAAGAGTGTATAGCAAAATTTGTAGAAAACCTTTAGGAGGTAATGAAACCTATGGTGGAAGTTCTTTTTGCTTCTATTTTTTCTCCATTCTAGTTGTTCTTAATGTGGTTGAACATTTCAATATTTTGATGCTTTGTTTGTTTCACTCGTTGCTTTGGTTTGAAGTTCATGGTTTTGATATCAACCTCGTGCTGCATTAGACATTGTATTCATGCATGGCCTTAGAGGATGAATTTTATTCCCATAACATCCTATTATTTTCTCTTTGTTGGTGTTGATTGATATTTTTGTTCAATCACAAGAATATACTCACAGTTAGGATTCTGCCTGGATATCCTCTCACAAGAAAACATTTGTGATTTTCCCAAGGTTCTATTTGATGTGTTAATCTTCTTGCAATGCTTAGTAAAAAATGTGAAATGCCAAAAGTTAGTTGGATACCTCAGTGTTGCATATGTATGTTAACAAGGGGCTTGTTTTGGTTGATTTGATTTGCAATGATTTTGTTGTTCATGGAATTTATGAGAAAATGTGAAATTATTGATCAAATACTTGCTTTGAAACATGAACCTATGAAAAGTGTTTTAATCAATTTTATCTCAAATTATTAATTTTTCCATTTAGTTATTTTTAAAATTTGATAAATATTCTATTTTATCCTTTGAAATTTGTTTTTAATTGATTTTAACTCAAATTGTTAGTCTAATTTTATCTCAGATTATTAATCAAGTTTTATCTCATATTGTTAATCAAATTTTATCTCATATTGTTAAGATTTGCATGAGAATAATAAAAATGAAATGATTAAATCTAAACTTTGCAATGTAAAAACTTTAAATATCAAATTAATTATTCACTTTAATGAAAATTTGAAATTTATTGAAATTTTAATTTTATGTAAAATTAAATGAAATGATTATTTGAAAACTATGCAAAGTTATAACTTCAATTTTTCATAAAAAATGTAAATTTATGTAAAAATGAAAATTAGAATTAGAATTTTGAAATTTACGTGTTTCTTTTTAGGTTTTTGATTTTATTTGATGAAATTTAATAAAAATAAGAAAAAGGCTCGGGTTAGAAGAATAAATGAAATGAAAAAATAAAAGTACGCAAAACAAAGTGGAACAGAAACAAAGAAATATTTATTGTCATAGAAAACATTTAACCCTGAATCTACAGAATTGATTCTTTGAAAATTTAAACCTAATCTAATTTGATCTGAATTCACACAATCAAAACTAGATTAAGTGCAATCTTCTAAGGAAATAAATAATATATTAAATTAATTAGAAAGGCTACCATCCACATGCATAAACCTTACTAAAAAAATTAATATATTAAAACAAAATATATTCAATAATTTTTATTTTAGAAAACCTACACCTCGTAGTTACAATGGTGAAATATTCAATGCAACAATCCCGTTCTTCAACTTTTCCTTCTCTAAAAATATTTTGCTTCCAAAATATTTCGACCCCTTCTTCTTGAATATCAATGGCTATTTATAATTTTTGAAATTTTTGTTTGTTCAATTTTGTAACAGTTGTTGGAATGATTTTCATAACTATTTTGTTCTCCTTTATCACTTTTCTTTTCCAGTTTGGAATTAGAATGAATATTTGGTCATGCACAAGAATCCATTTTTACTATACCAATAGATTTGCAAAATGTAATAACATTGCTGCTTGCTCTATTTACTTGATTCATACCCCTTTTAAAATATTTGTAACATTCTCTTTTCTCTCTAATATGGTAGAAATCTGAAATATTGTATGATATAAAATTTTTTTGAGCATCATCTCAAGGGTGAGAATTATGTGTTCAACTCACCTCCATTGTTCTATCTTCCAAGCAGTCCATTATAAGCCAAAAACATGGTTGTAAATGCATCACTAAAATTATGGTATTGGCGATGCAAAAAACCCACAACTAATACGCATGCTCCTTCAGTCTAGAATACCGCTTCTCATAGTTCTTCACGAAGTTCAAAAATTACCATAGTGCAACTTCACATTCAACAAAAATTATGGCCAGCCATCATAAGTATCGTATTCATTGTGTACAACTAATAATTTTTTTTTTTTGTTTTTACCGTGGCAACATTTGGTAGAATTAGTATTTAATATAGGTAAAGTAATTTAAATCTATGAAAATTTCCCATATTGATGATACGACATCTTTTGTGGCTACCATTTTCCTTTCTTATTTCTTCAACATGTTGGTCATGAATCTACCTAAGTACAAAATATATGTGCACCCTAGACCCAAATAACATTGAAAGGATGAAAGAAAGATATGTCCTTTGGACCAATCTCCAGAGAGGGCTAGTTCCTGTACTAATCTAAGATCGATATAAGCTTAGGGTAACAAAAAGATATGGGAAATGATACAAAGGAATGGGAAATATGGCTATGATCCAGAGTAACAGAGTGGGATAAACTAGCAGCTAAAAATCAAATCAAGTTTTTAACTAGCATGTAATAGAAAGAAAAACACAAGAACCATTCACAACTTTGCAAGGATAACTTCCAATAAATATTTTAGTATTCACTTCTTTATTAGGAATTAAATTTAGATGCAGAATTTAAACTTATCTAATAATGGAAATGAACATATCAGAAATGATAGGCAGAAAGTAATTGCATACAACATTGATCCAGGAACCAGAAGCCAACAATATTTCAATTGATGCAAAAAATGAAACTCAAAGAGTTTTTTAGCAGAATGTCTATCCCTCCATTTACATCAAAATTCTTAGTATTTATAGAGGGTTTTACCTCTGTAATTAAATGCACATTAAAGAAAATGTTGACTAGTCAAAGGTCAAGTAGCAGCAATTTCCTCCTCAGCAACAACACACAAATCCATGTATTCTTTTGGAAGCAGTGATCCCATTTTGGTGGAAAGTGCTTGGGAAATCATCAAGAATGGATGATGGAAAGTCATATCAGATGTCGGTGCATCAGAACATAGCAATATCACATGAGAATTGGGAGCTTGAACAATCAATTTTGGTTGCTACTTCTAAAGAACATGTGCTTATATTGAGAGGGAGGGGTGAATAGTATAAGATACATATTTTTGTTTTTTAATCCAAATAATAGCATCAGCAATATTAAAGCAGTAAACATCACATAAAGCATCACACACATGAGAGACAGGATTTTATGTGGTTCACCCAATGTGGGCTACTCCACGGAGAAAGTATTTCTTATATATTTTTCTCAAAAAAATCTCTTGGGAATCCTTTCTCTACAATGTTTATGGACCTCTATCCAAAGGAGACACCAATCCCCTTGATCAAGTTAGTGGATCTCTATCCACAGGAGACACCAATATCCTAACTCTGCTTTGGATGGTGATCCTCTAGAAAACCTCTATCTCCAATGCCCTTAGAAAATGGAATTCTATCCACAAAAGACACCTACCCTCCCACATATGGCAGGCGACTCTATCCTCAACTTTGTCACCTCCAAAGCTCTATCTCAAATCTATACTAAACATAGTCCTTCGGTATAGCACAAATATATCCTCAATATCTATCTATGGTCTGGCATAAAATTATCCTCAAATCTGCACCAAACTCTATCCTCGAATCTATCCTCAAGCCTTAACTCAAAGCTTGATTCAATCTCAAATCAACTCTGCTGGATCTACCCCAAACCTTAACTCAAGGTTTGAACAAATCAATCAATCAACTCTGCTCTCAAGTCTTCTCAAAGAGTTGTCTTAAATCTATCTTGTAAGCTTCCACAAAAGCTCACACCCATATGTCCTCAAGTCCTCTCTAGAACTTGTCCAATCTACTCAATAAGTTCTCACAAGAACTTATCCAAATCTGCTCTCAATCTATATTGTAAGCTTCCATAAAAGCTTACCCAAATCTATCCACAAGTCTTCTCAAAGACTTGCCTTAAATTTTCTCAACAAGTCCACACTAGAACTTGTCCAATCTCATAGAAACATATAAAGAATTGTTAGAGACTCAATATATTTCACACTCATCAATACTCAATATATTTCTCAAATCAATTTAGAATATAAAATAGTTTGTTTTATAGAATTTTAACAATCACTTCACACATCCACTTAACTAGGCTCAACCAAATCTACTCACCAATCACTCAATGAAACAATCCTTGCTTACAATCCCTAGTCCAAGCATATAAACCTTCACTCAAAATGTTTCCAATAATGTTTATCAACCAATATCACATAACAATGATACTCATATTATTTTCAAACTCTAGTTCAAGTTCTTCACACAACCAATGGCTTCCACAACAATGCTTATAAAACAAGGTTTTAACAACTCTTAATTCCAGAATACCTTGAAGCATTAAGTCAACACACTCAATAAGGAGACCTACTAAAGTCCTTTTCACTCCAAACTTGTTTTCCAGAAAACCAACCAATCAACTCAACTATGGAAGAATGTGCCCATACCCTTTTCTTGATGATGAAGGAACCTCAAAAATCTGCCACAACCACAAACACTTCTTTGCCAAGATCAAGGAATTTATAAGGTGATAAACTCTCCCAAAGATACAATGTAAATATAAAAACTTACATACACCTTATTACTGCATCTTAAAGAAATCATCCATCAATAATAATTGACCAAACACACATTACTCTAATCAATATTGCAATAATTTATTAAGTCACTTTACCAAATATATGCAATAAATCAAATTTTAATTCCCTAAGGTAAAAATAATATTACCCTAGTAAATTTTCATTTACCACTTAGGTAAATATCATAACCAATTTATCCCTTATCTCTCCCTAGCCTTAGAAAAGCAAATAATAATCTTTATTTCTATTAACAACCCTTATCTCTCCACAACCTTAGCAACTTAATTAAAAATTAAATCAAAAATATAAAAACCTTTTATATCTCCCGCTCCACATTTCGTAGGATTCGATCTTGCACTCTCTCCCTTGCTAGCACCTTGGACATGGCTTGATAGCCGTGTGAGCCAAGCGCTCACGTGCCCACTAAAAGCGCATAAGGCTCTTTAATATTTTTCCAAATACTTTAGAGCTCTTGGCTCCCTTCTCCTTTTGCCATGTAGCGTGTTTGATGTGTTCCCTTCTAACCGAATGCACGAGCCTTTTGTTCGATGCTCCTTGGCACTTTATCCATGAATCTTAGAATGATTTTTGGCACGAAAAAATAATTGGAGGTCATTCGAATACTTGGTTTTGAACTTAGGCAAAGGTTTAAATACCTTTTGCCTTCCAAATCTTGCACGTTGATGGTGTATTAAAATTGGACATTGGTGCCTTTATAATATGCATAATTAATTTATAAATCATTTAAATTCTATTTAGAATTTAAATTAACTTTGTAACCTTTGGCTTTATAAAAATTAAAGTGTCCTTGGGGGTTAAATAAAAACTTTTTGTTGCTCATAATTATTTAATAAAAAATCATTTTGCCACCATGGTTTTAATAAAAATCCTTTATTTTTGCCTCACACAATATAAAAATAATATTATGAAATTTTTTCAATCAACCTCTCACATTATTCCTTTTGACCTTTTGACATCAACTGTAGCTTATTCCTTGACATCAATGACAACTTCATTCCTTGACATCAATGAAAACTTTGACTCAAAATGTCCAACAACTTCGTTGTCTTGCACCTCAAAACTTTATTTTTGCTAGGAAGACCCAACGAGAATCAACTTCATTTGGAAACGAGGCAAAATCAGTGGACGGTACCTCAAGAATGAACAGGATCACACAAAAACTCAACAATCCTTCGATAATAATTTTGGGAATATTAATTTATTTACCACAAAAATTAAATTCATCAGCCTTTGGTATTTCCCAAAAATGATCTGTACTAAAAGCATTCTTGGAAGAGAATTCAGAAAGAGGAAAAGGCAAGGACAAATTTCACCACGGAATTTCACTAGGAATATAATTTTACCTAGAAATTTGGCCAAACATTGCTTTCACTGAGATGTCAGGCGCAAATGAAGTTCATTATTAAAGTGGGACAAAAATAGAGTTCCACTAGCAATTTCACCCAAGCATGTACTTTCACCATTAATTTTATTAATTTCATCCAAAAGGAGATCTTTCTTGCTAGTGTTTTTTCATATGAGGTGATTTCACTAGAAAGATAGGCAAAAATAAATTTTTCTAGGAACTCGGGCGAAAATGCTTAATTTTGTTGCCAAAGGAGGGCAAAAATAAATTTCACCCCCACTTGGGGTGAAATTGACTTTGACTTGTACATGTTTTCATTCAACTGATGTCTGCCAATTGTTTTTGCTTTGAAATCAATCGAAGATAGCAAGTCACCCAAAAGAGGGATAAAATTGAATTTGACCATGAGAAGTGCATGAACTTGGGTGAAATCTTCTTAACTTATATTTTTATTGGAAAACTTATTTGCACTGAATTTTGTTGGTAAAATTGACTTTGACTACCAAAAGGCACTCATTTCAACAAAATTATCTCAATTTGTCAGCGAAACTTCTCAAGGCGCCTTTCTATCTACTTTCACCAACGAAATCACTCCAATGCATTTCACTGATAAAATCAATGCTTGATTTGCATTTATTATTTTTTCTAATGAAATCATTTGCTTTATCTTTGCTGGTGCAACCCCTTTCCCATAAAATTATTTCAAACTATTGTCGTTGGCGAAACCCTTTTAGATTATTTTTGCCAGCAAAAATATACTTTCCCAAAAAACGTCATCCAGAGTTCAAATTTTAAATGCTTGCAGACCATTTGATTTTTCCCTTGCTGGAAAAGCACTTACTCTTTAATTTGAGGGATGAAATAATTCTTATTTATTTGAAATAACAAAATCATTGAAAAGGGAGAGAGCGAAAATCAACAAAGATTAAAAATACCACAGTGAAAATACATCATTCATTTTATACTTGGAATTTTTACAATAGAATATGGTGTGGTGAAACAACCAACACTTTTGGCAGCTCTCAGGGTATTTAGTTCATCTGGATACAATCGACCCCATGCCTTCATCATTGGGATCAACTCTCACATCCATTGGCTGCATCAGATGGTACATTTGATTCAACAATCTCCTTCTACTCTCTTACCATATGTGCCCATTCTTCTTGCTCCATGAGACTTACACTGGTAGTCTCATACACTGCAACCACCTCATCCTAAGAATCTTCATCGATCATTGAAGGATACTAGAGTGAATTAATAATGAAGTATAATGTCTAGATCTGGTCCAAGCTAATGTGATTGGCTTTCTAGCATAGTTCATACAAGGATGACTCAATGTGAGTGAGCCTTTTAATAAATGGTAATACTTATTCCTTTGTAATTGGCTTTTTCCAGCTATCAATCTCAAAGGTATCCTCTGTAAACTCTTTCCATGCTACCTCCAACTCTTTCTTCAATAAGATCTCCCCCTAATCATCATTGAATCTTGAAAATCTGGCATCAGCTACAACCTCAAAGTAAATTAGTGAAATATATTGCTCCTTCTCATACATATCAAGCAACTTATGGTCCTCTCTAGCCATATCCAACCTGGAAAAATAACTATGTAGTGTTATGCTAGCATTAGACCAAGCTCCTTCCATCCCACTCTTGGGTTTACATAGGAGGTTAGCTTGAGCTGATGACTGAATCTTTAGTTCCATGTCCAATTTTGGTTCTAACTACTCCTTGGTATATAGTAGTACTTCCTTGTTGAATATAATTACTATTCACACCTCTTGAAGATACAGTAGAACCAAGAGTGCTTTCACTACCCATTTTGTGTAGTCTTCAATCAAAATACGATGATATTCCTTCATTTTCCCATTGGATAATACCATTAATTATGTGGATTTTTCATCCAACTAATTCTATAAAAATTCTAGTTGGGAAATTAATATTTGCACCTACTGTTCGGCTTCTTCCCATACTTTTTGATGCTCCTTGGTTGATTTCTCCAAGTCCTCTACTTTCCACTACCAACCCTCTGCCTCTGATTTTACTATCTCCAACTATGCTCTATTTTAGCCAGAGCTTCTTCTAACTTGATGATCTTCACCTCAATCTTAAAAAATTTCTTATTGTAATGCTCACCGTGCAATTAAAGTGAGATCATATCCACCTAAATATTCCCCATCTTCTCTATAGTATCAATCTGCATCAGGTCCTCTATAATGACTTCATAAGCATAATCACTTAGAGCCATCTTTCCTTGGTGCTTCTCGACCTAGGAGATCATATTTACAGTGTGGGAATCCATAGATTCGGGATAAAAGGAAACCTTCCTCAATGTCTTTGTTGGAGCTGGAATCTCTTTTCGCTTACGACTTTTTAGCCACTGTGATGAAATATGGTGGGCTCAAATTATTTTTTCTGCAATAGGATGTTCTGGCACAACTTATATCTCTGATTTTGGAAGCACCTGCAACTTCAAAAATGAATAAAAGAGAAAACAAGCCTGTTGAGGATTTGGCTTGAGAAGGGAGGTAGAAATGGGAACAATTTATGGAATGGAGACGGTTGAAGAAATGGAAGTGAGGGGTTTGGCTATAGTTATACTTATGTGAGGAGGAAATTGTGTACTTATATCCATGGTAGAAGTTACCGAAATGGAGGATGGAGGGAGAAAAAATGGATTGGGGGCAGATGCAAAAGAACTAAAATAAAAGGAAATAGAAGAAAAGGAAATATAAGAAGAAGGAGCATTGGTGACCAGTAATTGAGGACTGGAAGGTGAAATAGAAGCATAAAGTATACCAAATGAGGGTGAAATGGAAGTGATAACTACAGAATAGGATATGAAAATCACCAAATGCTCATGAGTAAGGGAATACGGTAAAAAAATATACCTTAAGGCTTCAATACCATTTGAGCTGATGATGAGGGTGGCTGCAATACTAGTTGTTCCTTGGCTTGTTCTCCCTCTATTTCCTTCTCAAGATTTATGATCTCCATATGTTGGTCAAGCTGTTCCTCCTGAACCAAAGGAGGATTCTCTAAAATTCCATCCTATGTATCTAGAACTGTAGGAGGAGGATTTGTGCCAAAAGAGGAAACTACACCAGTTTTTGGCTTCTTGACGATATTTGGAAAAGGAAGCACCTCACATGCATTTTTTCTCTTACATTGAGGCTGATTTTTGGGTGGTGACTATTTTTCTTCCTCTACAAATGGCACTTCCTCAACCATAGGTTACTCTCTTTTAGCCATGATCTCATCATTGTCAGATCCTTGAAAGCTTCAAGGTATAATTTTAGTGAACGTGATAGGCTGTTAATTTTGACAATAATAATCATATATGGTCATAAACATCTCATCCATCGCCAGGCCATAGGGTGACCCGATATTTCCTCAGTGGGCCCTCATAATCCACCAATTGGTGATTTTCTCCTTAGACCAAGTGGGCAACCAAACCTTCATTTTTCTAAATAGGCCTGGGGGAGGAATCTGGTGCTTGTGGACTTAAATATTATATTCGGCATCCATCTTATAGAAGTCATGCCATGGTGAGAGCATCATCATCTTCTCAACATGCCACTCGAGATCATGCCCCTCTAGATTATTTCTATGCCACTCAATATTTGCCATGGGACAACAATGAAATTTTTTTGCTTTGATCAATACCACAAAATGACCCAAATGGTCATGTTTCCACCACTAGGGTAACTCAACCAAGCCAAGGTCGTAGAGGGTTTTTGTAATCAACTAATTTTTTTCAACCTAGTTTACTTGAATGTTGCCAAAGCAAAAGGGCATGGTACATGTGGTTCATTTTTCTTGACCTACCCCATAGACATCATTAATAAAATTGTTCTGGCGGGAAACCTCCAATGCGAAAAGGTGCTCTATAGCAAAATATGGAAGGAGAAACAACTTTACAGTAAAGTTGAAAATTTGTACAACAATGCCTTACATCAACAAGAAAATATCACCTTTCTCCTTCATGATGATCTCCTCTCTCATCACCCTTGGCACTCTCTCACATGTGTCAAAAATAAGCTCGAGGGTGGCACCTAAGAACATTTAGTTGAAATTATAATATGACTCCCTTCTAGACAAACTCGTAGTCCATAAATAAACTAACAACTTCCTTTCTACCTCATTAGTCTGCTTGATAGCTATAAATAAAAATTTTTGGTGCATGTGGAAAATAAATACCATGTTAAAAATAAAGAATGTCTAAACACTACTTCTCCACTCTGCACTCTCTCTAATTGGGTTTACATTCCTCAAGCCATATAATCCACCCAACCAAAGAAAATTAGATTCATGCTCACTATCATTGATGTCGGAGCATTGAATTCTACCTACAAAATACATTGTACAAGTGTTTCTTTTCATTTATGCATCATAGAATTGGTAGGAAGAACAATCACCTAGGATAACATGGAAAACATGTCTAGACTCTTGTAATATATTAGTCTTTGGTAAAGTTGGCATCTCTCCAAATTGTGGTATTTTTATCAGCTGATTCTCAATGAACTGGCACAATGCCATAGTTGACTGGTACCTCTCATCTTGCTCTCCAAGATTTAACTTTCTGAACATAACGTATGGAGGAGGCCTAACCCCACAAGTGAATGCTTCTTTAATTACATTAGATAAAATTTTGAATAATATTTCTCCTTTTGCATTTCAAATAGCTCTTGTGGTAGGATTATAAAATTTCAAAATAGCCAGCACCAATTCTAGGCAAGCATGAATAAGTGTACACAGGTACCAAAAAATATGTGCATGATACACAATAGTTAACGGGCTGGTGTCAAACCTTGTCTAATAACAACTTTACATCCTGGCACAATTTTTCTATGGCATTGTTCAAAATTATACAGTCACCAATCTAAACCAATGCATCATGATATAGATCAAGCTCTTCATCTTTGTTTCGTCTGGATTTTTTAGCTTTCTTGCTTCCTTCTACTTTTTTGTGTTTTCTTTGCGTTGGAAAATTTCTTCCCCATCTTTGTCCTTCAGTAATTTTACTTCAACACTCTGATAGTTCTACAATGAAGAAACAATTCAGTAAAGTTGAGTAACAATCCTACAATGCTCAAGAGAAAATACTCTCGATCTTTCTTTGTCTTCAAGATTTCAGTTTGCCCTATTTATAATTTTCACTTCCAACTACTTGATTTAATGCATGTGGTACACCTTGAGAAATTTGGATGAACGTGCTCATTGGTTCTCTCACTCGACACACTTTATTATGATTTTTAATTACCAATAACACCCTTGCACTGTAATTCCTCTTTGAATGTTGTGCCCAACCAGTTATTTTACTTTGAAGGGTGCAATCTGGTTATTTAACGGTTAACTTTAGGAATGATAAATACCACATACACATGATGGAAGTAGTTTTTTGGGGTAAAATTAATAAATTCGTTGAATTTAGATGTTGAAAACATCTTTGGAGAATTTTTCTAGTGAAATTAGCTTGATCTTGTGCACTTAACTAAAATTCACTCCGAAATTAGCTCATGCAAGCAAAAAACACTTTTCTGGATGATTTGCTTTTCTAGATACATCAACTAGGGTGAAAATAACCCTTTTGCAATCGATAGTTTTGTTCAACTGGAGCTCCAAAAATACATGTTTGACATTTTTAAATTAATTTATCATACCCCAAAAAAACTTTACTACCAAAAAAGCAAGCTTTTCATGCAATTGAAAGTCTTTGCTAAAAAAACCAAGGAAAAAATTAATTTTGCCCCCTTCCGTGCCGAAAATAACTTTGCCAACTGGAGTACCCAAAAAAGCATGTGAAATTTTCTTTCTCATCTTGAGTTTTCACCCCAAAATTAACTGTTGGTGGAGAGAAAATGAATTTCATCCTGAAAATAAGATATGCAAGGCAAAATGCTTTTTTCTAGTGAAAAAAGTTTTTTTTTCTTCTTTTTCCTTTTGTATTTTATTTTCGAAAATCAATATTAGGGACGCATTTCATTCTTTTGCTCTGATTTCTTTTAATGTTTCACCCCAAAAATATGACCCAAAGGCTTTAAAACGTTTTCGGAGAAAAACACCTACTTTGGGGTGAAATTAATCCTTCTAGCGAAACTACCATTTTTTTGCATACAAAAGGGGCAAAGAAGGCTTTTCCCTGGTGAAAGTGTTTTTTGCCAGTGAAAACACTTTTGCTCAATGAAAAGGATTTCACTCTCATCCTTGGCCATTAATATAAAAATGAAGAAATGTTAAACAAAACTATGTACATATTTGTAATCCTAATTTTTTCACTTGTAGTAGACCTTCAAATGAAGATAATTTACTATAATTGGGAACACATGGTCATCCTTATCTAAAAATAAAATGAGTTAACTTGATTAAAACTGGAAATCTAGAAAGGACCTTTCCAAATCACCTCAAACTTGTGATGCTTTCCTAGCTTTACCTTGTTCTCATTCCATTTCAACACCATATTGTCCACCTTGAATGCCTTCTCAAAAGTCTTATTTCCAACCACTTCTTTGTCATTTGGGCATGTTCCATGTAGGAATTGTATGATATATCCCTCTCTTCCTCTAGATGTAAAATCTGATCCAACCTTACACTCATGGGGTCGAATTCATCATCTTCACCATCAAGTAAGTGCAAGGATTGAAGGACCGGTAATTTAATGTGAATGGGTAAGAATTCTTATTTACCGTACACCAAGGAATAGGGGGACATTTTGGTGGAATTTTTCACTAATATGTGATCGAATCATAAGTCTTGGTTCAAGAGAAAGTTCCAACTTCGCTTATGATCACCAAGAGTCCTCTTCAGAATCCTGAGTAGATTCTTGTTCATGGATTTGGCTAGACTATTTCCCTGAGGATAATAATTTGATGAGGTTTTTAAATAAATACCATACTTACCTGTGAACTCATTGATTTTTGTGTCGATGAATAGAGTTCCATTATTTGCTATAATTGCATCTGGGACACCAAAACGAGTGATCAATCCTTTAAGGAATGTGATGACCACCTCTTGGTTTACCTTTTTGGTTGGGATTGCTTCACAGAAAATATTTATGCAATATAAATGAATTAGGATCAATAACCCCAATAAAATCTAAGTCCCACTACTAAAATGTTGCTTCTACTTGAATCGGATGAAGGGTCAATGATGCATTCCTACTTCCACTGATATATCTTTGGTATTTTTCATAACTTTGACTGAGTTTGAAAGCATTTGCAAAGAGAGTGGGCCAGAAATAACCTTCTTTGATGATCTTCAACACCATAGGTATCCCTGCATAGTGGCCACCTGACAGTCCAAAATGAAATTTATCTAGGATTTTTTGTTTCTCTGATTCTCTGATACACCTGAGGAGAACTCCATCAATATTCTTATGAAACAATCCATTTGGTAACATCACATACCTGAGAGCCTATAGTCTGAATCTACTTCTCTATGAAGCATTGATATGTGAAGGACACATTCCTAAATTGAAATATTCAACAAGGTACTCTATCCAATCACGATCACTTGGGGAATGATTAGAAATATTATACTCATTTATTGACCCTTCATGCTGAAAAATCATGGATTTGGAAACAGTGCTTCTTGAAATCTCCTGACATAGTGCTCGGTCTTGAACCAACTTGGTTGGTCGGATTTTAATATCATATTCTTGGATTTTAGAAACCCAAATAGCTCTCTTATCTCCAAGCTCACCTTGGATGATGAAACTTTAAAAATTTGGATGAACAACATAAACTATTGTTTTGCTCTAGGAAGCAAAATGCTGAAACTTTTTCAAAGACTTCATCATCGCATATACTTGATTCTCAATGAAATTGCATTTTTTTTTGTGTGGTTGGATGACTTGGCTTAAGAAATAAATTGATTTCTCATCTCCATCTTATCCCTTCTGCATGAGCACCATTATGTAACTCTCTTATTCACCAATGACATACAGGATAAAATCCTTTGAATAATCAGGGTCTACCAGAATCGGTGCTTGAGAAATTCTTTCTTTGATTTATCTAAATGCTCACTTCCTCTACTCAGTCCATCTGAACTCAACATCCTTCAAGAGTTTAGTCATTGGTTTCATAAGTTGGGTGAAATCTACAATAAAATTTTGAATGAAATTAATCTGCCAAAAAAATGACTACAACCTTTTTTTTGGCTGGCAGTGGAATCTTCAAGAGAGCCTAGGCTCTATCTGGATCAATAGCTAAACCCTTTTTTGAAATGATGTGACCTAGAAGCTTTCCCTCATTCACACAAATATAGACTTCTTCGAGCTAATGGATATTCTAAACTCCCAGTATTTTTTGAACACTTGTCTCAAATGATAGTTGTGCTCCTCCCTGTTATAAGAGAAAAGAGTCATGTCATCCAAATAAATTACATAGACCCGATTTAGCAACTATAGAGGGGGAAAATTGCCCTACCATGTACAATTTTTAAAAGGTTGGATCTGCAAAGATATAAAGTCTTATGAGGTGAACCATGGGGGTATGTTATTCTCTACACTAGGTGCTAGGGGGATGGGTTCACCAGGAATGATTTAAGGACTTGCTCCAAGTCCTCAAGATTTCGTGATAGTTTGATGTATTCAATTTCAAGCAATCACCTAAGTTTGGCCTTTCTAGTTCTATGCTATGAAAGATAAAGGACAATGCAGAAATACAAAATGCAAGAATACAAGAACTAACCCTAGAATAATTATTTCTTTGAATTCTTTCTAAACTAGGGTTTTAAATAGAAAACCTTTTAAGCAAGGGCTCAAGGGATATTGCACAAACATAATAAACCCTAAGTGCACACTATATGTTGTTTATCTTTTAATGCCTAAAAATTAATTAAATATATTTATTTTAAATTAGATCTAGGGTTTGAAATAGAATTATAAAGCACTCATAAAATAGCCTAAAGATGAATTATAACACTTAGCTTATCCGGTGGTTGATCCTTGATTTTATCCTTTGATCCAATGCTATCAATAATCCTTGTTCCTGAAACATTTTAAAATAATAATTAGTGTTAGGGGGCCTTCTTAGGCCACTATACAATAGTGCTTGGAGGCATAGCAGTCAAGCTTCCTAGGTAATTTTAGTTGATCTTTGATAATTAAAATAAAAAATTGACCTTTGGAGAGAAACAAAAATAATACAATACGACAAAGAAGAATGATGAAATTACAAAAATAGAGTGCACCACTATGCTCTACAAGAAATATAGAAAACAAATATAAAAATTGGAATATCAGATTACCCGCATATTATGCTCTAGTAAAATTGCACCCCACAAATACCAAGTACGATAACACAAAGGTGAAATCGCACCCCAAAAATACTAGGTGTGATTTCGTAGAAGTGAGGCAAAACACCTCAGATTGAAGTGAAATGACTAATACGTGATATAGAAAATAAAAACATACATGTAGAAGAGAAAAATCACATGGTAGAGAGTGAGGAAGCAAACAAAAAGGTTTGATATCTCCTAGGTAGTCAATATCTCCTTAGGGCTTCAACACAAATCCACCAAAGCGAGCAACAACAATAAACAATCCAATGCAACAGAAAACAAAGCTTCAATAGATCACACTTCACACTTGTGAGTTAGCTTACTTGTGGAAGAAGAATAAGACCTCAAGAAAATAGAACATGAATAATAAATGTTATTATTGCTTGGTTGGAAAACTTGCTTGATAAAAACTTGATGGGGAGAAATAAATTTTCAAACCCTCCTTATATAGTGGACTTGAAATAAGAATGAGCAGGAAAAACAAAGCACAACTGACTCTAAAAATATCAACTTTGAAAATTAGGGTTTTCTTAAGAGAACACCCTAAAATGTAAAATTGTGCTCCATATAAACGGGGTGCAACCTCACACCAGCTAGACCCCCATGTGGTTTCAATGCATTTGGAGGGTCAAACGGAATCAAAACAGGTCATATCATATATTGTTGTAAAGATATTTTCAATCCTATGCCTATGGTATATGATTTAGGAGGAATGGATAATAATTGGTAAGGGAAAAATAGGCTCAAAGATAACCCTACTTTTCCAAGGAGAAAACAAGGGATCTAGGGAAAATTACTCACCTTAGTGGGTCAATTTTTGTGTTTACATTTTTCCCCCTCTTTGATGTATTTAAGGCCAAGTAAATGCATAAAAGAAATATGTAAAATCCTACGGGAAATAAGACAACACACACAAAAAAAGGGTGGCCAATTTTGGGTAGAAGGGTGAGACATTACTCCCACTAATGCCTCTATGGCTCAGGTGCCCCCTCGAGTTTTGAAAGGAATGAAAATTCCTTAAGAAACTAAAAAAAAAGCAAAGAAAGAAAAAGCAAAACATAGAAACACAGAGAATAAAGCAAAAAAAAAACAACAAAGCAAAGAGAACTAAGTACAACATGAATCTAATGCAGCTAGTATGAAATGCATGGATGAATAAAAGAAAGTGAAAGAAAGAAGGGAAGAGAAGAGAAGAAGAAGAAGAAGAACAAGAAGAATCCAAAGGTCAACCATAGAAATCAAGAGAAGTTGATCAATAACCCTGAATAAAGAGTGTTATACCCAAAGAGAAGGTCTAGATATGGAGTAAAAACCCGTTATGGGTGTAGAAATCACTATGATGGACAGATGGGCAAAATATGGAGCATAACCCGCTATGGATGATTGCTCAAATTATCAAATGATGGAGCATAACCCGATATGGATGTTTGCTCGCTAGCGACTACTGTGGGGCGATTACCCGCTAGGATGTATGTCGAGGCCTACTAAAATGGCTAAGGAGCTTATCCTGTAATCATTTTTTGAGCCTGCTAAGTCAAAAGAAGCATAACCTGATAGGGAGAATATGTTATTGCTGATGTGAATGATGTATTAGCAAGTACTACCCGATAGGGGTGTAAAAAATATATATAGACCAAGTCATATGAGCATAACACAATGTAAGTGTGTGCATGTGCTAGAAGAGATAAGAGGAAGAAAATAAGGAGAAACAAACTTTGTGTGTGTGCCCGCAGATTGAAGTTTCAACTAGTGAAAAGTCAAGAGGGAGGAAATGTGTAATCAAAGAAGAGAAGAATGTATATCCTTATATGAACAAAGAAGACAAAGGAGAAATAATAATTATGTAAAAATACAAGAAAATCCCAAAAGAAGATTGCATTCCTTGACTTGGAGGAGAAATTATGATCATTGTAAAACTTTCAAAGTGAGGAATACAAGAAGAAGAGAGAAGAGAAGAAAGAGCAAAGGAAGCAAATAAGAGAAGAAGGGATGAAAATGCATGGACCCTAGGTTGGGGCTTCGCTAGGCATCAAAACCCTAGTGAAAGTGCAATGCATGTGAGATATGATCTAACTAGGTATCATCACATGCCATTGTCATGAATCCCCGAAAAGCTATATGATCAAGTAGTCATGAGCAAGCAACAATGCAATTATGATAAGTAGAAGTGCAAGAAAATAGAATGTCAGGAAACCATGCAAAGTATGATAGGCAATCATGCAGTATGAATAGGAAATCAAATGGAATATGAACCTATGCTAAATGCATGCCTAATTAATGATTTATTTTATTTTATTTTATGTTTTACAAGCAATCAGAATGATAGTCAACACATATTCTAATTATGCCTCCTATCTTAACAAAAAGAACAAGCATTCAAGGGACTACTTCATCAAAGAAACATCTAGAAGGTAAGCCATCTTGATGATTATAATCATGGAGAAGCTCCTTCATAGCTCTTTCTTTGGCATCCATAACATGATAATCTATACATTCTTGAATAAAACCATCATTCTTAACATAGGGAGAAGCAATCCTTAACTTTCCAATATCTCTATGAGAAGCAAAAAAATTATCATTAAAACACACAAAATTGATCATATTACAAAATAAGATGTTAGAGGGATAAGGGGGGTCCATATCCTCATTACTCTGCTCCAAACCTTGATGAGATATATCCACAAGAGGTTCTTGAAGAAACTGATTGTCTTGATCCCATGGTGAAACTTTAATTAGAGGTTCCTCACTCACTTTTATATTATTGGATTGTTCAGATTTTTGAGATGAGGAACTTGGAGAAATAGATGATGAAACTGAAGGACAAAAATTGAGACCAAACTGAGCTTGTTCAACCATTGAACAATATTTGAATGGATGAAGGTCGCATGGAATGGTGGTAAGTTTATCCTTAAATTTAAACTTCAAACATTGATGAAGAGTAGAAGGAATGACCTTTATTGCATGAATCCAAGGACGTCCAAGAAACATATTAAAATATGCAAGGCAAGGTACCACATGTATCTAAAATTTTAGGTCCAACTTTAAGGGGGAGAGATATCCACAAGCTTCTTGGGACTCATTGTTGAATGTTTTGATGATTGCATTGGATTTAGTTAAATCTTCCTCTTTTAATCCAAACATTTGGATAAATTGATATGTGCATAAATTGAGGGAAGAACCATTATCAATCATAACACTTTTGATAAGGATTTCCTCAATAAATGTAGTAATGTAGAGGGAAGAATTCCTACATAGGTTTGAGGAAGAAATATCAACATCCGAGAATGTAATATGATGCTGTAGACACAAAAAATTGACCCACTTTGAGTGGGAAATCTTCCTTAGAGCCTTTAAGAGTTCCCTCACCCCTGAAAAAGGTAAGGATAGGCCTCTTCACCTCTCTCTTTACATTTTATAGTGTTTTTAGCGAAATCGTGCATCGTCTTCATGAGGCACACCTTCGCGCAAGCGATATCATGCCCCATTAGGATGGGGTGCGTTTTCGTTGTTTTTAACTTAATTTTTAATTTAATTTAATTTTATTCTTTTGGGCCCACTTAGACCTAGGTTTAAACCCTCTAACATGTTTTGGTGTCAGATTTGGGTTTATTTTACTCACCTTTTTCCCTCCGATTTTGTCTATAAAAGGAAGAATGTTCTTGCCAAATGATATATGCAAAATTTAAGTGCAATGTGATATGCGAGTAATGCAAAATTCTAATTATTTATTAATCTTGAAATATTTATGATAGTTTGTTCTTCTTCCTTTGTTTTATTCTGTTGTAAGATAACCCCGAAGTGCGAATTTTAGATTTAATCTTCTATTGCATGGATTGGATTGATTTGGTGTGTGACTTGGTGGATCCATGGTGTAGTTCATAGAGATAGAGTGTCTGCTTGGATACTTCAATCTTCTCTTCCTACTTCTGTAACGTCCATTAGGGTTTGCTAATTTTATTTTTAGTATTTATTTCATATTCTACACTCACTTTTTATTTTTCATTAATCTGTAATGATATCACGTCCAGTATTAGTGAGGCATGACTTAGCTTACCCTAATTAGGGCAAACCAGTCTGTAGAAGTGAAATTGCACCCTATCCAGGTAGGGCATAACTTTTTTTTTGCATTATCGCACCTGCTCGAGGTGAGGCATGATTTTTCCCAAGAGCACACCGGGGGTAATTTCATGATTTTGTTTTCACTGTTGCGTTCCATTCTGCATCTAGATCATATTGTTGTATTCTGTCTTCTATTATCTATTACTATATTTCTATTTTATGATTAATTCTCCAAAGGTCAATTTTTGATTTTGTATTAAAATATCATCTAAAAGGACCTAGGCGGCTTGACTGCTGCACCTCCAAGTACTGTTACACAGTGGCCTAAGCAAGGCCCCTAATGCTAATTCCATTTTTTAGTGTTTCATGAGTGATCTTACAGAAACAGGTATTTTTGATATCATTGGACAAGAGGCAGAAAAAGTTATATCAACCACCAGTCTAGATAAGTGCTCTAATAATTCTATTGGTTGAGGATATGATTTAATTATTGATTTCTTAGGCATCTAAAATTGAAAAGAATTTAGTTTGCATCTAGGGATAATTTATGTGCATTTATTTTTTTTTTTATTTGTGGAAAACATCCCAAAAGGGATGCCACTTTCGGGTAAGACCCAAGGAGGCAGGGGTATCCATTCCGCCAAAAACGCCCAGGACTCGGACTTGGCCTACCACCTTTGACATACTCAAGGAGCAAACAAACACACAAAACCAAATTAAAAAAAGAAAATAACAACAAAAATAATAAAATAAAATAAAAACAAACTCCTTGAGTGTGTCAAAACCAAAAGCACAACCAAACACGCACAATAAGATAAAAGAAACCACAACACAAACCACATAGAAAAACACAAGAACCACATAACAAAACACAAACAAGACAAAAACAACAGAACACTACAAAGACATAACCCAAAAAACATGAAAAATAAACACAACCAAAACCTAAAAAATAAAATAAATAAAATAAAAATAAAAACAACCAACAACAGACAATAAACAAAAACAAAAAACATAGAAAACACTCACACATAAAAAATGAAATAACACAAACAAAGAGAAACCCAAGAACAAGAACGAAAAAAACACAAGAACAATAACAATAAACATAAAAAAACAAAACAACAAAAACACAAGAACAACAAAAAACAACACAAAGAACACAAAAACAAAACAAAACAAAAGAACCCACCCACCTTAAAAAACTAAACAAAAAACAAAGAAGACAAAAGAAAAAAAATGAACAAAACAATGACCTATCTAGACCGAAGACTATTAATGCAAGAATCAACAGAGGAAACAAAATAAAGAATAGAATGAGCTAGGGAACTAAAAAACTGAATGAACCAAAGAGAAACAAAAAAAAAAACAAGAAGAAACTAGGTACCTTCATAACTGGAGCCATCCAAAGAAATGATAGAAAGAAGAGCTTCCCTAATTTGAGAAGCCCACCATATAGGAGGGTGGCCATAACAAGTAAGATCACCTTTGTCCAAAGCCCAATTAGCTAAAGCATCAAGCACTCTTGTTTTGATCTCTCGACCACATGATTGTAATCAACTTTCAAAAATCCCATCCGGATTAACCGAATCTTCTCAATAATTCTTTTTATTTTCCAATCCACCTTATGATTCTTAGAAGGAGTCTTCAAGAGATTAATCATAAGTTGAGAGTTACTCAACTAACACCTTTTCCCATCCAACCTTAGTAGCCTCCTGAAGGCCTCTAAGGATACCATACCCCTCAGCAAGGTTATTGGAAAGAATACCCAAATTCTCAAGAAAAGTAAAAACCAGGGAGCCATCTCGAAAGTCTACCAATTCCTCCCACACCGGCTTTTCCAGGGTTCCCTCTAGAGGCTCCATCAGGATTGACTTTTCCAAAATCCTTAGGAGGAGGTTGCCAATTTCTAGTCCTATCCATCTTACTAATACTCACATTCCCTTTAAGTTGGTTGCCCTTAGAAGGTTTAATCTTCAATCTTTGCATCACTTGATCCCATCTTTGGTGGGAGTTTTGGGGGTGATTAAGGAGATGATGGACCGATTCAACTAAGTTGGCTATGGTCTTTTGCCAAATATAGTGAATATCCTTCCTATCTTGATTAAAAATTCGGTTGTTCCTTTCATTCCAAATATTCCAAAGAAGAATGGTAGAACCCATCCAAACTAACTGCCTAATAAAATGATCAACACCCTCTTGATTAGGCCAATCCCTCCAAAGTCGTTCAAAAGTGAAAAAATTGGACCACTGTAAGCCAAGTAAAGTTGCCATTCTCCTCCATAGCTCGGAGGCTAAAGTACACTCAATAAAAATATGGTTGATATTTTCTACATTCTCTTCACACATTTCACATCTAAAAGGGCCATGAAAACCACGCTTCATAAGTTGCTCACCAATAAGCACCCTACGATGCAATAAAAGCCAATTAAAGAACCTCACCTTAGGCCAGAGCTTTTGAGCCCACAATTGAGAAAATATGTCAGAAGAATGGTTGGGATTATTATGGCATAAGGTCAAATAACCTTGAGCAACAGAATACTCACCCTTAGTAGTGTCGTTCCATCCAAAACAATCTTTTTCATGGGACCAAGAGAGGGATCTCATATGAAGGATGCCTTGGATATCTTGTCTTTGCCTTTCTGGGATTTGAATAGGCCAGTCCTCAATAGGGATCCAATATCTACCAACCTTTGAATTACCAAGCATGGTACCGATAGTAATTAGCCACCTTTATCCAATTAGCTCGGTGAAGCTCCTCCATCCAAGGCCTCCAATCGGGAAACCGAGTTATCAAAGGCTTGTGACCATCCCAAGAATCTGTCCAAAAATTTGCATGTTGACCATTATGAATGATCCAAAATAATTTTTTCTTTATCAAATCCTCACCAGCCTTAAGAACTCGCTAAAATGGGAGAACCTTTGGTAGGAAGTTGATAGCGAACAAGGTCTTCAGGACTTTTGTTCTCAGGATATTTAGCACGGAGATTATTGGCCCAAAGAGCATTGGGGTTATGCAACATCCTCCAATATAATTTAGCAGCTAAAGCTTTGTTGTTATTAATTGAAGACCGGAATCCTAACCCCCCTTCACTCTTAGGAAGACATAAAGTATCCCATTTCACCAAGGCCCATTTTCTTTTCTCCTTAGTACCACTCCAAAGGAAACGATGACTCGATTTGATCCAATTCTCGAAGAACAACCTTTGGGATATTCAAAATGGAAGAAACATAAATAGGAATAGCTTGAAGGACTGATTTTACCAAGGTGATTCTACCCCCTGAAGAAAGCCACTTGTTGGTCCACTTTCCAATTTTCTTCTTGACTTTGTCCAACAACCAATTCCAATCTTTATTTTTTTGCCTTTGAATATTTATGGGAATACCTAAATAAGTGATTGGAAGAGAGGTCTTCTTATATCTTAATTTATCCAAGACCATGGCTTCCTGTCTAGCAGAGCAGTGAAAGAAAATAACTTTAGATTTGTCTTCATTGATCAACTGCCCAAGTAGCCTTAGAAAAATAGCTAATGATTTGCTTAAAATTAGAAGCTTCCTTAACTCGTAGCTTTACCTAAAAGGGTAGAGTCATCCACAAATTGAAGATGAGAGATAGGTCTAGCTCCATGAGCAATGGTAACTCCCTCAAGGGTTTTGTTTTCCCTCTTTTTGGTTATAGTCCTACCCAAGCATTCAACAAGAATGATGAATAAATAAGGGGATAGCGGGTCACCTTGCCTCATACCTCTGGAAGCCGGGAAAGACCGAGAAGGCCTGCCATTGATAAGAACTAAGTAGGAAACCGAAGAGATACATCCCATAATCCAATCCATCCAATCCTTAGAGAAACCAAATTGCCTCAAAACTTTGATAAGGAAGTGCCAATCCACTCTGTCATAAGCTTTGGATAAGTCTAACCAGATGAACATAGAAGGAGAATTTTGCATATCCATGGAATGGATGGCTTCCTGAGCAAGAACTATCTCATCTACTATTTGACGTCCTTCCACATATCCCCCTTGCTCTGGGGAAATAATCTTATGTAAAAGAGGCTTCAACCTTTCTGCCATGATTTTAGTAATAATTTTGAGAAGAACATTACATAAAGCAATAGGTCTAAAAGCTGAGATATGATCAACCTCTTGAGCTTTTGGAACAAGAGTAATATAAGTTTTATTGATAACCTTCAAAATTTCTTTGGATTTCCTGGCTTCTTCCACCACCTCTAATAAATCAACATGAAGGATATCCCGTAACTCTTGGTAGAACTCAATAGGAAAACCATCAGACCTGGGGTTTTCCCTTTTGTATTTTAAAAACCACCTATTGAAGCTCATTGATAGTAATAGGAGCAAGTCAAAATAGAGTTCTCCTCGTAAGTGATAAGAGAAGGGATTGCTTGAAGAACATTTTGTTGAGAAGTCGAGTCAAGAGGAGTAGCAAGCAAAAATATTGGAAAAGTAATCAACAACAATAGAGTTCATGCCATCCCAAGTATAAACAACATCTCCGTAATCTGATTTTAAGGAAGAAATAAAGTTGTGAGATCTTCGAGCTAGAAGAGATTTGTGGAAGAAATTTGTGTTTCGATCTCCTTCTTTGAGCCATTGAATTCTAGATTTTTGCTTCCATAAGATTTCTTCTCTTTTTTCCCATTCCTCTAACCGAGTTGTGAGTTTAATTTCATCCGCACTTCTCTTCTCTCGTGAGGCCATCTAAATGGATTTTCTTATTCAAATTTTCAAGATGAGCAATAACTTCATGTTTTTTTTTATGAACATCCCCAAACTCTTTCCAGCTTCCAAGTCTTGATTTTGGATTTAATGTATTGCGCTCTTTTGGCAAAATAGAACATCTTAGTCCCATGCCTAGGTTTACCTTCCTTCCACCATTGTTGCACACGAGGTCTCGAAGGAAATGTCTCTAAGCCACATTAATTGAAAACGAAAAGGAGAGAAACTCACATTGGTTTTCCACATTTCCACCATGACCGGCCAATGATCCGAACCAACATTATTAAGAGTCTTCACTTTAGGAATGTGACCATGGATTAAGAAATTTTTAGAGAGCAAAAACCTATCCAATCTCTCCATTATACAAGCTAAGCCTTGCCTTCTGTTAGACCAAGTCATAAGGCCATTATCTCAGTTGGATATCCACAAGATGGAGGTTTGCAATATATTCGCTCATGAGGTCAATACTTTTGTCCAAATTTCTATTTCCCCCTTTTTCTCATCCAGAGAGAGGATGGTATTGAAATCTCCTCCGATCAAGATCCAAGCTTTAGGAAAATGAGAGATAATATGAGTAATATCCTTCCACTGTCTTCTTTTTTCCTCCAAAGAAGTCGGGGCATAAACAATAATGCAGAGCATAATCTGGTTGGAATGTCTACTTTGAATAGCTATAGCCAACAAACCCCAACTCGCCAACCATATGGTGAATAACTACCTCTTTTGGGTCCCAAAGACAAGCAATGCCACCCGAAGTCCCTTGGGAACCGAGGGAAACCACTTTTCCAACTGGCCAAATTTTACTCGGCAATTAAGTCCATATCCTCCATTGACATTTTTGTTTCTTGAAGGAAAACAAGATGTGGATGATTTATCCGAATCATTCTTCTAATTTCATTTTGTTTTGAAAGACTCCCTTTGAGTCCTCTAATATTCCAAGTGATGATCTTCATTAATACCATGGCTAAAAATGTTGGGAAGGGCATTAATCTTACCTTCCTCTACAAGCTTTTCACCTTCTTTTACCATATGATATTGATTGGTCTTGCGACCTACTTTTTGATTAGAATCCATCTTCAATTTTTTTTCCCTGTTTCTTGACTTATTCCAATTGAATCTGAGATGGCTTCTAACCTTGAAGAATGCTCATACACAACCAAAATTTTACTAGATGGTTCAATGGAGTCTATATTGGGACCTAGCATTATTTGAAGTTTTGACATTTGAAATATTGTTTTTCTTGTGTAAATTTTCTCCTTTTTTTTTTGTTGAAAACCTTTGATTTGTTGGTTTGTCTCTCGAGTTCTTTCCTTCATATTTAAACTGTGTTTCTAAGATTTCAGTTTCCATTATTTCCTCTTCCTCACTTGGGACATCATTTGTGGAAAGGATTTCAAACATATTAGCAAATGACTTTGATTGATCCTTCATTACCGGTTTTTTTCGAGTGTTCTTCTTCTTAGGTATTTGGAAACCTCGTTGAGTTTATATCTTCTTTCTTTTGATCAAGAATTTTATTTGGGCAAGCACCGGCCAAATGACCATATTCATGGCAAATTCTACAATGAAAAGGAATGTTCTCATAGTCCACTACTTGCTCCCAAGTGTCTTCCCCAAATTGTAATGTGATATTTTTAGGTAGGGGTTTGTCAAAATCCATTAAAACACAAATTCGAGCATAAATAATATGTTCAAAATTTTGAGTACAATCAGCAATCATCATAAAAGTTCCTAAAGAGTTTCCAATTGAAGAAAAAATAGTAGGATTCCAAAATTCAATAGGGAGGCCAAAGAGTCTAACCCACACGGGAGCTATAGAAGGCATCTCTTCTTCGGCTTTAAATTTAGTATGCCAGGGCTTCATGAAAAGCCCTGCCCTTCCAAAAACCAAGGACCCCCTTGAAAAGTTTTCTCTCTATCTTCATTATTAGCAAATAAAACAAGAAAATAACCATTTGGATAAATAGAGATTTGTAACTCACCTTTAGTTTTCCAGCTTTTTGCAGTCCAAAATTTGAAAGTAGATAGACTCTGAATTAAAACCCACGAACCGACAAATTAGTCCTCTTTTTTCCAAATCTTCAATGCCAGTCTGAATGTTACCCATATCAAGCTTAACAATAGGAGTTCCATCAACCGCTTTAAGACATCCTGACTCCGTTTTCCTGGGATCAATCTTAGGCATTCTTAGAGGTTTATGAGAAGCCCTAGTATTGATATTAGCATTGGGCTGAGGCTGTCCACCACGAAGGGCATCCCTAAAATTCATTTTTGGGACTCAGTCTTCAAAATTCTTACCCTTGACAGGGGTTTTCACAATAGAATTATTTTGTGGGTGCACCTTAGCACCAGATTCACTTGAGATATGAGCCATTTTTTGATCAACTCGCTTGAAACTTATTTCGTGGTCTCTTTAATCCTTGCCCTAGACGCCGTGGAAAGGTATGGTTTTCACTTTTCTTTTGTGCAGCAAATTGGAAGCCGTTGTCACTCAAGTTCACAGTATGATCTCGTTGAAAGACAAATTTCTAACCCATCTTGTATCCCCCGCAACATTTCTTGCTAAAATATTGAGCATAAACCACAAAAATATTGGCCGCTAGGGCCCGAAGGCCCTAAAACCAACCTCTGGAGCTGCTTGCACTCAACCCGGATGAAACCCTCGCATAGCCGCTTGCCAAATATATCGTTCACACATAGGGATGCGCTAGGATCTGTGTTGCTCCAAATGATATGAAAATTGGTGGAGACGTTCTAGGGTTTTTCAGGCATCTACCCTCAAAATTTTAGCTCAATCCGAGTTCGGATGAGTGAGATATGGCCGAAACGAGTTCGGTAGTTTGGGCAGTCCTACGAAAAACGTCTCTACCATTCATCTCCCTTCACTTGAGTTAGCCCTTATGTGCATTTATTTGGTATACTTCTACTTTAAAGGATTTCTGGAATAAAACCCTAGGTTAGTGAGCATTCAAAATATAGAATCATTTTAGGCTAGCTCTTGTATGCTTGCATTCTATTTTCAGTTGTTATATTCTATTTTTTGCATTGTCCTTTATATTTCATAGCATAGATCTAGAAAGGCCAAACTTAGATGTTTTTCTTAAAATTGAATACATCAAACATTCCTAAATATCTTGAGAACTTGGATCAAGTTCTTAAACCATTTTTGGTGAACCCTTCCCCTAGCATCGAGTGTAGAGTACAACACACCCTCGTGGTTCACCCTATAAGGCTTTCTACCTTTGTGGATCCAACCTTATTGGGAATTATACATGGTAGGGTAGTTTTCCCACTCTACATATTTGGTGAACCCAACGTGAACACCTCCTTTATTCTTAAAAAACTAAGCAATATCATTAAATTGTGTGCCAAATATTTAAAAATATAATTCTTGTGTATAAGTTTATAGGTTCCTTTTTGTCTTAGTTTACCTTACTCCTTTCTCTCAATGGATTTTGATGTTGAGGAAGGATGAATACTCCTTAGGTTTGAAGATATTTTTAATGAGAATGATCAAATTTATAGAGAAAATTATAACCTAGAAGAAGAGGTTGATAATCATCTTGATCCTATCCAAGATTCCAATGGGAATCATCTTTAAATATTTTGACCATATATGGACTTTCTATAAGTACCATAAGCATGCTTTGGATATGGCCTTAGAGGAAGAAACATTACTTGAAAAGGATATTCCACCTTAATAAAATCCTTTGAATGAGATTTTTAATCATGGTAATCGAACTTGTCAATCTACTTATGCCACTATATGACCACCAACATTGGATGGAATCCACTAGTTCCTTCAACTAGTAATGGCACTCAAAATTGTTTTCAATTTATTCCATATTCTAATATCAAAAATATTTCCTCTATTCCACCACAAGTAAATCTTCCATTCTCACAAGGCACCACATATAACAACAACCTCCTCATGTCCAACCTAATTCAAGGGAATATTGGAAATACACATAATCCAGAAATACATATTTTGACAAATATTGTGAATCAGATGGTTTCAAGGATGGATATGATTCAACCTTTAGGGTTTACATATAGTTATAAGAAAATATGTAGTCAGCCATTAGATCCTATTATTGTTGCAAGACATTATCTCAAGAATTTTTCCATACCAGTATTGCCAATCTATAGAGGGACTAAAGATCCAATAGAGCATTTAAGAGGATTTAGGATAGCTTGCCATGATAGTATTTATGATGATATGTTATTATTGAAAAAAATTCCAAAGAGTCTTGTTGGAGTGGCATTAGAGTGGTATTATCGATAGCCTAAATTTTATTTGAAGAGTTTTGAGAAGACTACAAAGATGTTTGTTCATCATTTTAGAACTAAAATTAAGAAGGAAGTGACTATGAGAGATTTATATGATTTAAAAAAAAGTAAAGAAGAAAGTTTTTCAGAATTTCTAGCTCATTGGAGAATTTTAGTTGGCCGATTAAGACAACTTGTGTCTCAGAAATATATGCTTGATATATTCATTGGTAATTTGCGAGAACAATTATCTTATGCATTAGAAACTACTATTGTCACATCTCTAGATCAAGCAATTGAGTTAGAAATAAAATGGGAATAGGCTCTCATTAGGAGAGGTCAGGTTAAGGTTAAAGAAGATAAGCCAATTAAGTCTCAACATAAGAATAAGAATATAGGAGACAATAATAATAGTAGGCCTGTTAATAATTTTACTAACCTACAAAATATTGCACTTCAAAAGCCTCCTGAAAGGAATTTCACAAGACTTAATATGCCTATGGAAGAAGTTTTAAAACAATTATTGGATGCTAAGGTAATAAAATTACTTCCAGTAAGACAACCATTTACTACCACTCATTGGTATAAAGTATATCATCATTTTTATATCATAGAGTATAAGGACACTAGACTAATTATTGTAAAATATTGAAATATATGGTTTAATATTTAATCGATGTTGGTCGCATTGACATTAGTAGTTTTCAATATTTCAAAAACTAGCAAAATAAGAATAGATCAAGAAAAACCAACCAAGTATCCTATAAAAATGTGCCACATCATTATGATAACAAATTTTTTGGAATGATAGCAGCTTCTCCAGGAAAATTAGTACAGAATATGGATGATTCAACAAATATTTCACTCTTATAAATCCTACAAAATTCCCAAGCCCATAAAGAAGCTATGATAAATGTTTTAAAATGGTAGCCAGTACCTCCAGATATTTCTCCTAGTGATATGAAAAAGGTTGTAAGTTCTCTCTGAAAGCCTCACTTACCATTTTCAGATAATGATATGGCTCCCTTAGGAGTACATAAATATTCTTCTCTATATATTACTACTTACATTGGGGACACTCTCATCAAAAGGATTATGATAGATAATGGTTCTTCACTTAATGTTTGTACCTACCATTTATTTCAAAAATTTGGATTGAAAAGGGAAGATTTGATTGTATCCAGTGATGTCATTAGAACTTTCAGCAATGATTCTCAAGAAGCTTGTGGCACTATATTACTCCCTCTTAGGGTTGGACCAAATATTTTAGAAATAATGTTTTATGTGGTATCTTGTCCTGCATCTTTTAATATTCTTCTCGGATGACCTTGGATTCATGCAATGAAGGTTGTCCCTTATACTTTTCACCAATATGTAAAATTTGAATTTGAAAACCAAATCATTTCTATCATGGGATATCCTCATCCATTTGAATTTTTCTCACCAGAATATTTGGCCCAAATTCATTCCTCACAATCTTCCTCTAAGAAATATTCTATAAATGTTTCATCACAAGATCAAGATGACTCTTCTTGTTTAGATATTATCTTTGATGAAGCTCATCAAGGTTTAGAGTGGAGTGTTAAGGATGAGGGTCTTCCCTCTCCTGTGGTCTTAACCCTAGAGTCGCATGTTATAGATGAGGCTTTATCTCAAAATGACATCGGCTTTGATGGGTCTATCCCTTACACAGCATAGGTTGAGTCTTCTAGTTCTCAAGTGGAATTTGGTTCTATGTCTCTCGAGGACCTTGATAAAATAGGAGTAATTCCTACCCTGCCTCCTCTTGAGGATTATTTATCCATTCTTAATTGAGGAGACCATAGATTTGAACATAGGTTCTAAGGAAGCCCCTAAAATCCTTAAGTTAGGCAAAGCCCTAACCATGGACGAGTGGGAATAATTTACCAATTTATTGAAAGCATATCCACATATTTAGCTTGATCATATGTCGACATGCCAGAGGTTGATCCCTCTCTTATCAAGCATCATTTGGTAGTTAAGACAAATGCTAAGCCTATTAAGAAAAAAATTTGAAAGATGCATCTGAAGTTCACCCTTTCAATCAAGGAGGAGCTCCAAAAATTCATTGATGTTAGTTTTATAAAAGCCATCAAATATTATGATTAGATATCTAATATCATTCCTATAGATAAGAAAGAAGGAACAATCAGAGTGTGTACTGACTTTTGGGACATTAACTTAGCATGTCCCAAGGACAATTTTCCCTAATCCAACATAGATCAAATTGTAGATTTCATTACCAAATATGGAATGCTTTCACTCATGGATGGTTTCTTGAGTTACAATTAGATTATGATTGCTCCTAAGGATCAAGCCAAGACAACATTCACTACTTATTGGGGTACCTTCTACTGGAAGGTCATGCATTTTGGCCTTAATAATGTAGGAGCTACCTATCAATGGGCCATGACTTATATTTTCCATGACATGATGCATGATATTCTCTAGGACTATGTGGATGATATTTTGGCTCATTCCTTAGAATGAAAGGATCATATCCATGATTTAAGGTGAATATTTGAAAGGCTTTGACAATATAGGGTTCATCTTAAACCTTCTAAGTGTGTGTTCAGAATCACATCTTGAAAGTTTTTAGGTTTCATAGTGTCTAGGCAAGCTATTGAAGTGGACCTTACTAAGGTAGTAGCTATCATTGATAAACCTTGTCCTCGCACCCTGAACAAGCTCCGTAGTCTACAAGATAAGTTGCAATCTATTCATTGGTTTATTGCCCAGTTAGTCGATAAGTGTCAGCCTTTCCTTCGGCTCCTTAAGAAGGATGTAGTTTTCCAATGGGATTCTAAGTGTCAGAAAGCTTTTGATGACCTCAAAAGATATCTCACCTCCCCATCTATTTTAGTTCCCCCTATGCTTGGTAGGAATCTGTTGTTTACATAGTAGCCACCGCTCACGCTTTGTGAGACATGTTGGCTCAACATGATGATAAAAAAAAAGAGAGAGCTATATACTATATTAGTAGAACTTTGGTCAACTATGAAACCAGGTACACTCCCTTAGAGAATATTTTCCTTGTTGTAGTGTTTGCTTCTCAGAAGTTAAGACACTACATGCTCAGCCATAAGATATTTGTGGTTGCAAAGTTTGATCCTTTGTGCCACTTGATGTCTAAGTCCCACCTGTCAGGTCAGGATGCTAAGTAGGTGTTGGCCCTTAGTGATTTTGACCTAAGTTTCATAGGTCAGAAGGCTATTAAGGGTTATGTGATTATTGATCAGCTAGCCTCTACTCCCCTATAAGCTACCCATATTATAGTTGTTGAGTTTCTTGATGAGTGCTTCAATGTTAAAATTGAAGAGTCTAAGTCTTGGACTTGTTTTTTATATGGAGTCCGATGCGTGAAGGGCACTGGTGTTGGAGTTATTCTAGTTACACCATAAAAATAGCTCATCCCTTTGTCTTTCAAAATTTTCTTTTCCTACACAAATAATATTGCAGAATACGAAGCTTTGATCCTGGATCTTAGAGTAGCCTTAGCTTTGTAGGTTAGGGTACTTTCGATCTTCGATGACTCTCAACTTATGGTTAATTAGATCAATGATATTTATTAGACTCAGGATGATAAGCTTAAACCATATAAAGATATTGTTACCAAGTTGTTGTCTTCTTTTGAGCAGGTAACCATAAAGTCTATCCCTAGATCCTCAAATTACCATGTGGATGCCATGGTCGCTACTACATCCTTGTTCCCTTTGGAGTTAGAATATGATCAAGCTTCGATTATCATTTGGCAACTCCTGGAACCTGCATATTTGAGTTATTTTTTGGATCCCCTAGAGTGCTTTACCATAAAAAATTCCCCATCTAAACCATGGTATAATGATGTATTTAATTTTCTTAAAGATGATTCGATGCCTGATGGTTTAGATCACAATCAGTGTAAACTATGCGTAAAAGAGTGTGCCGATTTGTTATAAGTGACAATACATTATATCAACGTTATTTTGAAGGTATCCTCTTGCGATGCCTTAACTTTGATGAAGCCCAACTTGATCTTAATGATGCTCATGAAGGTTCATGTGGAGGCCATTTTAGCGGTAATGCTATTTCCAAAAATCTTCTTCGGATGGGGTATTACTAGCCTTCCATGGAGAAAGATGCATGCAATTATGTTTGGTGTTGTGACAAGTGTTAACACCATGATCATCTTATCCATGCTCCTTCTCAAGACCTTTGGGTAATATATTCCCCTTGACCATTCTCCATGTGGGGATTGGACATTATCGAAAAGGTTAACCCCGTGTCGTCATATGGTGAATGAAACTGTTTGATCATATAGTTTTTGGGGATTCACAACAATGGCATGTGATGATACCTAGTGAGGATATAGATCACATGCATTGCAATCTCACAAGGGTTTTTATGCCTAGTGAAGCTCCAACCTAGGGCCCATGCATTTTCATCCCTTCTATTCTTGTTTTCCTTTTGTTCTTTCTTATATTCTCTCTTCTTCTTGTATTCCTTGACTTTGAAAGTTTTACAATGCTCATCATTTCTCCTCTGAGTTAAGGAATGCAATCCTCTTTTGGTATGCCCTTGTCTTTTGCATGATTCTTATTTCTCTTTTGTCTTCTTTGTTCAAGATAAGGATATAGAATTATTCTCTCTTTTGTTTGCACATTTCCTCCCTCTTGAATTTTCCCTCGTTGAAACTTAAAGGGTACACACGCACAATTCTTTGCTCCCCATTTCTTCCTCTTATTTTCTTCTAGCACATGCACACACTCACATCATTTTATGCTCATATTTATCGGTCCATACATCCATGCGCATACACATTCTCACGTAGTACTGACATATACATCATTTTACACTAGCATAAATTATAACACCCCTATCGGTTTATGTATCTCTTTGACTCAGCAGGCCCAACATCCCATTATAGGATTATCTCCTTAGCCATTTATAGTAGGCCTCAGCATACATCCTAGTGGATAATCACCCCACAACAGTTGCTAGTGAGCAACCACCCATAGTGGTTACACTATACACTTCACATATTGGTCCATACTTAGCGAGTACTACACCCATTGTGGGTTCTTCACTCCATACATGGACCATATTTTGAGCATAACACCCTCTAGTCAGGATTATGATTCAGCTTTATTCTCGATTTCAAATTATTGACCTTTGGAGTTTTATCTTTGCCTTCTTCTTTTTCCACTTCACAGTTTTTTGTTTCCACTCTTCTTCCTCTTCCTCCTTCCCCTCCATTATTTCCCTCATTTTCTTCCATGCATTTCATGCTAGCTGTATTAGATTCATACTGTACCCAGTATTATTTGTTTTGCTTTACTTGTTTTGTTTCCTTCTGTCTCTTGCATTCTCTCTTTTGTCTTTTCGAGTTTCTTAAGGAATTTCCTTTCCTTTCAAAACTCGAGGGGGTACCCTATCCATAGAGACATTAATGGTAGTAATGCCTCACCTAGTGTGTAAAGGTCTAGAGTATCCTTTGCAATACCCCTCTTACACCACCCCTTTACCTAAACCTGATCACCCCTTCTTTGTGCTTATTGTATGCTTGCCTGGTCTACATCCTTCCTTGATACATTTATTAGGCCATAAATGCATCAAAGAGGGGGTAAAATTTAGACATGGAAAATTGACCCACTTTGAGTGGGAAATATTCCTTAGTACCTTTAAGAGGTCCTTCACCCCTGCCAAAGGTAAGGGTAGGTCTCTTCACCCCTCTCTTTGCATTTTCTAGTTTTTTTAGATAAATCATGCACCGTCTTCATGAGGCATGACTTTGCACAAGCGATATCACACCCCGTTAGGACGGGGCATGACTTCGCTATTTTTAACTTAATTTCTAATTTTATTTTATTTTATTATATTAGGCCCAATTAGACCCAAGTTTAAACCCTCTAGCATATTTTGGCATTGGATTTGGGTTTATTTTTCCTGCATTTTTCCCTTCGATTTTGTTTATAAAAGGAAGAATGTTCTTGCCAAATGATATATGTGAAATTTAAGTGTAATGCAATATGCAAGTAATGTGAAATTCTGATTATTGATTAAGCTCAAAATATTTATGATAGTTTGTTCTTATTCCTTTGTTTTCTTCTACTACAAGCTAACTCTGAAGTGCAAATTTTAGATTTAATCTTCTATTGCATGGATTGGATTGATTTATTGTGTGACTTGATGGATTTTTGATGTATTTTGGAGAGAGAGAGTGCCCAATCGAATGCTTCAGTCTTCTCTTCCTACTTCTGCGATATCCATTAGGGTTTTATTTCTATATTTTTTACATTTATTTCATCTTCTTCACTAGATTTTTATTTTTTAATAATCTGCAGTGATATCATTTTCAATATTATCAAGGTGTGACTTCGCTTACTCTAATTAGGGTAAACCAATCTAAAGAAGCAAAAACGCACCCCATCCAGGTAGGGCATGAATTTTTTTCTACGTTATTGGACCCGCTCCAGGTGAGGCATGATTTTTCCCGAGAGCACACTAGGGGCAATTTTAAGATTCTATTTTCACTGTTGCATTTCATTCTGCATCTAGATCATATTGTTGTATTATGTCTTCTATTTTCTATTACTGTATTTTTATTTTATGATTAATTCTCCAAAGGTCAATTTTCAATTTTGTATTAAAAGGTCATATAAAAGGACCTAGGGGGATTGACTGCTGCACCTTCAAGGACTATTACACAGTGGCCTAAGTAGGCCCCCTAATGCTAATTCTATTTTTTAGTGTTTCATGAGTGATCTTGCAGAAACAGGTATTTTTGATATCATTGGAAAAGAGGTAGAAAAATCTAAATCAACCACCAATCTAGATAAGTGCTCTAATTATTCTATTGGTTGAAGATATGATTTAATTATTGACTTCTTAGGCATCTAAAAGTGAAAATAATTTAGTTTGCATCTAGGGATAATTTTTGTGCATTTATTTGGTATACTTCTACTTTAAATATTTTATGGAATAAAACCCTAGGTTAGTGAGCATTCAAAAGAGATAGAACCATTTTAGGCTAGCTCTTGTATGCTTGCATTCTATTTTCAGTTGTTATATTCTATTTTCTGCATTGTCCTTTATCTTTCATAGCATAAATCTAGAAAGGCCAAACTTAGGTGTTTTTCTTAAAATTGAATATATCAAACATTCGTAAATATCCTGAGGACTTGGAGTGAGTTCTTAAACCGTTCTTGGTGAACCCTTCCTCTAGCACCGAGTGTAGAGTACAACACACCCCTATGGTTCACCCCATAAGGCTTTCTAACTTTGTGGATCTAGCCTTATTGGTAATTTACGTGGTAGGGCAGTTTTCCCCCTCTATAGATGTGTCCCAAGAAAGCTTACAACATTGGCCATATTACTAGGGGAAATATCTAGAGGGATAGAGTGATGTTTTAGAACATTTATTAAGACTTCTCCACAAGTAGGAGAATTTTGCAAAAGTTCTAAGAGGGAAATATTTTCTGAAAAACTCATCTCTTGTTGAGACTATTGGATCTATCAATTCTACACCTGCTATTTTGAAGTAGCTATTACCATGCCAACCGTTTGGTTATTAAAATGATGTGGTACATTTTTACAAGATACTTGATTAAATGTCTATTGTCCTTGATGTTATAATATTGTTAATGTGCACTATACCTACTTTTTGACACTTGTTAGTTTCATTGACACTTGTCATATAGGCTTATGCCTATATATTGTAACCTTTCTTGTATCAATATCATCTCATCTATTTCTCATCCATGAATTAGAGTTTCATGAAAGTTGTTTGATCTACTAATATACAGATTTATTTTTTTATGCAGATCTATTTAGAAACTAGGATGGCGGTAGTGAGAATGGGAGAATGTTGTTTCATGCTGCTCATTGACATTGTTGTTGGCATCCTACATTGACAGACTAAAAATATCCCTGAGATCAGTGTTGGTGTAACATAGCATTTGCCCCATATACAGATGTTGCACTTGCCCCATATAAAGAAATACAACATTTTTCAGTGATGATAAATTGGCAGTTGTGTGGAGTATCCCAGGTGAAATTTATGGTGACCACTGCTGCGAAGATTTCTGTGAATATTCTTATGAGAAAGATTTAGCTTTTATTTTAAGGGATAATACGGTGCTGAAAAAAGTTTGAAATGAGAATATGTATGGTGCACGGGTTCTTAAGAATCCAATTTCCAGCATCATGTTTGGGAAAAATAAATGATACATGATGATTGCTGGTTGTTTTGGTGTGCTACTATTTTTTAGAGTGAAGTGAACTCGAAGTCTAGACGGGTGACAGTTTTTTAATAGTGGGAATAAGCGATGGCAATATTGGAGTTAAATATCAGCTCCCATTGTTTCAAACTTACCATAACACCAAGAAATCTGTGAGTGCAGAAGATGCACGTCTCACCCACTGGAATTTTTTTGTTGTTGTTAGATCCGTGTTTCTCAACTCTACAATCAGTCTACTACAGTCAACAGATAGAGGTTTCAAATCCTTGCTGGTTACCTTGCTGGTTCCATATTGTTATGGAATTGTATCTGCCACTATTTTTTCTACTTGTGCACCTATTCAGGATGTTGTTCGTCATGCTGGTGATGCCACATAGTTAAGGATATTTTTTGTCATGCTGGCGATGCCACATTGAGCGGACAGTGCTATGTGTGGGCTTGTTTTTCCATGTTGATCATGAATTAGATGCATGTGGTAACCTATCTCAGTTGATTACCTACGCATACCAGTGATGTTTGAGGAGGGTCATCCAATTTCACAAATGATGTTTGAGATCTTGTTGTGCTATTTTCTGCTTGTTATATTTGCTTTTTTTTTAGGTAGCTTCGAGCGAAATGAAGCACGCTGTTGGTGCAGAGATCTCGAATATTTTTCTACGTTTATTAGATACAAATGCATGCCCAGGTATCGTATTCTAATGCATGCACCCTAGTAAACAAACATATTGGGCGATATTTTACTATGGAAGATTTAAGTGCTGGTGAAAAATGCACGACTGCGGAAGCAATAGCATGGAGTTGCTAGTGTAGTTTTACTCTTAGTTTTAGATCAAAGAAAATATAAGCCAATGGAAATGGCATATACTGAATAATTACTACTATACCACCAAATTGAAGTCTAAAAATATTATTATACCTTTTTGCTTACCTTGGGGAGCAGAGCAAGGTCACAGTGTGACCAGGATGTGAACATAAGGTGCTTTACACGGTAGTGGAAAGAATGGTGAAGTGTTTGGAGAAGCGACGGACTGCAGTGACTGAATGGTGAAAATGAGATTTCTTCAAATATGACTGAATGGTAGAGTGTTTGGAGAAACTATAGTGATGTATTCAGCCTACTATGGGGATCATGATTTGGAGAAATGTCTATGAAAGCCTCATAGTGGTCATCACATCAGTGGTTTTGGTGTTCAGTAGCAAACGTAGCCCATTTCGATCATTTGATGCACATTTGTGGTCAGTATTCTTGTTCTATTTTTGGCCATAATGCTCCCTGATGCCACCTGGACCTCATTTCACACGGTATGGGCCCCATGCCTTATATTATATGAGGATGAGTCAATAATTTCCTTCATGATATCTATTTTTTTAATTTCAATATTAGCAAGTTTTTTTCTGTTTTGCACCCACCATTCTGTAGTTTCATGGCCTACTTTCACCTCATATTTTTTTACCATCATTGTAATGGGAGATTTGTCTTATTTATATCGGTGTGATGATGTGGTATGAAATGTGTTTGATGAGCATACAAAAATGGTGTAAGTGGATGGAAGCGTCATTTGTTATTTGATAGTCTATTTTGAAAGTGGTGCAATGGAGGGCCTCATCATGAAACTATTGCGGTGAATACTGTTGTGATGGATATATTGTCATTTGATGGCTAGATACGATGAAATTTTGGCCTGGACATGGTGTATTTGGTCGACGGGTTGAGAATATCTACACTCCAATGTGTAGGCAATGCACCAATTTGAAGGCCTACGACAAATATTTAGGCATCAAATAGAGCACCTCGATCACTGTGATGATCTACAAAGCCCCCGAGCCCTTATTTCGTAAAGTTTGGTGCCAGTTTTGACCAGATCATTGAATCCAGTCTACTATTTGCTACATTAAATCTCTGATTTAAATTTTTACCCATGCATACGAATAGTGATTCCCGAGTGGAATGTTTATTCAAGTTCCAAAATGCGACAATTTTTTTTTTTAGATTCAAAATGGAGCATGATAGATTACCACTAAAACAATCAACAACGTAATTGACTGTCCCACCTGCCACTTTCAGCAATGTGGCCAACCATAATGGGCCCAAATTTTTTTTTCAATGTTATGAATAGCATGGGGGGTTCTTTATTTAATGCAAGGGCAAATTTATTAATATTTTATTTTATGAAAGGAAAGAATGGTCCATAATTATTTGTTTTTCCATATGAAGAGTGGGAAGTGAAAAGCATCATGGCAATGTAATTCCCTTGCATGGGATTGAAGTCTATTTTTTTTTCCCGCTAGAGAGCAATTCTTGATGTCTATTTTATGCCTAAATAGACATGCTATTATTTTTTTTGATAAATTAGGACCTATTGAACGCATAACATAGGGGTATTTATAGTCATTGGAAAGGTTTTTTTGTGGACACAATGGTGGTTTCCATTTGTAATTTTGATGTTTTTTATTTAGGTTTTTTAACCTCAAAGTTTTCATACCTTAGAGTGCACTCTCGGTTGTACCCGACACTCCCAAGGCAAAATGTATGTGATCCTTGTACCCAGTCACATTCTCTATAGACCCGACGGATGTAGCAACTGGTTATCCATGTATTCTGATGAGATGAGGAAGTCACCATAAGGACACCTACTCTAGGGACTACAAATATAGACACCCTAGACTCTATCCAAGAACTTTTTCAGATCTACTTTTGAAGACTACATACAAAGACACTTTGGAATATTCTATTCTTGTCTTCTTCTTCTCCTCCACATTTGGATTCTATGGATTATTTTATTGTATTTCATGGTTCGTATTTATTTTGTATTAAGGTGCATTTTCGGTGGAGACCAACACCTTCTAGATTGAATTCACCATGATGGGGGATGATATTCATGGTGAATCTAGTCAGTGATCTACAAGAGGCAACATCCTCTAAGGATAAGCCTAGAGGCAACAGATCTAGAAGTGGCTGACCCTGAGGCACCCATGATGACCCTGAGGCACTTAGAGGACTAACCCAATGGCAACAGTCCCGTGGAAGTGGATGACCCTATGGCAACAGATCAAGATATATACACCGTTGATCTATCATTATTTACAAATAGAGAGCCAAGCGCAAAGAGCACGAGCCTAGACAAAATTATGTAATAAAGGAGGATGATAGGGTTCTTTTAGAGAAGTCAACATTAAGGGGGAATGTTACCTAATGTTGAATTATTTTTTCTTTAGTTAGGATAGTGCACATTAAGGGGGAATGTTAGAATATTGTTAATGTGCACTATACCTACTTTTTGACACTTGTCAGTTTCATTGACACTTGTCATATAGGCTTATGCCTATATATTGTAACCTTTCTTGTATCAATATCATCTCATCTATTTCTCATCCCGATACTGGCTTAGGTGTATTCTAGTTGGTAGTGGACTTTTTTTGACTATTTGAATATTGAGAATTTCTTACATCAAGATGTCTTGCATCAATTAAATATTGAACCACATGTTTAAACTTCTTACAAGAATTTGTCCAATATCCTTCTACTCTATGATATGCACAATGTTGTCCTGCCTTGTAACAACTAGTTGTAGTATCTGGTTGCCTTATAGGAGGTAACTCAATTATTTTGGCTTCTAGAAGTTGCTTTAGGACTTCTTCCATAGGTATTCCAAGTCTTGTGAAATTCCTTTGTGGAGGTTTTTGAAGTATTATCTTTTGTAGGTTGTTAAAAACATTATTAATAGGTCTACTATCTGTTACACCATCACTTACCACATTCTTATTCTTATACTATTACTGAAAGGTTTTATCTTATTTCACTATGAGTTGTCCTCTTATGATAAGATCTTGTTCTAGTGATGATTATAGTTTCTTATTCAAAAGAAGTGATGATTATAGTTTCTAATGTATAAGATATATGTTCTTGTAACTTACTAATGAATATATCAAGCATATCTTTCTGAGACACAAGATATCCTAATCGACCAACTAAACTTCTCCAACAAGCTAAGAATTCTAAAAAAATTTCTTCTCTACTTTACTTTAAATCATATAGGTCTCTCATTGTCACTTCCTTTTCAATATATACGCTAAACTGATGAACAAATAATTCTGCAGTATCTCCAAAATTCCTTAAATAATGGTTGGGTAACCGATAATACCATTCTAATGCCATACCAACAAGACTCTTAGGAAACATCTTTAGTAATAATATATCATCATAGATGAGATCATGGCAAGTTGTTCTATATCTTCTTAGATGCTCAATAAAATTTTTTGTACCCTTATATGTAGGTAATACCAAAATGAAAAAATGCTTAGGATAAGGCCTAGCAGCAACCATAGGATCTAGGGGTTGATTGCACATCTCTTTATAACTATAAGTAAAACTAGAAGGCTGAATCATCTCCACTTTTGAAACCAATTGTTTTACCATATTTGCCAAATTCTAAATTTTTGGATTACTATTATGCAATACTCCTAGATTCCCTAATGGAGGGGTATAGGTAGGTTGTTGAAAATGCACTTGGTTTAAGTTGGAGGTATTGATACTATTATGATATGTGATACCTTGTTGGAGAGGATAACTTGCAATTGGTGGAATAGAAGAAGGAATATTGAGATTAGTATATTGAGGAGGAAATTGAATATAATCATGAGTGACACTATTGGTTGGAGGAATTTGTGGACTTCTTCTAACGATGGTGGTTACAGTAGTGGTATAGGTCGGTTTATGGACTATATTACCATGATTCAAGGATTCAAACAAAGGGTTATCATGAACATGCCTAGGAGAGATAACTGGAAGAGGAAGAAGAGTCTCACATCTTTCGAGTTGAGCTTTATGTCCCATAGCCTTAAGTAAAGCCTCCTTATGACATTACATGAAACCCAAAATATGATCAAATGATTCAAAAATGTAGTGATCCTTAGGGTCTTCAAGGGGACCAAGATTATTATCAATATTTTCTTCTTCAAGATTATGATTTTATCTATCAATTTGATCATTTTTGGAAAAATCTCATCAAACCTTAGAGGCCTTCGCTCACTCCCAAGGTTGGAAGCCATTAGGAGAAGGATAAAAGGATTAGTATAAAAATAAAGGAACTAAAAACTAGTAAAAATAAGCAGGTGTTCACGTCAGGTTCACGAAAGATGTAGAGGGGGAAAAATGCTCTACCATGTATAATTCCCAAAAAGCTGGATCCACAAATATATAAATCCTTATGGGGTAAACCATGGGGGTATGTTGTTATCTACACTCGGTGCTAGGGGGATGGGTTCAATAGGAATGATTTAAGGACTAGCTCTAAGTCCTTAGGATTTTGGGATAGTTTGATGATTCAGTTTACAAAAATCATCGAAGTTTCTCCTTTCTAGATCTATGTTATGAAAGATAAATGATAATGCAAAATATAGAATGCAAGAATACAAGAACTAACCCTAGAATGATTCTTTCTTTGAATACTTTCTAGAATAGGGTTTTTAATAGGAAACATTTTAAGCAAGGGCTCAAGGGAGAATGCACAAACATAATAAATCGTAAGTGCACACTATTTGTTTTTTATCTTTCAATGCCTAAAAATTAATTAAATATATTTATTTTAAATCAGATCTAGGGTTTTAAATAGAATTATAAAGCACTCATCAAATAGCCTAAATATTAATCAAAACACTTAGCTTATCCGATGGTTGATCCTTGCTTTTATCCTTTGATCCAATGCTATCAATAATCCCTATTCCTGCAAGATAACTTAAGAAACACTTGAAAATATGATTAGCATTAGGGGGCCTGCTTAGGTCGATGTACAATAGTGCTTGGAGGTGTAGCAGTCAAGACCCCTAGGTCCTTTTAGCTGACCTTTGATAATTAAAAATGAAAATTGACCTTTGGAGAGAAACAAACATAATACAATACGACAAAGAAGAATGATGAAATTATAGAAACAAAGTGCACCACTATGCTCTACATACAATATAGAATACAATGATAAAAATTGGAATAATAGATTACCCCTAGATTGCGCTCTGGAAAAATTGCACCCCACAAAGAACAGGTGCGATAACACAAATGTGAATCGTGCCCCAAAAATACTAGGTGCAATTTCCCAAAAGTGAGGTGAAACACCTCATATTGAATAAAAATGACTAATACGTTATATAGAAAATAAAAAAATACATGCAAAATAGAGAAATCACCTAGTAGAGATTGAGGAAGTAAACATAAAGGTTTGATATTTCCTAGGCAGTCAATCTCTCCTTAGGGATTCAACACAAATCCACCAAAGTGAGCAACAACAATCAACAATACAATGCGACATTAAAAAAAGCTTCAATAGATCACACTTCACACTTGCGAGTTAGCTTTCTTGTGGAAGAATAAGAAGACCTCAAGAAAATAGAAAATGAATAATAAATATTATTATTTCTTGGTTGGAAAACTTGCTTTATAAAAACTTTATGGGGAGAAATAAATTTTCAAACCCTCCTTATAGAGTGGATTTGAAACAAGAATTGGCAGAAAAAACTAAGCACATCCGACCCTAAAAATATCGACTTTGAAAATTAGAGTTTTCTTAAGAGAAAACCCTAAAATGCAAAATTGCGCTCCATAAAAATGGGGTGCGACCTCGCACCAACTATATCCCCATGTGGTTTTAATGCATTTTGGAGGGTCAAACGGAGTCAAAACGGGTCATATCATATACCGTTGGAAAGCTATTTTTGAGCCCAATTCAATGGTATAGTATTTACAAGGAATAAATAAGAATTGGTAGGGGTAAAATAATCTCAAATATGATCCTAATTTTCCAAGGAGAAAACAAGGGATCTAGGGAAAATTACTCACCTTAGTGGGTCAATTTTCTGTGTCTACAACTCATCGAAAGCCACATCCATTTCTCTCTAAAAGGTTTCTCCAGCGTTCGAGAGGCCAAATGACATTTTCTGATAAGAAAAAATACCCTACGTTTTGGTGAATGCCATTTTATACTAGTATTCATCCTTGACCCATATCTAAAAAAGCCAAAAAATTCGTCTAACAAATAAATTTTTTGAGATCCTACAACTATATGGAGGATTTGATCAATTTGTGATAAAGGATAATGATCCTTCACAAATTACTGATTCAAATTCAGGAAATCAACACATAGGTGAATATCTCTGTTCTTTTCACTAATAGGGACCAAATTCACTACCTAGATAGAATGCTTGATCAGGTAAATGATTTTATCTTCCAATATCTTTAGTAGTTTAGCTTTCATAAAGGCTTCAATATTGGGATTGAATTACCTCTATTTTTACCTGAAGGGTTTCACTCCTTCCTATAGCTCAATAGTATGCTATATCACATCCTTGTTGTAACCTTTTAAATCCTGGTAGCTCCAAGCGACAATGTTTGGGCACTCATGGTATAGCTCCTTGATCTATTCTTGCTCTTTTGAAGTGCAATTGATGCTAAATTTGATTGACTTCTTAGGACCCAATTGTATTTTAGTGTACTTATTCTCATCCAATTTGATTTTATGCTTTTCAACTCTATCATTCTAATCAAAGAGACTATCGAGCGTAATCAATCCTTTCAAGATGTGATTATTTCTTAGCTAGATCAATACCTTAGCTTCTTCTTCATCAAGTGTTCTTCCTTCCACCATACTAGCCTCTCTTATTAGAAAGTTCATGATCTTCTCATCACTTTTGAACACTTGTCAATGGATATTCTTATCAGGAACTAAAGGCCTGTAAACTAACCTTATAGTCTTTGGTTTCTTTACCACATGTTCAAATGGAGAGAAGTTGGCACCAAGGGATGCCAAAATATTAGCATGCTTTTTTTAATCCTGTGAGACTACTTGGATATTCAATACTATGTAAGCTTCAAATAGGTCCTAGAATTTGTTGTGGTACGCCATTTAGATAGTGCTTCTTAAATCCACACTTGTTCGTTACTTGATTCACAATCAATTTAGAATCTCTGAAAATATGTAGTTGTTTGATCCTAAGCTTCTCTACTTTCCTCAAACCTAAGCATAATGCTTCATACTCGGTAGCATTGTTGGTACAAATATAGATAAATATATATGAATAAGTCTTCTGTACACTATTAGGAGAAATGAGAACAATTCCAGATCCTACACCATTCTTGCATCTCATGCCATAAAAGTAAATCTTCCATAATATTTATCTAGAATCGTATCCTGATCATCAAACACCCTCACTTTAGTATTTTTAGGCTTGGTAATGGTGTAACAACCAATTTAAATCTCCATCATGGCATTATAATCAAGCATTGAAAACTCATATTCAGTACGAAGCTCATCCAAAACTTCTTCCATTAAATCCAATTCTTCTAATTCTTTGATCATCATGTCGATAGAATTCATGGATTTTTCCTCTTCTTCAATATTCTCTATATGAAAAGTAGAAGGCTTATCATTATAGATTCATATTATCCTCCCTTTGAAAGGAATCTCCAAATGGGATTAGTCTAGGGAAAGATAGCCTCTCAACTTGGTAGTGAACTCTCTTGAGAGGCACATGCTGAAATATGGCTCTATATCAACCACAACCACTTATTGGATTACAATGATCTGACGTATTTTATGCAACACAATGGGGATGTATTTGATAACACCCACTATTCTCATAGGGGTTCCATCTAAATGAAATATGTATGGGCTGATTCTGTCATATTCCATGCCCATAACATCACCAAATGCCTTTGGCATGACAGTTGTTGCAACACCAGATCATGTAGTTATGCACAATCCAACCCTCCATCCTGAGAGACAAGTAGAAAGGGGGTGGTCTATTCTTTCCAGTAGCTAAAGTTATTATAATTTGAGCAAAACTAGTCCAAGTAGGATTCTTCCCCTTATCTTTAACAAAATTCAATGATTCTTACAAGAAGTTGACTTGCCCAGGAAATTACAATGCATCATAAAGACTAACCTTGGTGGGGATCTTCTTTAGCTCTTCAATAATATTGTACATAGATACACTAGAATCCATTCCTTCATTGATGGCCTCATACTTGCTCTGATACTACTGCATAGATTCTACCCTCTAACGCTTGGTCAAGGATGGGTATTTGAGCTTTTCTTTGGCCTATTCCTACATTTCAACTTTCTCTTGTGAAGTTGAAGCCTTTTCTTGCAATATTTATTTTTCTTGTAGAGGTAATAGATATTTTAATAGGATAGGTACATCTAGCTTGGTTGTGGAACATGTATTTTGTCTTGTGCTTCTTGTTTTTTCTCATCCTACACTTTTGGGTCAGTAGGGACCTTCAACGGCTCCATCTCAGTTGGATCCACTATAACTAGCTTTCTTCTAGTTCTCGTGATAATTGAAACTTGTTATTCTAAAAGAACCATAAAAATATGATCAAATTTTGTAATAATGTTGATCAGACCACTAGGAGAGATTTCTACCAATATTTGTACATAGTTCAGGTGCACCATGCAATTTTCTTCGCCATACAGATCATTGTAGGTTGAGCACTAGTACGTCTTCTTTGATGGGCCAACTTATTCATTTATCAATATGGATGAATTCATCTCAGGAACCTTATTGGTTGAATATGCTTGCTCTCTAGTGATTAGCGAAGGTTGAAATATCCTATATTGGAAATCTCTCTCAGCTTGCTTCTTATTAATAACTATGATCTCATTGTTGATTGCTCTTATAGTTGAGTTCATTGACTACATATATTTTAGAAACTTCTCTTGGGGATTAGGATTTGAGGGTGTAGGAGGAGCTGGTAATGGAAGTGGTACAGGTAGATATGGCAATTCTAGGAATGGAACCAGAGTGGGTAGTTGTGGAATGGATGGATTGGGTAATTGTAGAACATAAATTGTCATCATGGTTTGAGATGAACTTGGATTACATGAAAGGACCGAATACATGGGGGACATTGGTAAGTACTGAGAAGATGCATTGGAATACAAATATTGTGGGAGATTAAGAAAAATAGGTATTGTCATCTTCAATGGAAGCTTACTAATAGCAATCAGATTATCCTCAAACTTTTGCGTAGTAGAATACAAGGCTAGAAATGTATCAACATTGAAATGACAGATGGCCATGCTAATTTTAGAATTGAAGGCTCAGAGGTAATAAAATATGGCTTTTTTAGGAGTCGATCGGAGACCATCGAGGAATATTTGCCAAGTTCAAGTGAAATTGATGTTAAAGTCAATAATTTCCTTTTGTGGATACCTCTGAATGGTAGTAAATTGATGCAATAGATAAAAAGGATCTGCTTATTCATTGAAATATTTTATCAATAATTCAACTAGCTGGTCCCATGTGGTAATAGTGGTAGGTTGTAATGATCAGTACCAATAAAGCAACTTCCCTATGAGAGAGAGCATGCACAATATTACCATGACATATTTATCCATAATTCTATGAATGGTCACCAGAGAAACCACCTATTGGACATGCTCATAAGTCATTTCTCTCATACCATAATAAATAGGCAAAGCCTTCAATGCTACTTGCAAGATTAGGTTCTGATCTTGTAGATTCAAATTTGCAGAATGGTTCTAGGTTGGAAACTATCTTGGTGGTGGTGGTGGGTTTTGGGCCATTTGAACTTGAGTGTTTGCTCATGAAGGAAAGATAATGGATGTTCTAGCGGGACTTGAAGGGACGAAAAACACACCAACTACCTGTGAAAATTTTGCACTGGATGGGATAATCAGAGTGAATAACCTAGGATGTTCTCCTAGAATTGGGGTATCAATCTCAAAAAACTCAATGGGATTTTTAGAATTTTTGGCCTTCGATATCATTATCATTATGTAAATATTTTGATAACTCCATGTTCAAAGGCTTCTGGGTAAAACTGAGTCACCAGATGTTCTAGTCGGATAGTAAAAATATGAACATCAAACCTTAATACTGCTCAAAGTGGAACTTTTTAGTGTCCCATCGGGTGTGCCAAAAATTTTTGGTCACAAATCTTCCTAAGTACAAAATATATATGCACCCTAGACCCAACCAACATTGAAAGGCCAAAGAAAAGAGATGTCCTTCGGGCCAATATCCAAAGAGGGTTGGTTCCCGTACTAATATAAGATCGGTATAATATTAGGGTAACAGAAAGAGATGGGAAATGATAGAAATAAATGGGAAATATGGCTATGAGCCAGAGTAATAGAGTGGGGATAAAATAGCAATTAAAAATCAAATTAATTGTTTTACTAGCATGTAACATAAAGAAAAACACAGGAACCATTCACAACTTTGCAAGGATAACTTCCAATAAATATTTTAGTATTCACTTCTTTATCAAGAATTAAATTCAGATGTAGAATTTAAACTTATCTAATAATGGAAATGAACATATCAAAAATGATAAGCAGAAAGTAATTGCACACAACACTGATCCAGGAACCAGAAGCCAACAATATTTCAATTGATGGAGAAAATGAAACTTAAAGAGTATTTTTAGTAGAATTTTTATCCTCCCTCTTTACATCAAAATGCTTAGTATTTATAGAGGGTTGCACATTAAAATAAAATGCTGGCTAGTCAAAGACCAAACAACAATAATTTCCTCCTTGGCAACAACAGCGCACAAATCTGCACATTCTTTTGGAAGCAAAAATCCTATTTTTGTGGAAAATACCTAGGAAATAAGCATGAATGGATGATGGAAAATCATCTTAGATGTCGGTGTATCAGAACATAGCAGCATCACACAAGAATTGGGAGCTCGAATAATAAATTTTGGTTGTCACTTCTTTGTCTTCTACCTCAAAACTTTATTTTTTCTAGGAAGACCCAACGAGAATCAATTTTTTTTGGAAAAGGGGTAAAATCAGTGGATTGTGCTCGAGAATGAACATGATCACACAAAACTCAGCAACCCTTCGAAAATAATTTTAGGAATATTAATTTCTTCACCACAAAAATTAAATTCATTAGCCTTTGGTCTTTCCAAAAAATGATCTATACTGAAAGTGTTCTTGGAAGAGAATTCAACAAGAGGAAAAGGCAAGGATGAATTTCACCAAGGAATTTTGTTGAGAATATAATTTCACCCAAATATTTGGCTAAGCATTGCTTTCATTGAGACGTCAGGCGCAAATGAAGTTTGTTATTGAAGTGGGGTAAGAAAAGAGGTTCACTGGTAATTTCATCCAAGCATGTACTTTCACCATTAATTTGATTAATTTTTCCCAAAAGGAGACCTTGCTTGCTTGTGTTTTCCATCCAAGGTGATTTCGCTAGAAAGTGAGGCAAAAAAAACTTTTGCTAGGAACTGGGGAAAAAATGCTTAATTTTAGTGCCAAAGAAGGGCAAAAATAAAATTTTCCTGCACTTGGGGTGAAATTTACTTTGACTTGCACATGTTTTCGTTCAACTGATGCTTTCCAACTGTTTTCACTCTGAAATCAACAGAAAATAGCAAGTCGACCAGAAGAGGGGAAAAATTGACTTTGATCATGAGAAGTGCATTAATTTGGGTGAAATATTCATATATTTTCATTGGTGAACTCCTTTGCACTGAATTTCATTGGAAAAATTGACTTTGACTACCAAGAGGTATGCATTCATACGAAATTATCTTAATTTGCTAGTGAAACGTCTCAAGGTGCCTTTCTATTTACTTTCGCTAGCGAAATCACTCCAACGTATTTCACTGATGAAATGAATGCTTGATTTGCATTTATTATTTTTTCTAACAAAATAATTTCCTTCATATTTGCTAGTGCAACCCCTTTCTTACATTTTCGTACACAAAATTATCTCAAACTATTTTTGCTGGTGAAACCCTCTTAGATTATTTTTTCCAATGAAAACATACTTTCCCAACAAACGTCATCCGAAGTTCAAATGTTAAATGCTAGCAAACCATTTTATTTTTTCCTTGCTGGAAAAAAACTTAATCTTTAATTCTAGGGATGAAATCATTCTTCTTTATTTGAAATAGTGAAATCATTGAAAAGGGAGAGAGCAAAAATCAACAAATATTAAAAAGACCACAACGAAAATACATCATTCATTTTATACTTGGAATTTTTACAATAAAATTTAGTGTGGCAAAACTACCAACACAACAATTTTCATATCTATAGGATCCACTGAAGCATCTGTGACATAGAAAAAATTTACAACTCTATCCCCTCATGTCGTAACATCAACTTTGGTAACAGAAAGGCCATTCTCTCAAAAAATATGAGTAATATCCAAATGTAAGCCAACTTTGTCCCTAGTACAGAGCTCAAGGCGTGTCCCATAGAACACTCTTCATTCTATTGCCACCTCCAAAAACTTGATTGCCCACTATTTTTCACCTTCTGTGTCTAGAGTACATCCATCCATGTGACGAATATAATATTCCTGCACTGCACAACTTCTAGTGGAATCAATGCTGGCATGAAATACCACATATTACATATCTGTTAGTGTGCATACAATAGAAAAGAGTAGCTTAGTACTATATTTAGAATACACAATCACCACCGAGTAACCCTTTTCATTGCAATTCTCTATTGTAATAATAGGCCTTCCATATTCCATGAGAGACCTGGTTTCAGGCCCTTCATAATCCCTATCAAAAAACATCATTTGGTGAAGGTGATATTCTGTGTGAGTTAATCCTATTGAAATATCTGTCTTGACTCTTTTTCTATCATCATTCCCCTTGAGCACATTGGACAATTGTTCCTTTATGGAATTTAGACGCTTTGGGTCCTCTATGGAATTAGAAGTCAATCCATCCGTAATATACACCATACAAGCAACTCGTATTTTGTGCATCCATACTTCTACTGCCATAACATTGCATTTTAGATTGGTAAGCACTGCTAAAATATTAATAATAAGGCTCGATCGATCTATACCCGTCAATTCTATAATAGTGTGTTCATTGATGGATCGAAACCCCACAGTGCATCCCAAGCATGTCCTCACCTCGGTGGTGGAAGCATCCCTTTTTACTCCTAAAGCCTGCTATATATAATCAATGATTCTCTGGTCTATATTCATGCTTGCTTTAGTCACAAATTTTGACTCCAATTAATAGTAACATCAAACTATTCCCAATCACCAAACAATGTTGGTGTGTCTAAAACGTTGTGTGATATTACTGTATTCTATGGTAGAATCTCTATCTTTGCAAACTTGAATTGTTTAAATAAGCCCACATGACATGATTCGCCTACACAGGAACTAAAATCCACCCAGCACAAACATATTTTATGACAAATTTATACAACTCATCATGCCATAGATGACATTAAAACCCAGTCATAGTATCATCTTTTAAACTTAGTCTTGTTTATATCCCACATGCATACAAAGAAGACACTATAGGAGATTTATCATCATGATTGCACGTTAATTCATATGATGAGTAGTTCACCAAAAGATCCCATGTGCCTCTTGAGCATGCCACTAGGTAACTCCTTGGAATCCGGTTCTGTTGACCATGTTGACCATGCTCACACACTATCCGATGGTCTGCCTTGCCTCAAAATTGTACCACCTATAAAAACATGTAACACTATCAATAAAACAAACCTTTTTTATTAGATTATTTTATATTTAATTTTAATTAATTTTAAATGATTCGAATTAATTTAATTCAAAAAATTAAATTTAAAATATTTGAATAAATTTAATTCAAAACATTAAAAATTAAAAACTAAAGTTAAAAAAAAATAACTCAAGAAAACATTAAAAATTAAAAATTAAAAACATTAAATTTTGTAATCTACCTTGCAAAATTTATTAATATAAACTAAACCACAAAATAATCAATACAAACAAAATTTCTCATTAATTTCAAAATTTTAAGTGGGTCCCTAGATTGGGGTAAGTTGTGCAATGGCAACAACAGTTGGCTATTTCCATGTGTATTGTGTTGGCAATTTTGGGTTTGAGATCCCAGCTTCTTGTCTATGAGTTGTCATTGATGTGAAAAGGAACTGGCATTAATGTCAAGAGGATTTATTGGCTTCAAAGTTTGAAGATTCCAAAGAATCTTTTCTAGAAGATTCTGGAGAGATTCCATGTGGCGGATGAAAAGGTTTTTATCAAAACCATGGCGGGTTTAAGGGTTTTTATTAAAACCGGTGGATGCATTAAGGGTTTTTCTCAAAACCACTCTCGGCTTAATGCAAAGGCTGGAGACACTTATTAATTAAATAACTTAATTAATAAAACCTTTTTAAGGTTTTTTAATTAATTATTTATTTGATTTAGTGATTAAATTATTTTAATAATTTAATGGGTTCTCCACCTAAGGTCTAAGATCTAAAAGACCTTTGATTATTTTTTTAAAAATAATCAAAAGGGTTTCATAAACCCTAAAGTTGTTTCGAAGGCGCCAAAATAATATTAATTCAAAAAGTTTGAATTATCCTCCCGTCGACGTCGTGCATAGCATGGAATTTTGGCTATATAAGCCATAACCTATAGTCCAAAGCAATTGTGTTAAAGAAATTCGAATTGCGCAAATGTTGGGAAGTAAAAGCTACGGCTATCATTTTTTTGCCACGTTTATTTGCCGCCAAAGGGTTAAGGAGAAGGAGACTCTTGCTAGCCTTCAAGCTAGCACCATTGGCCTAGTGGCAACGACTATTCTATGAAGGCGCTTGAAGGGAGGTCAAGCGTTCGACTCCCATCGTGGAGTGTGAGAAGAGTTTTTGCGCTCCGATTTTTTCGGAGGCACTGTTGACCCGCGATTTTTGGAAGCATTTTTTTGGTAAGATTTTTTAAATAAAATCTGCATTTTGTTAAAGAAGAAGTGGTTGGGCAGATTTATTTAAAATTATTTTTGAGGTTAAATGCTTCTTTGGAGATATAAGGTTGATAGTGTGTGGTTGAGATTTTTGGCTTGATTGTTGAGTGAGATTTGCTTAGAAGCTATTATTCCTTGAGCATGGTTTAATTAATTTGGAGAAATAAGGTGTAAAAGTATATATTGTTTGTATGCTTTATATTCTTGGTAGTTGACTTCTAAGGATTGGAGTCATAAGGTGTTTTATGGAATAAATATTTTTGTGGTTACTTTTATGATCTAACCCTAACTTGGTGGCAAAGTTGAGGGTGGTGTTGGTAACGGGTTGAAGAACTATTCTCTTCTTCCTCAAACAAAGGTATGGGCAACTTCTTCCATGTATATTGTTGATGGTGTATTTTCTGAAATTGAGTTTGGAGTGAAAAGGTTGTCTACTAGGTATTCTTGTTGGTGTAAATCCCATTTTATGGATATTGAAGATTGTTTATGCATTAAAATCATTGATGAGTTTTTTGGGTGAATGCATAATTTTGGTTGAGGAAGAGGAAGCATTTTTGCACTAGGGTTTATGTTAGTAAGTCTTGCTACTTGCTTTGAGTTGGTGAAACCCTTAGTTGGCTGTTTTGAGATTGATGGTTGAGTTGCTTCCATAGAGGTTGTTTTGATCAAGTTAATGCTTTACTTGATACATGTTTTGGGCTTACTCCAATGAGATTGATTTAAACAAGTTATTATTTGCATTGGTGATTTATGTTGGTGGCTATTTTTTTCAAATATCTTTGGAGGGAAAAGGATGTCTACTAGTTTCCTTTTCATGTAGTGATTGGTTGAATGCTTCAAGGTTAATGTTGAGTTGAATGATGTTGGTTAAACCTTGTCTATGAGCATTGTTGTTGAAGCCCTAATTGGTTGAGAAAAGATATTGGTTGTGGAAAGAACATGAGTATCATTGTTATATGAGATATTGCATGGTTGGCAATTGTTGGGTTGTGTTTCATGTTCTTGAGAAAAGCATACTACATCTATCTTATTCTTTTGATATTGAGATTGAGATTGGGAGTTAAGTATATAACATATTGAGTCTCTAACAATTCTCTTTATGTTTCTATGAGATTTGAGATTGAGATTGGGAGTTAAGTATAGAACATATTGAGTCTCTAAAAATTCTCTTTATGCTTCTATGAGGTTGATGAATCACATTGGGTCTCTAAAAATTCTCTTTGTGGGTTCATGCTAAGCAAGTTTTTCTTGATGAACTTGTGAGCTGATTTGGATAGGTTCTAGTGAAGACTTGTGAGTTGATTTGGAGAGGTTCTAGTGAGGACTTGTGAGCTGATTTGGATAGGTTCTAGTGAGGACTTGTGAGCTGATTTGGATAGGTTATAGTGAGGACTTGTGAGCTGATTTAGACAGGTTCTAGTGAGGACTTGTGAGTTGATTTGGACAGGTTGTAGTGAGGACTTGTGAGCTGATTTGGGCAGGTTCTATGGAGGACTTGTGAGATGATTTGGATAGGTCCTAGCAGAGGACTTGAGGACAGAGTTGAAGTGGTTCTTTGAGAAGAACCTCAGGACAGTTTTGACAAGTCTTTGAGAAGGCTTGTGTGCAGTAGAGATTGATTTGTTCAAGCTTTATGAGTTGAGCTTGGGACGGATCCGACGAGTAAGGAAGACTTGTGCTGGACCGACTGACTGTGATTAGTACAGGTTGATGAGTTGTTGTGGAGGTGATCAATGAGGACAAAGGTCTCTTGAGGCTGAGCATTGAGGACAGGAGGTCTTCTGTGGAAAGGAGTTCCACGTGCTAGTGAAATAAGAGGCAGGTGATCTTCTGAAGTATCATTTCCAGAGTTGAGGGGAAGGATTCTCCTTTGGGCAGGAGGCTCATAAATTCATGAGGAGGGTAAGGATTCTTCTTTGGGTAGAGGCTCATAAATACTTGAGTAGGGGAAGGTCTCTCCTTTGGGCTGAGGCTCATAAACATTGTAATTGGGAAGGATTCCCAAAGAACTTTGAGAAAGCTTTTTAGAGAAAAGTTTTGTGGATGTAGCCCATGTTGGGTGAACCACGTTAAAATTGGTGTCTCATTGTGTGTTTCTTTATGCATTACTTTGATATTTCTATTGGTTCATTGCTTTGCGAAGTTGAAGTTAAATAGATAAAGTAAAAAGAGGTCTTATACTGTTCACCCCTCTCTCTCAGTATAAGCTTGTGTTCTTCAATTGGTATCAGAGCGGGTTCCTTTAGAAAGTTTAATAGCTTGAAGGAAAATATTGTAAAGAACACAATGGAATCTACAAGTGGTAATGCATCACCTATTCTTGATGGGGCAGATTTTGGGCTTTGGAGTGCTAGGATGAAGGTTCATCTTATGGCTCTTGTAAATGAAGTTTGGGAAGTTATTGAGGATGAGTATACCATTCTTAAGCATGGTCCTTCTACTAAGGAAGAGAGGCTCCTACATCATAGCAATTCAAAGGCAATGAATGCAATCCTGAAGGGTTTACAGAAGGTAGATCTTACCAAGGTGATTCACTACAAGACAGCTAGTGAAATGTGGAAACAGTTGAAGGTGGTTCATACAGGTGATGCAAATGTCCGAAAGGCCAAGTTGAGACACTTCAAAGGTATTTTTGAACAAATCAAGATGAATTATGAAGAAAATATTAGTGACTATATGCTTCGTATGGATGATATTGTTAACTCTATGAAGGAACTAGGTCTTGACCTTGCTGAAAATGATATTTGTGATAAGATTTTGAGGTCTCTTCCAAATAGATTTAGTGAAAAGATTTCTATTATTGAGGAAGATAAGGATTTGGATAAGTTGAAAAAGGATGAGCTTCATAGTATACTTGTAGCATTTGAGTTGAGAACTCAAGTGAAGGTTGATGTTAAGAAGGAGGCGGCTTTCAAGGCTACCAAGAAATCCAAGGGCAAAGAGCTTCAAGATAGTGATGAGTCTTTTAGTGATGAAGAGGCATATTACAGCAAGAAGGGCAAGTTCTCAAGAAAGCACAAAGGTATGAAATATGTCAAGTGTTTCAATTGTGGAAAGTTTGGTCATTATGCTACTAACTGTACTGCTGCCAAGGATGAAAGTGATGAAGATAAACATGATTATAAGAGAAAGGATTCTGAAATGCATAGGCATCAAAGGAAGAATAAAGATGAGCAAAGCAATCAAGGAAAGAGGTACTCTCACAAACACAAGAAAATTTTCTACCTAGACAAGGCAAGTAAGTGTTCTAGTAGTGATAGTGAAAGTTCTTCAAGTGATGTTGGAAATGAGATGTTGTTCCTAATAGAAAAAGAAGAAGAAAAGAAACATAGATTTGTCATTATGAAATGTTTTAGATGTGGAAATTTTGGACATCTTGAGGATGATTGCACAAATGATGGATTGATTTCTAGTTATACTATGTATGAGGATGCTTCGGAAAATTGTGAGGAAGATCTTTGTATGGCTTTAGAAAAGGGTAGCACCTCTAGTGATAAGAAATCTGAAAAATTCATTGATGTTTCAAAAGGCAAACAAATAGAGGAAGTTATAGAGGATGGTGAAGTAGATCTTGAAGCTGAACTTGTTAGTGCTCTTAGTGCTTTGAAAAAGGAAAGAAAGAAGAATGCTAGACTCAATGATAAATTGGATGAATGTTGTATTGAGAAAGATGAGCTTATATAAAGTCTTGACTTCTCTATACCTAAGACACAAAAACTTAAGGATAAGTTAGATTCTAAGGTTCTTGAGTGTAGAGAGTTGGAACAAAAAGTGACTTCCTTGAACGAGGAAACTAAAGAGTACAAGGAGAAGCTTTACAAGTTTGAAGATAGCACCAAAAAGGTAAAGTCAATCATCAAAGATCAAAGAAGGACAACAGATAAAATAGGTCTTGGTTTTGGTAAGAAACACATGGAACAGGTTGGGGAATCTAGTAAGAGATTTCGAAAGGAAGAGAGTTCTGATGAGGAAAGTACTTCAAAAAAAGAGTCCTTGAGTGATAGATGCATAGAATCAGAAAACAGGAATCAAAAAAAGGGGAGAAAGTTTACATGACCTAAGAGGTCAAATCAAGGAAAGTTTAATGGTAGATGTTTTGCTTGTCACAAGTTTGGTCACTTGGCTTCACATAGCATGACTCAAGTGAGGAAGGTAAATGACAGATTTAGAGTGGTAATTTCTTTCAAGGGTATTGCTACTCTTGTAAACAGTTTGGGCACAAGGCTGTTTATTGCAAGGCTAATAACAGGAACAGGGTTGGTCAAAAAAGATGGAGTCAAAGATCAGGTATGCCTCAAAGAAATAACATTGTTAGTTGTTATAAGTGCAACAATGAAGGTCACATAGCTAGATAGTGTAGAGCTAAAATTCCAAGGTACAAGAACAGGAACATGGGTATGAACAGGCACAAGAATCAAGACATGGATAAGAACAGGAATGATAACAAGAACAACAACAGTGACATGAATAGGAACATGAATTTGGACAAGGAGAACAAGAGAAGACATGGTAAGGCAACTATAGAAACTGATGAAGATTAGTGCCTAATGGGAGTTTTACTCCCACATCAAAATTAATCACCTCAACAGGAGGTGGGGGAGGGACTAAGCTAAGAGGCTCATTCTTAGTCCCAAGCCCCAAATGTGACCCTTTGCCATTGATGACAAAGGGGGAGAGATATGAGTAAGGGGGAGAGCCTCAAGTCAGGGGGAGCTTATTTCTATACAGCATTTTTGAGTTTCAGTGTTGTTGAGAAGCATGGTTTGCCATCAATGACAAAAGGGGAGATTGTTGGCAATTTTGGGTTTGAGATCCCAGATTCTTGTCTATGAGTTGTCATTGATGTCAAAAGGAACTGGCATTAATGTCAAGAGGATTTATTGGCTTCAAAGTTTGAAGATTCCAAAGAATATTTTCTAGAAGATTCTGAAGAGATTCCATGTGGCAGATGAAAAGGTTTTTATCAAAACCATGGCAGGTTTAAAGGTTTTTATTAAAACCAGGTGGATGCATTAAGGGTTTTTCTCAAAACCACTCTCAACTTAATGCAAAGGCTGGAGACACTTATTAATTAAATAACTTAATTAATAAAACCTTTTTAAGGTTTTTTAATTAATTATTTATTTGATTTAGTGATTAAATTATTTTAATAATTTAATGGGTTCTCCACCTAAGGTCTAAGATCTAAAATACCTTTTATTATTTTCTTAAAAATAATCAAAAGGGTTTCATAAACCCTAAAGTTGTTTTGAAGGCGCCAAAATAATATTAATTCAAAAAGTTCGAATTATCCTCCCACCGACGTCGTGCATAGCATGGAAGTTTGGCTATATAAGCCATAACCTATAGTCCAAAGCAATTGTGTTAAAGAAATTCGAATTGCACAAAGGTTGGGAAGTAAAAGCTATGGCTATCATTTTTTCGCCATGTTTATCCACCGCCAAAGGGTTAAGGAGAAGGAGACTCTTGCTAGCCTTCAATCTAGAACCGTTGGCCTAGTGTAACAACTGTTCTACAAAGGTGCTTGAAGGGAGGTCAAGCGTTCGACTCCCGCCATGGAGTGTGAGAAGAGTTTTTGCGCTCCGATTTTTTCGAAGGCACTATTGACCCGCGATTTTTGAAAGCATTTTTTTGGTAAAGTTTTTTAAATAAAATTTGCATTTTGGAAAAGAAGAAGTGGTTGGGCAGATTTATTTAAAATTATTTTTGAGGTTAAATGCTTCTTTGGAGATATAAGGTTGATAGTGTGTGGTTGAGATTTTTGGCTTGATTGTTGAGTGAGATTTGCTTAGAAGCTATTATTCCTTGAGCATGGTTTAATTAATTTGGAGAAATAAGGTGTAAAAGTATATATTGTTTGTATGCTTTATATTCTTGGTAGTTGACTTCTAAGGATTGGAGTCATAAGGTGTTTTATGGAATAAATATTTTTGTGGTTACTTTTATGATCTAACCCTAACTTGGTGGCAAAGTTGAGGGTGGTGTTGGTAACAGGTTGAAGAACTATTCTCTTCTTCCTCAAACAAAGGTATGGGAAACTTCTTCCATGTATATTGTTGATGGTGTATTTTCTGAAATTGAGTTTGGAGTGAAAAGGTTGTCTACTAGGTATTCTTGTTGGTGTAAATCCCATTTTATGGATATTGAAGATTGTTTATGCATTAAAATCATTGATGAGTTTTTTGGGTGAATGCATAATTCTGGTTGAGGAATAGGAAGCATTTTTGCACTAGGGTTTATGTTAGTAAGTCTTGCTACTTGCTTTGAGTTGGTGAAACCCTTAGTTGGCTGTTTTGAGATTGATGGTTGAGTTGCTTCCATAGAGGTTGTTTTGATCAAGTTAATGCTTTACTTGATACATGATTTGGGATTACTCCATTGAGATTGATTTGAGCAAGTTATTCTTTGCATTGGTGATTTATGTTGGTGGCTGTTTTGTTAAAATATCTTTGGAGGGAAAAGGATGTCTACTAGTTTCATTTTCACATAGTGATTGGTTGAATGCTTCAAGGTTAATGTTGAGTTGAATGATGTTGGTTAAACCTTGTCTATGAGCATTGTTGTTGAAGCCCTAATTGGTTGAGAAAAGATATTGGTTGTGGAAAGAACATGAGTATCATTGTTATATGAGATATTGCATGGTTGGCAATTGTTGGGTTGTGTTTCATGTTCTTGAGAAAAGCATACTACATCTATCTTATTCTTTTGAGATTGAGATTGAGATTGGGAGTTAAGTATAGAACATATTGAGTCTCTAACAATTCTCTTTATGTTTCTATGAGATTTGAGATTGAGATTGGGAGTTAAGTATAGAACATATTGAGTCTCTAAAAATTCTCTTTATGCTTCTATGAGGTTGATGAATCACATTGGGTCTCTAACAATTCTCTTTGTGGGTTCATGCTAAGCAAGTTTTTCTTGATGAACTTGTGAGCTGATTTGGATAGGTTCTAGTGAAGACTTGTGAGCTGATTTGGAGAGGTTCTAGTGAGGACTTATGAGCTGATTTGGACAGGTTCTAGTGAGGACTTGTGAGCTGATTTGGACAGGTTCTAGTGAGGACTTGTGAGCTGATTTGGACAGGTTCTAGTGAGGACTTGTGAGCTAATTTGGACAAGTTCTAGGGAGGACTTGTGAGCTGATTTGGAGAGGTCCTAGCAGAGGACATGAGGACAGAGTTGAAGTGGTTCTTTGAGAAGAAACTGAGGATAGTTTTGAAAAGTCTTTGAGAAGGCTTGTGTGCAGCAGAGATTGATTTGTTCAAGCATTATGAGTTGATCTTGGGACATATATGACAGATTGAGGAAGACTTGTGCTGGACTGACTGACTGTGTTTAGTACAGGTTGATGAGTTGTTGTGGAGGTGATCAGTGAGGATAGAGGTCTCTTGAGGATGAGCATTAAGGACAGGAGGTCTTCTGTGGAAAGGAGTTCCATGTGCTAGCAGAATAAGAGGTAGGTGATATTTTGAAGTATCATTTCCAGAGCTGAGGGGAAGGATTCTCCTTTGGGTAGGAGGCTCATAAATTCGTGAGGAGGGGAAGGATTCTCCTTTGGGCAGAGGCTCATAAATACTTGAGTAGGGGAAGGTTTATCCTTTGGGCTGAGGCTCATAAACATTGTAATTGGGAAGGATTCCCAAAGAACTTTGAGAAAGCTTTTTAGAGAAAAGTTTTGTGGATGTAGCCCATGTTGGGTGAACCACATTAAAATTGGTGTCTCATTGTGTGTTTCTTTATGCATTGCTTTGATATTGCTATTGGTTCATTGCTTTGTGAAGTTGAAGTTAAATAGAGAAAGTAAAAATAGGTCTTATACTGTTCACCCCCCCTCTTAGTATAAGCTTGTGTTCTTCATATTGCATACCTTGGTTTTTCTAGTTGTTCACCTATGGGAGGTTACTATGTTCATAATCTTACCCAACCTATGGTGCTTTGTGGTTGTTTTGTTGGTTTGGATTGACCTACATCTACAGATGGAGTCTTGCTTGCATCGATCCAATTCCTTCCTTTTCATAAGTTGATAGATATTGTTCACTAGAAACCCTAATTTTGTTTATTGCTAGATTGGCCTTCACTTTCCTTATGTTACCCTTTGATCTATTCTTCTAGCTATGTTACACTTCCTCACCCTATGTGCTATCCTTGTATTCTTCACATGCATAGTCTTAGGAGGCTAATTGCTTTGTTTAAGCTTGTGTGTGGTAGTAAGGTTGTTCTTATGCTTGCGATTGGATGATCATTTTGTTTTTGTACTCGTTATTTTAAATACATAGCTTTATATATTGTTAATAAAGCTTTATGTTGTGGGTTTTATTTTTGGTTGTAGCATTAAAATTATTCCAATAAGAGTTTATGAAGGTGGTTGGAATTGGAATGTATTAAGGCCTCACATTACAAGTTTTATTAGCTTATTTTTGTGTTAGTGATTGAAATATTAGACTTGTGTTCAAATGAGAATCTTATCTTTATTTATCCTATTAATGTTTGGTGTGGTATGAAAATAAAATCTAAGAGATGTAGCTCTTTAATTTTCAACTTTTAGTTGGATATAAAGGAAATTATTTTCAAGACTCTTATGGACAATAGAATAATATAGTACTTTGTAAATGTGGATAATGTACTTTGGTTAATATTAAAGATGCTTTGAAGTTCATATTTTATTGTATGCTTTTCGATGTGAGTCATTATTAAGAAGTATACTTGTTTTGAAAGCTTTTTACCTATGCTTTAAAATAATTAGTGAACTTCTATTTTGATGTTGGATGAGAAAGTATTTATAATGATTCCCGAGATCTATGTAGATTAAGGAATCATTATAAAGAGAAGTTTAGGCTTCTCTTGGACAATTTGGAATGTTGTATTTTTTTTGTTGAATGAGAGAGAATTTATTTTGATTTTTGAGATCTATGTAGATTACGGGATCATTGTAAAGAGAAGTATGGGTTTATCTTCGATTGATTGGAATGCTGTATTTTGTTGTTGAATGGGAAAGTATTTACAATTATTACTAAGATCTATTTGGATTAAGGGATAATTATAAAGAGAAGTATGGGCTTCTATTGATTGCTATGGTTTTTTGTAAAACTTGTTGGTTTAAAGAATATTTTTTTCTCTTATAGTTTCTTGTGTATGGTTGATTGCATAATAGTGTAAGACATGAGATAAGTTGCATTGCATTTAGAGTTATTTTGATCCCTAAGTAAACTTCACCTTGGTGGGTGGTTTTTCATCAAGAAGCTTGCAGACTTAGTTGCAGTATTGGAAAAATATTGTAAGATTCTAAAAAATATATTGTTGTAAAAAAAAAAGTCTTGTTTTGATTGAAATAATTGTAATCTTGAGTCTTGCTTCCAAGGATAGTGTAGAGGGGGAAAACTACCCTACCATATACGATTCTCGATTGGATCCATAGGGAAGTTGAGGTAACCGTGGGGGTATTTTATTCTCTATACCTTGGTGTAAAAAATGGGGGGGAAGGGTTCACCATGAATGGCTTAAGGACTCACTCCAATTCTAGGGTAGAATGTATTGATGTGTTCAATTTAAGACAATTACCTAGGTTTGGTTTTTTTAGTGTTATGCTAGGAAATATAAAAGATAATGTAGAAATATAGAATGCAAGAAAATAAGAGCTAACCTTAGAATTATTATTTGTTTGAATTATTTCTAACCTAAGGCTTCAAAATAGAAAACCTTCAAGCAAGAGTTCAAGGGAAGATGCACAAACAATGCTAACCCTAAATGCACACTAAATGCTTTTGTCTTTTAAATGCCTAAAAACTTTAAGTAAATTCCTTTCCTTTTATCTTTATGATCTAGGGTTTTAATAGAAATAGAAATCACATATAAAAACAAGCTATATATCTATTAGTTGACTCATCTTATCCAATGGTTGATCCTGGCTTTACCTTTCGTCCAACAATATCCTTTGATCTAGACTCCTATAATTCTTACAAAATAACTTTACAGACACTTTGAAAAATATGATCAGTGTTAGGGGAACTACTTAGGCCACTATATGGTCAATACTTGGAGGTGCAATAGTCAAGCTTCCTAGGTCATTTTAGCTAACCTTTGAAAATAGAAGCGAAATTTTATCTTTGAAAGATAAACAAGCACAATGAAATACAATAGAACATAACGATGAACAAGGCACATAATAAATGATATGATCTAAATAAAACATATAACATAGATCTAGGATTTGGGGGTAGCAATTTACCCCAAAATGTGGTTTGTACAAAATCATGCCCCTTACGAAGAAACTGTGATTTTGTAGATTGGCAAGATCATACCCCCAAAATATCGAGCGCAATTTAACAGTAGAGATGAAACATATAAAATATGAATCTTAGAGAGGTAAAATCGTGCCTTGATATTGATGACTACAATTTCATAGAAATAGAATAAAAATACAAATTTTCAATGTGCAACATAAATTTAACTTAATATGCAAATGCGATCAAACAAAAATAACAGGAAGATAACAAAAAAGTAGATATAAGGGTAAATATTTTCGAGTAGAAAATATCTCCTTAGGGATTCAATGCTTGTCCACCAAGGATAGTGACACATAATCCAATATAGTAGATAATAGAGCTTAAATAGACTATATTTCACACTTGAACAATGAACACTTGTAAACTTGTGATTTTTAGCTTGCTTGCATAAGAGAAGACCTTAAGAAAATAGAACTTGAATTGAATTTGTAGGTGCTATTAGATTACTTGGTTATCTCATAAGAATTACTTATTCTTGGGAAAAGAAGACTTAATATTTTTATAGGGGATTTGAAATAAGAATGGGTGGGAAAATCAAGAAGATACGTCTAAAAATGACAACTTGAAAAAATTAGGGTTTCCTAAGGAAAACCCTAATTAGGTGAAATCACGCCCCTTTAGGGCCGACCACGATTTCACCTAATTAGGGTTGATTTTTCCAACATGAAATCATGCCCCATTGGAGGAAACTATAATTTCACCAAAAGATGAGGAAAGGAAGGAAAAAGAGAAAAGAGCGGCCTAGTCTTGCTTTGGGTAAGTCTAGAGGGTCTCTTTGAGGGCCTAGGAAAAATGACTGACTCAAGCGGGTCAATTTTCCATGTCTACATTTTGCATATTATTTAATGCACTTATGGCCTAATAAATGCATCAAAGAAATATGTAGACTCCTATAAGCAAAAGATAACAAGTAGAAAATGAGTGGCTAGTTTAGAAGACAATGGGTGGTGCAAAAATGGTGTCATTCCAAACACTTTCTTATTTTGCATGCAAATCGAGGTATTAGGGACATTAATACCTCTTAGTCCAAGGTGCCCCCTTGAGTTTCATGAGGAATGCTAAATTCTTAATGAAACTCAATTTAAGAAAAAAAAAATAGAAGAAAGGGAATCAGTAAAAAAACAAAACAAACATAAAAGGGAAAAGGAGTTGAAAATCCTAGTTCATTTTCACTGCACAAGGAGGGAGAAAAAGATCTTTGGAGAAAAAATGGAGATGGCATTACTAGTACATTGTTCAAAAATTGCAAGGGGCGAGGCCAACATGGTAGCAAAGCAAGCAGAGGTAAAATTGAAAAACCCATCTTGTAGATCAATTAAATTTTCATTTTTATCTTCCAATTTGGATTTTTATGCCAAATCCGATGGATTTATCGTGTATGAATCGATTGTGATTTCATGACCCAATCATGATTTTGTCCTTGTTCATAGTGGTAGGTTAAATTGCACCCAAGAAAACTTGGGCATGATTTTTTAAAATCATACACGTAGAAAACATGGCACGATTTCGCAAAAGGAGAAAATATGATGAAATCATGTCTGCAAAAAAGTAGGCGCAATTTTGTCGAAGAGATAAAAAAAGAAGAAAATAAAATAAAAGGAGAAAAGGAGTAAATATAGAGAGAATCAAGCTAGCATTAATTTAATTTTATTATTTAATGTGCAAATATACTGATTAAATTTTTATTTTGTTATGGATGCATCTTCGCATACTTGAGAGCTGTAAGTGGCGATCAGACTCCTTGAAGGTGGAGTTTTATGAACTTGAGCAGGTAGAGAGAGACACTCTAGGGGTGGTGGGGCTAGACCACCTAGAGAGTATGCCTTGAGTGGAGGCAACTAGAGTGTTGTTGATAGCACTAGTTGAGAGGTGGTATCCAGAGTTGTTGACCTTATATCTACCGGCAAGGAAGATGACCATCACACTAGAGGATGTGTGGAAAATATTACACATCCCCATTAGGAAAAGAGCTATTTATATAGCATGAGGGTGGTTAGCTACATTGTAGTGACTATCAAGAGGATGGACCCACCATGTGCGGGAGAGCACAATGGTTGTAGATAACCTAGTGGGGTTATATGGAGCTAACCCATTAACGACTGTGCTCTATGAGGTCATGGTAATCTTACTGATGCACCATATTAGTAGGTAACATCTATCATGGGTGATGGAAGGTGTAGTAGTATATATGCAAGACTAGGGAGTGAGTTTCACATGGGGTCCATATGTGTTGGCCTATTTGTACAAGATGTTGAACAACATTATGTACAAGCGATATACAAGGATAGTTTATACAATATTGATCCAAGTGTGAAGTTGGGATAACATAGTAGTGTAGAGACAAGATGCACTGCTAGGACCACTACCCAACCTAGAGAGGCCTATTACATATAGGTGGTCTAGATCACTCAAGTTGGTCTAGAGGAACTATGTCAAGAACTTACCACTAGCGAGGAGGATAGTAGATGAGTTGAGGGAGACCAAGATTATTTGGGGATCCTAGAATCTAAACCTAGGATGGGTTGAGGATGAAGAGGAGCTAGCCAAGGTGAGGAGGATTAGGTGGTTGACTATGGAGAGAGGGGAGTCAAATCTATATCAATTTTATAGTCATGTGGTAGTTCACGATCTTGTAGGGGATCCTAGAATTAGGAGACAACTGGTACATGAGAGTGTACCAAGATCTAGTAGGAATTATAGGAGATCCCGATTTGGCTAAGTGGAAAGAGGAGGACATGGATGATCCACCTTATGTGGATACCAAGGTTGACGATGTGGGAGTGGCCTTAGGATACCATAGGTGGTATAAAGGAGTTGTGCCCTAGAGGGTATCATCTCCAATATCGATATAGAGGTACTAGGTAATGAGCCTAGGGAGTAGTAGGGCTAGAAAACCCATAGATGGAGATAGGTATGGGTTTGAGAATATATAGTGATGGATACCACTATCACTATAGGGACTGGGGAGGTAGGAACAATTGGATTTTCCCCCATAGTGGCTAGTGTACCATCAAGTAGAGGAGTGGGAGAGGCCTCAACATCAATAGTAGCTAGTCTAGGTGAGGCATCAAGTTAGGAGGATCTAAAGAGGGACAAAGGCATTATCAACATATGTAGTGACTCTTTAGAAGGAGATGGACCTACTTCAAGAATATAGGTCCAAGAGGATCGAGGGATTGTGGAGTTCCTTAGGCATTGTAAAGATAAAAAGGGATGTAGCTCAAGAAGAGGCTTATCATATTTGGATGGAGGTGAACCATCTAGATATAGAGCATCAAAGGGCTCACACAAAGAGGATGGCTACTATTGGGAGTGGCCAAGCTAGAAACAAGATCCATATACTATATGTGGAGTTGTAGAGGATAGGAGAGATTTTGGATGTGGCCATGCAGAAGGATACCTTCTATGAGACCATGTACTGCTAGGTTGTACAAGAGGGACAACAGGTGAGACTTCCTCCATCCCTATAATCGACAAGTAGGACATGATATCAATCATGGATCTTAGTCTATGAATATACCCCCATCGATGCCACATCCAATGGAGGGAGCTAAGGATATTGGCTCCCAGATCTAGGGTTAGGGATCAAGATGACTTATCAAATTTTCATTGTGGCATGTATCCCTAGGAATTGGTTGAGTATACCAAGATTGGACTATGGTACACCAACCAAAATTATATTTATATCTCTCTTTTTTAGTAATACCAAGATGATTTAATTATGATTCATTTATTTGTGTATGCATATTATTTTTTTTTATGTATTTTATAATTTTTATAACTATAATGTTTTATGCATGAAACTAGCTATGCAATGCATGGAATATATGAATGCAAAATGAGGTAGATGCAAGACAAAAGAAGATGCACAAGGAATAAAAGAAGAAAGAGAGGAGAAGAATGAGAAAAGATAAAGGTCAACAATCAATAATGAAAATGGGTGATCAAAGCATTGTGTTTTAATCAACATAGATCATGGTAGACTAGTGCGACCAAACATCATGAATCGAATGCGAAGATGGTGTTGAATCTGCTATGGGTGTAGCACTCACTTAAGATGATTAAATGTTGGAGCTTAACCCGCTATGGTTTTTGGTCACTAGTGACTACTGTGGGGCAATTACCTACTAGGATGTATACCACGACATACTGGAATGGCCATATAACTTATCCTATAATGGGGTGTTGGGCTCGTTGAGTCAAAAGGAGTATAACCCAATAGGATAACATACCCGATGGATGAAAGATACCTGCTAGGATGTATACCATCCCATTTGGGGTGTAATATATGTATATGAAAGGAGTGAATGAGCACTATCCTTGATAGGTATGTGATGCATGCAATGTATGAAAGCAAAATCCAAGAAATATTATGTATGTCCCCTTCTAATCAGCTAGTGGGAGCACATTGAGACAAGCCTATACATGGGTTCCCGTAGGCTATATCATATGGATGAGAGCCTTTGGAGATATTTGAGATAGCTTTTGGATTCTTAGAGCTCAGTTTTGGTGGTCCTTTGGGATCAAACGGAGCTAGGATGCTGGAATTGCTATTTTTAGCAATGTCCGGTTTTAGGGTTTCTTGTCTAGCGGACAAGGGGATGTTGTTCTACAATGAAATGGGTATCCAAAACAGGTTTCAATTGGTCAATCAAAGTTTCATAAGGCAAATTTTTTAAAGTGCAAAGCTTGGCTTTATTAAGTGAATTATTAAATTCATTTTATAAAGTTAAAACTTTATATTATAATTAAAGGGAAAGAAATATGTTTATCCCACATTGAGCGTGCAAAAAATATTTTTCCAAGGAGGAGCCTATTTATTCAGTGGCTTGGTATCATTTCAGACATTATGGTTTATGTTATTTTTTCTCTTGGATATTAAGGCTGGTGGCTGATATTTCTTCATCGAAAGAGACGAAAATCCTAATCGATAACCCGACGGACGAAACCTCGATGGATAAATTGGTTCCATTTTAGGGATCAACAGTGTGCATATTGTTGAAGTTCTGAGGATGAAAACCCGTAGTATTAGAGAATGGAACTAGATGAAAACCCAGTTCTTGGTTGGTGAATTCACTCAGGATTCACACTTATGTGATTCAATCAAAGATTCAGATGTTTATATTCCATCAGTTGGAGATAATAGCAAATTGGTATGTTTATAATGATATTCTGAAGACATTTATCCATCTGGAATTTCTAAAAATTGATGTTAATTTGCTGATATGAATTAATAAGCTATTTTGATCATGGGTTCTACATAAAAATCAATTATTTAGTGTTAAATCCATTTGGGTATCATTGCATGATGTTGTTATTGGCTTCTTTCATTTGGGTATTATTGCATGTTCAAATTAATCCATAGTTATTGCAAAGACAAACCAAAACCACAGTAAAAAAACTTTTTATCCAGATTTGGGGGTGGAACATTACAGTGGTATCAGAGCTAGTTTTTCTTGCCAGCCTGTTCAGGGTTTCATTACGAATTTTGTGAAGTCTTCTATCAAAGACAAAATTCTCAGGTTTTATTTGGTGGAAATAATTCTTTTTCTGAAATTATATTGCTTAAAAATTTGTGGAGTATAGAAGATTAGCAGAAGTTAGGGTTTGGTTGTCATTTTCAAATCTAGGATTTCTAGTTTTTGGGTATTGGCGATTTGAATACCCATTTGGTTGATTTAGGATTTAATAATTCTCGATATTGTTAATTCAGATAACAAGTCAACTCTGCCAGCATGTGGATTCATGGAGCCACTCAGTGATTGGGCTAGGTTTCAGCATGAGTTTTGGCAAGGTCAACGAGAGTTGTAGTGAACTCTCAATCAGCTTACAGTTGCTATGTCACCCAAGTCAGCACCTATGGTTTCCTCTAAGGCTAAGGTTGAGCATCACAAATCCAATAACAAAAAAAAAATTCAATCTGCATAATATTTCAGTAAAAGAATGGATGTAAGTTGTAAGCTCTATGCTTTGGGGAAACAACTTGAGTCTCAAAAATTGTCCAAAGATGTTATTCTTGACAGTCTAAAGGAAATGGATACATGTCTAGTTGAACTAGATAAATATGATCATGAGGTTTTAAATTGGGTAGCGAAAGTACCTATAATTGCATTAGGCCAACATTGGATTATGAGACATGCAGACAAGGACATGAGACTTGCAGTCACATCTTGTCTTAGTGAGATTATAAGGATTACAACTCTAGAAGTACCCTACAATGAGGACATCATGAAGGAGATATTACAGCTGATGGTTGACAATTTTTATGGTTTTAATAATATCAGGGACTGATCCTATGGTAAGAAGGTTATAATTTTGGAAGTGATGGAAAAAATTAGAATATATATCTTTTTTCTTGATTTAGATTGTGCTGATCTTAGTCTCCAGATGTTTCAATATTTTTTGGCTTCTATCAGTGAGGATAATGAAGATATAATATCCTCTTACATGCAAACCATCATGGTATGCATCATTGAGGAAAGTGATGAATTTACCCAGTCCATTTTTCCCAAGTTGATGGTTTTTTTGAGGTAAGGACAGATTACATCTTCAGCTGCACATAAATTAGTTGACAATGTTTCTAGGCAGTGTGAGAAGAAGCTAAAACCTCTCTTGGTACAAGAGTAACATGAGAAGGAAAAGAGATCGAGTGACTTACAGATGCCAGGAATACCTCTCAAAAGCAATAATCAATTGAGAAGAGAACATTGTTGCTTCACTTGCCAAGAAGAGTGGTCACTTGGACATATATGTGGGCCCATAACCCACAAGTCCTAGGAAAACTATAGTACCGAGGGTAATGACATGATAGTAGTTGTGGAATTGCTTCCAAAGCAATCCAGTGAGGTTTTTGAGACCTTGGACATAAGGTATGATGAGCCTTGCATTTTTCCTGGCAACAGTTCATTATTGCATGATGTTTTTTTCATGGTGAAGACTCCAAATTTGATGAGGAAATCGATGTCGATGAATATGTCTCCTGGTTAAAGTTAGAAACAAAATAGACAAGAAAGTGGTTGGATGGTGGCTTTCCTAATGAGTTGGACAGTTATGCTGATGAAGTAAATGAGAATATTGATAAAGACAAATTTCCTTTTGATCGGGGTGCTGACCTGAACATTCAGACTACTAAAATCCAAAATATAAATATTCCACATCTTCAAGAAACTTGTGTGGAAGTACAGGAGGGAAAAATTGATGAAGATGAAGTTAATTCATCTTGTGGATATAATTTTGGTGAGGGGTATAATGAATTTTGTGATAGTGGTGAGATCATAGAGCAAGATGATTTTGACATTGTTAAATCAGCAGCTGGTGAGGATGTGCATGCAGTTGATAATTCTTGTGTTGAGCATGATTTAGTCCTAAATTTAGTGCATGAAGTTGGAGAGTGTAGTGTCAAAAGGAATGCTGATTTTTATCCTTATGCCAAAGATGGTAAATCAAAAACTTTATTGTGTGTTGTTGATCACAATCCAAAACTTGATACAATGAAAAGTTGGAAGGATAAGTTGTAGGTTACAGAAGATAATATTGTCCAAAAATTAACCCATTTGGATAGCACACACAACTTTGTTGAATATCTTCTATGGACATATCAGCTCAAAAATAGAAAGATAGGGTTGATTGATGGCTCCTCTATTGAAAGTGTGTAAACTATTAATGTAGAAACTATCAATCATGTTTTGGAGAAATTAAAATCTGATTACTTGCAATTTTTATATGGTAGGGATTTGGATACCCAAAATGCAGAAAAGATGTACCAAGAACTCACCAAAAAGGACAAGATAATTAACAAACTTAACCGAGTTAATTTTTTTTCACAAAGAAGAAAATTGGTCAACTATTACAACCACTCAGAAGGAGCAGCCCGAGTATGATGTTGATGTAGGTTCATTTCCTTGTGTTATGATTGGCGAAACATATCCTGACTTCTATGTGCAAAATGTTGAAAATTGTAGCATAGGTGATTGTATAGACCCTTCCATGGAACTAGTTGGTGAATTTCAGATGGACTGTATAGTGAGGTATGCTCATAGTTTTTCTTTCAGTCCACATGTTGATGATTTGACCATGTCATATATGAATGGGAAGAAGGGTTGGTATAAGGATTTATATGTATCACCTTGGCATGAGGTGCTCTTCCCTATAATTGTAGAATCAATTTCTTGTTGGGTTTCTAATTTGTTAGTCCAGAATGGGTTTTCCATTGAGCTGCAAAATAATTTAGTTGTAGTCAGAGTGGCACAACATAAATTACCAAATTTTGGGAATGACAAAATTCCTATTTGGCTATGGTATCCAAGAATTCCTCTGAGGGATGGATTGTTGTATAGAGTGGCAGAGCTTGACAGAGTTACCGGGGCCGGTTGTATCGGATCGATGACAAAGTTTGTTAGTGTTGCCATTTTTAGTGATATCAGTGTGGTGATAGAGCTTAAGAATGTTTTCAATTTTTGGGATGACAGTTCAGGGCAGTGTCTTCATCATGAGATATTCTTCAAATTTATTTGGGATCCTGGCATATAGAAAATATTGCTTAAGGACAAGCAATATTTGGGAAGGGCAGACTATAATGTCCCCTTCTAATCAGCTAGTGGGAGCACATTGAGACTAGCCTATACACGGGTTCTCGTAGGCTATGTCATATGGATGAGAGCCTTTGTAGATATTTGAGACAAATTTTGGATTCTTAGATCTCAGTTTTGGTGGTCGCTCGGGATCAAACGAAGCTAGGATGCTAGAATTGCTATTTTTAGTAGTTTCGCGTTTTAGGGTTTCTTGTCGAGCGAACAAGGGGATGTTGTTCTACAATAAAATGGGTATCCAAAATAGGTTTCAATTGGTCAATCAGAGTTTCATAAGGCAGATTTTTTAAAGTGCAAAGCTTCGCTTTATTAAGTGAATTATTAAATTCATTTTATAAAGTTAAAACTTTATATTATAATTAAAGGGAAAGAAATATGTTTATCCCACATTGAGCATGCAAAAAAGAGTTTGCCAAGGAGGAGCCTATTTATTCGGTGGCTTGGTATCATTTCAGAAATTATGGTTTATGTTATTTTTTCTCTTGGAGATTAAGGCCGGTGGCTGATATTTCTTCATCGAAAGGGATGAAAACCCCAATCGATAACCCGACGGACGAAACCTCGAAGGACAGATCGGTTCCATTTCAGGGATTGATAGTGTGCAAATTGTTGAAGTTCTGAGTATAGAAACCCTCAATATTGGAGAAGGGAGCTGGACGAAAACCCAATTCTTGGCTGGCGAATTCACTCAAGATTCACACTTATGTGATTCATTCAAATATTCAGAGGTTTATAGTCCATCAGTTGGAGATAATAGTAAATTGGTATGTTTATAATGATATTCTAAATACATTTATCCATCTAGATTTTCTAAACATTTTTTTTTAGTGAAAAACCCCTTGCGGGGCCGCCTTGGTTTGAGAGACCACGAACAGGGGGTTCTACACCGTCAAAGTCACTCGAGAGTCGCACCCGACCCTACCCGCACCAACATTATCAATTGTATTTTGGATACCCAATTTAGCTTTTTGGTAGGGTGAAGATTTGAACCTGGGACCTCCCTTGGAGGATTTCCTTCTCCTCTCCAACTCACCTACAACACGTGGGTAGATTTTCTAAACATTGTTGTTAATTTTCTGATATGAATTAATAAGCTATTTTGATCATGGGTTCTGCATAAAAATTGATTATTCAGTGTTAAATCCATTTGGGTATCATTGCATGCTGTTGCTATTGGCTTCTTTCATTTGGTTATTATTGCATGTTCAAATTAATCCATAGTTATTGCAAAGACAAACCAAAGCCACAGTAATTTTTTTTTTAATCCATATTTTGGGGTGGAACATTACATATTGCTTGTGAGTGTGTGCAAGTGCTTAGAATAAGTAGAGAAAATTCATAAGAAGGCAAGAGGACATATATCCTTGTCTAGGCAAAAGATAAAATAAATAAAAGATCATGAAAAAGGTGATAGTGACATATCTACAAGTTGTCATCCTTGATCTGAGGGAAAATGATGGGTGTGCATAATACTTTTAAGTCTAAGGAGGATGAGAGAGAAAAAAATAAGAGGAAGAAGAAGAAGAAGAATAATCCTTAGGGTGGGGATTTCGCTAAGCATTAGAACCCTAGTGAAAGTGCAATGCATGTGAGCTATGACCTAACTAGGTATCAACACATACCATTGTATATGATCAAGTAGTCATGAATAAGAATCCATGCAAAAGATGTAAATCAAACATACAAGTTGAATTAAATATCAAGTAAATCATGTAAAATGTGATAGGCAATAGTGCAATTATGAACAAGCAAATGGATGCAATGGAATTAAAATGCAAAATGCATGCCTTATTGACGATTAATTTTAGTTGGTTAAGTAGATAGAGTGGTAGTCAACAAAAAATTTGAATGTGCCTCATATGTTGACAAAGAGAATAGGGATACCATGAACTACTTCATCAAAGAAACATCTATAAGGCAATTCATATCAATGATTAAAATCATATATAGGCTCCTTCTTAGCTTTTTCTTTGAAAACCATAACATGATAATCAATACATTCTCAAACAAAACCATAATTATTAACATAAGGAGCAATCCCTAATTTCACAAGGTCTCTATAAGACAACTTAGTAGGGTCCTGCCTAGAAACAAAAAGCTTACCTATTGAACACATAGAATTAATCATATTAGAAAACAAGATCTTAGAAGAATAAGGGGGACCATCATCCTCGTCACCCATTTCCAAATTTTGATGATCCAAATATTCAACATAAGTCATAAGGTGATCATCATTATCAAATGGTAAATATTGGTTTTTATTAGGTATGAAACCCAAACCTCATCTTCCATGCCAAATATTGACATCCAAGGGCTCTTCAATATCTTTCTGTTGTGGTCTGAGACCTTTACCTACATATCCTATACTAGATAGGATTTGTTTAGGAAGTGATTAGTCACTCGAAAGGTAAAATGAGCAAAAGAATGCTCTATGAGAGAGGGGTTTCTACCACATATATTTTATTTGAAGGAATTTCCTACGAAGATAAAGGTATAGGTACCAATGTGTACAATATCACCTTTCTTATAGGGTAAACCCATAGTCCTTAGTGAAGGGGGTAGCTTGGAAAGATCCAGAAGAGGCTCTTGAAGAAACTGATTATCTTGATCCCTTGATGAAATATTGATTTGAGGTTCCTCACTCAATATTAAATTTTTAAATTGCTCTAATATTTGAGATGAGGAACGTGGATAAACAATTTATGAAATAGAAGGAAAAATGTTGAAATAATATTGAGCTTGCTCAACCATTGAACAATATTTAAATGGTCGAGGGTCACTCGAAATGGTGATAAATTGTTCCTTTAATTCAAACTTGAAACACTGATGAAGGGTAGAAGGGATGACCTTCATTGCATGAATCTAAGGACATCCAAGAAGAATATTAAAATATGTAGGGCAATGTACCACATAAAATAAAGTATCCAAGATCTTGGGTTCGACCTTAAGGGGAAGGGATATAACACTATAGGCTTCTTGGAACTCGTTGTTGAAATATTTGATGATAATATCAGATTTAGTCAAGTCTTTCAACTTTAACCCAAATTTTTGAAAGAATTGAAAAGTACAAAAATTGAGAGAAGAACCATTATCAATCAAGATTCTCTTGATAAAAGTATCACCAATAAATATTGTAATGTAAAGAGAAGAATCTCCTTGCAATTCTGAGGAAGGCTTATCATCATCTGATAATGGATATGATGTATCCCAAGAGAACTTAAGAAATTAACTATAGCACTAAGGAAAATATCTGGAGGAATGGATTATTGCTTTAGAAATTCCCACAAAGCTTCTTCATGGGTAAGGGATGTTTGTAAGAGCTCTAAGATAGATATCTTATTTGGATTACTAGCTAGCTATTATTGGAGATCGAAGGAAACTTTAGGTTGAGGTCTCAATACCAAAGGTGGGGTCCCTATCTCTGAAACCTTTCTTTGATTATTTCTCAAAACTAAAGTAGGCTATGGTGTAGAGATTTTTTCTTGCTGATAATACTGAGTCATCTAAGCCTGAGCTTGTATTATTATAGTTACCCCAACCATGCCAACCATATTACCATACAGAGGAGGTTCATTCTGATAGGATACCTGATTAGCTGCCTACTGACCATGCTTTGGTAACATATCCTTGAATATTCCCATATCCTAATTTGTTATCGATGTTTATTGAGTAGAATATTGATTATTTGATGACTGAGAATTCCCTACATCAATACGTCCTACATCAATCAAATCCTATACCACATGTTTTAATTTCTTACAAGAATTCATCCAATGTCCTTCCACTCTATGATATGCACAATGCTAACCTACCTTGTACCAGTTAGTTGTAGTATCTGGTTGGCTTATGGGAGGTAACTAAATCATGTTGGCTTCCAAAATTTGTTTCAAAATTGCTTCCATAGACATTCTAAGTTTTGTTAAATTCCTTTGTGGAGGTTTTTGAAGTATCATATTTTGTAGGTTGTTAATAATATTATTAACATGCCTATTTTCTGCTGCACCATCACCTCTTGTATGCTTAATATTGTGCTTCAAATTGGTATTTTTATCTTCTTTTATTTTATTTTGAGTTGACCTCTTCTAACGAGATTCTATTCTAATTTTCTTGCTAATTCAATTGCTTACTCAAAATATGTGATAGTTGTTGTCTCTAATGCATAAGATAAATGTTCTTACAAATTTCCAATAAATATCTCAAGCATGTCCCGAGGAGGTAAATTATATCTCAAGCATCTAACTAGACTCCTCTAATGAGACTAAAATTTTGAAAAAAAATGTTCTTTACCTTGATTTAAATCATAGACATCTTTCATTATCACATCATTTTCAACATAAGCACCAAACTGTTGAGCAAATAATTCAGCCATATCTTCAAAATTTCTCAAGGAATAATTAGGTAACTGATAGTACCACTCTAATTCCATGCCACCAAGACTTTTAGGGAATATTTTTAGTAACAATTTGTCAGCATATATGAGATCAAGGCATGCTATTATAAATATTCTTAAATGCTCTATTGGGTCTTCTATCCCCTTATATATAGGTAAAATCGGTATTGAAAAGTATTTAGGATAAGTTTTAGCAAAAACGACAGGGTCCAATGGTTGATTGTACATTTATTTATAACTATAAGTGAAAATTCAAGGTTGAATCAAATCTACTTTTGAAACCAATTGTTTTACCATATTTTCTAGAATCTGCACTTTTGGATTATTGTTATGCGATATTCCTGAATTCACCAAAGGAGGGGTATAAGTAGGTCGTTAAAAAAATGCTTGGCTTATGTTGGAAGCATTGATACTATTGTTATATGTGATACCCTATGAGAGAGGATAACTAAGATTTGGTAGAATAGAAGTAAGAATATTGAATTGAGGAAAATGAGTACAATTTTGAGTGACACTACTAGTTGGAAGGACTTGTGGACTCCTTTCAATGTTGGTGGTTATAGTAGTGGTACAAGTTGGTTTGTTTTTAACATGCTTAGGAGAATATTCTCAAGGAGGAGGAGGAGGAGCCTCACCTCTTTTGAGTTGAGCCTCTCACTCCATACACTTTAGTATTTTGTCTCTAGAGATTCTCAAATGATGTAAAAAGGAGCCCACCATCAGGCCCTTCAAGGGGATAAAATTTTGCTTTAGTTTCAACATTATCTTGATCTTTTGAATCCATTTTATGATTCTCTCTATCAATTTTATCATTTTTCAAAGTAACATAATCAAATTCAAGATGCTTTCACTAACCTCTAAGGAAAGGATCCATTAGAAGAAGTGAAAGGATAGAGGATAAGACTAACAAAAAACGCACAAGAAAAGATTTTAAGGTATTATTAATATTCTTAAATCAAAAAAATAAATTAATGGTCTTATTTAAAGTTTTCAAAAGAAAATGAGGTGTTCACATTGGGTTCACTAAAGAATGTATAGGGTAAAACTACCCTATCACGTACAATTCTCGGTTTGATCCATAGGGAAGTCGAGGTGATCATGGGGGTATGTTGTTCTCTACATATCAATGTAAAAAGGGGGGGAAGGGTTAACCAAGAATGATTTAAGGACTCGCTCCAAGTTCAGAGTAGAATATATTGATGTATTTAGTTTAAGATAATTACCTAGGTTTGGTATTTCTAGGTTTATGCTAGGAAAGATAAAGGACAATGTAAAAATACAAAATGAAAAAAATAAGAGCTAACCTTAGAATGATTCTTTGTTTGAATGATTTCTAACCTAAGGCTTCAACATAAAAAATCTTCAAGCAAGAGTTTGAGGGAATATGCACAAATGATGTTAACCCTAAATGTACACTAAATGCTTTTATATTTTGAATGCCTAAAAACTTTATCTAAATTCCTTTCCTTTTATCTTTATGATCTAGGATTTTAATAGAAATAGAAATCACTCTACAAAATAGCCTATAGATATATTAGAACACTTATCTTATCCAATGATTGATACTAGCTTTGTATTTCATCCAACAACATCCTTTGATCCATACTCCTATAATTCCTATAAAATAGCTTTACAAACACTTTGAAAAATATGATTAGCGTTAGCGGGATTGATTAGGCACAACAGTCAAGCCCCCTAGGTCCTTTTAGTTGACCTTTAGAATATGAATAAGCACAATGATATGCAATAGAACATAATGATGAACAAGGTACAACTAAATATAGCATATAACATAGGTCTAGGGTTTGGGGGTAGCAGGTTCCCCCCAAAATGTGGTCTATATGAAATCGTACCCCTTGCAAAGCGATCACAATTTCACAGATCGATAAAATTGTACCCCAAAAATACTAAGCATGATTTTACATAAACAAATATGAAACATAGAAAATATGAATCTTAGATAGATGAAATCATGCCTTGAGATTGATGAGCACTATTTCATAGAAATACAATCAAAACATAATTTTCAATGCATAATAAAAATTTAACTTAATATGCAAATGTGATAAAACAAAAACAACTTAGCAAATAGTAAAAAAATAGACAGAAGGGCGAAGACCTCTGAGTAGCAGATATCTCCTTAGGTCTTCAATGCTTGTCCATCAAGGGTAGTGACACACAATCCATTGCAAAAAATAATAGAGCTTCAATAGACTATATTTCACATTTGAAGAACAAACACTTGTAAACTTGTGAGTTTTATGTTGCTTGTAGAAGAGAAGACAAAAAAATAGAACTTGGATTGAATTCATTAGGTGCAATTGAATCACATGGTTACCTCATATGAATTACTTCTTCTGGGAAAAATAAGACTTAAAATCCTCTTTTTATAAGGGATTTGAAAGAATAATGGATAGGAAAACCAAGAAGAGCCGACATATAAAGATGCCAACTTGGAAAATTAGGGTTTCCTAAAGAAAAACCCTAATTAGGTGAAATTGCACCCCATCAAGGCGATCACAATTTCACCAAAAGAGGAGGAAAAGAAGGAAAAAGAGGAAATAGAGGTCTAGTAATGCTTTGGGTAATTCTAGAAGGTCTCTTTGAGGGCCTAGAGAAAATGACTCACTCAAGTGGGTCAATTTTTCATGTCTACAGATAGTTTGATGCTTATTTATGCATTGAAGATTTAATTTAATCTTCTTGAATGGTGTCTTGTTCTTGATTAAGCTAAGCATTTAAATGTTGTTATGTTAAATTTTAATTTGGAGTTAAACTCCTAAGTAATATATAGAGATGATATGGGTTTCCTCTAACCTTATGCAATGTAAGCTTATGTTAAAGTTATGAGTTATCTTGTTAATGCATAAATGTTAAGGGATATCTTGGTAATCTAAGTTTTTATGAGAGTATATTTTGGTTTATGGTTATGAGGAATTCATTTTATGCTTGAATTAGAGATGAATAATACAATATTATCTTATGTGCTTAATACATTGGCATGGCTATGTTGTTATCTATCCTTGGGATGGGTAAATTTTCATCTTGTAACCATAAGAACCCAATATTGTAAGGAGTTGTGTGTATATAATATCTAGGGTACTTGTGAGTAGTTACACCTTGTTCAACTAGGATCAAGAGTGTGGGAAAACCTACTTGCAAGACAATAGTGGTGACTCCTTTATCATGTGGGATCAAGAAGTCATGTTAGTTGTCATTAAAGTGATAATAAACTTAGTTAGCACATCGAGGTATGGTAACTAAGCACCAAGGATCTACATATAACAACTTATCTAGGAGGGGCTAGAGTCAAGTTAGGGAATTGGAATCCCTCTTTAAGTGTTATGGGACTTAAAGGGTAATCCCTACACTATGGTCACATGGTCCTATACTGAGTAGAGGATATCACTTATAGAATACTTATAAACATATAGGTTTAGTAAGGCAAACCCTAGAAGTTATGGGAGATGGACTCTTCTATCCACTAAGTGTCATCTACAATGACTTGGAAAATCAAATGTGGCAAATCTGTGTATGCTAAAATAAATTAATAAGGGTGTCCCACTTGATAGCCTATGATTTGTAAGTGATATTTTAAAATTTTGGATCGATAGATTTGGGGTTGTTATAGTTGGTATTAGAGCTCTAGGTCATAGTACTAGAAGATTTCATTGAGTGTGCTTAGGTTGAGCCTTGACTTGATGTATGAATTTGGATTATACACCTTGTAAGAAGGCAAATATGACCCTAGAATTATATTGGATATTATTAGTTAATTAATAGAATGAAGCTAACACATGTAAGTGCAATTGAGATAGAATTATAGCTTACCTAATTAATTTTTATGAATAAGAAATGACACCTATTCAAAAAGTAAATTCATCGAAGAAAACCAAAATAGTTGCACCATAATGTAATATAGTGCAAGAGGTAGGATGAACATTGGACCCTAGTAGGAAGACTAGGGAGACAACTATTTTGGGTAAGGAGTCTGCAATGGCAAGAAAATCGAAAAGGGTTATAGAAGGAACATACAAATATAGCAGAGGGATAGAGGATATTTCTTCCTTGTTAAAACTTCACCAAGAGCATTTGTAACAACAAGAAAAGATAATAGAATCTTTAGTCAATAGAGATACTAGTGTTAGAAATAAAGAGGGTCAACATGAAGAGAATCTTATCTAAAGGGGCCAAGAAAGAAGATCCTGAATAGAGGTTTAGCTAGCAAGAGATCTTAAGGGGGTTAAGGTAATGAAATTAAATGGTGGAGTAGGAGGACATACAACCAAAGCATGGCTAAAGGAGTTAGAAACCTTTTTCTATTTGAAAAATAACTCATATAAGACTAAGACCGCATGGGCTACTATACATATCCTAGAAGTGAACTTAGAGTGGTGGGACAAATATAGCTCAAGCAAAAAAAATTGAAACCATGGACCTCAAGTGGGAGGAGTTCATTAGAGCTTTTAAGAAAAGATTTCTCATAGACTAGTTTTATATTGAGAAATTTGAAGAGTTCTCTACCCTTCAACAAGGGTCATTTTCTTTAGAAGTATACTATTAGAAATATGTGAGACTTTTGAAGTATGTCCTAGAATATGAGAACAATGAATGTCTCAAGATGCATAAGTTTATCCTAGGGTTGGGTCCTAAGATAAGAACAATGATTAATCTACTCAAACAAAAATCTTTGCAATAGGTAAACAGCTTGGCTAGGCAAGAAGAAACCAACCTTCAAACAAAAAGGACCTTTAATTACTTAGGAACATGAACAAATGAAATGCAAGAACTAAGGAAGGTAAAGAGTGCATGCTTCATAAAATGGGATAAACATCAAAATAAAATAAATAAAAGTAATCTGAAGTTTAATAATAGGAACAATGGAAACTTAGGGCAAACCAATAAGAAGTTTTATAAGAATTACAAATCTAATCCTAATACCCAAAAAACACATGAGTTAGAACGAAAAAAATAAGAAATAAAAAAAGTTCACACAAGAAATACCAACCACCTAAGGCAATATGTTACATCTATTGGGGTCCTCACTATACTCGAACATACCCTTACATAATAGAGTCTAGTCATAGAACAGAGGAGATATAACACCAAATTTATGCTACCACTGAAAATAAGATCCTAGATGGCCAAACAACACTGATGCTACTAAAAAATAAGTTGTTTGCTACAAACATGAAAATTTTGATAGATAGTGGTGCCATAGATAGTTTTATTTCCACTAGTATTATCAGGGATATTCTAGAAAGACCTAGAATTTTGGCACAAGGATGGAAAGTCAAGTATGGTTATGGGTAAACCTACTTAGTGGACCAATGTTTAACTATAGTAGAGATAACCCTACCTAAAGGATCTATTATGTGGCACTTATATGTGGTACCTATTCATGATTTTGATATTATCCTAGGGATGTATTGGTTTAAGGCACATAAATCCTTAATCAATTTTCAAGATAGATGGATGGATTGCACCGAAAAGGATAAGAGGAGAGTAAGAGTTCAAAGTGGACAAGGTTATTTTCAATCCAAATTGATTTTAACTATGCAATTAAAGAAAGCAATCAAAATATGTATCTTAATCTACATAGTAAATATCAATGGTAAGACTGAAGAAAAAGAAGATGAGAAGATTTTTTAAGAAGCATCCAATTCTCCATGAGTTTTAGGACATTTTTATCTAAGATCTTTCGAGTCTACCCCCTCAAAGAGAATCCAATTTCACTAATGAATTAATACCCAGAGCCAAACCCATTTCAAGGACACCATATAGAATAACTCCTATTGAGTTACAAGAACTCAAAGTTTAGCTTTAGGACTTGGGGTGCTCTAATGTTATTTGTGAAAAAGAAGGATGGTTCCCTGAGACTTTGTATAGATTATAGAATTCTAATAAAGGTAACCATTAAGAACAAGTATAATCTACCATAGATAGATGATCTCTTTTATTAGATAAAGGGTGCTACCATATTTTTATAAATATATCTGAGACGTTATCATTAGCTAAGAATTAAAGAAGAATATGCCCATAGGACAATCTTTAAAACATGATATGGTTACTATGAATTCATGGTGCTACCATTTGGATTAACGAATGAATCAACTGACTTCATGAATCTAATGAATAGTGTATTTAGAAAGTATCTAAAGTGTCCATATTGGTTTTATTAGATGATATACTAATCTATTCTTGAACTAAGTAAGAGCATGATCAACATATCATATTAGTATTGGAAGTGCTAAGGAAGAACCAAATTTTTGGGAAGCTATCCAAGTGGGAGTTCTATACTCCACAAGTATAGTATTTGGGACACATTATCTTAGTAGAAGGCATTGCTATAGATCAATAGAAGATTAAAGCTATAAAAAGTTGGCCTACACCTACAAATATGACAAAGTTAGGAGTTTCATGGGGCTTGTTGGTTATTATTTCATGAGAAATTACTCCAAAATTGCCTATCCAATCACCAAACTTCAGAATAAGGGATAAGAATTAAAATGGATGGGTAAGTGTGAGGCCAGGAGGATAAAAAATACAATAAAATATGAAAAAGACCTTCTACTTGATTGGGATGAAGCAAGATACCACTAAATTCTTGTCAAGATGTTTGGAATGCTAGAAAGTAAAGGTAAAACATCATCATCCAGCTAGAAAATTGTACCCATATGAGATAACTATGTAGAAATGGTAGGTAATCTCTATGGACTTTATTGTGGGACTACCCAAGAATAAGTTCCAGCATGATGTCATCTTGGTAGTGGTTGATAAATTAACTAAGAGCACACACTTCATACCTAATAATATCAAGGATGATCCACCAATGGTGGCACATAATGTTAGGATACCATCCTAACCCTTAATGTAATAACTTCCATGATGTAATAATTCCTAAATAACATGGGTAGTACCCATGACTAATATTTGGTAATGTTCTAAGTTTTAGCTTATATAGTGCCTATGACAAATGGCACCTTTTTTATGTAACACATGGTAGATAGGTTATGTAAGGTGGCCTTGTGCATGTAATTTGAGTGGCATTGTGCATGTAATTCGAGTGGCACTATGCATGTAATTTGGGTGGCATTATGCATGTAATCCAGGTGGCATTTTGCATGTAATCCAACCATAGAAGGGAACTCTTTAAATACCCAAGAAGGCACCAATGTATTCATATTTTTGCAAATTAATGAAGTGTTGAAGGAGGTTGCCCCCTCGAAGAGGCCTGCGATTCTATCTTATTGTGAGATTGTTCCTTTATGTAAATTTCTGTTATAATGTGTATTTTGTTTTGAATATTAATATGATGTTTATGTGAGTTTATTTCCAAGCAATTGTGTGAGAGTGTGTTTATTTGAGTTTATTTTATAGTAGGATCCTAAAAAGTGGTATTAGAGCACTTTCTAGGGCCAAGTTCTGTTGCAACAGTAATTATTCTTACCTATTAGGTATAATCCTCTGTTATTTTCATGTAATTTTTTTTTTTTACTATTATCAAAAAAAAAAAAACAAATACCAGTCAAAAAAAAATAGTCCTTTTTAGTTGAGTAGGTAGAAACCCTGTGCTAGGGGTTTTAAAATATCATGAAGGATCTGTCGTTATTGGCTAAGCTAGATAGCCCATATAACGTCTAGTGAAGTGAGGGGAAATCAGGCTCCAATACCCAGGCCTCAGACAAAACTCACGTACGGACTTGAGCTCCCACGCATCTTCGAGTGTATCGGGAGACCATTCTAGGGTTAACAAAATTTTATCCAGTAGGAAGCTTATTGGCCTTGTATCTTCCATAGTCCATGGAACACAGCATCCCAGACAATTACCCTCCTGTACTGTCAGAGAGGCAGATAGTGTGTTCAAGGGTATGTGTGGAATCCTCCTTGGGTAGTGGTCTAAAATATTGGTTCGAGCACTATTGTTCATCACTGTGGTATAACAGAGGGCCTATGGGTGTTACATACTCCTTTACTTAGCATACCCTAGTTCTGTTAAAACTTCAACCTGCAACAAAATCACAAATCAAAACTCCTTGTTTGTAAACCTGCATTCCAAATTCCCAAAAGTGAGCATATAAGAAAGGAATCCTCTACCAAAAAAATAACATACATTGCATGGATTTGGGATAGAATATGAAGGTGATAGTTAAGTTGACAGTCTGGAGAATAACAGTCAAATTTACAGTGGCAGTAATAGTGAGGTTAATCAGGTCAGCATAGTCAGGTCAGAGACTACAGTTTTCAGTGTCAAAATAGAACTGTCATAACAGTAACCTACAAAATACATAGAATCTTTAGACTAGTGAGGCAAGCAGTGTCAGAGAGACTATCTAGGCTGAGAAAAATAGTGAGCGAGTGACCAGATACCAATTATAGATAGTGCTCCAGTACCCAACTTTTGCACTATAGCTCAAAATCAAAAACTGTAAACACCATTAGACTTGGAAAAATAGGAGATTAAAAAAAAAGTCTGGGGTGCCCAAAAGTAGTGTTGTGGGATATAGCTCATTGTGACCACCTCTTCAAATTGATAATTTTGATATATAGAACCCAAGCACTTTTTTGGACACTTATTAAAAATAGTAAGTCCTGAAACCCAATTCTAATTTTAGTAACTAGTCACAAAAGGTTCCAAAATGGCCCAGGGTACCCGTGGACATCAAAAAGAGCTAGAACAGATGGACTCCTTAACCAAAGCCATTGAGAATTTGAACTTGGAAATTTTCTCCATAAGGGAAGAGGTCCAAGGTCTTCGTCTAGATCATGAGGCCACTAGCGCTCGCTTAGAAGAAACACTGATAAATATGGGTAGCAAGTTACATAAGGGACCACTCAAAAAAGAACACTAGGTTGAAAACTTTACAAGGAATGACCATGACCCATCCTTTAAAATGCCAAAATTGGACTTCCCTCAATTTAATGGGAAGGATGTTGATGGGTGGTTATGTAGGGTTGATCAATTCTTTAGACTTCATAATGTTCCCATATATCATGGAGTTTACATGGCTTTCTTCAATTTAGAATCTGAGGCTCTACACTAGTTCCAGTGGTTACATAATTCCAATCCAAATATCTCTTGGGAGAAATTTGAGTCCCAAATACTGACCTGATTTGGGCCTACTGAGTATGAGGACTTCACAGGGGCCTTGACCAAACTACAACAAACATCCTCAGTCCATGATTACCAAACTCAATTTGAAAAATTGGCCAATAAGACAAGAGGATTGACGAAAGGGTTCTTCACGAGTTGTTTTATTAGTGGGTTAAAAGGGGATCTCCAAGCTGAAGTAAAGATGTTGAAACCACATTCCATGATGGAAGCTATCAGTTTGGCCCGTCTGGCCGAATCTAAGCTTTCAAACCAAAGGTGCCCCCACGGTTTTATCCAAACCGACCTTCATTTCTTTTTTGCACCCAAACTTCAGTGGATAGTAAACCTACTACACCCAAGCGACTGACTACAGAGGAGATGGATGCACATCGTGCCCAAGGCTTATGTTATAATTGTGATGAAAAGTTTTTTAAAGGACATAAGTGTGCAAACAAAATACTGTTCTTAATAGATGTTGAGGAACCTACTAAAACTAACCAGAGTGATGAGGATGAGGACCCCCCTGAAACACCTTATCCACAGGAAGAAGATACACAGGAATCTGAGGCAGAGATTTTAGTCCATGCTCTTGTAGGCATTACCACTCCACAAACCATGAAAATTGTGGGATTTTTCAAGGGCCAATGTCTTACCATCCTTATTGATTCGGGCAGCACACACAAATTCATTGATCCTAGAGTTGCTAAGCAGGAAAATTGCTATATCCACACTTGTAATTCATTTGAGGTCATGGTAGCCAATGGGGGAAAATTACCTTTTAAAGGAAAATATCACAATGTCAAAATCAGGATAGGGGACTATGAACTCAAGCAGGACATGTTTTCCCTCCAGTTGGGAGGATGTGATATGGTTTTGGGATCTCAATGGTTGAGTACGTTGGGAACTATTAGTTGGAACTTTGCAGAACTCTGGATGCAATTCTCCCAAAATGGACAAACACACTTACTCAAGGGCTCCCCTGTAGGAACACCTCACCTCATTAGTTCCAATCATATGGAGAAAGTGCTAAAGAAATCAAAACATGGGGTCATTGCACAACTCTTCTCCATCCAACCAACCACTTCACTAATGGCTGAAATTCCATCAGACCTACAACTAGTTCTACACAAACATGATGCTATATTTGCAGAACCAACTACACTACCATCGCATCACTCTCACAACCATGCTATCCCATTGCTCCCAGGTAGTGCACCACCAAATATCAGGCCATACAAGTACCCTCATGCCATGAAATCAGAACTAGAAAAATTGATACAGGAATTACTCAAGGCTGGTGTCATTCAACCTAGTACTAGCGCATACTCCTTGCCTGTCCTACTTGTTCCCAAGAAATATGGCTCATGGTGCCTATGTATTGACTAGCGAGAACTCAACAAGACTACTGTCAAGGATAAATTTCCTATTCCAGTGGTTGATGAATTACTTGATGAACTACACGGGACCATGTATTTCACCAAGCTTGATCTCTGCTTTGGCTACCATCAGATCTGGCTCAAGGATGAGGACATCCCCAAAACTGCCTTTCGCACTCATGAAGGTCATTATGAATTCTTGGTAATGCCATTTGGTCTCACAAATGTTCCTTCTACATTCCAAATTCTTATGAAAAACATCTTTTGACCCTTTCTATGAAAGTTCATCCTTGTGTTTTTCGATGACATCTTGATTTACAGCCGAACATGAAAAGAGCACCTCCATCATGTGGATCAAACTTTACAGTTGTTTGTCACCCATCACTTTTTTTTCAAAAGGTCCAAGTGTCCATTTGGTCTTATTGAAGTAGAGTATCTGGGACAAATTGTCTCACAGGATGGCATCAAGTTTGACACTAAGAAGATTCAAGTAGTTCAAGAGTGGCCAAAACCTCGCACCATCAAGGGACTTCAAGGATTTTTAGGGCTTACAGGCTATAATCGCAAATTTGTCTATAATTATGGGAAGATAGCTACCCCCCTCAACTCCATGTTGAAAAAGATTCCTTCACTTGGATAGGGCCTGCTGACCAAGCCTTCATTGAACTCAAGCATGCTATGACCACCACTCCCATCTTAGCCATGCCAGATTTCTCTAAACCATTTGTCATTGAAAGTGATGCTTCTGGTCATGGTATTGGGGTAGTATTGATGCAAGAAGGATGACCTGTGGTTTTTACTAGCATGGCACTCTTTGATCATAATATGGGGAAATCCACATATGCTAAGGAAATGTTAGCCATATTGCATGCAGTCACACATTGGCGACCTTACCTCATTGGGCATCACTTCTCCATCAAAACCGACCATCAAAGTCTCAAATATTTTTTGGAACAAAGAGTTGCCACGCCTGACCAACAAAAGTGGGTGTCTAAACTCATGGGATATGATTATGATATCACCTAAAAAAAGGGAAAGGAGAATATTGTGGCTGATGCTATTTCTCGCCAAATGGATATCGTAAGTATGTTGTGTGCCATATTAGCATCACTTTCCCAATGGATTGATTCCTTGCATCAAGAAGCATGTCAGGATGCAGATTTGCAAGATTTGATAGCCTCACTAATGGATGATCCATATTCTGCACCAGGATATAATTGGAATAGCCATGATCTGTGCTACCATCAACGCCTAGTTCTACCTCATAAGTCCCAACTTCGAGAGCTCCTCATGAAGGAATTGCATGCCACTCCCTCTGAAGGCCATTTAGGGTTCTTTAAAACATATGAGCGATTCAAGCGCACCTTCTTTTGGAAAGGTATGAAACGGAAAATCTGCTCTTTTGTTGTTTCCTGTGACACATGTCAAAGGATGAAATGTGAAACAATGCGCTCTTCGGGCACTCTTCAACCATTGCCTATCCTGGATCATGTTTGGACTGACATTTCCATGGACTTTATAGAAGGGCTCCCTAAATCTGGAGGCAAGTTAGTTATTTTTGTGGTAGTGGACCGCCTTTCAAAATATGCTCACTTTTGTGCCCTTGCCCATCCTTATACAACATCCATTGTTGCACAAATTTTTCTTGACTCCATCTTTTGCCTTCATGGCATGCCCACCTCCATTGTATCTGATCGTGATCCCACCTTCACTAGTCATTTCTGACAAGAGTTGTTTAAGTTGCAGGGGACTCAGCTCAAAATGAGTTCAGCCTACCATCCGCAAATGGATGGTCAAACATAATTTGTTAATAAATGCTTGGAAACCTACCTTCGTTGCTTTGTCTTAGATCATCCCACTCAATGGGCCAAATGGCTATCCTTGGCTGAATGGTGGTACAACACTTCCTATCATACTACAACCAAACTCACACCATTTGAAGTAGTCTATGGGCGCCTTCCACCTATGCCTTCCTCTTACATTTTTGGTAGCTCCAAGGTCCAGGTAGTCGACAACACTTTGAGTCAACACACCGAGGTCCTTCACCAACTTAAGCAGAATTTGAACATGGCCTAGAATCGGATGCGCCAACAAGCTGATCAACATCGTTCTGAGTGTAGTTTTGATGTAGGTGATATGGTCTTCCTTCGATTGCAACCGTACAAATAATCATCCCTACAACTTCGTAGGTGCTAGAAGCTTGCTACAAAATTCTATGGTCCTTACCAGGTTCTATAAAGGATTGGCCCCACAGCTTACAAATTGGTGCTCCCACCTACTTCCAAGCTTCATCCTATTTTTCATGTCTCCACTCTCAAGAAAGTTGTGGGCACACAGGTACAGGTTCAATCCACACTTCTTGAATTGGATGAAGAAGGATCCATATTACTTGAACCTGAGCAGTTGTTAGATCATCAGACTTGCACTCTTCACAACTGTACAATTACAGAGATCCTGGTTTAGTGGCGTGGGCTTCAATCTGAAGATGCTACATGGGAATATCTCCACCAACTCCAAAAATAGTTTCCTCATTTCATATTTGAGGACAAAGCTTCTTCAAGGGGAAGGACATGTTAGGATCCCATACTAAACCTTAATGTAATAACTTCCATGATGTAATAAATCCTAAATAACATGGGTAGTAACCATGATTAATATTCGGTAATGTTCTAAGTTTTAGTTTATATAGTTCCTATGACAAATGGCACCCTTTTTATGTAACACATGGTAGATAGGTTATGTAAGGTGGCCTTGTGCATGTAATTCGAGTGGCATTGTGCATGTAATTTGAGTGGCACTATGCATGTAATTCGGGTGGCATTATGCATGTAATCCAGGTGGTATTTTGCATGTAAGCCAACCATGGAAGGGAAATATTTAAATACCCGAGAAGGCACCAATGTATTCATATTTTTGCAAATTAATGAAGTGTTGAAGGAGGCTGCCCCCTCGAAGAGGCCTGCGATTCTATCTTATTGTGAGATTGTTCCTTTATGCAAATTTTTGTTATAATGTGTATTTTGTTCTGAATATTAATATGATGTTTATGTGAGTTTATTTCCAAGCAATTGTGTGAGAGTGTGTTTATTTGAGTTTATTTTATAGTAGGATCCTAACACATAAGTTTACCAAAAAAAAAAATTAGATTACACGAGTTTTTAGAGGTAATCATATCTGATAGGGATTTAAGATTCATGTTAGAATTTTGGTAAGCTCTCCATCGTGTCATGGGCACTAAGCTAAACATTAGTTTTACATATAATCCATAAATATATGGTCAAACGAAGAGAGTGAACCAAGTTTTGAAATACATGTTACACATGTACTGCATGGACTAGAAGTCTAAATGGAAAGACTTCTTGTATCTCGTCGAGTTCACCTATAATAATGGATACCATGCATCATTGGCGATGGCCCCCTTTGAAGCCTTGTATGACAGAAGATGTAAAACCCCACTATAATGGGATAATCCAAAGTATCAGGTGGCAATTGAACCCTATACTATCTAGGATATGGAAGAACAACTTAGAGCAATCCAACTTAGGCTTAAGGAAGTGATCAATAACCAAAAGGGCTATGCAGATCTGAAATGATTATCAATGGAATTCTCTATAGGATATAGAGTCTTCTTAAGGTTTAGACCCATGAAAAGTGTCATAAATTCAACAAAGTTAGATATTGGTTACATGGAGTCCTTTGGTATCATTGTGAAAATTAGCCTAATAGCCTATAGGCTCACTTTGCCACCAACCTATCAAAAATCCATGATACTTTCGACATATCCCTTCTTAGGAAGTATGTTCTGATCCTACTCATGTGTTGAATGTTTATAAATTATAGATGATAGATTCCACAACTAAGATATGACCAATTAAATTTTTGGATTTTCATTCCCAAGTGCTAAGGAAACAAGCCCTAGAACAATGTAAGTTCTGGTGAGACCAATATTTAGAGAATTGTTCTACATAGAAAAATGCTGATGAGATGAGACATAAATTTGTATTTTTATTTGAATAAATGTTTATATACTAATTATAAGGAGGTAAAAAAACCTATGGTAACAAAACCTTTAGGATGTAATAAATGTAAATATACTACTTATGTACATATAATAATGCAAAGAAAACCTTTAGGAGGTAACAAAACCTATGGTGCAGGTGCTTTTCTCTTCTATGTTTACTCCATTCTAGTTTTTATCGATGTGGTTGAACCTTTTCTTATTTTATTTCTTTGTTTGTTTAACTGGTTTCTTTGGTTTGAAGTTTGTGGTTTATTCAATGTCAACCTCATGCTGCATCAGCCCTTGTATTCATGTGTGGCCATAAAGGATAGGTTTTTTTCCCATGATTCTTTGTTCATTTCTCTTTGCTGGTTGTTTCCAGGTTTTCACCCATGGTAGGTTGTTGTGTTCATACTTTTAACCCCCCTATGGTGCTTTGTGGTTATTTCATTGGTTTGGATCACCCTATGTCCATAGAGGGAGTCTTTGATTATTTTGATCTGATTCCTTCATTTTTGTAAGTTGGTGATGATGTTCCCTAGAGACCCTGATTTTGTTTGTTGTTAGGTTGGTCTTCACTTTACTTACATCACCCTTCAAGCTATTATTTTAGCTGTGTTATGCTTCCTTTTCCCTGTACGCTATTCTTGTATCCTTTGCATGCATGGTTTTGGGACGTTGAGTGCTTTGTTTAAGCTTTTGTTTGACAGCAAGGTTGTTCTTATGCTTGCTATTGGCATATCATTTTTTTTTGCACTCATTCTATTAAATTCATAGCTTTTTATTTTGTAATTAAAGCTTTATGTTGTGAGTTTTATTTTCTATTATAGAATTAGCCTTCTGTTAATAAGATTTTATGAAGGTGGTTGGTGTTGGTATGGATTAAGGCCTCACCTTACAAGTTTTATTGGCTTATTTTTGTGTTGGTAATGTTTGAAATATTAGACTTATGTTCAAATGATAATATTATATTTATTTATCCTATTTGTGTTTGGTGTGGGATGAAAATAAAAGTTAAGAGATGTAGATCTTTAAGTTTCAACTTTTAGATGGATATAAAGGAGTTTTTTTCCAAGACTCTTATCGACAATATAATAATATAGTTCTTTGTAAATGTGGATATTGTACTTTGGTTAAAATTGAAGATGCTATGAAGCTCATGTTTCATTGTAATATTTTTGATGTATCATTAATAAAAATTATACTTGTTTTGAAAGTTTTTTACCATGCTTTAAAATAATTAGTAAACTTTTATCTTGATGTTGGATGATAAAGCATTTATAATTATTCCTGAGATCTATGTAGATTAAGGAATCATTATAAAGAGAAGTATGGGTTTCTCTTGGAGAGTTTGGAATGCTGTATATTTTTTTGTTGGATGAGAGAGCATTATAATGATTCCTGAGATCTATGTAGATTAAGGGATCATTATAAAGAGAAGTATGGTATTCTCTAGGATTGGTTGAAATGTTGTATTTATTGTTGAATGGAAAGTATTTATAATTATTCTCAAGATCTATGTGGATTAAGAGATCATTATAAATAAAAGTATGATCTTCTCTTGATTGCTATGGTTTGTTGTAAACCTTGTTGGTTTAAAGAATGTTTGTTTCCTCTTATAGTTGCTCATGCATGGTTTATTACATAATAGAATAAGGCATGAGCTAAGTTGCATTGCATTTAGAGCTATTATAATTTCTAAGTAAACTTCACCTTGGTGGGTAGTTTTTCATCAAGAAACCTATGGACTTAGTGGTAGAAAACCTTGGAAGAAGATTGTAAGCTCATCAAAAAGATACTATTGTAAACAACAAAGGCTTGTTTTTCTTGAAATAATTGTAATCTTGACTCTTGTTTCCAAGGATAGTTTGATGCTTCTTTATACATTGAAGACTTACTTTAATCTTGTTGAATGGCGTTTTGTTCTTAATTAAGTTGAACATTTAAATGTTGTTATGTTAAATGTTAATTTGGAGCTGAACTCCTGAGTAATCTCTAGAGATGGTTGTTATGGGTTTCCTTTAACCTTATGCAATGTATGCTTATGTTAAAGTTATGAGTTATCTTGTTAATGCATAAATGTTAAGGGATAGCTTGGTAATCCAAGTTTTGATAAGAGTATAGTTTGGTTTATGGTTAAGAGGAATTCATTTTATGCTTTAATTTGAGATGAATAATGCAATGTGCTTTTATGTTCTTAATACATTGGCATGGCTATGTTGTTATCTATCCTTAGGGTTGGTAGATTTTTCTCTTGTAACCATAAGAACCCAATCCTAGGAGTTGAATGAATGCAATAGCTAGGTAGTTGAGAGTTCTAGGAGTTGTGAGAATTCAATATCTAGGACCTCATAAACCTAGAAAGAGTTGTGTGTAAAAAATAGCTAAGGTACTTATGAGTAGTTGCACCTTGGTCGAGTAGGATCAATAGTATGAGAAAATATACTTGCAAGACATTAGTGGCGATTCCTTGATTGTGTAGGATCAAGAAGTCATGTTAGTTATCATCGAAGTAACAATAACCTTAGTTAGCCCATGGAGGTGTGGTAACTAAGCACCAAGACTCTACATCAAACAACCTATCTAGGAGGAGCTAGAGTTAGGTTAGGGAATTAGCATCCCAATTTTAGTGTTATGGGCCTTAAAGGGTAATCCCTAAACTATGGTTGCATGGTACTATAATGATTAGAGTATAGGAAATATGAGGGAACCACTTATATAATCTTTCTAAACATATAGGTTTAGTAAGGTGAACCCCAAAAATTATGAGAGTTGGCCTCTCCTATCCACTTAGTATCATCTGTAGTGACTTGGAAACTCAAATGTGGTAAAGCCTTGTATGCTAAAATAAATTAATAAGGGTGTCCCCCTTGAGAGCCTATGATTTGTAAGTGCTCTTTAAAAAAATTAGGTTAGTAGATTTGAGGTTGTTACAAGATATCGAATCTAAATAGTCAATAGCTTTGATAAATTTAACCTTAGGGAGATTTAAAAGTTCCTCTTTAATGATAAAGGCTACCTTAGGGTACATTTTGTTTCAATTGATACTTTAATGGCTTGATATTGGATGAAAAATCCAAGTGATATATAGCAAGAGAAGGATATAATCCTAACATATCTACATAAGACCATGCAATGATGTCATAGAATGTAGTTAGGAGGTATGTATATGCTTCATGTTCTTTAGGAGTTGGGGATTTTCCTAATTTAAGGATTCTAGGTTTATCTTAGGTTATGATATTAATGTTGACTATTTCTTCAATGAAGATGTGAGACTCATTCTCAAAATGTGGAGGTGCATGGAGTACCCCTAAACTTTCAAAGTCTATTGACTCTAAAGATGATTGACTAGGATCAAATGATTGTGATCCATTAGCAATGTCTATTTGAATAGATGGCTATTTGTTATAGGCATAATCTAGGGTTAGATGATTGTTATAAGGATTATGGGTTAGGGAATCCACCTCATAATTGTTGATGGTTGTTACTAATGAGGAATCACTCCTTATTTGAGTCACAATATCTATTAGTTCAGAAGAGTTCTAGGATTTGTAATGAATGATATCTATAGTATTTAGATTAAGCATATAAATAGGAAGAAGAGATATTTTATAGTATTTGTCATGGTTTGTTATGATATCCTCGTAAGGTTTAAGAAATTCACTTTCACTATCACTAATAGAGGACAATGAGCAAGATTTGCATTTCTTGCAATGGGGTTTATATCCCAACCCCCATCAATATATCCATGATTTAGGTTCCAAAGGTTTTTGGACTCATTGTTTTAACCTTTCTAGACCTTTCGTATGATACCCAATATTGCATATGAATTTCTTAGGTATTTTATAGATATTTAATATGTAGAAAGAAACATATCATTGTTTAAATGGATAGGAGTTACTTCCACAAATATTTATTTATTAGTTGTTCTAGCACAAACAAATGTACAAATCCCTATTTTCACTACCTTTTCCTTTTAAAACCAAGGTTAGAAGTAAGGGATGAAACTTGGTCAAGTCTAATGTTAATAATTTACTTCATGGATTAACATGGTCAAATTTTTGGATTTCTTGGGTTTGCTCTTCTTGCTTTTCAAATCGATCATTCTTGTTTACCTCATGGTCATTGCTACCTGAAACTAAGGGTAGAGGTTTTTTTAGAAGGCTAAATATACTTCAGGACAAGAATAAATGTATATTTAGGATTTCCTTTTTTATGGATTGATAATAGGCAAATGGATCTGAATTTGCAAGAATAGTGTGAAGTTTACCTTGGTAATCAAAATTTAAGCACTAATGATAAGTGGATGGGACTTCCCACATAGCATGGATCCAAGTTCATCACAATAGAAGATTATAGTTCAAGTCATAAGTTAAGACATGGATTAGGGTGTTAAGTATGTGAGGTACTACCTTTATAGGAAGGACCAATGTTCCTACAACTCCTCATTGTTTATTATCATGTTCTTTGATAATGATATCATATTTCTCAAAGTCTTACTGTACCACCCTAAAATTGGTGCAGTAAAACCTTAATAATTACAAATTACCTTAGTAATAAATCAAATTCAAATTTTCAACCCCCAAAACCACTCCCAAACCGTCGTTTAACCCGTTTCCTCCTTTCCCGCGCCATTTTTAGAATTTGTTTTGACCGTTTGATGATATCGTCGCCGATCAGACGATATCACCTCAGATCGGACGATTTCGTCTAGACTAGGACGTCCAGACGATCTTGTCCCAAAACTAATTTTTCTCAATTAGCCTCTGTTCCAATGGCGTCTCTAATCCGGGCAGAAGCATGTCTACGCCGTTAGAGACCCTCCCCGTTGGAGATCTCCCAAATTGGGATGATCTCCAACCTCCTAACCTCCCTCCTAAGCCTATTTAAACTTAGGCCCTCCCCTTAACCTTCCCCTGGATGAATTTTCTCGTAAATCGACCTTCACACGCATTAGAATAATCTGTATTACCATCTACATTTGTTGCATCCAATTTTCTTGCAGGAACCTTGTCATTTTTCAGTCGGAGCAAGCTTACATCATCGCAGAAGATCCTATTTAGATTGGAGACGATCTTGTCAAATCAGAGACGATTTCGACTGCAGTCAATATTGAGGCAATCAGTGCCCAGAGTTTGCGTTTCTTCATCCTTTTATTTTATACATTGTTTTGCATTTAGTTAAATCTAAGTTTATTCCTTATTACTCTACATCTTGGAGTTCACCCATGTAGCTTTAAATGCATAATAAAGTCACCAATTGTCATCAAATCATTGTAGTGCACTCGTATTTTGCTTATTATCATCATTTTAATGTTATTGCTGTTATTCTACATCATTGCCCTCTATTAGAATAGTTGCATTTTCTGCATTTTTGTCTACTTCTCTGATTGCAGGTCTCTGATGAATTCGTCTGATGAATTCATCAAATCTTAGACGATATTTTCTGATAGAAGACGATCCTGTCAAATCAGAGGTGATCCTGACTGCTTCAAGAATCAGAATCTCCATCAGACATCCAGATCAGGTATGGTTCTGTAATTTAGCTCTTTCTCTTTGTTTCTGTTCATATTTGTCTATTGTATTTCATCTAGTCTGCATTTTCATAATAGTATAACTTAGATTCATTTGGCCAAACCTAGGACTCGAATGTTTAAAGATAAAATTGAACACATAAAACACATTCCCAACCTAGGCGTGGAAACTGCCATTCAAACGTTTCCTGGTGAACCCACCATCCGTCGAAAAATCACCATAATACACCTCCCCCAAGAGGCGGGACCTTCGCAAGGCCTCTCAGTCCGAGGTACCGTGCCATCCTTTTCCCATCCTCCTTCCGGGCATGGATCCTATAGCCTGAAGGTAAGGATGTGAAAAATTTGGAGTGATACATTTTGGTGAACCCGACGTGAATGCATTTAAAACCTTTTGAAAACAAAACAAAAAATAAAAAAAAAACAAAAAAAAAACAATAGATGCATTTAAAATCATTTAAAAATAATAAGTTGCATATCATGTTTAGATGGTAGCTCCTAAGAAAATATTAGCAGTTATTATAAATTTTGAAAACCAATTAGCATCCATAGAAATCAATTCTGTGCTTAGTGTGCCTGAAACAGATAGAAATCAACTTTTGTGGGACGAACTTGATAGAAGACTAGGTGTCATTTCATCTAGGTCAAAAAAACTTAAACAAATCAAGAGGCTTGTCCTAGATAGAATCCTGGATCCTCATCAACTCGTCTTTTATCATGAACTTCAGAGAGCCTGCCATAGATGGTTAGCTTATAGGAGAGCTCTTGTGTCTTCAAAATTGTTCACCTTCGAGGAATACCTCGAGAACACAGCTATGCTATGCCAATTTCTAGGTCGTATAGAAGACCAAGAAGGTCATTCTTATGATTAGAAGAATATGGAATAGAGTTCCTAGAGCTATGTTGTATCGTGAGTATTGCCGTGAGATTTACTTCTATCAACGAGAATCTGAAATACATGGTATCTCTATAGCCCTTTTCATTAAATTCTTGAAAGAAAATTTTCAATTTGAAGAAGAACACTTCATGACTCTGAAGAACTTGAGCCCATTAATGACATTTATAAATTATTTATAGAAAACTAGATCATTGCTTTCATTATTTCTTGCATTTATTGTGTTGTTTCTTATCTTTACAATATTATTACAAAAACAAGAAAAACTAAAAAAACATAAAAACCAAATCATTTCATTTTAAATATTGTAGTAGGTATATAATTAATATATACCTCTTAAGCTTGTTGCATATATATATATATATATATATATATTTGCTGAAATCTAAGTTAAGCACAATGCCTAAACTTAGGAATGGTAAACAAACTGAAGGAGAAGAAGAAGATTGGTTAGAAGATAAAACTAGAAACCCAAATGTCCTTCCTGAGGATCCAATTCCGGAAGGAGAAACTCTAGAGCAACCAGAAGATGACCTAGGTGAAGACAATGAACAAGAAGAAAATGTTAAAGAGGATGGATCCTCATCCCCTAGAGTAGCTCTAGATGGAACTATTGCTTTTGATAACCTAGATCATTTCTGGAAATTTTTCAATAATAACATTGGCGCTCTTAATATGGAAGTTCGTATTGATAAAGGGCAAATTAGTGACACTCAAGCAGCCATGGAACATATGTTTGATGTGCACACTAATCCCTTGTCTTTCATTGATCAAGAAAGTGATAAGGTTGGACCATCCAATAGAGATATGGTCACTATGATTCAAAACATGCCAAAAAAACAGGTTACCCAACCTCCTAAGGAACCTGTTATTGAGCCTAAAATCATTCCCACACAAAATAAAACTTCCTTCATTGCTTTACTTCGCCAAACTATTGATCAATATGCTTCAAGTAAACAAAAACCTAAAATGAAGCCAAACACCAATTTTCAACAATCTGGGATACATCATAATACAACTTCAAAATTCCTTCATAACACCTTTCCTACCAACAATTTACACAATAGCAATATAGCATCTAATATGCATGTCCCTCCATCATATGCTCACAAATCCCATATCAATGCCCTCCCGAACCAATATGGTGGGCAAACTAGTAATCTGGAAGCCATGGTGAAGCGGTTAGCTTCCCGCATGGACCAGATAGATCCCTACCGTCCCTCGTACAATTATCGAGAGATATGTAGTCAACCTTTGGATCCCATAGTTGTGGCACAACCGTACCCTAAGCATTTTCCCATGCCCATCCTGCCTATATATAAAGGAACCGAAGATCCCATAGAGCATCTTCGCATGTTTAGGATAGCATGTCATGACATATCACATGATGACTTGCTATTACTAAAAATGTTCCCGAAAAGTTTAGGTGGAATGGCATTAGAGTGGTACTATCAACTACCCACTCATTCTTTGAGAAACTTTGAAGAAACAACTGAATCTTTTGTCCATCAATTTAGTGCCTACATCGAGAGGCATGTCACCATTAAAGATTTATACAACTTAAAACAAGACAAGGATGAATGTTTTGCTGATTTCTTAGCTAGATGGAGGCAGTTAACAGGAAAACTGCACTTTGTGCTACCTTATAGGGAAATGTTGGACATTTTTATAAATAATTTGCAAGAAAAAATATCTTATGAGTTATCAACTGCTACTTTAACTACCTTCGATCAGGCTATAGATTTAGCTCGAAGAGTAGAAGATGCCCTCATTAGGAGAGGCCAACTTAGGAAGAAGGATGATGAGAAAACATCCAAAAATCAGTATAAAAACAAACAAGTCGTAGGTGACGGAGTCACTGATAGCAGAAATGTTGCTAATATCAATGCAATGAAGACAATAGAAAAATTTATATTGAAACCTCCTGATAAACCTCCTCGAGAGTTTACTAGATTGAATCAACCATTATCAACTATTTTACCTCAATTACTCGAAAGAGGTTTGATTCAATTACCAGCTATCCAGGAACCTGATCCAACCATACCCGGATACAGAGTTGACTTACACTGTGATTTTCATAGAGGACCTAGACACTCTACCAATGCTTGTAAAAGGTTGAAACATAAAATACAAGATTTGATTGATAATAATGAAATGGAAGTGCAAGCTTTCCAACCTAAACAAAATACTCCTAATAATCCTCAAAAGACCATTCCCCAAAATCAAAATCAAAATGCTAACCAATCATTAGATATATTTCAACATCCTTTACCAAGACATGGTGAAGAGGTGGCCAATCAAATTGAGCATCATAATGTTCCCCCTCCTACCCGATATGTAGGAACTATTAGCGGACAATTACCTATTCAGGATCCTCAAATATTTGACACAACCTTATCCCTGGTCACAACCAGGCCCCTACATAATTTTCAAACTCTCGATCCTAGTGATGTAGAATCAGATACTGAAAGTGAAGTAGACATCACCTCAAACCAATCAAATAGCTCTGAAAATGAATCAGATCCTATTCAACCTATCACAGATGCTATGGTTCCAGAAGAACCATTTCCTAGAAGAGTTACTACTCGACCCTCTTCTAATCAATTCCTCCCTAATGAACAAGCCATAAACGCTCAACCGAGACCAGTTCAACGTCTTCAATATAACATTGTAGGTACCATCGGAGTCATTACCCGACAACAGGCTCAAAACTCTCAACAAGGACCAAACCCGGAATGATGGATCAGCTCCATTTGTTTTGAAAAATCCCAATAAAGGGAATCATGCTCCTAATGTTCAACCTAAACCCCCTTACAATATTAATGAGCAATTATCCAATACTACAGCCCGAATTTCCCTTTTGGATTTATTAAGATCTTCTCCTACCCATAGGGATGAGTTGATGCTTACATTAAGCCAAATGATGGTACCTCAAAACATTCAACCTGAAGCCATGGCCAATACTATCATCACTAGAGAAGTCGATTGTATTGACTTCCGGGATAAAGATATCCCACAACATAGTTTACATAAGGATAATCCCTTATATATTACTTGCTCTAATTGGAGATGTAGTTATTAAAAGAGTCCTGATTGATAATGGTTCATCTCTAAACATTTGCACTTTTGACTTCTACCAATGATTTGGCTTTAGAAGTGATGAAATGAAGAAAACTGACATGATCATAAAAGCTTTCAATGACGAAACACAAGAAACGTGTGGAGTTATTACCATCCCATTGCAAGTTGGTCCTAGAACCCTAGATACAACCGTGTTTATTGTACATTGCCCAACATCGTACAATATACTTTTGGGTCATCCTTGGATCAATGCAATGCGGGCTGTCCCATCAACTTTACACCAATGTGTTAAATTCGAATTTAAAAACCAGTTGGTCACTATCCATGGTGACCCTAGACCCTTTGATATGTGTGCTTTGGCAGAACTCGTTGGAGTGCAATTTTGCCCCGCTCTATCATCCACACATCCTAGTTCTTATTTTTCATCCAAACGTGTGAAACACACACACATAGCTTCACCTATTTCTCCTCCATCAACTACACCCATACATTTAACTCAACAATCTTCTAAACAAATCACTCTAGAACCTCAAAAAGATCTTCAATCCACAACCAATCCTTCATGTTCTATCCCTATAATTTCAAAACCTATAGACCCATTCATTAACACTTCCACATTATCAACATCTATCATACCTTCCACATCTAAAGATATAGGGAATGATCCTTCTACATCTTATGCTCTTTCTGATGAACTTTTACCAGATTTATCCACAATCTTAATATTAGAAAAAACAAATGCTTTCATGCAAGATTCAATTCTTTTAAATAACTTGCCGCCATCTCCTCGTACCTTGGGCCTCCCACAACCTATGGGAAGTACTTACCAAGTTGGGAGTTGTGCCTTCATTTATAAAGGATATGATTGGGGAAGAATACCTCGAAATATCAAAACTCATCATGATGGATATGCTCGGTGTTATTTTACTAATGAATATATTAAAGCTAAACCCATAATTCTTAAAATGGGATATAAAGGGAAAGGCTTGGGACCTTTCCAAAATGGCATGAAAGAACCTTTCGAGGTAGAACCGTGGCTTTCCCGTTGTGGTGTGGGCCTATTTCCTAGTAAGGGTCAACCCTTTCCTTTTGAAGATGATGATCAACTCATATGTTATCAAGATTATTTGGATAGGCACGATGATTTGCCTCTAAAAAATCAGCCATTTACATGTAACATGCTATCCATAGCTTACCCTGAATTGATTGTTGACTCCGATGAGGAGTTGGAAGGAGATATCTTCCACGATGTCTCCGTTGAAGAGATGTTACACAATGGATTTTATTTTGATGGTTCTATACCAACTATAGCCCAACTTGAGGCCACTAATCCTCAAGATGAATTATCCAACTTAACCTTAAAAGAATTACAAGAATTGGGTGTCTCACCCGCCCCACCTAATTTTGAAAGAGATCTACACATGGAAGTCGAAAACGTCATTAAAGTTAACATTGGAACTGAGGATAATCCTCACATAATCAATATTGGGTCAGAATTAAGTCAAGAAAAACAAGAGCAATACATTGCATTCCTTAAAGAATATGAAGATGTCTTCGCTTGGACATATGAAGATATGCCGAGTCCTGGACCCTTCCGTAGCCATGCATCATCTAGTAGTCCATCCGGATGCTAAACCTGTTAAACAAAAACTTAGAAAAATGCATCCCAAAGTGGCCCTGCTAGTCAAAGGGGAGTTAGAAAGAAGCCACCAAAGTTAGGGTTTGCACATATTTTAGAGATATTAACGCTGCATGCCCTAAAGATGATTTTCCTCTTCCAAACATGGATCAAATCATTGAATTTACTGCGGAGAGTGGGATGATGTCCTTAATGGATGGATTCTCTGGCTATAATCAGATCAGGATAGCTCCTGAAGATCAGGCTAAAACAACCTTTATTACCCCTTGGGGTACCTTTTGTTGGAAAGTGATGCCATTTGGCTTAAAGAACGCAGGTGCAACATATCAACGAGCTATGACTTATATTTTTCATGATATGATGCATGATATCCTACATGATTATGTAGATGATATTATAGCTCGCTCTATTAATGAAGATAACCATTTAGATGATTTGAGAAAAGTTTTTAATCGATTAAGAGAATATCTTATTCGATTAAATCCAAAAAAATGCATATTAGGGGATATGGTTTCTTTACGTGGTATCAAAATTGACCCTCTCAAGATTGCGGCTATCACTGATATGCCCACACCTACTAATATATCTGAGTTACGAAGTTTACAAGGTAAACTTCAAGCTATCCGTCGCTTCATCGATAAGTTGGCGGACAAAACCGGTCCCTTTCTTAAGCTCCTTAAGAAGGATGTCCCTTTTAATTGGGACGACGAATGTAAAGAAGCTTTTGAACTTCTCAAACAATACCTCCTTACCCCACCTGTGCTTTCACCGCCTAGACCTGATCGCCCATTTCTCCTGTATATTTTAGCTTTCGATTCTGCCTTAGGAGCTATGTTAGCTCAGCTTGATGATGATAAAAGAGAACATGCTAATTATTATATTAGCCGAACCTTCATCAGTTATGAAACCCGCTACACAGCGTTAGAAAAACTATGTCTAGCAGTCATTTTTGCTACGCAAAAATTATGCCATTATATGCTTAGTCAGAAAACTTATGTCATTGCTAAATATGATCCCTTGAGGTATCTCATGAGTCGACCTTATTTATCGAGTCGTACAACCAAGTGGGTTCTCGCTCTAAGCGAGTTTGACCTCACATTCATAGGAAATAAGTCTGTTAAGGGTCAAATCATAGTAGATCAATTAGTTGTTGCACCCTTAGAGTCTACCCATCCCCTCATCATTGAGTTTCTTGATGAATGCCTTCAATTAGAGGCAGACCATATTGAACAATGGTCCTTATACTTTGATGGAGCCCGATGCATGAGTGGGGCTGGTGCAGGTATTATTTTAATATCCCCACAAAAACATCTTATTCCTATGTCCTTCAAATTAACATTTTCTTGCACCAACAACACTGCTGAATATGAAGCTCTAATCCTCGGATTACGAGCTGCCTTGGTGCTAAAAATTAAACATCTGTTAGTTTTTGGTGATTCTCAACTTGTAATAAACCAAATTAATGAAGTTTATCAGACCGGAGATGATAAACTGCGCCCATATAAAGCTTATGTTTTACAATTAATGTCTCTATTTGATCAAGTTTCCTTGGAAGCTATTCCTCGAACTTGCAACCGTGCGACTGACGCTATGGCCGCAGCTGCATCTCTTCTGCCCTTGGAGTTAGATGACGAATATGCCACTATCATTATTCATCGACTCCAAGAACCAGCTTCAAATAAGTCATGCTTAGAACCTTTGGATGTGTTTCTAATCAATGAAACTACTCCTGAACCTTGGTATACAGATATATTTGATTTTCTTCAAAATGGGACTTTCCTTGCCAATTCTAATAGAAACCAGCATCGGTTATTACGTCGACGTGCAAGTCGATTTGTAATCATTGGCAATACTTTATATAGGAGATCTTTTGAAGGTATCCTATTAAGATGTTTGAATTTAGAAGAATCCAAATCAGCCTTGAGTGAAGCCCACGATGGATCTTGTGGAGGACACTTCAGTGGTAGTGTCATTGCTAAAAAGCTCCTTAGGATAGGATACTTTTGGCCTACCATGGAAAATGATGCACATGAGTATGTGCGCCATTGCGAAAAGTGCCAGAAACATGCTGACCTTGTCCATGCCCCTGCACAAGAGTTGCAGGCTATTTCATCTCCTTGGCCCTTTTCAAAATGGGGCTTAGACATTATTGGCAAAATCAACCCTGTGTCATCTGATGGACACAAATTCATCATAATCGCCACTGAGTATTTCACGAAGTGGGTTGAAGCTATGCCATTAGCTTCCTGCACTGGCACACAAGTTTCTAAATTTATTTTTAATCAAATCATTTGTAGGTTTGGAATTCTTGCAAATCTCATCTCTGATAATGGAACTTGTTTCAAAAATAAATATGTCAAGAAATTATGCCAAAAATATAAGATTCAACATCGTTGGTCCACTCCCTATTATCCTCAGGGTAATGGTCAAGCAGAAGCATCTAACAAAACCTTAATCAAAATTCTCAAAATATTGGTCAATAAATCGCGTCGCGAGTGGCACATTCAATTATATCCGGCCTTGTGGGCCCTACCGAACTAGTGTTCGAACTCCCACTTGAACTTCACCTTTTGTTTTGGTTTATGGTGTCTGAAGCCATTTTTCCCTTTGAATTAGAAGTTCCTTCTTTGGCTCTACTACTTCAAGATACCAAAGTAGGAGATGAATATCGAGTCTGCAGACTCAGTCAGCTAGAACTCCTAGATGAAAAATGCATCAATGCTTTGGAGCACCTCCGTGCCTACCAAAACAAGCTTAAAAGATCATATGCTAAAAAAGTTCGTCATCGATCCTTTGAGATCGGCGACCTTGTTTTAAAAGAAAATCAAAAAAATACTAATGCCACTAAAGACCTTAAAGGTAAATTTGAGCCCAACTGGCTTGGACCCTACATTATCACTACTAAATTTGAATCAGGAGCATATAAATTATCTACCTTAGATGGTAAAGAACTTAAAGAACCCATGAACATTTTGCATCTTAAACGTTACTATGCGTAACAAAAATTAATCATTTCATCATTTGTACATATTTTGCATGTTGTTTTATTTTAAAAAATATATCAAATTGTTTACACAAAAACAAAAACAAATAAAAATAATAAAAATAAAAACAACAATACTCTTGACTCTTTCGAAACCAAAACAAAATAAAGAAGAAAGAGAGAGTCAACATTCTCAAACTTCTCAAAAAAGTATTTGTATATATTTCTTCTTACAAATGTTGCAGTTATATATTTCAAATTATTTTGGATAAATTAGCATTTATTTGGAATCTCTCACTTTTGCAAACACAAAAATAAGTATCTTGATTTTATCTGGCATGATTACTAATCTCTCTTATATCAAAGTCCACAAAATTCAATTAAATAAAGTTTGAGCACAGAGAATTGATCTTGTTATTTACTTAAACCAAGCACATCCTTTCACAATAAAATGATTATATTTGTAATATCCTTGCTATGCTACATAGTAGAAGTGGTTTCTTGAGCGAAAAGTTTCCCTTGCTATCCTATCATGCACATGGTCTAGAATCTTTGAGAATTGGCAAAAGGACAAGCTCACCCCTACCTAGAATAAAAATCCCTTGCTCTACAGCTAATCCGAGCAAGTATCCCTAGCATAGAAAAAAAAAAAAGCAAAGCAAAGTTCAAGAAAAATAGAAAAAGAAAAATGTTATTTTATATCATTACAACAATGTTCCAAGCATTATCAAGCAAAAATACAAAAGAAAAGCAAAAGACAACAAAAGCAAAAGCAATAAAATCCCTCTCCCTACCCTTTGAAAAGAAAAGAAGGGTTGATGAGCTTGAATCCCTGGAATTCTCAATTATTCGAAAACTGTGAGGTAAGCCCCATAACAGGTGGTTTGTGCCCAACTTTGCTTGGCCTTGGGTAACTCCTAGCGTGGCGATATGTCTGTCACATTAGCGACCTTATTTTGTACAGACCTATGTCTGCTTATGGATTAGCTAGCTCTTGATAATCCGACTTACATAGTAGTATGGTATGGTTATATGCATCTAAATCATGGTTAATGAACACTTATTTGGTTCATTCAAATCACTTGTATCAAATTATCTTGCTCAAAATTGGTAAATGAACAATGCAATTGCACACACATTTGTATTTGAGAGATTTTGTGTATCATTATGATAAATCAAGATTGGAAATGAACTCACATATGCACATGGGATTCCTTATAAATCTAACCTTTGTCTTTAAGATACTTTGAAATATTTCTGCAAACTGTTTGGAATAAATTCATTTTCTTCTTTAAAGTATAGTTGTTTAGTATAAAGACAACTACATGCATAATCAAAAATCAAAATTTCTTCCAAACCATACAATAAAAATATACATATATATATTGTCGACTTTCGTGACGATGGTATAGTTCCAAAACCAAAATTGGAAATTTTATGCCTAGCGCAAGTCCTCATCTTCATATTTTCTATTTATTAAAAATCAACCATGCAATAAAACTATCTCTTTTTGGATTTCGCGATGATGGTATAAGTCTATACCTAAATATTCTATGCCTAGCGCAAACCATTGTACCAATTTTTATTCCCCATTTATTTAAAAATCATAAAAACATATGACTTAAATCATTATGTTACACAATTATGCTTTAAAAACAAACAAACACCTATTCTATTTCATGTCATCATGTCAAACTGCAAATTTGCAACCATGGTATAATTTCTAAGGAATTATTCAAAATTTTATCACACTTAGGAATTTATGCCTAGCAAAAGCCATTTTAAAATATTTCATGCATAATATTTTCATGAAAAGTCTGAAAACAAAATCATCATCATCATCATTTGCATCCTCACAACCAAAGTCTTAAGACAGTCTCTTAAGCACCCTTTTACTTTTAGCAATATTTCTATACTGGGATTAGCTTGACGACCGAGTGAGCGGCGACTCCATGAAATGGTCTATAATAGTGACAATGTCCTTTGAAATTATTGTTAAAAGTCTTTTTATTTTTTATCAAATCACCATCATCACAAACAACCAATTTGTTCTATCAGATTATTTCATTTAAATTTTAAAGCATTTATTAAAAACCATACATATTTCCAAACGACATAATTACATGAATCATTAAATCAATCACACTTCAAACATTAAAAGCATTATACAAACGCATAAGACAAGTCATATGATCAAAAAAATATATCTCATCTATATATATATCAAATATATGTACATCATCTCAAAAATAGATTGGTATGCCACAATCTACATCTTGGCATACTCAATCCTCTCAAATCATACAATCAATCTGTACAGTGCAGTAGCCTAGCCTCGAGAACCCCTCGAGCTCTCAGCCTCATCTCCTCCCCCACCCTGAGGTGGACGAGGTGGCCCCATCGCAGTATGTGTGGTACTGTGAGTCCTAGTCATCGATCGAGATGAAGTCCTCGATGACCCAATCCTGATCGGGTCAACAATGTCGGTTGGCAACTGTACCCTCTGACCCTCTGGCACCATCTAGAAGTAGATGCCCTGGTAGAACACGGTCTGAGCAATCGACCGTGCCAGCTCTTGCGTGCTCGCTCCTCCACCCCGTGCTCTGAGGCATGCAATCTCGTCTCTGAGCTGTGTAACCTCAGCTCGGTGGCGTGTAGCCTCATCCTACAATGTCTGCACCTATGCTTAGAGACAAACTGTCTTCACTCGGAGAGTCACTGTCTCGCTGCTCTCCCTAGTGTCAACACCCTTGCCCTTATCGGGCGATGGTGGCCTCTCTCTCTATGGAGAAGGGGGTCTCTCCTCCCTCCTCTCCTATTGCTGCGGCCTTTGCAAAGCCTGTGGCCTCCTCTGCTCTCTACCGCCGTGACCCTGTGTTGCCTCAATGGCCACCTGGCACCGCCTCCCCATCCGACGCACAACTACGTGAATTGGACCCTGAGCCCTCGTCATCCGAGGAGGGCGGATGCCTGTGTACCAGGCATCATAGCCGTCGACTACCCCAGCATCGTCCCCATCCATTGGCTGAATGGGGGCATCATCTGCATCCTGACTCCAGAATCATTGCATATCTAGAGCCCCGCTAACTGTAGTGTTATCCTAGATAGTCTGGGAAAACTCGTAGTCTCTTAGAGATGGAATCCCCTGCTATAGACCGAACTGCCTCAAAACTCGGTCATACCGGTGGAGCTCCACCTCTCCCCTCTCCATCCTCAGCCAGTAGACTCACCTGATGCGAGCCAGCTCCTGTCCATCCTCGGCCCACCCTGGATGATCTCTCTAAGGCCTCCAGGTGATCTGGTCAGAGACGAGGTCATCTAGTAGTCTTCGGGACACTGGTAGATCTATCCGCCGTTGTGCCCCTCTCCGGAGCCACCAATAGAAAACTCGGGGCCTCTCCCCGTCAATCCCTATCAGTGGAAGCCCTACCGGCCTCTGCACCGTGATGTGCTCCCAACACCAAACCTGTAGTAGAGATGTCATAACCAGACATCGACTGCCCTTGTACATGACCCCATGCAGGATCCTGTACAATCTATAGAGCACAAAGCTCCCCCAAGCAAATCTGTATCCATGGTCTCTCATGTCACAGACCACATCTATCAGTACCCATGGTACCCTGCATCCGCTCTGGTGGCACAGCAAAAGTCCACCTACCACCCCAGCCAAAACTCGTGTGAGTCTAGATGCCCCAGGCATCTGGCGCAGTGACTCGATATTCACTCCGCCCTTCTCTAGGGCGAAGCTCGGATCGCCACACAATCGCATCATTGCGTGGCCCTAGTTGGTCACAGGAGTGATCAACCGTCCTTGTATGGGGATCCTCAATATCCTCCATACATCCTCCAGTGTGGGAGTCATCTCCCCTGTCGATAACCAAAAATAGGAAGAACCCGGATACCACCTCTCTGCTAGGGCTGTCAATAGCCCCATATCTGTAGCAACTTGTGGCATCTCTACCACATGTTGTAAGCCGGCCTAAGCCAGCTGATCCTGCTCTGCCTGTGATAGAGTGGCCAAGTCATCCCTCAACCCATCATATTTCCATTCTCTACTCTTTAGTAATCCTCTCTGCAACATAAACAAAATCAACAATAAAAATCATTAATAAATCATTAATTAAAAATGCAAGTTAAAATAAGTTCAATTTCATAAATGATGATATCGTCCACAATTGGACGATATCGTCCCAAATTTGAGCAAATTCGTCTCCGATTTCGCTAGTCGAAATCGTCCCTTTTTTGACAAAATCGTCCCCCTATCGCCGATTTCGCCCTTAGACGAAATCGGCGATATCGAGACGATTTTGGCGAAATCGAGACGATTTCGTCTCGACTGACATCGACGGCCCAAAAATGGCCGTGATGCTCAAAAATCAAGAAAATCTAGTCTAAAAAGCATTAAATTCTAAAGTAAAGCATTCTAAACTAAGTTTAGACCCTTACCCGTAGCCCGTGTCGGACCTCTGTCGATCTGTGCGCTGTCTCAACCATTTTGTCTCTAGAGCTCTAGAAACCAAAAAACTATAAAAATGAACAATAACAATGAATTAGGGTTTTTCCCTATTTTTCTTAATTTTATTCAAAAACAATTAAAAACATTTAAAAATTTTGCTTTTTCGCGTTTTTACCTCAAACGTTCGATTTGGGTAAAAACACGGAGGGGGCACCATAGTAAGTTGTCGTACGATTCGACCTAGAATCGTCGCCTAAAAATGGGAATATTTTTTGCTTTCTCGTAGATCGAGAAGAACTCATCTTTAATGCATTTTCTTTGAAAAATTCGCTAAAGAGGGGGCAAAATGTAGCACCCTAAAATTGGCGTAGTAAAACCTTAATAATTACAATTACTCTAGTAAATATTCAAATTCAAATTTCAACCCCCAAAACCGCTCCCAAACCGCCGTTTAACCCGTTTCCTCCTTTCCCGCACCATTTTTAGAGTTTGTTTTGACCGTTTGACGATATCGTCGCCGATCAGACGATATCGCCTCAGATCGGACGATTTCGTCTGGACTAGGACGTCCAGACGATCTTGTCCCAAAACTAATTTTTCTCAATTAGCCTCTATTCCAACGGTGTCTCTAATCCGGGCAGAAGCATGTCTACGTCGTTAGAGACCCTCCCCATTGGAGATCTCCCAAATTGGGATGATCTCCAACCTCCTAACCTCCCTCCTAAGCCTATTTAAACTTAGGCCCTCCCCTTAACCTTCCCCTGGCTGAATTTTCCTGTAAATCGACCTTCACATGCATTAGAATAATCTGTATTACCATCTACATTTGTTGCATCCAATTTTCTTGCAGGAACCTTGTCATTTTTCAGCCGGAGCAAGCTTACATCGTCGCAGACGATCCTATTCAGATCGGAGATGATCCTGTCAAATCAGAGACGATTTCGACTGTAGTCAACATTGAGGCAATCAGTGCCCAGAGTTTGCGTTTCTTCATCCTTTTATTTTATACATTGTTTTGCATTTAGTTAAATCTAAGTTTATTCCTTATTACTCTGCATCTTGGAGTTCACCCATGTAGCTTTAAATGCATAATAAAGTCACCAATTGTCATCAAATCATTGTAGTGCACTCGTATTTTTCTTATTATCATCATTTTAATGTTATTGTTGTTATTCTACATCATTGCCCTCTGTTAGAATAGTTGCATTTTCTGCATTTTGTGTCTACTTCTCTGATTGCAGGTCTCTGACGAATTCGTCAAATCTCAGACGATCTTGTCTGATAGCAGATGATCCTGTCAAATCAGAGGCGATCCTGACTGCTTCAAGAATCAGAATCTCCATCAGACATCCGGATCAGGTATGGTTCTGTAATTTAGCTCTTTCTCTCTATTTTTGTTCATATTTGTCTGTTGTATTTCATCTAGTCTGCATTTTCATAATAGTATAACTTAGATTCATTTGGCCAAACCTAGGACTCGAATGTTTAAAGATAAAATTGAACACATAAAACACATTCCCAACCTAGGCGTGGAAACTGCCATTCAAACATTTCTTGGTGAACCCACCATCCATCGAAAAATCACCATAATACACCTCCCCCAAGAGGCGGGACCTTCGCAAGGCCTCTCAGTCCGAGGTACCGCGCCATCCTTTTCCCATCCTCCTTCCGGGCACGGATCCTATAGCCTGAAGGTAAGGATGCAAAAAATTTGGAGTGATACACTTACCTATTTAATCTAATCTTCTTGAGGAATTTGAGGTTGCACACATTAATGGAAAATCCTTTATCAATAAGCACTATTTTGATGAAACTATCACCAATTTCATAGGTAAATACAGTGGGTATTCCCCAAGCATATATGGAGGTGGAACATATTCCTTGTAAAAGGTGATGGTTACATGATCAATGAAAACTATTTCTACCGCATGAGTTAAATAAATTAGACTAATATCTTGAGAAATTACCTACTACTCATTCAAAAGTTTGAATATAATTTATCTATGGATAGAAGTTCTTAATAACTCAATAAATATTTGTGGGTATGTCTTTGAGATGTTATTGGAGGTTAAAGGTCCCTTTTCCTTATCTTGAGCTTTTAGGATTAAGGTTGGTTTTAAGAGGGTGATTTTTTTTGGATTGTATAACTAGAGGAGTGTTAGTGGATATATTTTATGACCAAGAATTTTATTTTCATCTTGTCATTGCTTGAATCATCCCAAATTTGGTGGGGTAATGGAACATTCTTGTATTGAATATTGTTAGTTGTATTTTTACTATGATTTGGTAGAGGGTTTTGGGAAATTTCCTAATCTTGAGTTGAAGATGTGGAGGGTTAGGAGTCATTAAATGTGACTCATCCTTTGCTAGTGAGGTATTCTATGAGATACTATGGTTTGTACATCTATTAGAGGAATACCCATTGATGCGATGGTAAGTGCATTGTTTTATAGTATTGAATTTTGGTATTTTTTCTCTTTCAAGATTTGGAGGCTTATGGGTGAGAGTTTGATCATCTTTGTGTCTAGGAGTTATTTTAGAATAATGGATGGGGGTATATATAACTTAGCATATTGTCTCCTAGGTCTTTATTATTTGTTCAAAATAGGTTTTTGAAGGGTTTCTATAGGACTTCCACTATTGTTATTATATCTAAAGTTAGTGACCCTATATCCCACAAAATGTTTATTCCTATAATTTCCCTTTTGGGTTTTAATTGCCATTTTATAATGAATTTTGATTCCATTTGTTTGAACAATTGAATGGCATATTAAAAAGAAGGTATTATATACATTTCCAAGTGATACGGTGGGTGGTCATTAAGGTTCTTTTCAAATAAACTAATAAGGTCTTTTCGAGGAGGTCTGTACTCTAATTTGCCACTAATGAGCTCCATATTTTTAAGAAACATGATAAAATTTCATCCTTCCCTTGCTTTAATTTATATAAACCACCAAGGATAGTATTTTTTTCTATGTCAATAACAAATTGCTAAATGATTTTTTCTCCTAGTTCCCTAAAGCTCCTACTAGAATGGAAAGGCAACTAGTAATACCATTCTAATGCTAACCCAACAATATTTTGTGGGAATATTTTTAGTAATAGTAATTCATCATATGGTACGCTTACATAGGTAAGCATGAAGAGTTTTACATGACTCACAAGATCATGTTAACCTTCATACTTGAGTAACATAGGGATTTTGAATTGATGCAAAAAATGATGGTTAACTACAAGTGGGTTTAAAGGTTGATTGCACATAATTGCTTTGAAAATCCTTGGAGTGAAGAAATTCATTGAGTTAACTATTGTACTTGGCACATAAGTGATTAGAATTTAGGAGAGGGGTGATTGGTCACAATTAGAAAAAACTTGTGATGAAGAAAAAGGATTCAATATATTAATCAAAGTATATGTTTGAGGATTTTTATTAAAAGAGGAATTTTGTTGAGAAATAAATGGTTTTGAGTAATTGTCAAAGAAATTAGTTGGTGGATTTATAGGATCAAGCATGGATTTCATGTCAAAGCTACTAAGGCTAAATTTGTTAATGGAAGTGGTGTTAGAGGTAGAAGGGACCAAACTATAAGCTGTAACACCCTAAAATTGACCCATTTACATAAAAAGACAAAAATATTCAAAAAGTGATCAAAAGTGATAACTGTTGCATTTATTACCTCGATTTTCATGCTTTGCTGATGAAATCGGATTAGGCTGACGAGATCGTAGTACGATCCCCAAAATCATAATATGATTTTGTGTATGATCTCTATGATCGTAATACAATTTTGTGTACGATCTCTACGATCATAATATGATCTTGCTCAAAAACCAAAAAATAAATTTAGATAAATGACAAACCAGTTACAACGTTCTTTGTCCTTACTTGTGCAACCGTATGGTAGTTACGGGATCGGATCCACCGATCAGCCCAACTTAGAAGGAGTTGCAACCAAGTTTGTTTGCAGCCTATTTTCATCAGTTTGATCAGCCTATTTAATCAGGCACCCCTCCCCTCAAATTCCTCTTGGTATTCCTAATGCATTGATATAATTTTACACTTTAGTTCTAGTTATTTTGCTATCGCTTGCAGGATCGGAGGATATAGTCGGCTATCGGATTGATACGATCTTGCGATCGTAATACGATCTTGCCCTGGGTGATACGATCTTGCTTGTAGGTCACTTGGGGGCAACCCCAAGCTCTGGTTTGCATTTCTTAACACCTTGTTTGCATATTTATTATTTAATTTATCATTTTCCATTGCATATAAAGTTAGATTTAATCATTTGCATCCTTGGAGTTCACCAATTTGCATTTAATTGCATACTTCACATAGTTCAAAGCATATACATGTTAATTCTTGTTAATACTACATTCAATAAGTCTTATATGAGCTAATATCTATTCAATAAAGTTTGTAGCACATTTTATTTTTTATTTTCTGCACTCTACCCATGAAACTGCAGGTTTCTATCAAAATCGAAACTGTCGATCTCTGATCGGTAGGATACGATCTTGCGATCGTAATACGATTTTGCAAATCGTAATACGATATCGACCCTGTTGCGTATGATCTTGCCTGCAACAAAAATTAGAATCTTCATCAAACTTTCGGATACAGGTTAGAGTTTTAAATCACTTTTTAGGCATTGCATTGTTCATTTAAGCTCTATTTTCTATTGTTTGTTGTTTTCATACAAACCAAAATTGCATATAGATTAGCATAGTTGCATATTGGCCAAACACTAGGTGATTGTGAGATTTTCTAAAAGGAACACATCAAAACAAACTCCCAAAACCTAGGCATGGAAACTGCCATAAAATATTTCCTGGTGAACCCTAAACAATTCATCAAAAAATCACCAAAGAAGACACGAACTCAAGTGTCTCTCTTCGAGGTGTAGACCTATCATTCCCACATTCCCCTTTGAGGCGTGGATCCATTAGCCTGAAGGAAAGGAGTGTATGAATTTTAGACCTACATTCTTTGGTGAACCCGACGTGAAAAACATTAGGCATCTTTCTGATTTATAAAACACAAAAAAACATAAAAATTACAAAACATAAAAACAAAACAAAAACCAAAAATCAAACAAAGTCATTAGTTAGATTTGCACATTTTAGTAAATTTCATAAATGGTAGATTACAACAGTAGAAGAGCTATACTCATAAATGTTAGGATATTGTTATCAAAACAAGAAATTTCTTCAATAATTGGAAACTCTAGTTTACCATCCCAGGAACAGTGGACTGAACTCTGGAGAAGATTAGAAATCATAAAAACCAAAGAGCCTATGCTTAGACAAATTATAAGATTTGACTTATCTAAAATCCTAGATCTCGATAACACCTCTCACTACTTTGACATTCAAAGGGCATGTGATAGGTGGCTAGTGGATAAGAGAGCCAATATCTCCTCAGGTATTTACACCTTTGATGATTACCTTGAAAATGCTATAACAGTGCACAAGTTTCTAGCACATGTAGAAGATCAAGAAATTATTCTAGAAAATAGGAGAAGATTTCATAAAGCTCCTAGGGTTGTTCATTACCATGAATATTGTCATGAGTTATACTTTTGTATGTCAAGATTATGAAGTTGATAATATCACTATAGCCCACTTTGTTAAATTTTTGAAAGCCAATTTTTAGTTTGAGGAAGAACACTATATGACCCCAGAGGAACTTGAACCCATTAATGACATCTATAGACTCTTTCAGGAAGACTAAAGATATAATATTTAGGATATTATAAATTTTTGTCTTCTGCTTTGCTTTAAGAACATAAAAAACCAAAAAACATAATATATATTTACATATTTGCATACTTAGTTATTTAGGTATATATAACATATATACCCCAAAATTTTAAGCATATATATATATATATATATATTTGCAAGATAAAAATCCTAAAATCAAAATGCCTAAAGTTTTAAGGAATGGTAAAAAAATAGAGACTGATGAACAAGACCAAGAAAACATTGATGATAGAATACTCATTGAAGATTATATACCTTCAGAAGATGAAGAAGATAATAAAGAAGATGAAATGGATGATCCAACTAGACCTTATACAGATGAGGAAGGTAATCTCACTTTTAAGTCTACCTTGCATTTCATTGGGTTCTTAAAAGACAACATAGATGTCATTAATCATGTAATACAGATAGAAGGTCAACTTCCTATGGGATATTATTCAATGGAGGCTGCTATAGAAGCTGCTCTCTGATTAAATGGAAATCCAATGACATATATGAACAAAAAAAATCAAGATCAAGCTGGTACATCCCAAAATGTGAATCAAAATCCAAATCAAAACATAGCACAACCACCACCAGCAACAAATCCAAATCCTAAACAAAAACAAAATTCTTCTACTTCTCAAGCTCCTAATCAACAAATAGCTACATCACAAAAAACTAAGAAAACTCAAAATGCCAATTATTATCAACAGAAAGTTCAACAAAACACAATCCCTCCTAAACTCCATAATATTGTTCCCACACAGACTTTACACAATAGTGTTTCAGTTGGAAATCCATACACAACAACATCAACTTATCAAAGATACAACAACATGATGCAACAAAATCAATTTGGTGGACAATCACAGGGCCTTGAAGACTTAGTTAAACAATTAGCTTCAAGACTAGATCAAATAGATCCCTACCATCCCTCGTATAGTTATAGAGAGATGTGTAGCCAACCCTTAGATCCTATTGTGGTTGCCCAACCATACCCAAAATATTTCCCTATGCCTGTCCTCCCGATATATAAAGGAACCGAAGATCCTATTGAGCATCTTCGCATGTTTAGGACAACATGTCATGATATTTCTCATGATGATTTGTTGTTGCTAAAAATATTCCCTAAAAGTCTCGGAGGCATGGCTCTAGAATGGTACTATCAACTACCTACAAACTCTTTAAGGAACTTTGAAGAGACAACAGAGATGTTTGTCCACCAATTTAGTGCTTACATAGAGAGGCATGTAACCATTAAAGATTTATACAATCTAAAACAAGGTAAAGATGAGAGTTTTGCTGAATTCTTGACTAAGTGGAGACAACTCTTAGGCAAACTACATTTTGCATTACCTCATCATGAAATGTTGGACATATTTATTGGTAATTTGCAAGAACAACTATCTTATGAACTTTCTACTACTACAGTAACCTCCTTTGATCAAGCCATTGATCTAGCTAGGAGGGTAGAAGATGCCCTCATTAGAAGAGGATAATTTAAGAAGAAATATGAGGATAAAACTCCTAAGAACCAATATAAGAATAAGCAAGTAGTGGGTGATGGAGTTACTGATAGCAGAAACACTTCAATGGTCAACACTGCAGAAGCCTTAAAGAAATTTGTATTGAAAATCCCTGATAAGCCACCAAGAGAATTTACAAGATTAAATCAACCCTTAACTATGATTTTACCTCAATTATTGGAACAAGGTTTGATACGGTTACCTAAGGTAAGACAACCAGATACTACTGTAGCTAGATATAGGGCTGATTTACATTGTAATTTCCACCAAGTAGATGGACATTCTACAAATTCTTGTAAAAGGTTAAAGCATATGATACAAGACTTGATTGAAAAAGGTAAAATGGAAGTTCAACAATTTCCTGCAAACAATAATACCCAAAGTAATACTCAAAAACAAACAAATCAAAATGCAAATCAAAACCTAGATATTTTTCAACATCCCTTACCTAAGCATGGTAAAGAAGTAGTAAACCAAGTAGATCATCACAATGTTCCTCATCCAACTCGGTATGTGGGAACCATTAGTAGCTTTTTACCACAACAAGATTTGCAAACTTCCTATGTACCTACTTTATCTGTGGTCACAACTAGACCAATACAATATTTTCAATCCTCATCTTCGAAAGATACTAAAAGTGACACAGAAAGTGAAACAGGAAGTGAACTAGAGATTGCCTCAAATAGTTTTGAGTATGAATCAGATCGAGTTACCCCTATTACAGATTTATCAATTCTAGAAGAACCATTCCCTAGGAGAATGACTGTTCGACCATCATCTCAACAAATGCTTACAAATGAACAAGCAGAAAATGCTAGACCTCATTTTGGTTATATGAGAAATAATAATGTTGTGGGTACTATTGGAGCCATTACTAGACAACAAATCCAAAATCAAAATTCTCAACCACAAACTCAAACTCAAAATGAGAAAACAACTCCATTTGTATTAAAGGCACCAACAAAAGGGAATAATATATCAAGTTCACAATAGAAACCTCCATATGATATTAATGAACAACTAGCAAATATCACAACAAGAATCTCTCTCTTGGATATTTTGAGGACTTCATCTATCCATAGAGAAGAACTAATGAGTACCTTAAGTAAAATGATGGTACCACAAAATATAGAACCCGATGTTGTGGTTAATGTCGTAAGCTCTAATGGAACAAATTACATAGATTTCTCAGATAAGGATATTCCTCCTCAAAGCATGTATAGAGATAATCCTCTATACATCACAACATTAATTGGGGATGTAGGTGTAAAAAGAGTTCTAATTGATAATGGATCATCATTGAATATATGCACATATGACTTTTTCCAAAGATTTGGATTTAGGAATGAAGATCTAAAAAGGACTAAAATGATTATAAAAGCATTTAATGATGAGACTCAAGAAACATGTGGAGTGTTATCGATTCCATTGCAAGTTGGTCCAAGGATTTTGGATACGATCCGTATTTGTTGTACATTGCCCTGCATCATATAACATACTTTTGGGTCGACCTTGGATCAACGCAATGCGAGTGGTACCCTCTACATTACATCAGTGTGTTAAGTTTGAATTTAAAAATCAACTAGTTACTATACATGGTGATCCTAGACCATTTGATATGTGTGCCATGGCAGAACCAATAGGAGTTCCTTTTTGTCCTGCTATGTCATCAACATATCCTAGCCCACCTCCATCATCAACACCTTCACCATCCCCACCTTCATCATCTAAAACTACACCATATAAATCTATAACTAAAGAAGATAGTCCCTCTACTTCATATCCTACTTCGGATGAAATATTGTCGGATTTATCTTTGATACTCACAACTTCAGGATAAAGTAATAATTTTACCACTCAAGATTCCCTAATGCTAGCTAAGTTACCACCATCTCCCCGAACGATGGGCTTGCCATGAAATTTGGGAAGTATTTATCATGTTGGGAGTTGTGCCTTTGTCTACGCAGGATATGATTATGGCAAAATTAATATTGTGAGTATCACAATTGATCAAAATGGTTTTGCTAAATGTTACTTTTCTAATGGATATATAAAATCAAAACAAATGATGTGTGATATGGGTTACAGAGGTAAAGGTTTAGGACCTCTTGAAAATGGAATACAAGAACCTTTAGAAGTTGGGGAATGGCCTGCCCGATGTGGCATTGGCTACATTCCTACGAAAACCCAACCATTCCCATATAAGGATGATGATCACCTTATAACATATGAAGAATATTTAGCACAAAAGGAATTGCTTAAATCAAGGATAAGGATATCTTCTTGTAATATGTTATCAATAGCATACCCAGACATGATTGTTGAACCAGATGAATATTTGGAGGGAGATATTTTTCATGATATTTCTGTTGATGAAGTTTTAAAGAATAAATTCTATTTTGATGGATCTATCCCATGTATAGCTCATGTAGAAGCAACTACTCCTCAGGAAGAGTTAGCAAAATTAACCCTAGAGGAATTACAAGAAATGGGGGTGTCACCAACACCACCCAAATTTGAAAGAGAATCAAATATTGTGATAGAAAATGTTTTACAAGTAAACATTGGGATGGAGGAAAACCCTCGCATGGTCAAAATTGGAGCAGAATTAAGTGAAGAAATACAGAAATAATATATAGCATTTCTCACAGAATATGTTGATGTCTTTGCTTGGACATATGCAGATATGCCAGGCCTAGATCCTTCTATGGTAATGCACCATCTAGTAGTGCACCCTGATGCAAAACCTGTAAAGCAAAAACTTAGGAAAATGCATCCCAAAGTAGCACTACTAGTTAAAAGTGAGTTAGAAAAACTTTTGAATGTAGTCTTTATCCAAGCTATTGACTATGCTGAGTGGATATCAAATGTTGTCCCAGTAGCCAAAAAGGAAGCCACTAAAGTTAGGGTTTGTACTGATTTTAGGGACATTAATGATGCATGCCCTAAGGATGACTTCCCTCTCCCTAATATGGATCAAATCATAGATTTTACAGCTGGGAGTGGGATGTTATCCCTCATGGATGGTTTTTTAGGATACAATCAAATTAGAATAGCTCCTGAAGATCAACCCAAAATAACTTTTATTACACCTTGGGGTACCTTTTGTTGGAAAGTAATGCCTTTTGGCTTAAAGAATGTAGGAGCAACATATCAAAGAGCTATGACATACATATTTCATGATATGATGTATGATATTCTACATGATTATGTAGATGATATTATAGCTCGTTCAACTAAAGAGGAAGAGCATATCAATGATTTAAGAAAGGTATTTAATAGATTAAGAGAATATTTGATCAGATTAAATCTTGAAAAATGTGTATTTGGAGTTAAATCAAGAAAATTATTGGGGGTTATTGTTTCTATGCATGGTATAGAAGTAGATCCTCTCAAAATTAAAGCTATCCTTGATATGCCACCACCTAAAAACATATCAGAGTTAAGAAGTTTACAAGGTAAATTACAGTCTATCCATCATTTCATTGATAAATTAGTGGATAAAATAGGACTTTTTCTTAAATTACTTAAGAAAAATATCCCATTTCAATGGGATGATGAATTTCAAGAAGCTTTTGAGAGTCTTAAACAATATCTTCTTACTCCTCCAGTGCTTGTTCCTCCTAGACCAGATCATCCATTTATTTTATATATTTCTACCTCGAAACTTGCACTTGGAGCTATGTTGGCTCAAATTGATGATGAAAAGAAAGAATGAGCCACATATTATATAATAATAACACTAATAAGCTATGAAACTCGCTATACTCCATTAGAAAAACTTTGTTTAGCGGTTGTGTTTTCTACGCAAAAGTTGCATCATTATATGCTTAGTCAGAAAACATTTGTTATAGCTAAATCTGATCCATTAAGGTACTTGATGAGTAGACCTTACTTGTCAAGGTGCACAACTAAGTGGGTTCTTGCTCTAAGTGAGTTTGACCTTACATTCATCGGCCAAAAATCTATTAAAGGCCAAGTTATAGCTGATCAGTTAGTTGTTGCACCTTTAGAGTCTACTCACCCTATAACTATAGAATTTCCTGATGAGTGCCTTAATTTAGAAGAAGATCTATCTGAGTCATGGTATTTGTATTTTGATGGAGCTAGATGCATGAGTGGTGTAGGTGCTGGTATTATATTAATATCTCCACAAAAGCACCTTATCCCTTTGTCTTTCAAATTACAATTTGCTTGTACTAACAATACTACAGAGTATGAGGCTCTAATCCTAGGGTTACGAGCCACTTTAGCCTTAAGAATTAAAATATTATTAGTCTTTGGAGATTATCAGCTTGTTATAAATCAAATCAATGAAGTTTATCAAACACGAGATGAGAAGCTCCACCCTTATAAGGAGTATGTTCTTAAACTTATTTCATTGTTTGAGAAAGTAACTTTAGAAGCCATCCCTCGCACTAGCAACCGTGCCATCGATGCCATGGCCACAATTGCTTCTTTGTTACCTTTGGAGTTGAATGATGAGTATGCTACTATCATTATTCACCAAATTCGAGAGCCTACTTCCTCTAAGTCATGTCTAGAGCCATTAGATGTGTTTATGATTAATGAAACAACCCCAGAACCTTGGTATACAGATGTCTTTAATTTTCTCCAAAATGGAACCTTCCTAGAAGGATTAGATAGAAACCATCATAGGTTATTACGTAAGTGAGTTGTTCACTTTGTAATTGTTGGTAATACCTTATACAAAATATCCTTTGAAGGTATCCTATTAAGATGTCTTAATTTAGAAGAGTCTAAGAAAGCCTTAAGTGAAGCCCATGATGGATCCTGTGGAGGACACTTTAGTGGAAGTGCCATTGCTAAGAAACTCCTTCGAATGGGATATTTTTGGCCTTCCATGGAAAAGGATGCTAATGATTATGTGCATCATTGTGACAAGTGTCAAAGACATGCAGACCTTGTTCATGCTCCTACCTAAGAACTTCAAGCTATTGCATCTCCTTGGCCCTTCTCTAAATGGGGTTTAGATATTATTGGTAAAATCAATCCTATTTCATCTGATGGTCATAAATTCATAATAACAACAATAGAATATTTCACAAAGTGGGTAGAAGCTATGCCATTAGCTTCTTGCATGGGAGTCCAAGTTTCTAAGTTTATCTTTAATCAAATCATATGTAGATTTGGAATCCCATCAACTCTCATTTCAGACAATGGAACATGTTTCAAGAACAAAGATGTTAAAAAATTATGTCAAAAATATAAAATTCAACATAGATGGTCTACTCCTTATTATCCACAAGGAAATGGCCAAGCTGAAGCATCAAATAAAACCTTAATCAAAATCTTAAAAATATTGGTTAATAAAATAGGCCATGACTGGCACATGCAATTATATCCCACCTTGTGGGCCTATCGAACTAGTGTTCGTACTCCTACAGGTGCCTCACATTTTGTCTTGGTTTATGGTGCTGAAGTGGTTTTTCCATTTGAATTAGAAGTTCCTTCTCTAGCTCTTTTACTTCAGGATGCTGAAGTAGGGGATGAATATCATGCTGGCAGACTAAGTCAGTTAGAACTTCTAGATGAAAAATGTATTCATGCCCTAGAGCATCTTCACTCTTACCAAGACAAACTCAAAAGATCATATGCTAAGAAAGTCCATCGTCGATATTTTGAAATAGGTGATTTAGTACTTAAAGAAAATAAAAAAAATACAAATGCTAGAAAATATTTAAAAGGTAAATTTCAACCTAATTGGCTTGGACCATTTGTTATCACAACTAAATTTGGATCAGGTGCATATCGCTTGGCCACCTTAGAAGGAAAAGAACTTAAGGAGCCAATGAACATTATGCATCTCAAAAAGTATTATGCATAAAACAAAAGTTCCATATCTGTACATACTTGTAAATAACTTCTTCATCATTTAATTTGCAATCCTCATATTATCAAAATACCAAAAAAATCAAGAAAACATAAAAATTTCCAAAAATATTTCAATATTTCAAAATATTGTTCTTTACATCAAGAGTGTGTTGTTTTCCAAAATTCAAGTTATATTTTATTTTATTCCAGATGAACTCAAAAGTTATCTTGAACCATGCACTTAATTTACATCTTATATAATTTTGATTTTATCACTTTGATTATAAATCTCTCTTGTATCAAAAAGCACTATTACTTCATTAAATAAATTTTGAGTTTTGGGAAATGATCTTGCTACTTCTTGAACCAAGAACACATTCTCACATCTTAAAAATGATTTGTTGCAAAGTTCGAAAATGATACTACATAGTAGTCTTAGTTCCTTAAGAAAAAAATTTCCCTTGCTATCCTATCATGCACTGTTGAGCAAGGTGCAACAACAGTATTGTCATTGTTGTCAACACAGTCAAACAGATCGGTTGATGTAGTGGACAGGAGTTAAGAGGTTCTTCAGAGTATGTATAGTGATTCTCCAAAAGATCGAAGTGGCCCATATGCTAAAAATCAAAAGAAAATCACAAGGAAGAAAACTGTTGCGATATCGCGACATGTTGAGCAAGAAAGAAAAATTGTCGTGATATTGCGACATGTTGAGAAGAAAGAAAAACTGTCGTGATATCGCGACATGTTGAGAAGAAAGAAAAACTGTCACGATTTTGCGACATGTTCGAGAGAAAGTGCAAGCAAGAAAAACTGTCACGATATCACGACATGTTCGGAGAGAAAGCGCAAGCAAGCAAAACTATCGCGATTTCACGACATGTTCGGAGAGAAAGCGCAAGCAAGCAAAACTATCACGATTTCGTGACATGTTCGAAGAGAAAGCGCAAGCAAGCAAAACTATCATGATTTCGCGACATGTTTGGAGAGAAAGTGCAAGCAAGCAAAATTGTCACAATTTCGTGACATGTTCGGAGAGAAAGCGCAAGCAAGCAAAACTGTCGTGATTTCACGACATGTTCGGAGAGAAAGCGCAAGCAAGAAAAACTATCACGATTTCGTGACATGTTCGGAGAGAAAGCGCAAGCAAGCAAAACTGTCATGATTTCGCGACATGTTGGAAGAGAGAAAGGCAAGTAGAAAAAGTGTCACGATTTCGTGACATATTGCAGGAGAGAGAGTCCGAAAGAAAAAGTGTCACGATTTCGTGACATATTGCAAGAGAGATTGTACGAAAGAAAAAGTGTTGCGATTTCATGACATATTGTAGGAGAGAGAGTCCAAAAGAAAAAGTGTCGCGATATCGCGACATGTCGGGTTTTCGCGACATGAAGGAAAGAGAAAGAGCAAAGGAGAAAAAGTGTTGCGATATCGTGACATGTCGGGTTTTCATGACCCGAAGGCAAGAGAAAGAGCAAAGGAGAAAATGTGTTGTGATATCGCGACATGTCGCATTCTCGTGACTAAAGGAGGAGAGAGAAAGTAAGAAGGCAGAAGTGTCGCGATATCGTGACAAAAGTAAAGAGGAAGAGTACGAAGGCGAAAGTGTCACGATATCACAACATGTTGTGTTTTTGCGGGTACAAGCCAAGAAAAGAAGCAAGGAGGCGAAAGTGTTGTGATATCGTGATATGTGTTTTCGTGGGTACAAGTCCGAGAAGAGGACAAAGAGGCAGAAGTGTTGCGATTTCACGACAGGTCGTTTTGGTGCGAGCTAAGAAGAGAACCCAGTTGAAATAAGATATGTGATAGCGAACTAAAGTTATACGGTAGTTACAGGGGCCATTGTAGAAGAAGATCATGCAGCTAAAATAAGGAGAGTTAACTGAAGTCAGTACGACAGTTACAAGTGCAATTATAGAGAAAAATCATGCAGCTAAAATAAGAATAGTTAACTGAAAGTCATCAGTCGAAGACCAAACAAAGAGCCGTAACTATTAATAGGCTACATGAGAGAATACTATGTGATAAAGAAGTTACAACTAAAGTTAAAAATAGAGTCAGAACTTTGTTATAAAAGGAGGTCTACGTAGAGAATTAAATGTGCTGCTGAATAGAGTGAAAGTGTTGCAAAAAGGAGGGTTGGAAGAGTGCCGTAAGAAAGCATTAAGCAGAGCCATGAGAGTCATAAGAATGCAGTAATAAGCACAACAAGAGAGCTATAAGAGGGTCATAAAAGTGTAGTAAGCAGAGCCGTAAGAGTGTGTGGTGTTTTGGTGAACAGCGAGAGAGGTTGGGTTAGCAATAGACCAGTAAAGGTCTTGTACAAGCGAAGGCATTTTTATGTCAAACTTATAGTTTCAAAATTGCAGTCCAAGTTGGTGCTTGGAATTAGGGGTTGGTGCTCCTTTCGTTGGTGCAGATAAATTAGGGGTTGGTGCTCCTTTCTGTTGGTGCAGATAAATCAGGGGTTGGTGCTCCTTCCAGTGGGTGCCGGTAAATTGATTGTAAAATTGGTATTTTGCAAATGCTAGATTTAGACGGGAGTCCAAGCAGTCATTTTTGAGGAGTAGCCAAAACTGGTGAACCTCGGTACATCTTGTGTTGTGTGATGATTTCTTGTTATATTTGATTTATGTGGTTTTAATATTTCATTGTTTTGGCTTTAAGAGTTGAAGTTTTTAAGTTTTAAAGAGCCACACTGATTCACCCCCCCTCTCAGTGTCATTGTGAGACTAACATGCGCATGGTCTTGAATACTGAGAATTGGAAAAAGGACAAGCTCCCCCCTACTCGAATAAAATCCCTTGCCCTACATCTAAACTGGGCAAGTATCCTGAAAAAGAAAAAGAAAAAGAAAATAAAAAGAAAAGAAGAAGAAAAAAAAACAATAAAATCCCCTTGTTCAAAAATGGATAAGAATCCCTATTCCAAAAATTAGAAGAAAATAAGGGGGTAGTGAGCTTGAATCCCTAGAATTTATCAGTTATTTGAAAGCCATGAGGTGTGCCCCATAATAGGTGGTTTTTTCCCAACCCACTTGACCTTGGGTAATCCCTTTCGCGTGGTGACATTTTTGTCACATTAGAGACCTTCTTTTGTACATACCAATGTTCGCTTGTGGATTAGCTAGATTTTGGTAACTTGACTTACATAGTATTTCGGTACAATGGCATCCATAAAATCATGGTTAATGAAAATTTCACTTGCACACACATCGGTTCATAAAAGTTTTCTTATATTACTACCTTACTCAAAATTGGTAGATTAATTTCACAAAAATACACACATTTGATCCTTGAGAGATTTTGTATCATTGTGTCAAATCAAGATGGATAATGGACTCACTTATCACACACTGGTTCTTGATAAATTTGATTTTATCTTAGAAATAAGTTAAAATATTTCTTTGAAATTTGTTAGACAACATTTTATCATTATTCATTCATTACATAATTTTTTTTCAAAATCTCCAAAAATAATTCACTCCAAAAAAAGAACTTGTAATCCAAAATCATATTATCATGCATCACATTTTTTACTTTGCGATGATGGTATAATTTCTAGGAATTATTCTTATCAAATTTCACACTAGGAATTCTATGCCTAGCGCAAGTCATCTTTCTCAATTTTTAGGTCTAAAACATTGCATATTTATTAATCTTCTTAATTATGTGATACAATGATTTGCTTCATATAAATTTATATTTTAATAATAAACAATTTCATATTATCATGCATTACATTTTGACTTCGCGATGATGGTATAATTCCTAGGAATTATTCTTCGCAAATTTCACACTAGGAATTCTATGCCTAGTGCAAGTCATCATTCCCAAATTTTCATGCTTAAATCACAACCAATAAACCTCATCAAAATATTTCTTAAAAATCAATTTGTTTTCAAAAAAAACAAAATCAAAAGCCTCAATATTATACTTGAGCACCACAAAACATTTCTTTTTATTAGAAATATAAAATTCTTCACAACATGATTCACTTCATGACCTAGCGAGCACTGATATCCACCAACGGTCATATAAAAATACAACATCCTATGAGGAACATTGTTAATCTAGTTATTTCATTATTTTACCAAAACATATTTTCAAAAACATCTTTTCAAAAATATATTTAAAAAAAAAAAAAACACATTTTCAAAAATCTAAATCATATTTCATTTTAAGCATGATCAAAACACTTAAATCAAAAGCATGATTATAAGAAATTTAAACATCATAAAAATTTCAATTAAATGCAATCAAATCATACAAAATCACATAAGACAAGGAGGTCAATATATATATCTCAAAAATCCATGTACAAAATAGAGTTAGACTGGTATGCCACAATCCTAAAAACTCGACATACTAAGTCAATAAGGATATATAATAAAAAATATATATCTAAGTGAGCCTACCCTAGACTCCTTTTGATCCTGTAGAGCTCGCAGCATCATCCTCTCTGCCAGGGGGTGGTGGTGGTTGGAACTGTCCTCCTACTGTCGTCATCCTAGAGGAAGTCACCTTAGTAGTAGAGCGAGATGATGATCCTATGCGAATATAATCTACAATATCAGGAGGCATAGCCTGTCTCTACTTTGCTGGTACCATCATAAAATATAGGGTCTAGTAAAATATGGTCTACTATATAGACCTCGCTAGCTCATCCCCCATGTTTCTCCTCCTAGATTGAGTAGTCTGAGAAGGTGTAGGAGCTGGAGCCGCATCTCCCCGAGTCACTTGAGCCTGCGCCTGTGCAAGATATATATCTAGAGTCTGAATCCTACTCATCAAACCCACATCCTATGCCTCTAGATACTTTATCTTGGTATTCTAGGAGATGGTCTCCTCTGTCATCCAGGTAACCTCTATCCATAGAGTAGCCATATCACTACTCTCTCCCTCATCCATGATCTTCTTGCCCTTATAAGGCATCTCAGGTACATCATCCTGCTGAGGAGATGCTACATTCCCCTCCTCCACCCTATCATCCTCCACTTGATGATAAGAGGCCCTCCTCTCGTCCCTGACCCTCTCCCACCTCAATCGATACTAGTGTCCACCTCTAGTGCATGGACCCTATCGCCTAGGGGGTATCTATGTCCTCGACTACTGACTAGCTGAGTGCTATTGTCTAACTCAGTCAGCTACCCACTCTATAGCACTCCTTGCTAGGGTTAGTGTAGTAGGATGAATTCTCATATACCACTGATGGTACCTGTTAGTCACCCTTGCATCGTCACCATATACCATTTGTACTAGATAATCATTAGGATGAGGATCCAAAAATTGAGTTAGGTTGGGAGTCCCACTGATAGTGGTGGGATCCTGAGTAGATCCAGTAAAGGTGATATTCTTATGCTGAGGAATATCCTACTATATGATATTCTCACAATGACACTGAGAGGGGGGGTGAATCAGTGTAGCTATTTAAATTCAAATCTACAACTCTTAAAGCTGAAGCAAAGAGAACTTAAAAGCAGATAAAGCAATTATCACAAGAGAGCACACCACAACACACAATGTAACGAGGTTCACCAATTTGGCTACTCCTCAAGAATGACTGCTTGGACTACGGTCCAAATCCAGCCTTTGCAAAACACCAATTTTACAATCTGTTTACCAGCACCCACTGGAAGGAGCACCAACCCCCGATTTATCTGCACCAACAAGAAGGAGCACCAACCCCTATCCAAGCACCAACTTGGATCACAGTTTTGAAAGCTATATCAATGACATACAAATGCCTTCACTTTTACAAGACCCTGACTGGTCTACAATTTATCAAAACACAGTAAACACTTACTGCTCAGCTTGTCGCTCTCTTACAGCACTCTTCTAACCCTCTTTCGGTAGCACTTTCACACATTCAGTGACAACTTTATTCTCCATGCAACTGCCCTTTTATAACCAAATTGTCTAACTACAACTCCAGTTGTAACTCCTTTTATTTCTCATGCAGCCTACTTGCCGCTTGGTAACGCCTTCTAACTCATGAATCGCTTTTGTATAAATATAGGGTAGGCTTTTCATCAACCACGATGCATGTTACAAATTTACACATATACCCCTACCATGATTGTTTGTCTTCTCGGTCATGACTATTCGTATTATTTTTTGTGCATGCATGCATATTCGATTCTATTTATACGACTATTAGATTTCTCCTTCTTTAACTGTTCTTAAATTAGCTGCATGATTTTTCTTTTGTAACGTCCCCTTTAACTCTTGTGTAACTTCGAGTTAACTGGTTACATGTCTTAATACGACTGGGTTCTATTTTTAGCTTGCGCCAAAATGACTTGTCGTGAAATCGTGACACTTCTGCCTCTTTGTCTTCTTCTCGGCTTGTACCCACGAAAATACATGTCACGAAATCGTGATAGTTTTTGCCTCCTTGTCCTTTTCTCAGCTTGCACCTGCGAAAATAGAACATGTCACGAAATCGTGACACTTTCGTTGCCTTGAGCTCTTCTCTGTCTCTTTCCCGCGAAAATAGAACATGTCGCGAAATCGTGACACTTTCGCTTCCTTGCACTCTTCTCTGCTTGCACTAGCGAAAACATGACATGTCATGAAATCATGAAGTCACGAAATCGTGACATCTTTCGCATCCATACACTCTTCTTGGCTTGCACCAATGAAAACAAGACATGTCACGAAATCGTGACACATTCTCTGCCTTGTGCTCTTCTCTGTCTGTCGCCTGCGAAAACACACATGTCACGAAATCGTGACACATTCGCTGCCTTGTGCCTTTCTCTGTCTTTCACCCATGAAAATAGAACATGTCATGAAATCACGATGCTTTCGCCTTTGAGCTCTTCCTCCTTGAATTTGTCATGAAATCACGACGCTTCTGCTTCCATGCTCCTTCGTTTTGCTTCTGTCGTGAAATCGTGACACTTCATCCTTCTCCTCTTTCTCTTCGCTTTGGACCGCGAAAATGAAGCATGTCACGAAATCGTGACACCTTTTTCTATCGGACTCTCTCTCCTGCATTATGTCACGAAATCATGACACTTTTCCTCCTTAGCGCTTTTCTTCTCATCGGATCGTGAAAACCCGACATGTCGCGAAATCGTGACACTTTTTCTCCTTAGCGCTTCCTCTTGCAAATTGTCGTGAAATCGTGACACTTTTCCTTGCCAACTCTTTCTCTCAAACATGTCGCGAAATCGTGACACATTTTCATCCGTACTGCCTCTCTTGCAGATTGTCGTAAAATCATGACAGTTTTCTTTGCCTGTGCCTTCTCTCCAAACATGTCGCGAAATCATGACAGTTTTTCTTGCATGCGCTTCTTCTTCAAACATGTCACGAAATCGTGACAGTTTTTCCACTTGCTTTCTTCTCTGCCAACATGTCACGAAATCGTGATAGTTTTCTTTGCTTGCGCCTTCTTTTCGAACATGTCATGAAATCGTGACAGTTTTCCTTGCGCTTTCTCTTTCATCCAACATGTCACGAAATCGTGATAGTTTTACTTGCATTTTCTCTCTCCTCCGACATGTCGCGAAATCGCGACAGCTTTTCCAGCTTTTTCTCTCTCCTCCGATATGTCACGAAATCGTGACAGCTTTTCCAACTTTTTCTCTCTCCTTCGATATGTCACGAAATCGCGACAACTTTTCCAGCTTTTTCTCTCTCCTCCGATATGTCACGAAATTGCAACAACTTTTTCAAATTTTTCTCTCTCCTCCAATATGTTGCGAAATCGTGACAGAAAACATGTCGCGATATCGCGACAGTTTTCTTACTTGTCTTTTTCTTTGATTCTTTGAATCTGGGCCACTTCTGTCTTCTTGGAAATTTATTGTACATGCTCTGACTGACCTCTGAACTCCTGTCCACTGCATCAACTGATTTATCTGTCTGTGTTGACAACAATGACAATACTATTTCTGCACCTTGCTCAACAATCTCCCCCTTTGGAATTGTTGGCAACACATGGGCAATTTCTTGTAATTCTTCTCCCCCTTTGACAATAATACCAAAGGGCTGCTGCAGACTCCCCCTGAGTCTATGCACAACATTCTCAAGCAAAAACTGTTACAGTTAGTAAAAATCAAGAATATGAGCAAAGATATAAACACATACATGAATGCTCCCCTTGAGAATGTGGTCCCGATATCTAGTCAATTTTTGGGAAACGTGACCACTCCCAACTTACTCCGAAGGTACTCAAAAACTTCCTTGGGCAATGGTTTTGTGAATATATCTGCTACTTGCTCTGTAGTTGGAACAAAATCCAATTTAACCTCACCTTCTGCAACTTTATCCTTCAAAAAGTGATATCGGATTGCAATATGTTTGGTTCGAGAATGCATAACCGGATTCTTCGAGATGTTAATGGCACTGGTGTTATCACATTTAACTAAAATTGGCTCTTTGAAGTGAATACCAAGATCTTTCGGGGTTTGTCTCATCCATAATATCTGTGTACAACACGTTGTTGCTGCAATGTATTCTGCCTCTACTGTGGATAGAGAGACCGATTCTTGTTTCTTGTTGTGCCATGCTACCAGCCTGTCTCCAAGATAAAATGCTCCTCCACTGGTACTCTTTCTGTCATCTATACATCCTGCCCAATCTGCATCAGAATATGCAATAAGAGTGAAGTCCTTACCTTTTGGGTACCATAACCCATACTCCATAGTACCCTTGAGGTACCTAAAAATCCTCTTCACACTTGTCACATGAGTCTCTTTGGGACTAGCCTGAAATCTTGCTACCATGCATACTGCTCGTAAGATATCCGGTCCGGTAGCTCGTCAAATACAACAGACTTCCAATCATAGATCTCGTACATGGTTTGATCTACATCCGGAGATTTGTCATCCTTGCTCAACTTGCAACTCTGTTGTCATGGGAGTGCTAACGAGTTTACTATCCTCCATTGTGAACTTTTTCAACATTTCTTTCACATATTTAACTTGAGAGATAAAAATGCCCTTTTCATTTTGATTGACTTGCGATCCGAGGAAATAAGAAAGTTCACCAATCATAGACATCTCAAATTCTTTCTTCATTTTATTTGCTATGTCTCTACGGGACTTATCATTGCTACTGCCAAAAATGATATCATCTACATAAACAACAAGGACAATAAGATAGCCATTCTCTATTTTGACATACAGATTGCTATTCACCAAACCTTTCTTGAACCCTCGTTGAATCGGATAGTTATCCAGCCTTGCATACCATGCTCTGGGTGCCTGTTTCAAACCATACAAAGCTTTCTTCAACTTGCAAACAAAGTTGGGATTATCACCGAGTTGGAAACCATCTGGCTGCTCAATGTAAACCTCTTCTTCCAGTTTTCCATTCAGAAATGCTGATTTCACGTCCATTTGATATACTTTGAAATTTTTATGAACTGCTAAAGCCAGAAACATTCTGATTGCCTCTAGTCTAGCTACTCGGTGCAAAGGTTTCCTCAAAATCAATACCTTCAACCTGTGCATAGCCTTTACTAGACCAGTCTTGTTGTATTCCTTACAACCTGTCCATCTTCGTTCAATTTATTTTGAAAAATCCATTTAGTACCGATTATATTTTTATTTGTCGGCCTTGGTACTAACTCCCAGGTTTTGTTTTTCTCAATCTGATCTAGTTCTTCATTAATTGCCTTCATCCAACTTTCATCCGTGCTTGCTTCAACAACATTTTTGGGCTCAATGTTGGATAATAGAGAGTAGTTCCGTACTCATCGCTCTTCTTGTCCGAATACCAACTGTGGGGTCCCCAATAATTTGCTCTCTGGGATGATTTTTCTGCCAGCTACCTATTTTGAACTTCTTGTTTTCTTCTACTTCTGAGTCAATACTTAAATCATCTGGATCAATTTTCTGATTCTCTTCCGTTTCCTTTTCTTCATCTCCTTCAATAACTTCTTCATAAATAGGGTAGTTTTCTTGATGAGTAATTTCTCGTTCTCTACCTTCATCAACTTTAACATCGGCACTCTCCACAATTTTCTTTAGCCTCTTGTTGTAGCATGTGTAGGCTTTGCTTTTTGTCGAGTAACCAAGAAAAATACCTTCGTCAGCTCTATCTTCAAACTTACCAAGATTATCTTCAATTCGTTTGATATAACACTTACTGTCGAACACTTTGAAGTATCTTGTTGTTGCCTTCCTGCCGAACCACAGCTCATAAGGTGTTTTGCTTTCATGTGTCCTTAACATGCACCTGTTTTGGATGTAAACTATAGTATGGACTGCCTCTTTCCAAAATCTGTCAGCTATTTTGTTCTCAGCCAACATTGTCCATGCCATTTCTTGCACAGTCCTGTTCTTCCTTTCTACAATACCATTCTGTTGAGGTGTCCTTGCTGCTGAAAACTGTCTTTTGATCCCATATTTTTGACAGTACTCTGCAAACTCCTCTGAGATAAACTCTCCTCCTCTATCTGATCTTAAGCATTTAATTCTTTTTCTAGTTTGATTCTCAACCTGGTGTTTGAAAGTCTTGAACATTTCAAAGGCATCTGATTTAAGCTTTAAAAATAGTACCCATGTCATCCTGGAATAGTCATCTATACACAGCATAAAGTATTTGTCACCATTTATGCTTTGTGTTCTCATGGGTCCACATAAGTCAGTATGAATTAGCTCTAAAGGTTTGTTGGTGAAGTATTCCTTTGATTTAAATGTGGATCTAGTTTGCTTCCCCTTTTGGCATGAAGCACAGATGCTATTTAATGGTTTGCCAATGGTGGGTATATCTCTTACTGCCCTTTTTGAACTTATTTTTACCAGATTGTCAAAGCTAATATGACCAAGCCTCTTGTGCCATAGCCAATTTTCATCTTCCTGTCCAATCAAACATGCTCCTTCTAAAGTCTCTGAGAGAGTATACAGGTTTCCAAAAGTCCTCGATCCATTAGCTATCAGCTTCCCACTGTGTGCTTTTCTGACTTCACATCCCTGCTTCTTAAAGATGACTTCATGACCTCTGTCATAGATTTGACTTACGCTCAATAAGTTGTGCTTTAAACCAATCACAAACAGAACTTCTTTGGAATTGATCTTTCCATCACTTATCTTGACTGATCCTTTGCCAACTATCTTGGCTCCATCATTATTTCCAAACTTTATAGAGCCCCCTTCATATTTTTGTAATTTTTCAAATTTTTGTTTATCTCCTGTCATGTGACTTGGAGCATCCACTATCCAATATCCATGGTGCAGATTTGTTCTGTGCTTTGAATGTTGTCTGTACAATCAAGGATTCCTTTTCTTCCTTGAGTCGCTCCTTTTCTTTCCACTCTGGTTTGACTACAGTTTTGGTCACTTGTTTAGACTTTTCTTTGTCGTAGCTTCGTGCATGTTTTTCCGGGAATTTTCTGTTTTGCCTTAAACTGTTTGGTTGAGATCTTCTTCCCTGATTTTTATTTGCTGCATATGTGCTTCTACGGTTTCTTGCAATGTGTCCAAAGTTATGACAGTTATAGCATTCTACTGCATAATCCATCAAGGGTGAAAAGACATTTCTACTGGTGAAATTTCTTTGTCCTATATTATAAATGCAGTCTAAAATCTTATGACCGTAAGCATTGCATTTAAAACAATAACCAAAAAAGGAATGATTGAACCTGGGAGTTGGTCTTTGCCATTTTGTAGTAGGAGCCACAAATTTTCTTCTCCTTTGATGTGTGACTTTTATGAATCCCTCATTGTCAGCACTCTTCTCGTGCCTGGCACTATTGCTTTCTTTTGCTTGATTCATTTTTCCTTGATCAACCTTGATCTTATCTTCTTTCTTTACTTGTTCTACTATTATGGCCTTTGATCCACTTGACGATTCTCCTTCGACAAAGCCCAAGCCAAATTTGATGCCCGTAGTCCTCTGACTATTTATAATCTTTTCAAGCTTCGCAGAACTTCCTTCAAGTTTGTGATAGCAACTCAATTTTTGATTCTTTTCTTCTACCCGCATTCTTAAGACAACAATCTCTTCTTCCAGTTTGCTGCACTCATCTATTTTCATGGTTAATTGTACTTCGAGTTCTTTAGACATTTTCTTAAATTCTTCCATTTGAACTTTCAAACTGTTTATTATGTCATTCGCATCCTCAAGCTTTCTTGAGACCTTTTTATTCTTTTTCCTTTCTGTACTCAACTCTTTAAGTGCAGCAACCAACTCTCCTTCCAGATATACTTCAGCCTCATCCTTAATGTTTGTGTCACCTTCCTATTTTTCTTCTATTTTTTCTTCTTCAAATGCCATGAACAGAGCTTCACCTGTTTCTTCTTCAGAATCTTCACCCGAGCTATCTTCAGAAGAGCTGACATTCTTGGATATGAAACTTTTCTTTTTGAAGTTGCTTTTTCTAAAATTTGGTTTCTTCTTCCAGTCACTTCTTTCTTTGTGTGACCCTTCATCACTTTTGGTTTTCTCATTCATTGGACACTTAGCTGCAAAGTGACCGACCCCTCCACAATTGAAGCACTTAAACGGTAACTTTCCTCTATATTTTCCTTTTCCCTTTATAAGTTTTCGAACAAAGTTAGCTTTCGTTTCATCCGATGTCTCTTCATCCTCAGATTCTTGTTCAGCTTTTATATTTTTGTGTGCTTTAAAAGCAGCTTCTTTGTCTATGGGCTTAGTTTGTCCTATTCTCATTTCGTATGCAGTCAAAGAACCATGCATCTCGTCCATGCTAAAATTGTTTAGATCTTTAGCTTCTTCTATTGCAGAAACTTTAGAATTAAATCTTTTGTGAAGAGTTCTAAGTACCTTTTTCACGACGACCGCATCTTTGATTTCTTCGCCGAGTCCTCTGATTGCATTAATGATTCCATTGACTCTCAGCATATAGGCCTCTATGTTCTCATCATCATTCATTTTTAATGCTTTGAACTGAGCTCGATGCGTTTGTAGCTTGGCTTCCTTGATCTTGTTGTCTCCTTCATGGATGCTCTTCAGTTTGTCCCACATGTCTTTTGTCGTTTTACAGCTCATGATCCTTATCAGTTCACTGTCTACTAGCCCACACATTATGGCATTCTTTGCTTTGGAGTTATTCTCAAACTTTTTCTTCTCGGCGATGATCTGTTGGAGGAGTAGTTGGTATTGTGTATCCACTTTCTACTGACTCCCAAATGTCGTATCCCAATGCACACATAGATATGTCTGCATCCTGAGTCTCCAGAATGAGTAATTAGTTTCATCGAACAAAGGAGCTTTGTTTGATGAGAATCCTTCACCACCTGCCATTGTGTTTCTTCCAAGATCACCTTAGCTGATTAAGCTTGTTCAAGAACCTTGCTCTGATACCAATTGATATTCTCACAATGACACTGAGAGGGGGGTGAATGAGTGTAGCTATTTAAATTCAAATCTACAACTCTTAAAGCTGAAGCAAAGAGAACTTAAAAGCAGATAAAGCAATTATCACAAGAGAGCACACCACAACACACAATGTAACGAGGTTCACCAATTTGGCTACTCCTCAAGAATGACTGCTTGGACTACGGTCCAAATCCAGCCTTTGCAAAACACCAATTTTACAATCTATTTACCAACACCCACTGGAAGGAGCACCAACCCCTGATTTATCTGCACCAACAGAAAGGAGCACCAACCCCTATCCAAGCACCAACTTGGATCACAGTTTTGAAAGCTATATCAATGACATACAAATGCCTTCACTTTTACAAGACCTTGACTGGTCTACAATTTATCAAAACATAGTAAACACTTACTGCTCAGCTTGTCGCTCTCTTACAACACTCTTCTAACCCTCTTTCGATAGCACTTTCACACATTCAGTGACAACTTAATTCTCCATGCAACTGCCCTTTTATAACCTTATTTCTCAATGAGACTCCAGTTGTAACTCCTTTTATTTCTCATGCACCACTTGCCAGTTGTAACGCCTTCTAACTATAACTGCTTTTGTATAAATATAGGGTAGGCTTTTCATCAACCACGATGCATGTTATGAATTTACACATATACCCCTACCATGACTGTTCATCTTCTCGGTCATGACTATTCGTATTCTTTTTTGTGTATGCATGCATATTCGATTCTATTTATATGACTGTTAGATTTCTCCTTCTTCGACTGTTCTTAAATTAGCTGCATGATTTTTATTTTATAACATCCCTTGTAACTACTGTGTAACTTCAGTTAATGGTTACATATCTTAATACGACTGGGTTCTATTTTTAGCTTGTGCCAACATGACCTGTCACAAAATCGTGACACTTCTGCCTCTTTGTCTTCTTCTCGGCTTGTACCCATGAAAATACATGTCACGAAATCATGACAGTTTTTGCCTCCTTGTCCTTTTCTCAGCTTGCACCCGTGAAAATAGAACATGTCATGAAATCGTGACACTTTCGCTGCCTTGAGCTCTTCTCTGTCTCTTTCCTACAAAAATAAAACATGTCATGAAATCGTGACACTTTCGCTTCCTTGCACTCTTCTCTGCTTGCACTAGCGAAAACATGACATGTCATGAAATCATGACATCTTTCGCTTCCGTACACTCTTCTCTGCAAGCACTAGCGAAAACATGACATGTCACAAAATCATGACATCTTTCGCATCCATACACTCTTCTTGGCTTGCACCAACGAAAACAAGACATGTCGCAAAATCGTGACACATTCACTGCCTTGTGCTCTTCTCTGTCTATCGCCCACGAAAACACATGTCATGAAATCATGACACATTTGCTGCCTTGTGCCTTTCTCTGTCTTTCACCCGTGAAAACAGAACATGTCATGAAATCGTGACGCTTTCGCCTTTGAGCTCTTCCTCCTTGAATTTGTCATGAAATCGTGACGCTTCTGCTTCCATGCTCCTTCATTTTGCTTCTATCGTGAAATCGTGACACTTCATCCTTCTCCTCTTTCTCTTCGCTTTGGACCACGAAAATGAAGCATGTCGCAAAATCGTGACACCTTTTTCTATCGGACTCTCTCTCCTACATTATGTCACGAAATCGTGACACTTTTCCTCCTTAGCGCTTTTCTTCTCATCGGATCGCGAAAACCCGACATGTCACGAAATCGTGACACTTTTTCTCCTTAGCGCTTCCTCTTGCAAATTGTCATGAAATCGTGACACTTTTCCTTGCCAGCTCTTTCTCTCAAACATGTCACGAAATCGTGACACATTTTCATCCGTACTGCCTCTCTTGCAGATTGTCGCGAAATCGTGACAGTTTTCTTTGCCTGCGCCTTCTCTCCAAACATGTCGCGAAATCGTGATAGTTTTTCTTGCATGCGCTTCTTCTTCGAACATGTCACGAAATCGTGACAGTTTTTCCACTTGCTTTCTTCTCTGCCAACATGTCACGAAATCGCGACAGTTTTCTTTGCTTGCGCCTTCTTTCCGAACATGTCGCGAAATCGCGACAGTTTTCCTTGCGCTTTCTCTTTCGTCCAACATGTCACGAAATCACGATAGTTTTTCCAACATTTTCTCTCTCCTCCAATATGTCGCGAAATCGCGATAGCTTTTCTAGCTTTTTCTCTCTCCTCCGATATGTCACGAAATCGTGACAGCTTTTCCAGCTTTTTCTCTCTCCTTCGATATGTCGCGAAATCGTGATAGCTTTTCTAGCTTTTTCTCTCTCCTTTGATATGTCGCGAAATCGTGACAAATTTTCCAACTTTTTCTCTCTCCTTCGATATGTCACGAAATCGCGATAGAAAACATGTCGCGATATCGCGACAGTTTTCTTACTTGTCTTTTTCTTTGATTCTTTGAATCTGGGCCACTTCTGTCTTCTTGGAAATTTATCGTACATGCTCTGACTGACCTCTGAACTCCTGTCCATTGCATCAAATGATTTATCTATCTGTGTTGACAACAATGACAATACTGTTTCTGCACCTTGCTCAACACTATAGCCTAAACTGTCATTGCACTTGATCAAAGTGGTGCAACTCCATCTCTCCCTGGTCCATCCATATCCATATGGTCCACATTATGTGGGCCATCTCGAATGCATCCTCCCCCACCCAAGACCTCTATCCAGGGCCTCCATGTAATATCCTCTACTAGTAGCTCATCCATAATTTGCCTTGTAACATCGAGGCTAACTCGTCTTCGACGTCCTACCTGTACAATCCAGTAAAATATCTTGGGTCTATCATCCTCTACATCGGGATGGCCATTCGCTACTCAAACTAGAGGAAGTATCACAGGTCACTGGATAGCTATGTGCTCCCAACACCACACCTATAGAAAATATGTCAAAACCAAGCCCTTCCCTTCTTCGTAAGCCACCTTGTGCAAAAATTTATACAACCTGTAGAGAAGGAATAGACCCCAAGCAAATTGCACACTTTGATATCTCATTTTGTAGACCACCTCTGCTAAGGTCCACAGTAGGTGGCATCCACTGAGATGACATCCATTGAGATGGCATAATACTAGGCCTCCTACGATGCCACTCAGTAAAATTGTCAAACAGGAGACTCCCTCTGTCTCCCCAAGCCTATCAATACTAACCCCACCCTTTTTTAATATGAAGTTAGGGTCTTCGATCAACCTCCTCATTGTCTAGTCTTGGTTTCCAGACACAGCTCTATGTACCCCCCTCAATGGTAACCTCAAGATCTTCCAGACTTCCTCTAGAGTAGGAGTCATCTCCCATGTCTATAACTAAAAACATGATGACTCAAGATACCACCTCTCTGCCAAAGCCGTCAGTAACCTCATATCCACTAGGATATGTGGCATCTCCACCACATGTCTCAACCCCACTACCTCTAAGCATGTTCTCTCAATAACTGAGAGAGTGTCCAAGTCTACCTAGAGAGTGGCATGTCTCCACTCCCGGTTCTTTAGTTCAGCCATCTGTCAAAAACATCAAAATTATAGTTAGATAATCGATAAAAGAATAGCAAAATCGTATCATCGAAATTGTATTAAAATGTGAGATCATATCGATCGGGTGATATCGTATCGATTTCACAATATTGTACATTACAATATCGCCGAAATCTGTCTAATATCAACCTCAATTAGACTAATTTTTGTGATATCGTACGATACGATATTGTGAAATTGGGTCGATTTCGTTGATATCGTGAAATTGCTACAATTTAATGAAATCATTATGATTTTGTAATTAGGGTCGTGCGATGACAATCGTGCCCTAAAAATAAAAAAATAAAATAAATTAAAAATGAAAACATGAAAAATTTAAGCTACATGAGTGAAGAATGCTTACCCTAAGTGCTCCATATCTAGATTGGACCAAATTGGCGCGATGAGAAGCTCCTACCATGTTTTCTCCAGAGATCCAGAGTAACAAAAGATAAAGTGACAAATGAATTAAGTTTTAACTTTATTTTCTATTTTTATGTTACCCTTAAGGCAAAATATTTTTGAGTTTTTCTCCAAACGATAGATTTGATGTAAAAATCGAAGGGGGTATCACACTTAATACAATTCACAATAAAATTTCAAATCTTAAACTTTTTTGCAATAATTTTTTTGTGCTTTCTCATAAAGTGTGCCAATATTTTCTTTAACGTATTTTTTTTAAAAATGCACTAAAGAATGGGCAAAATGTAACACCCTAAAATTAACTCATTTACATAAAAAGACAAAAATATTCAAAATGTGATAAAAAGTGATAACTATTGCATTTATTACCTCGATTTTTGTGCTTTGCTGATGAAATCGAATTAGGCTGACGAGATCGTAGTACGATCCCAAAAATCGTAATATGATTTTGTGTATGATCTCTACGATCGTAATATGATTTTGTGTATGATCGTAATACGATCTTGCTAAAAAACCAAAAAATAAATTTTAGATAAATGATAAAATATTTACAATGTTCTTTGTCCTTACCTATGCAACCGTGTGGCAGTTATGGAATCGGATCTGCCGATCAGCCCAACTTGGAAGGAGTTGCAACCAAGTTTGTTTGCAGCCTATTTTCATCAGTTTTATTAGCCTATTTAATCAGACACCCCTCCCCTCAAATTCCTCCTAGCATTCCTAAAGCATCGATATAATTTTGCACTTTAATTCTGGTTATTTTGTTGTTGCCTCCAGGATTGGAGGATATAGTCGGCTATCAGATTGCTACGATCTTGTGATTGTAATACGATCTTGCTTAGTCATAATACGATCTTGCCCTGGGTGATACGATATTGCTTGCAGGTCACTTGGGGGCAACCCCAATCTCTGGTTTGCATTTCTTATTGTTTGCATATTTATTTGTTTAATTTATCATTTTCCATCGCATATACATTCAGATTTAATCATTTACATCCTTGGAGTTCACCAACTTCTATTTAATTGCATACTTCACATAGTTCAAAGCATATACATGTTAATTCTTGTTATTACTGTATTCAATAAGTCTTATATGAGCTAATATCTATTCAATAAAGTCTGTAGTATATTTTATTTTCTATTTTCTACACTCTACCCATGAAACTATAGGTTTCTATCAAAATTGGGACTATCGATCTCTAATCGACAGGATACGATCTTGCGATCGTAATATAATTTTGCAAATCGTAATACAATATCGACCCTATTGCGTAAGATCTTTCCTGCAACAAAAATCAGAATCTTCATCAAAATTCTAGATACAGGTTAGAGTTTTAAATCACTTTTTAGGCATTGCATTGTTCATTTAAGCTATTTTTTCTATTGTTTGTTGTTGTCATACATACTAAAATTGCATATAGATTAGCATAGTTGCATATTGGCCAAACACTAGGTGATTACAAGGTTTTACTAAAAGGAACACATCAAAACAAAATCCCAAAACCTAGGTGTAGAAACTACCATAAAATGTTTCCTGGTGAACCCTAAACAATTCATCAAAAAATCACCAAAGAAGACATGAACTCAAGTGTCTCTCTTCGAGGTGTAGAACTATCATTCCAAAATTCCCCTTTTAGGTGCAGATCCATTAGCCTGAATGAAAGGAGTGCAAGAATTTTAGACCTACATAAGCATATCCTCCTCTTGGATTTAAAAGAGATGGTTGTTTAGGAAAGACCGATTGAGATGTTGATCTACTAAGGGGAATTTATAAATGATTCACTATTATAGTTGAAGAAGAATAAAAAATATTTGTTTTCAACAACTCTTTTGTAGGGGTCTCGAGGTGTAGACCAATTGGTTCATCCAAACCCCATAAGGGGGTGGAAGTCCAAGGTTCAAATCTCGGGCCTCGTCGGACTAAACGCTTGTCCCTTTCCTGGTGCTTTCAACGACGTAAAAGGTTTAAAATGATTATGGCATGGCGGTTATAGGGGTGGACTGTGCGAATATCTATGTGGTGACTTCTAGGACGGACAACGTAGAATACTATGGTGGCCATAAAAGCTATACAGGCTACCCAGATTCATGGTGGCTACCGATTCCACCATGCTAAAAAAAAAAAACAACTCTTTTATAGAAGGTAATGGGGGTTTTTGCCCAATAGAAATGGTTGGGTTGAGATTTTATCCTTATATAATGATAAATAGGAGGTCTAGATCCTAAAGTATTAAGATTTACATGCAAGGTCATGTGTGAAATATTTTTTGGATTGAAAGTATAAATAATTGATCTAGGTTGTTGAATATGTTCTAAATGGGATGTCTCACCAACATGGTGAGATAACTTGTCTAAATTTTCTAAATTATCTACATTCATTATCATTAACAGATTTTCTTTATTTTAATAATAAAAAATGGAAAAATTATCCATAGATCCAAAGACCACTTCTACCTTTTCATTATGTATTGGGGAAATATTTCCAGAGGAAGGAAGTAGTTCCTCCTCTTTTTCATACACAATATTCTTGAACACTATTAAATTTTCAATAAGGGGAGATAAAGGTTCCATGCTATAAGTCATTTGATGATCCACACTTTAGTTTTGAATGGAGGTTTTTGTTCAGTCATACTTGGAAAAGATGAGTTAATTTTTTTTAATTTTATTGACAAAGTTGATTAGAGAATAATGAGAATATATTTTAATAATCCTTATATCCATTTTTTGATAGCATTATCCCTCTTTGTAACCCCCATGAATCCACCATTTTATATTTGCCAAGAGAGATAACCCTCAATTTTTATACAATGATTTATTCAAGGGGTCATTATGAAGATATGCTAATGCTACAGGGTCATGTTTATTAGTTAGGTTCCAAAATTATTATTATTAGGCTTTAATAAGACCTCATTAGAATAGGTTATTTTAATGTGTAATGTTATTCAATGTTCATTTGAATTTCATGTAATATGGACTTGGGAACCCTAACCCTAATCTCATTTTTCTCAATATATAATTCCATAACACAAAGGAAGAGATGTGATTTTTCATTCTCTCCATTTTCGAAAATCTTCTCCTCTTTTTTTCTTGTTTCATGTGGTTGATCTTGGGCACATAGCATTGATCCTTGCTACAAGTGGTATCAAAGCTTGGATACTTGCCCCTCCCACAACCAAGCTTGGAGAAGCATTGCATTCCCCTTCTCTTATCCAAAAATTTATGTGTTGAGTTGAAGGAGAGAATTGTTATGTTGCATGAGGTTTTATAAACCTCCATAGATTTTCTTTTATTGCAGATATTAGCTTGTATCCAAAATCCAGGTTTGATTATGTTTGTTTTTACACAACCATACAATATCTAAAACCTATATCTAATCGAGTTCAACGACCTCTATGTAAATTGAATGTGTTCATTTTAACATAGCCATACAATATCCAAAATTTGGATTTCACCAAGTTTTGCGGCCTCTATGTAAACTGATCGTGTTTATTTTTACACAGCCATATAGTATCCAAAATCTAAATTTGACGGATTTTGGTGGCCTCTGTGTAAACTAACCATGTTTATTTTTACATAGCCATATATTTAGATTGGCCTCTGTGTAAACTATCCATATTTTTTGATAACACAACATGATTCTAGCTTCTCCACTATACTTGTATAAGTAGCTTACATAATTTTCCATATTGCTTTTGGCTAACTTATAACCCTCATTTGTAAAAGTGATTCCACTTGGATAGTGAGCAAGGTCTAGTGGATCATACCTAACATACATACTACCACATTAGCACTATAGTAGCACTCCATATGCACTCCAAGTCTATTTTTAGTTTTCATTTGCTTTCTTTCATTGCAAATCGATTCACATCTTTGCATCATCTCTAAAAGGAATGCATCCGATAACTCATTTCACAACCTAGCCTCGTGATAGGGTGCCACTTCCTTGGTGGTGGGAAATCCACATTAAAGACCCTATGAGTTAAATTTGGACTAGACCTAATGAGAATACACAGTCAAGGGGGTTAGCCCTATCCACAAACCTTTCAAAAGGGATCATCCTTTTGTCTGTGCTCAAATAACTAAAAAATCTTAATCAAGATTAAAATTAAGTCAATCCAATATCCATCATAGTTGTGGAATAGAGCATGTATTTCTCTTCAAAGAGTATATTTTATGTAAATCCAACTATAAGAGGTTAGAACAAATGCCTCTCATCACATAAAAACTATGATAAATAGAAAATAAACCAGTAAAACCCCCATTCTCATAAAAACTTCAATACATGGAAATAAACCAATAAATGCTTTATTTTATTATTCCTGGATTCACCTCCCTTTTACAATGCAATTCCAAGGGAATATATATTCCCAAAGAAACCCTAAAACAAAACCCTAAAGATAAAAAAATATTATTTTTGGCAATTTTTTTTTTTACGTCAAAAATTACCATTTGTAGTAGTTATTATTTTTGACAAATTAGTTTTTCATCAAAAATTACCATGTTTAGTAAGTACTATTTTCAGAAAATTATTGTTTCATAAAAAATTACCATTTTTATTAATTACTATTTTAGGAAAATTATTGTTTTGTCAAAAATTACCATTTTTAGTATTTCACAAAAAAACTCGGATTGACATGCAAATTGACACCAACTTCGTAACACCCATATTAAGTGTCCTACAAAATATCGACATCTAATCATGCAATTTTTTTTATTTTTATAAACTTCTAAAACAAAATACCCTTTGACAAATGCTCCTGCATCATTCTCCTCTGGTTGAAAAGAACTTTGTTGCTACAAGTTACTTTGATCAAAATCCTACAAATTTTATGTTGTCAATATTTTTCCCAACTATTCGAATCCTGGATCAAATCAATATGATGCTGAATATCCCTTTTTAATGGGGTAGTCCATCTAGTAACTCCTCTAGTATGACATTTGCATACTCTTTTAGCAACTCTATTGTTACGGGTGGTATAAAAACATCCTTAGTATCCACATTTTGTGCTATCAACACATAAAAAAACTAGCTTCATTCATCCCTATGAAAAATTCCTTAGTTATCAATAGGTTTTTACTCTGCCCTTCTTCCTTATGCAATAACAAGACCACTTTTACTCCATCCTTCTAAAATGTGTAAGTATTCCTTCCCCCATCATGGGTAGCCTTCCTATCATATTTCCAAGGCCTCCCCAACAATAAGTGATATGCATCCATCAGAATTACATCACACCACACTTCATCCTTGTAGGTATTTCCAATTGAAAACTTAACCAGACACCTCTTATCTATAGTTACCTCATTTCATTTCTTGAACCATGATATACAATAGGGATATTTATTCTTCTCACACTTTAAGTTAATTTTCTCAACCATTTCATTTGAAACCATATTTTCACAACTACCACTATCAATAATCATCTTACATACCTTTCCTCTAGATGTGCACCTAGTTTGAAAGATATTCATATGCAACCAGGAATCACCACCATAATTATCTTGTGCTTTCTCCTTCCTTAGAACAATTATAATCCTCTTTATCATGAGATTTTCCTCCATGTCTATAGCAACTTCTATCTCAGTTTGCTTATCTACCTCAACCTAATTGAATCTAGCTTGTTCTCCTTGTTTTTTTCTTGTGCAGGATAGTGTAGACACTCAAAATATTTGTGCCCTCCTCACCACATCTATAATAGGTATATTGCCTTTGTGGGCCATCCCAATTTCATCCTCCACCCTAGCCTCTTCCTCTTTGAAATCCTCCACATCTCTCATGGTTACTATGACCTTTACCAAACTCTTATTATTTTTCTATATTAGAAGACTCTCACTTTAAGGTATTAAATCCACCACATCCACTGGCTGGAGGTAACGATGGTCATTTCTTCACTCCTTTTATGTTTATCTTCTACTTTTAATACAAATTGATATGCATCTTCTACACTATGGATTCGAAGCACACTCAACTCATCTTGTATGGCATAACTTAATCCATTCACATACCTTGTAACCTTTTGTTATTCTAACTCTTGAAGCTCCACTCAAATTGATAACTTGTAGAATTCGTTGGTGTAGTCCTCAATGCTTTGATCCTTTTGCCTATGGTTCTATAATCTATGAAATAATATTTGGGCATAATATTTAGGCAAGAATTTCTCCTTCAATTTTTTTTTCATTTTATGCCAAACCCTAATATTTTCCTTTCCTTTTCTTTGCCTCTCCTTCTGTAGATGATCCCACAAAATCAATGCATGTCCTTTCAACTTTATGAATGTAAGCTTTAATTTTATTTCCTTTGAAAGTTCTCTCCACTCAAAGAACTTCTCCATGTTATTCAACTAGTCTATAAACTCTTATGGTTTCAATCCTCCTACATACTCAAGGACATCAACCTTGATCCCATATCTATTTCCTTCCAAGGCCCTAATTATCCTATCCTCGAAATAATGCTCCTCTAGCTTCTCCTCTGGTTCTTCCTCTACATGAACCTCTGATTTGTTGTCTTCTCCCACAGTCTCATCATTAGAATCCAGATCTACAAAATCCATTGTATGTCTTTCCCTATACGAGCCATCATTCTAGTCAAATGAGAAAATTGTACATGCATCTCCTACATAAGCCTATTACCCTAGGCATAACCTCCTCTTTCTCTCTTCAAGCTAATCTACTCTATGTTATTCCAAATAGAAAAATAAGAATAGCAAAATAAATGTAATCGACAAGATTACATTCTATTCCCCAACAAGATCTAACTTGCTCTGATACCAAATGATGTAAATCCAACTACAAGAGGTTAGAACAAATACCTCTCATCACATAAAAACTATGGTAAATAGAAAATAAATCGATAAAACCCCTATTCTCATAAAAATTACAATACATGGAAATAAACCAATAAATGCTTTATTTTTCATTCTTGGATTCACCTTCCTTTTACAATGCAATACCAAGGGAATATATATCTCCAAATAAACCCTAAAACAAAACCCTAAAGTTTAAAGCCCTAAATATAAAAAATTACTATTTTCGATAATTTTTTTTGGTCAAAAAAATGTCATTTTTAGTTGTTAATATTTTCGAAAAATTATTTTTCATCAAAAATTACCATTTTTAGTAATTACTATTTTTGGTAAATTGTTTTTTCATAAAAAATTGCCATTTTTAGTAATTCACAAAAAAACTCGGATTGACATGCAAATTAACACACAACTTTGTAACACCCATATTAGGCATCCTAGAAAATATCGACACCTAATCATGCATAAATAAAAAGTATTTAAAAACTTCTAAAAAAAACACCCTTTAAAAGATGCTCTTGCATCAATATCGCTAACCAAAGTAAACTAGGTGAGGATTGGTAGGACTTGGGCTCCATCATGGCTTGGATTTCATCATCAAGCATATGTATGTAGGAATCCAGGTGAAGGCCTTAATTTGAGACAAGCTCATTATACCTCTCCAAATTTTAGCACCTCACCTACTTACAATCATAATATTAAGGTTACTAGTTTTGTACATCCCACACTTTGGTATTTAGTTGTGTAATCTAGTGTTGGAGATATTTGCCTACACATTCATCTATTGTAGATATTAGCTTTTACATTCATCTACAACATTTTAGTTTGGGCTACACATATTTTTTTTAGTACTTCATATTTAGCCACATCATCATCCTACTGCATTAGGACTTATAATCACTCACTTGTATAACTTATCATTTGTAAAAGAGATTCGACTTGGATGGTGAGCAAGATCTAGTGGATCTCATTCATTGTCATCACTTGGATCACTATTTACTGGTATATTTTTTCTCACTTAGTCATATGTTCCTTATTCACATCTTGACACACCTCTTTTAGACCTTTGTAGTGTCATAGGTCACAATGAATTCCAACTTCAAATAAAATGTTGAATGTACCTTCAAAGATAAGGATAATTTGGATTAATGGTTCACAAGCCTTAGGATAGCTACAAAATTTGAGAACCTATGGTGCAAACATCTAGATGAAAATATCACACCATCCATAGGTGCTCTTGCCCTAGAAAATATCAAATAGATGATGAATGAATTCATGCCAGCATCCTACTTATCACAGAATATCACCTTCATAACTTGATTGATGAAGCCAAGTATGATACATCATGGTTAGTTCTTGAAGTCTTCAAAAAAAACTTTGATACCCAATTTGACCTAGAATTTGTTCATCTTATCCTCAAGATGAATCAAATAAAGATGCAAAAAGGACACTCCAATTACACCATCAACCTCCTTTGCCCTATTAAATAGGTCATTGATAAATACTTAAAAAAATCAATGTATCACATGTGCTTTCCTCATTCAGTCATGTCTTCACATTCCAGACTACAAGAACTTGCTTACCAGTTTATCATCTAGTGGAAACTTAAAAACTATCAAATTTGAAGCCTTAGAAAAAAAATTCATTGAACTTGAAAAAAAATTTGACACAAACTTCACCAGTTTTGACCCTAGAGGTTAAACCTTTCAGGTGTATGAAGATGTAAATTTTTCAAACAGTCATGGTAACAAAATTTATGGTCAAGATCATGGTTGAGGTAAAGACAAAGGAAAAGTATAAAGTTTTAATAATGGTCAACATGAACACTGATGACATCAAAATAGTCAAGGAAAACATAATCAAGGACAAATAAAATAGCCTAGTACCTCTCAAGGAACCAACAACTCAAATATCATGTGTAAATGATGTAATAGAAAAGGGTACTATGCCACTAATTATCGAACTGACATACACAATATCAAGTAGTTTCAAAAGCATAGTGCACATAATGTAAATGAAGATGACTTTGATCTGGATGTCTTCCATAGTGCTCAATTTGTGCATGCCCAGATCATCAGCACATGAGCACCTATATCACCATCTTTTGACCATCCCAAAATATTCATTGAAGCACATTCAAGATATGTTGGCTATAACATTTCTCATTCTATATCGTAACCCATTGGATTTTCCCACAATGTAGCCTTCGCTAGTAGGTCATGGATCATAGATACTGAAGCCACCCAACCCATGACTTTCAATAAGGACTTATTTTATGAATTCACCTCAGAAGTACTTGGTATAATTCACATGGTTGAACAATCCTTTCAACTAGTTGAAGGAGCTAGAATTGTTCAATTAAAACTTCTCAGATTACCTAATTTTTAGCTACTTAATTTTCTCTACATCCTTGATCTAAAACAAAATTTGTTGTCACTATCCACACTCATCTTCCATGGATTTGATCTGAGTATCACTACCATAGATAAAAATATTGGATTCCTTCATCCATCCTCAAAAACAATGGTCATGACTGGTTCTTTAGATGGAAAACTCATCAAACTTGCTAGATATCCTACTTCTGAAGTTCAATTTACCAAAGCTAACATGGTACTTAATGACACCTTGACTCCCAAGAAACCTTTTGTTGATGCATCATGGCATGCTCACATAGGTCATGTCAAATTTGATCAATTGATACAAATGAAGTCCACCATCAAGGGACTACCACAATTCTCTTCCAAAACCATCAAATGTGAATCATGCATCATTGAAAAATCCTCTTGATAGATATTTCCAAAGAGTTAGTGGAATTTCACACAAAAATTGAAGCTAGTTCACACAGGCATTTGCAAGCCATTGCCTATTTACTCATTAAAAGGTAAAAGGTATTACATCACCTATTTACTCATTAAAAATCCTCTTGATAGACATTTCTAAAGAGTTAGTGGAATTTCACACAAAAATTGAAGCTAGTTCACATAGGCATTTGCAAGCCAATGCCTATTTACTCAAAGAAGCTATGGATCAACTATTTGGAGAAGTCTAAAGGATTTGAATTTGAAGAACACAAGCTTATACTGAGAGGGGGGTGAACAGTATAAGACCACTTTTTACTTTTCTTTCCCAAATAGTATTATCCAATATAATCAATGGCAATATCAATAGCAATAACCAAAGCAATGCACAAATCATCACACACAATAGAGACACCAATTTAACGTGGTTCACCCAATGTGGGCTACTCCACGGAGAAAATATTTCACTAAAATTTTCTCAATCAATCTCTTGGGAATCCTTTCCCTATTACAATGTTTATGGATCTCTATCCAAAGGAGACACCAATCCCCTAATCAAGTTCGTGGATCTCTATCCATAGGAGAACTCCTTTCTCCTTAGCTCTGACTGGTGATCTTCTAGAAGAACTGTTGCTCCCACTTGCTCTGGCTAATGGATCTCTATCCACTGAAGACACCTATCCTCACTACCCTGGCTAATGGATCTCTATCCACTAGAGACTATCATCCTCTATACTCTATCACCTTCAAAGCTCTATCTCAAATCTGCACTAAACATAGTCCTTCGGTCTAGCACAAATCTGCTCAATCTCTGTCTCTGGTCTGGCACAAACCTGTCCTCAAATCTGCACCAAACTCTATCCTCTAATATACACTAAACATAATCCTTCGATCTAGCACAAATCTATCCTCAATATCTATCCTCAAGCCTTAACACAAAGCTTGAATCAATCTCAAATCAACTCTGCTAGATCTGCCCCAAACCTTAACTCAAGGTTTGAACAAATCAATCAATCAACTCTGCTCACAAGTCTTCTCAAAGACTTATCTCAAATCTGCCTTGTAAGCTTCCACAAAATCTCACACTAATCTATCCACAAGTCCTCTCTAGAACTTGTCCAAATCTGCTCAACAAGTCCTCACTAGAACTTGTCCAAATTGCTCAACAAGTCCTCACTAGAACTTGTCCAAATCTGCTCAATAAGTCCTCACTAGAACTTATCCAATTCTCTCAATCTGTATTGTAAGCTTCCACAAAAGCTTACACAAATCTATCCACAAGTCTTCTCAAAGACTTACCTCAAATCTTCTCAACAAGTCCACACTAGAACTTGTCCAATCTCATAGAAACATAAAGAGAATTGTTAGAGACTCAATATGCTTCACATTCATCACAATGCTCAATCACTTTCAATCACTCTTTTAGAAACATATAGAGAATTGTTAGAGACTCAATATGCTTCACATTCACCTCAATGCTCAATCACTTTCAATCACTCTTTTAGAAACATATAAATAAACAACAAAACTCTCTCTTTTATCACAGAAACATATAGAGAATTGTTAGAGACTCAATATGTTTCACACTCATCAACACTCAACCTCTTTCTCAATTCAATTCAGAATATAGAACAATTTGTTTCATAGAACTTGAACAATTCACTTTAACACATTCACTTGACTAGGCTCAATCAACTCTACTCAACCAATCACTCAATGAAATAATCCTTGCTCACAAACTCTAGTCCAAGCATATGAACATTCACTCAAATATTTCCAACAATGCTTATCAACCAATCTCACATAACAATGATACTCATGTTCTTTCCAAACCCTAGTTCAAGTTCTTCACTCAACCATTCACTTCAACAACAATGCTTATAAACCAATATCACATAACAATGATACTCATGTTATTTTCAAACCCTAGTTCAAGTTCTTCACTCAACCATTCACTTCAACAACAATGCTTATAAAACAAGGTGCATAGCATTCACTTCACAATAGCTCAACAACTCAATAAGGAAACCTAATCAAGTCCTTTTCACTCCAAAGTTGTTTTCCAGAAAACCAACCAATCAACTCAACCAAGGAAGAATGTGCCCATACCTTTTTCTTGATGAGGAGTAGACCACACAAATCTGCCATAATCATAAACACTTCTTTGCCAAACTCAAGGAGGTTAGAAGATAATAATCTCTCTCTCAAGGAATCACAATACAAAATAATATCAAACACAAATACACCTTATCACTCCATCTTTAAAATAACATCCAACACCTTAAAAATATTAGAACAATTACTTTCACAATAATCCCTTTGGCAAAAAGTCCTTTAAAATAAAATCAACACCTTAAAAGGCTTACTCCTCCAATATGCAAATATAACAATTAGGACTTTATTTTAAAATTAAGATCAAACTCCTTATAACTCCCTTCACTATTTTACCATGAAAAATCACCACAAGAAATTAACTTTAATTAATCCTTATGCCTCCCAACTACCTCACATCAAACCTTAGGGCAATGAAAATTAAATTAAAAAATGTACCTTTGCCCTTAGTGGGTTTTGAACCCACGACGCTGCCTCCCCAAGCGCCCTAGCCATAGCCTTGGCTACCGCATGAGCTAGGTGCTCACGTGGGAGCTAGAGTGCCCACGCACTCTATTACCTTCTCTGCCACCACCAAAACAGAAATGCAAAAAGGGCTTCCAAACTTGCTATCATCAGGTTTCGAACCCGTAACCACTCTGCCACAAGCACCAAGCCAAATGCCACCTGAGCTAGCCACCGGATGGTGCTAGGAACTAAGCACCTCGACGTCTTAAACACACCAAATTTTGGATTTACGTAGTGCACGAAAACTACTATGTTTCCTCCACGAGTTACAACACATTTTTCAAAGGATATCACACATACTTTTTGGCCTTAGCAAAGGCAATATATATATGCCTTTATTATCACTTCCATCACGTCGAGGGGGGAAGTCTTTGACTTGCACATCGGTGGAATAAACTTAGGTTTTGCCACTTCGAATAAATAAATAATATTTATTTATAAAATTTAAATTCAATTTGAATTTAAATATTTATAAATTAAATATTAAAACTTCCTTGGGCTTTCTAATTTGAAATTAAAGGCCTCCTTGGGTTTTTATAAAAAACCTTTTACATTGCTCATCCATGGTTTTAATAAAAACCTTTTATTTTGTTCCTTCATGGTTTTAATAAAAACCTTTTATCTTTGCTCACATAAAATTATGAAGCTCTTTTGGAACCAATCAATTGCATTTCTCCTTAGGACCTTTTGACATCAATGACAACTCACTCTTGACATCAATGACAACTTATCTACTCAAAATGTCCAACAATCTCCCCCTTTGTCATTGATGGCAACCCAAATTATTTTTACCAAACACTTGACCTTTTTCTTGTTCTGCTCCCCTGGGACATTGCTCCCCTGACTCAATGCTCTCTCCTTAAACCAAATCTCTCCCCATTTGACATCAATGGAAAAGGGTCACCTTTGGGGCTCGAGGCTAAGAATAAGTCTCTTAGCTTAGCCCCTCCCCCACCTCCTCTTGAGGTGGTTAATTATGGGGTGGGAGTATTTCTACTCCCAACAAGCACTGGTCTTTACCTTTGTCATCTTTCCTTCTCATATGATCCTTTGATTCCTTTGATTGTTCCTGTTCATGTCCATGTTTCTATTCCTGTTCCTATTATTATTCCTGTCCATGTCCATATTCCTATTCATATTCTTGTTCATGCTTGATTCTGGAATGTCTGCTCTACACCACTTTGTTGTATGTCCATCATTATTGCACTTATAACACTTAATGTTATTATTCCTTGGAGGTGCAAATGTCTTGGGATTTCTCCTGGTGAAGCCATATCTATTCCTATCATGAACCCTGCAATTCATTACCTTGTGACCAAACTGATTACATGAGTAGAAATACCCATGGAAAAGTTATATATTCCTGAAATTCCCATATTCCTATCTTTCATGTGTCCTACATTCTGAAGCCTTGTGCCCAAATCTATGACATGAGAAACATCTTCCATTGAAGTTTCCTTGTCTTGACCTCATTGGTCTCTTAGTCTCTCTTAACCTATTATGATTGTTGTTCCATCTGTTTCTCATTTGTGCATTGTTCCTTTCCTTGTTGAACTTTCTATTGTCCAACTTATCCTCAGAAGTCTCACTCTTTCTTTCACTCTCTTCTTTTGAAGCTTCTTCTTCTTTGGTACTTGAGCTTGACTCTCCTTTTTTTGCTTCCTGTTTCCCTTGTTCTTCTTCAAAACTAAGTCCTATTTTGGTGATTGATGATCTTTGTGCATTGATAATCCTGTCCAAAGTCTTTGAATTTTTCTCAAACTTGTGTAGCTTGTCCTTAGAGCCTTTTACTTCCATCCTTAGTGAAACTATCTCATGTTCTAATTTTTCACATTCTAGATCTTTTGTCTTTAATTCTTCAGTCATACCTTCTTCCATTTTCCTTGCTTCTTCAACCTTAATTTTGAAGTTAGTAAGCTCTTGTAGAAACTTTGCTTTTGCTTTCTCATCTTCTTGAGCTTGAACCCTTAATCCTGAGTTCTCCCTTTTTAATTCTTCAAGATCAACAATAAGTCTTTCACATTCTAGCTCTTTTACCTTTGATTGTTCAACCATACCTTTTTCAACTCTCCTTACCTTTTCAACCTTATCTTTCAAGTCAGAGAGATCTTGTAGAAGCTTTGTCTTACATTTCTCATCCTCTTGTATTTGAGCCTTTAATTCTAAGTTCTCCTTTTTCAACTTAACAAGTTCCTTAAGAGTAGCTTCCTCCTCTTTTTCTAAATTTCTCTCTTTTATTTGATCTTCAATAGGAGTATTTTCTTCTATTACTAAAAGTAGAGTTTCTTCTTCATACCTATTTTGATTATCCCTGTTATCTTTTTCTGAACCAACCTCTAGGACTTCAGTTCTGAGAGTATCATCTTCATCTTCACCGCTACTAAATCCATTGCAATAACCTGCATCATGACCGAGTTGACCACAAACAAAATATTCTTCACCTTCTTGTGAACAATGAGCTGCAAGGTGACCTGTCTTCCTACATCTGGTACAAAACTTTATCAATCTGGTTATCTCTCCATTGCTTGATTCATCTCTTGAATCTATTTCCATTTTTCCTCCCAAAACAACAATATCAAATTCATCTTCTTTTTCTTTCATGACCATGTGTGTTCTTTTCTTCTTGTGTCTCATGGTTCTGCCTTTGCCTTTCTTTGCCATTTGTGTTCTTGTAAGATCTTCCTTCAAGCTGTTAAACCTTTTCTGAAGGAACCAACTATGATACCAATTGAAGAACACAAGCTTATACTAAGAGGGGGGTGAACAGTATAAGACCAATTTTTACTTTTCTTTCCCAAATAGTATTATCTAATATAATCAATGGTAATATCAATAGCAATAACCAAAGCAATGCACAAATCATCACACATAATAGAGACACCAATTTAACGTGGTTCACCCAATGTGGGCTACTCCATGGAGAAAATATTTCACTAAAATTTTCTCAATCAATCTCTTGGGAATCCTTTCCCTATTACAATGTTTATGGATCTCTATCCAAAGGAGACACCAATCCCCTAATCAAGTTCATGGATCTCTATCCATAGGAGAACTCCTTTCTCCTTAGCTCTGACTGGTGATCTTCTAGAAGAACTGCTACCCCCACTACTCTAGCTAATGGATCTCTATCCACTAAAGACACATGTCCTCACTACCCTAGCTAATGGATCTCTATCCACTAGAGACTATCATCCTCTATACTCTATCACCTTCAAAGCTCTATCTCAAATCTGTACTAAACATAGTCCTTCGATCTAGCACAAATCTGCTCAATCTCTGTCTCTAGTCTAGCACAAACCTATCCTCAAATATGCACCAAACTCTATCCTCAATATCTATCCTCTGATCTACACTAAACACAGTCCTTCGGTCTAGCACAAATCTATCCTCAATATCTATCCTCAAGCCTTAACACAAAGCTTGAATCAATCTCAAATCAACTCTGCTAGATCTGCCCCAAACCTTAACTCAAGGTTTGAACAAATCAATCAATCAACTCTGCTCACAAGTCTTCTCAAAGACTTATCTCAATTCTGCCTTGTAAGCTTCCACAAAATCTCACACTAATCTATCCACAAGTCCTCTCTAGAACTTGTCCAAATATGCTCAACAAGTCCTCACTAGAACTTGTCCATCAAAATCCTCACTAGAACTTTCCAAATCTCTCAATAAGTCCTCACTAGAACTTATCCAATCTCTCTCAATATGTATTGTAAGCTTCCACAAAAGCTCACACAAATCTATCCACAAGTCTTCTCAAAGACTTACCTCAAATCTGCTCAACAAGTCCACACTAGAACTTGTCCAATCTCATAGAAACATAAGGAGAATTGTTAGAGACTCAATATGCTTCACATTCATCACAATGCTCAATCACTTTCAATCACTCTTTTAGAAACATATAGAGAATTGTTAGAGACTCAATATGCTTCACATTCACCTCAATGCTCAATCACTTTCAATCACTCTTTTAGAAACATATAGAGAATTGTTAGAGACTCAATATGCTTTTCTCTCTTTTATCACAAAAACATATAGAGAATTGTTAGAGACTCAATATGTTTCACACTCATCAACACTCAACCTCTTTCTCAATTCAATTCAGAATATAGAACAATTTGTTTCATAGAACTTGAACAATTCACTTTAACGCATTCACTTGACTAGGCTCAATCAACTCTACTCAACCAATCACTCAATGAAATAATCCTTGCTCACAAACCCTAGTCCAAGCATATGAACATTCACTCAAATATTTCCAACAATGCTTATCAACCAATCTCACATAACAATGATACTCATGTTCTTTCCAAACCCTAGTTCAAGTTCTTCACTCAACCATTCACTTCAACAACAATGCTTATAAACCAATCTCACATAACAATGATACTCATGTTATTTTCAAACCCTAGTTCAAGTTCTTCACTCAACCATTCACTTCAACAACAATGCTTATAAAACAAGGTGCATAGCATTCACTTCACAATAGCTCAACAACTCAATAAGGAAACCTAATCAAGTCCTTTTCACTCCAAAGTTGTTTTCCAGAAAACCAACCAATCAACTCAACCAAGGAAGAATGTGCCCATACCTTTTTCTTGATGAGGAGTAGACCACACAAATCTGCCACAATCATAAACACTTCTTTTCCAAACTCAAGGAGGTTAGAAGATAATAATCTCTCTCTCAAGGAATCACAATACAAAATAATATCAAACACAAATACACCTTATCACTCCATATTTAAAATAACATCCAACACCTTAAAAATATTAGAACAATTACTTTCACAATAATCCCTTTGGCAAAAAGTCCTTTAAAATAAAATCAACACCTTAAAAGGCTTACTCCTCCAATATGCAAATATAACAATTAGGACTTTATTTTAAAATTAAGATCAAACTCCTTATAACTCCCTTCACTATTTTACCATGAAAAATCACCACAAGAAATTAACTTTAATTAATCCTTATGCCTCCCAACTACCTCACGTCAAACCTTAGGGCAATGAAAATTAAATTAAAAAATGTACCTTTGCCCTTAGTGGGTTTTGAACCCACGATGTTGCCTCCCCAAGTGCCCTAGCCACAGCCTTGGCTGCCACATGAGCTAGGTGCTCACGTGGGAGCTAAAACAGATACCAAGGGATACAATATTTAGCTTAGATAAATATATGCTAGAGCACCTAGATCATTACCTAGATAAATATATTTAGGTTACATTGGATACCAAGGGATACAATATTTAGCTTAGATAAATATATGCTAACATATATGATATTTACATTCTAGTCTTTGGAGGAAGACATTGAAAAGTTACTCAAAACTCTAGAATCTACAAATCAACCCACAAGTTTGAAGGAACCAAACTATGGTACTAACTAGATATTTGTATCTTCTACACCTTTTACCCTTCACATAGTAATTTTGATCATAGTAAAAGTATTGTTTCATATCCATATTTATCAGAATCCTTCATACCTAATGATCCATTCTAGGATCATGATAAAAACTTTGAGGTAGGTGAGACATCCACATTGCTCCCTACTCGAGGAATTTGTGAAGCTTACCATATCTTAAAGGACATCAAACTAGACGAAGCAAGTAAAATGCATATAAGATGTGTCCTCAAAGCAAGAGTGCATGAATCATTACTTGTTGAATTGAAATCTATAGAACTACACCTCACTCTGAATAGTGAACCTCTCATGTACCAAGAAGCTATCAAAAACATAGCTTGGAGATATGCAATAAAAAAGGAGTATGAATCACTGATCAAAAGTGGTACTTGGAAGTTAGTTGATCTACCACTTGGAAAAAATATAGTTCAAAATAAATGGGTGTACAAAAACAAGTATAAAGCAAATGGCACCCTTGACAAACACAAGGTGATTTTAGTGTCTAAAGGCTTCACACAAAATTAATGTATTGACTATACTAAGGCATTTGAACCTACCATAAAATGGACCACAGTTAGGACTCTTGTAGCCTTAGTTGCACAACAAGGTTGGAAGATTCATCAATTAGATGTAAAAATTGCTTTCTTGAATGGTGAATTGAAAGAAGAAATATACATGGTATAACCAGAAGATTTTGAGATTGCAGGATATGAGCACAAGGTATGTAGACTCAAAAATTCTTTATATGGATTGAAGAAATCCCATATCACTTGGTTTAGCAAGTTATTATATCAGATGAAGCAACTTAAATTTGAAGTGTGTGATTACCAAGACATTGATGCAACACTGTTCATCAATCATAACAAAGACAAAGTCACATAAATCATAGTATTTATGGATGATATGCTTCTAATAGGTAATAGTGAACACATCATAAACACAATTAAAAAGGACCTTGCAATGGCTTTTGATATATCTAATCTAGGATTGATGAAATTCTATTTAGGCATATAAGTAACTCAAGAAAATGGTTAAAACATGCACACCCTATGACAACACCAATGGAATCAACTCTGAAACTCACCATGGATGATGATACACCAGAGGTAGATGCAAAAATTTATAAAATATTGGTTGGTAGTCTCATCTATGTTACTAACACAAGACATGATACCACTTATCGAGTAGGTATTCTAGCAAGTTCTATGACCAAGCCAAAGGAGAGTCACTAGCAAGTGACAACAAGAGTGTTGAGGTACCTAAAGACAACCCATAATTATGGCCTATTGTATGAAGAGAATGCAGATTTCAAACTCATTATGTACACAAAATTAAGCTTTGTAGGAGATAAAGACACTGGGAGATGTACGTTTGGGTACTTGAAATTTATTGGCTGAGAACCAATTTCATGGAGATCAAAGCAAAAAAATATTGTAGTAAATTCCTCGATAGAAGCCAAATATATTGTTGTAGCTAAGACAAGCAAATAAGTGGTATGGTTGAGAAAGCTATTACACACTCTCGATATCACTCAAAAAGGTCCTACAAGACTACATGTGGACAATCAATCAACAATCCACATGGCAAATAATCTTGTGTTTCATGACATAACCAAACACATAAGTACAAAAGTCCATATAATCTAAAAACATGTTCAAGATAGCATAATATAAAACTACTATCCAACAACAAATCAAATTATCGACATATTCACCAAGCCACTCCATAGGGTGAATTTTGAATAGTTTAGATAGCATATAGGCTTGAGAGCCTCTATCTCCCCTTGACAATGGAGATGTAACAAGACCAATAAGGCTAATGCTTATTCATAAAACCATATTCATGTGGGAAAAAAGTATTGGTCAGTCTCTGCTCTATCCCATTTGTAATAGTTTTTAAAAATCAATACCTGTAAAAACTTGAAAGGGCATGGGGGATGACCAAATGGTATATGGAGACCTAATTGATTGGAGCTGCATTTCATGGAAAATTGGCTAATCGGCTACACAAAGAGCCACCTGAGCCACTCATATACTAAAATAAAATGATCTTCTACCATTAAGGGAGGATTGAAGATATGTTAATGCTGCAAGGTCATGTTTATTAGTTAGGTTCCAAATTAATTATTATGAGGCTTTAATAAGACCTAATTAGAATAGGTTATTTTAATATGTAATGTCATTTCATGTTCATTTGAATTTCATGTAATATGGATTTGGGAACCCTAACCCTAATCTTATTTTTCAATATATAATTCCATAACACAAAGGGAGAAATGTGATTTTTCATTCTCTCCATTGTTGGAAATATTCTCCTCCTTTTTTCTTGTTTCATGTGGTTGAGCTTGGGCACATAGCATGTTAAATTTTCAAGGGGAGATAAATATTCTACTATAGGCCATTTAATGATCCACACTTCTAGTTGTAAATGGAGGTTTTTGTTCAGTCATACTTTGAAAATACGAGTTAATTTTTTTAATTTTATTGATAAAGCTGATCAGAGAAAAATGAGAAGATATTTTAAGAATCCTTATATCCCTTTTCTGATAGCATTGTCCCTCTTTGTGACTCCTATCAGCCCACCATTTGATATTTTATAAGAGAGATAACCCACAAGATTTATACAATGATCTATTCAAGGGGTCATTAACCTTCCCCCAGTTAAACTAACTTTTTGTTACTTTATTGTTATCTTTGTTTAATATGATTGAATCCAATCAAAACATTTATGTGGTATTTGATTAAAGTGCACTAAATTAAGTTTTATTAAGGAAAAAGGTTTAGGCTAAAGTTTTTAAGACCTATGTGGTGTGTCACATTGGATTCACCAAAGATGTAGACCTATATTCAGAGACATTGGTATCCAAGCCTAGGGGTCCACACTTGAATGAAGATTCTTGCCTGAATCCCATCATTGTTTTATTTATTTAGTAAGGAGAAAAAATTCATGAAGAGTGTTTTATGGATTTACTCTAAAACCCATGTTTTGATGTGTTCAATTTGAGAAAACACCTATACTTTGATAACTACCAATTTAATGAGCTATAGGCTTTTGAAATACAATGCAAGGAAGACAATGATGCACTTAAAATATATCTAAGTCCTATATGTACTTCTAATTTCTTTACAAAATACTACACTAGACTAGAATAGGAAAATAAATGTCTTTCACTTTTAAGCAAGGGTGCAAGGGGGGTGCATAAACAAAAATTAGCCTAATTATGAAAAACTACACGTAATTTGATTTGATGCCTAATGAATACAAAAAATATAGCTAATCCTATGTTATTTAAATTTCCTTTATTAATGTGTTAATATAATTTAAAAAAAAATTATCAATAATAAATAAACTTGTAGTAAAGTAAAACAAAAAAATCGTAGTACTTGAGGGTGTATCATGCCAGTGTCATTGGCTACATTAAAAAGTTTACCTAGTGCAACTAGAGGTTATAGTGGCAACAAGGAGTAGTATTCAAACCCATGAGGTGATGATAAAATATTATGAGTTACTGATTCCTCTAGTATAAGCAAAAAAAAAAAAGTAAAATAGAAAAGAATACATAAAAATCAACAAAGGATAAATTTATCACCTAAATATAGATTCATTGCTTGCAAATAAGTGTCCCTAGTATTAGGTTTTCTACCTAATGACCTATGAATTTGCATAAAAATATGAAAGGGAAAAAATAATAGGATTTAGCATTAGCGTACCTTCTTGATGCTTGGGAAGTTGTTAAACTTCCTTGTTTTGTATTCAAGCCCCTTGTCCTTTTTGCAAAAGCAAATTTGAATTGGTAGAAGATGATTATTCATATAAAACTAAAATAGAACTGCTACAAAATTAAATTAAACTAGTTGAGAAGGTGCTAGGATAACCCTAGGCTTGAGTAAGGGTTATTTTGATGTTATAATTGATAAAATCATTGAATAAAAAAGGTTCACAACTTATAGGGCAAGTTCATCATCTATAGGATAAGTTCACAATATATAGAGCCCATGACCTATTACCTTGATTTTATGATTAAAATAGAATAATTTTAGGATGTAAAAATAGAGGATTAACTAAAATAATTTTGAGGAATAAAAAAACATCAAAAGCATAGCCAATAAGCATCCTAAGAGAATTCATAGCCTAACAGTCCTGCTAGCTATAAATTCATAGTGTAAGTTGTAAAAGGTGAAACAATGGTTGAATTTTCTAGGTGTTAGATTAAGAAAGAGAATGGAGGTTCCTCACTAATTCCTACAAATGATGTAGGGTGACTTAAAACAAATTCCACAAACCTAATACAAAAATTAACATGCTAAAATGAAGTAGATACACAATTAAAATCTTGCAAAAAGAGGTTATATGGAAAGGTATAATGTAATTAATTAGAGCAAAGGGGGGTAACAAAAAATCAAAACATCTCAAAATCAAAATAACATGACAAGAGAAACTCTCCTTTCCACCATGAGAAATAAGTTCTTGCATGCAATGTTTAAGGAATCATGGAGGTAAAAAAGCGTCTTGAAGAGCAATGCTTGTTCTAAAGTGCAAGAGCATTTTAATAGAGATTTGTTGTCATTCAATCACTTATTTTTGAGAGGGAGGTGCTTCAACATATAGATTTATAGGGCTTAGAGAAGAGGAGGAAATATTTTCAAATATTTGTGAAATTAGAAAGAAGCTAATTCTAACTAGGCAAAAAAAATAGGTTCGAGGTGTAGACAAATTGGTTCTCCTAAACCTCGTAAGGGGGGCGAATGTCCAAGGTTAAAATCTTGGGCCTCGTCGGACTGAATGCTTGTCCCTTTCCTGGTGCTTTTAGTGGCATAAAATATTTAAAATGATCGTGGCATGGTGGTTATAGGGACGGACTACGCGAAGATCTATGTGACAACTTCTAGGGAGGACAACGCAAAATACTGTGGTGGCCATAAAATTCCAGACAACCTACCCGAATTTGTGGCTACTATTGATTCCACCATGTAAAAAAAACTAGGTAAAAAGTAAGGTTGGATAGGTTGTATACTTTGATCAAATTGGTATACATAAAAAGTAAGCTAATTTAGAAATACTTGGAGGCATGTCAATCCAATCGAAGTTATCTAGCTACTAGTATGGATAGACACAAGCACCAAGATGATAAACCTTTTATTTTACATGTTTAGAGATAAATTTGTTGCCTAGATAAATTCATGGCTACGAACATGTTTGGGTAGTAAATTTATACATTTGACCATTGGAGGGAGAGAAATTTTAAATTTTTATCTCTAAATAAGGTTTTTCACCAAGAAGACAAATTCACTACAAAATAACTTGTCTATGAGTAGCAAAATTATTGTGAATGCTCAATTTGTATATTGAAGGCTAAAAATTGACTTGGATAGGCTATCAAAATTTACTAGAATCCTGTGATGTGATGGGTGAGAAAAATTAAGTGTCTAAAAGAATGCACCATTGTAAATGTATTATATGTTCTTAGACTTATAAATAATTTATTTTTTGTCTCTCAAATGATGAATATAAGAGTCGTTGTTGATTTTCAAGTTGTTAAGAGACATAAAAGATGCTTCATCTCAAGAATAAAAAAATTAGAAGGAATAACATCCCATAAAAATATACTATTTTCTCTAGATGCCATTGCATCCCCACCACTTTAGATGTTATATTAATTCAAAAAGAGGGATAGAGCTCAAATGGTAAAAAAGAAAGAAAGAAAAAGATGATTAAAAAATAATTAAGAGAAAACAACTAAAAAACAAAGTAAAAATACCTTGGTGGATACACAGGAAGAAGATGATGAATATATATTGCTAAAAGTATGAATACAAATTATTGCCAAAAGAGCTAATGGTCCAAAGTTTTTGTAATCAATATTTTAAGAATTCATTAATGACATTGATAAAGTAGTTAACAACAAAGAAATAGATATGACACTTCCTATTGATTTAGTCAAGATTATTTATGTGTCATTTCTTATACTTGAAATATATAAAGAAAATAATATAAGACAAGATGAAATGATTGCAAATATAAAGGATAAATATATAATTATTAATGTGATGTGCAATACAAGTGATCTTGTCATAAAAAAGAAATTTCTTACTGTTGGCAGTCTTGCCACACTAAATTTTGATTATAAAAATTTAAAAGAATATCACATGAATGATGCAATTGTTCTGATTTTACTGTTTTAATGTAATGCTTTTGTTTCCCCCCTTTGAGTGATTTCATTAAATAAATAAGGTTGATTTCATCCCTGGAGATGCACAATAAATTTTACCAATAAAAATTAATGGAAGTCATGGGAAAAATGTAAAAGGGAAAAATAGATGGCAAGGAACGTCTCAGGATCGAAGGAGCAATGGAAATAGTCTAAAGCTTTGGCAGTTTTTATTTAAGGGAAAGCACCAATGAAAGATAAGTGCAAGACATTTTCACCCTAGAGGGGTGAAAATCATTTTTGTTCTTCTTTTAGGGTGAAAATACCATGATAAAAAGATTCTGTCCAATAAGAAGGAAAAAATTTACAAGTAAAAAAGGGCAAAAATAATGGATGAAAAAATGGTCAAAGTCAAAAGTGCCCCTGGAAGGGGACGAAAATGATTTTCACCCCTATTTAGGGCAAATTTCCAGTTGAAGGCATTTTGGGACGAAAATCAAGTGAAAAACATGCCTAGAGAATTCAAATTCAAAGTCGCCCCTACGGGGGGGCTAAAATCCCAATTGAGAATGATTTTTAGAATGCAGATGATAAAGTGACATCATCCAGGTGAAGATTCCTTAAGTCAAAGCCAAATTCACCCTTGGGGTGGTGCAAAAATCATTGTCACCCCTCTTAGGGGTGAAATCAATTATCTTCACCTCAATTCTTGTAGAAGTCATTCTATTCCATTTTTGTTTCAGGTGAAATTACTCGGGAGAAGGGTGAAAGTATACTGAAGGGCGAAAACACCATTTATTTAGGCAAAATCAATTCTTTCTCTCTCCCCTCAGAAAAATATTTCTTTCAATGCACCCCTATTGCTGATATTTTTTGGGAAAGATCAAAGACTAGTGAAATTTAATTTTTGAAGCAATAAGATTGATTTTTCCAGGATTCTTGTTGAGGAGATGCCAGGATTAAATGCTACATCCTAAAATCTGATGCAATATCATTCATTTTTGAGGTGCCCTCCATGGATTTTTTTCTTTTCAAAGCAAAGTTAATGTTCATTGGATATCCACTGGCAAGGGTAAGATTCTAAGGCATAAAGTAATGGAATGGTGTCTAGAATTTAATATCCAAGCTCCTATTTGCTGCATGATGTTGCTGAGTTTAGATGCATCGAAGCTTGGAACATTTTTCCTATCATCCATATCTACTGATTTCCTAGGTGCATTCCATGAAAACTGGATCATTGCTTCCTGAAGAATATTTTGATTCAATCATTATTATTACTGAAGAGAAATGCTCTAGTTGGTCTTTGACTAGCCGATATTTTGTTTTAATTTGCATTTAATTTTAGAGATGAAAACCTCTATAAATACTAAGAATTTTGATGTAATGAAGGAGGATAGATATTTTGGAGAAAAACACTTTTTATACATCAATATAAGGATATTTGGTTTCTGGTCCCTTGAGTAGTGTTGTGTTTGATCACTTTATGCTTATCATTTTTTATTATGTTCATGTCCATTATTAGCTAATTTTAAATTATACATCTGAATTTAACTACTGTTAGTGAGGGAATGAATACTTAAATGCTTCTTGGCGTTTATCTCTACAAAATATGAGTGGTTCCTATGCCTTTCCTTCTGTTGTATGCTAATTAACACTTGATGTGAATTTCAGCTGTTAGTTTATCCCCGCTTAACAAATCTAGATCATAGCCATAATTACCATTTCTTTCTATCATTTCCCATCTCTTTCCTGTTATCCTAAGCTTCAACCAAATTATATTAGTAAGGGAACAAACCCTCTCTAGATATTGGCTTGAAGAACATCTCTCTCCTTCGACATTTCAATGTTGGCCGGGTCTAGGGCACATACATTTTATGATTAGGCATATTTGTGACCAACAATTTTTGGCACACCCGGTGGGATAAATTATCTCCATAGTTTAAGGGAGCTCGAGTTGGTGAATCTCTGGCTTGCTATTATCTAGAAAAATCACCATAGGTGCTAATAGTTTCAGCACACTTTGAACAGTGTTGAGTTTTGATGTTCACCTTTGTAATGTTGATTAGAACATTTGGTAACTCAGATTTACCCAGAAGCCTCTGAATGTGAAGTGAGTGAAAGCTTCCTTCATGATCACAAGATTGAAGGCCAAAAATCTAGAAGATCCCATTGAGTTTTATGAGCTTGACACCCGAGTGTTAGGAGAACATCCTAGATTAGTCACTCCAACTATCCCATAAAGTATAACTGTTGGTCATCAGATCCGCATAGGAAAGGACTTTCGGTGGGTTTGCACGCCCTGGACCTATGACCAACATTGAAATGCCGAGGGGAAGAGATGCCCCTCATGCCAATCTCCGAAGAAAGGCCGGCTCCTATACTAATCTACTTTTGGGGTTTGAGACAAGAGTGCAGGAAAGAAATAGACAGAGTAAGGGTTAGGAAAATAAATAAAAATGGGTAAGGGTTAGAGAAAGAAATAAAATAGTAAGGGTTAGAAGATGATGATTTAAGGTGGGAGAGAACAGGAAGCACGATCACTCGCTAATAACTCGAATAGCAGCAAAGAACACCAAGAATAGATGAAATAAACATGATACTCGCTTTCCTATATATCCTTTGGACGAGTTCACAGGGTTCTCCTTTCTCTCTCGCTGGAATTCAGGGTTCAGAGTAACAGCGATTAAGACAAGGGAATAACAGAAACCACGACCCACCAGGCAACATAAAGGAAAGATTATACAATGTTTTTCCTCTCCTATGTATCCTTCAGGGTGAATTTTAGGGTACCGTCCCCAATCGCACACCGGATTCAGGATTCAGAGTCTCAGTATACGAGTGCAGACAGACAAAAGAATTAAGCATAGAAGGCAGCATAAAAGAGAGAAATGGTGTACAAAAATCTTTAGTATTAGATGCAAGACATCAAGTTACAACAACTTTCTAGTAGAAAGTTCCCCCCATTTTTACATTGCAAAGCCTAAGTTTTTATAGAGGACCCAACCCTCTAAGTAATTATTACAAAAAATGATGGAGTACACCCTCGGGCTCTGAGAAATCGGCTCCTCACGGTTGCTGCGACTGAGCTTTCAAATTGGTTGCCGAAACTGGCAACTGCGACTAGGTCAACCATGGAAATGTTCATTTAATGCATTGCCCGAGTGTCCCTGGCTTCTGGATGCTGTGCTTGAGTGATCGTTATGCCCATCGTGTTTTACTTCGAGGACTGTTACGTCCCTTTCGTTTGCCAAAAATGGTCAGCAAGCTTATCGGGCAAGAAAGGGAGTATTTATAAGGGGCTTTCGATCACCTTGGGAAGCTACCCGCCTTAGAACATGGGACCGAAAAGTGCTTCGCTACATCTCCACCTCGCCAAAGCCTTGGGCTGAAGTAGATCTTCCTTGATTTGTTCTTCGCAAAATAATGCTTCGCAAAAACTACTTCGGGGATGTCGAGTGCCGAGCGGGCTCCATATTTGAAATGGGGTTCTTTGTCCTTTGCTGGTGAAACTGATTTAGATGGAAAATGTTTTGGCTCGATTCTCTCTCAAAACTACAGTTTGGGGAATATCCTCCCGAAGCACTTCTCTATTTTTGAACCATTGTCATTTTGCTTTGGGCACTACTGCTTCGGGTGAAAACTGGCCGAAGTAGGTGTCAGAAATACTTCGAGCCCAAAGTAGTTTCTTTGCCTTAGCTGATTTGGATTATGCTCTCCTATTTCGGCGAAGTCGTTTGGATGCTGCTTCGCAAAACTTTTGCCCGAAGCGACTGCTGAAAATGCTTCGGGTGCGAAGCGATATCTTTGTATTTTCTTTGACGATATTACTTCGCAAGGCTTTCGCCCGAAGTGGTAATTTAAAGTACTTCAAGCCCGAAGCTCTTCCACATTCTCCTTCTTTCTCTTCGGTGAAGTTATTTTCCTTGGCCTGTTTGGTCACGAAGCTCTTTCTTCTTCATTTTATAAAAGGGGCGATAAGGAGAGTCAAAATTGCTCTAACTTAAAATAAAAGAAAAACTTTCAACAAGGAAATATTATACAAAATTCTACTATTCTTCTACCCCTTGTATAATGTGACAAAAAGTGTCAACATTCTTGGTGGCTCGCGGGGTGACGAGCTCATCTCAGCAAAAGAACCCTTTAGCCCTGGTCCATTGGGCTACGGAGTTACTGGTTCCCCTCAGATTCTGCTTCTGTGGTCTGTCCCTCTTCTTGTTCCTCTTCTTCTTCTTCTTCCTTCGGTGTAGCCTCTGGCTGTGGTGATGGTTCGAGGCGTTCACGGATGCACTTCATCGTTCTTCGGACATGGGACTAGGCGCCCTTTTGGAATGGCTCTTGATCTTGCAGCGCTTTGACCAAGTCATGAAATCGATTGATTTTCCCGACGTTAGCATTCTTGGCCCTGGTGAACAGGTCGTCGAGGCAAGCCGTGATATTATAGTATCTCAGGATGAAATCTGTCACCTACCCTTCTATAATTGGTTCTTCCCAGCCATCGATCTCCAAGACATCATTCTCGAATTGCAGCCAGACTGGCTTGAGGTCATCCTTGCTTAGAAGGTTTCCATCATCGTCTATGAAACTCGGGAAACCCAGGGAAGAAAGATCTTGAAAGTGGCACATTGTTGCACACTGCTCATTATCGAACATATCCTGGAGATTCCTTGCCTTTTGCACTTTTCTTACCTTGGAAAAGAAAGCGTGAGCAGTAGCTCGTGCCGTCGACCAATCTCTAGCCGTCCGAGACATTGTAGTGATCTACAAGTCTTGATATCTAGCATTTTGGACGTCAAACGCTAGCTTAAGTCGGATCCTAGATTTCTGTGTGACCTCATCAACGACTAGCCCTCCCTCGGCAATAGCCTGCTATGCTTCGGTGACATACGTCAAAATTGAAAAAGCACTGGTGCACCGAGGCCATAAATTTTTTAGCAGGTGTGCACGAATCTCCTTAATTCTAGCCATGTCAAACAGAGTTAGATCCTCTTTCACATACAGTGGAGCCTACATCTGCACGATTTTGTCTTCAAGCTCTCTGGCCTTCAGATCACTCTTGGTCTGTTTCTGCACTTGGCTCTCGGTTGTAGACTGGAGCTGTTGAACTTGCTACTTTAGGTCGAGCGTCTCCTTCTTCATCAATTTGCATTGCTCCTCAGCTTTTGCTAATTCGGAGCGAACCTTTGCCAGGTTTTCCTCTAACTTGACATTGGCGGCCTCGACTTCAAACCTGCGCTGGTTAGCAATGGTTGCATGTGCCCGAAAAGTCTCGATTCAGACATGCATAGAGGCCGATTCATTGTCAACATTCAGGTGTTCCAGGTCCTTAGGTGTCTCTTGATAATCATAGTTTGCTGGAGTCATTTCATCCAGAGGCTTTTGTACCTTGGGGACCTTGATTTTATGCACCTTTCCGGCCTCTAAATAAAAAACGGTGCATTTTTCAACTGATGTCGTCGAGCGCCCTCTTCTTTTCCTTGCCTCCCTTAGTATTTGCTTAGTGTTTTGCCGTGATTGGAATAGCTTCTCGACAAGGGGACAGTCCTTAATTAAGGACACCTATGATTTGGACAAGGCTAGATCTCCAGTCGAGGGAGTAAACAAATATAAAGAATGCACGGGGGATGCCTCACCAGAAGGCTCGGCGACAGGCGTGGTGGGAATTTCGGCAACCGGGGCTACCTCACATGAGATAAGGGGTTGGAGGGTGGGACTCAACATTGAAGTGGGACCCCTGCCTCTGCTAATGACCAGGGGTATGGTAGTGTGGAAGGGTGAAGTAGGGTCAATGGTCTTACCCCTGTCATGATCGTGGGATGAGACCGGACCAACAATAGGTGACGTGTGAGGGGGTGATGGGCTATGCAGGGGAGACTAGTGAGAACCCTCAGTTAGGGTTGTGGCAAAAATGTGTGAGACTAGGGCAAAGGGTGGAGAATGCGTACGTGTGTGCCCTCCTAGAATTGTGGCAGTGGTGACTTTTGGTGCAGTCGCATCTTGCTCTTTCTCGGCCTGGGCAATCCCAACTCCCATGATTTCTGCCTCGAGGGCCCCTTCTATCCAGGGGATTCTCCCCACATTGGTGACATTGACACCCGGGGTGGTTTTGGCACTTGACGGTGCTGCAACCTCGACACTTGCTTCATATGGGCCTGATATCGGTCTCCTAGTGGAGAGGCTTGCAAATCCTATGCGGGGTCGCTTTGGATAGTTCGGGGGAAGTGGGCCCTGTTCTGGCCTCTTTCTTTTGGTTCTCGCCAGCGGTTGTTCTGACTCTTCGAAGCTTGAGTCATGGCCTCATACAGGTATCTGAGGTGATATTTGATATGTAGCTTGGGCATTCTCCTCCCTTCCCCTCCCCGAAGTAGTATCATCTCTTTTTGGGCTTTCGCCCGAACCTGGGGTAGCTGGAGGGATGAAGGCGGCGAAGGACAAAGGCTTCCACTTTCCAGCGTTGGCTTTGTAAATTTTGGTGAAGTCTTTGTCTGTTGCCAAGAACCCATAAGAGTTCATTTTCTATTGGTGGACCCTCATTATCCACCACTCTCTCAGCTGAGCTGCATCCCAATTCCTTACTCCCTCCTTCAAGTCATCTTTTGCTTTCTTCCAGAAGGTGTAATTGGGGCTTGGGAGTGAATGCCGATCTGGGTCGTATGCGACCTCCATTGGGTAGAATTCATGCCAGGGAGGTAAGGATTCCATCCTCTCTAGATGCCACTCCAGATCCTTTCCCCGAGGATTATTTCTTTGTTTCACAATTTCGGGATAGGGGCAAACATGGAAGCTCTTGACCCGTATGTGGTCCCTCATCACTCCCAAAGGATCATAAAGCCATTTTTGGGGAATTTGGAGCAGGTCGAACTTGGCAAGCTTTTCTTCCAAGAAGACGTTATGATTCAGGGCAAACACTTCGATAACTCCTATCCTGAGAGGGAAGTCAAAAGTGTGGGCCCATTTCTGACCCTTGTCATAGATGGCATTAGTTGCATTGCTCTGCCTCACGACTTCCAATGCGAATTGATACTCAGAGGGGTAAACTAGCAGTAAGAAGGGCTTCCCTATGAAGCCAAAGATGTGAATCACCAGCCCCTACATTAGTCAGAAAATGTCTCCCCTCTTCTCCCGGACCACTATGTTTCTCAAGCCAAGGGGAACTCTCGGGGAGGACCTTGCTAACATACGCATGGAGGGTCCCAAGAATTTTTGATTAAAGGGGTAGTAGGACTCCGATATCAACGGTAGGGGAGTCCACTAATATATTGGCAAAGGACTTCCATCCTTGTTGCTTGCCGTAATGGCAATATGAGGAAAACTATTATGAACATGAAAGAAAAATAACCAAACAAGAAAGGAGCAGGGCCCGAAGCGCTGGCTGGTCCCAGCATTCTTCATGCTGGTGAGTTGCGCATGTAAGCCCTTGGCCACCCATTCTGCCCAGTCGACAAAGACTGGGTCGGTGCTGGGTTTCGAAGTATCGGGGGCATTGAACTCTCCTCTAGAAATGCACTCGGCCAGGGACACCTGCCATGGATATACAAAAGTGTTAGTAGATAGGCCTGCCACCCATGCAATGATGGAGAAGAGGTCAAATTTTTTAAAGGCCCCCAAGGGAAGGGGCATTTGGGGCAATTTTCCTGAAGGGAGCCTGCTTTTGAGGCTTTGCTGCAAAAATTTTATCATGTAGCCAGCAGATGTGAACCTCTCCGTTTGTTCACTCAAAACAATGTTGCGAACCATACATCCCTCGGGTGGACCCTGCTGTGGTGCAAAAGCTGCCTGTACATCTTCTTTCAAAATTGAAAATAGCTTCTGGCCAGATGTGTCTAACACCTGTCTGGTGGCGGGCTAGTAATTTTGTGCGATGGCATTGATCAGCTCAGGGCAATGGTGAGTGGGGGGCATCAGATACCAGTATATATGGGAGTAGTAAGTTGTAGTTCGTATGCTCTCTGTCGGGAGCCTACTTCTCATGAGCTCAACGGTGTTTCTGAGCTCAGCTACGCTCTTCGACAGCTCTGTATCCCTGATTCTTTTCCACCTATCCACTGGTGGTTCTAGGGGCTGCTCATCCTCGAAATCCCCCTTTTCTTCCATGACACGCTTATCTGGGTGAAGGCCCGAATCAACGGGCCTTGGCTTCGGCATTTTTCCATGGCCTTTTACCTTTGGTTTCTCTGGGGCTACTACTTCTAGCCCTTTTCCCTTCTCCTTGGAACTTTCCATCTGATGCTTAGGGCAACGAAGTTTGTAGTATGGAGAAAATTGGCGTCGAAGCTTTAGAGTGGGAAGTGGAAAAGTTTACAGGTTGGCAGCAGGGTCTGTATGAGTTGTTGAGCGAGTAATCCTTTGGCTACTTAGAGTCTGCATTATATAACCGCCAAAGACAACTACCCACATTTATGGCATGTGCCACAATTAATCCTGCACTTCTCACCTGAGAGATCATCGGTTCATCGGATCGGCCATACGATGGCATAGTACACAGGGCCATGCACTGTGATGATTACGACTACTTTGGGAACGCAGCCGTTTGCCACCTGGTACCTGGGGGAAGACTTTTCTCTCAACCGAATCCCCTGAGGATGTACCCGACGCCTTTTCATTTAACTCACCTATTTCGGACACTTTTGAAGGCGACTGTCGGCACGCTCCTCTAGGCGAGCAATAAATGCTTTTGCCTTGTGCATCTTTGGGTCAACGAAGAAAAAATCAGAGCTGACATACTTCACGGCAAACCTTTTGCGCCAGTTAATATTTTATGCTTTGGGCTCGAAGTGATTCCTCCTGCGCGAGGCTGCTCATGATGCTTGTTTTCCCCCTTTTAAAAGCAGCTCGCTCGGACTCTTCTTAGGCGAACATCTTTCATACCTTAGTCGGAACCTTGCTCGGCCAATCGTACTTTGCTGTGAACCACTTTGCATCCACTACTTCGCAAGCCAAGTTCCCAAAGGAGTTTTTTTTTTATATATATACAGCTATCGAGGTAAAACTCAACCTAAGTTTTTGAGCAACATTTTATTTAATAGCAAAACTTTTTACAATATTCACATAGGCTTGCGGCATAATAGGCATGCCGCCACCACAAACTCAGCTTCGGATATTTATCCGATGAATCTGCAATGCCCGGACCAGATCAAATTGAACTTTAGTTGATTCTTGAAGTTTGGATGGCTCCTCCCTAAAGTTCTCCATGCTACGAACAGAAAGCAATACAATAGTTTGTCACTCCTGCCAGTACCCACGCTGCTGATGCAGGATGTGGCGAAGAAGTTTGCCATGTGAGGACATTCTTGGGGTACTGGTTGTAGTGATGGCTGGAACCAGAATACCGAAGAGTCTAGTAACTGTGGACTAGGTACAAGTTCTTCCATCTCCTTGATGCTGTAACAGGGCTTTTCTGACAAAGAGCAAACTCCCAAGATCTCTTCAGGCTCAGCTTCTCGACGGAACATGCTTGTTGAGTCCTGACCAATCACTTGTGTGCTGTGTTTTGGGATACAAAAAGAGTGCCAAAATGCACTCTCTTTGTTCTCAGGCTCTACCACTTGAGCCTACTCCCCTTCTTGGCCAGTCCTCTGATGGATATCGCAAGCAACAGTATTGTTCATCATTGGGGCAAAGCTCACAAATTACCATGGTTGGACTTGGATGGGATCTGCCTCTCGAGCTCCACATGACTGCATATTAGGCTTTTGCTCAGTATTAGGAGTCTACGATGAAGAATACTGCGTTGGATAGATGGGAGCAACGACTATCGAAGAAAGTGATGGGGCTTCTCCCCACTACCAATTTCTCGATAAAAATTGTTCTACGCGTACTGCTTCCTCAAATATCTGAGGGAATATTTGCTCACCAGATTGTAGCAAGAGGAGGCCTATATCTGGGTGAAAATCCTGAACATAATAGAGGTGGGCTTTGGCGGGCGTCGGTTGGATCTCCCTTGGAATTCTCTTCCAACTTCTGATGAATCGGACATTGAAGTCTATGACGCTCTCCAAAGGTGCTCTCTTGATGGTGGAGAGGTACGTCAAAAGCTGGAAGGGGTCCTGAGAGCCATCAAATGTTTCGAATAGTGCTCCCACCAAGTCATCCCATGAGTAGATGCTTTTAGGTCTGAGCAGTCTATACCACTGCAGTGCTCTTCCTTCCAGAGATAGGGCCAGAAGTCTGACCACGATGTCTTCATGGATTATATCATAGAGTAATGCTAAGGTAGCAACAACTTCAAGGTGTTCTCGGGCCATTCCCGTGGTGCCATCATATGTAGTCAATGCCTTCAAGGTGATCTCAGGAATCTTATGGTAGCTTTGAAGATTCAAGGGGCCTCGGTCATCCCAGCTGGGAAAACCTACCCCTGCCATTATAGCAGCAACCTATAGAAATCACGGTTGTCACCGCTGAGTTGGAGTTGTTAGGTGAACATTCTTTCTTCGCTTATGAGGTCAAGGCTGCTCACCAAACCTCGATTCCTCTGGGATATCTTCTTTTAGATTTGAAAGGCGCCTACAACCAGGAAATCTGGATCTTCAGCTCAACCGAGTCACCAGGTGATTTTATTAGATGAAGACAGGCCAGAGATTCACCAAACTCGGACCTTCTTAAGGCACAGGGAGTCCTGGTTACAAAAACCAGGCTTAGGTATTGGTCTTCACGACTTTAGAGATTCTCGGGTAAAATAGAGTCACCAGATGCTAAGAGTCTTTTAGTAATGAGAGCATCGATTCTCACCACTACTCAGAAGATGAGACTGACCGGATCTCATTGGGAACTTGTTAGAACTACTGGCTCCGATGAAGATGGGCTAGAAATTTTCTCAAATATGGGACCTTGAGTCCCACTAGGCGTGCCAGAAACTGTTGGTCATCAGATCTGCACAGGAAAGGACTTTTGGTGGGTTTGCATGCCCTGGACCTATGACCAACATTGAAATGCTGAGGGGAAGAGATGCCCCTCATGCCAATATCCGAAGAAAGGCCGGCTCCTATACTAATATACTTTTGGGGTTTGAGACAAGAGTGCAGGAAAGAAATAGACAGAGTAAGGGTTAGGAAAAGAAATAAAAAGGGGTAAGGTTTAGAGAAAGAAATAAAAGAGTAAGGGTTAGAAGATGATGATTTAAGGTGGGAGAGAACAGGAAGCATGATCACTCGCTAATAACTTGAATAGCAACAAATAACACCAAGAATAGATGAAATAAACGTGATACTCGCTTTCCTATGTATCCTCTAGATGAGTTCACAGGGTTCTCCTTTCTCTCTCGCTGGAATTCAGGGTTCAGAGTAACAGCGATTAAGACAAGGGAATAACAGAAACCACAACCCACCAAGCAGCATAAAGGAAAGCTTATACGATGTTTTTCCTCTCCTATGTATCCTTCAGGGCAAATTTTAGGGTACAGTCCCCAATCGCACACTGGATTCAGAGTCTCAATATACGAGTGCAGACAGACAAAAGAATTAAGCACAGAAGGCAGCATAAAAGAGAGAAATGGAGTACAAAAATATTTAGTATTAGACGCAAGACATCAAGTTATAGCAGCTTTCTAGTAGAAAGTTCCCCCCCTTTTACATTGCAAAGCCTAAGTTTTTATAGAGGACCCGGTCCTCTGAGTCATTATTACAAAAAATGGTGGAGTACACCCTCGGGCTCTAAGAAATCGGCTCCTCGCGGTTGCTGTGACTGAGCTTTCAAATCGATTGCCAAAATTGGCAACTGCGACTGGGTCAACCATGGAAATATTCATTTAATGCACCGCCCGAGTGTCCCCGGCTTCTGGATGCTGTGCTTGAGTGATCGTTACGCCCACCGTGTTTTAGTTTGAGGACTGTTACGTCCCTTTCATTTTCCAGAAATGGTCAACGGACTTATCAGGCAAGAAAGGGAGTATTTATAAGGGGCATTTGATCACCTTGGGAAGTTGCCCACCTTGGAATGTGGGCCCGAAAAGTTCTTCGCTACATCTTCGCCTCGCCAAAGCCTTGGGCCGAAGTAGATCTTCCTTGATTTTTTCTTCATAAAATAATGCTTCGCAAAAACTACTTCGGGGATGTCGAGTGTCGAGCGGGCTCCATATTTGAAATGGGGTTCTTTTTCCTTTGCTGGTGAAACTGCTTTGGATGGAAAATGTTTCGGCCTGATTCTCTCTCAAAACTGCGGTTCGAGGAATATCCTCCTGAAGCACTTCTCTGTTTTCGAACCATTGTCATTTTGCTTCGGGCGCCACTGCTTCGGGTGAAACGGCCGAAGTAGGTGTCAGAAATACTTCGGGCCCGAAGTAGTTTCTTTGCCTTAGCTGATTTGTATTATGCTCTCCTCTTTCGATGAAGTCATCTGGATGCTGTTTCGCAAAACTTCCGCCCGAAGCGGCTGCTGAAAATGCTTCGGGTGTGAAGCATTATCTTTGTATTTTCTTTGGCGATATTACTTCGCAAGGCTTTCACCCGAAGTGGTAATTTAAAGTGCTTCGGGCCCGAAGCTCTTCCACATTCTCCTTCTTTCTCTTTGGCGAAGTTATTTTCCTTGGCCTGTTTGGTCGCGAAGCTCTTTCTTCTTCATTTTATAAAAGGGGCGATAAGGAGAGTCAAAATTGCTATAACTTAAAATAAAAGAAAAAATTTCAACAAGGAAATATTATACAAAATTCTACTATTCTTCTACCCCTTGTATAATGTGACAAAAAGTGTCAACAATGAACATCTTCATAGTTAGTTGGTGTGTTCTCTGTCCCTTCAAGTCCTTCTAGCACAACCACTAGTTTTCTACCTTCTAAAGCAAACACTCCAATCCACATAGCCCAAAATTTGCCACCACAACCACCAAGGTAGTTCCTAGCATGGAACCATTCTGGACCTCTGAATTTGCAAGCTCAGAACCCGATTACGTAAGCAATAATGAAGTCTTTTCCTACTTATGATGGTATGGGGAAGATGGCTTATGAGCATGTCCAAGACATGGCTACCTTGGTGATGATCCATTGAAGAACATGTGCTTATACTGAGAGGGGGGTGAACAATATACAATAATTTTTTTTTCTTTTTAATCTAAATAACAACATAAAAAATATTAAAGTAGTAAACATCACACAAAGCATCAAACACATGAGAGACATGATTTTACATGGTTCACCCAATACGGGCTACTCCACGAAGAAAATATTTCTTATAAATTTTCTTGGGAATCCTTCCCTATAATGTTTATGAACCTCTATCCAAAGGAGACACTAATCCATTAAATCAAATTTGTGGATCTCTATCCACAGGAGAACTCCTTCTCCTCTTCTCTGGCTGGTGATCCTCTAGAAGACTACTGCCTCCACTACACTGGCTTGTAGATATATCTCCACTAAAGACTCTTATCCCCACTCAGAATACCTGTCCTCACTGCCCTGGCTAATGGATATCTATCCACTTGAGACTACTGTCCTCTCTACTCTGTCATCTCCAAAGTTCTGTCTCAAATTTGTACTAAACACAGTCCTTCGGTCTAGCACAATTATGCTCAATCCTTGTCTCTTATATGGCATAAACCTATCCTCAAATATGCACCAAACTCTATCCTCAAATATGCTCAACAAGTCCACACAGAACTTGCTTAAATATGCTCAACAAGTCCACATAGAACTTGCTCAAATCTTCTCAACAAGTCCACATAGAACTTGCTTAAATATGCTCAACAAGTCCACATAGAATTTGGTTAAATCTGCTCAACAAGTCCACACAGAATTTTCTCAAATCTTCTCAACAAGTCCACACAGAACTTTTTCTTGATGATGGAGGAATCTCATAAATCTGCCACAAACATAAACACTCTTTTTCCAAGCTCAAAGAAATTATTAGATAATAATCTTCCTCAAAATACAATATAAGTATCAAGACAAATATACACCTTATCACTTCACCTTTAAGAAATCATTCATCAACATTTACAAAAATTAATATACCACTTACACCTTATGATCTCCCCAACTAAAATAATATTCAATTCACTCTTATTTTGAAAATAACATAATACCTAGAAATTCCCTTTATCCTTTTATAAATTCAACAACTCAATGTGACATCAACACTTTATTTAAAAATAAAGCAAGCACCTTATTCCTCAAAATTTCAAAAGATCAATAATCAAAATAAAAATCTTTTAAGCTACCTTTTTTTTCTCCCTAAGACCTCATGTCAACTTTAGGCAATATAAAAAAAATCACAATTTTTATTACCTTGGCCTTGGTGGAAATCGAACTCACAATGCAACCTTCACCCAATGCTCTAGCCATGACTCCAACTGCCACATGAGCTGATTAGGCCTGGAAATGCCTCAATCATAACATGTTTTGAACACTAAAAATGCCTATAAACTCTTATGTTTTATCTGATATGTTAGTTAAGTTGATTCAATATGCTGTATATTAACCATTTTGCATGATCAATGTATTTGGAATATTATATGCTGATTTTATAGCTTTTTGCATAGTTTTGTGTTCTTTTTTCTAGGATTTGCTAAAATGGGATATGCTTAGAATAATAGAAGCATTTCACTAATCATGTTTTGATTTGTCTCAAGCAATTATTTCACCTAAATCTGGCAACAGTGCAAGCAAGCTATTCTTTGTGCGACAAAATCGGTCTTTCCCATGTAAATTCCAGCCAATTGTCCATAAATAGCAAGGCATGGAATTCACATGTGGAAAGAGATGAAGACCATGGGAATTTGATCTTAGGAGATAACACACCTGAGAGATGCAGAATAAATCACTGGAAAAGCACACATTTGTTCATTCCGAAGTATCTTCGGAATGAACAGATATGTTCAGAATGAGAGAACACAACGTCTTAAGAATGAGCGGATCTTCAGAATGAAGAATGCATTATCTTCGAAATGAGCGGATCTTTAGAATGAAGGATTGCAGTATCTTTGGAATGAGAATTGCAGTATCTTCGAAATGAGCGATCTTCAGAATGAGAATTGCATTGTCTTCGAAATGAAGCCACTTATCTTCGGAATGAAAACAAAATGTGCTTTTTGACTTGTTGACCGATTTATGAAGCTGAAAAAAGGGAAATAAAGGTTGAAAAAGGTAAAGGAAAAGATCTTCCATATGTCTTTGCCGTCATTGCTGACCAAAGCCATAATTAAGGGAAATATCAAGTTTTAATCTTCTTCTAGGATAAAACCAAAATTTGTTACAGCATTGTAGGATTAGATCTTTTGAGATATTCTTTGTTTGTAATCAGACCTTAGGACATCTATAAATATTGCTCCAATTTAGGTTGAGCTAAGGGAGTAGTAGCAGTAGGAAGTAGAAAGTAAGGAAGCTAGGAAGAAGCAGAAAATAGGTAGAATTTGGTATTACTGATCCTGTAATAGAGTTTTCAGCAGAATTATTGTAATCATTTTCTTTAATCAATAAAGTGCACCAGTTCTATTTCATATTGCTTGTAAATGAGTGTGATTAAGATATATAGAGAGAGAGAGACTTATACCTTCTTCTGGACAAGGAGGCTAGCCACTTCCAGACCTAGGAGGAGGACTAACAAGCAGGTTTTTATTCTAATTTTGCTGCAGCAGAATGAGTAGTAGAACTTGTTATTTCAATTTCTTGTAAATAGCTGACAATATTTGTAGTCTTAGTTTATTTATTCTTAGATTAATCTTGTGCTTAATGTTTTAGCTATAATATTTACTTTCAACAAAGCTTCCACTTTATTTCAGATTGTTATTCCCAGAATTTACTATTTTTCAGCAATTTCCTGCATTTTATGTTTTGTTGTCAAATCCTACACAGAAGATTGACAACCTTCTGTTACAGAACCTTGACAGTTTTCATTTTCATGTTAGAATTAGACTTTCATTGCTACAAAAGTAATTATATTTCCTTTCTGCAATTAGGATCAGACTCTCAATTCTGCAACTGTTATTTTTGCAATATAATTAGGTCTCATTCTGCAATTGTAATTAGGACTTTATTTCGGTAGTTAATGATTAGTTTCCAATTCTGCAACTTAGATTAAGGTTTAATTCATGCAATTTAGAAATAGGAATGTCCTAAAACCCCCACACAATCGGTTCCACCAATAAGACCTGTTGCTCTAGATTGACCTAAGTTATAGCTGTTTCACTTCTTCTGCAGATAGCCTTATACACTGCCCTAGATTGAAAAATTCATTGAAAATTAATGATGGTATAACGACTACGCATCACGAGCTATGTGCTTGCTTGAGGAGTGGAGAGCACCAAGTGCTCAACAAACCTCCTCGCTTTGCCAAGAAAAATGTGTGTTGTTCCCTTGGCCTTCCAACACCAAAACAAACACTAGAATTCGCTATGGCCATGTTTCGAACGTAGGTCACTTGGAAACTCAAACAATTTAACCAATGCCTCCTTACCACTAGGCCACGCTACCCATATGGCTCCCAATTTTTTAGCACTTTCATTTTTGTCCTTATTATTTGGCACATAAAACACATGATTCATTTCTCTTTTTTGCACAAGTTCTTCAATTCAAATTTGCATACTTTAAAATGTTCGAGCAAGGATAATTAAAATACCTCTTAAGGCATGGTTTATATAGTCCTTTCCCTCCTTTATGCAAACACGTCGGTGATCGAATTTCCTCCAACCTTATTAGACGTCCGCGCTAGAATTGCCTCAACCTTATTAGACGTTGGTGCTTGAATTTCCTTTGGAGCTTATTAATTTATAAAATATTTAAATTCATTTGAATTTAAATTTTATAAATATTTTAACTTATGCTTCCACATAATAGAAAATATTATGGAGCCCTTTTGCCTTTAACCTCTACTTTATTCCTCTTGACCTTTGACATCATCAGTGGCTTATTTTTGGAGATCAATAACAACTCTTGACAACTTAATTTCATGACAATTTTATTGATATTTAATGATGACTTCATTTCTTGACATCAATGACAACTTTGACTTAAGGATTCAAAATGTCCAACAATCTCCCCCTTTGTCATTGATGGCAACCCAAATTATTTTTACCAAAAACTTACCTTTTATTTTGTTCTACTCCCCCTGGGACATTGCTCCCCCTAGCTCAATGCTCTCTCCTCTTTTCTCAAATACCAAATATCTCCCCCTTACTCAAATATCTCCCCCTTTGACATCAATGGCAAAGGGTCACCTTTGGGGATCGGGGCTAAGAATGAGCCTCTTAGCTTAGCCCCTCACCACCTCCTCTTGAGGTGGTTAATTCTGGGGTGGGAGTCTCACTCCCAATTTTCCTTGAAGATACTCAAAAGTTTCCTTTGAAAGTGGCTTAGTGAAAATATCTTCTATCTATTCCTTTGTAGTGACATTCCAACTTGACCTATTTATCTATCACCTATTCTCTCAAAAATGGTACTTAATCGAAATGTGCTTTGTCCTGGAGTGCATTACTAGATTTTTTGAGATACTTATGGCACTAGTATTATCACATAGTATAGGAATGAGATGATCATGCTTTATATTGAAGTATTATAGAGTTATCTTCATCCATAACACCTATGTACAATTGGATACTACTGCAATGTATTCTACTTCTGTTGTAGATAAAGATACTAAAACCTGCTTCTTACTTAGCCAAGAGACTAAAAAGTCTCCAAGAAATAATGCTCCTCCACTTGTACTTTTTTCGTCGTCAATGCTGCCAGCCCAATCTGCATCTGTATATGCTATCAGTGTGAAACTATCACTTTTGGGATACCAAGCTCAAAATTCATAGTTCCTTTTAGATACCTAAAAATTCTTTTTACTGCTGCCATATGTGTTTCCTTAGGTACTGCCTAAAACCTTCTCACTAATCCATCTAACTGTAATATGTCTGGTCTTGTAGCTATAACATACAATAAGTTGCCAATCATAGATCTGTATAATCTTTGATCTACCTCTGGAGATTCATCATCCTTACTCAACTTGCATCCTATGACCATGGGAGTACTTATTGTTTACAATCTTCTAACCTAAATTTCTTTAACATTTCTTTTATATACTTGGCTTGTGAGAGAAACAACCCTCTTTCTGATTGTGAAATATGAAGTTAAAGAAAGAAGGATAATTTACCAAGCATAGACATATAAAATTTATTTTGCATGTTCTTAGAAAATTCTTTACACATCTTATCATTGTTTCTCCCAAAAATTTATATCATCAACATAAACAACCACTATCAAAAGATCACTCCATTAATTTTTGATATATAAATTATTATCTGCTATTCCTTTTATGAATCCCTGTTCTTGAAGATATTTATTCAATTTTGAGTACCATGCTATCAGAGCCTACTTTAAACCATACAGTACCTTTTTCAATCTGCATACATAATATGGTTTATCCGCTAGTATGAATCCCTCTAGCTGTTCAATATAAACTTCTTCTAGAACACCATTTATAAATGCTGACTTGACATCCATATGATATACCTTGAAGTTATTGAAACTTGAGAAAGCTAAAAATATCCTTATAGCTTCAAGCCATGCAACTAGAGCAAATGTCTCATCAAAGTCAATTCCTTCTACCTGTGCATAACCTTTGCATACTAACCTTGCTTTATTTATGACCACTTGTTCATCTTCATTTAACTTATTTCTAAATACCCATTTTGTACCGATTACATTTTTGTCCTTTGGTCATGGAACAAGTTTCCAAGTTTTGCTTTTCTCTATCTGATCTAATTCTTCATCCATTGCCTTAATCCAAAATTTATCCTCACTTGCCTGAGTGAAGTCTTTTGGCTCAATCTTAGAAAGTAAAGAAAAATTTGCTTGTTGAGATGGTTTTATTATTCTTCTTCTTTCCTATATTTCATCTGGATTCCCGATAAACTACTCTTTTGGATGATGCTTCTGTACATACCTAGATGGAGTTTTGGGAATAAGTCTTTGTGTTTATTCTTCTTATTTATCTGATTCCTCACAAAAATTTTCTTGACAACAACCATCTTCTTGACACACAATTTGTTGATCTGGTTCTCTTGAATCTATCTTCTCATCAATTGTTACATTCATACTTTCCACCATAGTGTGTGTTATTTTTTTGAAGAATATGTAGGCTTTACTCCTTGTGGAATAAACAAGAAAAATTCCCTCATCACATCTTGGATCAAACTTGCCTAAGTTTTGATCTTCCCGTCTTATGTAACATTTGCTTCCAAAAATTCTGAAGTGTTTTACAGTGGCAGGTCTTCCTTTCCAAAGCTCATATGAAGTCTTGTGATGATTTACCCTCATTTTATCCCTAGTGATTATGTATACTTATGTTTTTAAAACTTGTCTCCAAAAACAATATGATAGCTTAGATTCATTTAACATAGCCCTAACCATATTTTCAACAGTCTTGTTTTTCCTTTCAACTACCCTATTTTGTTGAGGAGTTCTTGCTGTTGAGTACTCTCTCTTGATCCCATATTGTTCAAAAAACTCTACAAATTCATTTGAAGTAAATTATCCTCCTCTATCAGATCTTAGAAACTTAGTCCTTTTGTCGATTTTGTTTTCATTCAATTCCTTAAATGCTTTGAATTTTTCAAAGGCCTCTAACTTCTCTTTTAGGAAGGCTACCCAAACCATTCTAGAATAATCATATATAAAAAGTATAAAGTAGTTATCACCCTAAATAATTTATGTTCTAGTAGGATCACATATATAAATATGTATTAGGCTCAATGGCTCAGATGACATATATCCTTTTGACTTAAAGGTTGTCCTAGTTTGCTTTCCATGTTGACAGGGTGCACAAATTATGTTTTGAGGTCTTCTTATTTTGGGTAAATATTTGACCACCTGTTTATTGTTTATGTTGACTATGTTGTCAAAATTCAAGTGACCCAGTCTTCTATACCATAACCAAATCTCATCTTCTTGTTATAGAAAGCAATTTTTCCCTTTGATATCATTGAGCATGTATAAGTTGTTTGGAGTTCTTATTGCATTTGTAATGATTTTTCTAGTTTCTGATTTTCTTATCACACATCTATCTGGATGGAAAGTAACCATGTACCCTTAATCACAAAGTTGACTTATACTCAGGAGGTTGTGTTTTAACCCTATAACGTACAATAAATTTTCTATTTTTGTTTTCCCATTATCTAAACTTAGAGTTCCTCTTCCACCAATCCTTGCTGATCCATTATCACCGAAACTTACTGATCCTCTATTTGTTTCTTTCAGTAAAATGAATTTGTCTTTGTATCCTATCATATGAATAGAGCAACCACTATCAAGATACCATTGTTCTTATTTATCCTAAGCATGAAGGGCTGTTTGAACTAACATTGATCTAGCCTTAACATTTTTCCTTTCATCTTTCCTAGTTGTTGAATTTGCTTTTCTAGACCTAGGAAGCATCATTTTACACCATCTAGCCTTGTGCCCATAATTATTGTATTTGTACATTATAATATCATCATCCATGAGAGGTGCAAATGAATTGAAATTTCTATTGACATTGTTTCTTGCATGATGAATACAGTGTACAACTCTATGACCATATTTATTACAAGAAAAGTAATGACCATGGAAGAAATTATGTAACCTGTTTGGATGTCTTGGATTTTGTGGTAAAGTGATATTCCTCTTGTAATTAACTCTTATCCAGGGTTATAATTTTCTTTCTTCCTTTATTATATCCTTTACTTTCTTATCATTGTTTAAGGTTTCTACTTTTTGAAGACTTGATTCCTCTTTCTATTTCTCATATTCTACATCTTGTAGTACCTTGGTCTTTTTAACTTCATTCCTTAGGTGGACAACTTCTGCTTCCAATATTTCACATTCTGTTTCCCTGGATCTCAATAGATCTATCATTTCCTACTCAATATTATTTCCTTCTTCCACCCTAATCTTGAGTTCTGTGAGATTTTGTATAAGTTCCATTATTGATTCTTCATCTTATTGAACTTGTTACTTCAAGCTTGAATTCTTCTCTTTAAGTCTTTCCAAATTTCTGAGAGTAGCAAATAATTCTTATTTTATGTCAAACATAGTATCTTATTCATTTTCTGAAGTCATATGTGCTACTAATGGATACTTATCTATGTTGTTAGTCTTTTCACAAAGGGACCTGCTCTGATACCAATTGAAGAACATGTGCTTATATTGAGAGGGGGGGTGAACAATATAAATAAATTTTTTTGCTTTTTAATCCAAATAAAAACATCAGAAATATTAAAGAAATAAACATCACATAAAACATCACACACATGAGAGACATGATTTTATGTGGTTCACCCAATGCGGGCTACTCCATGGAGAAAATATTTCTTATAATTTTTTCTAAAATAAATTCTCTTGGGAATCCTTCCCTACAATTTTTATGAACCTCTATCCAAATGAGACACCAATCCCCTAAATCAAATTCATGGATATATATACATAGGAGAACTCCTTCTCCTCTACTCTAGCTGGTGATCCTCTAGAATACTACTGCCTCCACTACACTGGCTTGTGGATCTCTCCCCACTGAATACTCGTATCCCCACTCAGAAGACCTATCCTCACTACCCTGTCTAATGGATCTCTATCCATTGGATACTACTATCCTCTCTACTCTGTCACATCCAAATATCTATATCAAATTTATACTAAATATAGTATTTCGATCTAGCACAATTATGCTCATTATATATCTCTGATCTAGCACAAACCTGTCCCCAAATCTGCACCAAAATCTATCCTCAAATCTGCTCAACAAGTACACATAGAACTTGCTTAAATTTGCTCAACAATTCCACACAAATCTTGCTCAAATATGCTCAACAAGTCCATACAAAACTTGCTTAAATCTGCTCAACAAGTCCACACAGAACTTGCTTAAATCTGCTCAACAAGCCCACACAGAACTTGCTCAAATCTACTTAACAAGTCCACACATAATTTCTTGATGATGGAGGAATCTCATAAATCTGCCACAAACATAAACACTCTTTTGCCAAGCTCAAAGAAATTATTAGATAATAATCTTCCTAAAAATACAATGTAAGTATCAAGACAAATATACACCTTATCACTCCACCTTTAAGAAATCATTCATCAACATTTACAAAAATTAATATACCACTTACACCTTATGATCTCCCCAACTAAAATAATATTCAATTCACTCTTATTTTAAAAATAACATAATGATTAGAAATTCCCTTTATCCATTTATAAATTCAACAACTCAATGTGACATCAACACTTTATTTAAAAATAAAGCAAGCATCTTATTCCTCCAAATTTTAAAAGATGAATAATCAAAATAAAAATATTTTAAGCAACCCTTTTAACTCCCTAAGACCTCATGTAAAATTTAGGTAATATAAAAAAAATAATCACAATTTTTATTACCTTGGCCTTGGTGGAAATCAAACTCACAATGAAGCCTTCACCCAATGCCCTAGCTGTGGCTCCAACTATCGTGCGAGCTAGGCACTCACTTGAGGAGTGGAGAGCACCACGTCCTCAATAAACCTCCCCACTTTGCCAAGCAAAATGTGCACCGTTCTCTTGGCACTTCCAACACCAACACAAACACTAGAATTTGCTGCTATCGCATTTCAAACGCAGGTCACTTGGCACCTCAAACATTTTAACTAATGTCTCCTTGCCACTAGACCATTCTATCCAAATAGCTCCCAATTTTTTAGCACTTTTGTTTTTGTCCTTATTATCTAGCACATAAAACACAAGATTCGTTTCTCTTTTTTGCACGAGTTCTTCAATTCAAATTTGCATACTTTAAAACATTCGAGCAAGGATAATTAAAATACCTCTTAAGGCATGGTTTATATAGTCCTTTCCCTCCTTTATGCAAACACGTCGATGCTCGAATTGCCTCCAACCTTATTAGACATTGGTGCTCGAATTGCCTCCAACCTTATTAGACGTTAGAGCTTGAATTTCCTTTCGAGCTTTTTAATTTATAAAATATTTAAATTCATTTGAATTTAAATTTTATAAATATTTTAACTTATGCTTCCACATAATAGAAAATATTATGGAGCCCTTTTGCATTTAACCTCTTTTTTATTCCTCTTGACCTTTGACATCATTAGAGGCTTATTTTTGGAGATCAATAACAACTCTTAACAACTTTGTTTCTTGATAATTTCCTTAACATTTAATGATGACTTCATTTCTTGACATCAATGACAACTTTGACTTAAGGACTCAAAATGTCCAACATCCATAGCATCACAAATGAGGATATAATGGTAATATTGCTCATGCTCTCTCTTGGATATAAGTTGCTTACTGGTAATGATCATTACAGCCTACCACCATTACTACCTGGGACCTGTTGGTTAAATTTTTAATCAAAGGTTTCAACAAACAAGTGGACCCATTCTCCCTGTTGCATCAGTTTACCACCATTCAGAGGTATCCATAGGAGGAAATCATGGAATTCAACAATAGGTTCACCCAAAATTGGCATAGAGTTCCTAACGGTCTTCGGTCGACTCTTGAAAAAGTGGTATTTAACTACCTATGAGAATTCAACTTCGACATCAGTATGGCCATTCGACAATTCAATGTCAACATATTTCTTGATTTGTATTCTGCTGCACAAAAGGTAGAAGCTAATTTGATTGCTATTGGTAAGCTTTCGCTAAAAGTGGCAATGCTTATTTTTTTTTTATATTTCATAGTATTTGTATACTAATGCATCTTATTAGCCCTTTCCCATGTCCCCCATGTCCCCCATGTGCCCAATTCCTTCATGGAGTCCAAGTTCATATCAAACCATGACAATAGTTTTTATCCCACATTTTACTGCTCCAACCATTCTGTAATTACCTGCTCCGGTTACATTCCTAGCACTACCATATCCATATGTACCTCTTCCATTACCATCTCCTCCAGTGCCCTCAAATCCTAATCCACAATAAAAAGTGTTGAAAGAATTGCATTCAATGAATTCGACCATAAGAGCAATATGTAATGAGATCACAATTATTAAAAGGAAGCAGGACAAAAGATATTTCCAACCTAGAAGATTTCAATCACCGCCAATCACCAGGGATCAAGTAGCTTCAACTAGCAAGGTGCCTGAGAGAGATCCAACTATGTTGACAAAAAAAGAAGCTAGCACATCAGATAAAGCATACTAGTGCTCTATGTGTAATGATCTGCATGGCAAGGGAACTTGCATGATTCACATGAAATACATGCAAAAATTGACGAAGAGTTCTTATGATGGTCAAATCAACATGATCACATAAGTTGACCATAATTTCATGGTCCCTTATGAAGAGTAAGTTTTAGTTCTCACAAGAGTTGGAAGAAAACCCATTACTATGGACCTAGCTGAGATGGAGCCCTTGAAGGTACCCATTGAATCAAAGGTGCAGAGTGAGAAAAATAAGTGTAAGCAAAGGTAGCTATTCTAGTGCCCAATCTAGATGCACCTGTCCTACTAAAATATATTTTACCTCCATGAGCAAAAGAAAGAGTGCAATAAAAGGCATTGACTTCACAAGCGAAAGCTAAAATGGAGGAACAAGATAGAGAAAAGTGCAAATACCCATCCTTGACCAAGTGTCAGAGGGTAGAATCTACACAATAGTATCAAAACAAATATGACACTACCAATGAAGAAAAAGAGTCCAGTACATATTCTTACAACATCATTGAAGAACTGAAGAGGATTCGAGCCAAGGTGAGTCTCTATGATGCACTACAATTTCTTGGACAAGTGGACTTGTTGCAAGAATCACTAAAATTTGTGAAATATAAGGGAAAGAATCTGAATCAAATAGTATTAACTCAAATGCTAATGATTTCTACCAATGGAAAGAATAGACCACCCCCTTTCTACTTGTCTCTCAGGATGGAAGGCTGGATTGTGCACAATTGCATTATCAATTACGGTATTGTAATGATTGTCATGCTAGATGAAGTTTACGACATTATAGGTATGGAATATACAAGGAGCAGCCCTAGCATTTTGTAATTAGATGGAACCCCTATAAGGATAGTGGGGGTCATCAAAGATATCCCTATCGTGCTGCATAAAATGCCTCAGATCACTATGATCCAAGAGGTAGTGTTGGTTGATATAGAGTCGTATTTTAGCATGTACCTGCCATGGGATTTCATGGCTAAGTTGGGAGGCTACGTTTCTCTAGACTATTCTCATTTGGATATTCTTATCAAAGGGAGGAGAATCCATATATATAATGAGAAGCCTTCAACTTATCACATAGAGAAAATTGAAGAAGATAAACCCATGAATTCTGTCAACTTGATGATCGAAGAACTGGAGGAATTAGATTTTATGAAAGAAGTTCTGGATGAGATTTGAACAGAGGACAAGTTTTCAATGCTTTATTTTAATGCCATGATGAAAATTTAAATTGGTTGCTACACCATTACAAAGCCTAAAAAAATTGAAGTGAAGGTGTCTGATGATGAAGATCTTGTTCATGATCAACTATGGAAGTTGTACTTTGATGGTGCTAGATGCAAGAATGACATAGAAGCAGGGATCATTCTCATTTCTCTCTCTGGCATACAAAATACGTACTCTTACAAATTGACCTGGAGCTATACAAATAATGTCATCAAGTACAAAGCACTCTACTTGGGTCTGAAAAAGGCAAAGAATATCGAGATCAAGCGATTACAAATTTTTAGATATTCTAAGCTAATCATCAAATAGATAACCAATAAGTGTATTTCCAAGCAATTTTACCTAAAGGTATACCGTAATAAAGTTTGGGGCCTCTTCAAGGCTTATACAATGTTGAAAATCCAAGCAATATCATGGGAGCAGAAAAAGCATGCCGATATCTTGGCATTCCTTGGCACTAATTTTTCCCTAGTTGAACATGTGGTGAGAAAACCCAAGACTATGAGGTTAGATTATACATATTTAGTCCCTGACAAAAATATCTTCTAGAAAGTGTTTGATAGTGATGAAAAAATCGTAAATTTCTTGATAAGAGAAGCTAGTAATGTGGAAGAAAGAACACTTGATGAGGAAGAAGCCGAGGGGTTGATCCAGCTTGTGGAATAATCATATCCCAAAGGGATTGATTACACTTGAGAGTCTCTTTGATCAAAATTATAGATTAGAAAAGCATAATATAAAAATGGATGAAAAGGAGTACACTGAACTACAGTTGGGACCTGAGAAGTCAATCAAAGTTGGTACTTATTGCACTTAGGAAGAGCTGGAGAAAATCAAGGAGTTGTACCATGAGTACCCAGACTATGAGGTTAGATTATACATATTTAGTCCCTGACAAAAATATCTTCTAGAAAGTGTTTGATAGTGATGAAAAAATCGTAAATTTCTTGATAAGAGAAGCTAGTAATGTGGAAGAAAGAACACTTGATGAGGAAGAAGCCGAGGGGTTGATCCAGTTGTGGAATAATCATATCCCAAAGGGATTGATTACACTTGAGAGTCTCTTTGATCAAAATTATATATTAGAAAAGCATAATATAAAAATGGATGAAAAGGAGTACACTGAACTACAGTTGGGACCTGAGAAGTCAATCAAAGTTGGTACTTATTGCACTTAGGAAGAGCTGGAGAAAATCAAGGAGTTGTACCATGAGTACCCAGACATTATCGCTTGGAGCTATCAAGATTTGAAAAGCTACAATAAATATGTGATCCATCATACCATTGAGTTACAAGAAGGAGTGAAACCCTTTAGGCAAAAGTAGATACCGATTAATCCCAAAATTGAAACCTTGATGAAAGCAAAATTGTTGAAGATGGTGGAAGCAAAAATAATCTACCTGATTAAGCACTCTACTTGGATAGCAAATCTGGTCCCTATGATAAATAAGAATGGAGATATTTGCCTATGCGTGGATTTTCAAAATGGAAACCAAGCATATCTAAATTATCACTATCTGCGACGACAAATTGATCATATTTTGCATGTAGTTGTTGGTGCTCAGAGATTCTCTTTGTTAGATGAATTCTTTGGCTATAATCAAATCTAAGTCAAGGATGAAGACCAATATTAAATGATGTTCACCATGAAATGGGGAAATTTTGCTTATCAGTAGATGCCATTTGGTTTCTCAAACACTAACGCAAATTTTTAAAGAGGGATGGACGTAGCTTTCGATGAGTTGTTAAATTGCGTTATTGTGATTTATTTGGATGACATGACTATCTTTTCTCACAATAGGGGGGAGCATATTCTACATTTGAGATAAGTGTTCAAAAGTATCGAGAGTTCAGAATATCAATCAACCTGAAAAAGTCCATACTCATTATAAAATAAGGAAAGATCTTGGGCCACATTATTTTGAAAGAAGGTTTGGATATAGATACAACTAGAGTTGAGGATCTCCTAAATATTCTTTTTCCAGCCAACAAGAAAAATTTGCAATCATTTTTTAGGTAGATAAAATTTATCTGAAAGTTTATTGTAAACTTTAATCAAGTGATAAAGCCAATGAATGAGATGTTAAAGCAAAAATTTGAGTTTAAATAGATTGAGCAAAGGAAGAAAGCATTCAAGGAAATAAAAAAAAAGATTGCTTAAGCCCCAGTTTTAGTGAACCCTGATTACTCAAAATATTTTATCCTGTATGCCATTGGTGAGCAAGAGAGCTATGCAAATATTATTACGTAGAAGGGAGATGATGGAGATGAGCGACCGATTGCTTTCTTGAGTCAAGTCATCCAACCACATGAAGAAAAATATAATTTCATTGAAAAACAAGTATATGCGATGAAATATTTGAAGTAGTTTTGGCATTTTTTTTCTCAAAGAAAAATAATAGTTTATGTTGTTCATCTAGATGTTCAAAGTTTCATCATCCAAGGAGAGCTTGGAGACAAAAGAGCTGGTCGGTTCTCTAAAATATAGGAGTATGACATTGAAATCCGACTAGCCAAGCTAGTTCAGGGCTGAGCATTGTTTGGGACCTCTTCGAGGCTTATACAACATTGAACATCCAAGCAATCTCGTGGGAGCAAAAAAAGCATGCCAATCTCTTGGCATCCCTTGGCGCTAATTTTTCCTCAGTTGAAAATGTGGTGAGAAAACCCAAGACTGTGAGGTTATATTATAGATATTTAGTCCCTGACAAAAATATCTTCTGGAAAGTGTTTGACAGTGATGAAAAAATCGTAAATTTCTTGATAAGAGAAGCTAGTAATGTGGAAGAAAGAACACTTGATGAGGAAGAAGCCGAGGGGTTGATCCAGTTGTTGAATAATCATATCCTAAAGGGATTGATTACACTTGAGAGTCTCTTTGATCAAAATTATAGAGTCAAAAATCATAAGATAAAAGTGGATGAAAAGGAGTACACTGAACTACAGTTGGGACCTGAGAAGTCAATCAAAGTTGGTACTTATTGCACGTATGAAGAGCTGGAGAAAATCAAGGAGTTGTGCCATGAGTACCTAGACATTATCGTTTGGATCTATCAATATTTGAAAGGCTACAATAAATATGTGATCCATCATACCATTGAGTTATAGGAAGGAGTGAAACCCTTTAGGCAAAAGTAGAGACCGATTAATCCCAAAATTGAAACCTTGATGAAAGTAGAACTGCTGAAGATGGTGGAAGCCAAAATCATCTACCTGATTAAGAACTCTACCTGGATACCAAATCTGGTCCCTATGAGAAATAAGAAAGGAGATATTTACTTATGCATGGATTTTTAAAATCTAAACCAGGAATCTCTAAAGAATCACTATCTGCGACGACAAATTGATCAGATTTTGTATGTAGTTGTTGGTGCTCAGAGATTCTCTTTATTAGATGAATTCTTTGGCTATAATAAAATCTAGGTCAAGGATGAAAACCAATATAAAATGATGTTCACCATGAAATGGGGAACTTTTGCTTATCAGTAGATGCCATTTGGTTTCTCAAACGCGAGTGCAAATTTTTAGAGAGTGATGGACGTAGCTTTCGATGAGTTGTTAAATTGCGTTATTGTGATTTATTTGGATGACATGACTATCTTTTATCATAATAGAGAGGAGCATATTCTACATTTGAGATAAGTGTTCAAAAAGTATCGAGAGTTTAGAATATCAATCAACCTAAAAAAGTCCATATTCATTATAAAATAAGGAAAGATCTTGGGCCACATTATTTTGAAAGAAGGTTTGGATATAGATACAATTAGAGTTGAGGATCTCCTGAAGCTTATTTTTCCATCCAACAAGAAATATTTGCAATCATTTTTTAGGTAGATAAACTTTATATGAAAGTTTATTGTAAAATTTAATCAAGTGATAAAGCCAATGACTGAGATGTTAAAGAAAAAATTTGAGTTCAAATGGATTGAGAAAAGGAAGAAAGCGTTCAAGGAAATAAAAAAAAAGGATTGCTCAAGCCCCAGTTCTAGTGAATCCTAATTACTCAAAATATTTTATCCTGTATGCCATTGGTGAACAAGAGAGCTATGTAAATGTTCTTATGCAAAAGGGAGATGATGGAGATGAGCGACCGATTGCTTTCTTGAGTCAAGTCATCCAACCACATGAAGAAAAATATAATTTCATTGAAAAACAAGTATATGCAATGATGAAATATTTGAAGAAGTTCTGGAATTTTTTTTCTCAAAGCAAAACAATAGTTTATGTTGTTCATCCAGGTGTTCAAAGTTGCATCATCCAAGGAGAGCTTGGAGACAAAATAACTGGTTGGTTCTCTAAAATCCAGGAGGACGACATTGAAATCCGACAAACCAAGCTAGTTTAGGGCTGAGCTTTGTATCAAGAGCTTGCAAAAAGTGCTACATCTGAATCCATGGTTTGCCAAAATGAATATCCAGTAAGTAATTTTTCTAATCATTCTATGAGTTATCGTGATTGGATAGAGGACCTTGTCAAATATTTCCATTAAGGAAGATGTCCTCCACACCTTAATACCTCACAAAGAAAAAGATTCAGACTTTAGGCCCTCAGTTACATGATGATGCTGAATAGACTATTTCGTAAGAATATTTATGGAGTTCTTCTTAGGTGTGTCTAAGAATCAGAGAAACAAAGAATCCTAGAGTAGTTTCACTCTGGTTTATTAGGATGCCCTTATGCAGGGAGGCCAATGACATTGAATATCATCAAAGTAGGATATTTATAGCCTAATCTCTCTGTAGATGCTTTCAAATTCAATCAATATTGTGACAAGTGCTAGAGATATGTCGACATAATCAAGAATGCATTGTCACCCCTTCATCCGATTCAAGTAGAATAATCATTTTAGCAATGGGGCTTAGACTTTATTGGGGTTATTTATCCCAATTCTTTTACCGAATACAAATACATCCTGATTGCAACCGACTATTTCACCTGATGATCAAAAGCAATCTCGACAAAGAAGGCATATCAAGCAACAATTATCTCTTTCCTTGAAGGACTAATCACTCATTTTGGCATACCTAATGCAATCATAAAATATAATGGGAATCCATTTATCTGTGCCAAGATCAAATAATTCATGGATAAGTATGGGATTTATTTGAAGATATCATCTAACTACTATATATAGGGAAACAACTTGGCTAAATCCACAAACAAGAATTTGCTAATAATTCTAAAGAGAACCCTTGGAGATAACAAGTGCAGCTGGAACTTACTCCTAAACTAGGAATTATGGGTTGATCGTATCTCTATGAAAAAATCCATCAAGACGTCCCCTTATTCCTTGGTATATGGAAAAGAAGCAGTGTTACCCATTCATATTACATTGTTGGCTCTTCAGTCATGGAACTTGCTATATGGTGATGATGACGAGTCTAATCCCATGAGCACGATATTGGTATAAATTTTACAGTTACAAAAAGAGAGGGAAAAATCATACAATGACTTCATGGAACATGCCCAAATAACACAAATGGTTTGATAAGAAAAATTTTGAGAAGTCGTTCGAAGTAGGTGATCTAGTGCTAAAATGGAATGAAAATAAGGCTATGCCCGACAAACATCACAAGTTTGAAGTTATATGGGAGGGCTCGTTCTAGATCTTAGGAGTGAATAAGGTCAACTCATTTTAATTGCAGGGCATGGATGGTATGTGTTGCCAATTCCAGTAAATTGTCTTCATTTGAAGGCCTACCATCAGTGACAAAATTCTGATCAAGTATGTATATATGTACATAAGATGTTATGTTATTTTATTTTCAGTCAAGTATTTAAAAAAATGATATAAAAAAAGGGGAGGGGGAAAGGAATTGAAAATGAAAAGAAAAAACATATAGTTACTTGGAAATTTATTTCAGAGGCAAAGCCAAAGTTAGATTTAAAAAAAAAAATATTTTGTCAAAGGCATGATTTGCTTTTAAAAAAAAGTGCCCCCATTTTTAAATTATCGAAAAAGAAGATAAGAGATAAAAATAGAGAAATAAGAGAAAAGCAAAAAGGTAAAGCCAAATTAAAAGATAAAAAATTTTATTTTCACCCCACAAGGAATATTTGCCATGTTTTTTCTATTTTCATGGTGAAATCCTCATTTATTTCCCCGAAGACATTTTCGGAGCAAAACTACCAGAATAGATCACATGCTTTTTTGAGAACTCCAGTTGGCAGTGGCAAGTTTGGAAAAGGAGGTAAAATTAATTTTACCTTGCTTTTTTATGCAAAGCACTCTCAGTTAAAGCTTAATTTTTAGCAATAAGCTTTTTCAAGGTAAAGTTGAAGATGAATGATTTTAAAGGGACTACAGAATATGTAATTCCACTAAGTAGTAAGTGAAAGAGCATTTGCGGAGTGCAAGTATCTTGTTATCTTCACCTAGTTGATGTTTTCGATAGAAAGGGTGTGCCCAGTTGATGTTTTGCACTGGATTGCACTAATTTTGGAGTGAGGTCCAGTTGATTACATGAAATCAAGATAATTTTACCAGTGAAGCTCTCAAAAGATGTTTTTAGTGGTGTTAATACAACACAATTAATATTTTTATCCTCGGAGAGTACCCATCACTCACAAGTGGCATTTTTCATTCCTGGAGTGAGTTGTTAAATACCCCAATTGTGCTTTTCAAGATACAAGTGGTTGAGTATAGATTTCGAGGAAGATTCACAACATGAGGGATTTATTTGCAGTTAAGTTCTCATTAAAAAATGTGCCAGGTGAGAGAACCAAGGGAGCACATCCACCCAAATTCATCAAGCATACCACCTACATTTGATTGGGTAGTTGAGAGAAAATATTTTAAATACAACTTGCAATTGAATAAAAAATCAAAGTTATTTTACTAAAGCATTGCCAAGTTATACTTCACTGTCCCTGAATTGCTTCTTTGTTGTAGGATTCTCAGATTGCTGTAGTAAACATGTTCGTATGAAGATGGGAAAGAAATCTACTGAGTCAAAGAAAGCTGCAGAGCTGAAGAAAGCACAAGGAGGCAAAAAAGTTACAAAATCTAGGCATGATGAAAATACAAAGCTTGACCCATATTTTTATGCACTGGCTCATATTGGAGACTGTGTTATTTCAAACAAAGGCATGGAAAAATTATGCCAAGATGTGGAAGTTGTTGTTGGGCAAGGCTTGATGCCAGAAATCCCATTGACGATTGCATATCATGCATAGCTTTCTTGGTACCTATGCACACATGTTCACACTTACCCCGAGTTGGTAATGGCAATTTCAAAGTTTTATCAACCTACAATAAGGGCCATTCGTAATGTGAAGGGAGATAAATTATTCACCATTTTTCCTAGTTTATTCAGAGAGGCATTTTCTTGTGGGGTGAAGCCTTCCTCCAATGTTATATTAAAAAGATAAATCTTAAGGAGCAAGAAGAGAGGTACCAGTCGACTATGATGTTGCACTAGTTCATGGAGAACCAGTTGATAAAGGCATCCTAGTTTAGAGAGTTGCCAAATTTACCAAAGCCTCTGATAGAGTTTAAAAGTTCAAACATGTATTCTATATTGGCTTGGGTGTCCAGTATTCCTAAAAAAACCACAGTGTACAAATGGAAATCAACGCTGGTATAATGTATTTTGTAGGTGGAATTTTATGTCCCAACAACCATGCAAGCAAGTACAAATCTAATTTTCTTCAACTGGACGAATTATGTGGCTCAAGCAATGCATACCCAGTTGGAGAGGATACAAAGTGAATGAGTAGTTTTATTTAGGAACACTTTATTTTTGTCCTGGTATTTCTTCTTCTACATGCACCATCATTTTTCTTTCATAGTGATCAAGCAAGTTGATGAGGCAGAAAATAAGTTGCCAGTTTATTTGTGGACTCCAAGCCTATCTAGGAAGGAGTCATTTTACAATTTCAATCACATATTTTTGGGTCTCGCCCTTGAACTTATTTTTTACATGTGTGAAAGAGTGCCAAGGGCGATGAGGGAGGATATTGTTACAAAGGATAAATGAGATATTTTCTTGTTGATGTAGGACAACATGGTGTAAATTTTTGACTTCACAGGAAAGCAGTTTCTCCTTTCATATTTTCCTACTAAGCACCTCTTCACGATGGAATTTATCTACTAGATTGAGTACATCAATGACATATATAGGGTAGGATGAGGCAAGAAGACTACATGTACCATACCATTTCACTTTGGTGGTATTGAAATAGACCAGGTTGACCAAAATAAATTGATTAATGAAGCTCTTTATGACATGGGTATGGTGGAATTATCTCAATAGTGGAAGTATGATCCTTTGGGTTATTTTGTGGCATTGATTAAATCCAAGAGTTTCCATTACTAGCCCTGGGTGAATATTAAGTAGTAGAGAAATAATCCATAGGGGTGTGATCTCGAATGGTACATTGAGCAGATGATGACATTTCCACCATGGCATAATTTTTATGATATTGAGGCCAAATATAACCCTGCAGTTCACAAGCACCAGATTCCTCCTTTGGGCTTGTTTAGAAAAATAAAATAACAGTTGCCCACTTGGTCCCAGGATAAAATTACTAACTGGTGGGTTATGAGGGACCACAGAGGGAAAACTAGGTCAACTTATGGCTTGGAAATGGATGAGGTATTTTTAGATGTCTATGATGAATAATATGACAACTATCAACCAATTAATTTTGCTAATATTGTACCTTAGACCTTTCAAATATTTGACAGTGAAGAGATCATGGCTTAATGGGAGCAGCATGTGGTTGAGGAAGCAGTACTTGTGGAAAAAGAGAACAATTATAATCAAAAGTGCAACTCCAGCGAAAAAAGAAGAACAAGCATGAGGTGCTCCCTTTTCTAAAAATTTCTTAGAAGCCAAGAATAGGTATAGTTTATTCATCATGTGTAAACCCTCCTCCTGCTGCTGAAGCCACACAAGCTGACATTTTAGGGAGTCCTTTTTTGATTCAGGCAGAACAACTTGGCCAACACATGGAAGTTATTGTTGACAATTTTGTCACATTGCATACAGGGGTAGAGAAAAAAAACTTTGTAAAGTGTTTCCTTTTGTAAAGTATTTCTTTTTGTTGTTTTTGAAAATATTTGTAAGTTGCAGCAATTTTGGCTTTCATCGCCATCCCCCTTGTACATAGAATGAAGTGAAAGAGCCCCGAGGGAAAAGGGAGGAGGGGCATGAAGGGGATGAAAAGAGCTTCGCACCCGAAGCATTTCCAGCAGCTACTTCGGGCAAAAGTTTTGCGAAGCGGCATTCGAGCAGTCCAAAAGAATAGCTTCGCCGAAGAAGGAAAGTCTAGATCGTGGTCCGAGTTTGCTAAGGCGAGAAAAACTACTTCGGACCCGAAGCATTTCAAGCAGTCGCTTCGGGCGAAAATCTTGCGAAGCAGAAGTTGAAAGAGCGCAAACATTGAAAAGTACTTCACCAAAAAACCGTCGAAGCACCCACTTCGGGCCTCCCCACCAGCGAACCATTTCTACTTCACCAAAATTTGTCATGAAGCATCTGCTTCGGCTAGCTTTCGTGCGAAGCACTTTCACCCGAAGCGGTAGCGGCCATAAAGAACGAAACATTTTTCGAAGGCAAGAATGCGCTTCGGCCAAAAAACCCCCGAACCGTAGTTTTGAGGGAGGATCACGGTGAAGCATTTTGAAGACTCACCAGTGAAGCATCCACTTTGGGTGGAGAACCTCAGCGAAGCAGTCTCGGCACGTCTCTCCAGTGAAGCAACGAGAAATGAAGAGCCCACCTTGAGGAGGAATACCTGCTTCGGCACTCGGCACCCCCGAAGCTGTCTTGCGAAGTTCCACCATGCGAAGTGCAAACCAAGAAGGAAGATCTGCTTCGGCTCAAATCCATTGCGAAGTGGAGTTGCGAACAAAAATCTAGCAAAGCGTTTCAAGGGCACACACTCCAAGCCGGGTATTTTTTCGAGGCAATCAAGTGCCTCATAAATGCATTTTTACGTGCCCGATAAACTCGTTGCTCATTTTTGGCAATTGGAAATGAGATATCAGTTCCTAAAGGAGAACCCGACGGGCATGGCGGCCACTCGAGCACTGCACCCAGAGGCCAAGGACGTTCAGGCGGCTCATTAATGCATGTTTCCCCGGCTGACCCGATCGTAGCTGCTAGTTTTGGTAAAATATTTGAGAGCTCAGTCACGAGAGCTGCGAGGGCCGACTTCTTGGATTTTCGAGGATGTACTCCTCCATTTTGTGCATTGATGGCTCAGAGGGTTGGGTCCTCTATAAAAACCTAGGCATTGTAATAAAAAAAGGGGGGGAACTTTCTGCTAAGAAAGCTACTGTAACTTGAATCCCTACGATTAATACTAAAGAGCTTTGAGCCTAATTTCTCTTTTGTATGCTGCCTTCTGTGTTTATTTCTTTCCTCTTTCTTCATTTGCATACTGTAATTCTACATTCTGGATTTAGGTGTGCGATTGGGGATGGAACCCTAAAATTTTCCCGAAGGATACATAGGAGAGGAAAATGCTATATTAGTTTTCTTGTATGCCGCCTGTGGATCGTGTTTCTATTATATTCACTTTGTCCTAATCACCGTAACTCTAAACTCTGAATTTTGATGAAAGGGGAGGGTAATCCTGGAACTCGTCCAGAGGATACATAGGAAGGCTAATATCGTGTTCTTTTCATTTTATTCTTGGTGTTTCTTGCTGTTGTTTCAAGCTATTGGCCAGCAATCATGCTTCTGGTTCTTTCCCACTTTAAATTATCGACATCTCTTCCCTTACCCCTTTTATTTATTTCTTGCACCCTTACTATTTTATCTCTTTCCTGCACCCTTATCTTAAACACCGAAGTAGTTTAGTATAGGAGCCGACCTTTCTCCGGAGATTGGCATGAGGGGCATCTCTTCCCTTCGGCCTTTCAATGTTGGTCCAGGTCTAGGGCGCGTACACTTTCCCAAATCCTTTCCTGGGCAGATTTGATGACCAACAATTTTTGGCACGCCCGGTGGGACCCGGTCAGTCTCACCTTGTGAGTGGTAGTGAGAGTCGATGCTCGTCTCATTGCCGAAAGACTCTTAGCATCTGGCGACTCTTTTTAACCGAAAATATTTAAGTCGTAGAGACCGGTACCTAAGTCTGTGCCTTCATGCAAACAAGATGGAGAGTTAGGAATAGAGGAGAGGAAACTGAGTTCTTTGAGCTTGATATTGACGCCTTCGGGGAACGTTCTAGGTTGGTCACCCCTGAGTCACTATTGCATGGAACATCCTCGCAAGAGGCCGCTGTTGACGAACAAGGATTAACTTCGGATAGTACAGCAGCTAGCTTTCCTCCTAATCCTCCCAACTCACCGAAGCATCCTAGTGCCTCCATTCACATTAGTCGTCCTGTTAGCAACCAAGGAGGAGCTTCGGGAATTCTTGTTTCTCAAAATCCAGGAGCAAATATGGCACAGCAACAACAACAACAACAACAACAACAAATGCAGTAGCAGCAGTAGCAACCGCCACCCAGATTGTTCCCAGCATGGAATTCTTTGGGACCGCTAAATTTAGCGGGACAAGGGCAAGTTCCACCTGCTGCTATGAAGAAGATCCCTACGTTTGATGGAACTGGGAAGACTGCTCTGGAGCACATCCAGGACATAGTTTCTCTGGCGGTAATCCATGACATCACGGAAGAGCGAGTTATGGTAAAGCTTCTGGTTCTTTCTCTTAGAGGAAAACTCCTCTACTGGTATAGATCATTACCACCCGGTACTATAACGGGATGGGACCAGTTAGCCGGACAGTTGATGCGAAGCTTCAATGAGTCCGTCGATCCATCTTCTCTCTTGCATCAGTTCACAATGATTCAGAGACATCCACAAGAAGAGATCATCGATTTCAATGTTAGGTTCGCTCGAACCTGGCAAAGGATACCGATTGGACTTCGACCAACTGACGAAGCTGCAACATACTATTTCCTTCGGGCTTTCAACCCTGACATCAGCGTCATGGTGAGGTATTCAAACATTAATACCTTCCCCAAGTTATACGAGTTAGCCTAGAGAGCGAAGATGGATCTAATAGCTATGGGCAAGCTTCCCCAAAGGATGTCGATGCCCATACTTCCCGATTTCCCTCAATCCCAGTATGCGAGCGTAGCCGCTTCATAGATCTCTGCGACCCCTGCATACCCGATCTCATCTTGGAACCCGAATCCCATTGTATCATAGATTGCTACTCCACAAATCCATTTTCCTACATTCCCGGTTTCACAGCCCACTGTCTCTTCGGCATTCCCTGTATTGCCAGCACCACCTCAACACCCCGCCTTACCTCCAATACCAACAATGGCTCCATTGCCACCTATCCCTAAAATCGATGATATGCAAGCCAAAATACTGCAAGAAGTTCAGTCTCTGAACTCCACAGTGCAGACCCTGTCTAATGACATGACCATTATGAAGAAGAAGCAAGCGCAACAAGAGTTTCTACCGAGAAGATCTTATCCTACGCCTATGCTTACTAAAGATCAAGCGGTCCAGCAAGGGAGAGCGTCGGCAAGAAATGCCGTGATTGATGAAGCTCCGAGCACTTTCGACTACATACATTGGTGCTCCACATGTAATGACCCTCACGAAGAGAATACCTGCATGCTGCACCAACACTACGTGCAAATGCTGGTGAGCAGTAGTCATGGCGGTCAAGTCAACATCATCAGGCAATTGGATCAGAACCTGGTAATTGGTGAAGAAGAGCAAGTTGCAGTCCTTACCAGAGGAGGAAAAAGGTCGATAGAGGTAGATGCTACTCAAATGGCTCCTTTAAAGGTGCATGCTCACCATGAGAAAGGACAACAACCTTCTCATCCCTCGAGCGAAGCTCCTCAGCCTGCACCAGCCAAGGAAAAAGCCCAATAGGCCCCTGCAAATCCACCTCAGGTGGAAACTAAAGAACAAGCTAGAGAGAAGCTCAAGCTTCCTTCGCTGACCAAGCGGCAAAGGGTCGAAGCTACGGAGCAGTATCACACCAGGTACGAGACGAAAAGAGAACCTGAGGTGCACAACTCCCTAGCTTACAATATAGTAGATGAGCTGAAGAAGATTCTGGCCAAGATCAGTCTGTATGACGCACTGCAGCTACCCGGTCAAGTGGACTTGCTGCAAGAATCATTGAAGACAACTAAGGCAAAAAAGTCAGCACCGCTTGCCCTAGTGCAGACCCTGTCCACCTCCATTACGGGGAAGAATCAGCCACCTCCGTTCTACCTATCTCTGCAAATGGAAGGGTATGTTGTACACAACTGTATGATTGACTCCGGGGCCGTGACAACAGTCATGCCCAAGGCAGTATGCGAAGAGATAGGGATGGAATATACGTGAAGCAGTCATGGCGTACTCCAGTTGGATGGTACCCCCATGAAGACTGTAGGAGTGATTAAGGATATTCCTATTCGACTACACAAGATGCCTCAAATCATAGTTATACAAGAGGTGGTGGTCGTCGACTTGGAGCCATATTTTAGTATGTGCTTGTCGAGAGAGTTTACGACGAAGCTGGGAGGATATCTATCTATGGATTACTCGCACTTGGAGATTCCATTCAAAGGGAAGAAGGTAAAAATCTACAATGAGAAGCCTTCTACCTTCCTGGTACAGAAGATGTCCGAAGAAGAGAGCAGCGATCCTGTGTAGGCGATAGTGGAAGAAATAGAGCAAGTGGACCTGATCGAGGAGTCCCTCGCACAGTTAAGTTGTGAAGATGAATTTTCATTGGTAGAATTTAATGCCATGATAGAAACCGAGATGGGATGTTATGCCATCGCCAAGCCTGAGAAACACATCAAGTCAGAAGATAAGGTCTCTGCCCAAGGTGAATTATGGAAATTATTCTTCGATGGTGCCCGATGCAAAAATGGCATCGGGGCAGGGATTCTTCTAGTATCACCTTCTGGAGAGCAGAAGGAATATTGTTACCGGTTGGTGTGGAGTTGCACCAACAATGCAGCAGAATATGAAGCATTATGCCTAGGACTCAAAAAAGCAAAAAAGTTAGGCATAAAGCATCTCCAAATATTTGGAGACTCGAAATTGGTATGCAATCAAGTCACCAACAAGTGCACTTCAAAGAAGCACTATCTCAAGTCATACCGTAACAGGGTATGGGACTTGTTTGACCAGTTCGAATCTCTCAATCTGCAGTCTATTCCACGAGAAAAGAATCGACATGCCGATGTTCTGGCATCCATCGCAGCCAAGTACTCTCCAGCAGAAGACATGGTGCATAAGCCTAAGGCTATGAGGATGATTTACAGGCCCTCTATCCCAGACAGGGATCTGCATTGGCAGGTTTTTGACAGTGATGAGCAGATTGTGAATTTTATGATTCAAGAAGCAGCCACAGTTGAGAGAAGAAGCCCTGAGGATGAGGAATATGAAGGGTTAGTTCAATTAAAGAATAATCATGTTCCCAAGGGATTAATTACTCTCGAGAGCCTCTTTGACCAGAATGATCGAGCAATTTCTCATAGAATCAAGGTCAATGCAAAGCAGTATCAGGATTTGGAACTTGAACCTGGAAAAGCGATAAAAGTTGGAACAGATTGCACTTCGAAGGAGCTAGAACAGATCCGATCTCTGTGCAGAAGGTATCCCGACATCATGGCGTGGTCTTATCAAGACCTAAAGGGATATGATCGGCAACTGATCCAGCATACAATTGAATTGCAGGAGGGAATCAAACCCTTCCGACAAAAGCAAAGGCCTATAAATCCGAAGATCGAAGTCCTGATGAAAGCCGAACTCCTGAAGATGCTCGAGGAAAAGATAATTTATCCCATTAAGCATTCCTCTTGGGTGGCGAATCTAGTCCCTGTTAGAAAGAAGAACGGAGATATACGACTATGCGTGGACTTTCGCAACCTGAACCAGGCTTCTCTCAAAGATCACTACCCTCTCCCACAAATAGATCAGATCTTGCACTCAGTGGCTGGGGCTCAGCGCTTCTCCCTACTCGATGGCTTCTCAGGGTACAATCAGATCTGGGTTAGGGACGAGGACCAACATAAAACCGCATTCACGACCAAGTGGGGAACATTTGCTTACCAACGAATGCCATTCGGCCTTTCAAATGCGGGGGCCACTTTTCAGAGGGCCATGGATCTAGCTTTTGGTGAGCTCTTGAATAAGGTTATTGTTATCTATTTAGATGACATGACCGTCTTCTCCCGAAGAAGGGAGGATCATCCCTTACATTTACAATAGGTATTCAAAAAATGCCGAGAGTTTGGCATTTCAATCAATCCAAAGAAGTCCATATTCGCGGTCAGCGAAGGGAAGTTATTGGGACATGTGATATCAGAGAAGGGTCTCGCTATAGATCCTGATAGAGCCGAGGCTCTATTGAAGCTCCCACTCCCTGTGAACAAGAAAGGACTTCAATCCTTTTTTGGCCAGATCAACTTCGTGAGGAAGTTTGTTCCAGATTTTGCCCAGGTCATCAAACCGATGTCCAAACTTTTGAAGAAGGGCACCGAATTCATCTGGACAGAGGAAAGAAAGGAAGCATTTGAAGAGATCAAGGCCCGAATCGCTCAGGCACCGGTCCTGACCAACCCCGACTACAATCGGGATTTCATCCTATATGCCATAGGAGAACCTGAGAGCTATGCTGCAGTCCTGACACAGAAAGGGGAAGAGGGCGAAGAGCGCCCCATCACATTTCTAAGTCAAGTGATAAACCCCCATGAAGAAAAATACAATTTCATAGAAAGGCAGGTGCATGCAGTAATGAAGTCTCTTAGGAAATTCAAGCAATTCATTTCCCAAAGTCGGGTTACAGTCTTTGTCATTCACCCCGATGTGCGCAACTTCATTATCCAAGGAGAATTGGGTAGCAAAAGAGTCGGTTGGGTCAACAAGATACAAGAATTCGACATCGAGATTAGGCCCACAAAATTGGTTCGTGGTCGCGCATTGTGTCAAGAACTGGCGAAGAGCGTAGCGGCCGAAGTGACAGCTTGTCAGTGGGATGACTCGCCAGCAGAAGGATGCTTCGCAAACCAAGAAGAGGACGAGAAGGACTGGGTCGGAGAGATAGTTGAATATTTTAACATCGGTAGATGTCCTTCGCATTTAAATGCTTCGCAGCGGAGGCATTTTAGGATGCGGTCCCTCCGATACACGCTGCACCCCGAAGGCCTATTTTTCAAGAACATTGATGGCGTTCTCCTCAGATGCATAAAGGAAGACGATAAGAAGAGAGTCCTGGGAGAATTTCATTCAGGGTTGTCTGGAGGTCACTTCGTAGGAAGAGCAACGACATTGAAGATAATCAAAGCTGGTTATTATTGGCCTACACTCTTCGTCGATGCCTTTGCGGTCTGTCACCGATGTGAGCAATGTCAGAAGTTCACCGACCGAAGCAGAAGTGCTCCTATGCCTCTCTGACCGATACAAGTAGAAATGCCCTTTCAACAATGGGGGTTGGATTTCATAGGGGTCATATCGCCTAACTCCTCCGTCGGGCATAAGTTCATCCTGACCGCGACCGACTACTTCACCAGATGGGCCGAAGCAGTTCCCATGAAGCATGCTGATCAGGAGACCGTCATTGCCTTCCTTGAAGGATTGATCACCCGGTTTGGCATCCCAGAAGCAATCGTAACAGACAATGGTCCCGGGTTTTCAGGCGCCAAAATCAACGAGTTCCTCTACCGATATGGGATATTTCATAAAGTCTCCTCCAATTACTATCCACAGGGCAACGGATTGGCGGAATCTACCAACAAGACTCTGTTAAGGGTGCTAAGAAAGCTCGTGGATGATAACAAAAGAACTTGGCACCTCCTTCTAGACCGAGCCTTGTGGGCCGATCGAATTTCTATCAAGAAGTCAATCAAGACATCACCTTACGCCCTGGTGTATGGCAAGGAGGCCATCCTACCTACTCATGTAGAGATCCCTGCATTGCAGCTGTTAGACGAGGAAGAGGAAATTAATCCTATGGGAAACAGGCTGGCTCAGCTTCTGCAGCTAGAGGAAGATCACAAGAAGGCTTACCAGAGCTTCGCTAAGCATGCTCAGATCACCCGAGACTGGTTTAAGAAGAAGTCCTCCGACCGCACTTTCAAAGTGGGAGATCTAGTATGGAAGTGGGATTCTTGGAAGGCCAAGCCTGGGAATCATGACAAATTGGACGCTTTCTGGGATGGACCGTTCGAAGTTGTGAAGGTAAACTCAGCCAATTCTTTCATCCTCAAGGATGCAGATGGCCAGGTATTGCCAATTTCTGTCAATGGTCTTCATTTGAAGACTTTTCATCACTAAAGATGTAGCAAAAAAAAAAAAAAAAATGTTCAAATTTTACTTTTGTATGTAGTTTTTCATTCCTGTATATATACCCTGCTTCAAGATCTCCGAGAGGTTAAGAGTCACAGCGACAAACTCCAGCTTCGCCAAGCCTAGCCGAAATCTCCTTCGATAAGTTTTGGTGCGAAGCAACTGATGCGAGATGCTTCGCAGTGAAGCACTTTGGCTTCGAAAAGGTCCTCGAAAAACCGAAGGAATCATCAAAAGAAACGGAGGCTTGAGAAATGCTTCGCAAAAGAAGTTTGAGCGAAGCGGTTTTTGAAAACAAGTACCAGCGAAGCATTTTTCAAAGAAAACGAGCTTCGGGGGGGCTAGCCCTCCGCGAAGCAAAGTAGTGACGCAGTAGAGGGAGAACTACTTCGGGCCCGAAGCATAGAAAATCTACCCACACCGGAGGTTCACCGCGAAGCAGTTTTAGCACCGGTTTCACTTCGCCAACCCAATGGCACGCGAGACAAGAAGCATTTAAAACGTGTCTTGGGAAACGTGCCGACGACAACCTAGGGGAATGTTCGGGGCAAACGATTTTAATGTCAAGGTGGTGGAGCACATCCCGAGAGAATTTCATTGCGAGAAAATTTCATGCCCAGGTACGAGGTGGCAGAAGGTTAAGTTCTCGATGCAGGGGAAATCATCGAACCACATGGGCCCGCGTACCACGCCGTCGTAGAGCCAATCAAAAGGCACGGCAACCTTCCCCGTTCGAGTGTAAATTTAATTATGGTAGGTGCCATAAATTAAGGTAGTTGCCTTTTAAGGCTATAAAACATGAGGCTTAGTGGTGAGAGGGGTGTTCGCCAACTGTTAATGCAAAGATTGAGAGCTGTCGTGATAGCCTGCATTCCTCTGCCCTTTGCATCGAAGTCCTTCGCGTCGGAGTCTTCTGCACCGTGAACTCTGCTATCATGAATATTCACAATGGGAAAGAAGAAATCTAAGGAGAAGGGGAAGGAGCCTGAGGTAGCAGCCCCGAAGAAGGGCAAGGAAGAGAAAAAACATACACCTAAGAAGATCAATCTCAACCCCCACCCAAAAAAGCAGCCGGTGGAAGAAGGAGAGGATTCTGAAGAGGAACAACTTGAAGAACCACCAATTGATGGGTGGGAGAAAATTTGGGACACTGAACTCTCGAAGAGTGTGGCCGAGCTCCGACACACTATCGAGTTTATGACAAGCAGACTTTCCCTGGAGAGCAAGAGGGTTGCCGCGTACTATTCTCAAATTTACTGGTATCTGACCCCGCCCGCTCACCATTGTCCCGAGTTAATTTGTGCCATCGCGCAAAACTACCAGCCCTCCTCCAGACAAGTGCTGGACGCCGCGGGCCATAAGTTGTTTTCGATTTTAAAATAAGATGTGCAAGCAGCCTTCGCGCCACAGCAGGGGCCGCCCAAGGGCTATTCGGTTCGCAATGTCATCCTGAGCGAACAAATGGAGAGGTTCACTACCTCCACCTACATTTTGAAATTTCTTAGAGAGAACCTCAAGAATGGGCTCCCTTCAGGCAAGCTGCCCCAGATGCCCCTCCCCCTGATAGATTTTAAGAGCATGGACATCTTCTCCATCATTGCATGGGTGGCGGGCCTGTCAACCGATGCTTCGGTGCACCCCTGGCAGGTGTCTTTGGCCGAATGTATTTCGAGAGGGGAATTTTATGCCCTTGATGCTTCAAGGCCGAACACCAACCCAGTATTCTTCGATTGGGTAGAATGGGTGGCCCGAACCTTGCACACACGGCTTACCAGCATGAAGAATTCTGGGACGGGCCAGTACTTCGCACCCTGCTCTTTCCTTGTTTGGTTATTTTTCTACCATGTACATAAGAATTTTCCCCATATTGCCATTTCTTCGAGTGGCAAGGATGGAAATCCTCTACCTGTGTACCAGTGGACTCCCCTCCTATTGAGGGCAGAGTCTTATTATTCTTTTAATCAACAATTCTTGGGACCTGCTATGCATTTGTTGAAGGGTTCTTGCCCTCGGGTGCCCCTCAGTTTGAGAGACAGAGTGGTAATGGAGAAGAAGGGAGACATCTTTCAATTGACACAAGGACTTGTGATCCGCCTGTTCGGCTTCACAGGGAAGCCCTTCCTGCTGTCTGTCTACACCTCCGAGTACCAGTTCGCATTAGAGGTTGCTCAGCAGAGCGACGCAACGAATGCCGTCTACGGCCACGGTCGGAAATGGGCGCACACCTGTGACTTCCCCTTCAAAATGGGGGTAATAGAGGTGTTTGCCCTAAAGCAACATGTTTTCCTAGAGGAGAAGCTTGCCAACTTTGGTCTGCTCTAGATTCCTCAGAGGTGGCTCTACGATCCCTTGGGAGTGATGAGGGACCACCTCGGATTCAAGAATTTTCATGTCCGCCCCCACCCAAAAATTGTGGAGCAAAGAAATAATCCCAATGGGAAGGATCTGGAGTGGCATTTAGAAAGGATGAAGACCTTGCCCCCCTGGCATGAGTTCTACCCCATGGAAGTTGAGTTTGATCCTGTTCAGCATCCTTTCCCAACCCTAGACTCCACTTTTTGGAGGAAGATGAAGGATGATCTAAGGGAGGAATTGAAATATTGGGGCATAGAACAACTAAAAGAATGGTGGAAAATGAGAGTTCATCGACAAAATATGAAATCATATGGACTCTTGGAGACGGATAAGGACTTCGCAGTTGTTTACGAAGCCAATGCTGGGACTTGGAAGCCCACCTCCTTCACCGACTTCATTCCCCCAAGTGTCCCAGGTTCGGGCGAAAGCCCAAGGAGAGATGATGATGCTTTAGAAGAAGAAGAAGAGGAGGAGGCAGAAGCTGCACTCGACACAAGTGCCATGGGGTCGGTGCAATCATCAGAGAAAAAGAAGAGAAAGAGGCAGGAGCAAGCTCAAGTGCCTCCGACCCACCCGAAGTGACCCCGCATGAAACTCCCAAGTGTCTCTTGCCGGACAACCTACGACCAACCCAGCCGAAGCAACCCCGAACATGGATGTCATCGATGTGGAGGAACTCCTCCAACAAGAAGGGGTCCCCGAAGAAGAAGTCGTAGAGGTCGCAAGTACCGAAGTTCAGAAGGAGCAAGAGCCGGTCACACAGGAAGTCACTACTGCTGCTCTGCCAGGTGGGCACGAAGGTACGCACTCTCCACCCTTTGCCCTGGTTTCTCAAAGCATGTCCCCCATGGTCCCGACCGTGAGTCCCCAGTAGTCTCTCTCTCCCCCGCAAGGTCAATCACCCTCTCACGTGTTGCCCCTTGCCACCTCGAGTCTGCCCCATGATCCCGTTAGCCCCACTCCATTCGAGTCATCTGGCCGGGACAAGTCTATTGATACTACTTCGCCTGCCCATGCCACCATCCCCTTGGTTCTCAGTCAGGGCAAAGATAGTACCCCAATGCCGAACCCCGTTCCTTGTTCCCCTGTTACACATGGCATCGTTCCTTTCATCGAAGCTCCCGTCACACCCATCGCCGAGCCTACTGGTGAGGCATCCCCCGTTCATTCCTTGTATTTGTTCACCCCTTTGGCTGGAGATCCAGCCTCATTTGAATCAGAGTTGTCCTTGATTAAGGAATGCCCTCTAGCCGAGAAGCTACTCCAGGCCCGAAAAATACCGAAAAGATGCTGAAGGAGGCCAGGAAAAAGAGAGGGCGCTCTCTGGCCGAAGTAGAAAAATGTGCCATTTTTGACCTGAAGGGCGGAAAGTTGCATAAGGTGAAAAAGGTCCCCAAGGTCCAGAAACCTCTGGACGAGATGACTCCAGTGGATTACGATTATCAAGAAAATACTAAGGACCTGGAGCATCTAAATGTAGATAATGAATCTGCATCCATGCATGTCAGAATTGAAACTTTTCGAGCGCATGCGAACATCGCCAATCAGCATAGATTTGAAGCAGAGAGCGCCAACATCAAGTTGGAAGAGGAGCTAGCCAGGATCCGCTCCAAGCTGGAGGACTCAAAAAAGCAGTGTGAGCAGATGAAGAAGGAAGTAGTCGCCCTGAAACAACAAGTAAGACAACTGTAGAGTGCAACTAAAACCTAGAGCCAGATACAGGCCGAAGCCGATCTGAAGGCCAAAGAATTTGAAAGCAAAATCCTGGAGATGCAGCAGCAGTTGTACGAGAAAGAAAGTCTGGAGTTGTTTGATAGGGGCCGAATAAAAGAAATTCGCTCACACTTGCTCAAGAACTTCAGAGCTCGGGCCTCCAGTGCCCTGTCAATTTTGACCTACATTATCGAAGCCCAGTATGCCGCTGCTCAGGAGGGGCCAATCATAGATGAGGTCATCCAAAAAATTAGAAGGTGACTCAAACTGGCTTTCGAGGTCCAAAGTGTCAAATATCAGGACCTGCAGGTCGTCGCGATGAGCCGAACCGCCAGAGATTGGTCTACAGCTCAAGCCACGGTCCGCGCTTTCTTCTCCAAGGTGAGGAAGGTGCAGAAGGCGAAGGACCTCCTGGATGTATTCGAACAAGAGCAGCGTACATCACTGGGCTATTTCCAAGACCTCTCTTCATTAGGTTTCCCGAGTTTCACGAATGAGGATGGGAACCTGTTGACCAAGGAAGAGCTCAAGCCGGCTTGGCTACATTTTGAGAGCGATGTCTCAGAGATAGATGGCTGGGAAGAGCCAATTACAGAAGGACAAGTCATAGATTTTATTCTGAGACATTGCAAGATCGTGGCCTGCCTCAACGATCTAAGCACGAGAGCCAAACATGCCGACATAGGGCAAATAGATCGGTTCCATGTTTTGGTAAAAGCGCTACAAGACCGAGAGCCTTTCTCGAAAGGCGCCTGGGCTCATGTTCGCCGAACCATGGAACGCATCCGCGATCGCCTTCTCCCATCATCGCAACAGGAAGCCTCGCCAGAGGAGGAAGAAGAAGAAGGAGAGGCAGAAGAAGAAGAAGAAGTCGTGGAAGCACCCCTGAAAGGAGAAAAAGGAGAAGGGTCTGGAGGTAACTCTGGCCCAACGGATCAAAGCTGAGGGTTCTTCCACCGAGACGAGCTCGTTGCCCCGTGAGCCGCCAAGAATGTTGACAATTTTGTCACATTGCATACAGGGGTAGAAAAAAAAAAAAACTTTGTAAAGTGTTTCCTTTTGTAAAGTATTTCTTTTTGTTGTTTTTGAAAATATTTGTAAGTTGCAGCAATTTTGGCTTTCATCGCCATCCCCCTTGTACATAGAATGAAGATGAAAGAGCTTCGCCCCCGGAGGCAAGGGAAAACCCCCGGGAGAGGGGGGGGGCCCCCCAAAAGAGAAGTGGGGGATGAAAAGAGCTTCGCACCCGAAGCATTTCCAGTAGCTACTTCGGGCAAAAGTTTTGCGAAGCGGCATTCGAGCAGTCCAAAAGAACAACTTCGTCGAAGAAGGAAAGTCTAGATCACGGTCCGAGTTTGCTAAGGCGAGAAAAACTACTTCGGACCCGAAGCATTTCAAGCAGTCGCTTCGGGCAAAAATCTTGCGAAGCAGAAGTTGAAAGAGCGCAAACATTGAAAAGTACTTCGCCAAAAAACCGCCGAAGCACCCACTTCGGGCCTCCCCACCAGTGAACCATTTCTACTTCACCGAAAGTTGTCACGAAGCATCTGCTTCGGCTAGCTTTCGTGCGAAGCACTTTCACCCGAAGCGATAGCGACCGTAAAGAATGAAACATTTTTTGAAGGCAAGAATGCGCTTCGGCCAAAAAACCCCCGAACCACAGTTTTGAGGGAGGATCACGGTGAAGCATTTTGAAGACTCACCATCGAAGCATCCACTTCGGGTGACGAAGAAGTCTCGACAAGTCTCTCCAACGAAGCAGCGAGAAATGAAGAGCCCACCTTGAGGAGGAATACCTGCTTCGGCACTCGGCACCCCCGAAGCTGTCTTGCGAAGTTCCACCATGCGAAGTGCAAACCAAGAAGGAAGATCTGCTTCGGCTCAAATCCATTGCGAAGCGGAGTTGCGAACGAAAATCTAGCGAAGCGTTTCAAGGGCACACACTCCAAGCCGGGTATTTTTCCGAGGCAATCAAGTGCCTCATAAATGCATTTTTACGTGCCCGATAAACTCGCTGCTCATTTTTGGCAATTGGAAATGAGATATCAGTTCCTAAAGGAGAACCCGATGGGCATGGCGGCCACTCGAGCACTGCACCCAGAGGCCAAGGACGTTCAGGCGGCTCATTAATGCATGTTTCCCTAGCTGACCCGGTCGCAGCTGCTAGTTTTGGTAAAATATTTGAGAGCTCAGTCACGAGAGCTGCGAGGGCCGACTTCTTGGATTTTTGAGGATGTACTCCTCCATTTTGTGCATTGATGGCTCAGAGGGTCGGGTCCTCTATAAAAACCCAGGCATTGTAATGAAAAAAGGGGGGGGAACTTTCTGCTAAGAAAGCTATTGTAACTTGAATCCCTATGATTAATACTAAAGAGCTTTGAGCCTAATTTCTCTTTTGTATGCTGCCTTCTGTGTTTATTTCTTTCCTCTTTCTTCATTTGCATACTGTAATTCTGCATTCTGGATTTAGGTGTGCGATTGGGGATGGAACCCTAAAATTTTCCCGAAGGATACATAGGAGAGGAAAACGCTATATTAGTTTTCTTGTATGCCGCTTGTGGATCGTGTTTCTATTATATTCACTTTGTCCTAATCGCCGTAACTCTGAACTCTGAATTTCGACGAAAGGGGAGGGTAATCCTGGAACTCGTCCAGAGGATACATAGGAAGGCTAATATCGTGTTCTTTTCATTTTATTCTTGGTGTTTCTTGTTGCTGTTTCAAGCTATTGGCCAGCAATCGTGCTTCTGGTTCTTTCCCACTTTAAATTATCGACATCTCTTCCCTTACCCCTTTTATTTCTTTCCTGCACCCTTACTATTTTATCTCTTTCCTGCACCCTTATCTTAAACACCGAAGTAGTTTAGTATAGGAGCCGGCCTTTCTTCGGAGATTGGCACGAGGGGCATCTCTTCCCTTCGGCCTTTCAATGTTGGTCCAGGTCTAGGGCGCGTACACTTTCCCAAATCCTTTCCTGGGCAGATTTGATGACCAATAATTATAGATCTAGAGAAGGAGGCAAACGAGGAACAAGATAAGGGTGAAATTTTGTCACAACCACCCTCATCATCATCTCAAAAGGTGTCAAATCCCAAAGGTACATTTTATTTACCTTCTTCCCTTTCTCTTGAGCATTCGGTGATTGTTGCACCCCATTCCTTATCTATCACTTTCATATCACCTCCATTCGGTATTTCCTCCACTTCCATTTTGCTTCCCATTTCCCAGTCCCCAGTCACCAATACTGCCTCTTCTTCTATTCCCACTTCTATTGTTTCCATTTCTTTCAGTTCTTTTGCATCCGGTCCCAAATTTATTTTTGCTTCTTCATCCTCCATTCTAGTAATTTCTATTACGACTATAAGTACACAAACTCCTCCTTGAGTAAGTATAACTGTAGCCAAACCCCTCACTTAATTTCCCTTAACTACTTCTATTCCACCAACCGTTCTCGTTTCTACTTTCATTTTCAAGCAAAAACCTCAGTAGGCTCATTTCCCCCTATTCCATTTATTGAGTTACAGGTGTTGCCTAAGCCAGAGATGATGATTGTGCTAGAACATCTGTTGTAGCAAAAATAAGTCAAGCCTGCTTAAGTTCATTGTAGTGGCTAAAAATCCATAAGAGAAAAGAAGATCAAGCTCCAACAAGGCCATTGAAGAAGATCACTTTTGACCCCAAAGCTATGGAGTCCCACAATGTAAAAATGATCCCCCAGGTCCATAAGCCTCAAGGAGAAATGGCTCCAAGTAATTATACTTATGAAGTAATTATAGAGGACCTGATGAAGATCGATACCACAAAGAAGATAAAAAATATACCGATGGATATGATCTCTCTTTACCTACATGGTGAGCATTACAAGAAAATATTTTTTGATGCTGAGGTAATGAATATTGAGTTGAATGAAGTTCTGGCTAAAAATAGGGACTAGATGGAAATGGTGAAATTAGAGGCAGAGCACTAGCAGCGAAGGGTAGAATAGTTGGAGAATGAATACAAGGGATACGACATAGTTTGGGTAGGAGCAGATAAGAAAGTGCAAGAATTAACCACCCATCTTGAGGTTTTACAAAAATAGCTATCCGAGAAAGCCACACAATTAATGGGCTTATCCAAGGAGAAAATCAAAGAAGTTCACCATCATTTAATGAAAGACTATTTAATATTGGCAACAAAAGCTCTCAAAGTTTTGTTGTATGTTCATGAGGTTCGGATAGTGAATTTTATTGGTGATCAAAACTTGAAGTATACTGAGGAAAAGATGGAACCAAAACTTGAAATGACACTAAAAATTTAGGCATTGGTCCAGTCCAACTTCCAAGTTAATTCGATGAGCAGGATGGATCACGATTGGGCTAAGGCTAGGATGATGTTGTGTAGCTTCTTTTCCAAGTTAGAGTTGGTGATAGAATTTTAGAAGTTGATGACTATGTTCAAACAGGAGCGTTGCATTTTGCTCATTTATTTCAAGGCTCTAGCCAATACTGGATTTTTGAGCTTCATGGATGAAGATGGGGAGCTTTTACCAATGAAAGAATTAAAGGCAGTCTAGAAAATTTCATAGAAGATACTTCAAAGATCAAAATCTAAGAGGAGCCAATAACGGAGGGAAAAGTATTGCCATGCATGGAGAGGCTCACCCGCATCGAATCCTTCCTATTGGAGCTCTGGTAAAGAGCTAGTCACATCAATATGGATCACGTCTAGACGTTGTGTTTTGTCATTGATTTAATAAGTATGCTCTCTGCATTCACTTTGTATTCCTAGGATGAGGTAGTTGTAGTGTATGAAACTACCAACGAAAGCCTTACCAAGTAAGAAGCACGAGCACGAGCAGAAGTAGAGCAGAAAGCAACTGTAGAAGAGTAGGTAGAACATGCGTAGGAGGAAGGGAAAAGAAGGAGGTTGTTGGATAAAAAATAGTACCTGATGTAGCCAGTGACAGTGACAGTTGAACCTAATAGATGAAAACCTGGGGTCAATTGCATCCAAAATAATTGAATACCCTAAGAGCTACCAAAAGTGTTGGCAGTTTTGTCACACTAAATTTTGATTATAAAAAATTAAAAGAATATCAGATGAATAATGCAGTTGTTTTGATTTTACTGTATTAATGTAATGTTTTTGTTTCCCTCCTTTGAGCAATTTAATTAAATAAAAAAAATTTATTTCATCCCTGGATATGCACAGTAAATTTTGCTAGTAAAAATTAATAGAAGTAATGAGCAAAATGTAAAAGGGAAAGATAAATGACAAGGAATATCTCAGGATTGAAGGAGTAATGGAAATAGTCTAAAACTTTGGTAGTCTTTATTTAAGGTAAAGATCCAATGAAAGATAAGTGCAAGACATTTTTACCCCAAAGAGGGGAGAAAATCATTTTCGTCCTTCTACTGGGGTGAAAATACCATGATAAGAATATTTCGTCCAAGTAAGAAGAAGGAAAAATTTTACAAGTAAAAAATGGCGAAAATAATTAATGAAAAATGGTCAAATTCAAAAGCATCCTTGAAGGGGGCGGAAATTATTTTCACCCCTCTTCAGGGTGAATTTCCAGTTGAAGGTGTTATGGGACGAAAATCAAGTGAAATGCATGCCTGGAGAAGTCAAAGTCAAAGTCACCCCTAAGGAGGGGCAAAAATCTCTTTTGCCCTTATTTGGGGCAAAATCCAATTGAGAATGTTTTTTAGAACGCAAATGATAAAGTGACATAATCTAGGTGAAGATTCCTCAAGTCAAAGTCAAATTCGTCTCTAGGGTGGGGCGAAAATCTTTGTCGCCCCTCTTAAGGACGAAATCAATTATCTTCACCTGAAAAGGATTGAAAATCCAACTAAGTGTTCTATTATTTACAATTCAATTTATAGGCACTAATGGCCCAAAATACATAACCAAACCCATCAAATCATGGATTTGATCCAATATGCTTAACCATAAGCTACAAAAGTGCAAGGGAGAATGCACGTAACTTTCTAAGTTAAGAGAAAAGGAATATTGCTAACTAGAAGATCCATTTTAGCTATCTTGAAGTACACACTTCCTACTTTGAGTTCACACTTACTAACTAACACTCTAAATGACAACTAGAAGATAACTAGTGCCCACAAGTGCATGTGAGAAGGAGACTCACTTACAATTATTAATTTGCAAGAAATAAACTATGCAAACCTAGCTAGGAACTACTAGAGGGGTCATATGAAAGATCAAACATCAATCCTCATCATGCCTCCCCACAATAGAAGCATTGGACTCCAATGCTTTCAGAAGAGTAGGAAAGTCACGGGACATCTGATGAAAAGAAATCCAATGAGCCTGATGCGGCAGCTGTCCTCGTCGAGCCACAAGATATGAGGTGGTAGACCCCTGGCGAGTCTGTCGAGTCTTCGTGTCATAGATCTGATCTGCATCCAATGGTAACTGAGCATCAGGAACCACGTCCATAGGATGATTGATAGCTGGTGCAGTCTCCAATGTAGAGTCAAAGTACAACTTCAAAAGATCTACATTGACGACGTCATGAATTCCCAAGTGTGCGGGAAGATCAAGGCGGAAAGCATTCTCGGACACCTACTGAAGAATAGTATAAGGCCCATAGCGAATTGGTTTGATTTTGCTATGAGTCTTATCAGTAAAACGCCGCTTGTCAAGATGCAACCAAACTTTGTCACCAACCTGAAATGGATGAGGAATTCGATGTCGATCCATGGCCTTTTTCTGCTACTGCTTTGTCTTTTGCAAAATCTCAACCACCTTTGATTGCAGATTGTGCAAATGCTTGAATAAATGAGTGTGCCTTGTCTTGCTCCTTTTGAAGATGTGAAGTGACAGGAGAAGGCAAAGACAAAGGTAACTCATAAGGTGCCAAGGGCTGAAATCCCATACAAACCTCAAAGGGTGAATGACCTGTAGAAGAATGTAGGGCCCTATTGTAGGCATGTTCAATATGAGTGAGACTCAAGTCCCACTTTCTTGGTGAAGCGTGATGATAGATTCGTAAACTTTGCACAAGGGTACGGTTTACCACTTCAATCTGCCCATCTGATTGCGGATGATAAGCGATGGAAAAGTTAAGGGAAACTCCCAAAATCTTCCACAAAGAATGCCAAAAGTGACCCACAAAGCGTGAATCACGATCCGAGATAATGTTGGTAGGTAGACCAAAGGAACGCCAAATGCTTGTCAAAGAAAAATTGGGCTAAGTCTGCTGCAGAACTTGTCTTGCGGCATGGAATAAACTTAGCCATTTTACTGAATCTGTCAACCACCACGAACACACAATCATGTTGTCGCACTTTCATAGGAAAACCACTAACCAAATCCATGGAAATGCTTTCCCAAGGACGGGAAGGAATGGGCAAAGGCATGCCTAAGCCAAACTTCCTGTTAGCTGGTTTTGAGCGACAACAAACTGCACACTGTTTGAGAAATCTCAACACATCCCTCTGCATTTTAGGCCAGTAGAAAAATCGTTGCAAGTGATGAAGTGTTTTATGCTTCCCAAAGTGACCACCATAAAGTGTAGAATGAGCTTCCTTAAGAAGTGACACTCTAGGCTCACAAGGAACACAAACCTTGTCCAATTTGTAAAGAAGTCCTTCTTTGATGTAGAAATCTTGGAAAGGACGCAAATTGGAAGAAGAAGGCTTACTCACTTGCTCAAATATTTTTCCAAAATCGGGATCCTGTGAATACTGATTAGGCCAAGTCTGAAATCCCAAGTGTGAAGTGGACATAACTGTTAAGGCAAGAGCGGTTGGAGGCCTACTCAAACAATCAGCAACAGTATTACTCTTCCCCTTTTTGTACTTGATCACCAAGTGAAATTGTTGGAGGTAAGAGGCCCACTTCATATGTCTTGATTCTTCAATTTTACTTTGAGATTGTAAAAACTTGAGAGGCATATGATCGGTGTGTACTACTGTATTTTTTCCCAAAAGATAATGTCTCCAATACTTAATAGCTTGAACTAATGCATACAACTCCTTGTCATATGTAGAATAGTTCAACTTAGCAGAAGAAAAAGTTTCTGAATGATAAGCAAGCTAGATGACCATTCTGTTTGAGCACAACTCCTAAGGCAACTTTAGAGGCATCCATTTCAATCTCAAAAGGTTGAGAGAGGTCAGGTAAAGTTAACACAGGTGCTGTACAAAGTTTCTTTTTGAGTTTCTCAAAGGCAACTTCTTGGCTTTTCTCCCAATGAAATGGAATTTTAGACTTAGTGAGATAATGCAATGGAGTTGCAAGGGTGGAATATTGAGGAATGAACTTGCGATAAAAATTCGCAAGTCCTAGAAAACTCCTTAACTCAGTGAGAGTTGTAGGAGGGGACCACTTAAGTAAAACATCAACTTTTATGGGATCTACCTGAATTCCACTTTCACTAATCACATAGCCAAGGTAAGAAACTGAAGTATTGCCAAAAGAACACTTGGAAGAATTGGCATATAATTGATTCTTCGCAAGAAGATCAAGGGTTTCGTTGGATATGCCTAAGGTGTTCCTCCCAAGTTTTTGAGAAAATCAATATATCATCAAGATATATTATTACAAATTTGTCAAGTACATCACGAAATACATCATTCATCAACCTCATGAAGGTTGCAGGAGCATTAGTAAGACCGAAGGGCATGACCAACCATTCAAAGAGGCCCATCTTCGTCTTAAAAGTTGTCTTCCATGTATCCTCAGCTTGGATACGCACTTGATGATATCCACTTTTGAGATCTATTTTTGAAAAGAACTTAGCTCCTTGAAGCTGATCTAATAAATCATCAATGCGTGGTAATGGATATCTATTCTTTACAGAAATTCTGTTCAAAGCACGAAAATCAATGCACAATCTCCAAGTGCCATATTTTTTAAGAACCAACAAAATAGGTGAGGCACAAGCAGAAGTACTTTCCTTAATGAAACCCTTAGACAACAAATCTTCTATTTGCCTTTTTATTTCTTCATTTTGCAAAATAGATTGTCTATACATGGGTGCATTAGGTAGTGAAGAACCAGGGATGATTTCAATGCTATGATTAATTGTGCGAATTGGAGGAAGAGACTTTGGCTCCTGAAATATGTGTGAATAACTTTGCAATATTTTATCCATTGAAGAGTGTTGCTTTGGAATGGATGTGGATGTAGAAGTGTTTTGAGAGCGAATGAAAATTAGAGCAACATCACCACCTTTTTTAATTACTCTTTTTGTTTGCTTGGAACTTAGAATGATGTTAGGAGTGTTGGTGCTTTTAATGAGAAAGACCTTACCATATTTTTGAAGTGTGTAGGTTCTTTTGAAAGCATCATAAACAGCTCTCCTATCATACTTAAAAGGTTGTCCAAGCAAAATCCCACAACAATCCATAGGAGTCACATCACAAGTGACTTGATCTATGAAATGTGGGCCAAGTGCAAATTTTAATGTGCAAGTGTGAGTGATTTCGAGCCTCTTCCACTATCCTTCCAACCCAAAGAATAAGGTTGAGGATGAGGCTCCATAGGTAACTTCAAACGCTCGACAATGGACCTCGCAATTAGATTTTTCTGCGAGCCATTATCCACTATACAATCTGTTGCAAAATTATGAAGCAAATGAGCTCGAGTGATGAACAAAGCATCACGAGCACCCTCTGATGAACTTACATTTACCAAGGTAACTTCATTGAGCTTACCTCGTAATTATGTGTATACTCTACTCTCTCCTACAGACTCAAGGGGACCTTTGGGAGCATCCTCCTCTTGAGTAGTAATTACTAAACTCTTCTTTTTAAGCTTAAAGCAATCAGCTTTTTCATGACCTTTCTTCTTACAATAGTTGCAAAAATTTTTAGAAGAAGAAGAAGAAGAAGAAGGTTTAGAAGAAGAAGAAGGAGTAGAAGCGGAAGGGGAAGGAGAAGAAGGAGATGGAGAAGAAACATTCTTCTTTTGAGCAAAATTCTTCTTTTGTGAGAAAGAATTATTCCCTTTTGATGAGTTTGCAACCACTTGAGTAACGAGTGCGCGGAATGCCTACGAATGCGCCTTAAACTTGTCCTCCGCAAGTTGCGCCTGGTTGAAAACTGAATCCAATGTTTCCATAGAAACAAACATTAGTTCCCTGTACAAATGCTCTAACAAGCCACTTTGAAATTTGAGAATCAAAGCTGGAACATCATCCTCCACATTCACAAGTATCCTGAACCTGTTGAAATGAAAAATATATTCCTGTACAGACATATTAGTACCTTGGTGAAAATGAAACCATTTAATGACCAATTCCTTAGAATAATTGGAAGGATAAAAATTGGTCTTAAGACAATCTACAAGCTCATCCCATGAGGTGAGTTCATCATGACCTCTTTTTCGTTCAACAAGTACTTTGGCTAAACCAGAAAGTTTTAGCTTAGCATAAGGAACCACATCGTCATCTGAAAGTTGAGAGTAAGAAAACCAAGAACTCATGTCAAGAATCCAACTATTCAAGACATCAGGGTTCCTGGATCCATCATAAAATGGAACTTCACAACGAACTCTCAGACGAGAATCATGAGCAGAAGTTGAAGCATTATGCACAGAAATGTCATTTACCTTCATGGCAAGATTGCCAAGGACTTCTGCCATGGTAGTATCATTAGCTTTATCTGCTAAAGCATTTACAACATGGGCAAGTTCTGCCACTTGGGCAGCCAAGTCAGAAGCCATGTGAAACCGGGTATAAGCCAGGAGTAAAAAAATGAGAAAGCACTAAATCAAGGAAAGAAAAATGAAAATTTTCCTTGTTACAATGGAGTGCCTCTGAATTTGAAAATTTACTCCTAAGGCTCAAAATTTTGAAATTTTAAACTAACCTAAGGTGCAATTTAGAATTTATTAATTTAAAAATAACTTAATTAAAAATTAAATTTCAATTAATCAAAGATTAATGAATTTAATCAAGTTATTAAAAATTAAATTAATAAAAACAAAATTTAACATGCAACCTTAAATAGTAAAAATTAAAAATTACAATAAATTACCCTTGAAGATGACTTACACTGCACTCCAACTTAATTTCAGTTGCATGAAATTCTGCTGTTACTGTGGCACACTTCTCGAGGCAGACTTCACTCTCAAGTTTGGCACAAAACTCCTGTTGCACGCTTCCCGAGCAAATAAACCAACAGTAAATTACAGTTACAGTGCAGAATAAGTTCAGTTGGCACAAATTTTTGTGCCACAAGTTTGCGTGCACAAATTTCCGTGCACAAACTCCCGTGGGCTTGGCCTGCATGGTTCCAAACCCGCAGCTGGACAGCCGCAGCTGCCCCTGGCCAGACAGCCGTAGGCCCTGGCACTATTGGCCGTAGGCCCTGGCACTATTGGCCGTAGGCCCGGTAGATGCCTGATAGCACTGTTAGGCGCTATTGTGGCGGCTCTATGAGCAGCAGGCCCTACAGTCACCTGACAGTCTTGTTAGATGCTGTGGCATAGGCAGCAAAGCCTGCAGTCGCCTGACAATTCTGTCAGGCGCTACGATGGCTGATCTGTCGCATCGGTGCCGACGCCCGACAAGATGTCGAGTCGTCGAGCCGATGGGCGATGCAGTCTACCGTCGGCTCGACATCGGGCGGTGCTGCCGTGACCTACGTCGTAGGCGCTGTCGACTGACAGCGTTTGCCGTAGGACTGACGCCTGACAAGAATGTCAGGCTGTCAGGTCACGGGCAGCGAGCCGAGTGCGTCAGGCCTGTCTGACGTGCTCGACCAGCCCGCGGCTGCCGACCACGCACCCTCGGTGCTGGCACGGTAGCCAAAAAGGCACAGAAGCCTTAGGCTGCTAAAATAAAAAAAATAAATTTGCAATTTTTTTTTTTTTACAATAGCTTAAATTAATATATTAAAAAGATAATATATTAATAAAAATTTAAGCTTTTCTAAGACAAACTAGAAAATTTTAAAAAATTAACCAGGAGGGTTAATTCCAAAGCTTGAAAAACTTAAATTGTAAAAATAAGAGCAACCAGATCCCTTCAGTAGCTCTCCTTTCAAGATCCAGTCGACACACGACCAGCGTTTGAAAGGCAACCAGACCTAAGTCGACACACGACCTAGTTTTGATGACCTCCTGGAGCTCTTCAGTACTCAAAAATGGGGGGGGGCAGTAGGGTTAAATGGCTCCCTAATCCTAATTGGACCGTAGCTACGATCCAATCCCTTCCAAGGATCACAATAAGAAGAACTCTGAGGCAAAATTTTCCTATACCTCTTGAGCATAAGCAAAAAGTTGGAACGAGGAGTTTGTCGTCGAAGGAACTTCCTTCTCCGAATGGTTTTCAAGCTCCCCTTGAGCTTAAACCGAGTCCTCAATGAGAAAGAATTTCTCATAACAAAATTATCTCCTATCCTCTCACCTCACAAGCCCTAGTGCAAACATGAACTAGGCTCGATACCAATGAAAAGGATTGAAAATCCAACTAAGTGTTCTATTATTTACAATTCAATTTATAGGCACTAATGGCCCAAAATACATAACCAAACCCATCAAATCATGGATTTGATCCAATATGCTTAACCATAAGCTACAAAAGTGCAAGGGAGAATGCACGTAACTTTCTAAGTTAAGAGAAAGGAATATTGCTAACTAGAAGATCCATTTTAGCTATCTTGAAGTACACACTTCCTACTTTGAGTTCACACTTACTAACTAACACTCTAAATGACAACTAGAAGATAACTAGTGCCCACAAGTGCATGTGAGAAGGAGACTCACTTACAATTATTAATTTGCAAGAAATAAACTATGCAAACCTAGCTAGGAACTACTAGAGGGGTCATATGAAAGATCAAACATCAATCCTCATCATCACCTCAATTCTTGCAAAGGTCATTCTATTCCATTTTGTTTTAGGTGAAATTACTCGAGAAAAGTGTGAAAGTATATTGAATAGTGAAAACACCATTTATTTAGGTGAAATAAATTCTTTATCTCATCCCTCAGCAAAATATTTCTTTCAATGCACCCCTGTTGTTGATATTTTTTGGGAAAGATCAAATACTGGTGAAATTTAATTTTTGAAGCAATAAGATTGATTTTTCCAGGATTCTTGTTGAGGAGATGCCAGGATTAAATGCTACATCCTAAAATATGATGTGATCCCGATCATTTTCAAGGTGCCCTCCATGGATTTCATTCCTTTTTAAAGCAGAGTTAATGTTCGTTGGATCTCCACTGGCGAGGGTAAGATTTTAAGGCATAAAGGTATGGGATGGAATGGAGTGGTTACTATACCTTCATTTCTATTGTATGCTAATTAATACTTGATGTGAATTTTAGCTATTAGTTTATCCTTGCTTAACAAATCTGGCTCATAGCCATATTTCTCATTTCTTTCTATTATTTTACATCACTTTCCTATTACCCTAAGCTTTAACCGAATTAGATTAGTAAGGGAACCAACTCTCTTTGGAGATTGGCCCGAAGGACATCTCTCTCCTTCGGCCTTTCAATGTTTATTGGGTCTAGGGCGCATACATTCTATGATTAGGTAGATTCGTGACCAACACTTACAATATAGGCCATGTTCATATAAAGGACTTTAATTATGATACTAATAATTTAAAGGAAAAAATAAAGGATTTTGATTGTGACACTAATGATCTAAAGGTTGAGAGAAATAATTTTAGTTGTAACACTAGAGCAAAGGACAAGTATATCACTAAATTTGTACCAACTAATCACAAGCATGCTTGAATTGAACAAATAGGAAGTAAACTCTAGGTTGATATTACAACACAAAATATACCTTCACAAAGAAACATGTGTACATATTTCCATAGATTCAAACATTCATCATAAAGACTTTGGAACACTCCTAGAGGAAAGTACAAAAAAATATAATTGAATTTTGTTTGAAAATAATTTATGGAATGAAACTAAATCAAAGATTTTTTTATGAAATTTATGGAAGAAAATCAAGCATTGTGCATATTCAACATTGGTTTTGTCGATAATTTTATGGAGAGATCTGGAAGAGAAAACTAGGGTATCAGTTGGGTAGTCGAAGTGATTTCTAGTTACTGTGGACTTGAAGACAAGATTGCTACTCCCGGAGGGCCCAATGGGGACACCTTTGAATCCTATTTTATAGAGACAGTTCTTTTGCAGATTTGTTAAAGGATAAATCTCCATCAGAGACTAAAGAAGCACAAAAAATTGCATTAAAAATTCTCTTTACAATTACTGGAAATAAATCAACATCTCAATGAGTTAATGGATGCTTGGCATAGTCATAATCAAGGCCAAAGATTGTCATTGAGCAAAGGATGGTCGAAGAAATAGTTTTATATAGAGCCAATCATGATTTGATCTGTAAATTCATGGGTATTTGCCCTACCCTAGTTTTTTTGCATTCCTGGGTCCAATAAAACTGGGAGCCTCTTGGTGAGTATTCTTTATGATTTATTACCAATGGATATTTTATTATCAGTTTTTTTTCACTTATCGATAGAAATAGGGCTTTCGAATAAAAAAAGAGGAATCATGGTCTGACAATATTATTTGTTCAACCCTGGAGAGTGGGATTTGATCCTCGAATTGAACCTACTACTATCCTGGTTTGAATCCATTTGTATGCACTTCCAATGGAGTTTTAGAGTGAGCAGGAATTAGAAATTATCGACAATTCTCTTGGAAGACATTTGGATGTTTCCAAAGTCACAATGGAAGGAAACACAACTATTTATGCAATATTATGTGTGGAAATGGATCTTAGCTAGCCTTTGTCAGCAAAGGTGGAACTCAAAATTGTAGGTCTATCTTGGATTCAACAACTAGATTATAAGGCATTACCCTTCAGATGCAGAGTTTACCACAAATATGGGTATTTGGCTCGATCTTGTCCAAATAATATGAACATAAAAATGGAGGCTCCTTTTGAAATGTCAAATATTCCTAAGGAGGGTAAGTGAACAATCAGCAAAGAAACAACCAATATTTCTTAGGGCAAAGAAGCATAGGGAGATATTTTTAAACAACCCAAAATAAGGAGAAGGCAAAAGAAAAAAATATGGTAAAGAGCAAACCCAACTCAAGCCCTCCAATAGGTATGAGATATTTAAGACATTAATGGATCAATAAGAAGAACAATTCATGGAAGGAGTGGATGAAAATAAGGAAAATAATAATAACTATGTTCAAGCCCCTCTTTCATCTCCACCCATCATAGAGCAGGTAATTGAGTTCAGTGAGTTACCACAATCAGAGAGTGTAGGGGTATTGAAAGTGCATAATCAAGAGCAACTAATAATTAAGAATGTCATCATGGGCATAGCAAAAAAAAATAGAGAAAGGCAAACTCTAGAGACAACTCACGTGGAAAAGAGATAAAACAAATAGTAGCTCTCAAGGAGTGGGTAGAAAATCAAATAAGGAATTGATATCAAGGAGATAAACTGATCACTGGAGGATCAATGAGACCAATATATTTTTACTGCTCTCAAGGTAACCAACGATTATACGATCATGGAATGTTAGGGGTTTAAACAATAGAACCCATCAATTTGCTATTTGACAACTCTTATAAAAAGGTAAAATATATTTTTTTCTTATCTAGGAGACACAAATATCGTTGGATCTGATGTGTAAAATAGTAAATAGACTTTGGAGGGTTGCTGGTCATATATAAGTGGCTGCCTAAGGGGTATCAGGGGGGATAGTTACTTTTTATAACTCACTTGAATGGAATACAATAGAATATATAGCTTGGAGGGGTGTCCTCACATCATATTTTAGGAACAATGTCATAGCTAAACTTGTTTTAATCACAAATTTTTATGGGGCTCAAAACCTAGATGGTCAAATGCATCAATGGAAAGCTGTGCATAACATGAGAGTCTCAAGGGAAGAGTTAGACTAGATTATTTTTGGGGATTTTAATGCTAAATTATCCTCTAGATATCAAGAATGGGAAACCCCAATTTTGGACCCATGGGATCGACTTATGATTGCCCAAGTCTAGGCATTACATTTGGTGGATATTAAATGCCATGGAACCAAATATACTTGGACTAATAAGAGGAGGGAGCGACATAGCAATAAGGTGAAGTTAGATCATTTTTTGGTTTCAGAGGAGGCATTTATAAAATGGAATATAAAATTTTAGGTTTTGAAGGGTCCAATTTCAAATCACTTTTCCATTTTGTTGGAAGGGGGGATCAAGACAATGTAGCATCACAAACCATTTAAATTTAAAAACTTTTGGTTAAAAAAAGAGGAACTTCAAAATAAAATTCCACAATGGTGGGAAGAAGGTTGCCCAGTATATGGGACATAAATATTTATATTCCAAAAATAGCTTCATTATGTCAAAGATCAACTAAAACAATGGAGGTGAGCTAACAAGACAAACTTCCAGGTCCAAAGAGCTTCATTGGTGGACATATGGGATGAGGTTCAAAAACACTTTAGGAAAGGAACAATTACAGAGCAACTCAAAGAAGAGGATGATGCATTGCATAAAGCGATTGAGAACATTGACAACCAAGAGAAGACCTATTGAAAATAGAGAGCAAGAACCACTTGGTTATTAGAAGGTGATAAAAATACCAAATTTTTTCCATCGAGTTGCCTATGCTAGGAGACAGACAAACAACATGGAAGCTCTTCAAGATGAGAATGGACACTCCTTTGATACAATTCTAGGTATGCATTTCCATTCAATGGATTATTTTTCTAAACTATTTAAGGAAAGTATGGTGCAATATGAAGAGGCTCAAAAAGAAGTTCTTGTTGTCATACCCTCTGTTAAATATGAAGAAGAAAATCAAGCCCTACTTAAACCCATTTATAGAGAGTAACTGAAGAATGTAGTCTTTGGAATGAACATTGAAAAACACTAGGTCTAGATGGCTTTCCAATTGAGTTTTTTTACGCCTTCTGGGAAAACTTGGAGGAGGATGTAATGGCTATTATAGAGGAGTCCAAAGGTAGTAAAATAATTCTTAAAGCATTAAATCATACTTTCATTACCTTAATTCCAAAAGGTAGGAGGGGGTGCATATTTTAGATTATAGACCTATTGCCTTATACAATGTCATATATAAAATAATCACAAAGGTAATGGCTGAGCGGCTAAAACCTCTTCTACATAGAATTATCTCCTCAGAGTAAAGGGATTTTGTAGAGGGTAGGCAGATCTTGGATGATGTGGTTCTAGCTCAGGAGGTAATCCATTCAATGTAAACATTTAGTAATAGAGGAATGTTCAAAAATTGGATATATCAAAGGCTTATGATAGGGTGGAGTGGAGCTTCTTGTCAAAGATGATGATAACCTATGGTTTCTCTCAGAATTGGATTGAATAGGTCATGAGTTGTATTTCCAGAGGAATATTTTGGACTGTATCAAGAAAATAATCAATCATTGGTATCACAAATGGTTAAGCTATGGGGGTAGATTAAATTTTTTATAGTCAGTCATTCAAGCCATGCCATTTTATAAATTTTTTATCCTTGCTGCCCCATATACCATATGGAAAGAGTTGGACAAGATGGCTAGAAAAGTTTTATGGGAAGGAGTTAAAGGAGAGAGGAAATGGATATTGGTAGGTTGGGTGAAAGTAAGCCAATCCAAGGTAAAAGGATTTTTGGGACTGAGAAGATCAAAGTTAAATAATAAAGCTTTGGATGAAAAACTTTACTGGAGGTGGATTTCCCAACCAACTTCTTTATTCAGTATAATTTTAACTAGTAAATATTTGGAATAGGTAAACCCAAATGAGGTGGGTCGTTTCCCTTTGGATGGTAATGTATCCTTAGTGTGGCAGACTCTTAAGTTAGGATCCTAGGTAGTGAAATATGGATTATTTTGGAAAGTGGGAAGAGAGGAGAAGGCACAATTTTGGATAGATTCATAGGATTAATACCCACCTATCATTGTTGAATTTCCTAAATTGCAACCAATAAAAATAGCCATGGAAACCAAGGTTTGGGTCCAAATTGAAAGTTATTTCAACACTAGTCAGCTAGGGGATTATAATTTTAAGTAGTTTAAGAAGTTGGATGAGTGGCCAATTTCAATCCCTCTGTATTTGACACCCATCATGACTAAAATATTGGCATAAATATTTATCATAGGTATATATGAGGAGGATGAATTATCTTGGGGCTATGGGAGCCTTGGTGTCTACACAGTGAAGTATGGATATTAAAATATCCTTTCAGAGTCTCCTCCTCATGCATATCAAGTTGAGGTTTGAATAAATATTTGGCAGTCCAAGGGTTGGCCGAAAGTAAACTTTTTTTCCTAGTAGTTCATGCATAATGGAATTCTTACTTTTAATAATCTCAGATGTATGGGAATTATTGGTCCATATCAATGTATTTTATGCTACAAGAGTGAGGAAACAACTGATCACTTGATTTTTGAGTATCCATTCACGTGCCATATTTGGAAGAGATGGTTTTTATATTACAAAATTCAAGTTAATGTGATTTGAATCAGATTAATATTTGGAAAATATGGAAGAGGGGTGTATTTAAATATAAAGCTCTTTGTATTGGTTGGGATCTTGGAATAAACTTCATTTGGTGGTAAGTGTGGTTGGAGAGAAATGACAAAATTTTTAAAGAAACCTTTTCATATTTAGATGGAGTTTGGTAGGTCATTTGGAGCAAAGTCACATAAATTGTGGCAGTGTATGCTAAAGAGGAAAATAAGATTGTTATAGGGACAATGGAGAAGGAAGTTGAAGTGCAAGAGGGGCCGAACAAAGCTAGCTAGAAACCACCCCTAGAAGGTTGAATTAAAATAATACTGATGAAGTTGCAAAAGTAAATCCAGGTAGAGCTAGAACTAGAGTGGTTTAATGGAATCATGTTGGAAAAATTCTCTATTGGGAACTGCAAGGTTTGGGAAGGGCCACAAACAATGAAGCAAAAGCCTTAGCTACCAAATCTACTTCTATTTAGGCAGTAAAACAAGGTTACAAGAGTATAATCCTAGAATTTGATTCTCAAATAATGGTTGAAGATCTATATTGTATGAGGAACTTTGATTTAAAGACATGGATGTTGAGGATTCTTGTCACTCAAATTAAGGAATTGTGGAGGGAATTAGATGATGTGATTTCAATTTATGTGAGTAGATATCTAAATAAAGTGGCAGACTTCCTGGTTAATATGGGCACTGAGAAGGGGGTAGGTATTCAATTGAACAATGACATGGCTATTGAGGATGAGATGATTAGGTAGGTTGGTGAGCAAATCCATTATTTAGCTAATTTGGACAACCATTCCAAAAATATAGTTTAGGAGATTTGTGCTCCAATGTAGATCTTCTTTTACAGTTGTAAACATGTGAACAACCATTGTAGAAATATGATTTAAGAGATTTGGCTCCAATGCAAATCTTTTTTTACTGTTGTAAACATGTTTTCTCTTTGACTAAGGCTAGGATAAGTATCATCCCAACTTGTAAATTATCTTTGTTTTAATAATTTTTTTTTCAAATTATTTTTCAAAAAAACATTGGTTTTGTCCTCAAGATACAAGAGGGGTAGTTATTCCATTATTTTATTTCTCAAATAATGTAATAAGGGGGTATGTTAAGGTATACATTTATATTTATTTTATAAAGTACTTGATTTGAAGTACTTGTATATATCCTATATGTTTGATATTTTAAGGATATTAGAATGCTATATTTAATGTTTGGAGTTATTTTATAGCTATCACATTACTTCCTCATATGAAAATTCTTTCCTATGGGATTACTTTATAAAAGTATATGTGTACATGGTGATTACAAGGATGTATTGAATATTTAGAATAAAATAAAAGTATTTGCAATTTATTCTAGTATTACAATTTTGTGATGTCTAAAGAATGCTAGAGGAATTTCAAGTAATTTAGAAGCAAATTTAGAGGCACCTAGCATTTAATAGTGCATCATTTTACTGAAGATACCCTAAATTAGTAGATTTTCTAGAGATAAAAATTTATAATCCTGCATAACTCAAATAAATCCTAGGAATAGGATTCATGGGCTCCATTCTAGACATATTTTCACTTTAAAGAAATGAAATCTACATTCTATGAGATCCACATTATAATTGTCTAAATTTTAGAAATAATAAAGAGATTGTGCAAACTTTTGGATTTCTAATTATGGCATTATTTTTTTGGATTATGGAATACATGATGATTTCATTCCTTTTGTCTTCTTGTCATTCCTTGGTATTTCTATTATATATATATATATATATATATATATATATATATATATATATATATATATATATATATATATATATATATATATATGTGTGTGTGTGTGTGTGTGTGTGTGTGAGAGAGAGAGAGAGAGAGCATACTACTGTTATTTAATTTTCTCATGTAGTAATTAATCATACACCCTTTTTGCTATGATTGCAACCATATATAATTTTATAATCATTTTTATTTTGAGCACCCTTAAAATATTTTAATTTATACATTTATTTTGTATAAATTAGATTAGAATAGATTATATTAGTGAATATAGTTAGAGCTCACCTAAATTTTAAGGTTGAAAGAGATATGTTCTCCCTTATTTCGATTGTATTGACAAATATACGAGGCACATACAAATTTAGACAATTCCCTAATAAATAATGACTTATTAAAAAAATATGGATAGCTTGGAATACTATATGGCAGCTTGTGGGATAGGCAACGTACAATACTATGATGGACATAAATATAAACAAAGTATTGTCACGGTGGCTTCCAATTCCACCATGTAAAAAAAAACTTATTACAAATTTATTCTTACATTATTTAATAATTATTAATAAATAAAATGATAATATATTTTAAAATATACTCTTAACAATAATATCAATCCATGGGTTATTAATATTATTTTTTATGTATGTTAATAAATACACTAATAAATATTAAAATATACCTTTAAAATTTGACTTAGTATGTAAAAAAACCTAACTGATTCACTTAAAAGCTTTGAGTATTCATTAAATAATTTATTGAAAATTAGAAGGAATAGTATTCCATAAAAATGAACTATTTACTTTAGATGTCATTACATCCCCACCACTTTAGATATTATATCAAAGTAAAAAAAAAAAAAGGAAGATAAAGCTCTAATGGCAAAAAAAATAAAGAAAGAAACTGATGAATAAAAATAGTTAAGAGAAAACAACTGAAAAACAAAGTAAAAATCCTTTGGTGGATACACAAGAAGAAGATGACGAATATACACTACTAAAAACATGGATACAAATAATTACCAAAAAATGCCAATGGTCCAATTTTTTTGCAATCAATATTTTAAGAATCCAATAATGATATTGACAAAGTAGTTGACATCAGAGAAATATATATGATACTTCCTACTAATTTAGTCAAATATTATTTGTGAGTCATTTCTTACACTTGAAATATATAAAGAAAATAATAGAAGACAAGATGAAATGATTGCAAAGATAAAGAACAAATCTATAATGAATAATGTGATGTGTGATACAAGTGATCTTGTCATCCATATTGTAATTATCCCAATTTTATAAATGAAAGCTACATTCTTTGAGATCCACCATGTAATCGTCCCAATTCTAAAAATAATAAAGAGATTGTGCAAACCTTTTGATTTTTAATTATGACACTACTTTTTTGGATCATGGAATGTATGGTGATTGTGGCACTACCCTTTTGTCTTCTTATCATTCTTTAGTATTTATATTTTATATTTACGTGAACACACTATTATTCGATTTTCTCATGCAATAATTAATCATACAATAATTAATCATACACTCTTTTGGCTATGAATGCAACCATACTTAATTTTATAATTGCTTTTATTTTCAACACCCTTAAAAAATTTTAATTTCTACATTTATTTTCTATAAATTAAATTAGAATATATTAGATTAGCCAGGATAGTTAGATTTCACCTAAATTTAAAGGTTGAAGGGAATACCACCTTCCTCATTCAAATTCTATTGACATACATATGAAACACAGACAATTCTCTAGTCAATAATAACTTATTACATAATTTAAAAATTATTAATAAATAGAATGATAATATATTCTAAAATGTACTTTTAGAAATAATATCATTATAATAGATAAACTACTAAAGATTAAAATATATCTTTAAAATTTGACTTAGTATGTAAAACAACCTACTCTGATTGACTTAAAAGCCTTGAGTATTCGTTATATTAAATTATTTGTCTTCTTATACTTTGTTTTGTCCAAAGATATTCACATCCATTTCTTTTGGTTTTTATACTAAGCATACGAGATTATTGATTTATCCCAAAACAACAAGTATAGGGATTAGTTAGAGTATAGGGCATGTGTGTTAGTATATACCTTAATTCCTCTCTATTATCTAAAATTCAATAGCTTTTTATACTATTCAACACCAACACCACAATGTAATTATCTTGTGATCCTAGTATATTCGCAAGGAGTACAATTTCCTCAAAATCTCAAATTTTCTTTAAAATATCTTCTGAAATCATTTTAATTAGCCCACTTAACTACCACAACCAAAGCACTTTAATAAATTGGAAACCGGACTTAGTTCAGTTCATCTGGCTTTCATCCTATTCACTGGACCAGCTGCTCCTGTATGCATCAATCATCCATGTTCCAGAAATCATTGCTTGATAAATGCAAGAGATGCTGCCACTAAAGCAACCCGAAAGAAGAAATCAAAGACAACTAGCCATGAGAAATTGAGAATTACTCCTCCATTCATCATGAGTTACCATGCCTTCATTTACAAACTATATACGCAACACGAGAGATGCACGTAAGAGACGCTCGAGGCGTTCTCTTTCTTTCTACTGCTTTTCGTAGACGCAAACGCTTGGGAATTTAACGCTTCTTATTTTCTTTCTTTGGCGTACCAACCCTAACCCTAAAATCATGAGGTCAACGAGAGCAAAACGCAAACAAAATCCTTTGCATGGCGATCCCGAGTCACAGGCAGATTCTTGACCTATCAACCGAACAAACAACGTCGACGTCAATGTCCTCTCGATGCCATCGAAGCTCTTAGTTTATACCGCGGTAAATGGCCATGCATACCCGGCGAGGGTTCTGACCGCGCAGAATAATATAAGTTCTTAAAGATTAATGGGTTGGTAAGACTTTGGGTACTTATCAAGAGGAGATCTAAATTCAAATTTTGGGGCATGTTTAATATAGGGAAAAGGTAATAGTCTGACTTAAGTCCCCTGAGTGTGCAGCTTGACGATGACGTACCAACCCAACCCTGAGTCACCAGGGGTCTCCCTCACTATGAGCTACTTGGAGTCTCCCTCACTTAATGGCGTACCAACCCTAAGCCATCAGGGGTCTCCCTCACTATGAGCCACTTGGGGTCTCCCTCACTTGATATCACCTTTACCAAGGAAAGACAAGAATTATAAAAACAGCTTAAATGATTTGACGTGTGTTCCGAAACAAAAACCTTGAAAAAATGTCTACATTGATAAAAGCCGGCTATTGGTGGGAAACGTTTTGTTTTCACGTGAAATAGGACAAAGCTCAAGACGGGAAATACCTAATTCCCTCGCTTTTGTACATCTTATGCCAAGAATGCAGGTCCCGTGTCTGTCTCTGTCTTTGGCTTTGTATATGAACAGCTATATATTCGTTGACGATCTCATTACTGGCGTGTTGCTTTAGAAAACATTTAGCTGTGGCGATTAAACGATTAAAGATAAACCAAACATATAACGATAATTCATCGGTTAACTGACCTCAGGTGCAAGTTGACAACAGTCGCATTCGCCTCTAGAATCAATCATACAATCTCATTACCTAATTTTTTAAATTATTCTAATCATGAGTACAATTACGTTTCATAAAACAAAATAATATCTCCATACCTACTTTGTTCGCAAAACCTAATTTGAGGAGCAGGTACAGAGAAAGAAATAATTATAGACGCGCAAGATTTTTACTCGGAGAAGTTCGCTGCCTACGGTGTCACAACTGTGTGGCAGGAATCGTCGATTTTTTTAAAGCTGAGCTTTAAAAATTGTTTTGATGGAACTTGAATAAATTTATTAAAATTGAAATTTAAGTTTATAAAAGTTTAAATTTGAGAATTTATAGACATTTTTAATAATATTTTTATCAACCCTTCCTTGGGTATGAATTCATGAATCTAAAATTTGGGTGAGAAGATCTTCAACATGCAATATGGTAACCACAATTTATATTTTTGATCTCAAAAAGAAAAATAGCTAAATCACAAAGCAAAAGATAAGTTTTTGAATACAATTCCCTTGAGTAAAAGGAGGTCTATAGGAATAAGTCTACCCAGTGGTAACCATTGAAAACCTATTCCTTCTATATCCAAAAGAATCGTTATAATAAGGTTATCAAATATAGAAATGGTGCATTGTGCTTCTAAAATATACCAAATTTTTCTAGTAAAACAAAAAAAACAACTACAACCATTACAAAGAGCTCAAAAAATTATTTGACTTGAAAAAAGATAGTATGAAATACTTCTATATGCAAAAGTATGACCTCTAAAATTTTTTCCTCCAAGCCGTCAAAATTTATTTATTTTTGTTATTTTAGATAAATACCTATGACTACTCATGAGGTGCCATGTGTTGTAGAATTGTCAAATATAAAATGTGACCTGTCTTCTTTAACTACTATTGTTGACTAGGATAGTGATAGGGCAAACAAAATATCTTTTTCATTTGCTAATTTGCTAATGGGGTATGCATAGTAGGAAGTATATACATATCTCAAAAATAATTATCAAAATCTAATTGGTTATATATACAAAACAAATATGCAGAGACATTAGTCAAGTGCCACATAAATAGATGTGTAGACACATCTATTTAGGCCTCACATCAACTTCTATATATGCACATAACAACTAAACCATAATATGCTTGTATATAAAAAATTATACCATGACAACATCCATAGAAGCCATATAACGATGGCGACGATGGTGGGAGCAGGTGTTGCAGGTTTGTCCTCGGGTCCTGCAGGTGTTACTAGGCCTACTGCAGGCCCTCTAGGCTGGATTCTTGGTGAAAAACCAAACGGCATGGTGAAACCGGCGGATGGCGATGGGAGCCGCTCTAAAATTGTTAGGGTTTCATCCTCTTCTCCTTCCAAAGCACCTCCGTGGTATTCATCCTTTGCTGACAAAATGTGGTCTTCATCCGACGCATTTTCTTTCCAAACTCCTTTGCCCTTCTCTGTTACGGGCACTGAAGTTTCTTTCTCGAGTGACGTCATGGAGTCACTAATCTTCCAAGAGTCTCTCTCTCTTATTGGGATATTTGTCGGGGCTCGACCTGATATGGAAACTATCCACGAGTGGGCTTTGTCCAAATGGCAACTTTCAGGCAGCTTGGAGTTAGTGGCGTTCCCTAGGGGTTCTTCATGATAAGGCTAAATAATGCCCTTGACACCCACCGCATCCTTATCGGAGGGCCATGGTTTTTCAATCACCGTAGCCTATTTCTGTGGAGATGGGGGAAGAATTTGACCCTGAAACTCAGTCTATCAACATTGCACCGATCTAGGTCAAACTTCATGGGCTCCCCCATCAGTTCTTCTACAACGACGCACTCAAAGGCATCACTCAACCGATTGGAGATCTGGTCGCCATCGACCCTGCTACCCGAGCCAGAACCAGAATGACCTATGCCCGAGTTTATGTCATGGCAAATCTGGACTCGACTTTGCCCACCTACATCAGTATCAACTATGGGAGCTACAAGAGATGCCAAGGATTTGAGTATGAAAACAAGCCCACTTTTTTCTTGGATTGCAATACTCAGGGCCATCTGCTCTCTCGATGCCCTTCTCAAAAAAAAGAAATCCCCAGTGATTCAGGATGAAAGTCGAATACTCAGATCTAGACTATCCAGAAAAATGCTACTGCTCAAGGACATGGCCGATTTGCAGGCCCTCCTAAGACCTCTACTTCAGATCTAGTCAAACCCAACAAGGTTAGCGCTCTGCCTCCTCGATCTAATCATTTTGCCCCCTTAAATAATCTTCATATTGGAGAGGACTTTTTAGATGACCTACCCATAGATCTAACCGTCGCGTCCACACCTACTTTGATCCAGTACCCTTTGACCAAAGGAAAGTCTGCAATGACCTTTTCAAACTCACTCACTGATTTCGGTCCCTCACACCTTCCTCTTCCCTTCCCACCCCTTCCCCCATATCAGAGACCCCTTCACCAAACCCCTAAGTATGCTGCCCTGTGCCAGCCTCCTCGCTTTTCATCCCCCCATCGGCCAGCCCTTGGGACTGACTCCACCAACATACAAAAAATCTCCAGTCTGCTAAAATCTCCCAATCCTGCTCCCAAAGCAGACGTCAACAAGGAATAGAGGAGGGGATGACCAAAAAATGCAGAAAAACTTTCCAAAGTAGCCAAGATCAAAATAGTTGATGGCACAAAGCCTACCACCTTGGGCCCCATTTTTGAACACTCCATCACAACTCACAAAGAAGAGGATGAAGTTAGACCCAAACTAACTCCATCTCAAGGGAGAGGCGGAGGTTGTAAAACAAACTCCAAATCATCTCGATGAAGATCGTCTCCTAGAATGTCAGAGGCCTCAACGGAACTACAAAACAGAGAACTGTTAAAATAGTAAGAAAAAATCTAAAACCAAATATCATGTTATTTCAAGAATCCAAATTAGATGAGAATAGCAACACTCAAGTCTGCAAGTTAATATGGGAAAACAACAATTTTGCCTTTTGTCCCTCCACAGGGGCATCCAGGGGTCTCCTCTGTTTATGGGACCCGACAACCATTGAAGGGAGAGTTATTTCAGTCTCTGACAGAACCATCAACATTCTGTTTACTAATAAAGACACTCACTTCCAGTGGATCGCCACCAATTTTTATGGACCTAACAGTCCTGTTAACAGAAGATCGCTATGGGATAACATTTCTACAATGCGTAACAACTTTGTAGACTTTCCATGGATGCTTTGTGGCAATTTCAATTCTCCCCTCCATTTTTTTGATAAATAAGGAGGCAATCATGATCACCTATAGCTACTTGGAAGACTTCAACGATTTTGTCAACCACAATGAGCTAATGGACATGTTGCTCTAGGGGTCCGACTAGACATGGAGCAACAGACGAGCGGGAATCCATCACATCCAAATCCGGCTAGACAGATTTCTCTTATCCAAAGAACTCATTCCTATTTTTGGCGATGCCAGGCTTCATAGCCACCCTAAAATTGGCTCCGACCACAATCCCTTAATTCTGGATTGCTCTCGCCCCCAACAAATCTTCAAAACCCCTTTCAGGTTTGAAAAGATGTGGCTCACTCATCCAGATTTAGGCCATTGTATTCGCCAATGGTGGCAGCAGGACTTCTGTCCAAACCCTCTCACGAATCTATTCCTTAAACTGAAAGCGATCAAAATCAAGCTGAAATGCTGGAACAAGGATGTCTTCGACAACCTCTTTACCGAGAAAAAACATCTGATGGATGAGCTGAAAAGGGTGGAAAATTTGATTCAAGGAGGATATCTAAGGGCCAAAACTTTCCTTGAAGAAAGGAGCCTCCTTTCAAATTTTCATAATGCCTTGGCTAAGGAAGAAACTTGCCAAGGAAGAAACTTACTAGAGGCAAAAATCCAGAAACCTCTGGCTCAAAGAAGGAGACACCAACACGAAGTTTTTCCATGCTTCCACCATGCATCATAGAGGCTCTAATAAAATATCTGAGCTGACCAAGGCTAATGAATCCATTGTCTCTGACATACAAGCAATTAGACAGGAAGTTGTTTGCCATTTCCAAGAAATCTTAGGTCCAAGCAATGACTGCCATCCTTGCACTTCAAGTTTTTTGTTACAGAACATCCCAAATTTGGTGTCTAACAGTGACAATGGGAATTTTCTTGAAATATTCACTGAAGAGGAGATCAAAGACGCTCTATTCACAATGGAACCTGATAAGGCCCCCAGACCTAATGGCTTGTTTTTTTAACAATTTTGGGATATTGTGGGCCAAGATGTTGTTGCTGTGGTTAAATTCTTCTAGAGAGCCAAAAAGATGCCGAGAGAAGCCAATTCCACCTTCATTGTCTTAATTCCCAAGTCCAACGATCGTGCTTCCCTTTTTGATTTTAGGCCGATTAGTCTTTGCAGTGTCATTTACAAAATTATCACCAAAGTTATGGCAAATAGGTTGAAAGACATCCTTCCATCCATCATCGATCAGTGCCAAGGGAGTTTGGTCAAAGGTAGATTCATTTCGGATGGAGTGATAACCGTCCATGAGTTGGCCCACTTGGCATCAAAAAATAAAAAGCCCAGTATGTTCCTTAAGCTTGACATGAACAAGGCTTTCGATCGAGTCTCCTGGAAATTCCTGTTCGAAGTCCTGGAAAAGTTTAGGTTTCATAAAGAATAGATCAATATGGTTCATGAATGTGTCTCGACCGCCTGGTTCTCGGTTCTTATCAATGGCTCACCCGCAGGTTTCTTCTAAAGTTTCAAAGGCATTCATCAAGGGGACCCTTTGTCCCCCTTTCTCTTCATCATTTTGGCCGAAACCCTTGGAAGAACCCTTTTAGCTTCCTGTAGTAGTGGTCTTGTTTTCGGGATCAAACCAGCCTCAACATCCAGAGCCATATCCCATCAATAGTTTGTTGATGATACTATTCTATCCTCTCATGCTTTCGTTGCCGAAGCAAAAATCATTAAGAACATTCTTGATTCTTATGAAGAGGTGGCTGGTCAGAAAGTCAACTACTGCAAAAGCAAGCTATACTTTCTCAATACTCCTAATCACAGACAAAATAGGATTACTACGATCCTTGGGTGCAACATTGGGAGCCTTCCAACTACTTATCTTGGATTACCAATTTTCCATAGTAGATCGGTCTCGGCTTTGTGGAACCCTATTTTAGACTGCCTCAACAAGAAACTAGCAGGGTGGAAAAGCTCAATGCTCAGCCAAGCAGCCAAAGCCACTCTGGTACAAGCTTGCCTTCAAAGTATCCCCATTTTTTTCTTGTCTATTTTCAAAGCTCCAGCTACCATATGCCAAAAAATTGAACAAATTCAACGCAGATTCCTTTGGGCTGGAAATGAAAAAAAGAACAAATTTTTGCTAGTCGCCTAGGACAGGCTCTGTTCCAAGAAAAAGGATGGAGGACTCATATTCAAAGACATCAAGTGGATGAACTTGGCCCTCATTGCCAAGCAGGCCTAGAGACTTACCATCAATGAAAAAGTCACTTGGATTGATATCATTAAAGCTAAGTACCTCCATCAGTTGTCCTTTCTTGGAGAGCACAACCTCCCTATCGGATCCCATTTCTGGAATGGCATAACCAAAACAAGGAAAATCATCATGGAAGGCTTAAGGTGGTGTCTAGGAACTGGAATGGCCATCCATTTTTGGGATGACCCATGGATCCGTGATAAACCTCTTAGCCAAGATCTACATCTTACAGTGCTCAAGGCGACTACCGAAGCCACCTTTGGAGATAAGGTGTGCCATTTCATTAACCAAGGTCCTACAAGACCTGAATGAAAACACTTGGCTCTTAACGGGCCCAGGTATATCACCGAGGCTCTCAGGCGGTTAAAAAACTTATTGAGGACTTGCATAATCCCGAGCTCTCACAAAGATGATTCCATGGTCTGGAACCTTGAAGAATATAGAAATTTCACGGTCAAATCAGCCTACTACGGTCAAGAAACTCCCACTGATGGTTGGGACTTATCAAATCAGGTCTGGGTCCCCAAGATCATTCCCAAGGTCAAATTCTTTTACTGGTTGACCACCAAAAATAGAATCCTCACCATTGATAACTTGATAATCAGAGGGTTACTCATTCCCAATTTGTGTATCTTATGCAAAAATGCCTGTGAGTCTACTTCGCATGTTTTTTTGGAATGTTCCTTTTCTCTTACAGTTCTCAACCAGGTCCATAAAACCTTTGACATATCCACAGTCCTCCCACATTCCATTCCCCTCCTTATTAAGCAATGGCCCCGACATTTCAAGAGCAACCAACTAAAATTCATGTGGCAAGCTTGCCTCCACCTTTACCTGTGGTAGATATGGCTCAAGAGAAATGCTAGAATTTTCAAAAATCAAGCCACTGATAAGAAGATTATCGCTGCCAAAATCATGACCCTTGCTACTAAGAATGCCTCTCTTGTTTCGTCTTCAAAACCCCCCCTCCTGGCTTAGAACTGGACCTAACCAAACTTTTCAATCTAGCTAACATCTCTGTCTTGCCCCACATTTCTGTTGACAGGTCCATCATCAAGTGGGTCTTACCACCTACTAGGTGGCACAAGCTCAATTTCGATGGTGCGGCTAAAGGCAACCCAGGAGCGACTGGCAGAGGGGGAATTCTTAGAAATTACAGAGGATAAATAATTTTGGCCTTTACCTAGAACCTAGGAATTCAATCCAACAATATCACAGAGGCGCAAACCCTGTTCCAAAGTTTGATCCTCATGGAAGGGTTGATCATCAATAAAATTATCATTGAAGGAGACTTGTTGCACTGTATTAACTGGCTCAATGGTAATTACCCATGCTTTGATTTTCCAAGAATGCAAGGCCGTAATTGGTAATTACCAAGAATTAGCCATTAAGCATCAATATCGGGAAGGAAACAAAGCTACGAATTGGCTTGTTAACAAGGGAGTCGATGAATCTAACATTCAAGTGTGGAGAGACTCCTTCCCCATTGGCCTAAGGAACGATCCTACAAGTTTCAATGTTTGCACAATGTGAGATGTTGCCAGGGGATTGGTTTGGTATGTTGTTGAAACTTGTCGTGATATCGCGACACCTTCTCCTTCTTTGACAGTGAAAATGCAACATGTCACGATATCATGACACTTTTCACCTTTGGACGCGTAAATGCAACATGTCGCGATATCGCGACATTTTTTTCTCCTTTGGACACAACGTTGCAACTTGTCGCGATATCACGACACTTTTTCCTCCTTTAGTCGTGACGTCACATCATGTCGCAATATCGTGACACTTTTTCTCTTTCGGTCATGATGATGCAACTTGTCGCGATATTGTGACACTTTTTCTCTTTGGCCACGATAATGCAACTTGTAGCGATATCGCGACACTTTTTCTCTTTGGCCATGATAATGCAACAACTTGTCGCGATATCGTGACACTTTTTCCTTCTTTGGTCGTGGCGTCACACCATGTCGCGATATCGCGACACCTTTTCTCTTTCGGCCGTGATGATGCAACTTGTCGCGATATCATGACACTTTTTCTCTTTGGCCACGATAATGCAACATGTCGTGATATCACGACACTTTTTCTCTTTGGCTGTGATAATGCAACATGTCGCGATATCACGACACCTTTTCTATTTGGCCATGATAATGCAACATGTCGTGATATCGCGACACCTTTTATTTTTGGACGTGATAATGCAACATGTCGCGATATCGTGACACTTTTTCTCCTTGGCCACGATAATGCAACATGTCGCGATATCGCGACACTTTTTCTATTTGGCCATGATAATGCAACATGTCGCGATATCGCGACACTTTTTCTCTTTGGTCGCGATAATGCAACTTGTCACGATATCGCGACACTTTTCCTCTTCTGGCCGCGACATTGCAACATGTCGCGATATCATGACACTTTTCCTCCTCTAGCCATGACAATACAACATGTTGCGATATCACGACACCTTTTCTATTATAGCCACGATGGTGCAACATGTCACGATATCGCGACACTTTTTCTCCTATGGCCGCAACAATGCAACATGTAGCGATATTGTGACATATTTTCTTCTTGGGCCTCGATGATACAACTTGTCATGATATCATGACATCTTCTCTTATATCCATGATGGTGCAGCATGTCACGATATCGTGACACTTTTTATCCTGTGGCCGCAACAATGCAACATGTCGCGATATCGTGACATATTTTCTTCTTGGGCCTCGACAATACAACTTGTCACGATATTGCGACACCTTTTCTATTTGGCCGCGATACTACAACATGCCACGATATCGTGACACTTTTTCTCTTTGGTCACAATAATGCAACTTGTCACGATATCACGACACTTTTCCTCTTCTGGCCGTGACATTGCAACTTGTCATGATATCGCGACACTTCTTCTATTCTGGTAGTGATGTTGCAACATTTCATGATTTCGTGAAACCTTCTCTCCTTTGGCTGCAATGTTGCATCTTGTCACGATATCGCAACATCTTTTCCTACCTTGGTTGCGATGGCACAACATGTCACAATATCGCGAAACCTTTTCCTCCTTGCTTCTTCTACATGCTTGGGACCACAAAAATGCAACATGTCGTGATATCGTGACACCTTTCATCTTGTGGTGTTTGGATTTTTTTTTGATCTTTAGCTCTTGGGCCTCTTCGGCCGGTTTGAATTACATGTAAAAAATACTTGTACAAGGTTCAGGGACCTTTCAACACCCTTTCAACCAATAAAAAAAAAAACATCCATAGAAGCGTGTGACAATTAAGCCATAATATGTTTGTATTAAAAACTTAAGAGTGTAGCATTTAAACCCACTTTATATGATATCGAAAGCTTTACAATGTACCACTAAACCATTGAGCCAATGATAAGGTGTGGTGATACAAAGGAGTATACTTACCCTTGTTCATTTGCCAACACAATAAATACACCATATTTTATTCTTCCACAATAAAATACAAGTACACATGACTTGAACTCGCACCATATTCCATATCAACCACCAACCTAACCGTTAAGACTACATGAAATGTATTCAATGATACCACATTATTGCTTATAAAACAAAAGTGCTTTTATGGATAGAAACAAAAGGAAAAATAAGTGCTATGGAGTTTTTAACTTGAAATCTTCTACACCCAAGGAGGAAGCCCTACCATTGTACCTATTGGAGGTATTACATTATTTGGTCTCATTGTAAATATTTAGAATAGGGTGTAAGTTTGATATTTGTGTATATAGTATGTGTCAAGTTAATAGGTTTGAGCACGTGCCATATAATTAAGTGTATAAGGTGTTTAAATAGCAGGTGAGAGTTATGAGTATGATGTTGCAAGTTTAGAAGTAATGAGTTATGTGTAATCATGAGAGACTTTGTATTTATGTGACATATGACATTTATTATGTAAGAGGAATATGAAGAGTTAAGTTATCCCATGAGTTGATGAGAGCAAAAGTAAAGAGTCATACAATCTGAAGAGCCTTATGTATTTTTATATTGAAGATAAAACCATGTAAAATATAACTCAAAGAAGCTTTACTTTATGCATTGCTTGAGTTGTTTTAGTGTGATTTATGTGATATTGATGTTAATTTTATATGTGTATGATATTTATATTATTGGTATGATCCTGTGATTGGATCCTATGAAATAATCTTGAAAATTTGTGTCACGACCTGTTCCCCTTGAACCTTGTCAAAGGAATATTAATTGATCATGGGGATCAATAAATGACCAACAAAAAGAGGTCATAGACCTTAAAGAATTCTACAAAATTCAAATTAAGGGATTTTGAAGGATTTTGGAGGAAATTAATTACTATGAAACTTAATTAATCATGATTGATTAGGTAAATTGCATTTAATTTTAAATGCAATTAATTATCTAATTCTTATTGGACCAAATTAGGCACTAGTATTGTTTAATGCTGAAGGTTTTATATTATTTATCTCATGGCCTAATTTGGTTGGTGGAGAGAAAAGAGAGATTCTATCCTCTATTTTTAATTAGGTATGAACTTGTAGTATGTGGACCAAAGGGGGAACAAAACAAAATAAGGCCACCTACCTTATCTTTATTTGGATCCTCTTCTACTTTTTGAATTATCCTTCACATGGCATGATATGTCTTTTTTGGGCCAAGGCATATTTTAATATTAAAATAATAAAAACCACTATTTGGTTGGTGGGAGAGAAAGGATTCTCAATTAAAAATGAGACTAAGGAGAAGAGAAGGAAAACAAGCTTTCAGGGAGAACCAACTTTGGAGGAATTTAGGGAAAAGAAAGAGGGCAGGAGGAGGAAACAAGATTTTATAAGAAGAAGAACTAAAATATCCCAGGTTGGATCCTTTATTGCCTTTGTTTACTTATGGTTTCAATAAAGGTTTTGCAAAATACGGCTTTGTGGTTTAGAAACATAGCATATTACTTGATTGTATTATATGGTGTCGTCAAGATTGATTTATGATCCAATTTGAACCCCTTAGATAAGACTTAATAAATATATTTATCACCCCTTAAAAGTTATATATATAGAAATATTTATCGTGGAGGAAGACCTAAGTAAGTGTGTGGTGAGTACATTTTGTTCATTGTTGGCCTATATAAATAAATATAGTGCAAAAATTCATTGTAGTCGTTTACTTCTACATCCTTGAATTCGACTTAGATAAACACTTCTACTCTAGATCGACTCACTAGTCAAAAGATTCTATAGAACCTCTTGTGAGATGAAATTTCCTTTATCCCCTATTGTTATAAAAAAATCATATGCAGGTTTAAAGTTTAACTTATCATACTCTAAAATGAATGATTAATATTTTGATTTTACCATTCATGCATTAGTATCCTTTATAGCCATCGAATTTCAAATTTTTGTGCACCTTGTGAAGCCAATATCCTCCAATTCTGGATTGATAGCTATCGAGAAGATCAATATAGATGACCCAACATAATGATGAATACAATGATGGTACTCTGTAACATCTACACGATAGACTACAAACCCTCTACCTTGACCATTATTTAGTCGACTAGAGCAAAACATTAGTAGAATGTAACCACGATGTTAGTTCACTTGGGTATGTTGTAGGAGTCCTATCTCCATTTCTTGATATTTTATAGCTTCACGATGCCTCCATTTTCTAATATTCAATCCATTATGGAAAAAGAGGTAACAATATGGGGGAAACCTGTGAAAGAATATCTCTTGACCCATAGGTGTTTCTCTTTGCTTGATATGTCATTCACTGCTACCTACCTCTATTAGACATCAAAGTTATACCTATACTTCCCAAAGACACCAATCAAATCATAACAAAAAATACCCTCCTTACCTGCGTAATCTCTCTATTTGTAGACTGGTTCATCGCTTACTAGGAGACTATTATCAGAGATCTGTTATACACTAAAATTACCCTTCATCTAATGAAATATTTAGATTTTAATTGACCTTCAATGTTCTGTATTATGGACCACCTGTTATAGAATTATCTACCCGATTGTGGAATGTAATCAAACCCATGCCTACCTTATTCAGATTCTCCTATGTAAGGTTTAATAAGTGTAAATTAAGGTAGAATTTATGAAAATCATAATATTCCTTCCCCAAAATAACATGTGAAGGATAAGAGGCACTCGGTGCCAGTTTGAGGGTTCACAACTAACCGAATATTCATTAAATTCCTATCGATATATGGCACAAATGTACGTTCTTGTGGATAGGGTAGAAGGATTTACTGTTTATCAACTCATGGGTAATTATCCTAGATGAAACTATGACTAAGGTCTCTTTCACTATATAATGTCCATTATTCACATAGGGAGTAGCATGGTACTTGGTGCTGGGTAATATTTGATGAAATTGTTTATACTAATTATGTTTGACCCACCAATTAGAATGCGGGTCCTACTCGATTAGGCATAATTCTGATATATGATACTATAGGTATAACCATTTTGTAATTATAACCCCATTTCTATGGGAAATATTTTAAAGGTATGACCCATTCATGTAAATTAGGTTGAGAGTGTTTATATAGGAATTTAGGTAATCAACTTAGTTTTCGACTCCTTTTATGTTTGTTGTTTCAATTCAAAATATATTGACCATTATTACCCACCTAAGCCTAGTCTTTGGATAATACAAGATAATTCCCATATTTTGGAGAATATACTTTTAAAATATTAGGGGGTCTAGAATTTTATCACTCTCTAATAAGAATAAGTGAGTTGCCAAAATTGTTTATAAAAAATACATATATTTAAGTTGACTATTTTGGGAAATTCGAAACGACCAAATTAGACATAAGATCATGTACCAAACTTGGTGGCAGTATGAAATCTGATAGTATGGATACATTGAAAAAAAAAATATTGGAGTAAGGTATAAAGGGTAGTTTTGAAGCATCTTTATAGGTGTGTTAAGGAAATTGTACGTAAATCTAATAATAGGAAAAAATAGTGTTGACACGGTTTGTTTCAAATAAGAGATAATCTAGATTAGATAAAAAAATAGATTAATTTAGATTATTCAATAAGGAAAGAATGGTTGTTCGTGAATTAAAGGTATGGGACTTAAATTCACTGAATGAGGGATTGAATGTGGATCAATCCTAGAGAATAGATTTGGAATCCATTCTTGGGGGAACTTATGGGGTTCCCTATTTGATAATCAAAGAGATTTCTCCTTAATATGGTTCCAATGATCATTCATAAAACAATAGACCTAAGAATTTATGAGATATTTATGTAATTTATATTGATGGCTTAGGAAAATGAAGTTGGTGTTTCCTTACTTGCATCTTGATAATAGATGATTTGATATCTGTAATTGTATAATTGATTTAAGAAAATATCCATGTGATACATTTCTATATTGCAATTATGATATTCTAAATTTATGAAATGTGATGAAAACACATATTTTGGTGGCTGGGTTTATTCCCCGTGAGGATTTCCAGGATAAACATTGCATCACTCTAATTTATGGCTTGCTTTATCATTTCCTAAGAATGTTGCATTTATATCTAATGTATGGATTAAATAAATTATGAATGTTGATTTTATTTCTAATGTGTTGTTGATTAAATAGATGGTGAATATTGTATTTAAATTAGTATCAATGATTATTGTATGTTATTTACCTTTCAATGAGAAGTAGATTTAATGTATAATTGATGTGTAGACTTAGAGAATATGATGCATTGGATTACATGCTTTGCTTTAATGGTTGTATATGGTTATGTATTAATATGGTAATGTGAATGGAGTGGTGTGGTGATAATTATTATACAAACACTTAAAGATATTAAAATGGGTACAAACTATAGTAATAAAAGGAAAATTGATAACTAGTTGGTATAAAACTGAGTTGGAGCTCAGAGTGGGTTAGAGCCCACATATGACAATTTAAGTTTGAGTTGTAGCTTAGAAAACCTTACATTCTAATTTGGTGCTCGAATGTAGATGTCGAGTAGGTGCTCCCATGATGATCATAAAAATACCTTCTGGTAATAAAATTCAATAAATCAAATATATAACCAAAGGGATGCTTTAATGAAAAAGATGATCAAATAAATCTTATAAGGGATAAGGGAAGATAATCATGCTTAAGCTGAATATTCCAATAATTATGTAAGTTTTATCATATGTAGCGATTCTTTTATCTTAGTGGCCCCATAATGGAAATGAGGGTAGGAACTAATATTGATGATTAACCATTGGTATGGTTACTTAATCTATGATGGTTAACCATTGGTGTGGTTCTCCATATTCAAGGCATGTACTGATACCATCGGTGTGATATGTAATTTTTATAGAAGCTGGTCACTTCTACTCAAGAGTGACTCTGACCAAGTCTTAATAGCTCTTGATAATTGTTGCCTTGTTTACTTACAGTCCTCTTGGAATAACTCTATCTTAGATCATGATTATGTCCTTTTCTCTATGGAAGATAAAAAAAAAAAATTAAAGTGGATGAGTAGTAACAATTGGGGTTGTTACAATTTACTAATAGTGGTATAAAAGCCTCAATGGTGAGAGCCACATTGCGTAAAATAGTTGTAGAGAGAAATTATTGAAGGTGATAAAGATTTGAAGAGATATTTTTGATTGTTGAAGGAAGGATTACAAGTTTGGAGAAGGAGGTAAAATAAAAAAGAAGTGAATTTGGACATTAAGGTTGGAAGCTAGCCAAAATTTAAATTGACACAATAGTAAAAATCTTGAAGATAGGTGGTTGCAAGGAATGTGAAGACACTACACATTGAAGGAGGAGAAGATTACAAATTGGAGAAAATGATTTGAAGAAGAAAAAGTTGTAGAAGAGGATAATATTAGAGAGGAGGATAAAGTAGATAAATATTGTGAAGTGTTAAGAAATTTTGAATCCATGAACACTAAAAATGGAGATTGAAAACATAGATAAGTGTTGAGATTTTTGAAGCTATGGTTGTTGTACCAGAAATGCATGTTAAAGGTTGATAACATAGAGATAAGAGTTGAAACCAGATATATGAGAGGAAAAGTTGAATCCTGAGACCTATGGATGTTAGGAGTTGAGAAGGAGGATATATTCATGCCATATTCTACTACATTAGAATTTACTAGAGAACAAAACATAGAAATATTTAATGACTAAGTGAAGAATTAAAAGGCGATTGGGTGTCATAATAATGCCCTGACAAGAGTTATTTTTTGAAATATTATTGCACAAATGAGATATTAGAGAGAATAACACCATATATAAGGTAAATTATAACCTTTGCATCATTTATTATTCTGGCACATGTTTGAAGGAATTGATTAATGTGGATTGAATAAAGTGAAGTAATAAGAAAATAAAAAAATAAACTAATTTTTGAAATGACTAAATGATTAGAAATTATAAGTAAAAATAATTAATCATTGAAAGAAGGAAGGAAGAATTTAGTTGATTGGAGAATGAAATTAATGATTGAATAAGTTGATTTGAATAATAAAGGAATGAATTAAGAAGAAATATGAAATTGATTTGATGAATTGATTTGAAGAATTGAATTATTGATTGATTAAATTAAAGGGAGATATAAGAAGAAATTATATGAAATTGATATTGAAAGTTGATTAGAGAATATTAATATTAAAATTGAAGGAAGATAGAAGATTAATAAATATTTGAAATTTTATAGTGAAGGAAATTAAATTTGCAAAACATGACAATTACTTCAAAGACGCACATATTTAGGGTTTCAAAGGGATATGACACAAAAAACACAATAGGAAACTATTGGTACATTGATTTATGGGCAAGTAGACATATGACCAAAAAAACATAATGGTTTAATACTTTTTAAGAAAAATATGAGAAACTAGTTGCTATGGTAGATGATAGGATATATGAGGTCAAAGGTATAGAAAATATATTAATTAGCTTATTAAATGGAGAATGCATGATTAAAAATGTGTTAAATATATCAAACTTAGCTACCAACCTACTGTCAATATCTTAGATGATAGATCAAAATCTAGTGGTTGAGTTTAAAAATATTGGAAACAAAAAGAAATGTATCATCACTAAACAATGAAAACTCATATCCACTAGATCTTGCATAAATGGTGTATTTGCTCTTAGCACCTTATAAAATATTATTCTATAAGTAAGAACACTAAAAATAAAATTTCTTTGGCATAAGAGGGTAGGACATAAAAAGACATATTCCTTAAATTAATTAAGCAAATATCAAATGGTAGAAGGCTTACCTAGTCTAACATGACAATCTACAATTTGTCTAGAATTCATAGTAGGAAAAAACATATAATACCATTTGAATTAAACTTACATAGAGCTAAGGAATTGCTATAAATAATGCATACAAGTTTATGTGGATAAATGGATTCTAGTATTGGAGGACACAGATATTTTCAACTATTTGTCAATGAATATTCCCCAAAAATGTGGGTGTATAATAGACACCAAAATAAAGCACAATAAATACTAATTAATTAACCAAAATTAATCATTATATTTAATATTAATTAAATTAATTAATATTAAATTAAATATTATATCATCTAAGGGTTAATTATTTAATTAAATTAGTTAACTAATACTTAGGCTACCCATCCACTCACCCCTCCTTATGGGAACATTACCCCTTTTGTTATAAACCTACTATAAAAAATAAAATCACTCACACAAAATACTATAAATAAACATAAATGCATCAAATAACAGAATAACACTATGTAGAAAGTAATTGTAGAATATAAATAATATTACAAATAACTCAGTATTGCAGGCCTCTTTGAGGGGGAAACCTCCTTTAATATTTCATTAACTTGCAAAAATATACATTTATATATGGCTTCACATATTTTAAAGAATAAATTCATGCAACCCTAACCCTAAGCTCAAGAGGTGGATTACATACAAAATACCACTCAAGCTAAAATATTCTACCAATATCAGAAATGGCCCCACTTGTCTAGGTGCCTTACTTACCACATAATTATAAAAGTATTACAATATAACATTATAAGGATACCCCAATGTTGGAAATGGGTCATTACATAAGCAATTGAGAATTACAAAAATAATGTTAGGATGGGTTCCTAACATGTCCTTCCCATTCAAAAAGATTTATCCTCAAAGTTATAGATGAGGAAACTGGTGCTAAAGTTGGTGGAGAGACTCCTATGTAGCATATTTTGGTTGTAGACCATACCACTAAACAAGGAACTTAGTAATGGCTTGGAGAGACTCCCATGTAGTGTGCATGTTCAATGATCCAACAATTGATCTAGCTCGAGCAATATAGAACATTTTTCATCCAATTTTGGGAGGGAATATTGAATCTATACCTGATTTCCCATAACCTTATTGAGAGAGGAGACATGAAATATAGGGTGGAGTTTGGATGTCAATGGGAGGGCCAATTTATAGGCTATAGCACCAATACATTGTAAAATATTGTAGGGTCCATAGTACTTGCTTACAATTTTTTAGCACTTACAAAGTCGAAGAGATGATTGTTTGTATGGTTGCAAGTGAAGGAAGACCATATAACAAATATCAAAGCTATTATCAGAATTATGTTGATCAGCTTGTTAACACATCTAGTTATGGACTGCTTCCAAATTTATCTTCAACTAATAGAGGACTTCGACATGTTGGTTGATTTTAGTGTCGATGGCATGGACCTTCGAGCTACCTAGACTATAGGAAGAGGGTATGCATGAAGGTTGACTATAAAATGCTTCAAAAGTGGTGATCTTTGTCACCATGTGATAAGAAGTACTGTGCCACCACTCGACCAAGGGAAGCCCCTTCACCCATTATGTAGGATGATAAGAGGTAAACCAATGAAGGTAAGTCTCCAAATATTTTTTGACAATATCGATCTAGCTATCCTTTTGGTAATGATAAGTTGAACTCATATTGATCCGAGTTCCCTATAAATTAAACAATTCTTACCAAAAATGACTAGTGAATGTAGGTTCATGATTATACACAATGAAGGTGGGCATACCATGAAGGTGAAATATTGAATCAAGAAAAATTTAGAAAATGGTAGAGGTTGTGTAAGGATGGTAGAGGGAACAAAAATGAGAATACTTCAAAATATGATCCACTACCATGAAAATAATTGATTTAACTCTATACTTAGATAACCCTTCAATAAAATCCATTAAATATTTGTCCAAACTTGGTCAGGAATTGACAGTGGCTAGAGATTTCTTGGAGAATGTACCTTTTCACCCTTCATTCGTTAATAAGTGTTACATACCACCACAAAATTTTGTATGTCCTTTTTCATACCCTTCCAAGAAAAGGTATGCTTAAATATTTTATATGAATTGAGGAACCCAAAATGGCCTGTAATGGGAGAAGCATGTATTTCCTTCATCAAAAATTCCTAGAGTGAGAATGTATGAGGAACCATAAGGTATTAGCATAAATCTTGTCCATACCAAGTGTATCCAAGATATGAAGTGGGTTCTATTTGAATGGAAGAAATCAAGGTTTGTAAGCTAGAGTCCTTAAGCACCTCACAAATAGAAGTTATCCATTGGGGAATGGGGGATGAAATGGGACATAATATAATTTATCTCAAACTAATAAGAGGGAATTTTCCAAATTATTCTCCTTTTCCTTTTTATAAGTAATATCATAATCATAGCCCATGAGATTAGAAACACACTTTTGTTGTTTGGGAGTGGCAACCTACTGCTCCAAAAGATATTTGAGACTTTGATGATCAGTTTTAATGGAGAAATGATGCCCAATGAGATAAGGTCGCTAATGAGTGATCACATACAAAATTACAAACATTTTCTTAGCATAAGTGGATTTACCTAGATTGTGACTAGAAAGATCTTAACTAGTGAAAGCTAAGGGGTGCCCTTCCTGCATCAACACCAAGTCAATACCATTGCTTGAAGCATCACTTTCAATTAAAAAAGTTTAGAAAAATTAGGCATTACTAAGGTGAGAGTGGTTGTCATAGCATGCTTCAACTCTAGGAATTGTTCCGTTGGACTAATCTAAGTAAAAGAATCCTTTTTCAACATGGATGTTAAAGGGGCGACATTTTTTCCATAATTACAGATAAATTTGCGATAATAGCCTATAAGCCCTAAAAATCCATGAAGATATTTTAGAGTGTGAGGTTTTGGCTACTCTTGAACTGGTTTAATATTCTTGGGATCAACTTTAACACCATATTTGGTGATAATGTGTCTTACATATTCCACTTCTATTAACCCAAAATAACACTTGGACCTTTTAGAGTGTGAGGTTTTGGTAGTTGACTTGAAATTCCCAATAGTGATTTGTTTTATCCTCCATAATTTCTATATGAAATATTGATAACATTCCTTAGCAATATATCCACAAACATGACAATAAAAACATATAAACGAAATATTAAAATATCCAAGATTTGATTATGAACTGTATTCCCCACAACTATCTCCATACAGTTCGGTAAGCCTTCATTGATATACATTTCAACCAAAACCTGAGCTACAAACTATAAAATACTTGATTTAAAAGAAATATCTATATCCATGGTTTTACCTAATGAATATCTAGTCTCTTTCAAAACTCTTTATGACCATAAATCCATTGGCAGACCTGGAAGTTCTACCCATATTGGGATTCTCTTAGAAAATTAAGTCCTAGGATCAAAGCAAGCCATCCAAGCCTTCAAAGCCAAAAAATAAGACCCCCAATACCAATGACCTCCTAGAATTTTTTTTGCATCTTCCTTAGATCAAAAAAGGAAACCTATCCATCCTCTGGCAAGTAAGTGAAAAATTGATCCATATCCTAAAATTGGGATCCATACCTTCTGCAACCACTTATTTAGTGTATTATCAGCTATTTGACATCCATGAAACTTTCCAATGAGGGACTTCTTTGAAAACTCCAAAACTTGTTCCATATTGAAGTCTTCCCCAAGTACCATTTTGATATTTGACCTTCTCTTTTTAACCACTTTATGTGCCTTACAAACTTTAGTAACTGAAGTTGTAGACTATGTTGATTGAAAATTTAGATCGACTCCACTTAGGGCCTCCGAATCAAGACTTTTACCAATAAAACCTAAACAAAACAAAGGAAAATTTGTTCGACAAAGTGAGTTTGGGTTTTTATGAGCCTGCTCAAGTTTTTCTTCCCTGAAATGAAATGCTTGCTCATTCATTAGACCCATAACTTGAGTAGAGTATTTTGAGATAATTGAGAATGAGAAATCAATAATGCAACTGACCTTGTCTAAATATTTTGATATAGACTCCCATCTATCCACTAAATTTTGATCACCTACAGTATTATTCTGATCACTAAAAAAACCCAAAGAATTCCCACTTCTCAACTTCTAAGTCTTGTTCAAAAATGGGACCCTTGGCCTTAGAGTTGGAAAAATGCGTTACCCCCCAAAGGAGTCCTCTGAGAAGTCCAAAAAATCCTCTTCATTCTACATAAAAAAATAAGAAATCAACTTTCCAAATTATACCTTTGCATGCTTTGAATCTAGAAATTAAGTTGTCCAGCTTTCATTTTCTTCACATGAACAAATTTGAGTGTACTTCTATTTTAAAAAATGATGATCCTTCTTCTATCATTTTTTAAATATATTAGTCAAGAAATGGATCTACCTTCAATTTATTTTTCTAGGAAAAATAAAATACTACCACTTCTTGTGTTTTTTACTTTTCTCTATGCTTCACTTGTAAACCCTAGCTTTATTGTGTGCACTCCATAGTTCTAGCCAAACAAAATTCTTCAAACTATTGTTCACATGCATAGAAATATTCCTCCCTAGAAAAATAAATCCTTTCACCCCTTTGAATTAATTCCTTTGTGCTTCACTTTACAAACCCTATCTTCATTGTATGCACTTCATGATTGTAGCCGATAAACTTCTTCCAAAAAAAAATTAAATGTATGAAAGATGAATGTTTACCTCCTTCATAGTCTAAGCTTTCATCAAAATTATAGATTGGTATTCAACTGTTATTGGACAGTGATGATGATGGATCAACCATAACCTGGAGCGATAGTGGTAGAAACCTCCAACAAACTCTATCCTCCTTGAAAATCCTCTTACATCACTGCTCAGTTTTTTCCGTAAAATCCTCTTACGCCACTGCTCAATTTTTCCACAAAACTACTGGATGTCGATACTCAGATGTTTTTCATAGAAATCATCTAATATTTCTGCTCAATTTTTTCCATAAAAATTGATGCAGGAGCATCCGGTGGTGGCAGAGCAATCTTGCATCAACAAAAAAAAAAATTATGTGTTGCCTTGATGTCACGATATCACGACAAAGAAAAGTGTCGCGATATCATGACATGTCATGTTTTCGTGACTTAGGAAGGAGAGAGAAGGCACGGTGCAAAAATGTCATGATTTCATGACATGTCACGAAATCGCGACTAAAATAAGAGAAAGAGGGTGCCCGAAGAAAATGTCACGATTTCGCAACATGTCATGAAATCATGACCAAAATAGGAGGAGAAGGCATCAACAGAAAATGTCACAATTTCGTGACATGTCACAAAATCGTGACCAAAGCAGGAGAGAGAAGGCATCCACAAAAAATGTCATGATTTCATGACATGTCGCGAAATCGCGACCGAAAGAAGACAGGAAAGGCGCGGAGAAGAAAATGTCGGGATTTCGTGACATGTCATGAAATCGTGACCGAAGGAGCAGAAAGAGAGCAAGGAAGGAAACGGTCATGATATTGCGACATGTCATGATTTTGCAACCCGAAATGGAGAGCAAAAGTGGGAGGCAAATATGTGATATCACGACATGTCATGATATCGCGACATGTCATGATTTTACGACCCGAGATAGAGAGAGAAAGCAAAGAGCAAAGATGTCATGATATCGCAACATGTCACGATTTCATGACCCGAGAGGCGAAGAGAAGGCAGAAAGCAAAGATGTCACGATATCATGACATGTGATTTCATGACCCGAAGAGGTGAGAAGGAAGCAAAAAGGAAAGATGTCATGATTTCGCGATCGATAGGAAGAAAGAAGAGTCGAAAAGGAAAGATGTCACGATATCACGACATGTCATGATATCATGACCCGAAGAAGAGAAAGATAGCGAGGAAGAAAAATGTCACGATATCACGACATGTCGCGATATCGTGACCCAAAGAAGAAGAATGTAGCGAGGAAGAAAAATGTCATGATATTGCAACCCAAAGGAGAGAAAGTCAGTGAGGAAGAAAAATGTCACGATATCGTGACATACTATTGTTTCATAATTTGAAAATACCCGCGTTCCCAGACGGTGTTTCCCGAGGCGGTCAAGCCTCATTTATGCATGATTTCTTGCTCGGTAAGATTGCTGAGCATGGTGGCCACTCGAAGGCTGCACCTAGAGGTCAGAGATGTTCAGACGGCTCATCAATGCATGTTTTCATGGCTAACCCGTTGGCAGTTGCCAGTTAGGGAAAATATGTGAAGGTTCAGTCACAAAGGCGGAGAAAGGACCGACTTTTCATAGAGGAAGGATGTATTCTTCTAGGTGGGTCATTAATGGCCTAGAGGGTTGGTACCTCGAAAGAGACCCAGACATGGTTATAGAAGCAGGTGGTGAATCAGGGAAAAGGGGACGAAGCAAGAAACTACACCTGTGGGCTAGATTTGTAATTTCTCTTGAAGTTTAATGAATGAGAATTTGAGCGGTTACCTGTTTCCCCATAAAAATCCTCTTATGTTGCTACTCAATTTTTCCACAAAACCCTCAAATACCACTGCTTAGATGTTTTTCATAGAAATCCTCTAACACTGCTACTCAAAATTTTCCAAGAAAATCCTCTTACGTAATTACTCAACTTTTTCCACATAACCCTTAGATGTTGTTGCTTAGAATTTTTCCACATAAATCCTCTAACATTGTTGCTCAAATGTTTCTATATAAATCCTCTTACACCGCTTTATTTTTTGTATTCAATCCCACCAAAAAATCTGAAATAATTACACTATCACATCGACATCCTCACCTCCCACATTGCATTTACTTTATTTGGATGCTTTCTCTTTTTTTTTTCTTTTTTTAAAAGATACTTCTTGAGATATTTTTCCATTGTAATAAAGTCTATAATCATTATGATAGAAATATGTCAAATACTTTGGTTTTTTACAAAGTAGAAATTAATGAAGAAATTTATTTTAATAAGGTCTATTAAATAAGAAGACTTAATGATGATATTGTTAAAGTCTTGGCTATTAATCAATAATATCTCGAGATAATAACTCTTGACCAAAAACTATTATTACCATTTAATAATTGAAATATCAATGGTTTATTTTCTATGAATTATTGCTTATGGTTATGGATTATTGTCTGGTTTCACAATTGAGATGTGTGATGTGCTTTTGTTTTAAATGTGGCCTCTTGAATACACCCGAAGAAATTAGGTATGGGTAAGGAGGTTATTCAGAGGTTGTAGGGAAAAGGATTCTTGGGGATAAATAAGGAAGGGGGGTGTAAAGGAGTAGAGCTATATTGGAGGATAAAAATAGAGGTTTTGAATCTAGAAATTAGAACTAGACCACCTAATATTCACAAAAGGAATTACAGAGGTTTATATGGATATTCATTAAATATCTAAATAATAATGTGGATAAGATCTACCATAAGTTCAAACATTGGAAAATATACATTCGATATGGGAGCGCCTACCAACCTTGACAAAGGGGAGATCCATTTATGACACCTGAGCAAGGGATGGGGTAGTCAACCTACTATCGACTTACCACCAATGATAATATATGGGGAGTGATGGTAAATTATGAGTATGGTAGTCAAGGAGATAAGATGGATGTTGCAGTATGAAGGAGAGGAAGGGAGACTACACGAAGAAAAATGAGATGTCGATTGGAAGAGGAAAAACTAGGCAAAGACAAGGAAATGAAGAGAGCTTAAAAAAATATGTTGAAGCAACACTGTTCAAACCACCAAAAGGGAAGAAACATAAATCTAGGTTGGATTCAAACCTATTACTTTGTGTTATTAATTAGTTCTTACTGTGTGGTTTTATGCTACTAAGTTTTAGCTTCGACTACCATTGTGGTTGTTTGGTGTAAGATTATTGTGTGTAATATTGTTCTGTATAAGCTCATTTTGTGTAAGCATGTTGGTGTAAACCTTGTTGTGTGTAACTTATTGGTGTAAACCTTGATGTGTGTAAGCTCACCGTGTGTAAGCTTACTGGTGTAAACCTTACTATGTGTAAGCTTTCTATGTGTAAGCATGTTGTGTGAATATTGCTACGTATCAACTTATTGTATGTAGGTGCACTATGTGAAGCATGTTGTGTGTAAGCTTACTAGTGTAAAATTTTTTAAGTGGAAGATATACCATCGTGGCTACCGTGTGCTTCTTGTCATTGTGTTCTTTGAGTGGAAGGTATACCATTATGGTTACCATTTGTAGCTTGCCATCGCACTTGCTAAGTGGAAGGTTTGTCATCATGGCTACTATGTGTAATGCTTACTATCATGCTTACTAAGTGGAAGGGTTGCCATCATGACTACCACTTGTTGAAAAGATTCTCCATCATGGTTGCTACCTGTAGCTTACCATTATGGCTAGCTAAGTGAGAGGCTTACCCTCATGGCTTCCTCATGTTTATAAATATACCATGTTAATGGCGATCTATATGGCTAAGTACCCCTTTAAATAAATCCCATAAGTTGAGGAAATATTTTTTCCTCGTTGTCTCCATTTTCTCAAACATATAACAAGAAGACACCATTGTCTTGGTGAAGGAGATGAAATTCATGATTGTAGGTAATCCATACTCCTCCTACCATATCTTGGGCCACAAAGGCATGGCTATTCGCTGACTAGTGAGGACGTTCATCCCTGTGATGAACTTCTCATCTTTGAGAGCATCATGCTTGACGTTGAGCTACCAAAGGTTCCTAAGTTTGAGTCTTTGGAGACTTTAATTAAATTAAGGTTATCTCTAATAGTCCAAAGCTTGATTGCTTATTAAAATTATTTGTGAGTTATTTAATAAGTAGAGTTAGAGAAATTTATTTATATTAAAATGATTTACAAATTATTTAATAAGTAGAGTTAGAGAACTTTATTATATTAAAATGATTTATGAATTGTTAATGAGTAGAGTTAGAGAACTTTACTTATAATGAAATTTTTTTTTTTTGTAAATTAAGGGTATGGGACATTAATTTATGAAATGAAAGGAAAAAATATTTATTTGTGAATTAAAGTAGTTGACTTTAATTTAATGAATAAATATGAAAATGATTTTATTTGTAAATTAAGGGTATGAGACTTTAATTTATGAAATAAAAATAAAATGGTTTATTTGTGAATTAAAGTAGTTGAATTTAATTTAATGAATAAATATGAAAATGGTTTGTTTTGTAAATTAAGGGTATGGGACTTTAATTTATGAAATGAAAGGAAAAAAGGTTTATTTGTGAATTAAAGTAGTTGAATTTAATTTAATGAATAAATATAAAAATGGTTTATTTTGTAAATTAAGGGTATGGGACTTTAATTTATGAAATGAAAAGAAAGAGTTATTTATGGATTAAAGTAGTTGACTTTAATTTGGTAATTAAATATGAACCTATATTATTTGACAATTAAGGGTATGAAAATTTAATTGTCGAATAAGAGTTGAATCATTTATTATAATGCATTGTTGAAATAATATCATAGGAGGATGATAGGAAAAGAATCAAAAGAGTAGTTTCTATGATATCAACTATGCATTAGATAGTTGAATTGCTTGGGTTGTTTGTATAGTTACGATTTGGGAATGAAATGAGTAAATATATTTAGAAGCATATCTATCATGAACTATGAGTATCCTAAACCCCTACTATCCTCACTTGATTGATGGAAGAGTAGGAGGACCAAAGTTACAGATGGACCAATGCACAAGTTTGCTCTCTACTTTACATCTTGTTTATTTATGCAAATATATTAGATTTATGGGGATATTTCCTTGATGAAATTGATGTAATGTATGGTTCAAATATATGGAGGTTTTACCATACATGCTTATGTAATAAATTAATGATATGACTGAGGCACCTTTGTATTCTATTTTTTGAATGTGAATGTATTTAAATACTTTCTTATGCATGTTTATTATTTAAATTTTATCCTTATTTCTAGTTACCTTTGCTTGTTTAATGAGTTATGTTTTGTTAGATTTAGTATCTAGAATTATATTTATTTTCTTGTTGAATAACTTTTCATAAAAACTTAGTAGTAAGTTCTAGGGTGAACTTAGAGGTAACCTAAGGGCTTGAGACCCCCTTAGGGAGAATGGTGACTAGGTTTATAGAATATCATACCTAAGTTAAGATAGCTTGTCAAAGGATAATATTGATAGATTTATGCATAGTAAATTAGCATACCTATGCATAATAGCTTGCATAGAATATGGAGATGTATGTACACCTTCTCATGATTGAAGGTGATAAGTCTAGCTCATCAAGTATGATGAGATGGATGGAATTGTGTGCATAACATGAGATATGCCTACTTATAAGGGACTTGGATGAGGGGAATATTGTGTGGTATAGTTCTTGAGAAACTCAGGGGTTTATAAAAATTAAGTTGGTCTAATATTGGGTAGGGGTTTATGAATCCCTCTCCTTAGTCAAAAAAAATTCTTTCTATTTCTGTGTGTTTTCTTATTTCTTGATTTTATGGTTGTTCCATTTTGATTTCTAATTATGATACTACTTTTTTAGAGTATGGAATACATGGTGATTGTGGCACTACCCTTTTGTCTTCTTTTCATTCCTTGAAATTTCTATTTTATATATATGTAATCATAGTATTGTTATTCAACTTTCTCATGTAGTAATTAATAACACACTCTTTTTGCTATGAATGCAACCATATATAATTTTATAATAATTTTTATCATCCTTAAACTACACTTCCTCTCGAATCGGATGGAGTTTCCCATCGCCCGCCCCCCGACGATAAGCACTCGACCTTTTAAAATGAAGTTGTTAATACGTATAAAATAGACTCAGTCGGGTAGAGGCGGTGCTAATCTTCAGGTCCTAGTCGAGTTCTCGGCTCGGCCTTTCACACTTAGCTACAAGTCATAATAAACCCCCCCTCCAGCATCTCAAGGCAGTATCTAGTGTGTGCCGCTAGTGAGACAGTCTCTAGTTGGGCAGATTGCTCATAGACTCCCATTATAGAGGTTATAATTATTATTAATGAGGGGAGAGGTGCAAGGGACACTCACATTTAGAGACTCCCTACTTAGGTGGATTCATAAACCTACTATTGAGGAGAAAAACCTGCAACTAGAAACCCTTCAATGCATTCATTGGAAAAGAGGGCCGCCTACTATTAATGCCACAGATGGCCCTCGAGGTACCAATGGGTCAAGTATTGGAAGCGATCGAGCTTCATTGATAGATATCTTATGAGAAATGATGGATCTGGATTCTAGTGAGGATAGTTGAGAGCTCACCTAAATTTGGAGGTTGAAAGGGGCATGTTCTCCGTTGTTCCAATTATATTGAAAAATATATGATACATAAAAATTTAGTCAATTCTCTAATCAATAATAACTTATTAGAAAAATATGGATAGTACATAATATTATGTGGGAGGATAGACAATGTACAATAGTGTGATGGCCATAAAGATAGACTGACAAATTAATGGGTTCATCATGGTGGCTTTCAATTCCACCATGTAAAAGAAAATTATTACAAATTTATTCTTACATTATTAATTATGATATTATTGTTAAGAGTATATTTTAAAATATATTTTCATTTTATTTATTACTTGGTGGAATAAATATTAAAATATAATTTTAAAATTTGACTTAGTATGTAAAACAACCTAATTGATTGACTTAAAAGCCTTTATTATTAATTATATTACATTATTTATTGAAAATTAGAAGGAAATGTATCCCATAAAAGTGGACTATTTATTTTATATGTCATTACATCCTTATCATGTTAGATATTATATCAAAGTTAAAAAAATGGGGATAGAGCTCTAATGGAAAAAAGAAAAAAAAAAATGATGAAGAAAAATAGTTAAGAGAAAACAACTGAAAAATAAAGTAAAAATATTTTGGTGGATACACAAGAAGAATATGACGAATATACACTGCTAAAAAAATGGATACAAATAATTGCCCAAAAAAAAAAACCAATGGTCCAATTATTTTCCAATAAATATTTTAAGAAGCCAATAATGATATTGACAAAGTAGTTGACATGGGAGAAATAGATAAGACACTTCTTAACCATTTAGTACAGATTATATGTGTGTCATTTCTTACACTTGAAATATATAACAAAATAATATAAGACAAGATGAAATGATTGCAAATATAAAAAACAAATTATAGACAAGATGAAATGATTGCAAATATAAAGAACAAATCTATAATGATTAAAGCTACATTGTATTTCTTGTCATTCATATTATAAATGTTCCAATTTTAGAAATGAAAGCTACATTCTTTGAGATCCACATTGTAATCATCCCAATTCTAGAAATAATAAAGAGATTGTGTAAACCTTTTGATTTTTAATTATGACACTACTTTATTTGGATTATGGAATGCATGATGATTGTGGTACTACCATTTTGTCTTCTTGTCATTCATTAATACTTATATTTTATATTTATGTGAGCACACTACTGTTATTCAATTTTCTTATGCAATAATTAATCATACACTCTTTTTACTAGAAATGCAACCATATTTAATTTCATAATTTTTTTTATTTTCAACACCCTTACAAAGTTTTTATTTCTAAATTTATTTTCTATTAAAATATATTAGATTAGTAAGGATAGTTGAGCACTCACCTAAATTTGAAGGTTGAAAGGAATCCCACCGTCCTCATTCCAGTTCTATTGATAGACACATGAAACACAAAAAAATAGACAATTCTTTAGTGAATAATAACTTATTAATAAAATAATAATATATTTTAAAAAATAATTTTAACAATAGATAAACTACTAAGATTAAAATATACCTTCAAAACAACCTACTCGGATTGACTTGAAAGCCTTGAGTATTCGTTATATCAAATTATTTGTCTTCTTATACTTTGTTTTGTCCAAAGATATTCACATCCATTTCTTTTGGTTTTTATACTAAGCATACGAGATTATTGATTTATACCATACAACATCAGGAGGCATTAGTTAGAGTGTCGGGCATGTGTGTTAGTATATACCTTAATTCCTCTCTATTGTCTAAAATTCATACGCTTTTTATACTATTCAACATCACAATGTGGATATCTTGTCATCCTAGTATACTCGCAAGGAGTACAATTTCCTCAAAATCTCGGCATCATTTTAGTTTAGAATCAAATAATATATCTTCTGAAATCATTTTAATTAGCCCATCTAACTACCACAACTAAACCCACTTTAATAAATCGGAAAATGTACTTAGTTCAATTCATCTGGCTTTCATCCTATTCACTGGACCAGCTGCTCCTGTATGCATGTCATCCATTTTCCAGAAATCTTTGCTTGATAAATGCAAGAGATGCTCCCACAAAAGCAACCCGAATGAAGAAATCAAAGACAAGTACTCCATTGATCATCAGTTACCATGCCTTCATTTACAAACTATATACGCAACACGAGAGTTGCACGTAAGAGACGCTCGAGGCATTCTCTTTCTTTCTACTGCTTTTCGTGGACGCAAACACTTGGCAATTTAACGCTTCTTATTTTCTTTCTTTGGCGTACCAACCCTACCCTAAAATCATGAGGTCAACGAGAGCAAAACGCAAACAAAATCCTTTGCATGACGATCCCGAGTCACAGGCAGATTCTTGACCTATCATCCGAACAAACAACGTCGACGTCAATGTCCTCTCGATGTCATCGAAGCCCTTAATTTATACCGCGGTAAATGGCCATGCATACCCCGGGAGGGTTCTGACGACGTAACAGTAAACTACTACAAGAACAATATCTACATTGATAAGTATCTAAAGGCTAGGGGTTTGGTAAGATTTTATACATTTATTAAAAGAATACCTAAATTCAAAATTTGAGGGCATGTCCAATATAGGTCAAAGGTAGTAGTCTGACTTGAGTCCCCTGAATCTGACAAGGGTGATACCCTGAGCCACCCAGAGTCTCCCTCACTCCAGCTTTACGATGGCGACCCTCAGCCACTAAGAGTCTCCGTCACTCCAGCTTTACAATGACGGTATGGAATCTCCGTCTCCCTCACTCCTGCTTCACGATAGGGGTACCAACCCCAAGCCATCGACCAGTCTCCCTCACTCCAGCTTCACGATAGGGGTACCAACCCTGAGCCACCGAAGAGTCTCCCTCACTACAGTTTCACGATTGCGGTACCAACCCTAAGCCACCGAGGATTCCCCTGAGTACCAACCAAGACCCACGCAATCAACCATGAGCCACAGGGTCTCCCTCACTCCCGGGTGCATTTACTGAAGAGAGGCAAGGATTATATAAACAGCTTGAATGATTTAACTTGTATTGAGAAACAAAAACCTTGAAGGGAATGTCTACATTGATAAAGCCTATGGATATATTCAGTGTATATATGTACATAAAGGATGAGCTCAGGTAGCAACATCGAAGCCGGCTATTGCTGGGAAACGTTTTGTTTTCACGTGAAATAGGACAAAGCTCAAGACGGGAAATACCTAATTCCCTCGCTTTTGCACATCTTATGCCAAGAATGCAGGCCCCGTGTCTGTCTCTCTCTTTGGCTTTGTATATGAACAGCTATATATTCGTTGACGATCCCATTAGTGGCGTGTTGCTTCAGAAAACATATTGCTGCGGGGATTAAACGATTAAACATAAACCGAACAAACATATAACGATAATTCATCGGTTAACTGACCTCAGGTGCAAGTTGACAACAGTCGCATTCGCCTCTAGAATCAATCATACAATCTCACTACCTAATTTATAAAATTATTCTAATCATGAGTACAATTACGTTTTATAAAACAAAATAATATCTCCATACCTACTTTGTTCGCAAAACCTAATTCGAGGAGCAGGTACAGTGAAAGAAATCATTAAAGACGCGCAAGATTTTTACTCGGAGATTGCTCTTGGATGTTTATAGAAGTTCGCTGCCTACGGTGTCACAACTGTGTGGCAGGAATCGTCGATTTTTTTAAAGCTGAGCTTTAAAAATTGTTTTGATGGAACTTGAACAAATTTATTGAAATTGAAATTTAAGTTTATAAAACTTTAAATTTGAGAATTTATAGACATTTTCAATAATATTTTTATCAAGCCTTTTTTGGTTATGAATTTATGAATCCACTAGGTATAAGGTATTGAGATTTCCTTGAGAAGATCTTCAACATGCAATATGGTAATCACAATTTATTTTTTGATTTCAAAATGAAAAATAGTTAAATCATTAAACAAAAGATAAGTTTTTGAATACAACCCCCACGACTAGAAAGAATCTATAGGAATAAGGTGTACCCGCTAACCATTCAAAACCTATTCCTTCTATATCCAAAAGAATCTCTATAAGAAGGTTATCAAATATGGAAATGGTACATTGTGCTTCTAAAATATACCAATTTTTTCTAGTAAAACAAAACAAAACAACTACAACCATTACAAAGAGCTCAAAATATCATTTGAATTAAAAGAAGATGAGATGAAATACTTCTATATGCAAAAGTATGACCTCTAAAAAATTTTCCTCCATGCATTGACAAAAGTTGTCAAAATATAAAATTTATTTATTTTAGATAAATATCTATGACTACTCATGAGGTGCCATGTATTGTAGAATTATCAAATATAAAATGTGACCTATATTCTTCAACTACTACTATTGACTAGGATAGTGATAGGCCAAACAAAATATCTTCTTCATTTGCTAATGGGGTATTCATAGTAGGAAGTATATACATATCTCAAAAATAACTATAAAAATCTAATTGGTTATATATAAAAAATAAATATGCAAAGACATTAGTCAAGTGCCACACAAATAAATGTGTAGACACATCTATTTAGGCCCCACATCAACCTCCATATATGCACATAACAACTAAACCATAATATGCTTGTATATAAAAAATTATACCATGACAACATCCATAGAAGTGCTTGACAATTAAACCATAATATGTTTCTATTAAAAACTTGAGAGTGTAGCATTTGTACCTACTTTATATGATACCAAAAGCTTTACAATGTACCACTAAACCATTGAGCCAACGATAAGTTATGGTGATCCAAAGGAGCCTACTTACCCTTGTTCATTTGACAACACAATAAATACACCATCTTGTATTCTTCCACAATAAAATACAAGGATACATAATTTGAACTCGCACCATCTTCTATATCATCCACCAACCTAACCATTAAGACTACATGACATGCATTCAATGATAGCACACTATTGCTTATAAAACACAAGTGCTCTTATGGATAAAAACAAAGACAAAAATAAGTGCTATGATATTTTTAACTTGAAATCTTCTACAACCAAGGAGGAAGCCCTACCATTGTACCTATTCGAGGTATTACATTATTTGGTCCCATTGTAAATATTTAGAATAGGGTGTAAGTTTGATATTTGTGTATATAGTTGGAAGGATACTCCTATCCTTCGGTTCCAGAAATGTGTAATGAACAAAACAATTACGAATAGAAGACGAATGTAGAAGAATCAATAAAATTTTCAGATATCAAATGGAAGGAATCACGGCCACTTAAGGTGGGCACACCCTTGCGCAGTACGCAGATGATAATATGAAAAAATATAAGATAATGTTTTATTTAATCATTTGTGAACCATATATATTAGAATTACAAGCTTGGACGTCATAGCCGACATGTGCTATATTTGGAGTGTAACATGACTCCCCTCCTCGGAAAGCTTTGTCCTCAAAGCTGGAAATGTCTGGAAAATACTTTCAGGTTCCCATGTGGCATCTTCCTCTGGTAAATCTTGCCATTTAATGAGAAATTCTTGAATCTGACGTGATCTCAATCTTCGGGTTCTATGTTGTAGTATATCTTCAGGTTGGAGATGTATGCGTCCTTCCTCATCGAGCACTGGTAAGTCCGATTGACTTTGTACTTTTTGACCAATTACTTTTTTAAGACATGAAACATGAAATACCGGGTGTATTCGTGATGATGTAGGTAGCTCTAATTGATAGGCTACTTCCCCAATGCGGCGCACAATTTTGTAGGGCCCATAGAATCGTGGAGCCAACTTTTGACTCGATTTTATCCTTAACGAGGATTGTTTGTAGGGTTGCAACTTTAGGAACACCCAATCACCTATATTAAAAGTTCTCTCTGATCGGTGCAAGTCTTGTTGTTGTTTCATACGATTCTGTGCTTGGACTAAATTCTCTTTGAGGATGGTGAGTGTAGACTGCCTTTGTTGGAACCAATCATCCACTTTGGCTACTTTGGCTGATCCATGTACATAATCTACGATTGCTGGAGGTTTGGTGCCATACAATGCTTCAAATGGAGACATTTTAATTGAGTAGTGGTAAGAAGTGTTGTACCACCATTCTGCCAATGCTAACCAATGGCTCCATTGGTATTGTTTATCTTGAGCAAAACATCTTAAGTATGTACCCAAACATTTATTAACTACTTCTGTTTGACCATCTTTTTGTGGATGGTAAGCTGAAGACATGTTTAATTTGGTACCACTAAGGCGAAATAATTCTTTCCAAAAATGACTAGTAAAAATAGGATCTCTATCACTTACAATATTTTTCGGCATACCATGTAATTTGAAAATTGAATCCATGAATACCTTTGCCACCTTGCTTGCGGAAAATGGATGTTGTAAAGCCTGAAAGTGAGCGTATTTGGATAACCGGTCTACGACGACGAAGATTACTGTCCTGCCTTCTGATTTTGGAAGACCTTCAATGAAATCCATGGATATGTGCTCCCACTGTCGTTTCGGGATGGGTAATGGTTGTAATAATCCTGGTGATTTGACTGTTTCTCCTTTATTGCGCTGGCAAACTTCACATTCTGCTACCCATTGTTTGACTTCTGCTTTTAATCCTTTCCAACAAAATGATTGTTTGACCCTTAAATATGTCTTCAAGAATCCTGAATGTCCTGCTGATGGAGATGCGTGTGATTCGTCGAGGATCTTTGATTTGAGTTCTGAATTATGTGGAATGTAAATGCGGTTCTTCTTTCGGAGGATGTTATCTTCATAAGAGAACAAAGGGTGTTTGGAAGACCCTATAGATAATTCATGAATTATCTGGGCAGTTTCACTATTGGACAACCATTCCTCCTGTAATTGATTCACCCATTGGGAGCAAGGACCTGAAATAGCGTTAATGACTACTTCATCTTCATACTTCCTGGACAATGCATCGGCGGCGATATTTTCCTTCCCTTTCTTGTATTCGATAACGAAATCATAGCCCAGCAGTTTGGTTAACCACTTATTTTGTTCTGGATAAGAAAACCTTTGCTCCAAAAAATGCTTGAGGCTACTATGATCTGTTTTTATAATGAAACGGCTATTGATTAAGTAGTGTCTCCATTTTTCTACTGCATGAAGAATAGCCAACATTTCTTTTTCGTATGTTGATCTTCCCAAATTTTTTCCAGAAAGCTGTTTACTTTCAAATGCTAATGGATGACCTTCTTGCATTAATATAGCCCCAATTCCTGTTCCTGAAGCATCACATTCGATAATAAATGGTTTGTGAAAATTGGGGGTTGCTAGTACTGGGGTTGTACACATGGCTTTTTTAAGAGTTTCAAAAGCTCGAGTGGCCTCTTCTGACCAATGAAAGGCATCCTTCTTTGTAAGTGCGGTGAGAGGTGCTGCAATCTTACCATAATTGTGTACAAACTTGCGATAGTAGCCGGTGAGACCCAAAAAACCACGAAGTTTCTTGATTGTTTTAGGTAACGACCACTCTTGAATTGCCTTAATCTTATTGGGATCGACTTTTACACCTTCATGCGACACTATATGACCAAGATACTCGACTTCTTGAACACCAAATGAACATTTGGAACGTTTAACAAATAATTTTTCTTTGTGTAAAATGTGAAGGGCTTGATCCACATGACGTAAATGGTCCGTCCATGTTTTGCTGTATATGAGAATATCATCAAAGAAAACTAACACAAACTTACGGAGGAGTGGACGAAACACTTGGTTCATGAGACTTTGGAATGTGGATGGAGCATTAGTGAGACCAAAAGGCATGACCAAAAATTCGTAATGACCTTCATGAGTACGAAAGGCCGTTTTGGGAATATCTTCTTCTCTAACACGGATTTGGTGAAAGCCAGAGCGAAGGTCTAATTTTGTAAAAAATTTTGCACCATGCAACTCATCTAATAGGTCATCTATGACGAGGGATAGGAAATTTGTCTTTGATAGTGAGTTTATTGAGAGAACGAAAGTCGGGACACATACGCCAAGAGTTATCTTTTCGTCTAGCCAGGACTACAGGTGAGGAATAAGGACTAGTGATGTGACGAATGACTCCATGATCCAACAAATCCTGAATGATCTGTTCGATTTCTATCTTTTGTGGCTGAGGATAGCGATAAGGACGATTGTTAGGTGGGACACTTCCTGGCATCAAATGGATGGCATGATCATGAGATCGTTTAGGTGGTAATCCTTGAGGCTCTTGAAAAACCTCGTCATAATGTGTGATAATATCTTGTAACTCAGGTGCAATAATATCCAAATTTGCTGATGATTGTTTTTCCAAACAATTAATTTGAGCTATAAACCCATATCCACCCTTTTTTAATATTTTTTCCATACTATGAGAGCTCACCATTTGTGTTGGAGGCGTAGTAATGCCTTGTAAGTGAATGACTCGTCCATTTTCCTTCCATTCCACAAATAATTTTTTGAAGTTGAAGCTAACTGTGTCTAATGTTTCCAACCATTCAACCCCCAAAATGACATCAGAATTTCCCAAATTCATGACAAAAAGGGAGCCTAACCAGGTATAAGTTCCCATCTTTATGGAAACTTGAGATGTGCGACCCACGCATTGTGCGTTCACCCCGTTGGCCACTAAAACCTGGAATTTGTCTTTGTTGGAAGAGTTAATGAATAAATTCAAGGCTTTTGCTGTTTTGATGTCGATAAAATTGTGGGTGCTACCCGAATCAATTAGCACATTCACCTTTTTCTAGCGGAGAAAACCTGGTACCTTGATGGTATGGTGGGCGGTTAGACCCATGAGAGCATGCACTGAAATTGCCATTGTATCCTCTTCTTTTTCGTCTATAGTACCTGGTAGGTCTTCTGGCATAGGTTCTTCTGATTGGTAAGGTTCATCCTCTTCCCCATCATCTTGCTCACCTTCAATATGAAAGTTTTGTTTTTGGGCACAAGCTTGTTCCCTGGGGTGATTAGTGCGACATTTATAACAAAAATATCTTGATGGTTGATCATTTCTACGAAAGGAATTGTTGCGGTATGAAGGACGACTATATGTTTCCCGCTGTGCAGACAACTGGTGTCTCTTCTCGGCCAACTTGGCTAATCTTATACAACTGTTCAACAAGGTTGGATCGTGCATGTCTACCTCCACTCGAATACTTTCTTTCAAACCATTACGAAAAGCACCTACCACTGTGTCGGGATTAAGGTCTGAAGTGTATGGTAGTAAACTGGTAAACTCCGAAACGAATTCACTAACTGACCCTTTTTGTTTAAGAGATAACAATCTTATTGTGTACGATGATGTAGCTCCGTCGTCAAATCTTTCTAAAAAAGAGGTAGTGAATTTTCTCCGGGTAATAATAGCTACATTCTCTTTTTTAAGCCATACAAACCATTGGTAGGCCTCAGTGCCTAATTTTGTTGCAACGAAAGGAACTTTATCAATTTCCTTAATTTGATATAAGTCAAGGATGCCTTCCATTTTGGCTAACCAACCACGAGGATCATGACCTTCAAAAGTGGGCATATCAATTCGTGGAAAGTTAATATTAGGGCCTCTTGGTTGGTGATAACCCATGTCCCGTTCTTGATTTTGGTTATATCGTTGTCTTTGATAGGGATCCTTGTAATTATCTGAATCACCTTGTTGTTGTTGCCAATCATCATTAGGATCGACAATTTCTACATTCCGTTGGGCATGGGAGTGATTTTGGGGATTAGTATTGGGATCAGGTTGTCTTTGTGCTTGCACAAGTTTTTTGAGGGTGAGACCCATGTCGTGTAGACTCTCTAGTATGTTGTGCAGAGACTCCTTATCAGACATGGCTGAATTACTTGAGTCGCCTTGCGTGATGTTTTCGTGAGTTGGGGAAGGATTAGTAGCCATAGGATCTACTAGGGGATGATGTGGGTTATAACTACCAATTTTAAAAGGAGAAAGAGAATTTTTAGTACCTGGGCTGCGGTTAGCTCTTCTTATGTTGGGATTGGTCGGTTCTGAGCTTGATAATCGACCGTCAGGACCCTTGCTCCAACTTTTACTCATGCACTGCTTACAATCTCTTGCTTAGTAGTCTTTGAACCTCAAAATTTCGTGCTGAATTGAATTACAAAAATTTGTTTTCTCTGCCTTATTGCCACTCCAACTGTGGCGCGGATGTAAGTGTGGATGGCTTCCTTGCCCGCAACTTTGAACAACCACCCTTTTTTTTTTTTTTTTTTGACAATATCAACCACTTGACAGCATGCGAACGGACGACACGAACCGCGAGCTAAGAACGGACGACACGAACCGCGAGCTAAGACCCACGACGAGTCAGACAGCTAAGACCAGAACACTGGCCGACTGACACGGAAGACGAAGATACGACACGACACGACGACCGAGCGAGACTACGCGAACGGAGGACAAGGACCCAAACGACACGACACGCTGAGGGAACCAACGACACGACACGCGGAGGAGACCAAACGACACGCGGAGGACAGGGAGGATAAGGCTCGACACGCGGAGGGGACTAACGACACGACACGCGGATGAAAGGGCGGACAAGGCTAGGCACGGAGGAAGACCACCGTGTGACCGAAGTCACACCGTAAAAGGTGTGACTGGTGCCTATTAAACTATTAAACCCACGAACTATGCTGAATGTGGGATAAATGATGGAGACCACGCCCGAAATTAATTTTGCCCCTGACGTCAGCCAAATAAAAATTTGTAACGACCTTAGGATTGCCCGTAAATTAAAAATTTCCGCGATTAGGATTGGACGATGGCTTCTGGGACGAACTGTGCAAATCCAGCAGACGTCTGTGGGTGTTTTGTTATCGCGAAGAGAGGATTCGATATGGCGGTGGTTAGGGAAAAACTGGAACGAGCAGTGGCGGAAACTGGACTCGAAACGCCGGATCACCGTAGTAAGACCCTCTTTGCAAACGCTGGGAAAAACTTGAACGAGCAGTGGCGGAAACTGGAATCGAAACGCCGGATCACCGCCGTAAGGCCCTCTTTGCAAACGCTGGGAATACGGTGACGCGAGGCGAATTGCAGCTGGATATTGCGCAAACGAATGGCCGTGTTATGAGACCGAAAACTCCCGGAGATCGCCGAATCTGATACCACGTGGAAGGATACTCCTATCCTTCGGTTCCAGAAATGTGTAATGAACAAAACAATTACGAATAGAAGACGAATGTAGAAGAATCAATAAAATTTTCAGATATCAAATGGAAGGAATCACGGCCACTTAAGGTGGGCACACCCTTGCGCAGTACGCAGATGATAATATGAAAAAATATAAGATAATGTTTTATTTAATCATTTGTGAACCATATATATTAGAATTACAAGCTTGGACGTCATAGCCGACATGTGCTATATTTGGAGTGTAACAATAGTATGTGTTAATTTAGTAGGTTTGAGCATGTGCCATAGAATTAAGTGTGTGATGTGTTTAAATAGCAAGTGAGAGTTATGAGTATGATGTGTTAAGTTTAGAAGTAATGAGTTATATGCAATCATGAGAGACTTTATCTTAATGTGACATATAAGATTTATTATGTAAGAGGAATATGAAGAGTTAAGTTATCCCATGAGTTGATGAAAGCAAAGGTAAAGAGTCGTACAATATGAATATTCTCATGTATTTCTGTATTGAAGATAAAACCATGTAAAATGTAACTCGAAGAAGCTTTACTTTATGCATTACTTGAGTTTTTTTAGTTTGATTTATGTGATATTGATGTTCATTTGATATGTGTATGATATTTATATTATTGGTATGATCATGTGATTGGATCCTACAAAATAATCTTGATAATTTGATAATAGTGGTATCAAAGCCTCATTGGTGAGAGCCACATTACATAAAATAGTTGTAGAGAGAAATTGTTGAAGGTGACAAATATTTGAAGAGATATTGTTGATTGTTGAAGGAAGGATGACAAGTTTGGAGAAGGAGATAAAATAAAAAATAAGTGAAGTTGGACATTAAGGTTGAAAGCTAGAAAAAATTTAAATTGACATAATAGTAAAAAGCTTGAAGAGAGGAGGTTGTAACGAATGTTAAGACACTGCTCATTGAAGGAGGAGAAGATTGTAAATTGGAGAACATGATTGGAAGAAGAACAAGCACCAGAAGAGGATAAGATTAGAGAGGAGGATAAAGTAGATAAATATTATGAAGTATTAAGCAGTTTTGAATCCATGAACACTACAAATGGAGATTGAAAACATAGATAAGTGTTGATATTTTTGAAGTTGTGGGTGTTGCACCAGAAATGAGTGTTAAATATTGAGAACATAGAGACAACAATTGAAACTTGAGATATGAGAGGAAAAGTTGAAGCCTGAGACCTATGGATGTTAGGAGTTGAGAAGAAGATATTCATGCCATATTCTGCTACATTAGAATTTACTAGAGAACAAAACATAGAAATATTTAATGACTACATGAAGAATTGGAAGGCAATTGGGTGTCATAATAATGCCCTGAAAAGAGTTATTTTTTGAAATATTATTGCACGAATGAGATATTGGAGAGAATAAAACCATATATAAGGTAAATTATAACCTTTGCATCATTTAATATTTTGGCACATGTTTGAAGGAATTGATTAATTTGGATTGAATAAAGTTAAGTGATAAGAAAATAATTTTTTTTTTTTTTTTTTAAAATGACTCAATGATTAGGAATTATAAGTAAAAACAATAATTATTAAAAGAAGGAAGGAATAAATTAGTTGATTGGAGAATGAAATTAATGATTGAAGAAGTTGATTTGAAGAATAAAGGAATAAATATATAAGAGGAAATTATTTGAAATTGATATTGAAAGTTGATTAAAGAATATTAATATTAAAATTGAAGGGAGATATAAGATTAATAAATATTTGAAATTTGATAGTGAAGGAAATTAAATTTGGAAAACATGACAATTCCTTTAAAGACTCACATGTTTAAAATTTCAAAGGGATATGACACAAAAAATACAATAGGAAACTATTGGTATATTTATTTAGGGGCAAGTAGGCATATGACTAGAAAAAAACAATGGTTTAATACTTTTTAATAAAAATATAAAAAAACCAGTTGCTATGGCGAATGATAGGATGTATGAGGTCAAATATATAGAAAATATATTAATTAGCTTATCCAATGGATAATGCATGATTAAAGATGTGTTATATGTATTAAAATTAGCTGCCAACCTACTATCAATAACTTAGATGATAGATCAAAATCTAGTGGTTGAATTTAAAGATATTGGAAACAAAAAGAAATGCATCATCACTAAACAAGGACAACTCATATCCACTAGATATTTTACAAATTGTGTATTTGATCTTAGCACCTTATCAAATATTGCTCTATCAGTAAGAACACTAGAAACAAAACTTCTTTGCATAAGAGGGTAGGACATAAAAGGACATCATCCTTAAATGAATTAAGAAAATATCAAATGGTAGAAGGCTTACCTAGTCTAACATGTCAATCTATAATTTGTCTAGAATTCATAGTAGGAAAACAACATATAATACCATTTGAATTAAACTTACATGGAACTAAGGAATTGCTATAAATAGTGCACAAGAGTTTATGTGGATAAATGGATGCTAGCCTTGGAGGACATAAATATTTTCAAATATTCGTCAATGAATATTCCCAAAAAATATGTGTGTAGTATAGACACAAAAATAAAGCACAATAAATACTAGTTAATTAAGAAAAATTAATCATTATATTTAATATTAATTAAATTAATTAATATTAAATTAAATATTCATTCACCTAATAATTAATTAATTAATTAAATTAGTTAATTAATACCTAGGCTACCCATCCACTCACCCCTCCTTATGGGAACATTACCCCTTTTGTTAGGAACCTACTATTAAAAATAAGCTCACTCACACAAAATACTATAAATAAATAGAAATGCATCAAATAATAGAATAACACTATGCGGAAAGTAATTGTAGAATTGAAACAATCTCACAAATAACTCAGTATTGCAGGCCTCTTCGAGGGGGAAACCTCCTTCAATATTTCATTAACTTGCAAAAAGATACATTCGTACATGGCTTCACATATTTTAAAGAACAACTTCATGCAACCCTAACCCTAAGCTCAAGAGGTGGCTTACATGCAAAATGCCACTCGAGCTAGAATCTTCTACCAATATCGGTTACATTCTTGATAACGGTTACATGAAATGGCCCCACTTGTCTAGGTGCCTTACTTGCCACATATCATTACAAAAGTATTACAAAATAACATTATAAGGGTGTCCCCCATGTTGGACATGGGTCATTACATAAGCAATTGAGAATTACAAAAATAATGTTAGGATGGGTTCCTAACATGTCCTTCCCCTTCAAAAAGCTTTGTCCTCAAAGTTGTAGATGAGGAAACTGGTGCTGAAGATGGTGGAGAGACTCCCATGTAGCATCTTCTGGTTGTAGACCCTACCACTGAACAAGGACCTCAGTAATGGCTTGGTTGTGAAGTGTGCACGTTCGACAATCCAACAATTGGTCTAGCTCGAGCAAGATAGAACCTTCTTCATCCAATTATGGGAGGGTAGATTGAACTTATACCTGATTTCCCATAACCTTCTTGAGAGAGGAGACATGAAAAATAGGGTGGAGCTTGGATGTCGATGGGAGGGCCAATTTATAGGTCGTGGTACCAATCCACTGTAAAACCTGGTAGGGTCCATAGTACTTGGCCATGCAAGTTTTTGGTACCTACAAAGTTGGAGAGATGATTATTTGTATGGTTGCAAGTGAAGGAAGACCATATCACCAACATCAAAGCTATGCTTAGAATGATGTTGATCAACTTGTTGATGCATCTAGTTTTGGGTCGCTTCCAAATTCATCTTCAACTGATAGAGGACTTTGGCATGTTGGTTGAGTGTAGTGTCGATTGCATGGACCTTAGAGCTACCTAGAATGTAGGAGGAGGGTATGCATGGAGGTTGACCATAAATTACTTCAAAAGGGGTGATCTTGGTCATCATGTGATAAGAAGTATTGTACCACCACTCGACCAAGGGAAGCCACTTCACCCATTGTGTAGGATGATCAGAGGTAAAACAACGAAGGTAGGTCTCCAAACATTTATTGATAATATCAATCTAGCCATCCATTTGCGGATGATAAGTTGAACTCATCTTGAGATGAGTTCCCTATAACTTAAACAATTCTTTCTAGAAATGACTAGTGAATGTAGGGTCATGATTAGACACAATGGAGGTGGGCATACCATGAAGGCAAAATATAGAATCAAGAAAATTTAGGCAATGGTAGAGGTCGTGTAAGGATGGGAGAGGGAACAAAAATGAGCATACTTTGAAAGACGATCCACTACCATAAAAATAATCGATTTGCCTCCAGACTTAGGTAACCCTTCAATAAAGTCCATTGAAATATTTGTCCAAACTTGGTTAGGAATCGATAATGGCTGGAGAGTTCCTGGAGAATGCATCGTTTCACCCTTCATTCATTGACAAGTGTCACATGCCACCACAAAATTTTGTATGTCCTTCTTCATACCCTTCCAAGAAAAGGTATGCTTGATTCTTTCATACATTTTGAGGAACCCAAAATGGCCTTGCAGTGGGAGAAGCATGCATTTCCTTCATCAAAAGTTCTTAGAGTGAGGATGTATGAGGAACAACAAGGCGTTGATGGTAGCATAAATCCTATCCATCCCAAGTGTATCCAGGACATGAAGTGGGTTCTATTTGAAGGGAAGAAACCAAGGTTTGCAAGCCAAAATCCTTAAGCACCTCCTCATGAAGAGAAGTTATCCATTGGGGAATGGGGGATGAAATGGCACATAGCATATTGTGAGCCTCAAACTGATGAGAGAGGGCATCTGCCACAATGTTCTCCTTGCCCTTTTTATAAGTAATATCATAATCATAGCCCATGAGCTTAGAAACCCACTTTTGTTGTTCGGGAGTGGCAACCCGCTGCTCTAAGAAATATTTGAGACTTTGATGATCAGTTTTAATGGAGAAATGATGCCCAATGAGATAAGGTCGCCAACGGGTGACCGCATGCAAAATTGCAAGCATTTCCTTAGCATAAGTGGATTTACCTAGATTACGACTGGAAAGAGCTTGACTAGTGAAAGCCAAGGGGCGCCCTTCCTGCATCAACACCATGCCAATACCATTGCCTGAAGCATCACTTTCAATTACAAAAGGCTTAGAAAAATTAGGCATTGCTAAGATGAGAGTGGTTGTCATAGCGTGCTTCAACTCTAGGAAAGCTTGTTCAGTTGGACCAGTCCAAGTAAAAGAATCCTTTTTCAACATGGATGTTAAGGGAGCGGTAATTTTTCCATAATTACGGATAAATTTGCGGTAATAGCCTGTAAGCCCTAAAAATCCATGAAGACCTTTTAGAGTGCGAGGTTTCAACCACTCTTGAACTGCTTGAATCTTCTTGGGATCAACTTTAACACCATATTTGGTGACAATGTGTCTCAAATATTCCACTTTTATCAACCCAAAAGAACACTTGGACCACTTAGCATAAAGGTGATGTTGTGCCAACAATTGGAGAGTCTGATCCACATGTCGGAGATGCTCTTCCCAAGAGCGACTATAAACCAAAATGTCATAAAAGAAAACTAGAATGAATTTACAAAGAAATGGATGAAAAATGTTGTTCATGAGACTTTGAAATGTGGAAGGTGCATTGGTCAAACCAAATGGCATCACCAAAAACTCATAGTGACCCTCATGAGTACGAAATGCGGTTTTTAGAATATCTTCATCCTTGAGCCTGATCTGATGGTACCCAAAGCGAAGATCTAATTTAGAGAAAAACATAGTCCCATGCAGCTCATCCAGTAGTTCATCCACCACTGGAATAGGAAACTTATCCTTGATGGTGAGCTTATTGAGCTCACAAAAATCAATACATAATCGCCATGATCCATATTTATTTCATACCAATAAGACAGGAGAAGAGTAAGGGTTGTTACTTGGGCGGATTACGCTAGCTTTTAACAATTCCTGTACTAGCTTCTCTATCTTAGACTTAAGGGCATGAGGATATTAGTATGGTCTAATGTTATATGGTACACTACCAGGTACCAATGGAATAACGTGGTCATGGGAGCGACATGGTGGCACATCTATTGGTTCAACAAAAACTACATTGTGCTTTGTCAAAACCAGTTGCAAATCTTTAGGTATTTGGTCCACTTCTGTAGTAGGTGGTTGGATGGAAAATATTTGTGCAATGATCCCACAAGAAGATTTTTTACAACTTTTCCATATGGTTAGAACTGATAATCTAAGGAGGCCCTAATTTTGAACCATGAAGGGTGTATGACTGTCCATTTTGTGAAAATTGCATCCATAGTTCTACAAAGTTCCATGAGATGGTGCCCAAGGTACCCAACCACTGAGCTCCTAACACAATATCACATCCCCCTAATTGAAGGGAAAACATATCTTGTTTGAGCTCATAATCCCTAATTTTTAATTTGACATTATGACATTTACCTTTGCAAGGTAAGGTCCCTCCATTTGCCACCATGACCTCAAAGGAATTGCATGTGTGTATGTAACAATTGGCCTGCTTAGCAATTCGAGGATCAATAAAGTTGTGTGTGCTACTTGAATCAATAAGGATTGTAAGGCGTTGGCCTTTGAAGAAACCCACAACTTTCATGGTTTGTGGAGTAGTAATCCCTGCAAGAGTGTGGACCAAAATTTTTTGCCTGGTGTTCTTCATGTGTTTCCTCTTCATTTTGAGGTTGTTCTTCGATTGTGTCTTCTTCATCATCACTGTGGTCACTACTGGTGGGGTCCTCTACATCTATTAGGAACAACTTATTTTGGGCACACCTATGCCCCCTAACATATTTTTCATCACAATTATAACACAACCCTTGGGCTCATTGAGCATCCATTTCCTTGGTGGTCAAGCATTTTGAGGGGATAGATTTATTTTCATGATTGCTTGTAAACTTGGGAGGAAAAGAGGGTTTGGTTGGTTGAAATTTAGATGTCCTCCTTTGAGCTGCAAATTTGGATTCGACCAACCATGCTAGGCTTATGGCTTGCATCATTATTTTTGGATTAAACATCTTAACCTCGGCTTGAAGATCATCCCTTAAGCCACTGATGAAACAACTCATAAAAAACCCTTCATTCAACCCCTTGGTTCTGTTAGCTAATTTTTCAAATTGGGCCTGGTAGTCTTGAACTATAGAAGTTTGTCTCAACTTGGTCAATGCTCCTTGGAAATCATCATACATACTAGGGCCAAAGCGAGTAAGTAGTTGTGATTCAAAATATTCCCAAGAAGGGTCAATAACAGTTTGTCGAAACCATTGGTACCACTACAAAGCTTTCGATTCAAGATTGAAAGAAGCCATCTTGATCCAATAAAATTTAGGGACATTGTGGAGTTGGAAAAATTGATCAATACGACATAACCATCCTTCTACGTCTTTCCCATTGAACTTTGGAAAGTCCAGCTTAGGCATCTTGAAGGTGGTATCACGATCCATGTTAAGGTAAAAATTATCCTGTTCCTTATGGGGTCCTTTTCCTCGCCCTAACTATTCAGTCTCATGATACTCAAAAACCTGAGGATCGACTTGAAACTTGGATTCCACCTCTAGAATTTGTTCAAGTAGTTCAGATTTGGAGGAATTGTACTCTTTTCTAAAACTTTGGATATCCACCCTAATTGATTGATTGTCTTGAAGAATGGATTGGAGTTGTTTTGTGATGGTGTCCAATGTGGTGGCTTGTTCCATATTTTCTTGGTGTCCATGAATACCAACAACCATTTTGGTCTGTTTGGGTTGACTACCAATGACTTACTAAAAATAGAAGTGTGATTTCAAGGGTTACTATTTTTAGTAATAAGTCCAAAAAAGTGCTTGGGTGTTATATATCAAAATGATTAGCTCGAAAAGATGGTCACAATGAGCTATATCCCACAACACTAATTTTGGGCACCCAAAAATTTTTTTTTTGTTTGGGAATTAGGTTGAAACACTTATTTTAGGATAGGGACCACTTTGATGGTCGCTCGATCTGAGTGCTCAGTGAGGAGATATACTGACTTCTTTGACTTTTTGTGATCTCCTAGTTTGGTGCAAGTCGATGTCGGGGCAATTTCTTCAACTTGGACTTAAAAATTCATAGGTGGGTCCTTGAGGGTCTTTGGTGCAGAATAATGAGCTACTTCTAGTCCCAAAATTTTGGGTCAAATTGATTGACCATTGGGAAGTTATGGCCTTAACAAGAAAAATAAAAAATTGCCAATTTTGGGAAATCAGTGCAAAATTTGACTAGGAGCTGCCAAGGACAATTTTATCTGAAATAGAATGTAGAGTTGTTTGCTAAATTTTGGAGTCAATCTGAGCTCTGAGTGAAGAGATATCCTTGTTTGAGTAAAATTTTAATGTTTTTATTAAAAATCCTTTATTTTTAATTTTTTTACTTCGAAGATTGGGTTTAAAAGTTGGGTACTAAGTCAACTATCTCTGGATTATATATTCTGACTATTGACCACTCTTATCACTATCCTATCTTTGTCCTTGTCACTAGTATTGCACTACTAACAATGTTCAGTCACTAACTCTAATTGACACTATCTACTATGTTTCTATCACTGATAACCTTATAATCCTAACTATTACGGTTATGTACCAACTATTACTATCATTGACTGAAATATTTCTTGACTATCACAAACACTTGCAAACTCTGTCCTAACTATTTGGTGCATGCAATTTGTTTTCATGATAGGAAAGTATTTCTCCGTATGCTCACTTTTGCGAGAAAAAATTATAGGTTTAGCAGAATAGGAAGGCTTCATTTTTGTAGGTTGAAAATGTTTGTTTTGATAGAACCAAGGTATGCTAGGAAAAGGAGTATGTAATACCCATAGGCCCTCTGTTATATCACAGTGACGAACAATAGTGCTCGAACCAATATTTTAGGCCACTACCCAAGGAGGATTCCACACATACCCTTGAGCACACTATCTACCTCTTTGACAATACGAGAGGGTAATATTTTGGGATGTTGTGTCCCATGTACTATGGATAATACAAGGCCGAAAAGCTTCCTAATGGATAAAATTTTGTTTAACCCTAGATGGTCTCCCTAAATACCCGAAGATACGTGGGAGCTCGATTCCATGTGCAGGTGTTGTCTAAGGCCTGGGTATTGGAGCTTGATCACCCCTCACTTCACTAGATGTTTTATGGGCTATCTAGCTTAGCCAATAATGATAGCTCCTCCACGATATTTTAAAACCCCAAGTATAGGGTTTCTAGCCTACTCAACTACTGTAAAAAGAAAGACTGTATTTTTGTTTTTTTTGGTTTTTGCTGATTTTTATTAAATAAAGGAAAACAAAAATGAAAAACATGAGAAAATTATACCTAAAAATTGGAATGGATGGGCAAGAATTGTTGTAGTCGTAGCATATATCAGCCTTGGAAAGTGCTCTGATACCACTTGTTAGGAACCTACTATTAAAAATAATCTCACTCACACAAAATACTATAAATAAATAGAAATGCATCAAATAATAGAATAACACTATGTAGAAAGTAATTGTAGAATTGAAACAATCTCACAAATAACTCAGTATCACGGGCCTCTTTGAGGGGGCAACCTCCTTCAATATTTCATTAACTTGCAAAAAGATACATTCGTACATGGCTTCACATCTTTTAAAGAACAACTTCATGCAACCCTAACCCTAAGCTCAAGAGGTGGCTTACATGCAAAATGCCACTCGAGCTAGAATATTCTACCAATATCGGTTACATTCTTGATAACGGTTACATGAAATGGCCCCACTTGTCTAGGCACCTTACTTACCACATATCATTACAAAAGTATTACAAAATAACATTATAAGGGTGTCCCCCACGTTGGACATGGGTCATTACATAAGCAATTGAGAATTACAAAAATAATGTTAGGATGGGTTCCTAACACCTTTCCATCCCCCTTCCACATCATCATTTCCACTTAAATCTATTTGCACCTCACATCCCCCATTTTGATCATGCGCAAGAAAGGATCACCCTTTTCCACAAATGAACTCTAGTTTACTTCACATGCCACATCTCGTAGTTGCACCTCCCTTTGCACATCGAATATTTCAAGTACACACATATTTCTAACATGCATGCTTAGTTTCAACATGCACATTTAAATTAATAAACACATTTAATTTAAATGCATGCTCAGTTTCAACATGCACATTTAAATTAATAAACACATTTAATTTAAATGCACGCTCAGTTTCAACATGCACATTTAAATTAATAAACATATTTAATGCATGCTCAGTTTCAATATGCACATTTAAATTAATAAACACATTTAATTTAAATGCACTCTCAGTTTCAACATGCACATTTAAATTAATATACATAAATAATAAAAATGCACAATTAGTTCAAACATGCATATACAGAACATACATAGTTAATTATATTGGAAATTTGAGCAAGTTTTGTTGTCATTGATGTCAAGAGGTTTGATGTCCAGTTTTGTTGTCATTGATGTCACAAGGTTGATTTTCCAAAAGGCAAGGAAGTGGTTAAAAGAAAAAGGGTATAATATTTATTTTAAATATTATATACCTAAAGAGGCCTAAAAGGTAGAAGACCCAAGCAAAGGGAAGCAAGTTTAAAAAGAAATAATAATATTATAATATTTAATATTATAATCTTCATAAAAGATAAAGAGGCGAGAAATAACGAGGTCCAAGGAATCATTAAAAAATATATCCTTGACAAGACCCATTGAGCAGATTATAAAGGTTTGAAAAGGTTTTAATTTAATTTATTTAAATTAAAATATTTTAACCTAAAGGTTAAAATTTTAATTTAAATAATTAAAGGTGCCAAGGTTTAAAGTTTTAAATTTGAATTCAAAATTCGAAAGGGCCGACGTGTTTCAATTGCAAAGGAAGAGTATTAATAAGGAAATGTTTTTCATTTCCTAAGTCTAACTCTAATGAAAATTTGAATGCCCAAGAAAAAGAAATTCGAGCGTTGCATTTTCGAGAGGGAAGAGGAAGCACGTGAGTTTTGTTTTAATAGAAGGAGGCAACTGTGTTTAATTTTGATTGGTGTGACTAAAATATCCCAAGGTGTTGGGTAGCATAGATGGTGATCGAAGGCATGGCTAAGGCGCTTGTAAGGAGCAGGTCATGGTTTCGAATCCCACGTGATTCATTTTGAAAAAGGAGGTGAGGAGTTTTTGTTTTCATAGAAAATCATGTGGTGGCATAAGTAGGAGAGCATGGACCTTTGGTTCACGTGTGGGCATGTAGCCCAGGTGGTAGCTTAGCCTTGGGCTAAGGCACTATTGTGGCATAGGTCATGGGTTTGAGTTTGAGCACTGGTCATTGAGCGTTGGTCATCGAAGTCGTGTGCAATACGTTTGGTGATGTGGGCCTAACATTATAAGGTATGCACATTTTATTTTAATTTTACCAAAGTTTGGAATGTGGAAAAGTGTTTGAGGCCACGTGATAATTAAAGGGCATGTGTTAAATGTTTAGGGAGTCATAAGGATTGTTGAAACAATATTTTATTTTTGATGCTTAGAAAAATAAAGGAGTGGAGATTATAAGGTGTTAACAAAGGAACTTTATTTTTATGTGTTGAATATTATTTTGAGAAGATTGGAGATTATAAGGTGTTAACAAAGGAAATTTATTTTTATGTGTTGAATATTATTTTGAGAGTATTGGAGATTATAAGGTGTATTTGAGACTTGATATTTTATTGTAAATATTGAATGGTGAAATAATTGTTGAGGAGAATATTTGTGTGGAAATTTTGAGATAGATTGTTGCTATCTAACCTAGAATTGGCAAGAGGGTTTTGTTGCAAGTAAAATAGGTTTTGAAGACATATCTCCATCAAAGCAAAAAGGTATGGGCACATCATATTTTGTTTGAAATATTGGAATGAATGTTGTGAAATACAAGGTGGAGTGAAAAGGATTGTTTGATAAGCATTGTTGGAAATATTGAGTGAATTATTATATGCTTCATTGGTGAATGTTTAGAGAACATTTGAGATAGAGATTGAGGACTATTTGAGTTAGGGTTTGAAACCCACATTGTGCACCTTGTTTGAAGAAGTATGAAAACACTTGTTTAGGGTTTGTGAGCAAGTTGTGTTTCATTGATTGAATGAATGAGTGAAATTCTTGAGCATTGGTTTTGAGTGATATTGAAAGTGATTGTGCAAACTTTAGAAACCAGATTTGTGAAAGTGATAGACTTAATGATTGAGTAGAACATATTGAGTTTTTGATAGAGTACATCATTCTCTATATGTTCCAGAGGTTAAACGAATTCTGAGTAGAATATGTCTAAACTACTTCAAGTTAAAGGAATTACTTTGAAGATTAGACAAAACAATTGATAGCATTGTGTGCAAGATTTGAGATTGATTGAGCATATCTTGTGAGATATTTTGAGCATGTGTTTGAGCAGATTTGAGTAAGATTTTGTTAAAGCTTAAGGATATATTTGAGTAAGATTTTGTGAAAGCTTAAGGACAGAGTTGAGAAAGCTTTTGTGAAATCTTGTAGGAGATTTGGGCAAGTCTAATGTTTGGTAAAGAATTATTGTAGGCAGATTTGAGGTAAGTCTTGGTGAAGACTTGAGAGCAGATTGAGCAAGTTCTTGAGAGGACTTGTAGACAGATTTGAGACAAGTCTTGGTGAAGACTTGAGAGTAGATTGAGCAAGTTCTTGAGAGGACTTGTAGACAGATTTGAGGTAAGTCTTGGTGAAGACTTGAGAGCAGATTGAGCAAGTTCTTGAGAGGACTTGTAGGTAGATTTGAGGTAAGTCTTGGTGAAGACTTGAGAGCAGAGTTGATTGATTGATTTGTTCAAGATTTGTGTTAAGGCTTGGGGTAAATCTAAGTAGAGTTGATTTGTGATTGGATCAAGATTTGTGTTAAGGCTTGAGGATAGATTTGAGGATAGATTTTGGTGCAGATTTGAGAGTAGATTTGTGCTAGACCTGAGATAGAGTTAGAGAAGATTTGTACTAGATCGAGGATAATGTTTGGTGTAGATTTGAGATAGAGTTGAGAGTAAGCTTTGGAGGTGATAGAGTAGAGGATAGTAGTCTCTAGTGGATAGAGATCCATTAGCTAGGGTAGTGAGGATAGAGGTCTTTTAAGTGAGGATAGAGGTCTTCTATGGAGAGAGATCCACAAGCCAGTGTAGTGGGGGTAGTAGTCTTCTAGAAGATCACCAACTAGAGCAGAGGAGAAAGAGTTATCCTATGGATAGAGATCCATAAACTAAAGCAAGGGGAAAGAGTTCTCCTATGGAGTGTGATCCATGAAACAACTAGGAAGATAGAGTTCTTCTATGGAGAGAGATCCACGAACTAGTTGAGGAGAAAGAGTTCTCCTAGGTCAAGTTCCATGAACCAGAGAAAAGGGGAAAGAGTTCTCCTATGGAGAGAGATCCACAAATCAGAGCATTAGGGGATTGGTGTCTCCTTTGGATAGAGGTCCATAAACATTATAATAGGGAAGTGATTCCCAAGAGGATTTGTTGAGAAAATTTAGTAGAAATATTTTCTCCATGGAGTAGCCCACATTGGGTGAACCATGTTAAATTGGTGTCTCTATTGTGTGTGATGATTTATGCATTACTTTTATTACTACTATTGATATTTCCATTGATAATATTGGATAATATTATTTGGGAAAGAAAAGTAAAAGTTGATCTTATACTGTTCACCCCCTCTCAGTATAAGCTTGTGTTCTTCAATTGGTATCAGAGTGGGTTCCTTCAGAAGAGTTTAACAACTTGAAGGAAAAGTATACAGGAACACAGATGGCATCTCAGAGTGGATCTTCAGCAAATAAGGCACCATTGTTTGATGGGAATAATTATGCATTTTGGAGTGTAAGAATGAATATTTACCTAATGGCACAAGGAAATGAGACATGGCAAGCAGTTGAGGATGGGTACACACCGCCAGCTACTCCTCCTACAGATAAATATGGTAAGCTTCTACATCTAAATAATTCAAAGGCAATGAATGCAATATTAAGTGGTTTACATGAAGTAAATTTTGTAAAAGTTATGCATTGCACATTAGAAAAAGATATTTGGGAAAAGTTGAAGAAAACATATGAGGGAGACAAAAAGGTCAAGATGGCAAAATTGCAAAATCACAAGAAAACATTTGAAGACTTGAAGATGAAGGATGAGGAAGACATTGCTACATACTTACTTCATGTGGATGAGGTTGTTAACTCCATGCAAGGACTTGGGTTTAAAGTTGAAGAATCAGATGTTTGTCAAAAGGTTTTAAGGTCACTCCCTAAGAGGTATAGTGAAAAGGTTTCAGCCATAGAAGAAACAAGAGATATTGAAACTTTGACTAGGGATGAGTTACATGGAACTCTCACAGCTTTTGAGATGAGAATAGGAAAGGATCCTATCCCCAAGATAGAGGTAGCCTTCAAAGTAGCAAAGAAGACAAAGGATAAGAAGTCAGATTCAAGTGATGAGTCATCCAGTGATGAAGAAGCAAACTATGGCAGAAGGAACAAGGACTCAAGAAAGCACAAAGGTACAAAAATAGTTAAGTGTTTCAATTGTGGTAAATATGGTCACTATGCATCTAACTATCCAGAAGCTGGAAGTAGCAGTGGTGAAGAGAAATAGGATCATAGGAACAGGGAAGCAAGAAAATCTAGGTATCAAAATAAAAATAGGTATGGACAAAACAAGCATGAAAAGAAGTTTTTCTAGAGGTATAAGAAGAGTTTCTATGCAGATAAGACAGGCAAGAGTTCAAGTGATAGTGATGGAATATCCTCAGATAATGAAGAAGAAATTATCTTCTTGGAAATAGAGGAAGAAGGAAGTGCTTCTATTGGAGATAAATCTGAAAAGTATGAGGATGCTCTTGAAGACAAAGAAGTAGAGGAAGAATCATAAAATAAAGAAGGAGTAGTTGATCTAGAAGGTGAGCTTATTTATACTCTTAAGGAATTAAGAAAAGTTAGAAAGTAGAATTCAAAACTCAAGGTTCAATTTCAAGAATGTGATGAAGAGAAAGGAAAGCTTATACAAGATCTGACAAACTCAATATCTAAGACAAGGAGATTTAAAGAAAGGTTAGAGGAAAAAGTCTTAGAATGTGAAAAATTAGAGCATGAGGTAGCTTCACTAAGAAAGGAAGTGAAAGAGTCTAAAGACAAGCTACACAGGTTTGGGAAAAGCTCAAAGACCTTGGATAAGATTATCAATGTACAAAGATCTTCTTCAAACAAGATAGGACTTGGTTTTGAAGAAGGACAAAGAGAACAAGGAGAGGAGTCAAGCTCAAGCTCCAAAGAAGAAGAAGCTTTAGAAGAAGAAAGTGAAGGAGAAAGTGAGACTTATGAGGATAAGTTGAAAAATAGAAGGTTCACCAAGGAAGGAAACAATGCACAAATGAGGAACAGAGAACATCACAGGGAAGAAAGGACTAAGAGACCAATGGGGTCAAGGCAAGATTTCTTCAAAGGATGTTGCTTCTCATGTCAAAGGTTTGGTCACAAGGCTATGCAGTGCAGGACACATGAAAAGAAGGAATATGGTTTTGGTATTGGTTTCACCAAGAGAAATTTTAGAAATGGGCATCTCTTTCAAGGGTATTGTTACTCTTGTAATCAGTTTGGTCATAAAGTAGTTAATTGTAGGGTTCATGACAGGAATGGATATGGCTTCACCAGGAGGAACTTCAAGATATTTGCACCTTCAAGGAACCACAACATTAAGTGTTATAAGTGCAATAATGTTGGGCATATGGCTAAGTGGTGTAGAACAAAATTTCCAGAGACAAGCAAGAACAAGAATACTCAAAGGAATCAGAAGGATCAATTGAGGAAGAAGGTGGACAAAGAAAAACAACATTGTATGTTGGGAGTAGAAATACTCCCACCCCAAAATTAATCACCTCAAGGAGAGGAGGTGGGGAGGGGGCTGAGCTAAGAGTCTTATCTTTAGCCCCAAAGGTGGCCCTTTGCCATTGATGTCAAAGGGGGAGAGATTTGAGTTAGGGGGAGAGCATTCAGTCAAGGGGAGCAATTTCTCAAGGGGAGCAGAACTGAAAAAGTAAAAGGAATGTTTAAAAAAAAGGGTTTCCATCAATGACAAAGGGGGAGATTGTTGGAAATTTGAGCAAGTTTTGTTGTCATTGATGTCAAGAGGTTTGATGTCCAGTTTTGTTGTCATTGATGTCACAAGGTTGATTTTCCAAAAGGCAAGGAAGTGGTTAAAATAAAAAGGGTATAATATTTATTTTAAATATTATATGCCTAAAGAGGCCTAAAAGGTAGAAGACCCAAGGGAAGGGAAGCAAGTTTAAAAATAAATAATAATATTATAATATTTGAGGAAAAGGAAGAGGTGAAAAATAACGAGGTCCAAGGAATCATTTAAAAATATATCCTTGAAAAGACCCATTGAGCAGATTATAAAGGTTTTAATTTAATTTATTTAAATTAAAATATTTTAACCTAAGGTTAAAATTTTAATTTAAATAATTAAAGGCACCAAGTTTAATTTAAATTTGAATTTGAAATTCGAAAGGGCCGACGTATTTCAATTGCAAAGGAAGAATATTAATAAGGAAATATTTTTCATTTCCTAAGTCTAACTCTAACAAAAATTCGGATGCCCAAGAAAAATAAAATCGAGCGCTGCATTTTTGAGAGGGAAGAGGAAGCACTTGAGTTTTTTTTAATAGGAGGAAACTATGTTTAAATTCGATTGGTGTAACTAAATAATCCCAATGTGTTGGGCAGAACAAGCAATTATCGAAGTTGTGGATAAGGAACTTGTAAGGAGCAAGTTGTGGTTTTGAATCCCATAAGATTCATTTTGATAAAGGAGGTGAGGATTTTTTGTTTTGGCTGAAACTCATGTGGTGGCATAAGTAGGTGAGCATGGACCTTTGGTTAACATGTGGGCATGTAGCCCAGGCAGAATCTTACCCTTGGGATAAGGCACTATGGTGACAGAGGTTGTGGGTTCAAGTTTGAGAACTGGTCAATGATCGCTAGTCATCAAAAACGTGCACATCCTTTTGGTGATGTGGGCTAACAATAAGGTATGCACATTTTAATTTATTTTACCAAATTTTGAAATGAGGAAAAGTGTTTGAGGCCACGTGATAATTAAAGGGCATGTTTTAAAAGTTATGGAGTCATAAGGATTGTTGAAACAATATTTTATTGTGATGCTTAGAAAATTAAAGGATTGGAGATTATAAGGTGTTAACAAAGGAACTTTATTTTATGTATTGAATATTATTTTGAGAAGATTGGAGATTATAAGGTGTTAACAAAGGAACTTTATTTTTATGTGTTGAATGTTATTTTGAGAGGATTGGAGATTATAAGGTGTATTTGAGACTTGATATTTTATTGTAAATCTTGAATGGTGAAATAATTGTTGAGGAGAATATTTGTGTGGAAATTTTGAGATAGACTGTTGCTATCTAACCTAGAATTGGCAAGAGGGTTTTGTTGCAAGTAAAACAAGTTTTGAAGACATATCTCCATCAAAGCAAAAAGGTATGGGCACATCATATTTTGTTTGAAATATTGGAATGAATGTTGTGAAATACAAGGTGGAGTGAAAAGGATTGTTTGATAAGCATTGTTGGAAATATTGAGTGAATTATTATATGCTTCATTGGTGAATGTTTAGAGAACATTTGAGATAGAGATTGAGGACTATTTGAGTTAGGGTTTGAAACCCACATTGTGCACCTTGTTTGAAGAAGTATGAAAACACTTGTTTAGGGTTTGTGAGCAAGTTGTGTTTCATTGATTGAATGAATGAGTGAAATTCTTGAGCATTGGTTTTGAGTGATATTGAAAGTGATTGTGCAAACTTTAGAAACCAGATTTGTGAAAGTGATAGACTTAATGATTGAGTAGAACATATTGAGTTTTTGATAGAGTACATCATTCTCTATATGTTCCAGAGGTTAAAAGAATTCTGAGTAGAATATGTCTAAACTACTTCAAGTTAAAGGAATTACTTTGAAGATTAGACAAAACAATTGATAACATTGTGTGCAAGATTTGAGATTGATTGAGCATATCTTGTGAGCTGTTTTGAGCATGTGTTTGAGCAGATTTGAGTAAGATTTTGTTAAAGCTTAAGGACATATTTGAGTAAGATTTTGTGAAATCTTAAGGATAGAGTTGAGCAAGCTTTTGTGAAATCTTATAGGTAGATTTGGGCAAGTCTTGGTGAAGACTTGTAGGCATATTTGAGATAAGTCTTGGTGAAGACTTGAGAGTAGATTGAGCAAGTTCTTGAGAGGACTTGTAGACATATTTGAGGTAAGTCTTGGTGAAGACTTGAGAGCAGATTGAGCAAGTTCTTGAGAGGACTTGTAGATAGATTTGAGGTAAGTCTTGGTGAAGACTTGAGAGCAGATTGAGCAAGTTCTTGAGAGGACTTGTAGATAGATTTGAGGTAAGTCTTGGTGAAGACTTGAGAGCAGAGTTGATTGATTTATTCAATATTTGTGTTAAGGCTTGGGGAAAAATCTGAGTAGAGTTGATTTGTGATTGGATCAAGATTTGTGTTAAGGCTTGAGGATAGATTTGAGGATAGATTTTGGTGTAGATTTGAGAGCAGATTTGTGCTAGACTTGAGATAGAGTTAGAGCATATTTGTACTAGACCGAGGATAGTGTTTGGTGCAGATCTGAGATAGAGTTGAGAGTAAGCTTTGGAGGTGATAGAGTAGAGGATAGTAGTCTCCAGTGGATAGAGATCCATTAGCCAGGGTAGTGAGGATAGAGGTCTTCTGAGTGAGGACAGAGGTCTTCTATGGAGAGAGATCCACAAGCCAGTGCAGTGGGGGTAGTAGTCTTCTAGAAGATCACCAGCCAGAGTAGAGGAGAAAGAGTTCTCCTATGGATAGAGATCCATGAACCAGAGCAAGGGGAAAGAGTTCTCCTATGGAGTGTGATCCATGAAGTAGCTGGGAAGATAGAGTTCTTCTATGGAGAGAGATCCACAAACTAGTTGAGGAGAAAGAGTTCTCCTGGGTCAAGTTCCATGAACCAGAGAAAAGGGGAAAGAGTTCTCCTATGGAGAGAGATCCACAAATTAGAGCATTAGGGGATTGGTGTCTCCTTTGGATAGAGGTCCATAAACATTGTAATAGGGAAGTGATTCCCAAGAGGATTTGTTGAGAAAATTTAGTAGAAATATTTTCTCCGTGGAGTAGCCCACATTGGGTGAACCACGTTAAATTGGTGTCTCTATTGTGTGTGATGATTTGTGCATTGCTTTGATTACTACTATTGATATTGCCATTGATAATATTGGATAATATTATTTGGGAAAGAAAAGTAAAATTTGGTCTTATATTGTTCACCCCCCTCTCAGTATAAGCTTGTGTTCTTCAAATTTAAAATGCATATTTAATCCACATGCACTTTCAGTTTAATAGACACTCAGTTTAGTATGCATATCCAATATACACATTACAAAATTACATATGCATTCTTGTTTATAACTCTAAGGTGTGTAAATCTAGTGATATTTCCAAGACAATCATATCTTACTTTTATAACCATGTATCCTTTAGGATAATATCAATACAGAATAGAAGCATCAACTAACACCACTTAATTGGTTGAGCCACCACCTCATCCATTCCTCTTGATAATTCTATAAATGTAACCTCTTCTCCTTCATGAAGCATGAGGATGGAACACGTAAACACACAATGAAAAAAATCTAAGCTAACTTTGCATCAACCACCTGAGTTATCACACACCACCATCTTCATCCCATGCTAGAGATCGATCACAACTTTCGTAGATCTAGATCTAAATTTTATCAATAAAAAGACACCACAATCTATGGTCATCTAACCTTGGATAGTCTTAGATCACGATCATATAGACCTAGATGGTTGACATTCCACCATGCAATACAATGGAGCACAATGCAACACGAAGATCTGTAGAATTAGCATTATGCAACATGATACATCACAACAATGACAACTAAAACAAAGGAAGGTAAGATTGATCTATTTTTCTTTCCTTTCATACTAAAACATTCATTTATTATATTTAGTTTAACATTTTTTGAATCTAAGCCTCACTTCAAGAGTCTCAACATATATTACTGATAAGTTTGCAATTTATTTATGCATAGGTATACATATCCGGGCATCAATCTAAAGCCAAATGATCCTATAGATCCACTAAACACAACCATAAAATCTAGATTTAGATAACCTATATCCCATCCAAAATAGAATATCCTATACATCTAGCACATCCAATAGATCTAGTGTAAATCCATCTCATACAGCTCTAGATCCAATGAAATAAAGGTCACAAAAAACTTATTCATCAATTTCTATAGAAAAAATGGACACAATGAAACCCTTGCAATATTGTACAAATATATGGAATTAATCGATTCCTTTTTACAACATAAGATGGTGTATGTGTCTCTCTTCTACTATAGCAATTGATGGATGGTTTTTTCATGACTATCACTTCACTATATCTAGAGCTGGATGTAATGGATCTATGTTAGATATATTGAATGTGTTGGATATTTTGCATTGGATGGGATCTAGGTTGTCTGAATCTAGATCTAGTGGTTTTTTTTGGTGGATCTATAGGATTGAGTAGCTCTAGATCGATATCTAGATCTATTGCCTCCAGATTTGTATACTTGCACACAAATAAACTATAAACTTATTAGTAATATATATTAAGCCTCTTGAAGTGAGATCCAAATTCAAAAAATATTAAACTGAATACAGTAAATGAATGTTGAAGTGTGAAAGGAAAGTAAAATAGATCAATATTACCTTCCTTTTTTGTAGTTATTTTTGTTGTGATGCATCATGTTGCATTGTGCTATTTCTGGATATCTTCATGCAAGTGGAATGCGAACCATTTATATCTAGATGATTGTGACCTAAGACCATGCATGGTCATATGGTCGTAGACTATGGTGTCCTATTGCTATCAAAAGTTAGATCTAGACCTAAAAAATATTGTGATCGATGTCTGGCACAGGATAAGGATGGTGGCATGTGGAAAATCAAGTGATTGATGTGAAGTTAACTCAAAGTTTTATCAACATGTGTTTACGTGTTCCATATTCATGCTCCATGAAGGAGAAGAGGCTATATTTATAGAATTCTTAGGAGGAATGGATGAGGTGGTGGCTCAACTAGTTAAGGGGTGTTAGCTAATGCTTCTCTTCTACATTGATATTATCATGAAGAGTGCATGCTTGTAAAAAGAAGATATACTTATTTTATAAATATCATTGGATGTACACACCTTGGAGTTATCACCAAGAATACATGTGTAAGTTTGCAATGTTTGTGTATTAGATATGCATACTAAATTGAGTGTATCTATTGAACAAGAAGTACATGTGGATTAAATATGTATTTTAAATTATGTATGTTTATCCGTATATGCATGTTTGAACTGATTGTGCATTTAAATTAAATATGTATATTAATTTAAATGTGCATGTTTAAACTAAGTGTGCATTAAAATTAAAAGTGCATGTTGAAACTTAGCATGCATTTAAATTAAATGTGCTTATTAATTTAAATGTGCATGTTGAAACTAAGCATGCATGTTAGAAATGCATGTATACTTGAAATATCAGATGTGCGGATGGAGGTGCAACTGTGATATGTGGCATGTGAAGTAAACTAGAGTTCATTTGTAAAAAAGGGTGATCCTTTCTTGTATGTGACCAAAATGGAGAATGTGAGGTGGAACTGGAGTGAAGTGGAAGTGATGATGTGGAAGGGATATGGAAAGGGATAATGTTCCCATAAGGAGGGGTGAGTGGATGGGTAGCCTAGGTATTAATTAACTAATTTAATTAATTAATACTTAGGTAAATGAATATTTAATTTAATATTAATTAATTTAATTAATATCAAATATACTAATTATTTTTTCTTAATTAATTAGTATTTAATGTGCTTGATTTTGGTGTCTATAGATGCCCCTTTTTGTATCATGTTGTGTGAAAATACAATGCAATGCAAAAATAAATGACACATGTCGTTGTGCAGATGGGTGGATGATGAAAATAATTTTTGTGCTTGAGAGAGTTGATGTTTGATTACCCCAAATCAAGAATAATGTGAGATGGTCCAGTGATAAAAGTGACAAATATTTATGAACCCTTTTATTGATAAATTTATGAGTGCCTTGGTTTTGGTGAACAAACTAGTCATGTGGTAAGTGGTCTCATGTGCTATAATCAATTATAAGTGGTCGATCAACATCACCACCTTTATTATAGTATCAACACGTAAACCCTTACAGATATTGATCTAGCACATTATCCACTTAGATTTTTTAAGAGAAATTTTGCATTTAGACCCAAAAAATTAGGGTGTATGATTAGTTGTAGACAAGGTTATTGAAAAAACGTTGAGTTCAAAATGGGTGTTTGATTACTAATCTTGTTTGGGATGAAATGTTGTGGATTTTATCTACCCCTCAAGTGACAATTGGGTGGAAGGCATAATGGATGATGGTGACAAGGTGATTGACTTGATTGTGAGTGGGCTAGATGGATGAAATTTTTAGGTAACTTGATGGCTTCGAGAAGTGGAGAGGCTAGAGTTGGAGGGAGTGTAGGATGGGTAAGTGACATGATATACCCTTTCTTATTTCACTTTGGGATAAAATGAATAAATATTTTGTGCATTTGCTCTAGATTTATTGTTGTTGCTTTGTTGTTTTTTTAATTATGATGATTTTTGTTTTTATTTATTTTTGATTAAACAATTATTGTTATGGTAATCTACCCATCCTACCAGATTGCATGGATAACTAGTCACTACAACTGTGAGGTGACTAGATTAGATTACTAGATATGAGGTTCACTCGAGGATCTATGCTAGCAAATCAATGATAGAAAAATAAATCTAATTGATGAAAGCAAGTAAAGTACATGAAAGTAAAAATAATTTATGAAAGCAAGTAAAGTACATGAAAGTAAATCTAATCTATGAAAGCAAGAAATTACATAAAAGTAAATCTAATCTATGAAAGCAAGAAATTACATTAAAGTAAATCTAATCTATGTCTTTACTTTTTCCTAAGTATAATGGAGTTGTATTCTAATCTAATCGATGGCTCTGCTTTTTCTCGAGTAGAATTGGGATATAATTGAATCTAGTCAATGAAAATGAAAGGAAATCTAAGCTATAGCTCTACTTTTGCTCAAGCAGAATAAGGCTACTTAGCTAATCTAGTTTATGAACATAAAAGAAAAGCAATTTTATGGGTCTACATTTTCCTGAGTAGAATGGGGCTTTAGGCTAATTTAATCTATGAATATAAAAGTAAAGTTATTCTATTGTTATCACAATGAGTGTCCTTATGGTAAGCAACTCATCCTACCAAATTGTATGGATAACTAGTCACTACAACTACCAAGTGTCTAGTGTAGATTATGGGATATGAGGTTCAATCAAGGATTTAATATAGTTGATCTAGGACAAGAAAGTATACCCTAAACTAAAGCTAATATATGATAGTAAAGTAAAGAGTAATCTAGATTTAATCTAAGATAGACAGGTAATTCCTAATCTAGAGCTAATGTAAAATAGGAAAGTAAATCCTAAGCTATCACTAATGTAAAATAGGAAAGTAAATCCTAAGCTAGCATTAATGTAAAATAGGAAAGTAAACTTTAAGCTAGAGCTAATCTAAGACAAGAAAGTAAATCCTAAGTTATTGTAGGAAAGAAAAGGATATTCTATATGTTGACCAAAGGGTTTTGTTACCTTTGAAGCCTTTGAAATGAAATTTGAATTTAACAAAAGGGTTTTGGTGCCTTTGGAGCCTTTTGAACTAAAATTTAAATGTGACCAAAGGGGTTTTTTGCCTTTGGGATCTTGGAACTAAAATAGAAAATGGTGACCAAAGAGGTTTAATGCCTTTGGAACTATTGATTTAAACTGTGCCCAAGGGGGTTTGGTGCCTTTGGGGCCTTTGAATTGAAGTGTGACCAAATGGGTTTGGTGCATTTGGAGCCTTTTGAATTAAAATTTAAATGTAACAAAGGGGTTTGGTGCCTTTGAACCAAATTTTGAATTTGACCAAAGGGGTTTGGTGCCTTTAGAGCCTTTTAACTGAAATGGAAAATGGTGACCAAAGGTGTTTAGTGCCTTTGGGGGCTTTAAATAAAAAGAAAAATGGTAACCAAAGGGGTTTAGTGACTTTGCGGCCTTTGAACTAAAATGTGACCAAAGGGTTTTAGTACCTTTGGAGACTTTTGATATAAAATTTAAATGTGACCAAAAGGGTTTGGTGCCTTTGGAGCTTTTGAACTAAAATTTGAATTTGACCAAAGGGGTTTGGTTCCTTTGGAGCCTTTTAACTAAAATGGAAAATGGTGACCAAAGGGATTTAGTGCCTTTGGGACCTTGGAACTGAAATGAAAAATGGTGACCAAAGGGGTTTAATGCCTTTAGGTATTTTGAATTAAAATGTGACCAAATGGGTTTGGTGCCTTTGGGACCTTTGAATTGAAGTGTTACCAAAGGGGTTTTATGCCTTTGGAGAATTTTTTAACTAGAATGTGAGTGTTGACATGGCAAGGTAAAGGGTGCAACCTTTGATAAAAGGATGCAATATTTTGAACTTGGTAGTTGATGTGTTTTGAGATGTCAATGTGAGGCAAGGGTGCAACCTTTGATAAAATGAAACAACCTTTTAAACCTAGCAGTTGATTTGGTTATTGAATGTGTGTTGGCATTGATAAAACCATACCAAAGGCTTGATGGATAGGAAAAACGCTTGATTGATTGATTTAATTAATTATTGGGAAAGGTGTGATGCATTGAACATCTCCAAGTTGTTTGATTGATTGAGATTTTTTTTATTTGTGGGAAAGGTGCGATACCTAAAACATACCCAAGTTGTTTGATTGGTTGATGTTTTTGTATGATTGGTGGGGAAGGTGTGATACCTAAAACATCCCCAAATTTTTTGATTGGTTTATATTTTTTTTTATTATTGGGGAAGGTGTGATACCTAAAACATGCCCAAGTTCTTTGATTGGTTGATTGATTTAATTGATTTTTGGAGAAGGTGTGATACTTTGATCATCCCCAAGTTGTTTTATGGATTGAGTGATTGATTGGGAGGGAAGGTATGATGTTTTATTTATTATTGGGGAAGGTGTGATACCTTGAACATCCCCATATTGTTTTATGGATTGAGTGATTGATTGGGAGGGAAAGTGTGATATTATCACAACCCAATAAATATAACATTAAATAAAAGAGAGGTACATAAATATTATTTTTATTTTTATTTATTTACTTTTTAGGATTTTATGAGTCAAAATTCCCCTCTCATATTCCAAATGAGATAGCTCACACTATTTATCTCATCTCAATGATGAGCTAGTGTAAGATATCTGTCTCATTTTGGTGGTGAGCTAGCCTAAGCTATTCATATCATCACAAGGATGAGCTAGATTAGCTATATGTATCACACACCTATGGTGAGCTAGACTAAATTATTTATCTCATATCAATAATGAGTTAACTTAGCTATCTATCTCACACACCTATGGTGAGCTAATCAAAGTTATCTATCTCATATTAACAATGATATAACTTAGCTATCTATCTCACCTCCATGATGGGCTAGCCTAAGCTATCTATCTAATATCAACGATGAGTTAACTTAGCTATCTATCTCATCTTCATGATGAGATAGCTTAAGTTATCTATCTCATCTCATTGATGATCTAGCTTAGCTATTTGTATCATCTTCACGATGAGCTAGGTTAAGCTATTTGTCTCATATCAATGATGAGATAGCTTAGATATCTATCACACATTCATGATGAGTTGGATTAAGATATCTATATTATCTCAATGATGATCTAGCTTAGCTATATATTCCATCTTCATGATGAGCTAGCTTAAGCTATCTACCTCATATTAATGATGACTAGCTTAGTTATATATCTCATCTTAATGGTGAGATATCTTAAGCTATCTATCTCATATCAAGATGGGCTAGCCTAAGCTATCAATATCACCATTTTCATCCCCCCAATATAAACATATGTCATTAGGTTACATTATTTACTTAGTTAAGATTTATTATCAAGATTTTCCACACTATTTCTTAATCAAGATTAGTAATTATTTTCTTTCTTTTAGTCGACCATACATGATTAAATCAATAACATTCTAATCAATCATTAATATCTTACCAATTAACTAAAGCATAAACCATGAGATGACATCGAATATCCCATGCTTTATAAAGAATAAAATAATTTACAATGGTAACTACTAATAGGAACATGATCCAAGGATAGAGAAATATATCACACAATCACATAACACATTATGTACCCTGGGAAACCCTAAATGGTGAAAACCTAGCCTCAAATATTCATGATCCATTTATTGATAATTTAATTCATAATACAATCATTTAGGAGAACCCCATGGTTCCATTTTTCCATCCCATTATTACATTTGGGGCACATAAGAACCCCTTAACGATATGTTCCCAACCTAAGGAAAATTTTTCTTTTGGGGTTTAGTACACTCGAACATAAACCATGGAGTGCACATACAATTATCTATTAGGGGAGGGTCTCACAATCCCTCCTAATGGTCCTCTTGCATATGTACCGAGGATATGAGGAACTATATCCTATTTCTCCAAGGGTGGAGCTAAGACATCCACTATTACAAACTTGAGTCCATTTCATTACAGTGGGTCCCTAATTTCTATTTTCCATAATTTAATAATTTACCACTAATACAAAGTAAAATAACCATTACCTTATCTCAAATCTAGGACATTAATATGGATTATTAACACCACCACAATGTTTTAACTCTATTCCAAATTAATAATTAAAGACAACATTCTCAATCATGTCTTAACAAGATGAATCAGTTATATTTTCTTACTATCATATTTTCATTCTACCAAAATAAATACAACATTCATTTCTATATCTCAAGTTCATTCTAACAAGATGAAATACAACATTATTTCTATATCTCATGTTCATCCTAAAAATATGAATTATAACATTCATTTACATGTATCGTGTTCATCCAAACAATATGACATACCACATTCATTTCTATATCTCATGTTCATCCTAACAAATCAAATACAACATTCATTTACATATCTCATGTTTATCCTAGCAAGATGAAATACAAAATTAATTTCTATATATCATGTTCATCCTAATGAGATGAAATACAAAATTTATTTACATATCCCATGTTCATCCTAACAAGATGAAATACAAGATTCATTTCAATAAATCATATTCATCCTAACAAAATGAAATATAACATTCATTTCTATATAACAAGAGCCCTTCTGACTAACACAAATTTCACTGTCCTTTATTATAATAATATAGTTCCATTAATTTGACTACATCAACAAAAAATGGTGTTCTTTCTTAAACTTAGTTTACTGAACCTAAAACCAAGAATTTGTCACATAGACATTGCCATAGGTAAGCGGTCATGAAAACCAACGGGTAGTTCCCTAGTCAACACACAATCCACTAGACTACATGTGGGTTTGCTAGACTATAGGTAGTCTCATATGGGTGAGTGATTACTAACCAAGTGCCTAACCTAGGTGCTTGGTTAATGACCAACATAGCCTTCAGGCATTATAAAAATACAAAAGGGCTTTCGTACCATGAGTGTGATATTAAAATAAGCATAACAATGTTATTCTAACTTCTAAGCTCATCGTCCAATAGCAAAGAGGTTGCCATGTAGGCTAAGAGGATGGTTTTTCTAGGTGTCACTTGAAGATACATAATAGGTATCTTACCTTTCTAAAGTTTATTTATTTAAGAATTATACAAAATAATTCTCTCTCTATGTAATGTAGAGGTGGGCCTTCTTGCACTCAATAAAAAGATCACAATCACTAATCAAAAATGCCATAGCCCAACAGGCTTTGTGTTCGGCTTTGAAATCAACTCAGGATATTATGGAGGGTTCTTGGGATGCTCTTAGGTATGACATTGCTCAATTTGATGGGCATATGGAAACATCAGGGGTCCCCCTACCCATTCCAGTGATGGTATTAGTTGATAGCACTTCAACATTGGGTGCTTTCACCTCAGCAAAATGCAAGATGATCACAAGACATCTTATTATTTTAAATATGCATGAGGGAGTTCAGTAAAACTCAGAGAGCACATATAAGGTGGCATAGTGCACAAAATATATGAGTATATGAACCCATTATTTCATAGAGTGCATCTAATTAACTTGGAAGCACATACCTATTGGTGGGCTCCTTCTAGTTTGGTCTCTTTAATCGGTCCTTTTTATACATTGCTCTTTTTTTATTTATATCCATCACTATTATTTTCTCTATTTTTTGCTAAGGAAGCCCTATTCCTATGATGCCACTATGATTTTTTTCAACCACCCAAGGTCTGCATGGATACTATTGCTGAAGGTATCCTCGCATCTATGAAGTTCTTGCCATTTTTCCACAAGTTTGAAGGGGAAGACCCAGAGATTACCATTGCTTTCATGAACACTTTGGATAATGGTCATGTCATCATTCATGACAAGACCTATGAGGTTGATATTAAATTTTTGGTCGAGTTAACTGGGCAGCCTCCAAAGGGTATATCAACCAAAAGAGAGAAGCACAACTAGGACATTGAGTTGAAGGAGGTCAAAGATAAAGATATATGTAGGAAAGCTCATTTTGGAATGCAACGTGAAGAAATTTTGTTTCCTTGGGGAAGTTTCCTGAAGCTGATTATAGAGTTTATTATAGTTGACAACCCATATAAGCCTCTCTGTAGTTTCCACTTTGCTTTTTATAACCATTTTTGGGATGTTAGTCAGGTCAATATTCCTTAATTCCTAATTAATTCCATTGGCCATTCAATTGAGCACTATATGAACAAAAAGGGGTCTAAACTGCCTACTCATTGTGGGATTTTAAATGTTGTGTACAATCATTGAATCTTACATTGACCTCATGGTATCAACATGTCTCTTCCCCCCAAACCTAGCCCGAGTCATATTAAGCCTAGTTCATCCCAAAAAACTCCCCAATCTTCAAGTACCCCTAGGATTTCAACCAAGAAACAAAAAATTGTTGAAAATGTTTGTAACCTAAGGAAGAGACCTTTAAGAAATTCTCCTAAACCTAATCTTGAATTAGAATAGAAGCCTGTGTGCTCCTAACTTCATCTCAATAAATTATCCCAACAAAAGGAATCTTTGGTCATCGATTCTAAGGATGATGAGAAGGATAACTCGGATCAATGCATGCAAATTTTCATCATCAAATCCATATCAAATTGTATCTCTTAACTTTTTGACCTTCGTAACACCCTTAACCTGTATTTTTTAGGAATTTATTTACTGATGGTAAGAACAGTGTTCCTACTGAATATGTGAAGACTATGACTACCCTTGAGATTTACCTTGGCAAGGGTAAATATGATATTGGAGACACTTCCAATGATGAAATTCATGATTTTAGTGTTGTGCCTGAGGAAGCTTAAGTTTTGCTTTTATGTTTGGCTTGAGTCCTGGTTAATTTTTTGTCACTTACAATATGTGCTTAATTTTTCTTTTTGGTTGTACGTAAGGATATCCTCATTTTTGCTTTGTGGTAAGGATTTCCTATTGAGGTTAGCCCTAATGATTGGTTTCATTGTTGGGTCATATCTATTTCAAAGCATTTTGATTTTGTGTCTTTTATTGCCATTATATAATCAATTTTTGGGTATCCTATTAAAACCCGCCCATAATTAAAAGTTTTAATCGATCAAAAAAAAATTGAAAGCACATACACTATTGCACAACTCACAATGACTAAAAATATTTCATAGAATGCATCTAATATACCTAGGATAACATATACCATTACATAGATCATAATAACTTGAATTTATTCATAAAATGCATCTAATAAAATTGGGAGCACATATACCATTACACAACTCACAATAACTCAAAATATTTCATAGAATGCATATAATAAACTTGGGAGCACATATACCATTACACAACTTACAATAATATGGATAACTTCATAGAATACATCTAATAAATTTAGGAGCACATATACCATTACTCAGAATGTAAATGCATGGGTAGAAGAGATTCAAAGGGTATGGTTGGGAAAGATGTAGGACAATTACCTATGCATCCAAGAATACCATCACTTATCTGGTCAAGGGAAAGCAAATAATGGAAAAATAGAGTTGAGTAGCATTGTAATGGTCACAAGGAATTCATATAATTAATATACTTGAGGGGAGCAAGTTTGTTATCATATAACAAAAAAAAATGTGATACAAGGGTCAACCTAGTTAAGAGGCTCCAATCCAACCGTGTTCCATTCTTGCTTCTCCTAGATCTTTCAAATCACCTCCCTTCCTCCTTCACTTACGCTTCTCACCTCCTTCTTTCTTACATTCCTTCTATTTTTTGACCATCCTTCTCTCTTGCCTCATAAGACATGCATGCAAAAACTAAAGTTTGCAGGGCCATCAAGGCTCTCTTCTCCAAGTTGGCAAAGGAGTACTTACCATGAAAGTCATCCTTCTTGCTCAGTCCATGCTTATAAGAGGCCCTTAATTTGATGTCCAAAATAGCCATGTTTTCATGATTTTAAAAATATATTTCCCTTTAAAGGAAAGTCAAAGGAGTTTTATACAAATATAAAAAATACCAAGTAAATCATATCCCTAACCAAATTAAATGCAACCATCATATGCCCATAAATATTTATTTATTAATTTTACTTGTTAATTAGTCAAAGAAATATTAAATCATATCTAAATTGCTAGCTTAAATATCATAGGGGTTAGTCATTTTAACCATAATCATCCTATGAATGTAATAATGTTGTGCTATTTCTTAATAAATAAAATTTAATATTAAAACAAATATTAAATCATTGGTTTGTATTTGCAATGGTTAATTATTTGAATCTAGTCATTGCTCTCATAAGGCAATATCAATATTTTCCTTTGTTAGAACATTAAATATGATGTCCAAACTATCATCAATTCAATATATCGATATTGCTCACCTAAAATCAAGGTTAGCCCTATGGAACCACATTGAATTAGTAGCATCTTTACCATGAATTAAACTAAATGCCATGATTTATACTTGCTAAACCATACAAATAAAAAAATGCAATACCACATCTCTACAATGTAAGTATTGCTATAACAACTTGCATGTCCAAGACATAAACTACACTAGATATTTGAAAAAAATAAATCATCCATACACATAATGCCAATTTTAAGGTAGTTATACCATTGGGTTATTACATCCTCCCACCTAGAACTAGACATAGTCCTATGTGTCCTCCCCACATCACAATTTTTTTATTTTTTTTCAACTTTCATTCAAATAGAAAAATAAAATGTTTCTTCATAATGTCCACTTTTTCCCAAGTGGCACTCCTCTTTGAATATTGGTCCCATTGGACCTTACATTGCTCCAAAGTCCTCTTCCTCATTACCTTGGAATGAAACATTAGGATATTTACCAGTTGCACCTCAATGGCCTTTGGGTTCATCGCCTGCAAATTAGAAAAATCTCATACATGATCAGGATTAGCAATGTATTTTCTAAGTAGGGATATGTGGAAGGTATCATGGATCTTCAATAGACTGGGTGCCAAGGCAAGCCTATACACCATAGGACTAATCCTTTCCATGATCTCAAAATGTCCAATAAAACGAGGATCTAACTTGGTGGATTTTATAGCACTTTCATGGGTTTGACCCTTAGGAAAACTTGATCTCCTACATATAATTCTCTTGGCAATGTCTTCAAGTTATCATAGATTTTTTAATGATCGATGGCTTCTTTAAGCCTTGGTCTAATTATCTTAAGCTATTATTCCATTTCCATAACCATTTTTGGTCTAAGCACAACTTGGTCGTCGAGATCATCCCAAGACAAGGGTGTCCTATACCTTTTTTCATACAAAGCTTCAAATGGAGCCATACCTAAGGATGAATGGTGGCCATTGTTGTAGGTAAATTCTACTAGGTGTAAGTGGTATTCCCATCAAGACTTCTGATCCATACAATATATTTAGAGCATGTCTTCCAAGACTTGGTTCACCCTTTCTATTTTACCATCGATCTCTAGATTGTATGTAAAACTAATTTTTAGCTCCATTCCTATAGCACGGTGTAGAGCTTGCCAAAACTTGGATGTAAACCTAAAATCCCTATCCAAAATAATCATCTCAGGGAAACCATACAATTTAAATACCTCCTTAAAAAATCTATTATCCATAATTAGTGCATCATCCTTGGTATTCTCGGGTATAAAATACACAACCTTAGTCAATCTATTGACCACAACAAGGATTGCATCATGTTGATACCTAGTTTTTGGAAAACCTACAATGAAATCCATTGATATAACCTACTACTACTATGTTGGTATATCGTGAGGATATAATTATCTTATTGGATGTATATGTTTAGCTTTTACTTTCTAGCATTTAAGGAATTGGGCCAAAAAAATCACTGACGTCTCTCTTTAATATCAACTAATAAAATATCTTCTTCATGTTTTCTCTCATCTTTGCTCCCTAGGTGAGCAGAGTAAGTATATCTATGTACCTCTCACATGATCATCCTCCTTATATTACCTAATTTGGGTATGACTACCCTATCCTTGAAGCACAAAAGGTCATCCTTAATTCTAAACTCCTTATTTTATTTAGGATTTCCCTCCATTTTGGCTCAAATTTGTTTGCAATACTTATCCTATATTTGCATCCTACTAACTTGATCCATCAAGTCTACATGTCTTTGAGTTAAAGCATAAATGTATCTCCTCCCACTTAGGGTATCAAAAACCTTATTTTATTTCTTCTTCATCTTTTAAATCCTAAAATCATACTCGGTAAGTAAATCCATCCATATTATTTGCCTTGCATTGAGTAGGGGTTGGATGAATATATATTTTAAACTTTTATGGTCAAATCTCAACTCAAAGGATCTTTCGACTAGATAATGCTACCAGATATTAAGAGCATGCACAACCACAAATAGCTCTAGGTCATGCATAGCATAGTTACCCTCATGTTTCTTGTGTTTACTCTATATGTATGCTATCACTATCTCATCTTGTGATAGCACTCCCCCCAACCCTTCCAAAGATGCATGTATACACATAGAGAAGTTACCTTGAGGATCAGGGATATTTAATATAGATGTTGTGGTAAATTTCTACTTAAGCAACTCAAAATTAGCCTCACACTTGTTTGACCACTTGAACTCTTTGCCTTTCCTCTGAATGTTATTTATGGCATAGGTTGTCTTGAAATAGTCCTTCACATAATCCCTATAATATCCCATAATATCCATGAAGCTTTGTACTTTAATCACATTTATGGGTGTTGGTCAACTCAAGATAGCCTATATCCTTTTTGTATATACTACAATCCCTTCAGTTGATATTATGTACACTAAATATTATACTTCTAACACATAGAATTCACTCTTAAATAGATTCTCATAAATTTGATTCTTCCTTAACAAGTCTAGCACAATTCTAAGATACCTATCATGCTCTTTTATGTTATGAGAATAGATCAGAATATCATCCAAGAATATAAGGATGAATTGGTCCAAGTGCTTTCTGAACACATTATTCATTAGGTTTATGATTGTGGATGGAGAATTCGTTAGCCTAAATGGTATGATAATGAATTCATAGTGTACATATCTAGTCTTAAAATTCATGTTATGGATATCTTCTTCATGGATTCTTAGTTGGTGGTATCCATAGTTCAAATCAATATTAGAGAATATGGTGGCATCCTTTATTTGATCGAAAATATCTTCTATCCTGGGTAGGGGATACCTATTTTTGATGGTTTCCTTGTTAATCATTTTGTAATCTATGCATAACCACAAAGAACTATCCTTCTTAAAAAACACCATGGGTGCACCCTAAGGTGACACACTAGGTTTGATCAACCCCTTCTCCAAAAATCCTTGCAATTGTACCTTAAAATATTACATTTCAATGGGATTAATTATGTAGGGGGACCTATGAATAGATTTTGTTCCATGTTTCAACTCAATAGTGAAATCAAATTCATGCTTAAGAGGTAACCCACATAAGTCCTCAGGAAACACATCCCTAAATTCCTAAAGTACTAAGTTTTTCACAAATATTTATTTCTTATTTTCCTCTTTGATTTCATTGAGTTTAACAACATAAACCATTCCTCCTTTCCTATAGCCTTATTTAATAGCCTTCTTAAAATTTATCATGGCTCCATGAGCCTACAACCAATCCACCCCTAAGGTTATATCAAAATCATGTAGTGGTGCTCTATAGAGATATTGTTCAGTCAAGCCACTAGGTAGGATAATTTTGGTATTAGGGTAACACTGATCCACTGAGTAGGTTTATCCCAAACCATACTCGACCTTCCACCCTTGTTCCAAAAATATTAGTCTTTTTTGTATAACCCTAACTAATATAGATGATATAAAGCTATCAATAGCTCCAATGTCTATCAAAACATTTGCATTAATACCAAAAATATTACCCTTTTGGAGTAAAGGAGTAGCTTGACCTTCTAGGTTTTAGCTACCTATTTATGTGTAGATCTTATGCATGGGTTATTTCTCTTTAGATCTTGGTCCTACCTTATGTGGATAATGAATGGATTAGTGTGGTCCTCCATAATCACAACAACCACCCTTTCAGCCTAGGTGTGTTCCCCATTCTATCCCCTTGATCTCTTCACTGGTGCAAGGTTTAATTGTCTTTGAAGGTGGGGTTGGCCATTATTGTTGTCATTGTCCCACTTAGATTGTCCTTGTTTTTCATCATACCTTATTTTGGGATTTAGGGAGTTTCTATGTTTTTGGTCATGTTGTTCTTCCTATTTTAGGAAGCTCATACTATTTATTTTTCTAAGTGCACATTGGTCCTACTTAGGTGAAACAACATAGTTGGAATATGGTCTTCTTGATCGAAGAGGATATTTTTCCCTTACTACAAGGTCATGGGTCTTGGTAGGACCCATTTTTATCTATTCTTTTACTTACCAAACTGTGAGTCCCAGTTCACTAAGGTCTCCAAAAATTGTTTATGTTGTTCCATCTATTTTTGAATCAAGAAGACCATCACAGTGAGGTTCCTTACTCCTTGGCTAAAATTTCCTGAACCTTCACCACAATCCTTAGTATCAATCCTTTTCCATTGGTTTTTCCTAATTGGTGAGGTAGATATCCCTCTTCTCATCCCTGGTGCCATTATCCTGGTCACACAAAGAGAGAAATTTTAAGTTAGATCTCAATTCCTTCCTTAAATTTTACCATTAACTACTTATCTAAATAAGTTTCCCATAATACTAACCATAGAGTTGATTATCAATAGCTATAGTTACTTCACGTAAGGTGTAAATATTATTAGAGGTCTATGCCCTCTAAAACTCTTTTAGCTATGGCTAGATATTATTTATTAAAGCTCATAGTCCTACGACCTTGAACTTTGATACCAAATATCACAACCCAATAAATATAACCTTAAACAAAATAGAGGCATGTAAATATATATTTTTGAATTTACTTGTTAGGATTTTATGAGTCAAGCTATATCTATAATATTCCAAATGAACTAGCTAACACTATCTATATCATCTCAGTGATAAGCTAGTGTAAGTTATCTATATTATTTCAATGGTGATCTAGACTAAGCTATCTATCTCATCACAAGGATGAGCTAGCTTAGCTATATATCTCATGCACCTATTATGAGCTAGCCTAAGTTATGTATCTCATCTCAATAATAAGCTAACTTAGCTATCTATCTCACACACCTATGGTGAGCTCACCTAAGTTATATATCTCATCTCAATTATGATCTAACTTAGCTATTTGTCTCACCTCCATTATGGGCTAGCCTAAGCTATTTGTGTCATCTCAATGATGAGCTAACTTAATTATCTATCCCATATTTACGATGAGCTAGCTTAAGCTAATTTTCTCATATCAATAATAAGCTAGCTTAGCTATCCATCTCATCTTCAAAATTAGCTAGCTTAAGCTATCTATCTCATCTCAATTATGATCTAGCTTAGTTATCTATCTGATATTCACGATGAGCTAACTTAAGCTATATATCTCATCTCAACAATGAGGTAGCTTAGCTATATGTCCCATCTTCATGATGATCTAGCTTAAGTTATCTATATCATATCAATTATGAGCTAGCTTAACTATCTATCTCATATTAATTGTGAGCTATCTTAAGCTTTCTATCTCATATCACGATGGGCTAGCCTAAGCTATATATCTCACCATTTGCATCCCCCTAATCAAATTATATGTTAGTATGTTACATTCTTTACTTAGTTAATATTTATCATCAATATTGTCCACACTATTTATTAATCATGACTAGTAATTCTTTTCTTTTTTTAGTATTACATACACAATTAAATGAGTAACATCCTAGTCAATAATTAATCTCTTACCAATTAACTAAAGAAAAAACCATGAGATGAAATTGAATATACCATGCTTTATAAATAATAATATAATTATAATGGTAACTACTAATAGGAACATGATCCAAGGATAGAGAAATATATCACACAATCACATAACACATTATGTACCCTTGGAAACCTCGAAGGATGAAAATCTAGCCAAAAATATCTATGATCCATTTATTGATAGTTTAGTTTACAATACAATCATTTAGGAGAACCCCATGGTTACCTTTTTCCATCTTATTATTACATTTGGGGCACATAAGAACCTCATAATCCTTATATTCCCAACCCAAGGAACATATTCCTTTTAGTAATTAATACACTCAAACATCAACCATGGAGTGCACATACAACTATCCATTAGGGGAGGGTCCCATAATTCTTCCTAATGGTCCTCTTACATATGTACAAAGGAGATGAGGAACCATCTCCTATTTATCCAAGACTGGAGCTAAGATATTCACTATTACAACCTCAAGTCCATTCCGTTACAATGGATCCCTAATTTCCATTGTCCATAATTTAATCCTTTACCACTAATACAAAGTAAAATAACAATTACCCTATCTCAAATCTAGGTCATTAATATGGATTATTAATACCACCATTATATTTTTACCCTATTCCAACTTAATAACAAAATAAAACATTCTCAATCATGCCTTAACATCACTCTAATAAGAATCAAATATATTTTATTACTATCATATTTCCATTCTACCAAAAGAAATACAACATTTATTTCTATATCTCAAGTTCATCCTAACAAGATGAAATACAACCTTCATTTCTATATCTCATGTTCATCCAAAAAATATGAATTATAATATTTATTTACATATATCATGTTCATCCAAACAATATGATATACCACATTCATTTATATATCTCATGTTCATACTAACAATATCAAATACAACATTAATTTCTATATATTATGTTCATCCTGACAAGATGAAATACAACATTCATTTACATGTCTCATGTTCATTCTAATGAGATGAAATATAATATTCATTTGTATATATCATGTTCATCCTAACAATATGAAATACAACATTCATTTACATATCCCATGTTCATCCTAACAAGATGAAATACAACATTCATTTCTATATATCATGTTCATCGTAACAAGATGAAATACAACATTCATTTACATATCTCATGTTCATCCTAATGAGATGAAATATAATATTCATATCTATAAATCATGTTCATCATAACAATATGAAATACAACATTCATTTACATATCCCATGTTCATCTAACAAGATGAAATACAACATTCATTTCTATATATCATGTTCATCCTAACAAGATGAAATATAACATTCATTTCTATATAACAGGACCCCTCTTGACTGACACAAATTTCACTGTCCTTTATTCTAATTATGAAATATAGTGTCTCTTATAAACTTTTAGTTCCATTGATTCAACTACAATAAAAAGGATGTTATTTCTTAAATTCAGTTGATTGAAGCCAAAACTAAGAATTTTTCATACAAACATTACCATGGGTAAGTGATCATGAGAATCAATAAGTGGTTCTTTAGTCAACACATGGTACACTAGACTATAGGTGGTCCCCTAGTCAATAAAAATTCCACTAGACTACAAGCGGTCCCACATGGGTGAGTGGTTACTAGCCAAGAACCTAACCTAGGTGCTTGGTTAATGAACAACATAGCCTCAAGGTCTTAGAAAAATCTAAAAGGGCTTTCATACCATGAATGTGGTATTAACAAAAGCATAACAATGTTATTCAAACTTCTAATCCCATAATATAACAATAAAGAGACCACCATGTAGGCTAAGGGGATGATTTTGATAAGTGCCACTTGGAGAGACATAATATGTAGCTTACCTTCCTAAAATTTATTGATTTAATAATCATACAAAACACTTCTCCCTCTACATACCGCAGAGGTAGGGCTTCGTACACTTAGCGAAAATATCACAATAACTAATTATAAATGCCATAGCACAACAAGCTTTGCATTCAAGCTTTGAAATCAACACATGTTATCATGGAGGGTTCTTGGGGATGTTCTTAGATATGACATTGCTTTATTTTATGGGTAGATGGAAACTCTAGGGTCCCCTTGTCCCATACTACCCATTCTGGTGATAGTATCGGTTGACATCATTTTAGCACAAGGTGCTTTTGCCTCAATGAAATTCAAGATGATCACAAGGTATATTATTATTTTAAATATGCATGAGAGAGTTTAATAAAACTTAGAGAGCACATATAATATGGTATAGTGCACCAAATATATGAGGATACAAACCTATTATTTCACAAAGTGCATCTATTGAACTTAGAAGCACATACACTATTGCACAACTCACAATGAATAAAAATATTTCATAGAATACATTTAATAAACAAATATAAATTTATTTTATTTTTTCTGGGAGAATATATTAAAAAATTATACCATTACACAACTCACAATAACTTAGATTACTTCATAGAATGCATCTAATAAAAATGGGAGCACATATACCATTACACATAATGCAAATGCATAGGTAGAATTCGTTTGAAAAGTTTGGTTTGGAATATGTAGGACCATTACCTACGCACCCAAGAAGACCATCACTTAGATGGTAAGGGGAAAGCAAACCATGGCAGAACAAATTCAAGTAAGCTTGTAATGACCGCAAGGGTGTTCATATAATTAACCTACATAAGGGGATCAATTTTATTATCATATAACTAAAATGAATGTGACACAAGGGCTAACCTAGTTAAAAGTTCCAATTCAACCACATTATCTTCTTGTTTCTCCCAGATATTCTGAATTGTCTCCCTTCCTCCTTCATCCCTTACACTTCTCACCTCCTTATTTCTTACCTTCCTTCTCTTTTTTTACCATCCTCATCTCTTGACTCATAATATGTGCATGCAAAAACTAAATTCTACAAGGCCATTAAGGATCTCTTCTCCATGTTGGCAAAGAAGTACTTAAAGCTAGCCTCCTTGCTCAGTCTATGCTGCCAAGAGGTCCTTAATTTCATGTCGAAAATAGCCATGTTTTCATGATTTCAAAAATATATTACCCTTTAAAATAAAGTCAAAGGATATTTACACAAATATAAAAAATACCAAGCAAATCATATCCATGGCCAAATTAAATTCAACCATAATATGCATATATAATTTTTTTTATTAATTTTCCTTTTTAATCAATCAAAGCAATATTAAATTATTTTGTAATTGCTAGCTTAAATATCATAGGGATTAGTCATTTTAACCTTAACCTTACTATGCATGTAATAATGTTGAGCTATTTATTAAAAATTCAAATTTAATATTTAAACAAATATTAAATCATTAGTTTGGATTTGCAATGGTTAATTATTTGAATCTAACCATTTCTCCCATGAGGCAATATCAAGATTTTCCTTTGTTAGAACATTAAACATGATTCTCAAATTATCATCAATTCAATATCTTGACATTGCTCACTTACAATCAAGGTTAGACTTATGGAACCACATTGAATTAGTAGAATATTTACCATGAATCAAACTAAATGCCATGATTTATACTTGCCAAACCATGTAAATAAAAGAAATGCAATACCACATCTATATAGCGTAAGCATTGATATAACAAATTGCATGTCCAGAACATAAACTATGCTATTATATTTAAAAACAACAAATCATCCACACACATAATTTCAATTTTAAAGTAGTTCTACTAGGGCAGGTATTGTAGTGAAACGGTCAAAAAATGACATTTGATAATTCAACACAAGATAAAACATGCATTAAACGGAGAAACTGTGTTCCATTGATATTAATAAAAATGTGTTACAAGAGGGACATGTTGCCCTTTATCCATTTCTATTTCCAACAAGGTTACAACCAATTCGATGCCTTCTTCGGTCGTCCCTCAATGAAGGTGGGCTTCTTTGTATGTGGGCCACCGCATGGTTTGCTTGTTTGTTGTTGTTCTTCCTCTCCAGATCTACTGAATAACCTGCAAAAGAGAGTTAGTTTGTTGAGGGGCTTGCCTTAGTCAGGCCCCATGTTTAAGAAGATGAAATGACTATAAAAACATGATAGAAACTGAAATAAATGATACAAAAGGACATAAAACACCAAAATGGAGCTTACCTGCCAGATCTGGGTCGATCTGGACACTGTAGACCCACTTCGCCACCCGGGGGTGAATTAGGGCCGGATTCATGGGGCAAGGGGTGATCTGAGCTGTGAGGTCCCTTCTGCAAATCTACTTTGGTGGGTCGATCCCTAGGCAGCTGGTGTGCCTCTGTCTAGTGTCAGAATTAGACTGTGTACACCGAGAAATGATTATTCAATGTTTACTTTCCATTTCAGTAGAGTAACTGTACTTTGTTAACTTTGTGAGAGATCTCTAATTTGGGGTTTAGGACCCACTATTTATAGGCAAAGGCAAGGTGCAGGGGGGTTAGATAGACTAAACCTAGGTTTGATTCTGACTAGGGTTAGGTTAGGAAATGCAATGTGGCAACATCACATTCCTTATGAGAAATATCTCATCCTCACACATGTGTGAGGATGGATTAGGGCTAATCCTGATTAGGAGGTCTTAAGTCAATTTAGGACATGATTAGGGTTTCTTAGGAAAATATCTCAACAAACCCTAATTTCACACATGTGGGAGGATGTAATTAGTGTTAATCAAGATTAAGGGTTCTTTTAATCAAATTTTCCCTAAAAAGGTGACTTAAGTGAAGTCAACATTAAATTAGAATTTGGTAATTGACTTGTTAATTATTTTGGTCAACTAATACCCCGTGGGGGCCTCAATTGCGTGCGAATAGACCATCGAATGATATCCCAATGCACCGGATGTGATTTGGAAGGCTTATGAGGGTTTAGGACCTGAAAGTCGATGGAGTGATACATGGAAGTCTACATATTGCTATGGCGAACTATGGCAATCTACGTATTACTACGCATGACTACGCATGACTATGATAGCCTACAATAGCCTAGGGATGTCTGGAATCACCTATGGATACGTAGAAGTAGCAATGTGTGACTTTTGGGTGTCTACATTTGCCCCTTTTTGTACTATACTATGTAGAACACAGTTTAATACAAAAATGTGAAGGGTTTGTGTAGAAGGAAAAGGGATAGAAGGGGAATGGAATCCAATCAAAGAGTATGTAGCCACTCGAAGCGTGACCATACAAATCAATGAGATGTCCAAGGGAAAGAAGAGAAGAAGAAAAGAAGGAGAAGAGGAAAGAAATAAAAACAATGTTGAAAAGGGAAATGGATGAATGTGGATGCAATGATGTGATTTTGTTGAGTCCGTATGACATTTACGATGCCATACTAGTTGCTTGAGAATGACAACTTTTGATTGCTTTGCTTTTGTGACCAGATCAGCGTGGTCCAAAAGTATGATTAGGACAAAAGCCTAACTAAATCTTTGTTGTTGATTGATTGATGAGAACATGGTGACAAGTGTCAAACCATTTGAACTAAGTTGACATTTAGCTTATTCAAACGTGTCATTCATGATGTTCCATGAATGCCAGATATAAATACTCTAAATGTTGCGCCAGGATCATGCCAAACGTATCATCCATTATGTACTCGACGTACAAGAATGCTAGATTGACTTCTCCATTGTCACGCATAGCTCTCCTGATGTAACCCATGTCTGATTGTGATTGAGATTATTTCGTATGATAATCTTCAGCAAAAAATTTTGTAGACAAATGTGCTAACCGTGCTTTTGGATTTTTGATGTTGTGGTTGCATGCAAAGCTGACTTTGGATATGAATACCCCCTCAAACGAGGAATCAACAATGAGGCGAATGAAGTGTGGTGAATTGATGATGCAACGATTGATAAAATACCAATGCATGATGAATATGAATGCAAATGAAGTTAAAAGACAAGTTTGGAAGGTTCCTAGGGTTTTTGGGGATAAATGCCTACTTTCCTAGGGTTTTGGGTGCATTTTGGGGTGTTTTGGTTGAGTTCACCACCCGGGGGTGATTTTGACCTAAATCACCACCCGAGGGGTGAATTGGGTTTTAGTTCACCCCTCGAGGGGTGAATCGGTGGATAAGGTATATTTAAGCCCTAATTTGCATGGGAGGGGTTCATTTTGATGGTGCACGATAGTGGAAAGTGATTTGTGAGGGCATTCGATGACACGAGAGGAGTGCGAGGGATGATTTTGAGAGTGATGATGACGAGAGGGCATAGAGCGGCTGGAAGTAGGCATGGGGACCCATCGGTAAGTGATCTTTTACTTTGTTTTGCTTTTGTTTTATTTTTCTAGGGAAATATGAATGAGGGGGGGAGGTTTTCATCCCGATTTAAAATTTTTTGCAATTTTTAATTGAAATTTGAATACAAAGTGATAAACAAGCCAAATGGGTATCCAAAAATGTGATCAGTTTTTGAATTAGACTTGTTTTGATGCTGATTTGACCGGGTGAAGGGTAGAGTAGGTGTGAGGTTTGACCGTCAGTTTTTGGAAGTAACGGTGTACTGACATTGATATGTTTTTGTATTTTGTCCGCTAAAGTGGGAAATGGGTATCCCATTTTGTGACTGTTATATTTTTTTGACTTCGTTTGATGTGATTTCAGAATTTGTCGCTTTTAGGTGTAATTTATGAAACCTAGACTGTTAGATTTGACATGTTAGAGGTAAAATTTTTGAAAACCGATGAAACTTTCACCATAGAAGGGCAAAATGGGTGTCCAAAAATGTTGTTTGTTTTGGTGAATGACTTCATTTGGCCTACCTTTGATTTGCGTGCCAAGGTGTAGATGATGTTAAACTGAAAATGAGCTATAGGGAGCCCGATTTAGACTGTATTCAACGTCTGTTTGAACTTTCACCGCTAAGTAGGCAAATGGGTATCCAAAAATATGACTATTATTTTTGAATTATGTCTTCTGATGTGTGTTCGATTTTGGTGTATGTATGATAAATTTGATTGTGAATTTGGTGTTGATTTGTGTGTTGTTTTTGAATTTTGTCAAACATTTACCAATAAGTGGGCAAATGGGTATCCAAAAATAATATTTGTTTTTGTATGTTGAATGAATTTATTATGTTTTGAATTTGCGTGCCACATAGGTGGTTGTAATTTGATGGTTGTTGGAAGCCAAATATGTATTATTTATGACATTTGTTTGAACTTTTGCCATAAAATGACAAAATGGGTATCCAAATGTGTGATTGTTATGTCGATGTGTTTTGTCATTTAATTTGTGTACTGTTTTGTTTCGAAGTGCGTGTCAAATTAATAGGTTTTAATTTGTAAATTTTGGTTTATGAAATTTGATTTGATTGCATCGCTTATGTGGATGTCTAACGTGTGTTTTGTTGTGGATGAACAGGTGAAGATGCTCGAGCCCCATCATCGGGTGCAAAATATGAAGGGTGTGTTTGACAAGGTGATGAATCAGGAAGAGGAGCTGAAGTGGTTGGATGATATATGGTTTCGAGGTGTGTGGGAGTGTACCAGTATACACACTAATAGGGCATATATATCTGCACTGTGTGAGTGATGGGATGCTAATAGGAACACATTTCATTTTCCTACTAGGGAGATGACTATCACATTAGAGGATGTGTATCGTATTTATAGGTTGTCGATTGAGGGTGTTCCTGTGAGAGCGACAGCTGATGAGAGTAAGGACGTAGTGTTGGAGCGGTTCTTTGGGGTGGAGTGGAGGTCCATAGATATCTCGAAGATGGATTATGAGTGGTTGTGGTTGTAGAAGAAGATATCCGATCGATAGTGTGCAGCCATGATGATGATCTCCACATATGCGCTGCCTGATAGTTTTGGGGTTCTGTTTACCTAGAATATGCTAGACTTGGTGAGTGATATGGTTGAGCGGAGGGTTGTGTTTGCTTGGGCACCTGCTCTATTGGCCCAAATTTATCGAGAGTTGTACGAGGTTGTTCGTGGTAGGAGGACAGGATTGAGTGTGATCCCTTTGTTATAGGTATGGGCATGGGAGCACATAGCTATTGAGAGGCCATCTCTATTGCCTCACACTATGCATGTTGAGGGCAAGGAGTATTTACCCTATGCTTTGAGATGGAGCATGATGGTTGAGCAGGGTATCAAGAGGCCGCATGAGGGTGACCCGCTATTTTGGAGGGGTAAGTTTGGAGACGCGACTCCTGATGATATTAAGTGGAGGCCTTGGTTGGGTGGTGTGAGGTGGGATAAGGATGAGGAGTAGCTATGAGCCATTAGATAGGGTCGATGGATAGTAGGTAGATATACTCGATAGACCGAGTATTTTTAGTTTGATCGAGTGAGGTGATAGTTTGGCTTACGATAGGATGTCCCTAGGGCTCCTATAATTTACTTTAGGTGGTAAGGTGATAGAGGAGAGTAGCCTATGGTGTTGCCATGGGTTGGGGAGAGGGATCCTCCTATGGATATTCTAGATGTGGTGGATGCTAGGACTACACCCGAGTTTGAGGCTTGGTGGGCATGTCAGAGTTGGGAGCCTAGTAGAGGCATGATTGATCGATGGGTGGCACCTAATGTTGGGGTACCTCCACTAGAGGGGAGGAACGAGTAGGAGAGCTAGGGCCGAGGATGTGGTTGGTGATGAGGAGGAGGTTCCTCTATGATGCTCACGATGTCACTTGGGTGGTGGAGCGAGCACCCAAGATGTGAGGATGGAGTAGGTGCCCATGGATGTTGATGTGGATATGGGGTAGGCTATTGGGAGAGAGGAGGAGAGAGGTGTTGCTACTATTATGGGTGACATGGATGACACCATTGATATTGGTGTATTCATAGATGTGGCACAATAGATTCCTATCGATATCCCGATGAGGTGAGATGCAGAGGAGGAGGCACGAGGGCTATGGGATAGAGTTTGATAGTTGGAGGCTGAGGTGGAGTAGTTGAGGGTGATATGGTTAGGTAGGGAACTGAGGTAGAGTAGTTGAGGGTCATGATGGTGAGGTAGGCTCGCTATTATGAGCCTAACTAGTCGGCTAGGTGTGGAGACTACCAAGAAGTTATTGTGTGAGACTTCTCTATCGATGCACGAGATTCCTCTTCCTGATTATGAGTAGGTGGTATCATAGTCTGGGACATAGTCATGAGTGTGAGCACCCTCACATCAGAGTCAGTATAGTGTTGCTCCGATAGTAGAGGTTGGTGCTAGGGTTGAGGTGTAGGATCCACCTACTATGGAGCAGCCTATTGTAGATCCAGTTCTAGAGTTCATTGTAGAGTCGAGCAGGCTACGGAGAGGCAAGTGAGCCAAGAGGGACATGGGGAGACTCATGGTGATAGTTAGGAGTTATATATTTGATTGTAGCCTATGGGAATTTTGGATGCTATATGATGGGCATGGTCCTAGGTTGTAGCCTTCGGGCATTTTTGGATGATGATATATATATACCTTGATTTTGGTTGTTATATATACATGTGTGATTTTGATGGTTTGGAATGTATTGTGTTTATGTTTGCATAGGTAGCACAACATAATCTGTAGGTATGTATGATAAGTAGATGCATATGTGTGAATGGTTTAGATCTATTATCATTCTTTCATATGAATGAATTGTAGAGTAGTATGCATGATTATGTTTCGAATGCAGTGTGATGTGATATCGAATGTGATGTTGTTGTATATGTATGTAGGGTGAATGCAATGATGTAATTTGATATTGGGATTCATGTGAAATGAATGCAAGAATGTGATTTGCTATTTTAAATGCATATAGGATGAATGCATGGTCATAATGTATACTAGGTGTATATGACATAGATGCATGAATGCATGTATGGACTTACTAAAATGCACCAAGGAAGCACTTGTATCATGGCATTTACCTGTATGGATGTGATCCATTCCATGATTTTAGGGATAGTGGATAATGTAAGGCATGTGTAATGGTTTTGACTAACATAGTTATGACAATCAAATCTCAAACCCTTAGCTATACAAGTTTTGTGGCAACTTATAACATAATCAAGCTGGTTCAAAGTCTATCTTGGACCTATGTGTGTGAATGTGTAAGGTTCATTTATCCATTTTGAGGGAGGTAGGATTAACCCATTGTAGATGCTACCGGACTAGCTAGCTCATCCATCCACAATAGTGATCTATACAAAAGCGAGATGCTAATGTGAGAGATGTGTTGTCACCTGTAAGACTATTCCACTGGTAGGCAGGCTCTTGGAGCCTATTGCTAGTGATGGGAATCATCCCATGGTGTTATGTTGAACCTAAGGACCAAAGGCGATAAGCATAACATGGGTGATATCAAGAGGTATTTCCTTTTATTTTCTGCCCCTCTTCTAGTGTTAACCTATCTGATTGTGGTAGTGCTCTTTTTTTTTCTTTTTTTATTCTCATGGTGCTCTTTTTGTATGGGTGATGAAGTTTATTTTCTACCCAATCATTTATTTTTTCTTATGCTTGATCCCTTTGTTTATCCCTAGGTCGTATGTTGACCATGCAGGCGATAGGATGAGCAGGGGATACCATTCGCTAGATGGTGATATCTACTCAAGATGTCCTCTTTCCTAGGCTCAAAATTGTTTAATGTGTAACCTGTTGTGAGTGATCCATGAGAGAAGTTGAACCAACCTAAAGGACCATAAGAAGAATGTACAAGACTCAGTAGCTATGGGTGACACTTGATTGCCTGAACTACAGAGTAGTCAAAATTAAACATGACACCTATGTATACCCTGATCCTGAAAAGGGGGAATGGACATCCAGGTGGTGATGCTAACAAGTGCATGTATTATTCCTGTTGAGGCGCATTTTGGGGGAGAATGTACAAACATGAATTAAAATTCTAAATATAAAGCATGTGAATATGTGCAATGGATGTAAATGTAAACGATGCAAGTGGGGGAATGCAATATCTACAAGAGGAAAGTTACGCTGTGTAGAAGGAGAATTTTAGAAGAACCTATTTACAGATGAGTAAAGTGTGTAATGATGACAAAAAGCATGATGCTATGATCATGGTTGCCCCAACGTGTGGGGTGTGTGTGTAGGAGGTGTATAAGTTGTGAGTTGGACAGATGTATGTAATAGTTGTCTAGAGAAGAAAGATGTAAGGGTGGAATATACAGATGGAAGAAGTGAGAAGAAATAGGCTTTGGTAACCAATCAAGACAAGGGGATTACCAAAAGCCAATGAAGATAGGAGAGAAGAAATGAGTCAATGTAGGAAGAAAATAGAAGAAATAAGATAGAAGAAGGGAAGTAATTTGAACTACTATCGGGCGAAGTGGCATAGATCCGGGTGGGAGTGGGATGGTGAAGTGATGATATGGCTAGGATTGTGACTAGAGCCATAGTTGGAAATGTTATGAATGTAGTGGGTGGGCACTATCAGGGTGCTATGAGGTGGCAAGGTCCTAGGAGTGGTGCGATATGGAGGACTGACAAGTCGGCTAAATGGGAGGGAATGCTCTGGTGATGGGGTACGCTCACCATGCAACATGTTGTGCACCAGGGTTTTGAATGATCTGCACTCTTCAATATCATGACCTGGTTGGTGATGGTAAATGCAAAATTGATTCTCATTGTAGTTGCATAGTTTAGGGCAGAGGGATCAATGGGTCGAATCTTAGGTAGGTCGATAAGGCCCTGATGCATGAGATGGTAAAACATTTTGGATAGCGACGTGTGTGGAACATGCATAGGATAAATGTATGGGTCCACTAGAGGTGAGCGAGGCCTAGGTGAAGAGTGATCCGATAATGGAGGCATGGGTCTAGGATCCGACATGGGTCGAGTCTGAGGTCGGAGGAGGGATCTATGTGGTGGTGAGGATGGACGGGTCATGGGAGACTATCATGGGTGAACATGGCAATGATAGTGGCTCATCTACAACTCTAGAGCCTCTACGTGGGAGAAGAGATGTTGTATCTCATGATGTTGTGGTGATAGTGTTGGTGAAGGTGGTGATCGAGACCTTGATGTGAGTGGTGTGGCCTGATAGGCATGGGATAGTGGATGAGGTCTCGATGATGATGGGGAAGAATGAAAAGGTCTCAAAGATTGGAGAGCTTACTAGAAAGACAAGCCTCATAGAGGGGAAGGTGGCATCTTGAGGACCGATGGCATAGGTGATGGCTCTAAGTGGTGGCATGAGTGGGAAGGGGGCATGTTTGTATGACCAGCTTGGGTAGCTTGGGCCATGGGCTTGCAAAGCTTGGGAGTAGGTGGACTCACCATTGGGAAGGGGAGCTGGTAGAAATGTAGGGTGAGGTGGATGAGGTGTATACTCCCTATTAGGTGGGTGGTAGGATCCTATGGGATGATGGGGGTGATTTGTTGGTGAATAGCGATGTCTGAGATCATCAGACGGGTGAGATGGTGACCCCCATTCTTGGGGTTGGGTTGATTCCTCCTTTTCATCAAAAGAGGACATGGTGACCTGGTTTCGCTAGAGTGTGGTGAATAGGATGAACCTCACTGGTGAGGGGAATGGTGTCAAGGTGAGGTATGATGACCTAAATGGGATGAATGTGAGGAGCACCTAGTGTGAAGGGTGGCTGGTGGTCGGGCGAGATCGATCGATGTAATGGGTTTTTTCTATGGTTGTGGATGGTCCTGCATGGTGGTAGGTGAGGCCATTGTAGAGCTCTCCTACTGATGATGTGAGTCCTACAAAAGGAAAAATAAATACCCCAAGCATAAAAATGGTAGAAAGGTGAAACGTACATGTATAGAGGAAATATAAAGTAGAAATAATAGATTCACATAGTGATGTGTTTAGTGATTTACTTCTAATACTATGTGACACTCATGATGGTGAATGTGTTTGTGCATCATGCATTGAAGGCATGAAGGTGCAAGATGTTGATGGGTTTAGGATCATTAAGGCCTTCAATATTGGCCAGATGATATGCTCTCGAACCATATTTGTGTGTGATAATAAATGGGCCCAACCAGTTTGGGGTGAATTTATCATGTTGTTGGTGAGGTTGACTTGTGATTTGTTGGTTCTCTTTGAGAACCAAGTCACCAATATTAAACTCGTGTTGATGTACCTTACTATTGTAGGCATGATGAAGGTGATCTTGATAAACTCATGTGTGCTCGATGGCATGGATGCGATGTTCATCGAGGAGTGTTAGTTGATCTAGATGAGCTTGGTGAGTAGTGTCATCATCAATGAAATCTTTCATAGATATCCATAAGGAGGGTATCTCAAGCTCAAGGGGCATGATAGCTTCTACCCCATATACAAGTGAAAAAGGTGTTGCCCCAGTAGGGGTACGAATGCTGGTACGATATGCCCACAAGGCTAGGGGTATTTGATTATGCCAGTCCCGGTGAGACTCTGCTATAGTTTTACGGAGAATAGAGCAGATGGTTTTGTTCGTGGCTTCTGCCTGGCCATTTCCTTGAGGGTAATATGGGGTAGAAAAGCTATGGTGTATGTGAAATCTGTCACACAGGGCTCGAAAAGTCTTGTTTTTAAAGGATTTCCCATTATCAAAAATGATTTGGGAGGGAATTCCAAAGTGGCATATGATATGCTCCATGATGAATGCTACAATTTTGGCTCCTATAGTTTGGACCAGTGGGATGGCTTTGACCCACTTGGTAAAATATTTTATTGTTATGATGATAAATTTATGATTGCTAGAGGAGGTAGGTGTAATTTGTCCAATTAGATCTAGGCCCCATTGGGAAAAGGGCCACATGGACTGGATTGGTTGAAGTGCTTGGGATGGTAAATGTGTTAGGTTGGCATGTTGTTGGCATTTGATGCAATGTTTGACATACTCGCAATAGTATTGCTCCATTTTGGGCTAGTAGTAGCCCATACGGAGGATGTGTTTGGTGATTGCCATGCCACTAAAATGGCCACCACAAGTACCATCATGGGTTTCTTGTACAACCCATTGTGATTCTTGTGGTTCTAGGCAACGCAAGAGTATGTCATCATAGCTACGATGATAAAGGATGTCCCCCAACAAGGTGTAGTGGATCACTCTTTGTTTAAAGGTTTGGCATTGGGCATGGGGAAAATCACATGGTAGGAAACCTAGTTTGATGTACTCTTTGATCTATGAGAACCATGGGTCATGAGGTTCGATGTTTACCACATACACACCACCATCATCTATGGGAGGTGTGGGTGATATAGCAGATTGTGTAAGTGTATGAATGGATACAGATGTTGTGTCGGATGTTGGGTTTTATAGGATGAGGGACCCTAAGGAGGCCATAGTGTCTACAAAATGGTTTGATGATCATGGAGCGGCTTCGAGGTAATACCATTCAAATTGGGATAGGAGTTGTTGGGTGATTTTCTTGTATTGTTGGAGAACTAGGCAATTGCATAGCCAGAGTTCCTGCACTTGATTGACTATCAGAAGTGAATCACCTATGATGTGGAGGCATTTGATGTGCATAGAGTGTGCTTGTTTTAGTCCTAGGATTAGGGCTTCATATTCTACATTGTTATTGGTACAAGGGAAATCAAGTTTGAATGAAAAGGGGAGTGGTTCTCCTTCTAGTGTAAAGAAAACAATGCCTGCACCCCCAACATGGAGACACCTAGAACCATCGAAGAACATGGTGAGATCAGCCATGAATTTAGGTTTAACATATTCTTCCTCTTTGATTACATGGAATATGGAATCATCGAGGAGTTGAATGAGTAGGGGTTGATTGTCAGTTATAGGGGCTTCAGCTAGTTGGTCGATGATGACTTGCCCTTTGATGGATTTTTGAGATATGAATTCTAGGTCAAATTCAGTTAGGAGCATGATCCATTTGGTTGTGCATGAATTGTGATAACTTTTGTTCATCATATACCGAAGGGGATTATCTCGGGCGATGACAAAAGTTGTGTGGTTTAACATGTAGTGTCTTAACTTTTGAGTAGTGAATACTACTGCTAGGCATAGCTTCTCCATGTATCCGTATCTCATTTCATAACTAACTAGTGTGCGGCTGATGTAGTAGATAGCCTGCTCTTTATCGAGAGCATTCTTTTGAGCTAGGAGTGTACCTAGCACAAGTTCTATGGCTGAGATGTATAGAGTCAGTGGTAATTGTGGGTGCGGTGGTGACATGATCGATGGTGATGTAAGGTAAGTTTTGATAGCATCAAATGCGGCTTGATAGTTATCATCCCATTTGAAGTGTACTCCTTTTTGTAGGAGATGATTGAATGGTTGGCATTTGTCTAATAATTGTGCTATAAATCTATGGATAGAGGTAATCTTGCCCTGGAGGTTACGCAATTGCTTTAGTGTGGTAGGAGGAGGCATCTCGATGATGGCTTTCACCTTACTAGGATCTACCTCAATGCCTCATTGGGAGACAATGAACCCTAGTATCTTTCTTGATGTAACACCAAACACGCACTTCTTTGGATTGAGGCGCACATTGTGTTCTAGTAGTCGATCAAAAATCTGACGGAGATCTTCGAGATGGTCAGCACATTTCTTGGACTTAGCGATAAGATCATCCACATAATCCTCAATGTTCTTGTGCATTAAATCATGAAATATGTAGGTCATGGCTCGTTGATAGGTTGCCCCAGTATTTTTAAGGCCAAAGGGCATGACCTTGTAGCAGAAGGTCCCCCAAGGTGTTGTGAAGGAAGTTTTGTGTTGATCGGCTGGGTTGATTCTGATTTGATTATATCCTAAAAATCCATCCATGAGGGAAATCATTTCATGACCCATGATAGAGTCAATGAGGGAGTCAATGTTGGGTAGAGGGAAGTTGTCTTTGGGACAAGCTTTGTTTAGGTCACAAAAATCTGTGCAAACATGAACATCACCGGATGGCTTGGGTACAGGGACCATGTTGGATACCCACTCGGGATAGTCGATGGGTACTATGAAATCAATGTCTAGGAGCTTTTGGAGCTCGAATTTCACTATCAATGTGACCGTTGGATGCATGCATCATAGCTTTTGCCTTACCGGTTTGGCATTGGGATCTAGTATAAGATTATGAACTACTACAGTAGGGTCAAGTCCCGACATGTCTTTGTAAGACCATGCAAAAACTTTTATATACTTGCGTAGGAAGTTCGTGAAGGTGATGCACTCCTCGGGTGAGAGGCTAGTGGCTAATTTGAGGATGTGTGGATTTTTTGGATCATCATCGATGTCGATGTCGATCGTGTCCTCGATGAGCATGCGAGATCCATCATGCAATTGTTTAAGGATAGGAATGAGGTTGAAGTCATCAATGGCCTCGCTGAACTCATACTCATCATCTATGTAAATGCCCGTGTGATGGACCTGAGGGGTTTGGGATGACATGGATGAGGAAGGGGTATTTGCTACCCGTAAGATATGAGGAGAGAGAAGGAAGTCTCCTGGTACTGGTATGTGAGATATGTGCTAGATCGATAAAGTTTGGGTTTGGGGTATCATCTCAAATTTGTTGGTGGCTATAGCAGAGGGGAGAGCGTAAATCTACTTCAACCATGTTGATCGATGTTGTAGGTGAAGTAGGTGGGGAAGAGTTTGGTGAGGGAGGTTGGATAGTTTGTGCACATCCTAAGAGACTCAAAGGAGGTCATAGGACAACTGGAGATGAACGAGGATGAGAGGCTACTCTTTGTAGCTATCTATGTATAGGCAGTAATACAAGCAAGTGTATCGATGGTGGGTCAGGTGGGACTGGTTTCGGCTCTATTGATGGTGGATCAGGTGGGACTAGGTCTAGCTCTATCAGTGGTGTAGCCAGAGATAAGGTAGCAAAGTGTTCTACCAATATCTAAACATCACAGAATAAAGAGGTATCGATTGTAGGAGATTCTTGGAAGAAGTCATAGGGGACTATGATAGTGGAAGTGGGTGAAGGCGTATCTTCTAATATATCCATATCGATATATTATTCTAAGGTGTGTGTTGGACATGGAGGAGGATGTAGAGATAAATATTGGATCTCATCTTCTAATGTATAGATGATGGTTGGGTGATAACCTAGGCCAATTTTATTGATAGGTGATCGGACACATGGATTTATGGGTGTGTGTAACCCTTGCTCATAATGACCTAGCCCAAACCCATGCCAATGAAAATGTTGTAAGTAGCGCAAGGAAAATTGAGGGTTGGCTAGATGTGTAATTGCATCACCAGAGCTAGATTGTGGTATTGGAGCAGTTGGTGGAGGGATCGAAGAGTCGACTCCTACATACACAAAGTTGGTGTGGTTTTCAGGACTTCCTAACTGTATGACAGTGCCAATGGTAAGGACCGAAGCTGAAGGGTGACCAAAATCATGGGTGGATTGGATCAGAGGGTCACATACATGAGCATCACATACATTATAGTCACCTAGGCCCAAATTTGTCATGAAAATGGATATGCATGGTGTGGTACGCTCTAGTGACTGAGGTGGGGTATCAAAATCAGTTGAGGAAGGAGAAAGTTGAGATTCCTTGATGGTCATGGCTGAAGGGTGTGGGAGTTGTTCCTCTAAATTTGATGTTGATTGTTCTGGTTCATGATGTTTGGTTGTTGTGTCTTGAACAGGTTGTTTGTTCTATATAGGGGACGACATCGATACAGGTGCTGGGATACGTGGAGATGTGAATGTCTTAGGTTTCGGTCGAAAGGGAAGAGGAAGTGTTTGTGGTGTAGGAAGGATAGGGGCTTCGTATGCAAGGGTGGAGGAGGTAATGTAGTCGGTTGTGTGGTGGGTGGCAATGGTGGTTGTGACACCATGGGTGGAAATTGAAATGGTAGAGGTTGGGAGGATTGTGGAGGCCATAAGGATGGTGGTGAAAAAGGTATGGTAGAGGTTTTGGGTCCCTCGAAATATGGTGCTAATGGTGTAGACATCGAGGTTTGTGCTCTTGATGAACACTGGGATATTGAGGTGGAGGTTGAGGAGGATATCGATGCTCCTACTGACTGGTGAGAAGATACAGGGAACAGTTGGGATGATGAGAATGATGGTGCAGGTGGAAGATCTACCACATTGCAAAACTTAAATGGGTCTCCATCGGCTGGGACATAGTGAACTAGTCCATTGTGGATGTACTTAAGGCAATGGTGTAGTGTGGATGGGACACACTGCATATCTCTAATCCAAGGGTGACCGAGGAGAATGTTGTATTGCATTTCTCCTTGAATGATGTGAAAGAGGATGGGAATGGTATGGATACCTACATGGATTGGTAAGACTATGGATCCTACGGTAGGTCTCATGGAGCCATCGAAAGCATGCAGGTCAAGGGAAGGCATGGCAAAATGGGCTTGAGGGATGTGTAGGTGATGTAGAGCTATTATGGATATGATACTAATGGATGAGCCCGTATCAATGAGTACCCACTTGTAGGTGATATCATTGATATTGGCTTGTATGTGGAGAGGGGGATCTGCTCCTTCTCCTATGAGTTCCATTATCTCATGGTCATGGAAACTGATCGAGGGTTGGAGGTAGCATGGGATATTTCCAATAAAATTGACAAAGGCATTGGTGTCATGTGTCTCTAAGTCAATGGAATGTAGGATGTCATTCAATGCCTCATGATGGGGTTGAGATTGTTGTAGGAGATCGAATATGGATAGCCACATGGGGGCATTACGTAATTGATGGGTTAGGCTACCATGGATGGTGATCACATTTTGAGGTGGTGGTGGTATAGTATTAGGCATTTGTGGTACTTATGGTGATGTGAACTGAGATGGTAGGGAAATGATAGGTGCGGTCTGGTGAGATGGGTATCATTGGTTCCTCATAGTAAGGTTGATCATACCTACTACACCACATGATGGAGGATCATATTGTATATTGTTTACTTGGTGAGGTGGAGGATTATTTAGAGGTCTAGGAGGATTGGGTCCTCTATGATCTAGTAGAGGGTTTTGGAAAATCCCTAGGTTTTGATTTTGTGGGGCTAAAGGGTTTGCTACCTGAATAGTACCCCTATCGATTAGGTCTTGAACTTACCCCTAAAAGGAGTGACATGAATCGATATTATGGCCATGCTACCTATGGAAAGGATAGAAGAGCTGCTTGTTATAGTCATGAGGCTTAGGTGAATTTGGATCCAATGGGTGGATCTCAGGTAGAATGAGATGGTTGCCCTCATACAATCTATGGAACAAGGTTGGTAATGGTTTAGATAAGGGTGTGAAGTTGCATGGTGGAACTTGTGGGTGCATGCCTCGATATTATTGTGATCGAGGTGGAGTGGGAGCATTGGCTTGGAATGCTTGTGACTATGGTGTATAGGGTGGAGGAGTCGGTGCTAGTGCTAGGGTAGCAGCTACGACTTGGTTAGCTTGTGGTGGCCATGGGTAAGGTTGATTTGGTGTGGGTCTATTGAAGCAAAAATTTGAATTATAGTTGGATTTGGCTCTCAACTTAATCTTCCTAGACTGAACCTTAATGTCTTCGATCACTTTTGCTTATGAGATAGCATCTTCAAAAGTACGACTTTGGTGAAGTTGGAGGGATGTGGAAATGTGTTTGTGGCAACTCTTGGAAAAGAGTGTTACAAGCTCCAAAGTGGGGAGGCTATGGGTAAGATCATGGATAATTGCTCTCCATATGGAAATGAACTCAGTAATGGGTTCATCATCCACCTATCATAAGGCATAGACATTAGAAAATGTGGTCTTTTTCTTGATGTTGATGGAAAAGTGCTCTAGGAAGGAGTTGGCCAACTGCTCAAAGGTATATAGGCTATGGCATGGGAGCATGTTGTACCAATCCAATTTTGGCCCAATGAGGGATAGGGAGAAGGTACGCAACATAAGAGGGTTACTACTATGAAGCTGGTAGCAAGACGAGCGGTAGTTGCTCACATGTTCTCTAGGGTCTTCCTTACCTCTATACTTGTCAAATTTTGGTATTTCGAAGTGATAGGGATAGGGAGGAATAGGGACTGATGGGTGAACTAGCTCATTGCATAGTTCATCATAACAAGGCTTTTGTGGCCCATAGCTAGAGGTGCACAGGTTCAACATTTTGACTTCATCTCGCAAGAGTTGAAGTTCAGGTGTCATAGGAGTCGAGGGTTGGGCTATGGTAGGCTGACCCTATGGATGTGGTGGATATTGGTATTGTTGTTCTTCACAATATTATGGAGAATATTTTTGTGCCTGATCATGATAAGGTAGGTACTAGGTGACATGTGTTGTCATGTCTATGGGCACACTAGGTTGTGGGGTAGGTGTCTATTGAGGATAATAATACTATGACTGGGCAACATGTGGTTGTGGCATGGGTACTTGTTGGTTTGGAGCCTACTGTACTGGTTGGACCATGGGTGGTGATGACCAAACTAGAGGAGGCGTAAAGAAGCTAGGTGCAGCTAGTGGTGGTGTAGGTGTCGATACTACTAATACTAGGGGTGGTCGAGATGAGGTATCAAAAGATGGAATCTATCTCTACCCTAGAGGGTAAGAAGTAGGGAGGCTACACTACGTAGAATAGCCTAGCTGAGTGGGTGGGTATGCTACCGATATTGATCCATAGGTAGGATGGATATTGGTAGTGGGAGCCTAAAAAGGAGGAGGTGGTGGTATCCTAACAGTTGTCATAGGCAAAGGTGGCTCCAAAGGTTGGGTATCATACAGTCCAGATACCTAGGATATTGGTGGGAAAGCTACCAAAAAGGTGGGATAAGCTACCGAGGTAGGAGCTTGGGTTAAGGGGAAAGTGTATGTGTACACTCCCTCTTGGGTTTGTGCATCTTGTGTCTGAAGGGGCTACTAGGAGGTACCTTCAGATATGGTGAAAAATGGCTCTTGGGAAGATGATGGTTGGTACTCTTGTGAAGAGTATGGGTGTGAGGTTTGAGGGAATGCTTATGGTTCCTACTGGGAAGGGATCTATTGTGTAGTTTGGAAGGATGGCTTCTAGATTCCTATAGTGGAGGAGGATGGGTCAGACACCATTCCTATGGTAGGGGTGAATGATGTGACCTCAGGATGGGTATGGTTTAGGAGTGAGGAATCATTCTCAAAAAGGGATTGAGATAGATTTTGGAAGAAAGGATGTGCAAATGTGGGTGAAGTAGGCATGACCTCCTCATCTATGGTAAATAATGGAGGAGGTTGTCCTAGTGCTGTGTATATTACATGGTCATAGAACGTGGTCGATGGATTAGGTGAGGATGGGGCTGAAAGGAGTGGGTAATCCTCTATGAGTGAAGTAGCAAGGGCTTCACTCAAGGTTGATGCCTCATCATGAGGCATCATGTGTGTGAGTTGTACATCGGATTCTATGCATGAATCAGATGTGTCTATGGTCTTCCCCTTCATGATCGAAGGAGTAAGAGTGGACTGACTAGAGGAAGGGGGAGGCCATTCCTCCATAGAGCGTGATTGCTCATGCGCTCTACTACGGGTGACCATAGGCATAGTAGCATGTGTAAAAGGGGTTTTTAAGAATAAACCCTATGTGATGTAGACTCAACTATGTCTAATGTGAGTGTGAAGTAAGTGACATGTTGTGTGTAGCAAGACAATATATAGTGTAATGTGTTGAGACCGGTCCATGATCATGCAAACAATGGTAGACCAGAATCAATTCTAACTACTAAAAAAGTAAAAGTGTTTTGTTCATTTTGTGTGTTGTAATGTTGATACTCCCTAGGTAGAATCAAGGGTAATGGAGTGAATATTCTAGAAAATCGAGAATGTCATCAATATCAAACCTCCTACAACACCCAAAGATGCACAGAATAGAATGGTATCGCAACGTGCAAATGGTGACCTATATGGAAGGTACGGTAAAATGATATCCTAAAGGGGGAGAACCCACTATGCTGAAGCGAGTTCACAAATTCCTCTCATGAAGAGAGGTGGCACTGTCTAAGACCTACTACCGGCATACCCATGCTTTCGCTTCACCCTCGGGTGGGCTTAGTCAAGAACGATAGTTACCAATTCCATAAATTATACTAGCCTTGTGGATGAAGGTGCTAATCCTATCCCACTCTGTAGGTAACCATTGGTGATGAAATCCAGGGCCCAATCACAAAAGTGGGGGATTTTTTGATGATGAAATCTAGAAAACCACTCCTATGGGGCTACTAGGTGTCTAGGGGGTGAGCTGATGGAGAGTGAAACTCGATCCACACCAGTCTCGAGCGATGGATTGGGGATGAAGTCCAATCTCACCACTTGTTTAAATACCATGTGAGTGTGTGTGGGTTTGTGTTTTGCTAATGGTGTTTGCAAGGTAAGAAACTAACTAATTGCCTTTTCAAAAGAAAACTAATCCTAATGCCTTTTCGAAAGCAAATGATTAGATAACTTGTATTCTTTGTAAAGAAATGGTCTAGCCTAAATGCCTTTGTGAAGCAAATTAATCTACTTTGCAAAACATGGAAACATGCAATCCAAATGTTTGGAATAGAGGGGATTATGAAACCCTAACTTGAACTTTTAGAATGCAAAATTCTTTCAGAGAATGTAAGAGGGGATTAGAAACCCTAATTTTACTTTAGAATGTAAAGTTCCTTTTAGCAATGGAAGCTTATCAACAAAGGAGGAACAACTTAGGTTTATGCTACATGCAAAGTACAAAGAGAAAAGCAAATTTATTTGAGAAATAAATTTATGCAAGTCACTGGAAAGTTGCAGGTCCTAAAAATTTCAGAAACCCTAAGGATTCGACAACTTTGCAATGAAAGCAAAACTATATCTAGCAATGATTATTTAACTAGTTAGTGAAGTTTTTGTTTCCAAAACTTGCAACAGAGGTAGAAAAAGTGAAAATACCTACATTATGATGCTAAGGGGGGTTTTCTTGGCCCCTAAAAAGATCACCCTAGTTGATTTGGGGGTTTTTGAGGCTTCTATACTCAAATCGCCACCCGGGGGGTGAATTCAGTTTTGAAGGCTCAGATCTGATATCTGATAGTCCAGAGGGCCTTTTTGGGTTGCAGGGAGGTCTGAGATAACAAGATATTTAGATTTTGGGGCTCTAAAATGCACTTCACCACCCGAGGGGTGAATTGATAGATAGTTCATGGGGAGGGGTGAATCAGCTATAGAGGCTTCAAATCAGGGCTCTGATGACCTAGGGTGGTTCCTAGGGTTTTGGAGGTCTCTATGGTAGATAACTTTGGTACCTACAAGACACAAAAATAGAGGACAAAGTTAGATTTACTTAAAATAATTAATCTAGCATTATCCATTGTGGGGGTCCCATCGGGCGTGCCAGAATGAAACGGTTAAAAATGACATTTGATAATTCAACACAAGATAAAACATGCATTAAATGGAGAAACTATGTTCCATTGATATTAATAAAAATGTGTTACAAGAGGGACATGTTGCCCTTTATCCATTTCTATTTCCAACAAGGTTACAACCAATCTGATGCCTTCTTCGATCATCCCTCAATGAAGGTGGGCTTCTTTGTATGTGGGCCACCACATGGTTTGCTTGTTTGCTGTTGTTCTTCCTCTCTAGATCTACTGAATAACCTACAAAAGAGAGTTAGTTTGTTGAGGGGCTTGCCTTAGTCAGGCCCCATGTTTAAGAAGATGAAATGACTATAAAAACATGATAGAAACTGAAATAAATGATACAAAAGGACATAAAACACCAAAATGGAGCTTACCTGCCAGATCTGGGTCGATCTGGACACTGTAGACCCACTTCACCACCCGGGGGTGAATTAGGGCCAGATTCATGGGGCAAGGGGTGATCTGAGCTGTGAGGTCCCTTCTGCAAATCTACTTCGGTGGGTCGATCCCTAGGCAGCTGGTGTGCCTCTGTCTGGTGTCAGAATCGGACTATGTACGTCGAGAAATGATTGTTCAATGTTTGCTTTCCATTTTAGCAGAGTAACTGTACTTTGTTAACTTTGTGAGAGATCTCTAATTTGGGGTTTAGGACCCACTATTTATAGGCAAAGGCAAGGTGCAAGGGGGGTTAGATAGACTAAACCTAGGTTTGATTCTGACTAGGGTTAGGTTAGGAAATGCAATGTGGCAACATCACATTCCTTATGAGAAATATCTCATCCTCACACATGTGTGAGGATGGATTAGGGCTAATCCTGATTAGGAGGTCTTAAGTCAATTTAGGACATGATTATTTTTTCTTAGGAAAATATCCCAACAAACCCTAATTTCACACATGTGGGAGGATGTAATTAGTGTTAATCAAGATTAAGGGTTCTTTTAATCAAATTTTCCCTAAAAAGGTGACTTAAGTGAAGTCAACATTAAATTAGAATTTGGTAATTGACTTGTTAATTGTTTTGGTCAACTAATACCCCGTGGGGGCCTCAATTGCATGCGAATAGACCGTCGAATGATATCCCAATGCACCGGATGTGATTTGGAAGGCTTATGAGGGTTTAGGACCTGAAATCCGATGGAGTGATACATGGAAGTCTACATATTGCTATGGCGAACTATGGCAATCTACGTATTACTATGCATGACTACGCATGACTACGCATGACTACGCATGACTATGATAGCCTACAATAGCCTAGGGATGTCTGGAATCACCTATGGATACGTAGAAGTAGCAATGTGTGACTTTTGGGTGTCTACATGTAGATACCTTGATTGGCTCAAAGTTGATGAATGATTTTATGATTGATTGATTGATTGATTGATGGGGAAGGTGTAATTACTTGATTTCTTCAAGTTGGTTGGTGATTTATTATGTCATGTGTTATATTGGTGGGGAAGGTGTGATACTTTGATTTCCTCCAAGTTATTTGATGAGTGTGTGATAGATAGATTGATATTTAGGGGAAGGTGTGATACCTTGAACATCCCCAAGTTGGTTGATGATTGTTTGAATAATTGATGGGGAATATGTGAAATTTTTAACATCCCCACCTTGCATTGTGGCTATGTGATGATTGAGTGATTGATGGGGAAGGTGAAATACCTTGAAAACCCACAAGTTGGTTGATGATTGTGTGATAGAGTGATTTATAGGGAGGGTGTGATACCTTGATTACCTCTAAGTTTTTGAATCATTTTATGGGATTTATGGGGAAGGTGTGATACCTTAAACATCCCCAATTTCTTTGAATCATTTGATGTGATTGAATATGTGATACCTATCTTATTCCCAAGTTGCTTGATTTATTGATTATTACTAATGGGAAAGTGTGATACCTTGGTTATCCTCAAGTTGTTAAATCATTTGATGTGACTTATGAGGAAGGTACGATACCTTGAACATCCTCAAGTTTTTGAATCATTGTTTGATTGATTGATCAATGGGAAAGGTGCAATACCTTGAACACCCTGAAGTTGGTTGTTTGCTTGCTTTATTATTGGGGAAGATGTGATAACTTGAACACCCTTAAGTTGGTTGATTGATTTTTTAATTCAGGGTAAAGGTGTGATACCTTAAACACCCCCAAGTTGGTTGTTTGCTTGATTTATTATTGTGGAAGGTGTGGTACCAAAATATCCCCATGTTGGATGATTGGTCATTTTATTGAGGGTAAAGGTGTGATACCTTGAACACCCTCAAGTTGGTTGTTTTCTTGATTGATTATTGGGGAAGATATCAAACCTAAAACATCCCCAATTTGTTTGATGATTATTTGATCGATTGATTAATGGGGAAGGTGTGATACCTTGATTATCCCCAAGTAGTTTGATGATTGATGTGATAAATGTGGAAGGCATTGACTATGAAAATCCCCACTTCGTATTGATTATTGGTTGATGTGACTAATAGGATTTGATTGATTGAATTTAATTTATTGGTGGGGAAGGTGTGATACCTTGAACATCCTCAAGTGGTTTGATTGACTCTTTGATGTGATCGATGGGGAAGGTATGATACATTGAACATCCCCAAATTATTGAATAATTTGATGTTACTGTTGGGGAAGGTATGATACCTTGAACATACCTAAGTTTTTGAATCATTATTTGATTAATTAATTTACAAGGAAGGTGAAATATCTTGAACATCCCCACTTTGCTTTGTGTTTGATTGATGTGATGTTATTGAGTGAGTGCTAATGGATAGAAGAGATATGTTCATATACATTTTTATATCATTCAAAAAATACTAAGACGTGTATCACTACTCATGTTTTTAATTGATTAATCAAGGGTATCAATACAATGGTCCTAACATATATTTGGTATGGGTGAAGGTGGATGGAAGTGGATGGAACATAAAGGTTATGACCCATATTATATTTTCATGTATCCTAGGGAGGAATAATCTAAAAGTATTTTTAGGAAGGTCAAAAACCCTAGTGACATTAATAAAAATCATCTACCGATCAAATAGGCACTTGAAGATACTAAGGTTAACTAGGTTAATCAATTTTTGTCAAGACCAATGTGTGTGTAGTGATTTTTCATTTCTAATTTTGAGCGAGGTTAGACTCATCATTTGTGACTTATACCAATAAGCTAGCTCATTCACAAGCATATATAGGTCTATACAAAATAAGGTCGCTAATGTGATAGACATGTCACCATGCAGAGGGTGTACTCCACTACTAGTCAGGTGTCTATAGTCCCGATGGATATTAACCCCATGATTTGGGAACCTAATAATTCCAAGGATTCAAGATTTTATTGATTTTATTTTGTTTGTATTTTTTTACTTTCTCTTTTTTCTTTGCACTATTCCTTTTGTCAATTCTTAAGGTTAAACCATGTGCATGATAGGATAAACAGGAAATACCATTTACTTTATGGTAAGAGTGATTCATGAGTTTATCTTTCCTAGGCATAAAAATTTAATTAATGTGTGATACATGTGCATGGTCATAGAGAAAACTTGAGGTAACTAGGAAGACTTGTAGCACCTATTCAATGGAGGTTGAGGGAGATACTTGGTATGGATAAAAAACTAGAAGGACCGAAAGATTCACAAAACTAGAGATATGAAACAAACAAGATATCATTTGGGTATTATGAATGGCCATTGGGATGATGGATGGTGACTGTAGTAGAATTTTTTATATAGAAATATAAGACAAATACCATAAGGAAGACACCCTTGATTAACATGACAAAATCAAACCTATCAATATAGACAAAAGCATGGGCTGAATAAAAACCAAAGTATTATTGGTGATGAAAATGCAATGAAATGGAATTATGAGATATGTTTAAATGTAGCGTGCTTTAGAATAGGGTGTGATTGATTTTGATTTTTTTGTAGATTTTTGTAATGATTTTGATTAATTTTAATTTTTAATTATTTTGATTTTCTATTTTTGAGGTTTTTAATGTGATTATGATTGTGGGGAAGGTGTGATACCTTGAGCATGCCTGATTGTTTTATATATATGAATATGAGAAATGAGAAATACCTTGAGCATCCCTAGATTTTTCTAAGTCTATTATTGTGGAAAAGGTGTGATACCCTAAGCAGCCCCAAATTGTTTTGTGTATGTTATTGTGGGAAAGGTGTGATACCCTGAGAATCCCCAAATTATTTTATGTTTGTGACTGTGAAGAAGGTGTGTTACCTTGAGCATCCCCAAATTATTTTATGTTTATGAGTGTGGGGAAGGTACAACACCTTGAACATCCCAAAATTGTTTTGTCTATGACTATGGGGAAGGTATGATACCTTGAGCATCCCCAAATTATTGGGTGTTTGTGACTATGGGGAAGGTGTGATACCTTGAGAATCCTTAAATTATTGTGTTTTTAACTATGGTGAAAGTATGATACCTTGAGAATCCCTAAATTAATATGTGTTTTATGACTATGGGGAAGTTGTGATACCTTGAGAAACCCAAATTATTGTGTCTTTATGACTATGGAGAAGGTGTGACACCTTGAGCATCCCCAAATTATTGCGTGTTTGTGACTAGTTTATTATTGATTGATTGTGGCTTGGTTGGGAATGTGTGATACATTGAAAATCCCCAAGGTGGTTGATGATGGATGTAAATTGAAGAAAGGGGAATGAAGAAGAATGAAGCCAATGGAAGGGGGTCATACTGATGAGATAGTGAATTCTTATTGATCAAGAAGATCTTGTACTTGATTTTAAAATGTGTAACAATCATCAATGTCATGACCTTATTGATGATGATAGATGTAATAGTTATTTTCCTTGTATAATATAGGTTTATATCTATTGGGACCTTTAGGGAATATGTTAGGTAGAGCAATTTTGCATCCTACAACTTTTGAAAGATTATCGGTAAGGGTTCTGATAGGGGCATCTAGGTACATGATGGACAATGTGGAAAAGGTTGATTTGAAGTTTTATTTGTAAGTGAAGTGAAAAATATGACATAGAGGATAATTGAGGGGGGTGTTATAAAAATATCTTGGTGACTCAATCGTAGCTCAATATTTATGAGCTGGTCCAAGATTTGTTTTAGGTCAGGTGGAGGTGGAGTTGGAAATGAAGTGGCCAAGATAGGATTGAATTGATTGGATATTTTATGAGAATCATGGTGATAAGGAGGAGGACATGAATATGGGAGAGGTGGAGAAGGGGGATAGGAGGAGTGATGGGATTATAAGAATTGGGCCATTTTAGGGGTGTAGGATAGAGAATAGGGTGTTGGAAGGAGATGTGGTAGGTATGGTGTTGTAATAATAAGTGGAAAAGATGAGGGGGATATATGTGAGGAGTTGTTCATGATCATATTGGGACAACACATGGATGACATGATTAAAGGGTGGTGGAATTTGATACCTCATGAGTTGGTTGGATTATCACATGCTATGATAAGGGGTGCTGATAAATACCCAAGTTCTAATTAAGGGGAGTGAGAGGATTGGTGACTATAATATCCCCTTTTTAATAAGATCTCCAACCAAATGTTTAAATGTAATGCAATCATTGATGTCATGAACATTCTACCAATGGTAAACACAATAAAAATATTCTTTGTATGATCTAGGTTTAGGCCTATTTGGGTCCTCTAGTCTTACTTCTAGAAAGGATATCGCTTGCACCTCATAAATTTTTTGAAATATTATCGAACAAGGCTTGGAAAGTGGTATGAAATTGCAAGGGTATCTAGTAGGGCACTTGGGATGGTTATCTAGTTGTGGTGGGGTATTTTAAATTTTAATAGGAAGTGGTGTTGCATGATATGTGGGTTGTTGAGGGGGTGGAGGTTGAGATGGTGGGATTACTAGAAGAGGTGGTAGGGATGGTGGGGTTGGAGGAAGAGGTGGTGGTAAAGGGGTACTCTAGAGGTCATATGCAACATTGGGGTCAATAAGTGTAATTTTGGGGTTTTCCAAAGACATGGGAGTCTGTAAACTAGAAGCTTTAGGAATGACGATATTGATGGGTTGATATGTAGTGTTTGAATCATGTCTAAGATGTTGTTTCTCTAGTGGGTGTGGAGTGTGACAGAGAGGCTCATGGACAAGTTGTCATGAGGTGGTTGTGATGCTTCCCCTTGAGTTGAAGGAAAAGTGGATGGATAGGAGATCTGACGAAATTGGTCCATTGCACCTTGGGTACCAGCTTGAGCTTGAGCTTAGGTTTGGAATTGACATTAAGTCAAGACCATAAGCTTAGAAAGGAGATGTATGGGCTATGGATTTTGAAGGTGTGATGGTGATGGTGTTTATGATGGTAGATTTCTCTATCTACACAAAACAAATCAAGCAAATAATATTATTGATGTTCTTTTTTTTAGTGCACTAATGTATGGGTCCATGTGTTTCTAAGATGTGTCGGGATTATTTTTATTTTTTTGATGTTTGAATTTTTTTTGGGATGTTTTATTTTTATTTTTGTTTTTTCATGTGTTTTGTGAATATAGACCTAAAACTACAAATATGGTGGTGGAATGCAATCTAATGGGTGTGTTGATTCCGACCTATCTTACGAGAAGTAGTACAAAAGTAGATAAAATGGTTTTCTAGAGTGGTTGTTGTGTGAGGTGTCCTAAAGGAGATAAATTAACCTCCCAAAAGAGGTTATGCTATCTAAGTCCTGCTATTGGTCTACCCAAATTTTCACTTCACCCTTGGGAGGGCTTGGACAATAACGATAGCTATAAGTCCACAAATTATTAAACCCCATAAAAAAAGGGGTATCTAGCTTGATCCACCTTGAGATATTCTCAAGAGTGGAGGATTTATTGATGAAGAATTCTAGAAAACCGCTTGTAGGGGATGCTACAATGTCTAGGGGGTGATCCAATAGAAGGAGGTGAATTCCAACATCATTGGTCTCGATCAACGGTTGGTGATAAAATCCAACATTGCTAATGTTTATGATTTTTTTTTTAAGGTTTTATATTTGCTTTTGGTGTTTTTGATTTTTTGTCTTAAAATACCTAATGCAATTTTATCAATGCAAAAGAAATAAATTCTAGTTCTAAAATGATTTTTCACTTAAATATATATATATATATATATATATATATATATATATATATATATATATATATATATATATATATATATAACTATAACTATAAATATAAAGAAAAAATGAAAACCCCTTTTTTTAATCAAAAAAGTAAAAATAAAAATTGTAGGAGCTATAACTAATAAAAATTTGAAAATTATTTTCTTATCAGAAAAAAAAAATTGTAAAAGCTATAAAAAAAATGAAAACCACTTTTTATTTAATCAAAATAAAAATTTGTAGGAGCTATAAATTATAAAAAACTAAAAAAACCCCTTTTAAAAAAAAAATTAAATAAAATAAGAAAATAAGAAGCCTCCTACCTATGGTCTTGCGCTATGTTGAAGATCGATAGTTGGTGGCATCTGTACTCTTTGGCCATCTCAGATTGGATGACTTCTATCTGAGACTATCCACAGTCAGACAGATGCAAGCTGAGGATGTCGTGGGTCTGATAATTTTTATATGTGCACTAATTGAAACCTATGTAAAACTAGAAATAATATAATTATTAGAAATACCATAATGCAATAAGAAAATATGTAATAAGCATAAAAATAGCAAACAACTTAAACTATTGCACAAGCAAAAGTTAAAGGAAATGTACCACCATGATCGCCATCTTGTAGATAATAAAAATATGCACCATATGCAATGCATATGTAAATAAAATAGAACAATAAATAATGTGTATATTATATGCTCTTTAGTCCTCTTTTTGATACAATAAAACCCTTGTAAGGTTGTACAAATATATGGAAGGGATTGCATGTCCTTTTTCTACTATAGTAATTGACGAATGGATTTTTTGTGATCATCGCTTTGCTAGATCTAGATATGGATGTGATGGATATGTGTTAGATCCACTGGATGTGTTGGATGTGCTAGATATTATTTATTGGATAGGATCTGAGCTATCTGAATATGCATTTGGTGGTTGTGTCTAGTGGATCTAAAGGATCAGTTGGCTCTAGATCGATGTTTGGATCTATTGCCTTTGGATCTGTATACCTGTGCACAAATAAACTTTAAAATTCTCAATATATGTCGAACTTGAGGTCCCAATTTAAGCATATGCATGTTTCAACTGATTGTGCATTTTAATTAAATGTGTATATTAAATTAAATATTGAAAGCACAAGGATATGGAAACAAAAAGGAAAGTGCCAAAATAGATGTTTTTAAAACCCAACTTAACGCTTATAGCCTATGTATTGCAAAGTGCATAAAAAGAAAGAGCATAGATGAATTGAAAAAAGATAAAAGCAATATAAAATGCGGCCCTCTTTATTGATATGCTTTTTAAATTTGTGTTACAATACGTCTCCTTCCTTTCTAGGGGATAGGAGCGTCAAATAGATTTCTCGTCACATCCATAGATAGCGGTCCTTCTTCCGCATGCCCACATATAATATGGGCAGACCAAAATGTCACCGCCACTTGTGTATATGATTGTTGAATCCTTCCTGCTTCTCTGAAGTCGAAGACCTGCATTCAAGGAAACAGAAAATATTAGTAGCACCTGCAGATATAATAAAGTGTGTATTTCCCTAGGCCTACTGTTAGTGTATGCATGAAAACATTAAATCGATAATAAAATAATATCATAAAGACCTGAAAATTTTACAGAAGCATGAATATGATGTTAAGAGAGCATTGCAAAAGGAATAGTCAGGAAATTCCTCACTGATTGGTATTCGCTCTAGGGTGTAACGAATTAACCTGCAATAAATTATCAGAAAGTACTCTCTTCAATGTCCTATCTAGAAAGCTCCAAATGACCTGAAAGTTTGGGGTTAGCTAATTGGGGGTATTTTGATATGACCCAGATGGTCAGATTTCTCCAATTTGGCCTCTATCACCTAGATTTTGATGATGCCATCTGCAAGTTAGTAAAGGCAAGAAATGACAAAAACCTGGTCAAAATTGCTCAGAATGAAATGAAATTTAAACCACAACCTATTTAAATTACCTAGAATCAGATTCAAAATAAAAATCAGATAAATATGCCACATATTTATATTCATTCCAGGGTGGGACGAATTAACTTGTAATAAATTGTCAGAAAGTACCCTCTTCAATGTCCTGTCTAGAAAGCTCCAAAAGACCTGCAAACTTGGTGTTAGCTAATTGGGGGTATTTTGGGAAGACCCAGATGGTCATATTTCTCCAATTTGGCCTTGATAACCCATATTTCAATGATGCCATCTACAAGTTAGTAAAGGCAAGAAATAGCAAAAACCTGATCAAAAGTGCTCAAATGAAATGAAATTTAAACTACAATCTATTGAAATGACCTAGAATAAGTTGCAAAAAGAAATACAATGAAACCTACCATAGATTTCTATTCATTCCGGGGTGGAGCGTTTAGCACTGTAACAGTTTGGGGAGCGCCCGGGGGCAGGACGCCCACCATTTGGGACACTATTCCGGCACCAATCCACTTGGGATAGGTCCAAAACTAGTTATGGGGTGTTTTAGACAAATTTTGTGAAGTATTGTGGCAAAATGCTAGGGTTTGGGTCCTAACATCCCTTTCAAATGAGAGATTAAGGATGTATAAAGCACAAATCGCAAGTAGGTATGTAAATTGGCAACACTTCATTGCTCAAATGCTCCCTCATTGTATATCTTTTGGGTGGGAAAACTCCCCAATTTATAGACCTAGGGTCTCTCTGTTTGAATTGCGCATGCGAGGTCGCAACTTGAGTAAACTGTCCTATTTTCAGAGAAAAACTAGTTCCCTAATTTAGAATCTCCTTGCATGAGGTCTCTAAAATAAATACATGCATGACTGAAGTCTCTCTTCTTGAATAAAAGCTATTCCTCATAATTGCATGGCCTGAAGCCTCAGTTAACTGGTGGAGTTACCGAGGTTTGACTTTTTTTTCCAGTCAAACCTGCTATTCACCCCACCCTAGAGCAATTGCGTAATCGTCCCTAGGTGGGACGAGTAGAGAAAAAGGTGCCAAAAAGGTGTAAAATTGACCTCTGACCTTCCAAAATGCTTTTGGGAGTGGTTAGGACCACTGTTTAACCTCTGGGCACTACCCTGGGGGCTGTGTGTGTCAATGTGATCAGCGCTTGTTGTCACATAATCAGATTGGTGTTGTTTTGGTGTCTACAGATGCCCCTTTTTGGGAAGCGTTGTGCAAGGCACAGCGCTGAGCAAAAATAGATAACCAAAGCACTAATGATTAGGGTTTCTCAGTAACCTAACCAACTCTTGATGCCCCAAGTATGGAAAGGGCATGCATTCTTGAATCTTTGCTTCTGACGAGCTAAGGAACTTAATTCAAGTGTTAACCTTTTTCGGTGAGGTGTTACTTGAGCTTGGACATTGATCAGTCATGAATAGGCAAAGGGCACATCCTTTTGTCTGTGGGAACCTTGAGTTCATGATTCATGAATTCCAAGTGTTTTATCAGCTTGTGATTGTTGCTTGTTTGCTGCCCCAAGTAGGAGCATGATTGTCTTTGTCAATGATCCTTTGAATGCGTGTCATTTCCTTGATTGGGTGTGTTTTTGTTGATTGGTGACTAAGTGTGACTACCCCCTCAAGCGACGAATCGATGAGGGAATGACCAACATGAGAAAAGAGACGAGTCGCTTGACCCAAGATGACTTAAGTAAGGGTGCCTTCAGGTGTTTTACCGTGGAATGCATAAGCAACTTCTAAACATTTTGACCTATTTTTGGTGGGTTTAAACCCTTTTTGTGACGCATTTTGGAGCTAAAATTGTCAAGAATCCGTCTTCCCATGGAGCGGTTTGGCTAGGATAGCCTTCTTAGGGAGTAGGATAGGGAAAATTTGTGACCCCAACATTGGTTTTGGATGCCAAGAATTTCAGGCGCAAAGGCGCCTTCGTTCAACAATGTTATTGCTATTTTTGGTTAGATTTTGACCCTTTTTGGGATGCCATTTAGGGATGAAATTCTCAAAAATCTGTCCTCCCGTGGAGTGGTCCGGCTATGGTAGCCTTCTTAGGGAGTAGGATAGCGAGTATTTGTGACCCCGACATCTGTTTTGCATGCCTAGAATGTCAAGTGCAAAAGCACTCTCATTGGACAGTTTTATTGCTTTTTTTTGGTGCATTTTTGTGCATTTTTTGCTATTTTTGAAATTTCTGCTCTGTATTCGTCCCTGGGTGGGACGAATTCCTATTGAGCATTCGTCCTAGGGAGGGAAGAGAACTAACCACAGTGCTCATCCCAAGGGGGAACGAATACAAGCTCAAAAAGCCTTTTTAAAGGCCAAAACTGAGTTTTGGGCTCATTTGCATTGGTTTTTCTTGGCGATTTGGAGCTCTGAGGTGGAGGAGGTCAATTCTACAAAGTGAAGCGCTGCTAAATTTTTCTTGCGACCATGAGTGCACACACCAGATCGAGTGATGGATCCGAAGCACTACCAGTGGGTGCCCTTCCTCTTTATTGTTTTGTATTGCTATTGAAAAATTGCAAGTTGGTTATTTTTTTGTGTTTTTGTTTATTTTGTTGTTTACGGTTAAAATGAAACCCTAGTCTATCAAAATTATCACTTAGTTTAAAACTTAGGATAACTCTAGTCAACAAAGATCAGAAGTTAGTTTAAAAAATTAGCTAAAAAACTTAGTTTATAACTTAAAATATCGCTGAACCGGAATTGAACCAAATTCAAAACGTAGGTGAAAACTGAACGTAAAAACGTAGCTCAACCCTAGTTAGTTGTGTTTGTGTTTTTTTTTTTTAATTTTCTAGTTTAAAGTTAAAAACCCTAGGTCTGAAAATTATTTTGTGACTATTTTTGTTTGTTTTTTAAATGATCCGTTAGAGTGAAAAACCCTAAAACTGACCAATGATTGTTTTTTTTTTTTGTAATTGTTTTTGTTGTTAATTAATCAGTTAGAGTTAAAAACCCTATATCTGACAAATTACATTTTGGAATGCTGTTGTTTTTTAATTTATCGGTTAAATTGAAAACCCTAAAGCTGACAAATGATTTTTTTGTTTTGTAATTGTTTTTGTTGTTAATTAATCAGTTAGAGTTAAAAACCCTAGATCTGACAAATTAATTTTGAATTACTATTTTGTTGTTCTTTTGTGCTGTACATTTTGCTGCATTGCTGTATATTCCATGTTAGTGTTGTACAAATTTTTTATTTTTTTAATGTTTTTATGTTGTTTTATTTTGCAGGTGGTGAAGAACCGGTACCGGGTACCCACTATTTTTACTGACGTGCATGCAGCGCTAACTTTGGCTGACTAGGACTGGCTTGATGCCCTTGGGCTCAAGAAGGTGACTCGACTGGAGCCTGTGGTCAGGGATCGGGCCTATCTGACGACCCTGATCAATCTATGGGATCCTTAGACCAACACCTTCCATATCCCAATAGGGGAGATGACAATGACCTTGGAGGATGTCTATCGGATTCTTCAGATTCCAATAGACAGACTACCGATCCGGATGACGCCATGGGATCAGAGGTCAGCAATACTGATACGTTGTTTTGGTCATGGGGAGGATTTAGGTGTGGAGAGACCCATAGAGAGGGAAGAGAGTGACTTCTAGATGGGTGGTATACTGGTTCGATGGTGGCTAGAGAGTTGGGAGTGAGGCACGCATTACTCATGGGCCTCATTTCCAACATGCTACTTCCCGACTCGTCGGGTGCGAGGTTCCGATGGAACCTGCTAGAGGTGGTGTTCAAGCTGGTGGAGTGTCAAAAAAACACACCAATGATTATGAGATAGGGACAGACTCTACTAGCATAGCTCTATGATGAGCTGTACGAGGTCCACTACTAGAAGCGAAAGGGGATCAGTTGCAACTACTTGTTGCAGTGCTGGTCTTGGCAGCACATAGCAGTGGAGAGGCCTGCGGGGCTGCCCTGGATGACTCGGGTGGAGATGGAAGATCAGGAGATCAGATACAGGGTACTATGGTGAAGGTTAGAGGAGCAGGGTTAGAGTCGATGATGGGCAGGTGCCGTAGGGCACTATGTTGGTGCCTTTGTTCGGCTTACTCCAGGGGAGGTGTTCTGGCACCCCTACCGGGACTGTCCAGCCTGGCCTGAGGTGGGAGAGTGGATATGAAGGGTACGAAGGGGGTGATGGCTGATTGGACATCATGGGACTGAGTAGGAGTTCTTCCCATATGGCCAGGTGACCCGACAGTTTAGGGTGCACTAGGGGATGCCTATTGAGCCCGTGATTTATCGGTGCTAGGGAGATGAGTAGACTCTAGACCGACCAGTCGTTGCACCACTTGGCGAGGAATCAGATATGGCTATTGAAATTCTAGATGTGGATGACATTGGGGTTACTATAGTATGAGTAGTGGTGGACTCTACGACAATGGCAAGGCGAGGGGCCTCTAGGGGGTGCAAAGGTAGAAGCAGTAGGGGATGAGGGTACAGAGGCACCAGATGAGGGTTGGGGAGTTTTGCATGATGATGTAGACATGGTGGAGGTTGAGGATGTTGGAGGGGAGTTTGGGGGACCAGATCAGTCAGAGATGCAGGACGTCCCAGAGCAGTGGGAGCCAAAGCAAGCTACTATCCTGGATTCGCCTATGCCTCAGGCAGGTTCGAAAGATGTGGAGGCAAGATAGGGCATGGAGATAGCGCGATTGGAGGAGCTGTTGCGGAGATGAGATGGGGAGCTGGGAGAGGCTTTGTAGGAGAGAGATATTCTATGGAATCAGCTAGCAGAGCAGGAGAATGCATCGGCTGCATCCCACCAGCAGGAGGGGGATACTGATGCAGCTCGGGAGAGGGATCTCCTACGAACGTAGCTAGCACAGCGTGACGATGTAGTAGCTTACTACCATCGATGGGAGGCAGAGTGGGGTTGGTGGGAAGCATATTGGCATCAGCATCGGATGGATATGGAGGGAGAGATTATCCACCTTGGTGGGCGGATACCTGAGCCCCATGGATGTGGCTCTTTGCGGTGGACGAGAGACAGTGATACTGAGCAATCAGCATCATCCCATTGTCGACGGCTAGATGAGGGAGGCACTAGTGGGCGGGAGGCAGGGGCGAGCAGCAGTCACCCTGAGAGGTTTCAGAGGACCCAAACCATGGGGGGTAGTTCTCATCACATCGATCCTGCATGATCATGGTGGCCGACGCCCTTGGTTTGGGGGTTTTTGAGTTTTTGGCTATTGTTGTGGGGTCAGAGGACCGGTTCATAGTAGCCTGCGGGCATTTTTGATTATACATATATAGATGACTCTTTTTTTTGGGTGTTTATGCGCTTTTCATGGTTTGTTTTTATGTACATGTATTTACATTGATGTATGCAAATGCTTTTATGAATGCGATGTTTCTAATTTGTATGATGTATGCATATGGAATGAATGAAATGATTTGTTGATAACTTGTCGATGCACCATAGACTGTACAAGACTTGATAGACTAGCTGTACGAATGGGATGACTGTGTGAAATAACTTTGCATGTGAAAACTTTGTTTTTGTATTTTGCATATTTTCTGATGATGATGTATGGAATAAAATGTACCAGTTGTTTTAAAATGTAGTTAAGCTTTTCAGAGATTCAGATATTTTAACTAACTAGCCAAGACTATGCATTTATCTCGCAAGACTTTTGAACAAGGTATAAATTCGACTTGAATGTAACCAAGTTATTTCACATCCCTGTGTGTGCAATTGAGTTCGTTTATGTGGTATTTGTCAGGATACCGCCATTTCTAGATAGGCTATCAACCAAACCTGTACTGAGGATCACCTAACTAGCTCCACTAACTTTGTTATTGTATTTAGCAAGATTAATCCACAGAACAATCTAAGGTACCATAAGCTAGCTCATCCACATGCAAACATTGGTCTGCTCACACGCAAAGCTAATGTGACAGACATATCATCATGCGGGTAGGATACCACCATTGCCGGGTAGGTCGTCCACCAAACCTGTAATGAGGATCACCTAGATGGTTTTCGAATGCTGAGAATTCCAGGGATTCAAGTTCAAGATTTTTGTTGGCTCAATGGTTCAGGATACTTGCTCGGATATATAGTGATGAAAATCATTGTTTATTTTTCTCTTGTTTTGTTTTTTTGTTTTTTTTTTTGAGCAAGGATTTTGACTAGTGGTGATAACCACTGTTATTTGATTTTGTATTTTGAGCTTTGTAAGGTTGAGTTTGTGAATGGCATTGATTCTTTTAGGCCTTGGGGATGACTACCCATCCTGTTCAGGGATGTGTAGTACGAATCCTTACAACTTTGGGAACCAAATGGGATGATGGAGATTATGAAGTAAGGGCATTGATATTTTGGGCCTTGGGGATGACTACCCATCCTTAGCAGGGACGTGTAGTACGAATCCTTACAACTTTGAGACCAAAGGTGAGTGTAATGATGGCTTGTGGAAATGTTGTTTGTGAATGGTCATTGATTCTTTTAGGCCTTGGGGATGACTACCCATCCTTGGCAGGGACGTGTAATATGAATCCTTACAACCTTAGGGACCAATGGGGATTTTTGAATTTTTGTTAGTGGTGAAAACCATTGTTGATTAGAAGGAATGGATGGGGAAGAGCTTGTCCTTTTGTCAATTCTCAGCATTCTTGAACCATTCGCACAAGGGGATGAACAGGCTAATCTTTCACCTATGGTACTCTAGACTGCTTTGTAGTTTTCATCTTACGTTCACACAACTTAGGAATTATTTTATGTGTTTTAATTTGTGTAGGGATATTACATAACGAGGCGTGACCCAAGTAAAACTTTCCTGTGTACAATCTATTTGACTTTGTACAATTTTTGGCTAGAAAGTTAAAGATAGCTGAATGACGAAAACCCTAAATACATTAGGAGACAACTGAATTTGCTAAAAATGGGGATGGTGTGATGCGGGATGTATGCATTGATAAAATTGATTTTATGTGAAAAATGAGAAAATTGCCGAGCAATTACAGTCTATGGTGCTTTTGACTTGTATGACCTAGCGAATATGCAATGTATGGAGGTGATGCCTAATGCAACCTATTTTTTTTTTGTAGTTTGATATTTAAGAGTATGCATGAAAAAAAAAAAAAATTATTATTTTTAAGTGATTTTTGATGATTTTTATTGTTTTTGTTGGTTTTTGAATATTTGTGTTGACCAAGCGGTTATGGTAACCCTTGGAGCTTTTTGTTTGACCAAAGGGTTTATGGATACCTTTGGGGCATTTTAGGTCGACCAAGCGATTAAGGGAATCCTTGGAGATTTTGGTTTGACCAAAGGGTTTATAGACACATTTGGATCATTTTGGGATTGACCAAGCGATTGTGGAAATCCTTGGAGCTTTTGTGGTTGACCAAAGGGTTTATGGACACCTTTGGGGCTAGGCCAAGCTGATTGGATCGGTTGCAAGGCCTGAGAAGGTACGTGTGTCAAATTGGCATGATGTTGACACTTCACGCACTTCTTCACATATGTGCAACAATATCGCTCTAAATATGGCCAATAATAACCCATGCGGAGAATGCACTTTGCGATGGCCATACCGCTGAAGTGGCCACCACATGTACCATCGTGGGCTTGGGTGATCGCCCAAGCGGACTCCTACTGGTCCAAGCAACGGAGGAGGATTCCTTCATAGCTCCGATGATACAAAATGTCTCCTAGAAAGACATGTTTTTTCGCTTTCTATTTGAATGATATTTTCATGGCTTGTGTCAATCCAAGTGGGAGAGTACCTAGCTTGAGGTAATCCCTTAGGGGTGTGTACCAATCCTGCTAATCAAAAACCTCGATGGTATGAATAGCCAATCCCTCTTGAAGTTCATCCCGAGAAAAAGCTGAGCGGGAAAGAACTTGTAAAAATAGTGTTATGTTGCTATTAAGAGGGGTAGGGGAGAACAAGGACCCCCAGTTGGCTTGAGTCAAAAAATCTTGGATTCGAGAGAACCTATCCGGAGATGGTTCAATCTAGATCAAGTGGATTCCTAGCGTGAGGTCAGAGCTTGCACGCTCCATCGTGGGTTGTGATAATGTCTTGACCTGAATAGTTGTCATCTCACCGAAAGGGTCTTGCGGGATTAGTGACCCCAAGGAGGCCATAGTATCTGCAAAATGATTCGATGATCGAGGGAGTGCCTCGATGTCGTACCATTCAAGTTGTGCCAAAAATTTATCCACAAGGGCTTTATAGGCCTGCAAAACTGGGCATTTACATTGGAATATCCCCTTAACTTGATTGACAATTAACAACGAATCACCAAATATGTTCAATCATTTAATGTTCATGGTGACTGTTGTTTGAAGACCTATGAGCAAGGCTTCGTATTCTATGTTTTTATTGGTACACGAGAAGTCTAATTTAAATGACAGAGGCATTGGAGCCCCTTGCGGTGTGAAGAATACAATTCCCTCGCCACCTCCTTGCTCACACTTAGAACCATCAAAGAATAAGGTTATGTCAGCCTGTGACTCAAGCTCATCAGAATCTGGCGATTCAAAAACATGGAAGACCCCATCATATGGTAATTCTACGATCAGAGGCTGATTGTCTTCAAGAGGAGCCTCTGCTAGTTGATCGATGATGACTTGAACTTTTATGGATTTTTGTCCAATAAACTCTATGTCAAACTCCATCAACAACATGATCCATTTTGCCATGTGGCTACTATGATAAGTATGACTCATCATGTATCGCAATGGATTCTCCTTAGACACAACATACGTCTTATTCTCAGCATGTAATGGTGTAGCTTCTTGGTAGCAAACACCACCGCCAAGCGAAGCTTCTCGACGTATGCATAGTTAAGTTCATAACCGACCGGGGTGCGGCTAAGATAGTAAGTAGCCTATTCTTTGTGCAATTCATTGTTCTGGGATAGCATGGCACCCAGTGCAACCTCAGTAGCTGAGATGTATAAGTAGAATGGCACTCCTGGTCTAGGTGGTGCCAATACTAGAGATGAAGCCAAGTATTGTTTAATGTCATCAAAGGTTGACTAGCACTCGTCATCCCAGTGAAAGGCTACCCCCTTGTGCAATAATTTATTCATGGGTCGGCACTTGTCAGATAACTGCGCTATGAAGCGTTTGATTGACGCGACATTTCCCTGTAGACTTCTGAGCTGCTTGATGGTAGTTGGGGAAAGCATTTCAAGGATTTCCTTGACTTTTTTTGGATCCACCTTGATTCCTCGCTTGGAGACTATGAAACCCAAGAGCTTTCCAGATGTGATGCCAAATACGCACTTCTTGGGGTTTAATCTGACTTTATGCTCAATGAGGCGATCAAGGACCTTGCGTAAGTCATCGAGATGATTTGGGCGCAAAAGAGATTTGGCCAACAAATCATCCATGTAATCTTCCAAAATTTTGTGCATGTAATCGTGGAAGATGTACGTCATGGCATGTTGGTAGGTGGCGCCAACATTTTTAAGGCCAAAAGGCATGACCTTATAACAAAATATCCCCCAAGGCATTGTGAACGCCATTTTTAGTTGGTCTTCCAGATTAATACAAATTTGATTGTATCTTAAAAAACCATCCATGAGGGAAAGAATTTCATGGCCCGCTATAGTGTCTACCAATGCGTCGATGCTAGGCAAGGGTAAATCATCCTTAGGACTCGCTTTGTTGAGATCTCAAAAATCGGTGCATATGTGAATCCTCCCGTCGAGATTTTTGACGAGAACCATGTTAGACAACCATGGTGGGTAATCCACGCAGATGACAAACTGTGCATCCAACATCTTTTGTAGTTTGTCTTGGACCATTAAGGCCACTGTTGGGTGCATCTTACGTAGTTTTTGCTTCATTGGCTTGATTTTCAGATCAAGCGTTAGATTATGCGTGACTAGCTACGGGTCTAGTCCTGGCATGTCTTTGTATGACCATGCAAAAACCTCCTTCTTCTCTTTGAGAAGGGCAATGTAATCATCTTGCTCTTCGAGGGAGAGACTTACCCCCGACTTGATGATTCGCATGGATTCATTGGATCTATGTCGATGTCTACGTCAATTGTCTCCTCGAATGACATGTGGGATTCATCCTCCAACTGGTGTGGAGTTGGGATCAGGTGGATATCATTTGCTAAATTAAGATCATCGTTAGGAATGTCGGGTTCCTCTTTAGCATGGAAGACATCCTGAGTCTGTCTGGGAGTGAAATGAAACATCCCACCACAAGGCCAGTACTCTGATGGGGATGGTGGTGTGTCAACGTGATCCCAATCTATAGCCTCTATGTCTAGATGCAATGACCATGTTGGGTTGGCTGGATCATGGATGGGGGCGGTCAAGTCAATGGAGATCATGTTGATGAAATGATTGTAACCTCCATTACCGTAGGTGTGATGACTATGACATTTTGGATGTTCTTGGTGCTTTGGATCTGGCTCTGTAGGCACTGGCACAAATGGATCGGCCCTATGCATGGACATGCATACAGGGTCTGCCCTAGGCACTGATGGTTTGATAGGGTCTCCAGGCAAAAGATGCTCTCTGTGTACCTGGAGTGGCGGGTGCAGTAATTGCTATAACTACGTCGGGTTGAGATGTCACCTATGTCTTGGCCCTATGTGCAAGTGTTCAAACATGTCATCTATGCCTAAGGGATACTGTTGTTGCATTTGTCACATGTGGTTGAGATAGGCCATCTTGATTTCATCTTTGTAATCACTATCAGAGATCCAAAGGCCTTCGTTTGTTGCAACAACGGTTTGTGACATATGGGGCTCATCTTGTTCGAGAAAATTAATGTGGTCCCATTGAGGTTGGTTCGCTCTCTGTGGGGGGACCTAATTTTCTTGAGGTGTCATATGCTCAATTGGAGCATCCAATGGGAACATTGTCAGGAAGCTTTCCTGATCGTCATTCATGGGATAAACCTGGGAATGATTGCTTCTCGACTCAAGAGGATCCTAAGGTGCAACCTCATAATCTAACTCATCATTCGAAGACCCTTCTTGGTCTTGTCCATACCCTTCATGGGGGTGAGTCCTTGAATTGTCGCCCTTTTCGACCGAAGGGAAAGGGTTGTTAAGGTCAACAAGGTTGTTTGTTCGTAATGGGAAATAATCCCCCAATGTATAAGTTGTATTAGGATTGGCATATGGATCTAATGCCAACCCATCCTTGTTGCCTATCCCTAGGCCTTGCATGTTTTTGACCAAGATGTCTAAGGGCAAAGGGTGATTAAACCCTACGCCTGACTTGTCATAAGGCATTTGGTATCTTGGTTGGCATAAAACATGCATTCCTTGCTCATACCTACCCAACCCATATCCGTGCCAATTGCATTGGCTAAGATATCTCAATGCAAAGTCTAGGTTAGATAGATAATTGACATCCTCAATAAAGGGCTCTTCATCTTCCTCTTCTTGTAGGTAAGGTTCAACGCCATTATCCAGGCCCCCATAAATAAAGTTTGTCTGATTGGGTGGGTAGCCTAGAGGAACCACAGAGCCGATGGGGAGTCGAGGTCTCCCCATGTCCTGCATGGACTCAAGTGTTGGTGTTGCTATAATGTTTTGCACTAGATACTCCCCCAATCCTGTGTTGGCCATCTCAACTATGATTGTTGGCGTTTGAGGGGGAGCGAATGGAAGTTCTCCCTGAGTCCACTCCATGTGGGGTGAACCAGGCATCTCGACTTCCATTCTACTAGGCTTCTCTTCTGTCGAGATGTTGGAAACTAAGGGTGGTTCCTCTTCTAGGGGCTTCTTTCCCTTGTCCTTTGGTGTGGCCACCATAGGTGGCATCATTGTGGAAGGACCAGATGAAGAAGATGGACCTGCCTAGGAATTGAATGAACTTTGAAATGGGAATTCCTGCGTAATCGGACCCTTTTTAGATGGATTTAACTAGAAATCCAAATGCATGGATGGAAGGGTCGACTACGACATTAGTTGCACTAAATTTTAGTATTTGAAAGGCTCAAAGTCTGCTGGGACTACATGCACCTATCCTTCAAATGTATACTTCAAGCATTGATGAGCAATTGAAGGGACACACTTCATGTCCCGGATCCAAGGTTGCCCTAGCAAGATATTGTAAGCCATCTCACCTTCTAAAATGTGGCACAATGTATGAATGGTCTTTTGTCCCACTTGGATGGGTAGGAAAATTGTGCCAACTGTCGAGCATATCACATCATTGAATGCTCGAAGAGTATAAGTGGAAGGTACAATGTGAGATGCTAGCAACTTCAAATGTTTTAATGCGACAGTTGTAATAATGTTACTGGATGAACCAGTGTCTACCAACACCCGCTTATATGGAATCCCGTTGACCCACGCAATAACGTGTAGGGGTGGATCTGCCACATCACCAACCACCAATTTTAATTCATCTTCTCTAAAGGTGATGACTGGTTCTATACATTGTTTCACATGGCCCACGAAGTTGTTGAAAGAATTTGCTTCATGGGGATGCAGCTCAATTGCCTTTAATATCTCCATGAGAGCCTCCCGATGGGGCACTGATTGTTGAATAAGCTCATATATGGAGAGCCTAGCCGACGTGGTCCTTAGAATTTGAGTAAGTCTAGTTCGAATCGTGGCCACTGGTCTAGGCGAGGGAAGTTGTGTAGGGTTCGGTTGAGGTTGTGACGTTGATGGAACTTCTCTTGTGGATGCCACGGGGGCAGCTCCTAGGTATCTCTTGTTCCTTGTCACTATGCTTATCATCCCTACATACCCCTCCATGGGGCAATTCTGTTGCACCTCGTTGACGTGAAGGGGTTTTGCTTGTGCATCATGTGCGGGCAAAGGGTCTCTAAAAATGCCCATTTGTTGGTTGTTGGGTGCTATGGGGTTATCCACTACCAATGTATTATTGTCAATGAGGTCTTGCACCAAACCTTTGAACTTCCAACAAGCATTAAGGTCATGTCCCTTTCATCTGTGGAACCTATAGTACAAATCCTCTCTGTACCCCTTAGGATTTGGTGCATTAGGATCTATGGTTTGAATCTCTGGCAGATTAATCAAATTTGCCGTTGACAAGCGATCAAACAAGGAGTCCTTGGACTCTATGTAAGGCGTAAATTGTCACCTAGGGCGACGCTACTGATTTTGTTCTTGCCTTTGGCTTTCTCTATCATAATTTTTTAGAGGCACCGCCTGATAGTTAGCCTTCTGAGGCTGTGTTGCTTGGGCAGGCTTAGGGGCATTGATAGCAACTTGATTGATCGCGACGGGTTTCTGTTGCGTAGTCCCTATTTTAGTGCTCTTGTTCCATTCTTTTTTCTTAGGCTTGGTGATTTCACCATCCTGTATTTTGATCTCTTCGATGATTTTGGCTTGTGCCAGTGCTTCTTCTAAAGTGGCATATTGTTGTAGCTGCAATAGCACATAGATCGATCGCAAACAACTCTTTGCGAACATTTGGGTCAAGTCAAACATAGGAGGGAGGTAAGGTAGCTTTGAAAGCAACGTCCTCCATTGGTCCCCATATGCCACCATAGATTCCTCCTCATACTGCTTGAGGCTAGCTAGATCGCTTAGTGATGCCTTTTTCTTTAAGCGAAACGTTCTAGGAATGCGTCCACTAGCTGATCTAAGTTATAGATGCTGTGCTTCGGTAATTGGGTGAACCAATCCGAGGTAGGGCCTGCGAATGTGGTTATAAATTTTCTTAATAACAAAGCATCGTTGTCCTGAATACCGAAGCATTGGCTCAAGAATCTGGTCACATCCTCTTGGGAATCTTCTTCCCCTCTAAAGAGTGCCAACTGGGGTAACTTAAAGTGTTCGGGGTATGGAGGTGCCGACACTGACGGATGCACAAGATGACTACGGAGTTGGCGTAAAGTAGGCTTTTGGGGCCCATAAGTCTTGAGCTCCATAGTCTCTAAGCACTCTAGCAACACTTTATATGCATCAGAGGACTTGATCTCCTCCTCCTGGGTTTGCTCCCATTGTGGGTTGTGGGGAACTTGAGGCCTTTGGAGGGGTAGCTGGGTAGCACCCCTTCTGCCTTGATAGGGCATTTCAGCCCATTCTTCTTCTTGTTCATACTCCTCATAAGCTTCTTGAGGAGTGTTTGGCCTAGGCCTATAAACATTGATGGGTGCCCGTGGAGGGTGCCCATCATTGTTTCGAGGAGTGGCCTCCCACTCAGGTCTAGGAGGTCTTAGAGGTAGTGCTTGATGAGGTCATGGAGACCTGTCTCACACTAAGGGGTTGTGCCTCTCATACACTTCTGATTTATGTATGTGAGGGACTGGGACCTTCTCAGGCACATTGTTGTGAAGTAATTTAGTTGTCTGACGCTGAATGCGCTCTTGGTTAAGGCGACACAAATGTTCTAATTGTTGTTGGTCTTGCCTGAGCTGCATGATTTGCGCTTGGCGGGTGGGTAGTTTGGAAAATGCCAAGTCAATTTGGTCCGTCGTCTCTTGTTTAGGAAGCCTAGATGCCTCCCCTACATGTCTATCTCGGTCATGGTGATCCGAGATCCCTATGGGTTGCTTCCCTCTGTCGAGGTTAGCAGCATTCACTTGAGGCTCTGGCCTCAATGAGCGATCCTGATACATTGCGAGTGTGGACGTGCATCATTCCCATGCTGTGTACTACTCTTGAGGAACATAGTGATCTTCCTCATACTCTCTTTCGTATGGGTAAAAGGTGTGGGCAGAATTGTCTTGCCCTATTTGGAGAGCCTGATACTCTGGATATTGCCTAGTGTTTCTAATAGTAATACGGGGCAAAGGAGGGATGAAGAAATCATGTGGCCCCTCCTTGTGGACCCTCTGTTGCTCTAACACTTCATCACTAGGCCACTCATAACGAGTGTCTAAGGGAGGTCTCCTATCTAGGTTAAGTGCCACATGTGGGTTTTCCTCTTGAAAGGATATTTGCTGAGTGGGGGTGCCCCTCAAGGGGGTGCCTCTATAGTCATGTTATGTGATGGCATGATGTGGACTATCTTGTGTACCCTACCACCAAGGTGAGATAACCAAGTCCTCAGGACTATATCGGAGGTGACTTGTCCCCCTTGGTGCACTCTCTACAGCTTCTTCCCGTGATCGGGCTTGGCTACGAGTGTACACCATGGTGATGCTTACCTAAAGATGCGTAGATTCTTTTTATGATTTTTTTGATACACTAAACAAAAAATAGCACACACACACAAGCAATGATTATCTCTTTTTAAAGATTAAAAGTGTGCCCTAAATCTGGTTTAGTGTGTTTTGTTGTTTGTTTTTGAAATCTTTTTGTGAAAACCGTTTAAATGCAATTATGAAGGCTCTTATGACTCCCAAAATGGTCGCCCCTTCAATATACCATTTCCGGACCGATATACCAACCTCTCTATATACCCGCCCTTACGTGAGGGAGACTATAGGTACGTGAGAGCAGATGATACGTGGAACATAGGCGGTACGGAAGGGGAATCGCTCTGTTTATGACACCTACCATAGAAGACTTATCCTCATGCATTGGGAATCACCCCAAGCTACACTTGGTCAGCTTTCATCAGGATTTACATCTAGCAATAGTCGCAATCGGGGTTATGGATGCAATATCTCAAGCCAAGGCGATGATGAAATCCATCGTTGGTCTTGCTCAAGGGTTGGGGTTTTACGACCAACTCCTTGTGTTTAAAATACCACGTGGTGTGTGGGGTTCTTTTTAAGTTGCAAAATTGAAACAAGCAAGCCTCTAAACTCTCCTATGCAAGCAAAAATCAGAGAACGAGAAAATAGAAAACAAAAAATTGACAGAGGGTGTTTAAAACCCCTACCTCTTCTCTGCCTAAATCGGATGTCTCTGAATTTCTGCCTAAAACAATCTAGCGTTTGAAAAATTGGTACCTGTAAGCAAAAAAACAAGCAAATTTAATCAGAATTTTAATCTTAAAAATCAAGGGACAGAGGTCCCACCGTGATCGCCATTGAAAGAACGAGGATACGAAAACAAAAAGGAAAGTGCCAAAATAGATGCTTTTAAAACCCAACTTAATGCTTATAGCCTATGTATTGCAAAGTGCATAAAAAGAAAGAGCATAGAAGAATTGACACAAGATAAAAGAAATATAAAATGTGGCCCTATTTATTGATATGCTTTTTAAATTTGTGTTACAATACGTCTCCTTCCTTTCTAGGGGATAGGAGCATCAAATAGATTTCTCGTCACATCCATAGATAGCGGTCCTTCTTCCACGTGCCCACATATAAGATGGGTGGACCAAAATGTTGCCGCCACTTGTGTATATGATTTTTGAATCCTTCCTGATTCTCTAATTTCAAAGACCTGCATTCAAGGAAACATAAAAGATTAGTAGCACCTGCAGATAGAATAAAGCGTGTATTTCCCTAGGCCTACTGTTAGTGTATGCATGAAAACATTAAATCGATAATAAAATAATATCAGAAAGACCTGAAAATTTGATAGAAGCATGAATATGATGTTAAGAGAGCATTGCAAAAGGAACAGTCAAGAAATTCCTCACATATTGGTATTCGCTCTGGGGTGGGATGAATTAACTTGCAATAAATTATCAGAAAGTACCCTCTTCAATGTCCTATCTAGAAAGCTCAAAATGACCTGAAAGTTTGGGGTTAGCTAATTGGGGGTATTTTGAGAAGACCCAAATGGTCATATTTCTCCAATTTGGCCTCTATCACCCAGATTTTGATGATGCCATCTGCAAGTTAGTAAATGCGGGAAATGACAAAAACCTGGTCAAAATTGCTCCAAATGAAATGAAATTTAAACTACACCCTATTTAAGTGACCTAGAATCATATTCAAAGTAAAAATCAGATAAATATACCACAGATTTATATTCGTTCCAGGGTGAGACGAATTAACCTGCAATAAATTGTCAGAAAGTACCCTCTTCAATGTCCTATCTAGAAAGCTCAAAAAGACCTAAAAACTTGGTGTTAGCTAATTGGGGTGTTTTGGGAAGACCCAGGATGGTTATATTTCTCCAATTTGGCCTTGATAATCCATATTTTAATGATGCCATCTGCAAGTTAGTAAAGGCGGGAAATAGCAAAAACCTGATCAAAAGTGCTCCAAATGAAATTAAATTTAAACTACAATCTATTGAAATGACCTAGAATAAAATTCAAAAAGAAAAACAATGAAATCTACCATAGATTTCTATTCGTTCTGGGGTGGGGCGAATAGGACTGTGAAGTTTGGGGAGCGCCCGAGGGCAGGACGCCCACCGTTTGGGACACTATTTCAGCACCAATCCACTTGGGATGGGTCCAAAACCAGTTATGGGGTGTTTTAGAAAAATTTTGTGAAGTATTGTGGCCAAATTCTAGGGTTTGGGTCCGGATTCGTGCTTCCAATAGTCACCCAATAACCTCCCTTTCAAATGAGAGATTAAGGATGTATAAAGGACAAATCACAAGTAGGTATGTAAATTGGCAGCACTTCATTGCTCAAATGCTCCCTCCTTGTATATCTTTTGGGTGGGAAAACTTCCCAATTTATAGAACTAGGGTCTCTCTGTTTGAATTGCGCATGCGAGGTCGCCACTTGAGTTAATTGTCCTATTTTCAGAGAAAAGCTAGTTCCATGATTTAGAATCTCCTTGCATGAGGTCTCTAAAATAAAGACATGCATGACTTAAGTCTCTCTTCTTGAATAAAAGCTATTCCTCGCAATTGCATGGCCTGAAGCCTCAGTTAACTGGCGGAGTTGCCGAGGTTTGACTTTTTTTGCCAGTCAAACCTGCTATTCGCCCCACCCTAGAGCGATTGCGTAATCATCCCTGGGTGGGACGAATACCAGTCTGAATTCACCCTTGGGTGGGACGAGTAGAGAAAAAGGTGCCAAAAATATGTAAAATTGACCTCTGACCTTCCAAACTGCTTTTGGGAGTGGTTAGGACCACTGTTTAACCTCTGGGGGCTGCCCTGGAGGCTGTGTGTGTCAATGCGATCAGCGCTTGTTGTCACATAATCGGATTGGTGTTGTTTTGGTGTCTACAAATATACATATTAAATTAAATGTGTATGTTCAAGGTTATGCATAAGAGGTTGGACTCAAAATGTACTTGTAAAAAAATGGCAAATCCTAATAAAAATCAAGGTGAATCAATGCGAATCCTAAGAAAATCAAATCAATCATCTTCACACCAAAATTTGGGGTATTTGAAACCATAAAAAGTAAGGTCATATTTTGGGCCAGTTTTGACCCATTAAATCATATTTAAACTTCATAAAAATACCACCATTATATTCGGTTTGAAAAGAGCTTTCCAACGAGTACAAATATGCCTATGTTTGGATGTAGATTGTGGTAAATTAACCCTAAGAAAACATTGGTCTAAAAAATTTTAGGCAAATGGGCTGACATTGAGGGTCCTCATATTTGTCAATTTCCAATTTTGAAAATCCTAATGTTCGCCCAATTTGTGAATATTCACCACTATGCATAACCCTATGTATGTTGAATTACATATGCATGTTTGCACTAATTGTGCATTTAAATTAAATGTGTATATTAATTTAAATGGGTATGTTTAACTGTGTGCGTCTGTTAGAATCCTTATTAGGTATGCATGCATACTAAAAAATATGATGTGAGGATGGAGGTGCAACTACGAGATGTGACAAGTGCAGTAAACTAGAGTCTATTTTTGGAGAAGGGTAATCCTTTCTTGTGCATAACTAGAATGAGGAATGTGAGGTGGACTTAGAGTGAAATAGATATGATGTGGAATGGGATGGAAGGGGGATGTTCTTGTGAGAAGGGGTGAGTGGATGGGTAGCCTAGGTATTAATTAATTAATTAATTGATACTCAGGTGAATGAATATTTAATTTAATATTAATTAATTTAATTAATATTAAATATACTAATTCATTTTGTTTAATTTATTAGTATTTAACGTGCTTGATTTTGGTGTCTACATGTACTTCTCAAAATTTAAATCTAAAGCCTTTACATGTTTTAAATAATTCAAGAAACTTGTAGAAAAAGAAACTAGGAGATCAATTAAGAATCTTTTCTTAGACAAGGGTGGTGAATTTCTATCAAAATAATTTGAATAATTTCTTAGACAAAATGGTATGAAAAGATAAGTAACTACAACTTATTCACCGCAGCAAAATGGTATAGCAAAAAGGAGTTGTTTCATTTTGGAAATGACATATTGTATGCTAAAGAAGCAAATCTTGGTTATCAATATTGGGCATAATTTGTTAAGACTGTAACACACACACACACATATAATATCTCTCATAATAATTCTTAAAATATTACTTGTAAAGAAACCTAAACACACACACACACACACACACACACACACACACACATAATATCTCTCACAATAATTCTTAAAATATAACTTTTAAAGAAACCTAATTAGGATGAAAATCTTCAGTTGCACATCTAAGAATTTTTTGATGTAAAATACACATGCACTTTCCAAAGCAAACAAAATTAGATTAAAAAATCTTATGTTCTTTATTTCTTGGATATGATGATGACAAAAAAGGTTATAGAATAACTGATCCAATTATTTAAAAAAAAACTATATGTGTAGAGATGTGGTTTTTGATGAAGAAAAGAAAACCCATTTTGAATTCCCAAAGGACAATGCAATTACTATCCTTGATATTTCATCAAATAAAGAAGAATATTTAGATGATGAATAAAAAATATTTAATGAACTAGTTGAATATTCTAAACTAATAACCTCACCACAAATAATAGAGAAAAAATGGTATATAAACATGCTTCACTCAAATTTTGAAAATTTGATAGATCTTACTACTACCAAACCTCAAACTTGTAGTATGACAATAACACATATGGGGCTACTGAGCTCAATGAAAAAACCCACAATGATAAAATATTTCATAAGATAACCCAAATGGAAAACAACCATGGAATCATAACATATAGCACTAATGGAGAAAAAAACATGGGATTTAGTTGATCTACCAAAAAGAAAAAACAATAGGATGTAAATGGGTCTGCAAGATAAAATACAATGAGTATGGTTCTCATGAAAAATATAAGATATGACTAGTTGCAAAATTATATACTCAAACAAAAGAAATTGACTATGAAGAAACATTTCTGCCTATAGCAAAAAAGACTACAATTTGTACAAGTTGTGCACTAGCAACTCAATTTGGCTAAAAACTACATCAAATGGATGTTAGAAGTGCATTTATTAATGGTGATATTGAGGAATTATATATGATTCAACCAAAAGAAGTTTTTTTCAAGGAATGGGAACAAAATATTTATGAATTCAATTATTGCTTAAAAAAACCCCCTAGAGCATAGTTTATCAAAATTAATGATCATCAACTACAACACAATTTTTAAAAAAGTTCATTTGATTTAAATATTTATATAAAAAAGGTTGGATCTAAGATAATAATTGTTTTAGTATATGTTTATGATCTAGTAATCACGAGAAATTCAAAAGCATTAATAAATAGTGCAAAGAGTGATTTGGAAAAAGAATTTGAAATGATTTTGGGACTTCTACATTATTGTCTTAGTCTCGAAAATTATTAAAAAAAAAAAAGAAAAAACATCACAATAACCCAGAAAAAATATGCAAGGCCATTACTTGAAAAGTACAAAATGATAAAATGCAAAACCAAAGATACTCCAATGGAACAAGGCCTACAATTATTAATATGTGATGAGTCAGCACAAATTTTTTCTACTATGTATTATAAACTAATCAAGAGCCTTCTATATTAACAAATACTAGACCAAATATTATTTTTTCTATAAATTATCTCTCTAGATTTATGCAAGATCGCAAGAAAATCATTGGAAAGCCATAAAGATAATACTACAATTTGTCAGCAATACCACAAGATATGGTCTAGAGTACAAAAGAAATGATAATTTCTACTTATAAGGATATTCAAATTTAGACTATGCAATCTCAATATATGATAGAAATTCAACATTAGGGTATGTATTTCATATTTGGTTAGGACATGTTTCATGGTATAGTAAGAAAAAACATTTAGTGGCTCTCTCATCAGTAGAAGTAGAATATCATGTAGCAATAGATGTTATATGTGAAGCGCTCTAGTTACAATACATTTTATCAAATATGAGAATCAAAAGAACTACAATACTAAAATATAATAATCAAGGAGTAAAACAATTAATAAAAATCATGTATTTCATAAAAGAACAAAACATATTGAAGCTTAGTGCCACTTCATCAAAAATCATGTTCTAGAGCATCATATTCAAATAAATTATGTTTCTACTTATAGATACTTAAACACATAATATTGAGGAGACTACCTTAATAGACTCCTCTAAACCCTGTGACCCACCTTGGATAGCCTCTAGGCTAAAATAATGGTTTTCAGCACTTAAGTAAGGTCATTCTCCTTTGCAAGCAAGGTTGTCTCACCTAGAGATGGCCTCCAAATCAAGGTCATCTCACCCTGAGATGGCCACAAAGTCGAGGCCATATCACCTAGAGATGACCACACTGAAAAGTAAAATTTAAAAATAGAGCAGGATAGTTGGCAATCAAAATTACTAGTTAACCTTGCGCATGATCTTGTATCACAATTTAGCATCTTGCATGAGCCAAATAGAAAAATCATATGCAATTATGAATATCATGAGATTTTAAAGAATAGCATTCAATTTTTTTAATGTGAACCGCTTCTTCACTTTTTCATGCAGGGTGATTTGCTATTTTGAGGATTCCATATGAGAAGTCTGTAAAATAGCACTCACCCCTCAATTTTAAGAATACTCAAACTCATGATTTTGTGTAAAGAAGTGCTACCAAAATCCTTACCAACCCTGAGAAACAAAGTGTTACCATTCTTAATCTTCATAATCTCTTCCACCGTTGAAATCCATGCCATTGGATTGCTATAAGGATTGAAGGTCTTGCTTCCATATTCTACATGAATCAAACATTCTACTTTAGTGACTAATCAGACCCATTAAGCTACTCCTGTAACACACCAATCCACCTATAAAATATTAGGTCAATCCTAGACATCACTCTAATTTGGCCATAAGAAAAATAGTTACAGGATAGTGGCCATCTCAACTGGAGATGACCCATAGGTAAGACCATCCTTCCCAAAGACAACCTCTGGTAAGGACATAATTTTTATGTTTTTCCTTATTATAATAGCTTCAAGTTTACTTTTTTGTATATTTTATAGTAGTTTATATTTATGTTCATGCATTTGATTTAGTTCTACTTTTAGTATTCACTTTGTTTAATATGAGCCAAATATCATTGGGCTATTCATATGCTATTGATACCTTTTTAGTTTCCTTGTGTGCATATTACAGGTTCATGAAGACTACAAAAGGAACTTCTCCAAGTAGTGGTCATGAAAAACCCGCCTTTACACCGTGTTAGCAAGGAAGATCTTGCAGAGTGCACCTAGATTTATATGTTGTAATTCATTGTATTGAATTGGTAGAAAATATCATCATAGGGTATCTCATTGTAACCTCTTTGGAAAGAACATATATCATTAATAAAAGGGCACCATATTTATATACTATTTTATCATTGTTGTTGCAATTGCTATCTTTCACTTATTTCCATTGCTTGGAGATCATGGTTGGATCACTCGATCCCTTTTCAAGCCTTCTTATGGATTACTAATAAGTTTATGCGTCTTACAAGTAACCAAAGGCAGTTGTCTCAGGCCAAAGTAAAAGCAGGATAAAAAAAAAGTTAGTGATCTACATCTAACATAGGATATCAAAGTAAGTTGTTTTTTTATTTTCATGTTTTCCATAAAGAAAGGTAAAATTTTCCAAATTATGAAAAGGGATTGCAGAAGACTTCAAGTTTTTAAGTCTCTATCTATGACCATATCTAGGATAGATGGCCTTTGTTTGTGGTCATATCTATTCCAGAAGACCCCTATATGTGGTTGTATTTGGGTTAGATAGCCTTTTTTTGTAGCCATATTTGTGCGAGATGATCTCTATCTACTAATACTTTGGTTTGCTTGATTGTTATTTTCTTAAAGGATGGTCATTCATATTTTGCATTAGTGAAGAATCATCATATGCTCTTTGATTTACTTTTGCAAATAAAAATGAACCCTCACACACATGCAACAATTTAACATTGGTTAGTTAGATTTCATCACCAATGACTAGCAACAATCACACAATGTGGGTATTCATGGATTTTCTCCATAGCAACCATAATATCCCCAAGCAAGTGGATTTTTGGATTTCATCATTAAAAAGTCCCTTACTTTTGGGTGCACCCAGAGTAGGAAGGATTAGCAAGCCCCTTTACCACATGGCTTTTCAAATAATTATTGGATGCAACTATCATTCTTGTTCATGCCCTAAATGTGGGGGTCAAGCAAAAGTATGGGTATGCTAATAACAAAATATTTGACAATGTGGCCGTTCTTGGGTTCTTTATTTCTATAGGTTTACCTTGAGGTATATCTAGTGTAGAAAGCCACTTTTTATTGTTTGAGTTATATTCCTCTATAGGGGATGTGCTCAAACTACCTTTAGTATATTTTTATTTTTTTTATCTATAGATTTAATAGTAATAGGGGTTTCAAGATAAAAACACATTGAAAATAGTAGTAGGAATCACAAGAATAATTTAGAAGAGAAAAACACATTATTTGCTTATTTTTTCTTTACTATTTGGCTTAGTTTAGATCATGGTAATGACATGCAATCAAACTTGATCAAGGGATAGTACTACTAAAAACTTGCAAGGAGACATGGAACTCCAAATTAGTCTATAGGATATGGCCATTCTTGAATGAAATCCTAGTTTTTACAAGGAATTTGACCTTCAAGAGGTCCCTATTTAGGATGCATCTATAGGTCCTCAATATGACCAGAGTGATGAACTTCATGGTCAAGATACTCTTTTGTCCTTTCTCTAGATAAAATTCCTAATGCATGGAGTGTACTAGTAGGTTAGTCTCATTAATTTTTGTTCTAGGTTGCTTTATATATCAATCAGAACATGAGCAAGAGTATACACCATGGTCCAACCTAGATGAGCAAGACATCCTACTTAATAAACTATGTATGAGTTAAAAATATGCTCACCTAGATAGGTATAACACTTGTCATCCTAGTAAGATAGCCACATAAGCCCATGCTTTTTTTGCAGATGAGGAAGAGGAAAACTTGGATCAGCCTCCTGATCGATATGAAGAGTACTCTACGCAAGCACATTGTGCCTCTGCATCGCTTGAGTACATAGAACTTACCTTTAATCCTGAGTATCATGTAAATACGACCTTATTGGATTGTGGGAAGTAAGTGGCCAACACTTCTATGATTAAGAAGCAATTCAAGTCCATTCATATCAATACAAGGGTCAATCGATACCACATAGATAATTAGATAGACTAAGTACCTAGGCAAAACATAAATAGACAAGATCAACTACACTAACTATGACTGGATAAGATATGATTGGATTAGAGGTGCCTAGATAGAAATAATTAGATTAGCAAAGGTTGCACCAACATAGGTTACATCAACAATAGTTATGCCAAAAATGGTTGCAAAAGGTATTACATGAGGAAGTTCCTACCCCTAGTACCTATAGGCAGCAAACCCATCAAAGGTGCCATGCATAGTATCATAACCTGCCACCTAGGCCAAATTAGAACCATCCTCCTTGTGTGCCCATCCACCACTAAAGGTCTCAACAAAATCAAAATAAGGATGAGGTCTATGAGGACTTAGAGTCAGATTATGAATGGTACCTTGAGTCACTTTATGAGGATATGATTGATGACCACATTCAACCACCTCACCTCAATAGACATATTCCACCTCCTCATCTTCGAAGATAAAGTTAGGTAGAGGAGACGATATCACCAAAAGCTAAAGCTTACAAGCTGCTTACCGATCATATCAATTCATTGGAAAAACAAGCTTTAAGAATGGATTATCAGAAACCCACATTGCATCAATTGTGAAACCATCAACTTCACCCTTTTGTGCCATGTCCTCCATATCCTAAGCATTTTGAGATGCCAAAATTGGATAATTTCAAAGGAGATGAAGTTGCTCAATATCATATCACTAGCTTCATGAACGTGTGCTTTCATATCCAAGATGACAATGCCCTTATGCTTAGGATGTTTCTCATAACCCTATTTGGGCCAACTTTAGAGTGGTATAATCATTTACCATGACACAATTTACACTCCTTTAAACAACTAGAAAATATAATCCTAAAATGCTTCTCATTCAGCATTGGAAAGAAAGAAACATTGACTAACCTATATAACCTCAGACAATTTGACAAAGATTCAGTCATGGATTATGGCAAGCAATGGAGATCAATCATCACAAAATTACCATTTACCTTACCTATCATAGATATCACTTGATTATTTACTAATATTTATTCAAAATAGATATCACTTCTACTATAGATCCAATAGTACAACACATTTGAGGAAGCCCTATCCCAAGTGAAGGTTATTGAGGACATCAAGGTCCAAGAGGGTGAGCTCAAGCCATAGAAAAAGGAGTGGAAAAAAATTTCTAAAGGAAATTACATACAACAAAAGTTAGCTTTGGTAAATCAAGTTGTCTTAAGTGTACCAGGGCCATCACAACAATCTACCCATCAACCACTTAATTATTAGGCACAATCCTTGCTTGTGTAGAATAATGCTAAACCTTAGTAGAATCAATGGAAAAATCAGCAATGATATCCTCACCAGTATATGTCATTGCCTGAACCATTGGCTTCTATTTTTTATTGGTTGTGTGAGACAAAGGCCATAACTTTACTTGAAGTTTGACAATCATATCTAAATAAGCCAAAATCTAAGAATAATAGAGAGGCTTTACATTGCATATATCATTAGAAAAATGGTAATTACATCCAAAATTGCTATGTATTCAAGAATATTGTGTACAATATGATAGAGCAAAATGAGCTTCAAATCAATAAACCTCTCGCTACAAACAACCAAAACATTGGCATATCCTAGGATTCGTTACCTACACATAGGGTCCAGGAAAAAAAATATAGATAAGTGAATAAGATACATATATCCCCACCACATCAGATATTTATTGCTATGGTTAACATAGTGATAAGGAACCGAAGATACATGATCAACCTACATGATATTTAGGTCCAACCAATGTTACTTTGACACCACAACCATTGCCACAACTAGATCCAATACAAATACCACCACATTTTCTATTGCTCATGATAAGGAGTAGAATCACTTATATTATAAATATGGAATTAGAAAAGCTTTCCATTTATGAGCTAATCCAATAGTCAACTCCACATCGAGAGGCTCTCATGGAAATTCTAAAGTGAATTGAACTACAACCATAGAAACCTAACTCTTTCAACAATTTTGTGGGGCATGTTCAAAAATACAAGGAGCCTATTATAACATTACATGATCATGAAATCAATTCCATATCCACTGACGTATTTGATCCCCCATTGCATATCATTGCTAGTGTGAATCAGATCCCTTATAAATAAGTCTTGATAGATACAAATTCCTCCATTAATATAATCACAACTATTGCACTTAAATATTTTAGTCTTCCATCATCACACATTGTAGCATCTACATTCACCATTCAATATTTTAATGATACTCTATGCTCCACCATTGGTACAATAGTCCTCCCTATTCATGTAGTGCTAAAGAAAATTCCTACATTGTGCCACACATTAGAGGGAGCAATGCAGTACAACATACTACTTGGTAGACCTTGGATCGATGATATGAAGTGTGTCCCAATTGCACCAATACATCAAGTAAATCCATGAAGGGTAGTTTCATTTAGTTCCTATAGACTTAGAACCCTTAAAATTCTACAATATTGTCACCCATCCGCAAGAGGTCACATCAAATTCTCATCACCTACCACCTATATAATTGTTCCTTAAGGAATAAGCTATAAATACTCATAGGTACCTTACACTAAACTACATATTCTGCTATATGGCACATGTCTCTCACTTTGTTTTACAAAATTATTATCTCCTTAGTTTGTTTCTCATTCTATTCTTCTAATGGTCAAAGATTTGTAATACATTCCTCCAAGGTGTGACAATGAGCCATCCACCTGGTCACTCTTGCATTATTATTTACCAATGAAATCATGCTTTGCTAAGGTACAACAATTGGTAGAGTAGAAAGAATTAGAGGTATCTAATTTTGCACTTCTACTCCTACATCTAGAATTACATTTACAAATTCTACAATTACTTGTTTAGTATCTTCTTCTATTGGTATTGCAAACTTACTTGCCTCATTTTGTAATTCAAAAATTATATGTGTTGGTGTCTCTTGCTCCTGAGATCTACCATGTATACCCTATTGTTCCAAGGATTATTATTATTGTTGTCATTTTGGAGCTCCTACCTATGTTAGAAATTCTAAATCTTGTGCTTGAATTGGATGTTGTAGTACCTACTCTTGTGCTAGTGTTATTGCTATGCACTCTATTTTTGTTCATGGTCTAGAGCACCTTCTCTCTATTTAGAGTATTCTCCATCATCAATGGGCTCTTTCCCTTCCATCCAAATAAACACTTCTACATTTTCTATTTGCCTTTCCTCTATAGAAGTAAGGTCTATAGTACGAATAGGAGGGGTTGAATCCTATTCCATAGTAGTAACTTCAACTATGCCAGATTATTGTGGAGCCATCTCCTTTTCACCCATTTTTGGATCTATCCTACCATGTTGAATAGAATCTATGTTTATTTTGTATCTATGATGGATTCATGAGGGGTACTACTTTATTTTACCATTTCACTTTCAACTCATACAACTCTTATAAAAGTTGACAAATTTATTTATCTTTTTCCTTAATTTTCTCCTATGCTTCCTCTATCCACTTTTGTTGTATCTTAATGATTACTCTGGTGATTTTCATGGGATCTTTTGGATCCATTTCTATAGAATTTTTCTATTATTTTGATTATGAGGAGTAGGTGGGCATAGTTATTTTAGGTGGGGAGTCCACCTACACTGGTTACCCTATTTATTTAGGAACTCAAAATTTTTTCTCCTCTTCATCATTAGAAAGAACCAATTTATTTATTTTTTTGGGGGGATCAAGAGATGCTGATTATTTTTACTAAGTAGATACATTTTACTTTTACCTTAAAATTATCCTAAGAGGATATGGTAGTGGTGAGGGCTATTCTTCTTCTAATGTATCTCCTTCTTGTTCACTAGAAATCACCTCTATAGACCTAGATGCCTATCTAGTTGAGCTTCTCTATCTCCTAGGATATTTTACCTCTTTTGCTTGTGTGTTTCTTTAGACCAGGGTATCTTCAACCTTTATTTTAGTGGAAGACCTAGTTGTGCCTGCCTACAACTACTACTCTATTGAAATTCTTCCTTTATGGAAGAAGATATATTTCTCAGTAGAAGCCTCTCTTATAGAATATAATTCTACCTGAGTAGAATATTCCTCTATTGTATAAGACTCAAAGGGTTCATATTACATAGAGATATATTCTTGAGTAGACACCTTTGTATCCCCTATTTTGATAATGACTCTCCTTGTTCATTTTTTTTAACAAGTTCTAATTAATTTTTCCTCTTCCTACTCCTCTCTAGTCTGTTGGTGGAGGAAGGCTATCCTATAGTTTTTGTTTCTCATTCCTAGATTTAGGGGTGGCCCCATTCCTATATTTCCTATTAAAGAAATTTTCTAAGAGGTGATACCATTATCCTCTCCCTATTTGAGAATATTAAGAGGTATATTTTTCATTCTAGGGTGCAAAGAATCTATTAAATAACCTAGGGTTACCTCTAAAATGATGCCTACATAATAATTTTATCAGTCCATGGTGCTTGACAGAACCATGCCCCTCTTGAAACTACTTGGTCATATCATGTAGGGCTTGGTGTAGGTATAAAGGTATATTTACCCTAAAATATGGTCTATTAACATCATATTTTAGGTGTATTAATAATTTTATGTGGTGCCTATATAGTACAACAAAGTGACCTTCACAGGTTAGATATTGAAATACGTAGATGACAACCTCATCCCATGGTGCTTTTAGGCTATTTCCTTTTATACCCTTATATACATGATTGCTAATGTGCATCTATGGTTTTGGGTCTCCTTCCCCTTTGAATGTATTCACTAATTTTGGTAAAATTACCGTAAATGCTTTGATTTTTTCTATTCCTTCATAAGGGAGTTCAAAAATTTGACTAAGAATAATGAGGGTTGCCCCAATGCGCATTCCACTAATGGTCACTCAGTTATTTTGAAGAGTGCAAGAGAATTATTTTGTCAACCCATATTAGTGTCCATCAAATTTCTACAAGAATCACATCCACCCTGCACATTATAAAATATCTACGACTTATTGGCAATTTGAGTTATTTTGTGTTGTCATTGATGTCACATGGATCACATTGAGTTTTGGTGGCAAAAGCACTTCATAAGTAATAATTTATGATATTTTAGAGAGCATAGATATTTAAAGGGTTTTGTGGCACAAGAGGCATATAATATTTATTTTTTTAAATATTATATTAATGGTTTTTATTAAAACCAATGGTAAAGGTTTTTATTAAAATCAATGGAAAGGGTTTTTATTAAAACCGACGGAAGGGTTATTATATTAAAACCAATGGAAAGGGTTTTCATTAAAACCATTGGAAAGGGTTTTTAATAAAAACCACTATGCTAAGACTTCTCCAAATTATGATGGATGAAAAGGTTTTCCAATAAAACCTAGGTGTAAAAAGTTTCATGACAAAAATCAAAAGAATGAAGGATATATCCCAATTCTAAGTTAAAAAGTGAATTATTAAATTTTTATTCAATAATTCTAAGGTCTAAGGTTGTATTATATTATCCACCGATGTGAAAAGGTTGGGGAGATAAATAAATATTCGTCGATGTAATTCGAAGGCATGGAGGTGCATATAAATAAAAGGTAAAAACCTTTGATTATTTAAGACTTGACATAGCGCATGAGAGAGAGTCATCGAAAGGGGAGCAGCAAAGAAAGAAGGATAAATAACTTTTGATTTGAGAGCAAGGTCAAGTAAACAACATGGTAAAGTGATGTCATGGAGGATTCCTTAGTGCAGTTGGTAGTGCACGAACTTTGCACAAGGTAGGTTTGTTGTTCGAATCCCACCAGGGGCAAAGTATTTTGCTGAGAAAGGTAATTTGGGTTTTTAGATTCAAAGCACAGGACAAGCTAGGTGTTTGGGATTAAATCCCAATGTGGGTTGACACCCATGTGGTAAGTGCCTCACAACACTAGGTGAGAGGAACAGAGTTCAACTCTGTGAAGGTGTGAAGGCGCATTGATTTTTGGCAAGGCATTGACAATTTCAAAGGTGTGAAGGCGCATTGATTTTTGGCAAAGGAATTATTGATTTCAAAGGTTGTGAAGGCAGAAAATTTTGAATAAAGGTATTTATCTCCAGTGCATGGTAATATTTGTTATTACCAAAGTTTTGTTGCATTAAAATTATTTCTGTGATAACTAGGGAGTCATAATGAGTTTAGGGAAATAAATGCTTGTTGAATGTGTTAATGTACTTAGGGAGTTATAAGGCATAGAATTAAATATTTGTTATTGCTGTGTGTGATTCAGGAGATATAAGGTGTGGAAATAAATATTTGTTATTGTTGTATGTGGAGTTATAAGGTGTGGAATTAAAAATTAAAGCATAGGTTCTTGATGTATGCGTTAATGAAATTAGGGAGTCATAAGGTTGAAAAGTGTTGAACTTGTTATATGTCCTAGTGCATAATTTAATTATGAAATTAAACTAGGAACTTGAGACCTATTTAATTGCTACCTTTGGTTAGAAGACATGCACATGAGTTAGGCTTTGAAGTTGAAGATAAATTATTTGATTATGTACCTTGGCTATTAAGAGGAAGTGGATGGATTAGAAAATCAATTTTATGGATAAAATTGATGCTTGAGTTTCATGATTGCTTTAGTGGAGTTCATTGAGAGTATTGCCATTATTGAGGAGATCTTTCCTATTGCCTTGAGAAGCATATTGTTGGTTACTTGTTGAGTACATTTCCATTAGTTGATACCATTGAGGAGATCATTTGCTAGTCACTTGTGGATACATTTGTATTTCATTTCGAGGAGATGATTGTTGGCTATTTGAGAGATCTTTGCTTGAGAGAGTTGTGCTTGTTTCTTGAGATCTTATTGATATTACATGAGAAAGATATTATTGATAACCTATTACTATTACTTGTGGAGATTGTCCTTGGTTGGTTGAATTCCTCATTGTTATTGCTTGGAGAGGTTTCCATTTGAGATATCATTTGTCATCCATTTGAGAGTACCTTGTTGAGAATTGTTTTTATCCATTTGAGAGATCATTTATCATATATTATTGAGTTCATTGTGGATCATTGTTGTCATAAATTGAAGAGTACATTTCCATTCATTATTGAGCACATTGTTGAGTATTGTTATCATTCATTTATTATCCATTGTTGAGTTCATAATTGAGCCTTACCTTCGTTTATTTGTGGTTGAGATTTGAGTGCTACTTGAGAGTCATTGGTTGAGCCTTTGGGAAGGATTTTGGGATAAAATTTCTAGATATATTTGAGTCAAATTTTGTGCATGATTGGTTGAGATTTTGAGAAGGATTTTGGGATTTAATTTTTGGATATATTTGAGACAAATTTTGTGCATGATTGGTTGAGTCATTGAGAAGGCTTTTGGGATAGATTTGTGGACAAATTTGGGATAGCATTTGAGCAGGATTGTTTGAGACTTTTATGAAGGATTTGAGAATATATTTGGGATAAAATTTGAGCAGGATTATTTGAGCATTTTGTGAAGGATTTGAGGACATATTTGGGAAAATATTTGATCAAGATTGTTTGAGCCTTGTGAGAAGGCATTGAGGCAGATTTGTGAGCAGTGAAAGAGATAGGATAAAAATAGAAAACACATCAACACCAATTGCCTAGCTGAGCAGATCAGTGGATAGCCTAGCTGAGCAGATCAATGGATAGCCTAGATGAGCAGATTAGTGGATAGCCTAGTTGATTAGATCAATGGAGAGCCTAATTGAGCATATTAGTGGATAGCCTAGCTGGGCAGATTAATGGATAGCCTAGTTGAGCAGATCAATGGAGAGCCTAGTTGAGCAGATCAGTGGAGCCCACCTGAGTAGATCAGGATAGCCTAGATTTTATTAGATCAAAGTAATCATTTGTATTGGGATAAGGATCCCTATTTCTTTGTAAAATATTATAAGAATATTATCTTGTGGACTACCCCACATTGGAAGAACCATGTTAAATCTTGTGTCTCAATTGTGTGTGATTATTTGTGCACTTTCTTACCATTGCTATCTATGTTATCAATACATACTACTATATTGGTTATTGCAATTGAGGACACTAATTGATATTGGTTTGTAAAGAAAGTAAAAAGTGGGTGCTATATTGTTCAACCCCCTCTCAATATAAGCTTGTGTTCTTCAATTGGTATCAAAGTGTGTTCCTTCAAAAAGGCTAACAACTTGAGGGCATATTCTATAAGAACACAGATAGATTCATAGAATGGATCATCTACAAGTAAGGCTCCACTATTTTATGGTAACAATTATACTTTTTGGAGCATGATAATGAAGAACTACTTGATATCATAGGGATATGAGGTATGGCAGATGGTTGCAAAAGAGTATAATATTGAAGGTGATCCCGAGATAGATAAGACTATTAGGAAATTGGTTGAGATCAATGCAAAGGCAATGAATTGTATTCTAAGTGGGATTTTTGAGACACATTTTGCAAAGGTCATGGTATGTAATTCAGCTAATGAAATGTGGACCAAGTTGTGGAATACCTATGAAGGAGATTCCAAGGTAAATTTGGCAAAACTACAAACTCATAGAAGAAGATTCGAGGAATTGAAAATGGAAGATTATGAAGATATTATAAAGTTTTTACTTCTAGTTGATGAGATTGCTAACACCATGAGAGGCCTAGGATTTGAGATGAAAGAATTAGATGTTACTCAAAAGGTTTTGAGATCACTTCCCATGAAGTATGATGCAAATATTTCAATGATAGAAGAAACAATGGATATCGATAAGCTAACGATGAAAGAACTACAAGGAAATATCACAACTTATGAGATGAGGATAGATAAGCATCAGGCTCCAATTAAATAAATTACATTCAAGGCTCCAGAGAAAAATAAAGGAAAATATCTAGAGACAGATAGAGATTCATGTAATGATGAGGAAGCTAACTTCATCAAAAGGAAAAATGACTCAAGGAATTATAGGGATATGAAGAAAGTCAAATGCTACAAGTGTGGTGATTATGGTCACTATGCAAACAAGTGTCCACATGAAGAAAACAATGATGATGAAAAATAGGGTCACATAAGAAAAGAAGAAGGAAAGCATAAGCATGAAAAATATGATAGGTACAAGCAAAGTAAGCATGAGAAGAAGAAAAGTTTCGTAATACAAAAAAAAATTTCTACATTGAATGAGCAAATGATAGCTTAGATCACAGTGATAGAGATAAGTCAGATGATAAAAATGAAGAACATTTATTATTAGGAATAGAAGGTGAACAAGAACAATACTTTGTGTGTGGTCAAAGAGATCATAGATCAAGATATTGCAATGGCTTCAGTGATAGTGAAGATGAAATGACACATCAAGGAAACATGCATGGTCAAAGAATTCATGAGAGTTTGTTTGCTATAGAATATGATAATGATCTTAGTGACCAGTTAGATGAAGAAGAATGTACATTCTTTGGAATAAGTGAAGAAATACAAGAATACCTACTCCTAGGTATTGAAGTTAAATAAGAGGACATATCTATCGAAGAACGACATGAAGAACTCGTTATAGCCATTGAGCAAGAAAAAAGGTACAAGACGGGTCTAGGAATACTAAAATGCTTCATATGTGGAGACTTTGGGCATTTAGATGATGACTGCACCTACTACAGCAATTGTGATAATAAAATTTTATTTATGGAAGAAGAAAGTAGCAATTCCAATAATAGTTCTAGCAACAGTTCTAGTGATATTGATGATGAAGAAGTCTTACTTTTGGTAATAGAAAAATAAGAGGATGAGCCAAGAAAACAAAAATTAGAAGTCAAAAGGCTAAAATAAGAAATTAGGAATCTTGAAAACAAGATGCGAATAGATGTCAAAATCATAGAATAACTACTTTAGATAATCAGTGATCTAAGAGATGCACTTCAATATGAAAAAATGATATAGGAAAGGATGAATGAAGAACTAAGGGTAATGATGGCAAGACATGACACATTAGATGAAAAGGTTAAAAAAGGAGTGGAAACATATTTTAAGGTTGTATCTCATTCCAAGAAAAGTCACACTCAAAAGGAAAGGAAATTCTAAAATATGAATGGAGAGCAGATCACTGGAGAGCCTAGCTGAGTAGATCAATGGATAGCCTAGCTGAGAAGATCAGTGGATAGCCTAGTTGAGCATATTAGTGGAGAGCCTAGCTGAGCATATCAGTGGAGCCCACTTGAGGAAATCAAGACAACCTATCTTTGAGCAGATCAAAGTAATCATTTGTATTGGGATAAGAATCCCTATTTCTTTATGAAATATTATAAGGAGATTATCTTGTGGACTACCCCACATTGGGGGAACCATGTTAAATCTTGTGTCTCAATTGTGTGTGATGATTTGTGCACTTGCTTACTATTGCTATCTATGTTATTAATGTACACTACTATATTTGGTTATTGCAATTGAGGACACTAATTGATATTGATTTGGAAATAAAGTAAAAAGTGGGCGCTATACAGTTCACCCCCCTCTCAGTATAAGCTTGTGTTATTCATGAATTTGGGATGATGCTACAACTCCTTAATGTTTTTTGGTTCAACCTTTCACTTTTTCCCACCCATTTTAAATTACTACACGTTCTATTTTTTTCTACAGCTTTGATACTCCTTGGTTTTTCTTCTACAAATTTTTGTTTGCTCTTGTTTCACCCTGCAACTTTCTATTACCCTTTTTGTTTGCATTTTTCTATTGGTTTGGTCGTGGAGTAAGGATTCCCAATATCGCTCGTGTGATGATTATGAGGTAATTTACTAAGCCATCATACCTGAGCAATGCTACATGCTCTAAAATATGGCGAAAACATGTTCAAAAACATGCATGCAAATTTTGTGTACTTCCCATGCATCGACTAGAACACGTGGTAGATGGTGAATCGGCTATGTCAGAATTCAAATCTTGATGCAGATAAAGATGGTGGTTGGAACCCATGATGGAAAAATCCCATGCATCATGCTGATAAAATAATTTCCCATGCAATTAAATATGGATGATCAATTTTTAAATCGATGGTCTAGATTTGCTGATTCACCTCTTACATTTTGAAAATTACAGCTTCATCACCCACTTTCCTTGTTGCCACATATTCATTGAAAATGTGCAATCACATGGTATTGGGGGGGTCTCCTAGTGGGAAGTATGATGATCCACCTTGTATCATGATGTTGTGATAGGGATTGGATGACTACCATGAGGTATAGCTTCAATAATCCATAATTTTTGTTTTTTTAAATATAGACACAATATTTCACTATATTTTTTTCACACATGCATGAAAATTTAAACCCAATAAAATCATTTTTACATGCAACTTGTTGTACTAGAGCATCCAAAGCAGTGTCCTATTTACTTTTCAATCTACTAGAGCTGATTTTATCATGACCAAAGATAGGCCAAAACATCTTTTGGGGTGTTCTAGTGGGGTATTTCAATTTTTGCCAATTTGATACATAGTTATGCCAAGCATTTAACCATTATTCATGCAATATCAAGGTTAACTAATAGTAAAATTAAAGAAATACATACCTTACTATCTTGAAGGGTTTCCATGCATTCTTTGAATCATTTTATTGATTGTGTAGGCATTCTAAAACCTAAAAAATTACATAGATGTAATAATTTAGAATTTGTACAATGGTTGAAAAATCTTCAAGGCAAACAAGCCAAAAACTAATTTTCATGTAAGCCTTAACTCAATAGCACCTCAAAGAGGTTTTCACTATTGAATTATTTTATTTTATTTTTCATCAAAAGAGGCTACCATTTTTTATTTTCAACCTTCTTCTATATATTTTTTCAAGGATGTAATCATTCAGAATCTATGCTAGAAGAGGAAGCCTCTTCTATCACACATAGGTCAGACTATGCAAAATGTAGAGCAAACTCCTCCTTTATCAATGGCTTATGGTACACTCATAAATGATGCCCATTTACCACCAATTTCCTCCTTGAATCATCAATAGGAGAAAGTCAAACAACTCCATTTTCGAACACTTCTTCAATTTGATATGGTCCTAGCCATCGAGTTTGTAACTTGCCAGGAAAATCAGCATATCGAGAATCGAACAACAATGCCCAATCTCCTAGTTCATACCTATTGCTCTTAATGTGACTATCATGCCATATTTTTTGTTGTTGTTGAATGATTTCATCTAGTGAAGTACCTCCAATCAAAGTTCATCCAATGCATTCAATTGTGTAATTCTCTCTTGTTGTACCTATGACAACTCAATGCCAACTTCCAAAGATGTGTGAAGTGTTAGTAATTCAAACTCAATTGGAAAAAGAGGTTTCTTACCATAGACTAGTTTGTAAGGTGTAAATCCTATGGTGGATTTCCATGTAGTGTTGTATGCCCAAATGACCTCGAGTAACCTATTCATCCAATATTTCCTGTGAGAAGCCATTATCTTTGTTAGAATATTCTCTAATTCCCTATTTGTGACTTCTACCTAACCATTTGCTTGAGGGTGATAGGGTGATGATTTCTTATGTTTAATTTCATACATTTTAGTAAATGCTTCTATAAATTTAGATGCAAATTGGGGTCCATGATCTATAACAATAGATCATGGAGCACCAAATATTTGAAATATTTGAGTGTATAGAAAATCAATGACCTTCTCTTCTTGAGCATGTTTAAAAGCATGTACTTTAGCCCACTTGATTACATAATCAGTGCACACAAGAATGTGTTGCTTTCCTTGAGAAGGTGGGTCAATGGGTCCAATAAAATCTAATCCCCATCTCTCAAATGGTTCTAAAACCACTTGAGGTTGTAGAGGTATTTCATTTGTGGCAGTTGGTTTACCCATTCTTTGACATGAATCACAATGTCGTACATACTTCTTTACATCCCTATGAAGTGAGGGCCAATAATAACCTATTCCTAAAAAAATTCTAATGGTGTATTTTACTGAATAATTTCCTCTAGATGGTTCATCATGACATGCCCGAAGAATTTCATACACCTCATCTCGTCGAATACATCGATGTAAAATATAATCGGGTCCACATTTAAATAGTAGACCATTGATCCACTAAAATGATGAGCTTTGTTTCACTAATCATCATTTTTCTTGAGGAGTAAAGTGAGAGGGAAATTTTCCTATTGCTAGATAGTTGGCAATATTAGCAAACCATGGTGATTGTGCTAAAATTGCAAATAACCTCTCATCAGGAAAAGAGTCCTCTACTGGTTCATCCTCTCTTATGATATTTAGTCTGGATAAAAAATCAGCTACTACATTAGCTTTTCCTAGTTTATCTACTATAGTGATGTCAAATTCTTGTAATAGTAGCAACCATATTATTATTCGACCACTAACTAAAGGTTTTTTCATAAGGTATTTGATTGCAACATGATCTGTATGAACAAATACTTGATATCCAATGATATAGTGATAAAATTTGTTAATGGCATATACTACTACTAAGAATTATTTTTTGGTAGTAGTATAATTCTTTTCAGCTCTTGTTAAGTTTTTGCTAATGTAATAGATGGCATAATGTTCTCCATTTTCAACTTGGCCTAAAGTTACTCCGATTGCAGTGTTAGATGCATCAGCTTGAATGTGAAATGGAAGTTTCCAATTTGGACCTCGTAACACAGGTGTAGTGGTCAATTTTTCTTTTAAAGTATCAAATGCAATTTGACACTTTTCTATCCATTTGAATTCTAGAATCTTTAGTCAACAAGGCAAACATAGGGTTTGCAATGGTACTAAAGTTCTTAATGAATCGATGATAGAAACCAATATGTCCTAAGAAACTCCTAACATCTGTTTGAGTTTGGGGTGTAGGCAACTTTTTGATAATCTCAATCTTCTTAGGATCTACTTGTATTCCTCTAGATGAGATATGATGTCCAAGAACAATGCCTTCATCCATCATCATAAAACATTTTTCAAGGTTTAGGGATAGATTGTAAGTTTCACACCATGTCAAAACTTTGTCAATATTTTCAAGAGTTTCATCAAAAGTTTTACCACATACTATGAAATCATCCATGTAGATCTCGACACAATCATTGGTCAAGTCAGAGAAAATAGCAAGAATTACTTGTTGGAAAGTTGTTGGGGCATTGCAAAGTCCAAAAGGTAAAACCCTATAAGAAAATGTTCCCCATGGGCAAGTGAAAGTTGTTTTCTCCTGATCTTCAGGTGCTACCTGAATCTGATTATAACCACTAAATCCATCGAGAAAATAAAAATACTTCTTCCCAATGAGCGTGTCTAACACTTGATCTATGAATGGTAATGGAAAATGGTCTTTATGTGTAGCTTTATTTAGTTCTCTATAGTCAACACACACTCACAATTTTCCATTTTTCTTTGGAACAATAACCAATGGAGAAACCCATCGACTATCAAAAATGGGGTAGATGAATCCTACTTCTAGCAATTTTTCAATTTCATCTTTCACAATATCATGTAAAGCAAGATTCAATATTCTTTGTGGTTGTCTTACAGGTTTAACATCCTCTGTATAAATTCGATGAGTACATATATCTAGATGAATTCCTATCATGTCCTTGTATTCCCATGCGAAAGCATTGGGATGTTGACTCAATACATTAAACAATTTTTCTTCTTGGTCATTTGTCAACCAACTATTGATATTCAAAAAATTTTTTGGTTGTATTTCAATTTGCTTTGTACCAGGTTGTATTGAATTGATTCCTTCAAAATTGCTTATTAATGAGTTGAGTGGGCAATGATGTGGTAGAAGAGAATGGAAGATTCGAGTATCCTTATCAAAAGCAATTCTTGATGGAATTAAATTTGATATAGGAAAATGAAAATATGAGAGAAGATGATGATGCCATCCATGTGGTAAATTAAAAGAATTATCTTGTATTGGAATGGATGGTAAAGGTTCAAGTTCTTGTTCTTCATCCTTCCATAGTAATCGGTTAATAGTAATTGGTTCATCTTCAAGTCTTGAATCATACAAATTATTCATCAAGATAGTCTCTTCTTCAAAGATAACCCTCTCAGATGGATCCAACTCTTCAGCATGATCTTTTACAACTATGGTGGCTAACGTTGAAATGTTCTCTTCATTTTCTTCATCTGATTCAAGAAACCATAGGTTACCAGTAAAATTGATTGAAGGTTTTGTAGGAGGATATAGAGAGATTTTCTTTGAGTCAATTCCATTGGAAATGGTCATATCTCCTGATCTACAATCAATGAAAGTAGTTGTCATAGCAAGCCAAGGCCTTCCTAGAATTATTGGGTAACCATTCATAGTATTTTGAGGTTGTAATACCAAAAAGTCAACTAGATATTCCCATGATGAAATTGATATAGGAATATTTTCTATTATTCCTTCTAGTTTAGAAACTGACCTATCAACCATTTCTAATATTGTAGACGTAGGATGTAGGTTGTTTAATTGTAACTTTTGCATTGTATCCTTTGTCATAACATTGATAGTTGCCCCTAGGTCAATCAAAACATTAGATATTTGCATTGATCCTATGGTTACTATGACTACAAGGCTTCCTAGATCACCATACTTTGGTGGAATAAGCTTTCCTACAAGGAGGTCTACTAACTTCCCATCTACTTGTATGGTTTTAGGTAACACTTTCTTCTTTCTTCTTGGTTTTCTAATACACAATTCTTGAATAGTTTTGTTGATTAATGGTACATCTTTGATAGCTTGTAGTAAAGGAATTATGATATTTAAACATTTTAATTCTTGTACCAAATCTGATTTTGAAGATATTGGTTCTAAATTTTCAAATCATTTAGGATATGGTACTTGTTCTGATGAAGAGGGGAAATTATCTTGAGGAAGGTTTACTTTTTCTTTCCCTTTTTCAAGATTTTGTTGTGGTGGTTTTGATGTAGATGGGTCCTCTTGTTTGTTCTCATTAGCTCCCATTTCTACAATGATAGGTGGAGTGGGTTCAGGAAGTGTCTTTCCTAAATGCAATTGGATATTATCATAATCAATGATATTTATCATGGTTATTTCTTCTAGTTCAGCCATGTAGACAGGGGCTACCTGTCTAGTGTTATTTGGATTGGCCATAGGTTGAGCCAAAAGTGGGGGTTGTTTTACTTTGATTGTTGTTGTCTTCCCTGAGGGTAATTTTGAGCAAGACTAGGCAATAGGTTTTGTTATTGATTTTGATACCTACGTTGCCCTTGGTATGGTTGATATTGTGGTCCCCATTATTGTCCTTGCATTTGTGGATGCATCCATGGTGGTTGATTCCATTATTGATTCATCCATCCAGGTTGAGGACATTCTTGAGATGATGCCCATGGTGGTTGATTCCAAGGTTGTGGTTCTGAATTAGACCATGGCATAGACCAAGGATTATTTCCCCAATTTATGGGAAATTGAGAAGTATTTTGGTATGGGTATTGAGGGAAACTACCCCCTTGTCTTGGTCCTACAAAGTTAAGTTCTTTCATAGGTTGAGACTATTTCTCCAAGATATTCTTAAGTCCTAATAACAATTGACATTGATCTATGGGATGTCCTTTTTCACAAATGCTACATATAGTAGATATGGAAGTCTTGTTCAAAGGACATTCATGGAGAGCATGTTTATTCCTACATCTTGGACAATAGATGGCTAAAGGTTCAGTAGATTTGGCCTTTGCATTCAATTCACCTAATGTCATGTTAAGATGCACTAGGATGTCAGTTTTAAGATTGGAAAACTCTTCCATCAATTCTTTCAAATCATTTGTATTATTACCAATTTTTCTTCTTCTATGTTTTGTATGAGAATAATTTTTACAAAGTTCCATGATTTCTTCAAGTTCAAGTGTGCTTACATCTCCTTTTCCCATAAGATCCAATACTTCTCTTGATTCATCTTGTAATCCTCTCAAGAATATGGTTTTGCTAAGTTTTGGTTCTACACCTCCACATATTTTATGAACAAAGGCAAATCTATCCAAGTAGTCTTCCAAAGTTTCATCCTCTTCTTATTTTATCCTAAATAATTCATCCTTTCAATTCTTTACTCAATAATATTCTTGGTATTTCTCCAAAAATACTCTTTCCATTTCATCCTAGGTTCGAATTGAATCAGGTGCTAAGCTCATGAACCATCATAAGGCTGAGTCTTTTAACATGGAAGGAAATACTTTGAGTTTTTTATTGTCATTTATATAGTCATAGGTTTGGCATACAACCTTAAACTCAAATAAAAACTGATCAAGATCCTCAGATACAACTCCCCTAAAAGTTGGTAATATTGATGGTGAAATGGTTTTCATAGGAGAGTTTTGAGTGGGATTCAATCGGATAGGATACTCAAAGGTTCAGGTAGGGGTGTGGGTATTACCTAGATTAGGAATATTACTACCCCTATCTAGATTTCCTTGTAAATATACCATGATACATTCCCAACAATAAGTATAGATTCTCCTAAATTGGTCTGATCGTATAGATATATCAAGAGTAGATGATGATGAACTAACAATTTGCTCTTCTTACAATTCTCTCTCAAGTGTTTCTACACTTCCTGAAGATGATGATTGTGTTTCTAATTCAACATTTTCAAGAATTTCAAATTTAGGTAATTCAGGTATAGGTTCAACCCCTCATTGTGGATATCATCTTCCTATGATTGGTGGGAAGTTTGATCTAATGAATCTACCTCTTTCATATCTTAACCTATTCATACATCCTATTAAAGAAAGAACTCCTATTCTAATGTCCCAATATCTGAGATGCAATCCCAAGCAATGCAACTATTTTCATGTAAAGTTGTTTGTTTTGTTTTTGTTGTTTTTGTGGTTTTTGCAACTTCACAAGACAATAATTGAATGACTTATTTGTTCTCTAACAATACCAATTTATTCCTTGACAATGATGTCAAAAATGATGAGTGTCATTAATGTTCATCATTTAATTCATTTTTCAATCTAGGGTAGCATCCAAGGCTATATACGATAGAGAATGTTGGAATTATGGCTTAGAAATTAGGGCACTAGGCTACTTAACAAAAATAGGGAATCACAATGTCTTTGTAAAAACTAGCACACCTTGCATCAAGGAAAACTAACTAAATTGTAGAAATTGACAAATATGCTAAACTATATTGTTGAAATTGAAATGGTAGAAAAATAAAGTGCTAAAATTGAAGAGATAAAAAGTAAATGCTAAAAAGTAAAGTTGCTAACTGAAATGCTAAAGCAGAATTCAAAGTAAAGAAATAGGTTGTTAACTAAAATGCTGAAGCAAAATTCAAAGCAAAGAAATAGATTGTTAATTAAAACTATAATGCTATGACAAAAATGAAAATATAGAAGACTGAAACAAAACCAGCTAGTTGTAAAGAAAATAGAACACACATGCTCTAAAACAAGGGAAAATAGAGGAGAACAGAGCATCTAAGTCTACTACAATTAATGACAAAAAATAATGATAAAAACCTACATTTACAACCTAAAGTCCTTCCACCAACCCTGAGAGTGGGCCCTTGCTCTGAGGTCCAGTAGAAGGTGTGAACTCACAAGATCCTAAACTAGCTTACGAAGTCAAAATGACATGCAAGAAACTAAAAAGAACTTAATCTAAAATTACTACAATTTATTAACTAAGTCAACTATTACAATGGTTGTTGACTGATTTGTACATTCCTATTTTCCTATTAGCTTTCAAAGGGGGTAGACAAGGAGTATTTATAATCAAGATCTCAACTTGTCCTACCTACATTTGAGGGTAAAAATAGAAACAATTTATTGTCTCCCTGATTCCAACAATTCTACAATCAATAGCTACCCTATCCAAAATTAGGATAGAGAGTTGGTCTGGATAAACCTTTGCATCTTGATACCTCCAAATGATGGGAAAAGTCTTAGAATAGTTCTTAGGGATATTCATGCTTGTTGTCACCTTGCCAACTCACCTTTCCTCCTTGGAACTCGATCAATAACCAATTCTGCTTTTGTTGTAGGAAATTTTGTAGTGCTCCAGAACATGTGGTTGGTTGTCTAACTTATGCAAGTTCTCTGGTATTTGGTTGTTGGGTTGATTTTTAATGCGTGGACATATTCTCCTCTATCCATTATGTGCTGACAATGCAAGTTGACCCCCAATTTGGAGTGCTCCACCTACCATTTGGAATCTTGTAGCTTGTTGCCTAGATGTTCTAGAGCAAAACCTACAGTTTTGTTATAATAGACCTGTAATATCCATATTGTGTGTAATTTTGCTTGTATGGCTTCCATAACACCTCATAAGCGATAGGAAAATGCATCATTGGTCTACTTCATAAGCGATAGGACAATGCATAATTGGTACTTATTTCATGGATTTTTAGAATAAAATGAAATGAGGTTTATTTCAGATCCATTTTTTAATGTGAGTCGTACAAAATATTATGATGTTGGAAAGTGTGTTTCTGGGTTTTCTTGTGGAGGTTTTGTTAAGTTTTTTTGATCCCATGTTGTTATCATTTGTTTTCTCTTGCTTCAACTACCATATTCGGTTAGGGATCTAAGTGCTCTTATTACACAATTATGTGTGCTAATTCTGACTAGGGCAAGGGGCTTCTCCCCTTGTTATGGCCACTTCTCAGGCTGTCGCTTCACTGTTTAGTGAAGTTGTAGCTATGGACAATCATGGCACCAATAAATATATTTAGGAAGTTTTTCTCGAGGGTATTTTACAAGGTAAATCCTTTATGTTGGACATATTCCTACTCATACAAGATTTTGATATAGCCTGCAACTGGTTTGAGAGTCACAACCTCGTTGGGTACTTTTTGGGAAGGATTCCTAGTGACTTGCTAATGTGTCAATGGATTCAACAAGTTTGGTAGTCATATGGCATAAAATTTGACCACATTCAAAACCTTACTAAAGGCTTCTTTTATTTCTAGTTTGTCAAACCACAACATGTCATTATAGTTATGAGCAAAGGTCATTGGTATATTAGAAATATGTTATTATGTCTTCTGCCTTGGCACCATAATTTTATAATCTCTGCAGATGTTTCCCTACATGTCCCTATTTGGGTAGAATTCCCAAGACTCCCATTTCCACTTTGGTCATTCCTGCAACAACTTGTCATGCCCATTGGTAAGTATATGTGCAAGGAGCAATACATATTCTATGTTGTGCGGCTCTACAAACATATTTGTATTGAAATTAATATCTCAAAGGACCTCAAAGACTCTATTAATATTCAAGTTGGTGAGACGTATTTTCAACAATGGTGATCTATATAAATCTCCACAACACTTGTTATCATTGCCAGTACATAGCTCACAAGATAAAAAACTACCCTCTTATGGAGGGTTGGTTAAAAAATCAAGCTCTAGGAGAAGTGTCAGCGCCTTTGGCCATAGTTCAATCTGCCCCTCTCGATAATGGACAGGAGGAATGGATGTTTTTCACCAAAAAATATGGTAAAGGAAACTAATCGTAAACTTCTATGGAAGTTGATAAAAATGAGTGTCATACGGACTCTTAGCCAAGGAGCTCTAATGTAGTTACTACAAAATGAATTTTTGTTTCTCCTCTTATTGGTAATTTTAATGGTAGTACCCAACAAATATTTTCGACTCCTCAAGGCTCCCAGATGGTTTAGCTATTGACTATGCTAGAGTTAATCCCCTCAAGTGAATGCTTTGTCTCTCCTCTTAGTCCATCTAGAAAAATTCCTTCACAAAACCCTTGTCACTCTCATAGCCCACTAGGGAGTCCACAGACATCCCTCTAGAAAAGTCAAGACAAATAATTTTTTTTAAGGAAAACCATAATAGGTTTCTCACAAATGCCTTTGAATCTTTGGCAAATTTCAAGGACTCAGAGGCCATAAAAGAAAATATTCTCTTCAATAATATCTCATGAAGTGCATGTCCTAGAATATTAATGATTTGATAAATCCTATGTGTAAGTACATTATGAGTCAAGGTCTTCATGACTTTAAGATCAAATTCAACAGTATTGATGTTTTATGCCTTCAAGAAGTCAAAGTTACTAACTTCATTTTTTCAAGTACTTTCTCCTTTATTTTGCCCTAGGGCCACACCTTTCATACTATGCATGACATAGGTAAAGGAGGGGTAATTATCTACCTTTTATAAATCTACCATTCCAGGCTGATATCTTAGAGTTCTGACCCCTCCAATCATGTTTTTTGGGTTGTGATGGAGATTGATGGATACCTCATCAGTGTGCTTAACATCTATGTGCCTAACTATGCTAATGATAATTGTGCTCTTTCACGATGGACAATGCTTTCTCCCCCTTGTTTTTTGGTTGCTCTATGGGAACTTCAATATGATTGAATTCTCACATGATGAGGCGGGCCTTCTTCACATGCAGTGGACCACCAAGGAAAGATAAGAGTGGCTTTTCATTAAAGAAAAGTCCTCTAACCCCAATAGTTGCATCTTACCATCTTTGCTCCTTATTAATACCTGGTTCATGTGGTCTAAAAAATAGTAGGGTGAGAGTCATGTGCTAAAAATATTTTACAGAGTCATGCTCTAAGATTCTAAAATTTTCTCCTTTGAGCAATCCTCATTCTCTTCCCCATTTCTCTATCCACCCATACCTCTATTTGTCTAACCATTCTCTCATTTCATTTTCATCCTGGTTTCTTCCTCCTGTCCTCTTTATCAATCTTAATTTTACCTTAACACTTATATTTTGCACCACCTGATGGGGAGCCAAAATCGCTCACGCCAAATTCTCAATTCTCATTCAACAATTCGGAAAAAGATTACAATAATGGCAGCAGTCTGCCAAATAAACTCCTTTATCCCGAAAGATAGTTTATATTACAACATCTTCCGCCCTGGAAGAAAAATAGCCTAAACAGGTCCAGAATGGCCCTCTTGCCTTCACGTCTGCAACTCTGTCTCCACAGTTTTCTGACCCCTTGTGCATGCCTTCGCTTCCCCTTTTAAAATCTCTGGCGTGACTCTCCGTTTCCCTTTTCTGACCCTTCATTTCATTTCCCGTGCCTCTTCGTTGTCTTGGCTTTCGAAACGTCTTTCTCTCCGACTCTTGATCTTCGTCTACTTTCATTGCACCTTGGTGCCACGTGCTTGTCCAGTGCTGCCACTGTAGACTCTGTCCGCCTGTCAACCAATGATGACGTTCGGTATACCCATCGCTCGATAATTTCCTCTATAACGGCCCCTGTAACCGCCTGCCTTTTCTTTCCTTTTGTTTGGTCGTGAAAACGCGACATGTCGCGATATCGTGACATTTTTGCTTCACTGCCTTCCCCTTTTTGAGTCATGAAAATGCGACATGTCGCGATATCGTGACACTTTTGCTTTTCGGCCTTCTTGCCCTTTGCGAGTCACAAAATGCGACATGTCGCGATATCGTGACACTTTTTCTCTCCTGCGCCTCCTCTCGCCTTTTGGTCGCGATAATGCGACATGTCACGATATCGTGACACTTTTCTCTCCTACGCCTTCCCTCACCTTTTGGTCATGAAAATGTGACATGTCGCGATATCGTGACACTTTTTCTCCTTTGCGCTTTCTCTCGTCCTTTGGTCACGAAAATGCGACATGTCGCGATATCGTGACACTTTTTCTCCTTTGCGCTTTCTCTCGTCCTTTGGTCGCGATAATGCGACATGTCACGATATCGTGACATCTTTCCTTTTCGGCTCCTCTTTCTCCTTTTCGATCACGATATCATGACATCTTTCCTTTCTGCCTCCTCCTCGCCTCTCGGGTCACGAAATCGTGACATGTCACGATATCACGACAACTTTGCTCTCTGCTTTCTCTCTCTGTTTCGGGTCACGAAATCGTGACATGTCACGATATCATGACAGTTTCCTTCCTTGCTTTCTTTCTGCTCCGTCGGTCACGATTTCGTGACATGTCGCGAAATCATGACATTTTCTTCTCTGGCCTTTTCGGTCTTCTTTCGGTCATGATTTCATGACATGTCATGAAATCATGACATTTTTGCTCCGTGCCTTCTCTCTCCTTCCTGAGTCACAAAAATGTGACATGTCGCGATATCGACACTTTCTCTATCGCGATATCGTGACATCAAGGCAAACACTTAGAATTTTTTTTGTTGATGCAAGATTGCTCTGCTACCACTGGATGCTCCTGCATCAGACAACCGGGGTGGATTGAGAAGTGTCCTTCACTTCTATACTATTGGAGGAAGACCCAGGTGGTCGACCTCTATTTTTGACAACCAAGTTGCATCTTCGATAGGCTTGCCCTTCCACTTGACCAGATATTCAGAATACTGCCTGTTCCTGGTACTTCTTCCTGCTCGAGTGTCTAGTATTTCCTCGATCTCGCCTGTTGCTGGAGTAGATGTTGGAATACTCCATAATTTTGCACTTGGTGTCTCGCTACTGCCTCCTTCATGATATTCTACCAAATCTGCAATGTTAAAAATAGGTGATATGTTAAGGCCACTTGGCAATTCCACTTCATACGCATTGCCTGAATCCCATTTTCCTATAATTTGGCATGGTCCAAACTTCTTCATCTTCAACTTGTTATAGGTTTTAGCAAGAAATCTTTCTTTTCTCAGATGGACCATGACTTCATCTCCCACAGCGAATTCCTTGAACCGTCGCTTCTGGTCTGCCCTTGTCTTATATTGGTTATTCATGTTAGTAATGTGCTTCTTCACTTCTTCATGCACGCTCTTCAGATGCTCTGCAAAGTCCTCAGCCTCGGCACTGCACTTTTCCCCTGTATCCATCTTCCTCAACTCAGAAGCATTCCTTGGACTGCTCCCATACACTATCTGGAATGGAGATTTGTTAGTACTCCTATTGACAGAATTGTTGTATGCAAATTCTGCCTATGGCAAAACCAAATCCCATCCCGTGGGCTTATCTCCTATCAAGCATCTCAATAGATTTCCCAGACTTCTATTCACCACCTCCGTTTGGCCATCAGTCTATGGGTGGTATGCAGAACTGAATTTCAAATCTATCTTCAATTTCTTCCACAAGGTCCTCCAGAAATACCCCACAAACTTGGTATCTCTGTCAGAAATGATACTCTTTGGTAGACCATGAAGTCGTACCACCTCTTTGAAAAATAAACCTGCAATGTGAACTGCGTCACTAGTTTTCTGGCAGGGAATAAAATGTGCCATCTTTGAAAACCTGTCAACCACCACAAATATGGAGTCATTTCCCTGCTGTGTCCTTGGTAGACCAAGAACGAAATCCATGCTGACGTCCTCCCATGGTCTCTCTGGTACAGGTAATGGCTGATATAATCCAGTGTTCTGGTTCACACCTTTCGCCATCTGGCATACTCTACAACTTTGCACAAACCTCTTCACATCTTGCTGTAGTTGCGGCCAATAGTAGTTCTCACTAACCAGGGCAATGGTCTTATCCCGACCAAAATGTCCAACCAACCCTCCACTGTGTTTCTCCTTGACCAGATTTTCCCTCATTGAACTCCTTGGAATGCATAATTGACTTCCTCTAAACAACATTCCATCTTGGATCAGAAAATCCAACCACTTGGTCCTGTCCAAAGTGACAAGTGCCAAGCAAGCCTTCCAAGCTTCTGCAAAATCAGGATCTTCAGGGTACAAACCCTTCAGTTCATCAAATCCTACCACTTCCACCTTCATTTCTGTCAACAAACACTGCCTTCTACTTAAGGCATCTGCAACTCTGTTTGACCTTCCGCTCCTGTGCTTCAACACAAAGGTATAACTCTGTAGAAACTCAACCCACTTCAAGTGCCTCTGATTTAGCTTCCCTTGGCTATTAATATACTGTAAGGCCTGATGATCAGTATATAGAACAAACTCTTTTGGCAACAAGTAATGTCGCCACTTCTTTAGAGCCTGAACTATAGCATAAAACTCTTGATCATAAACTGAATACTTCTTCCTAGCATCATTGAGTTTCTCACTAAAGTAAGCAACAGATTTACCTTCTTGACTCAAAACAGCTCCTATGGCACTACCACTAGCATCACAATCTACCTGAAATACCTTATTAAAATCTGGAAGTGCCAAAATAGGTTGCTCTGTAACCTTCTTCTTCAACATATCAAAGCTCTTATCTGCTCCTAAGGTCCACTTAAATTCTTTCTTATCCCCTCTCATTGTTTCTGTAAGGGGTGCACAAATACTAGCTGAAATTCCTAATGAATTTCCTGTAAAAACTTGCTAGACCATGAAATGATCTTACCTCAGTCGTGCTTCTCGGAGTAGGCCATTCAATGATAGCTCTCACTTTTTTTGGGTCCATTTTTAGACCTTCGAATGAGATGACAAATCCCAGGTACACTAACTCCTTCTTCACGAAATTACACTTCTTCAGATTAATTAACAACTGCTCCTCCCGCAGCTTCTCAAAAACCCTTTTGATATGCATCAGATGCTCGTCCAGGGTTCTGCTAAATATTAAAATATCATCCAAATAGACAATGATGAATTTGCCTAAAAATTCTTTCAATACCTCATTCATCAGTCGCATGAATGTGCTTGGTGCATTGGTTAGCCCAAATGGCATGACCAACCATTCATACAAACCCTCTCTAGTCTTGAAGGTTGTCTTCCACTCATCTCCTTCTCTGACATGAATCTGATGATAACCACTCTTCAGATCAATCTTTGTGAAGTACTTGGCTCCACTCAAACAGTCCATAATGTCATCCATCCTTGGCAATGGAAATCTGTACTTTATGGTGATCTTGTTAATGGCTCGAGAGTCTGTACACATTCTCCACTCTCCATATTTCTTTGGTGCTAGTACTGCAGGTACTGCACATGGACTCAAGCTCTCCCGAATCAGTCCCTTCTCCAACAACTCTTGGACTTGCCTGTTCAGCTCTTCAGTTTCTGTAGGAGTCATTCTATGTGCTGCCTTATTGGGTAAACTAGATCCTGGTACCAAATCTATATGGTGACTGATCTTCCTCACTGGTGGTAAACCCTCAGGCACATTATCAGATATAATGTCTAGAAATTCTTCTAATAGTCCTAAGACTTCTACAGGGGTATCCTTGCATTCTTCCTTCCTAACTCTAGGAATTAATGCATAGCACATATGCTCATGCTTTAAACTATCCAAAAATCTTCCCCCTTCAACTAAACAGATTCTAGCGCTGCTACATACCTTTTCGCCCGCCTCCTTCAAGGGCTTCAACTTATGGCGCACTCCATTCTTCGTCACTGAGTAAGTGTTGGCGCGACCATCATGCACTGCACACCGATCAAACTGCCATGGCCTTCCCAACAACAAATGGCAAGCATCCATAGGCAGGGATGTCACACAGGACCTCATCACAGTAATTCCCAATATTAAATTTCATCGAGCATTGCTCACTGACCAAAGCCCTATGGTCCTTCTGTAACCACGCAATCCGATATGGATGCGGGTGGCTTCTCCTCTTTAACTGTAACTTAGTAACCATTTCTTTTGAGACCAAGTTATCAGTACTACCATTATCTATAATGATATTACAGACCTTACCCAAACTTCTGCACCTTGTGCGAAATAGGCTCCTCCTCTGGTCTGATCCTTTCTCCTCATTCAACAGGGTCCTCCTTGTGACCATAACTTCTCCTCCCTCTGCCTCCTCAGAATGTTCTGATTCAGCACCTTCATCTGCTACAGCAGCTCTGGCAGGACCCTCAGGTCTCTTATTCATCCTTTCTCGATGTTGTGGACACTCGTATGCTCGATGTCCTTCTTCGCCACAGTGGAAACAGGTTCCACGAAATCCTCCCCTTCCAAATCCACGTCCAGATCTACCTCTCCCTCTTGGGTAACCATTGTTCTGATTACGGGGTTGGTAGGTGTTCCCCTCTTTTTGATCCTGGGTATTACTGGTTTCACCAGCCTTCATCTGATCCTTATATTTTTCTCCACTGGTCCTTCCACCAGTTCTTCCACCATGACCTCTTCCTCTTTGCTTACCCTCAAACCGTCTGTTCAGCTTCTCTTCGACTTTGAGGGCAAACTGGTAAGCATCCTCAATGGTGCTCATCCTAACCAGACTCAATTCTTCTTGAATACTGGTTCTCAACCCATTGATGTAACGGGCCACCTTCTCCCTGTTAGCCTCTGAATGGCCAGTTCTGATTGAGATCTGGAAAAACTCCTCTGTATATTCTTTGACAGATTTGTTTGACTGTCTCAAACTCTGCATTTTTCTCAACAGGTCCAATTCGTAATCTACAGGAATAAACTGTCTCTTCAACTTCTCTACCATTCGATCCCATCTGGTTATCTTTTCCTTTTCGCTTCTATTTCTTTCTAGCTGCACTTCTTTCCACCATATGCAAGCATGGCCTTTCAACTTCATTTTTGCAAACTTGATCCGATCTGGATCTACAACCTCCTCATACTCAAAATACTCCTCCATATCATTGATCCAATCAATCAACTCCTCTGGATTGAGATTCCTAGAATACGTGGAGACATCAAACTTTGTCTTCTTCCCGATCCGAGATATGGCCTTAACCAATCTAGCTTCTGCAGGATCCATTGCTTCTTCTTCTTCTGATGGATTATCAACCTCCCAAGCTTCATCTTCACTATGATCTTCTCTTCTTGGTTCAACCCCTCTTCGCAACTCCTCTTGCAGGGCTTGCACTTGCCTCTGCAAAGCTCTGAAATCTTCTTCAGGTACCACATTTCTCCCACCACCATGGTTTCTTCATGGAGGCATTCTTCCTCACTCTCTTCTCACAACCCTTCCACAGATCCTGGTGCAAACTGCCTCACTTTCGATGATCTGCTCACACACTCAAGAACTCCCGCTCTGATACCACTTGATGGGGAGCCAAAATCGCTCATGCCAAATTCTCAATTCTCATTCAACAATTTAGAAAAATATTACAATAATGGCAGCAGTCTGCCAAATAAACTCCTTTATCCCGAAAGATAGTTTATATTACAACATCTTCCACCCTGGAAGAAAAATAGCCTAAACAGGTCCAGAATGGCCCTCTTGCCTTCACGTCTGCAACTCTGTCTCCATAGTTTTTTGACCCTTGTGCATGCCTTCGCTTCCCCTTTTAAAATCTCTAGCGTGACTCTCCGTTTCCCTTTTTTGACCCTTCATTTCATTTCCCGTGCCTCTTCGTTGTCTTGGCTTTCGAAACGTCTTTCTTTCCGACTCTTGATCTTCGTCTGCTTTCATTGCACCTTGGTGCCACGTGCTTGTCCAGTGCTGCCACTATAGACTCTGTCCATCTGTCAACCAATGATGACGTTCGGTATACCCATCGCTCGATAATTTCCTCTGTAACGGCCCCTGTAACCGCCTGCCTTTTCTTTCCTTTTGTTTGGTCACGAAAACGTGACATGTCGCGATATCGCGACATTTTTGCTTCACTGCCTTCCTGCCCCTTTTTGAGTCACAAAAATGTGACATGTCGCGATATCGTGACACTTTTGCTTTTCGGCCTTCCTGCCCTTTGTGAGTCATGAAAATGTGACATGTCGCGATATCGCGACACTTTTTCTCTCTTGTGCCTCCTCTCGCCTTTTGGTCGCGATAATGCGACATGTCGCGATATCGTGACACTTTTCTCTCCTACGCCTTCCCTCGCCTTTTGGTCACGAAAATGTGACATGTCGCGATATCGTGACACTTTTTCTCCTTTGCGCTTTCTCTCGTCCTTTGGTCATGAAAATGTGACATGTCGCGATATCGCGACACTTTTTCTCCTTTGCGCTTTCTCTCGTCCTTTGGTCGTGATAATGCGACATGTCACGATATCGTGACATCTTTCCTTTTCGGCTCCTCTTTCTCCTTTTTGGTCATGAAATCGTGACATGTCGCGATATCGTGACATCTTTCCTTTCTGCCTCCTCCTCGCCTCTCGGGTCACGAAATCGTGACATGTCGCGATATCGCGACAGCTTTGCTCTCTGCTTTCTCTCTCTGTTTTGGGTCGCGAAATCGTGACATGTCACGATATCGTGATAGTTTCCTTCCTTGCTTTCTTTCTGCTCCGTCGGTCGCGATTTCGTGACATGTCGCGAAATCGTGACATTTTCTTCTCTGGCCTTTCCTGTCTTCTTTCGGTCGTGATTTCATGACATGTCATGAAATCATGACATTTTTGCTCCGTGCCTTCTCTCTCCTTCCTGAGTCGCGAAAACGTGACATGTCGCGATATCGCGACACTTTTCTCTGTCGCGATATCGCGACATCAAGGCAAACACTTAGAAATTTTTTTGTTGATGCAAGATTGCTCTGCTGCCACCGGATGCTCCTCGCATCACCACCCCATGTTGAAAGCCTATGTCATCAAAATTTGGAACCTAGTTCGTAGATCGAAGGGGGTCTTTGGTTGGATTTATTGGTAGAACGATGCTATCTAATGCATTGCCAACTTAAAATTGGTGATAGAGTAACCAATGAGTTCTTCCAGTGCCTACGTCCTTATAATCAGGTTTTGGGTATAAACACCCTTAACATTAATGAAGAGCATATTTTTGAGCTTCCTCGTATTCTATTAAATTTTGAAGAACATTACCATACTATGTTTGCATCTTTGTCCTCCTCCTCTCAACATGACCAAGCTCTTAACTCTTGCCTCTCTATTATCTTGATGCAACTTTCTAAGTCTCAAAGAGCTACCTATGAAAAAATCCTCTATTAGAAGGATTTGGAAGAAGCTCTTTCTCAAGTGGGTGATAATAAATATTTGTCTACTAGTGAAAAAGAAAGATTCTTGTTGTTTCTCAAGGAAGAAAAAGAAGGAAATTTTATGATATTAATTGGTTATATTCATGAAGTAATTTTTAAAGCTTGGTAGAATACTTAAAATATAATTATATTTATATTAGAAGAATGTTTGATGATATATCTAGTATTTGATTTTTTTTAATTCTTTCAAAACATGAAATAAAATGAACATACTAGCAATCCTAGCCAATATTATTGTGATGATATACTAACTCAACATGAAGAAGATATATCACTAGTAAAAATGCAAAAATGAAGAAGAAGAATAAGAATAAAGAGGAAGCATGACAGAAAAAAAACATGAAGATGAAATAAAATACTTTCAAGATGAACACAGATCAGAGTGATCGAAAGGAACAAGATGAAGATACTAATTAGGATATAAATAAAGAGTATAGAAAAGAAGAGCTCAAGAAGACCATATTGAAGACTAAAGTTTTCAATACCAAAATAATGTAATAAGAGGGGGTGTTGGAATATATTATATTATTTGTTACATGTCAATATACCACCATGGGTCCATGTTTATATTAGGAGTTTATCTTATATTAGGACTTGAGTATTTACTTTATACAATGTCATAAATGAACAAGTATTATTTGAATGTGCAATGATGTAAATGTGAATATTGTCCTCATGTGCATGAGGTCATAGGATAGGAATATCAAAGGCCAAGAGTCATGTCTCATTATATATAGGTATTTTATAAGTGAGAGAGGAAGATAGAGAGAAGCATAAGATAGACTAGAGTAGATACAATGTAGAACTTGTATGAAGCATGGAGCATTTGAGATCTCCATATTTTGTATGAAGTTCCTATTTTTGTGAGATTTCATTAATGGCTATTTTATGAGTTATTTCAGAAGTTTCTCATGCTATTTACTTGCTTATTATATTGCCATTATCATAGATATAATATTGTATACTTATTTTAGTTCTTGTGGTTGCATTTCCTTTAATATATAGTATCAAAAGCTAATAACGTTGGACTATATTACATTATTTGGTACATGACAATATACCACCATGAACATATGTTTATATTAGAAGTTTGTCTTAGATTAGGATTTGAGTATTTACTTTATGCAATGTAATAAATGCAGAAGTATTATTAGAATGTGCAATGATGTAAATGTGCATGTTGTCCACATATACATGAGTCCATATGATAGGAAGGTGAAGAGTCATAGGAATATGGAAGACCAAGAGTCATGTCTCATTATATATAGGCCATTGATAAGTGAGAGAGTTAAGAAAGATAGACTAGAGTAGATACAATGTAGAACTTGTATGAAGAATGGAGCATTTGAGATCTCCACATTTTGTATGAAGTTCCTATTTTTGTGAGCTTTCATTAATGGTTATTTTATAAGTTACTTCTGAATTTTCTCATGCTATTTACTTTCTTATTATACTACCATTATCATAGATATAATATAGCATGCATATTTTAGTCCTTGGGGTTGTATATCCTTTAATATATAATATCAAAAGCTAACAGTAGTATCAGAGCACAAGGTAGATTGATAGGAGATAGAAAGAGCCACAAGAGATATTGAGAGGAGATAGAAAATCTTATTTTTAAAATTTCTAAAATTACTTGTTGGCTAGAGGTCTTTCCATAGGGTTGCAAGAAAACTTGTGAAGACTAGGACTCAACATAAATATTTTTCCACTAGATTGAAGGATAACTAGTGATGTTTATTGAATTTTAGAGATCTAGAGATGGATTTACTTACTACTATCTATATTTTTTTGTAAAAAATTAGTTCTCAAAAGGTGAGAAGCTTCCTACAATAGATAGAAAATAATTTCATCTTTGATTGTCTAAAAGACTATGTGATTTCCTTGTGTAGGGATTAGTTCTTTGTTGTAGAAAAAGTAGATGTTGAAGATTAAAGAGACCCAATAAGGAGGTCCCCATTGAATCTCAAAATTGAAGACTCCATATTGAATGTTTGAATAAATCTCAAGGGAGAATATTGCAAGGAGTAGCTCATGGAAATAAGAATTTGGGAAAATTACCACCATCTAACAATAAGCCCAAATGGAAGAATGATTTAGCAAGAAGTTCACTAAATTTTAGAAATATTTTTTGAAGATCTCAATACATTCAGATTCTTAAGAAGGAGGCCAAATTTTAAGTCTGAATTTGAGGAGTTTGAAGAAGAAATAATCTAGAAGAGGTCAAGTAGATTTAAGAGATTCTAGGATAATAAAAGGAGGAATTGATTGCATTAGAAGCTAAAAATTATAGAGTTTTGGATAGCAAGAGGGTAGCATTTGGGTAACACTAATAGCTACAAATTTTAGAGTTAGAGAGAGAAAATTTGGAGGACAATTGAAGTCACAAAATCAGACTTTTAGACAACATAGAAGCTGATTTCTAAACAGCATTAGAAGGTATAAATTAAAGTCTTTTTGAACAACAAACCAAAGGCTAAAATATAAAGAGAATTGGGCAATATTATAGCTGTAAAATTATATATTCTTGAACAACAAGATAAAGAAAAGTATTCAGAAAGTTGAAGCTTCTTGAAAAGCAAGATAGAGCTACAAGATAGACAAGTACAGGGTAGAAAAGTATAAGGAATTGGAGCTGCAAATTTTACAAACTCAGGGCAGTAAATAGGTGAATCTAATCACCAAGAAATATAGCTACAAAAGGATACCAAATGGTATGCAATATTGGTGAAACAAAAGTTGATTATTTATCTTATTATTATGCCTTTAAAAGCTAAAAATTTGAGGTTTAAAATAACAGGAGGAAAGGTCTCAAGTTTATGTCTTCAAAGTTGGAGTAGATTGCATTTACAAGGAATTAAAACCTGCACAAAAGAAAGGAGAAGTTAGATATAATACAAGGAAAATAAAATATCAACTTCTTACTATCTATTGGAAAATAAACAAGCCAACAAAGATTGGATACAATAAACTATCTAAAAGGTAAAAGTTTTGGTATAAATTAGAAACTTGGAATCACCATAGAAGATATAACTAAGCATTGAACCAAGAAGGAGACATAGTAGAAGAGTAGCCAAAGAGAAAAATGTAACATGGAAGAGAAAACACCATTATCACGTCTTGGTAAAGAGGAGCCACCAGAGGAGTAGGAAAAAGGAGAGGTACCACCACCACATTCGAGAATAGAAACCACCATTTCAAGCAAGCAAGGGTGATGGTTGAAAGTACAAGGAGGCAAGCAATTGAAAGGCACAAGCTTGTGTTTCCCTTAAGCTATGTACAATTATAGGATAGTATACCATACCCATACTATATTAAAACTCTTAATCCCATAAATTATTTTATTATCCTAAACATAATTAAAATCATTTTATTTAATCTAAATTAAAAGCTCTTTTTGATTGGTAAACCATTAACTCTTTTTAAAAATTGTATGACTTCCATTAGCGCATATCTACCATAATATATATATATATATATATAATAATAAACATTGGATGGATTGTAAAATTATACAATGAAGTCTTTTAGGTTATAAAGATATATGATAACACTTCATAGTCAAAATTACAGCTTTAATCTTCTTATTTTCCATTAAGGTAGATCATCTATTTTTATAAATTCGAACTTCGATTAAAAGCTAACAAATATCCAGACTCCTTTCAATCGATCTACTCATGAGGAAAAAAAAATACTGAGCTGTTCAATAATTCAATTGGATTAAAGAGCATGGTTCGAAACTCGCAAGCCAGTGGACAAATTTCTTGACAAACAGAATAGAATCGGCGCACCATTTGTAGTTGTAGTTGACGTTTGATTGAATAAATACACATATAATCAGACTCCCATAACATCAAATCTGATTTTTATATACTGATATACGTTTACAACATGAGCTCAGGAGACCAAAGTGAATGCCGTATTCTCTGGGAATCGTGTGTTTTCACGTGAACTTTGACAAGGAAATATGGGACACACTTAAGTCTAACTCCATCTTCCTTGCGCTAAAAGTACAGCCCTCGTGTCTGTTTGTGTCTGTGTCTCCGTTATGTGGTTGTATATATTTACACGCACAAATTTGTATGATGAACTCGGTAATAGCGTGTTGATCGAGAAAGCAACGATTCAACAATAAAACGTAAAACAGAACAAGTGTATAAGATGAAGCAACGATTCAACCGTAACATATAAACAGAACAAACATATAACAATAATTCATGGGTTAACTGACGTCGGCTGCAACTTGACGACAGTCACTATCGCCTTTAAAATCAATCATCCGATTTGATTACCTACTTTAGATTATGATTACGTTTCATAGATAACAGAAATATTGTTCGAATACTCTAATTTGGGGAGCAGGTACAAGAAAATTAAATTAAACTAAAACAATTTTTAAACTCAAGGATTGGAGTTAAACGTCGTTTTCGAAAGTCTACTTCATAAGCGATAGGACAATGCATCATTGGTACTTATTTCATGGATTTTTCGAATAAAATGAAATGACGTCCATTTCAGATCCGTTTTTTTAATGTGAGTCCTACAAAAGGTTATGATGTTGGAAAGTGTGTTTATTGTGGTTGGGTTCTGTTAAGGTTTTTTTTTTAAGGTTCTGCTAAGTTTTTTTTGGTCGTATGTTACTGTTGCTCTTGTTTCGACCACCATATTTTGTTAGGGATTTAAGTGCTCTTACTACATAATTTTGTGTGCTAACTCCGCCTAGGACGAGGTGCTTCTCCCCTTGTTATGGCCACTTCTGAGGCTGTTGCTTCATTGTTTAGTAAAGTTGCAGCTGTGGACAGCCATGGCACCAATCAAGAGATTTAGGAAGTTTATCCCGAGGATTTTTTACAAGGTAAATCCTCTATGTCGGACATAGTCTTGTTCATACAGGTTTTTGATATAGCCTACAACTGGTTTGAGAGTCACAACCTCGTTGGGTGCTTTTTGGGAAGGATTCCTAGTGACTCACTAATCCGTCAATGGATTCGACAAGTTTGGTAGTCATATGGCATTAAAGTTGACCACATTCAAAACATTACTAAATGCTTCTTTCATTTCTAGTTTGTCGAACCACAACATGTCATTATAGTTATGAGCAAAGGTCCTTGGTATATTAGAAATATGTTATTATGTCTTCAGCCTTGGCACCATAATTTTACAATCTCTACAGATGTTTCCCTACATGTCCATATTTGGGTAGAATTCCCAAGTCTTCCATTGCCCCTTTGATCATTCCTGCCACAACTTGTCATGCCCATTGGTAAGTATATGTGCAAGGAGCCAAAAATATTCTATATTGTGCAACTCTACAAACACATCTGCATTGAAATTAATCTCTCAAAGGACCTCAAAGACTCTATTGATATTCAAGTTGGTGAGACCCATTTTCAACAATGGGTGATCTATATAAATCTCCACAACACTTGTTATCATTGCCAGTCCACAACTCACAAGATAAAAGACTACCCTCTTATGGAGGGTTGGTTTAAAAATCGAGCTTTAGTAGAAGTGTCAGCGCCTTTTGCCATAGTTCAATCTACCCCTCTCATTAATGGATGGGAGTAATGGATGTTTGTCACCAGGAAACATGGTAAAGGAAACTAATCATAACCTTTTGTGGGAGTTGGTAAAAAGGAGTCTCATATGGACTCTTAGCCAAGGAGCTCTAATGTAGTTACTACAAAATGAGTTTTTTATTTCTCCTCTTATTGGTACTTTTAATGGTAGTACCCAACAAATCTTTTTGACTCCTCAAGGCTCCCAGATGGTTCAGTTGTTGACTATGCTAGAGTTTATCCCCTCAAGTGAATGCTTTGTCTCTCCTCTTAGTCCATCTAGCAAACTTTCTTTACAAAACCCGTGTTGCTTTCATAGCCCAACTAGGGAGTCCATAGACATCCTTCTAGAAAATTCAAGACAAATGATTTTTTTAAGGAAAACCTTAATAGGTTTCTCACAAATGCCTTTGAATCTTTAGAAGATTTCAAGAACTTAAAGGTCATCAAAACAAATATTCTCCTCAATCATATCTCATGAAGTGCATGTCCTAGAATATTAATGATTTGATAAATCCTATGTGTAAGTACATTATGACTCAAGGTCTGCATGAATTCAATATCAAATTCAACAATATTGATATTTTATGACTTCAGGAAGTCAAAGTTACTAACTTCATTTTGTCAATTACTTGCTCATTTTTTTGACCCTAGGGCCACACATTTCATACTATGCATGGCATAGGTAATGGAGGGGCAATTATCTACCTTTTAGAAATCTACCATTCCAAGATGATCTCTTAGGGTTCTGACCCTTTCAATCATGTTTTTTGGGTTGTGATGGAGATTGATGGATACCTCATCAGTGTGCTTAACATCTATGTGTCTAACTATGCTAATGATCATTGTGCTCTTTCACGATGGGCAGTGCTCTATTCCCTTTGTGTTTTGGTTGCTCTATGGGGACTTCAATTATTGGCAATTTGAGTTATTTTGTGTTGTCATTGATGTCACATGGATCACATTGAGTTTTGGTGGCAAAAGCACTTCATAAATAATCATTTATGATATTTTGGAGAGCATGGATATATACAGGGTTTTGTGGCACAAGATGCATATAATATTTATTTTTTAAAATATTATATTAATAGTTTTTATTAAAACCAATGGTAAAGGTTTTTATTAAAACCAACAACAAAGGTTTTTATTAAAACCAACGGCAGGGGTTTTTTATTAAAACCAATGGAAAGGGTTTTCATTAAAACCATTGGAAAGGGTTTTTCATCAAAAACACTATGCTAAGACTACTCCAAATTATGATGGATGAAAAGGTTTTCCAATAAAACCTAGGTGCAAAAAGTTTCATGGCGAAATTCAAAAGAATGAAGGAGATATCCCAATTCAAAGATAAGAGGTGAATTATTAACTTTTTATTTAATAATTCTAAGGTCTAAGGTTGAGTTACATTATTCGTCAACGTGCAAAGGTTGGGGAGATTAATAAATATTCACCGACATCATTCGAAGGATGGAGGTGCATATAAATAAAAGGTGAAAAACCTTTGTTTATTGAAGACTAGAGATAGCGCATGAGAGAGAGTCTTCCAAAGGGGAGCAACGAAGAAAGAAGGATAAATAACTTTCAATTTGAGAGTAAGGTCAAGTAACCAGTGTGGAAAAGTGACATCAGGCATGATCCTATAGCACAGTTGGTAGCACACGAACTTTGCACAAGGCAAGTTCGCTATTCGAATCCCGCCAGGGGTAAAGTGTTTTTCTAAGGAAGGCAACTTAAGTCTTTCATATTTGAGTGTAGGTGAATTTGGGTGTTTGGGATTAAATCCCAATGTGTGCTGATGCCCACATAGTAAGCGCCTCACAACGCTAGGTGAGAGGAACATAGTTTGAATCCCGTGAAGGTGTGAAGGCACATTGATTTTTTGTAAGGCATTGATGATTTCAAAGCTGTGAAGGCGTGATTATTTTTGGTAAAGCATTAACGATTTCAAAGGTGGTGAAGGCACATTAATTTTGGCAAAGGAATTAATGATTTTGAAGGTTGTGAAGGCTACAAATTTTGTAAAAAGGTATTTATCTCTAGCGCATGGTAATATTTGATATTGCCAAAGTTTTGGTGCATTGAAAATAATTTCTATTATAACTAGGGAGTCATAAGGTATTTAGTGAAATACATGATTATTGTATGTGCTTAGGGAGTTATAAGGTGTGAAGTTAAATATTTGTTATTGTTGTATGTGGAGTTATAAGGTGTGGAATTAAAAATAAAAGAATAGGTGCTTGTTGTATGGGTTAATGAAATTAGGGAGTCATAATATTGAAAAGTGTTGAACTTGTTATATGTCCTAGTGCATGATTTAATTATAAAATTAAACTAGGAACTTGAGACCTAGTTAATTGCTACCTTGAGTTAGAAGACATGCAAATGAGTTAGGGTTTGAAGTTGAAGATAAATTGCTTGATTATGTGCCTTGGCTATTGAGAGGAAGTGGATGGATTAGAAAACCAATTTTTTGGATAAAATTGATACTTGAGTTCCATGATTGCTTTAGTGGAGTTCATTGGGAGTATTGCCATTATTGAGGAGGTTTTTGCTATTACTTTGAGGAGATTATTATTAATTACTTGTTGAGTACATTGCCACTATTTGAGACCATGAAGGAGATTATTTTCTAGTCACTTGTGGATACACTTGCCTTTCATTTGAGGAGATCATTTTTGGCTATTTGAGAGCTCTTTGCTTGAGGGAGTTGTGCTTGTTTCTTGAGAGCTTATTAGCATTGCATGAGGAAGATATTATTGAGAACCTATTGCTATCACTTGTGGAGATTGTCCTTGGTTGGTTGACGTTATCATTGTTATTGCTTAGAGAGGTTTCCATTTGAGAGATAATTTGTGATCCATTTAAGAGTACCTTATTGAGCATTGTTGTCATCCATTTGAGATATCATTTGTCATACATTGTTGAGATCATTGTGGATCATTGTTGTCATCCATTGAAGAGTACATTTCCATTCATTGTTGAGCACATTGTTGAGTATTTTCATAATTCATTTGTTATCAATTATTGAGTTCATCATCGAGCCTTGCCTCCATTGATTTGTGGTTGAGATTTGAGTGCTACTTTAGAGTCATTGGTTGAGCCTTTTGTGAAGGCTTTGAGAACATATTTGGGGCATAATTTGAGCATGATTGTTTAAGCATTTTGTGAAGGATTTAAGGACATATTTGGGACAACATTTGAGCAGGATTTTTTGAGCCCTATGAGAAGGCATTGAGGTAGATTTATGAGCAGTGAAAGATATAGGACAAAAATAGAAAATATATCAACACCAATTTCCTAGATGAGCAGATCCGTGGATAGCCTAGCTGAGTAGATCAATAGATAGCCTAGATGAGCAAATCAGTGGATAGTCTAACTGATTAGATCAGTGGAGAGTCTAGCTGAGCATATCAATGGATAGCCTAGCTGAGCAGATCAGTGGAGAGCCTAGCTGAGCATATCAGTGGAGCCCACCTGAGCATATCAGAACAACCTAGCTTTGAGCATATCAAAGTAATCATTTGTATTGGGATAAGGATCCATATTTATTTGTGAAATATTATAAGGATATTATCTTGTGGACTATCCCACATTGGGGGAAAAACGTTAAATATTGTGTCTCAATTGTGTGTGGTTATTTGTGCACTTGCTTACTATTGCTATCTATGTTATTAATGCATACTGCTATATTTGGTTATTGCAATTGAGGACACTAATTGATATTTATTTGGAAATAAAGTAAAAAGTGGGCGCTATATTGTTCACCCTCCCTCTTAGCATAAGCTTGTGTTCTTCATCAATATTATTGAATTCTCACATGATGAGGTGGAACTTCTTCACATGTGATGGACCACCAAGGAAATATAAGAGTGGATTTTCATTAAATAAAAGTTCTCTAACCCCAATAGTTGCTTCTTACCCTGTTTGCAACTTATTAATGTCTAGTTCATGTGGTCTAACAACTAGTAGGATGAGATTCATGTGCTAAAAATATTGAATAGAGTCATGCTCTAAGATTCTAATATTTTCTCCTTTGAGCAACCCTCATGCTCTTCCCCATTTCTCTTTGTCCACCCATACCTCTATTTGTATAACCATTCTCTCATTTCCTTTTTCATCCTGGTTTCTTCCTCCCCTCCTATTTATCAATCTCAATTTTACCTTAACACTTATATTTTGCACCACCCCATTTTGTGATCCTATGTCATAAAAATTTGGAACCTAGTCCCCATATTGAAGGGGGTCTTTGGTTGGATTGATTGGTAGAACGATGCTATCTAGTGCATTTCCAACTTAAAATTGGTGATAAAGTAACCAAGGAATTCTTCTAGTGCCTACATCCTTATAATAAATTTTTGGGTATTAACACCCTTAACATTAATGAAGAGCATATTTTTGAGCTTCCTCATATTCTCTTTGCTTTTGAATAACATTACCAAACTGCATTCACACCTTAGTCCTACTTCTTTCACCATGATCAAGATGTTAACTCTTGCCTCTCTATTATCTTGATGCAGCTTTATAAGTCTCAAAGAGCTACCTATGAAAAGACCCTCTATTAGAAGGATTTGGAAGAAGATCTTTCTCAAGTGGGTAATAATAAATCCCCTAGTCTTGATGAATTCTCTTATAATTTCTACAAGTCCCTTTACGATACTATTGGGCTTAATCTTCTAAAATTTTTCTAGGAGGTCTTCTCTAAAGGTTCTTTAGGTCCTATTATTAATCAGGGGATCCTACAAAACCATTGATTGAACATTAAGATTTTCAAGGTATCCTACAAATTTGAGAATTGAAAATAATTTGGAATCATAAGGTAGACAACTTCAAAGGCTCTGAAAGATAAAAGATTCTATCAAAACTATTCTCAATACATAACACTAGGGAGTTATAATGAATTCCACTTTAAAGATTAAATTACAATAAGCATGGATGAAATAATGAGGAATGCATTCAATATTAAAGAAATATTTCATGAATTGAAATTTTATCCATAAAACTTAATATATACCTTTGATAGATATAAATATTTGTCTACTATTGAAAAAAACAATTCTTGTTTTTTCTCAAGGAAGAAAAAGAAGGAACTTTTATGATATTAATTGGTTGTCTTCATGAAGTAATTTTCAAATCTTGGTGGAATACTTAAAATATAATAATATTTACATTAGAAGAATGTTTGATGATATGTCTAGTGTTGATTGTTTTTTAATTCTTTCAAAACATGAAATAAAATGAACATACTAGCAATCCTAGCCAATATTATTGTGATGATATACTAAATCAACATGAAGAAGATATATCACTAGTAAAACTACAAAAATGAAAAATAAGAACAAGAATAAAGAGGAAGCATGACAAAAAAGAAAACATGAAGATGAAAGAAAATATTTTCAAGATGAACACAGATTAGAGTGAACTAAAGGAACAAGATGAAGATACTAATTAGGATATAAATAAAGAGTATAGAAAAGAAGAGCTCAGAAGACCATATTGAATACTAAAGTTTTCAATACCAAAATAATGTAATACGAGGGGGTGTTGGAATATATTATATTATTTGTTACATGTCAATATACCACCATGGGTATATGTTTAGATTAAGAGTTTATCTTAGATTAGGACTTGAGTATTTATTTTATACAATGTCATAAATGAATAAGTATTATTTGAATGTGCAATGATGTAAATATGCATGTTGTCCTCATGTGTATGAGTCCATAGGATAGGAATATTGAATACCAAGAGTCATGTCTCATTATATATAGGCCTTTTATAAGTGAGAGGAATATTGAGAGAAGCATAAGATAGACTAGAGTAGATACAATGTAGAACTTGTATAAAGCATGGAGCATTTGAGATCTCCACATTTTGTATGAAGTTCATATTTTTGTGAGCTTTCATTAATGGCTATTTTATGAGTTATTTCAGAATTTTCTCATGCTATTTACTTGCTTATTATATTGCTATTATCATAGATATAATATTGCATGCTTATTTTAGTCCTTGTTGTGGAATTTTATTTAATATATAGCATCAAAAGCTAATAGTGTATGACTATATTACATTATTTGGTACATGCCAATATACCACCATGCATACATGTTTATATTAGAAGTTTGTCTTATATTAGGATTTGAGTGTTTACTTTATGCAATGTAATAAATGCACAAGTATTATTAGAATGTGCAATAATGTAAATGTGCATATTATCCACATGTATATGATTCGATATGATAGGAAGGTGCAAATTCATAGGAATATGAAAGACTAAAAGTAATATCTCATTATATATAGGCCATTGATAAGTGAGAGAGTTAAGAAATATAGACTAGAGTAGATACAATGTAGAACTTGTATGAAGAATGGAGCATTTGAGATATCCACAATTTGTATGAAGTTCCTATTTTTATGAGTTATTTTATAAGTTATTTTAGAAGTTTCTCATGTTATTTACTTGCTTATTATACTGCCATTATCATATATATAATATAGTATGGATAGTTTAGTCCTTGTGGTTGTATTTCCTTTAATATATAGTATCAAAAGCTAACAGTGGTATCAAAGCACAAGGTAGATTGATAGGAGATAGAAAGAGCCACAAGAGAGAATGAGAGGAGATAGGAAATCTCATTTTCAAAATTTCAGATTTTTAATAAGGAGATCAAATTTTAAGTCTAAATTTGAGAAGGAGATTGAAGGAGAAAGAATCTAGAAGATGTCAAGTAGATTTAAGATATTCTAGGACAATAAAAGGAGGAATTGATTGCATTAGAAGCTAAAAATTATAGATTTTAGGATAACAAGAGGGTAGCATTTGGGTAACACTAATAGCTACAAATTTTAGAGTTAGAGAGAGCAAATTTGGAAGAGAATTGAAGTCACAAAATCAATCTTTTGGACAACATAGAAGCTGATTTCTAAACAACATTGGAAGATATAAATTAAAGTCTTTTTGAACAAAGAACTATAGGTTAAAATATAGAGAGAATTGGGTAATATTATAGCTGTATAATTATACATTCTTGAACAACAAGATAAGGAAAAGTATTCAGAAAGTTGAATCTTCTTGAAAAACAAGAGAGAGCTACAATATAGACAAGTTCAGAAAAGCATAAGGAATTGGAGCTGCAAATTTTACAAACTCAAGGCAGTAAATAGGTGAATCTAACCACCAAGAAATATAGCTACAAAAGGAGACCAAAAGGTATGCAATATTGGTGCAAAAAAAGTTGATTATTTAGATAATTATTAAGCCTTTAAAAGCACTAAATTTGAGGTTTAAAATAACAAGCGGAAAGATCTCAAGTTTATGTCTTCAAGGTTGGAGTAGGTTGCATTTACAAGGAATTAAAACCTACACAAAATAAAGGAGAAGTTAGATGTAATACAAGGAAAATAAAATATCAACTTCTTATTATCTATTCGAAAATAAACAAGACAACAAAGATTGGATACAATAAACTATCTAAAAGGTAAAAGTTTTGGTATAAATTAGAAGCTTGGAATCACCATAGAAGATATCACTAAGCATTGAGAGAAGAAGGAGACACAGTAGAAGAGTAGTCAAAGATAAAAATGTAACATGGAAGAGAAACCACCATTATCACGTCTTGGTAAAGAGGAGCCACAAGAGGAGTAGAAAAAAGAGATGTACCACCACCACATTCGAGAAGAGAAACCACCATTTCAAGCAAGCAAGGGTGATGGTTGAAAGTACAAGGAGGCAAGCAATTAAAAGGCACAAGCTTGTGTTTCCCTTAAGCTATATACAATTATAATATTGTATACCATACACGTATTATATTAAAACTCTTAATCCCATAAATTATTTTATTATCCTAAACATAATTAAAATCATTTTATTTAATCTAAATTAAAAGCTTTTATTTGATTGGTAAACCATTAACTCTTTTAAAACTTGTATAACTTCCATTACCCACATATCTACCATAATAGGTATATATATATAATCAACATTGGATGGATTGTAAAATTATACAATGAACTCTTTTAGGTTATACAAATATATGATAACACCTTAACACCTTATAATCAAATTTACAGATTTAATCTTCTAATTTTACATTAGGGTAGATCATCTATTTTTATAAATTCGAACTTCGATTAATAGCTAACAAATATGGAGACTCCTTTTAATCGATCTACTCATGAGGCAAAAAAAACTGAGCTGTTCAATAATTCAAGTGGATTAAAGAGCATGGTTCGAAACTCCATGCCAGTCGACAAGTTTCTTGACAAACAGAATAGAAGTAAATCACACGTGCACGTAGGTACCGTTTTCTCTTCCTCTTACACAATCCCGAATCCAATCTTCAGAGGTCAACCCCTCTAAATAACCTCACTTGAGCGCTCTGCACTTCAGACACGGCACAACGATATAGCATGGTCTTTTAAGTCCAGTTCAACTAATACGGATTAGGGTTTTATATCATACTTTTATAATCAGACATAAAAATCATATATGTGTTCAACATGAGCTCAGCAGACCAAAGTTAATGCCGTGTTCTCTGGGAATCATGTGTTTTCACGTGAACTTTGAGAAGGAAATATGGAGATAGATAAATGTCGGACACAACTAAGTCCAACCACATCCTCCTTGTGCCAAAAGTACAGGCCTCGTGTCTGTCTGCGTCTGTGTCTCCGTCATGTGGCTGTATATATATGTACACGCACACACAAATGTGTATGATGAACTCAGGTAATAGCGTGTTGATCAAGAAAGCAACGATTCAACAATAAAACGTAAAGCAGAATAAGTGTATATGATAAGCAACGATTCAACTGTAATATATAAACAGAACAAATATATAACAATAATTCATGGGTTAACTGACGTCTGCTGCAACTTGACGACAGTCACTATCGCCTTTAAAATCAATCATCCGATTTGATTTGATTACCTACTTTAGATTATGATTACGTTTATATATAGCAGAAATAATTTTTTTTTTTTATAAAAATCGTATACTAATATTAATCAAAATCAGGAATATACAAACAAAATTAGTCCAAAGGCAACAGTACTAACATATAAACATCAGCCACAAACTAAAGAGAGTGGCATAAAACCCTAATAAAAATAACCAAATGACTATAAAAGTATTTACAATATATATACATGTCCAGAATTAAATACAGACTGTAGAAGATGAGCAGCAGAGCCGGAGGGTCAAAACTCTACAAAAACCAAGTGTCAGCCATCCGCGAAGTGTAAATTATATATCTGAATAAACAGTTGTAAATAAAACTGTAACAATTGCACCTGAAGGTATCCATCCATATTAACCTGTAGAACCTGAAGTTGGGGGAGCACCATCGGATTCTTGGATCTGAACTTTGATTTGAAAGCAATAAGAACCCGAGCAACCTGAAGCAAAATTTTAAATCTGGTGAGTCTCCTCAGAGACTCAGTAAGAACCCTCGTAACACCACTAAATAACTCCTCATTTCTGGATAACCATATAAACCATAAAACCTCCGTAGAAAAGAGCATCCAAAATTTATTATAGCAATGATGAAACTGAGGGATAAAGCCAAAAATAATATAATGTCGAAAGTGTGAATGATCAATATTCCATCCATGTAAATCAGAAAGAAATAACCCCCATATCTCACGAGCAAATAAACAGTCAAAGAAAATATGCTCAACAGTATCAGGCACCCGACATAAAGAACAAACAGTATAAGTCTTAGGATCTTTACTGATCGGTAACCTCTGCAACAAAAATAACCACCGAAAACAAGCCTTTTTAGGCTCCAACGGACTGTGCCAAATGTGCTGAAAAATGTTGTACACCTGTTTGTCAGTAAGAGTAAATCTCCATCTAGTATTAACATGATTTACGATACCAGAAACATCATAAAGCAAGTGATACAAAATTTTTGGTTTTATACATCTCAATCTGGTACCATCCTGCCATTTGAAAGCATAAAAAAAATCCATCTCATTATCAATCAAAATCAGATTATTGACAACCATAAAAGAATCTCGTAAAAGTGAATAAGTCCGCCACTGAGACTGTGGAAGATCATACTTAGCACACAGAGATTCCCATGTCATAAAAGAACCATTAATCAGAACATCATTAAACGTATTAATGCCTTTAGACGACCATTTCTTAGCAGAGCAGCCAGGAGTACGAGCAAGAGACCTATTACTGTGCCAAATATTCCACCAAATAGAGCTGCTTTTAAACAACAAAACAATCTCATGCCCAACAACTTTAGAAACCAAAATTTTATCTTTAACTAATTCCCAAGCTTTCCAAATACTACGAAAAACAACTGAACCAACAGGTGTAATAGGAAATTTACCAAACAGAATATCCGTAATGTGAAGACCTTTCCAAAATTTAGCATTCTTTGGGACAACATTAGCTAAATTATGACGCACAAGAACTTTCCAGGGTTCATTACCTTCAATGCAATTCACAATCCATTTAACTGACAGAGCAATGCCTTGTAATTTAAGATTTTTAAGCCCCAAACCACCCTTTCGCTTATCAACTGTACACCAATCCCAATTGACAGAATGGCGTTTACCGACTCCCTGTCCATCAGACCACAAAAAATGTCGAATATACTTTTGAATAATATGAACTTGATAAGCAGAAAATAGCCAAGCAGAAGCAAAATATGTAGTGTAAGATGACAAGATCTTCTGACAAACTTGAATACGACCAGCAATATTCAAGTGGAGTTTATTCCACTTGCTAAGTTTCCCAATCACCTTATTTTTCACCCAATCCCACATACTCTTAAGGCAGGGATCAACCGCAAAGGGGATACCAAGATAACACACCTGTTTAGAAGGACCCCCCCAAGGAATATTAAATCTAGAAAGCCACTGAGGAGGACTGTCATCCCAGCTTAAAAGAATAGACTTAGGCAAGGAAATCTTAGCACCAGAAGCACTTTCAAAGATAGACAGAACATAGAACAAATTATCCATGTTATCTTCTTCAAGCGAAACAAAAATATTAGTGTCATCAACAAACTGGACATTAATAAGATCTTCCCCATTAGGAAGTATAAGGCCTCTAACCTTAGGAAAGTACACAGAATGCCTAAGCAAATAGAATAAGGCATCACTAGCAATGACAAAGAGGCTAGGGGCCAAGGGACACCCCTGGCGTATAGATCGCTGAAGATGTATAGGATTAGATAGGGAGCCATTAATATCAATATAAGTGACCGCATCCATTAAAAGAGTCTTAACCATCCTGCAGAAATTAGGAGGAAAACCAAAAGCATCCAATACCATAAAGATATACTCCCATTCCACACGGTCATAAGCCTTTTCAAAATCAAGCAACAGAATACCAACATTTTGACCAGATGACCGAGCCCAGCTCATGGCTTCCCAACACGTTATTAAATTTTCTAAAATATACCTGCCTTTTATAAAACCAGTTTGAGTAGGACTAATAAATATTTTCAAAACATTTGTAAGACGTAAAGCCAGGACTTTAGCAAGAATCTTATAAGAAACATTTAACAACGTAATGGGACGCCAATTTTTGATGACAACCTTATCACCACCTTTAGGAAATAACCTAACAATACCAGTATTAATGTGTTGTCCCAAAGAACCCTGTTGGAGAGCTTCAGAATAGACATCAAAAAGATCATCACATATCCAGTCCATATTATTTTTATAAAATTCAATCGGTAAACCATCATAACCAGGCACTTTATCACTGTTAATGGCAGTAATAGCAGCCCTTAGTTCATCTTTTGAAATGGGTTTATCCAATTCAACAAACTCTTGATCAGTGAGCTTTTTAGGCAAAATTTTTTTACAGAGTTCCCTATTCATCTGTCGCTGATTATTATCATCTGATGAAAAAATATCATTGTAATATTGATAAATTAAGTTCTGAATGATAACAGGATCAGAAACAAGTTCATCACCATTCCAGAGAGCTTTAATAGTTTCATTCAAGCCTTTTTCTCTAATATATTTAAAGAAAAATTTTGTGCCTTTATCCCCAGATTGAAGCCAATGCAACCTAGCCCGAATCTTTTGCCCTTGAATTCTTTTAACTTGAAATCTCTTCAGATCATCTTTAAGACCAGAAACAATTTCTTGCCAAACCACGTTATGCGGATGTGACTGAAGTTGACTTTCAGCAAGAACCAGATTAGCATGCAGTTTTTTCTCCTGAAACCGAAAATCCAAGGCCTTTTTCTTTCCTATAGTTTGAAAAATCCTTTTCCATCCATGAGTGTTTCTATTCCACCTAGAGATAGCCCCTTCATGCTTATAAAGCCACCTATTAATTTCCCTTAATGTGAAAACTACCTCATTATAGTCATCAAAATCCAATAAAGAGGAATTTAAAACAAATCTTCTATTATGCAAAATTCCAACATCCAAATCATTCTGAAGCAGCAAGCGAGCACATATTGGATAATGATCAAAAATTGTGGTGGGGGTCACAAGAACCCTGGTAAAAGGAACAACATTATCAAAAGTAAAGAAGTTATGACTGGCATAAAATCTATCAAGACAAGACAAAATTCTATAATCTCCTTGTTGAAGGTTACTCCAAGTAAACCAAGGAGTAGACAATTGTTGAACAGAATCAGCTAGAGGATCAAAAATATTGAATCTCGACTTGAAATTGAACCAAAATTCATCCTCATTGCCTTTCCAAGAAATAGGAACACCACCAATTTTGTCTTTTTGAGATTCTACCATGTTAAAGTCACCACATACAATCCAAGGTATGTCCTGAAGATGACAAAGCTCCTGCCACAACAGACCTCTATCTTTATAGTTGTTTGGAGCATATATAGAACATATGCCAAACCTCAAATCATTATAATGTAAAACCACCCAAACAACATGATTACATGATGAGCAACCAGAACTAATAACTTTATTAGCCCAAAAAGGTGAGAGCATAATAACAGTACCACCCCTACCTGGGGGATGCAAAGTGAAATAAGACGTAGCTTCATGCCATATAGTTTTTAAAACAAATTGCAACGAAATACCAGTAGCCTTAATTTCTTGCAGCAATAAACAGTCAATATTTCTACAAGACCGAATATAATCTCGAATAGCATATTTCCTATCAGGGGATTCAAGTCCCCTTACATTCCAGCTTAAGCACTTAATCAACATTGTTAAAATTAGATGATTTACCCCTGGCAACCACTTTAGTAGCTCTCATCGAGTTATCACGAGAATCATATTGTTATGGATCTAAGTGTTCTTACTACACAATTTTATGTGTTAATTTCATCTAAGACAAGGGGCTTCTCCCCTCTCAGGTCATTTCTTCACTGTTTAATGAAGTTACAGATGTAGGCAGCCATGACACCAGTCAATAGACCCATTAATTTTGTCCTAAGGGTTTTGCACAAGGTAAATACTCTATGCCGAACATAGTCCCACCCATGGAGGATTTTGATATTGCTTGAGAGTCACAACCTTATTAGGTATTTTTTGGGGAGGATTATTAGTGACTCACTAATATGTCAATGGATTTAGCAATTTTGGTAGCCATATGGCATAAAAGTTGACCACATTCAAAACCTTACTAAAGGCTTATTTCATTTCTAGTTTGTCGAACTACAACAATATCATTACAGTTATGAGCAAAAGTCCTTGGTATATTAGAAATATGCTTTTATGTCTTCAGCCTCGACACCAAAATTTTACAATCTCTACAGATGTTTCCCTACGTATCCCTATTTGGGTGGAATTCCCAAGACTCCCCTTACCCCTTGGTCATCTCTGCCACAACTTGTCACACCCATTGGCAAGTATATATGCATGGAGCCACACAAATTGTACATTTTGTGACCCTACAAATGCATCAACATTGAAATTGATCTCTCAAATAACCTCAAAGACTCTATTAATATTTAGGTTGGTGAGACCCATTTTCAACAATGGGTGGTTTATATAAATATTCTCAATACTAATTATCATTGCTAGTTCGCAACTCACAAGATAAAATATTGCCCTCTTATGGAGGGTTGGTTAAAAAATTGTGCTCTAGTAGAAGCATTTGTGCCTTTGGCTATAGTTCAATCTACCCCTTCCGTTAATGGAAGGGAGGAATGGATGTTTGTTAATAGGAAATATGGTAAAGGAAACCAATTGTAAACTTTTGTGGAAGTTGGTAAAAAGGAGTCTCAATTATGCTCTTAGCTAGGGAGCTCTAATGTAGTTACTACAAAAGAAACTTTTGTTTCTCCTCTTGTAGGTACCCGTAATGGTAGTACCCAACAAGTCTTCCCAATTCCTCAAGGCTATTATATGGCTCAGTTGTCGACTATGGCAGAGTCTATCCCCTCAAGCGAATATCTTATCTCTCATCTTAGTCCATCTAGCAAAGTTCCTTCATGAAACCCCTGTCGCTCTCGTAGCCTAGCTAGGAACTCCACATACATCCCTCTAGGAAAGTGAATATAGATGATTTTTTTAAGGAAAACCATAATAGATTTCTCTAAAATGCCTTTGAATCTTTGGTATATTTCAAGGACTTAGAGGTCATCAAAGGAAATATACTCCTTGATCATGTCTCATGAAGTGCATGTCCTAGACTGTTAAGGATTTGATAAATACTATGTGCAAGTACTTATTAGTCAGGGTCTGGATGACTTCAAGATCAAATTGAATAGTATTGATATTTTATACCTTCAAGAAGTCAAAGTTACTAATTTCATTTTATTAAGTACTTGATCCTTTCTCTGGCCCTAGGGCCACATCTTTCATACTATGCATGGCATAGGTAAAGGAGGGGCAATTATCTACCTTTTAGAAACCTACCATTCCAAGCTAATCTCTTGGGGTTCTGACCCTTCCACTAATGTTATCTAGGTTGTGATGGAGATTGATGACCACCTCATCAATTTGTTCAACATTTATGCGCCTAATGATACTAATGATCATTGTGCTCTTTGGTGATGGGTGGTGCTCTCTTCCCCCTATTTTTTGGTTGCTCACTAGGGACTTCAATATGATTGAATTTTTGCATTATGAGGTGGGTCTTCTTCCCCTGTGATGGACCACCAAGGAAATACAAGCATGGATTTTCATGAAATAAAATTTCTCTAACTCCAATAGCTACTTCTTATGCTCTTTGTTCCCCACTAATGCTTGGTTCATGTGGTTGAACAACCAATAGGGTGAGATTCATGTGCTAAAAATATTGTATAGAGATATGCTCTTAGATTCTGATATTTTTTTCTTCGAGCAACCCTCATTCTCTTCCCCTTTCTCTTTGTCCACCCATACCTCTATTTGTCAGACCATTATTCCATTTCCTTTTTCATCCTAATTTCTTCCACCTCCACCTATTTCTCAATCTCAATTTTACCTTAAAACTTATATTTTGTACCACCCCATGTTAAGAGCCTATGTCATGAGAATTTGGAACCTAGTTCCTAGATTGAAAGGGGCCTCTAGTTGGATTTATTGGTGGAATGAAGCTATCCAGTGCATTTCTAGCTTCCTTTGCTTGATAGGGTGCAATATTGAAAAGCTTCATCGTCACTCCAACACTATTGTCAAGTGAGAGTTGGAGGTGGCCTCTACTTATATACAATCCAATCCTTTCAATGATGAGCTTCAAAGGCACCTAACGAGTGTCAAACACTAACTTCTAATGGCAGAGCACTAGATGCTAGAGGGGTACAAATCAAGGCAAGGTTACACTAGCTTAAAATTGGTGATAGGGTAACCAACGAGTTCATCCAGTACTTACATCCTCATAATCAATAAAGCCCTTAAAATTAATGAAAAGCATAATTTTGAGCTTCCTTGTATTCTCTCTACTTATGAAGAATATTACCAGACTACGTTCACAACTTAGTTTCGCTCCCTTCAATGTTACCAAGCTCTTAACTCTTACCTCTCTATTATCTCGATGTGGCTTTCTAAGTCTCAAAGAGCTACATATGAAAAGGCCCTTTGTTGGAATTATTTGGTACATACTGAAACCTAATCAGGATACATATAAAGAGTACAAAAAATAAGAGCTCAAGTTCCAAAACCTAGATGAATACCATATTGAAAACTAAAGTCTTCAATACCCAATTAATGTAATACAGGGGGTGTTGGAATATATTACATTATCTGGTACGTACCAATGTACCACCATGGGTACATGTTTATATTAGGAGTTTATCTTAGATTAGGACTTGATTATTTACTTTATGCAATGTAATAAATGCACAAGTTTTTTTAGAATGTGCAATGATGTAAATGTACATATTGTCCACATGCACATGAGTTCATAGGATAGTAATATAAAGAGTCATAGGAATATGGAAGGTCAAGAGTCATGTCTCATTATATATAGATATTTGATAAGTGATAGAGGAAGATAGAGAGAAGTATAATATAGACTAGAGTAGATACAATGTAGAAATTGTATGAAGCATGGAGCATTTGAGATCTCCACATTTTGTATGAAGTTTCTATTTTTGTGAGATTTCATTAATGGCTATTTTATGAGTTTTTTCATAAGTTTCTCATGCTATTTACTTGCTTATATTTCCATTATCATAGATATAATATTGCATACTTATTTTAGTTCTTGTTTTTGCATTTCCTTTAATATATAGCATCAAAATTTAATAATGTTGGAATATATTACATTAATTAGTACATGCAAATATACCACCATGGGTACATGTTTAGATTAGGAGTTTATCTTAGATTAGGATTTGAGTATTTACTTTATTCAATGTATTAAATGCACAAGTATTATTAGAATGTGCAATGATTATAATGGACTTGTTGTCCACATGTACATGAGTCCATATGATAGGAAGGTAAAGAGTCATAGAAATATGGAAGACCAAGATTCATGTCTCATTATATATAGGCCTTTGATAAATGAGAGAGTTAAGAAAGAAAGAAGCATAAGATAGACTAGAGTAGATACAATGTAGAACTTGTATGAAGCATAGAACATTTGATATCTCCACAATTTGTATGAAGTTCCTATTTTTGTGAGATTTCATTAATGGCTATTTTATGAGTTATTTCAAAATTTTCTCATGCTATTTACTTGCTTATTATATTGCCATTATCATAGATATAATATTGCATGCTTATTTTAGTCATTGTGGTTGCATTTTCTTTAATATATAGCATCAAAAGCTAGTTGTGGTATCAAAGCACAAGGTAGATTGCTAGGGGATAGAGAGAGCCACAAGAGATATTGAGAGAAGATAGAAAATCTCATTTTTAAAATTTTTGAAATTGCTTATTAGCTAGAGTCTTTCCGTAGTGTTGCAAGAAAACTCATGAAGACTAGGACTCAACATAAATATTTTTCCATTATATTGAAGGATAACTAGTGATGTTTATTGAATTATAGATATATATATGTTTGCGTGGATTTACTTGCTACTATATATGTTTTTATTGCAAAAAACTAGTTCTCAAAAGGTGAGAAGATTCCTACAACAGATAGAGAATAATTTCATCTTTGTTTTCTTGAAATTCTATGTGCTTTCCTTGTGTAGGGATTAGTTCTTTATTGTAGAAAAAGTATACGTTGAATATTAAATAGACCCAAGAAGGAGATCCCAATTGAATATTGAATATTAAAGACTCCATATTGAAGAATTGAAGAAATCTCAAAGGAGAATATTGTAAGAAGAAGTAGCTCATAAAAGAAGAATTTGGGACAATTAAATCCATATAACAACAAGACCAAGAGGAATAAGGATTTAGCAATAAGTTTACCACATTTTGGAAAGTTTTTTTGAAGATATCAAGACATTCATATTCTTGAGAAGGAGGCCAAATTTTAAGTCGAAATTTGACAAGGAGATTGAAGGAGAAAGAAGCTAGAAGAGGCCAAGTAGATTTAAGAGATTCTAGGACAGCAAAATGAAGGAGGAATTGACTACATTAGAAGTTGAAAATTACAGAGTTTAGGATAGTAAGAGGGAATAATTTGGGTAGAACTAATAGCTACAAGTTTTAGAGTTAGAGAGAGTTGGAGGAGAATTGAAGTCACAAAATCGGACTTTTAGACAACATAGAAGCTGATTTCTAAACAACATTGGAAGCTATAAATTAAAGCCTTTTTGAACAGTAAACCAAAGGCTAAAATATAGAGATAATTGGGCAATATTATAGCTGCAAAATTATACATTCTTGGACAACAAGATAAGGAGAAGTATTCATAAAGTTGAAGTTTCTTGAAAATAAAGATAGAGCTACAAGATAGAAAAGTTTAGGGCAGAAAAGCATAAGGAATTGGAGCTGCAAATTTTACAAACTTAGGGCAGAAAATAGGTGAGTCTAATCACCAAGAAATCTAGCTACAAAAGGAGACCAAAAGGTATGCAATATTGGTGCAATAAAATTTGATTACTTATATTAGTATTACGCCTTTAAAAGCACAAAATTTGAGGTTTTAAAGTAGCAAGAGGAAAGGTCTCAAGTTTATGTCTTAAAGGTTGGTGTATATTACATTTACAAGGAATTATAACCTACATAAAACAAAGGAGAATTTAGATACAATACAAGGAAAATAAAATATCAACTTCTTACTATCTATTGGAAAATAAACAAGCCAACAAATATTGGATACATTAAACTATCCAAAAGGTAAAAGTTTTGGCATAAACTAGAAGCTTGGAGTCACCATAGAAGATATCACCATACATTGATCCAACAAGGAGACATAGTAGAAGAGTAGTCAAAGAGGAGAAGGTAACATAGAATATAAACCACCATTATCATGTCTTGGTAAAGAGCAGCCACCAGAGGAGTAGTAAAAATGAGAGGTACCACCACCACATTTGAGGAGAGAAACCACCATTTAAAGCAAGCAAGGGTGATGGTTGAAAGTACAAGGGGGAAAGAAATTTAAAGGAATAAGATTATTTTTCCCTTAAGCTATGTATAAAAATCAACAAGCATCATAGATCCATGAAAAGTGCATGCACATAAAGTGATAAAACTAACTCATATTTGGAGCACCAAGGACAACAATCCAATCTACACTTAGTTTAAAGAAGTGGTATTCCATCAAAGGGATATCCCAAGTGTTTGATAGGAGATAAAGCAACATTAGTGAGTAAAGAAATACAAAATCCAAGGTTATTCTCCTATCGAAGGTTAGAAAACACAACACTATCTTGAAAATGCCAACCAACAATGTCAATCAATGCAAAGTAGTGGTGTCATTTGTAGCAAAGGAGGTAAGGTGCAATATCAAGTGTTACTAAGTGAAAAAGGATAAAAATATGTTAAAAATGAGCTTATCAACAATGAATCCACATTGAGAAGATGCAACGCTTAAAGGAGTATTACAAGGTAGATAATAGTACCACATAGAGAGGAGATAACACATGAAGGATCATTACAAAGGATAGGGCCATGTAGAAGGAACATTACAAAGGATAGTGCCATGTAGAAGGAGTGTTACAAAGGATAGCACCATGTAAAAGGAGTGTTACAAAGCAAATAATAGTAGCACATAAATAAGAGTGAGCGCTCTACCAAGAAAATAAAAGTGGAGTGTTAACACCATGTTGAAGAGAGACAACACGTTAGGAGTGAAGGAACATTATAGAGAAGAGAGTGCCATCACTTGGAAGGACAAGGAGGTAAAGAGTTATGTTTCCAAGTATCACAGTGCAAAAGATAACTCCAAGGAAAGAGAGAACATCTTCTTTGCATGAGTGACAAGTCTCACAAACCATTCTTGCAATAAGAAGGTAACACAAGTGAATGTAGATCAGCACAGTGGAAGAAGAGTGACTAGTAGCATGAGGAAGATATCCAACAATGTAGAAGGTGCCAAAAAGAAGAGCATTTAATGTTGTAATAAATATGTCATAGGCATTGAATATGGAGAAGTGAACAACACTTTAATTCAAGTGCAAGTTGCAAAGAAGTCAAGGAGAATTAGACTTCATACTCAATGCATGCCCAAGTCAAGAAGGTATTTGGAATTATTTAATTAAGCTTACATTTTTATAAAGTTAAAGGAGAAATAAGGAACATTAATGCTAAAGTCAAACCTAGTTAATATTTTATGTTGAATATTAATTAGATAAATGGAGGTATAAGAAATTGCATTGATATATTATAACCTTAGATGCATTATTGAAAGGTTTGAAAGCTTTTTGAAGCAAGAAATATTTAATTGAGAAACATTTGAAATTACTTTATTCAAGCATAAGAAATATTTGCAAATAACTTATTTGGAGGAAAAGTAATTCTGCATAAAAATTTGAAACATTAAATTTGCAAATATTCATACTTTCTAAATTTATAATTAGGGATATATAAGGAGTTAAACACCAAAATAAATTATTGAAATTTGAAAGTTATACTATTGAGAATTAAAATTTGAAAGAAGCAAAACATAGAGTTGATAGAAAGTTGGAAAATTATATTTTGAATTAGTCTCTTTCTCAAATTAATGAGACATAAGGAATCCAACTTAAAGGTCTTGAAAATAAAGAACCTTATCAAAACTTGAAGGTGCATCAAAAACTATCTTTAGCTTTCTATTCACAAATAGGGAGAAATAAGGTGAAGAATAGTAATTTAACATTAGGGAAACAAAATGAAGTCAACTAAAAAGAAATTTAAGTACTTTACCAAGACCATAGTATATTCAAAGCATTTGGTAAACTCAAATATTCTACAAAACATGGAAAATCAAAAAGATATTATCAAAATTGATCTTATACTCAAAATACTAGGGAGTTAAAAGGAATTCTACCTAGAGATTTGAAAAATTAAAACCTTGACAAAACCATTGATTGAACATTAATATTTTCAAGGTATCCTAAAAATTTTAGAATTGAAAAGAGTTCATTGAGTTTGATCTCTAAACTAAGGATTCATAAGGTAGACAAATTTAAAGGTTTTGAAAGATAAAAGATTTTTTCAAAGTTGTTCTCAATACTAAAGAGTTGAAAGGAATTCTATTTAGAAATTTCACTATTGATTAATCATATACTACAAGAATTGAAGGTTAGAATATAGAAGTTGAAAATATTAGGAGATATAAGAAATACTACAATTTATTAAGATAATGAATAAGTTCACAAGAGGAACATATCATCTCAAGATACACTATGAAATGATTCAAGATCAAAATCTATATAACATTCCATATCAAAGATGAAAAATTACTTAAAAAACAAACACTTCTATAGGTTAAAATGAAAAGGAAATTTGGTATATTGGTTCCAATGCAAGTCATCACATGATAGAAAATTTACAATGTTTTGATTTCCTTGAAGTCACTAACAATTTTAGGTTAATAATTGCAGATAACAAAATCTATATTATACATAAATATGGGCGTGTAACACCTAGTACATCATTTACAAATTTATTTGCTACAATATGTAATGTATGTTCTTGGATTAACATCAAATCTTATTTCAATTGCCAAGTTGGTAGAGAGAAAAATGATGGTTGATATTAGATACATGAATGGAGTTAGTATGTGTTTCATAAAAAAAAAAAAAATATAGAAGCTACAAAATCAATCCACAATGATATATATGCTCTAGATTCAATTGAGATTTCAAAATATATTATTGTATTTCAAAACAACACTAATACATTTTTCTAAGGAATAAATTGCAAAAAATAGAAAATTTATATATCATAAAAGTCAATGGATAAATATAAGATTCAAAATGAGAAAGATGAGAGGACAAAAACAATTATGGATTACTTGGCCATATACAAATTAAATAAGAAGAAGAACCTAATCAAGTTGAAGAACATTTGACATATGAAGACCCATATTGAAGACTAAAGTCTTCAATAACAAAATAATGTAATACAAGGGGTGTTGTAGTATATTACATTATTTAGTACATGCCAATGTACCACCATGGGTACATGTTTAGATTAGAAGTTTGTTTGAGATTAAATTTGATTATTTAATTTATGCAATGTAATAAATGCACAAGTATTATTATAATGTGTAATGATTTATATGTGCATGTTGTCCACATGTACATGAGTTCATAGGATAGGAAGGTGAAAAGTCATAGAAATATGGAAGGCCAAGAGGTATGTATCATTATATATAGGCCTTTGATAAGTGAGAGATTTAAGAAAGAGAGAAATATAATATGACTAGAGTAGATACAATGTAGAACTTGTATGAAGCATGGAGCATTTGAGATCTCCACATTTCATGTGAAGTTTCTATTTTTGTGATATTTCATTAATGGCTATTTTATGAGTTAGTTAAAACATTTCTCATTCTATTTAGTTGCTTATTATATTGCCATTATCATAGATATAATATTGCATGCTTATTTTAATTTTTGTGGTTGCATTTCCTTTAATATATAGCATCAAAAGCTATCAAGTTGCACGAGATTAAAATTGGTGATAGGGTAACCAAGGAGTTATTCTAGTGTCTACATCCTCATAATCAATTTTTGAGCATTGAAACCCTTCATATTAATGAAGAACATGTTTTGACCTTCCTCATATTCCCTTTACTTTTTAATAGCATTATGAGACTATGTTTGAAGCTTAGTCTCGCTCCCTTCAACATGACCAAGCTCTTAAATATTACCTCTCTATTATCTTGATGTATCTTTCTGAGTCTCAAAGAGATGTCTATGAAAAAGCCTTCTCTTGGAAGGATTTGAAGGAATATCTTTCTCAAATGACCAATAATAAATCCTTTAGTCTTGATGGCTTCCCTTGTGAGTTCTACAAGTCCCTTTAGGACACTATTGGGCCTAATCTTGTAAAAAAAGTTTAGGATGCCTTCTCCAAAGGTTATTTAGGCCCTATTATTAATCAGGTTATTAAATTTATCCCTAATGATAGAGATCTAAAACACATCAACAAGTGGAGGTATATTAATTTTCTTAATATTTCATATAATATCATCACCAAAGCCTTGGCTTTGCACATTCACCATATCCTTCCCATCATTGTGCACCTGGAGAAAACTGGATTCATTCAAGGTAGGTTCATCCTTAAAAATATTATTGCTATCTAGAAAGGCATACAATGAGCTTGAAATTTTAATCAATGATCCTTGTTAATTAAAATATTTTAGAGTAGGTTGTTTACCTTAGCTCATGTTAACCTAGGTTATTTATTTCCTTTTATTTAGTTATTCCATGTATTTTCCCCACCCACTTATGTGTGGATATTTCATTTATTTTATTTAGATATTATGAGATGTTACATATTTATTTCTTAGATATTATAGGGATATTTTTAGGTTTGACTATTCCTAGGGGTGACATTTGGAGGGTTGATATTATTTCTCCCATAGTGGTTACATATCTATGGATCATATCACATATTCCTTTTGTACGGTGGATATTTGTCCTTAGCTTGATCCTACAACTATGGTTGATCATCCTTGACTATATAAGCAAGGTACCTTCATTGTATTAAGTGTTCCATTTTTAGATCTAATATATGATATTGTTGCTCTCTTGTTTGCATATCTATTTGTAAGCTTATGTTGTTAATTTGCTTTTAGATTCTTGTTTTGGTTGAATGTGGTGTTTCTTTTAACACTTGAAATCCTTGCATCTTGGAATTATCTTATTATAATTCATTTCATGGCATCAGAGTGATAGGTATTGCAGTTATTCATTTGTGAGTGTTGTGTAGTCTTTTATCTTGCAGGTTTGAAGAATGGTGTGGAAGCTTCGATTTTTGTGATCGGGTCCTTGGTGGAGTTTTTTTGGCCAGTTTGTGTCACTCCTTCCATTGTAATATCATCACAAGCCTCCTAAAATATCTTCTTCCCTTACTGCAATAGCGTCATTCCCTTGGATCTGTCCTAAGAATTTTTTTTTCTTGAGCATTTTCTTTTTTAGCAGGGTCACCAACCTAGACTATTTTTATATTTTACATGTATCTCCTGATAGAAATGTCATTTTTCCACAAAATTTTTTGGAGGCCTGTATATGTATTCATTTGAGTTGTTACCAACATTTCATCTCATCGGGATCAATATTCTTCAAGATATCTTGATTTTACGAAAAACTATAATTTGTTAGTAATCTGCATATTCTTCATCAAAAATTATGATTTTTTTTCAGATTGTTTTAATAATGTGTAAAATCATATTATAGATTGTCCCATAAAATTTTAAATCATTTGGAGCTGTATTATAATAGTTACAGTGATTTTACTATTTGTAGTAAACTCATCATTTCAGGAGAAATATTGGAAATTGCTCAGCGAAATTTTTACTAGGCCTATAAAATCATTTTTATAATATGTCTATAAAATTTCAGATTTTTTGGATTTTTATTTAGATAGTTATAATTATTTTATGACTGCACTCTCAATATTGCATTGTGAAAAAGGTTTTTGCACTTGAACCTTGTATATGGACTATTGTTATAAAGTCCCATCTTCTGCATTCCTATGAAGCTAATAAAATAATCTTTTGGGGGGGTTGTCTTGGTGCTGATTTGTGCACCCTATATGCATTATTTTTCTCTTTGGTGATTTTTGTAGAATGGCTTCTTCATATTCTTTTGCATTAGATCAATGTGAGCCATTAACAACACATAATTACCACACATGGAGATCAAGAATGAAAACAATCATTAAACACAAAGGATTATGGGCTTTAATGCTTGAAGAACAACCATATTTCACTAGAGAATACAAAAAATTTCAGCACCAGTGCAAATTACATGAATGTATGGGTTTTATAGGAACTTATGTAAGTGATAGTATTTTATTTCATTTGGAAGGATGTGACTCTCCTTGGGAAAAATTAAAAGTATTATTTGGTAAGGTGGATCACATAAGATCCATGCAGCTTGAATTTGAGATCACTTCTCTCAATCCTGAAGATTTTCCATCTATTATAGACTATCTTACTAAGTTCAAGCACTTGTTGACATAGTTAAAGGGGAGTGGGAGAGACAAGAAATATGAAGAATGTGTTTACCTGATTCTATCCAAGTTGAAAGGTCCATTCCAAATATTTGCTTCTACCTTTTTCTCTAGCATGGATGGTTTAGGTGACATTCATAATGCCTGATTTGGTGTTGTTTTGTGAAAGACTTACTAGGGAAGAATCCAAATTGTCTAACCTTGAGTCTTCCACCTCTCAAAAGGCATTAGTAGCATCTAGTCCTAATGGTAAAGGAAAATTCAAAGGTAAACCTAAGTCTTCTCCTTATCCATCTCAAAGTGCCACTAAACCCAAAGAATCTAACTCTAAACCCAAAGAGTCTTCTAAATCCAAGAATAAGTCTAGCCTTTCATGCTCCTTTTGTGGGGGGAATAATCATGTAGAAACTAGGTGTTGGAAGAGAATGCAAGCCTTAGAGGATGCAATCAGAAAACACAATATCTCTATATCCACTCCACCTCTTTCTAGTGAGCATCGCAAAGCACTTAATGTTGTTGGGAGATATCAATCAGTTGTTACAGATAGTTGGGTTATAGATTCCGGTGCTTCTCACCATATGACTTCTTCTAAGAAGTCATTTGTATCTCTTGGTTTGAGTTCTACTTCCAACATTGAGTTTGGATATTATTAATTTATTTCTATTAAGGGAAAAGGTGACATACAACTTTTTGGTGGATGCATCAATGATGCACTATATGTTCCTGAAATTACTACAAATTTACTTTTTGTTTATCAAATTTGTCATTCTGGTCAAGGCAAAATAGTGACTTTCACACCACAAGGAGCTGAAGTTAGAACCTTGTTGGAGCCTCATTCACTTGTTGCACAAGGTGTTGTTGATCATAGTTCTATACTATATCACTTTGAGGGTTTTGATGACACTTCTTATATAGGGATATGCTTGGTTGCTCATGCAAATTTTGAGAGTAAGCTTTGGCATGAGAGATTTGGACATCTTAATTGCATATATCTGAAGGAGTTGAGCACTCATGGTATGGTTGATAGTTTTCCTAGAGTTTCTTGTCTTGATGGAGTTTTCCCTAGATGTGCATTAGGGAAACAACACCAAGATCCATTTCCTAAGGGTAAGTCAAAAAGAGCTTCTTCACCACTTGAGCTTGTGCATAGTGACTTGATGGTTTTTTCTACTCCTTCTTTCAAAGGAGCTAAGTATGCACTTACATTTATTAATTATTTCTCAAGGTGTACTTGGGTTTATTTTCTCAAGTAAAAGAGTGATGTCTTTTCACACTTCAAGGTGTTTAAGGCTTTTGTTGAGAATTAATATTCTAGTTGCATAAAAAAGCTTTGCATTGATAATGGGTGGGAGTACTTCAACAAAGAGTTTTCTAAATTTTTTGTAGCACATGGAATTGTTCACCAACATTATGTTCCTCATACTCCACAACAAAATGGCTTAGTAGAAATGAAGAACTGAACTTTGAAGGATATGGCTAATTGCATGATTCATTCCAGGGATTTACCTCCTATATAGTGGGCAGAAGTAGTAAATTGTGCAAAATAAATTCAAAATCGCACACCACATAGAGCACTTGAGTATTTGACTCCAGAGGAGGCTTGGTCTGGGACTAAGCCCGATGTCTCATTTTTTGAAGTTTTTAGAATCCATGCTTGGGCCTTTGTGCCAAATAAACAAAGGAAAGCCTTGGATAAGAAGAGCAAACCCTTGATATTTGTGGGGTATTGCGAGGACATGAGAGATTATCGAATTTTAGATCCTGATACTCATGAATTTATTTTTAGAACTCATGTTTAGTTTTATGAGTGTTTTTCTTCTCATGATTCTTCTTCTTTACTTCCATCCATTGATGATTCCTCACTTCATCTTGAGGATCCCTTCTTTGAGGAGTAAGTTGAGGAGGTAGTTGAGGAGGTCATGGATATAGATTCAGATGATAATATTTTTCCTCCTAATGTTGTCACTATGCCTATGTGGGATCGTACCACAATTTTTGAGGCAACATATTTCATACAAGATATTCCACCCACAAGACATCATCATGCACATTCTACAAGTTCTGGACTTTTATGTCAGGCAGTTTTTGGGGATCCATAGTATTTCTCATAGGCTCATGGGATACAGGAATGGGATGATGCAATGATAGATGAGTATTCTTCTTTCATGAAGAATATTTCTTGGGATTTAGTCTCTCTTCCTAAGGGAAGAAAGTTGGTTAGGTGTAAGTGGGTATACCAAACCAAATATGTAGCTGATGGGTCCATTGATAAGTATAAGGCTCATATTGTAGTGAAGGGTTTCTCGTAAGTCAAAGGTATTGATTACTCTAAGACTTTTGCACCCATTACCAAGATGGATTATGTGCACCTTGTACTTTATATTGCTACATCATAGGGTTGGCCAGTGTACCAGATGGATGTGAAGAGTGCCTTCTTGCATGGATATTTGTAGGAGGAAATTTTTATGGAGAAACCTGTTGGGTTTGTTCATGACTCTTCTCTTGTTTGTAGACTATAGATGTCTCTCTATGGTATCAAACAAGCCCCTCGAGCTTTGTATGATAATATGAACTCTTTTATTCTATCTACTAGTTTTATTCATTGCCACTTAGATCCTACAGTGTATATACAACATGTTGGAGAGGATATAGTTATACTTGTCTTGTATGTTGATGATTTGTTTCTCACTAGTAGCTCTTCTTCCCACATTCAGACTGGTCAAAGGGCTCTTTCAACATAGTTTGATATGACATATCTTGTTCTTTTGCACTTTTTCCTTGGTTTTACAAATTTATCAGTCAGATTCAAGGATTCATTTGAGTCAAAAAAAGTACACCCATGATCTTCTTCAACATTTTGGTATGGTTTATTACAAGCCATGTCCCTCTCCTTTCCAATCTGGGATATTTCTTACTTCCACATGCACCACTCTTCTTTGTGATCCTACCTTGTATAGGCAGTTAGTTGGAAGTTTTATGTACTTGACCCATACTTGCCCTGATATTTCTTTTGCAGTTTGACTTGTGTCTTGGTTTGCACATGCCCCTCATAGAAGTCACTGGCAGGCTACCAAGAGGATTTTGATATATCTACAGGGCACTTCACACTTTGGATTGCACTACACCCAAGGTTCTACTCAATTGGTTAGATATACTGATTCAAATTAGGTAGTTTCTATTGATGATAGACATTCCACTTCTGGTTACATTTTTTGTCTTGGCTCTTCTTCGATTGCTTGGGAATGCAATAAGAAACAAGTTGTTGCACTTTCATCTACAATGGCATATTATAGGGTAGCAGTCATAGCGAGTCAGGAGGTTCTTTGGCTATGATAGTTATTGACAAAGTTTGGCTTCCCACAAGATTCAACAATAATACTTTGGTGTGACAACCAAAGTGTAATTCATATTTCTCGCAATCCTATTGAGCACCAATAGACCAAGCATATTGAGATTCACATGCACTTCATTCATCAGCACATTCAATATGGAGTTCTTTTCTTGGAGTACATTCCAACTCAGCAGCAAGTTGCCAACATCTTTACAAAGCCTTTTGTATCACCTCACTACCTTGAGTTGCATGGCATGCTTGGGGTTTCAGAAGTTGTCCTTTGGGGTGTTCTTGAGGACATATTCCTTCTTCTTTCTCTCTCTTTCTAGTAGGATGATATTTTTCCCATGTGGTTTTTCCTTCTTCTAGTTCAATATTTCTTTATGTATATATTGTACATGACTACCTGATCAGGCCTTTTTGTTGGGACTCATACTGTGGATATGCCACTTTTCTTTTTGGACCCTATCTTCACTTGAGGGGGGGTTTTAGAGTAGGTCGTTTACCTTATCTCATGTTCATCTAGGTTATTTATTTCCTTTTAGTTAGTTATTCCATGTATTTTCCCCACCCACTTATGTGTGGATATTTCATTTATCTTATTTAGATATTATGAGATGTTACATATTTATTTCTTAGATATTATGGGGATATTTTTAGATTTGACTATTTCTAGGGGTGACATTTGGAGGGTTGATATTATTTCTCCCATAGTGGTTACATATCTAGGGACCATATGACATATTCCTTTTGTACAGTGGATATTTATCCTTAGCTTGATCCTATGGCTATGTTTGATCATCCTTGCCTATATAATAAAGACACCTTCATTGTATTCAGTGTTCCATTTTAAGATCTAATAAATTATATTGTTGCTCTATTATTTGCATATCTATTTGTAAGCTTATGCCATTAATTTTCTTTCAAAATCTTGTTTTGGTTGAATGTGGTGTTTCTGTTAACACTTGAGATCCTTGCAACTTGGAATGATCTGATTATCATGACTTTCAAAATCAACTTTGAGAAAGCCTATGATAGGATCGACTAGTCATTCATTCTAGCCATGCTTAAACCTCTTGGTTTTGGGCCCTCCATTAGTTCTATGGAGTTTTTATTTGCTGAGGCTTCAATTTTTTTATCCATTTTTAGGCATAAGTCCACTACCATTGGAATCTTCCATTTCATTCGACAAGGTTTCCCATTGGTGTCATCCTTGTATGTCCTTGCAACTAGGGGGTTTGGCTATTTATTAGCTCATCACACCACTCAAGATTCCATTCAAGGAATTTATCTCCCTAGAGGTAAGTCTTAGTAGATTAATAATCATTTTGCTAATTATTTTTTCCTCATGCTTATTGAGGATGAAAGTGTTATTCAATAGGTGCTTGCCTGTATGGACATTTTTTATCTAACCTTTGGATCCTCCATTCAATGGAGAAAGACATAATGTTACAAATAATATCCTAACCTAATTATCTACTAGATTATTCATTATCAGTGGAGGATCATCCAGGAAGGGTAAATATTTTTCTTTTTAGGTATTCCTTTTGCATTTAACAATTCAATATTAGAGATATGGAAATATTTGATTAATAAGATGGACCAAAAACTTACCTACTAGTCTTCCAAGAAGCTCTCCCCTGTTGGTAAATTCTAAATTTTCTTTAAATTCCTTGCAACCACCCATGTTTATTATTCTTCTTGATGGGTTCCATTCAAAAATTGCTATAAGAAGCTTGATAGATTTTGTGGGACATTTTGTGGTACTCTTCTAGTAATGGTTTAGGATTCTACCATGTTTCTTGGGAGTATTTTTGTCTTCCAAGAAGCCATGGTAGGCTTGGCATTGTCAATACCTAACATCAAGGTTGGTCCCTCTATGTTAAGTGGGTCATCAGAGCCCTTGCAGGTAATGATACCTAGAATATTATTATTTGTCATTGTATCTATGAAGGTTACCCTTTTGGATTTAAGAGTTAGAGGAGCATGGGTTTTCCTTCCCTTCTTGTTGCTCCAGTGTCTATAAAAGTGATAGGATCATTCATCCTTAAGAGCATTTGTAAAGCTTTAGAGAGTGTTATGCCTTGGATGAGATGGAATAGTTAGATATTTTGGCATGGTATCTTCATTAACCAGATGAATATTTGGATGTTTCCTATTATCACTTACGAGGGTTCTTCCTTTCTCTAGGTTCTTTGGGTTCATGCATTTCAATTTTTTTTGCAAATGTGTGTAGTGTATCACAGATTTGTTTTCTCATCCTACCAGATATTGGATCCCTTGGGATGAATTCAAAGTTAAATTTGGGCTCAAGAACTCTAACAAGGACACATTTGAGTCATTAAGGTGACTCTTATTAACTCCATATTTCATAAAAATTATATGTTTTCTCAACAACATTGGTGTAAGGACTGTAAGTTGTATCTAGATACTTCTTTGTGAAATCAAAAGGTCCATTTTGAATATGGATGATTATATCCTTGCCTCACCATGATTGATAAGCTCAATCAATGATGGAATGTCTCTTCCCCTTAGTCTGTTTGGATATGTAGGTTCTATACCGTCTACGCTCCTTTCCTAGAGCCCAAACCTTCATATTTTTATTAGAGTCTTCTTCACCAAGGGCTTATTTTTGGGGATAATATTCAATATATAGGCATCCCTAAACCTTATTGCCCTCATTTTTAGGACTTTATCCATCCTTTTTGGATCTGTGTTCATGCTCATTCCCTTTGGGAGTGGATTTTTTCCTTTTTAAGATTCTATTCATGTGCCATGATTTAGTAGAAGCATATCATCCTATGAGACCCCCTACCCTTGCCAACTATATTTTTTGAAGTGTGGCACTTGTTTTGTATGCCATACTTTTACAACATATGAAAAACTAGAAATGACTATATTTTTGGTAAGTATTATTCCTCTCTTCATGTCTCTACTTTTGAGAAATATAGTATTATTTTGTTTATGTATTTTTAGATTGCAATTCAATCCAGTAAGGATACTATGGAGCTCTCTCATATTCAAGAGCTTATTGATCATTGGATTAATGTTTTATGCATAGTCAATCGAGTTCCTCCTAAGCAATATTATCCCCAAAGCCACTCTAGATCCAAGTAGTTTCATCACTCAACCCCGAATCACACTCCTACCCTAACTCAAGGTCCCCCTCCTTATAGAGCTAGATTTGGTAAGTCGATTGCTTCTATCTATCCCTTGGCTCCTTAGTTTGATGCTTAAATAAAGGCAGGTGCTTCTATGTTTGTTGCCATTAAGGATCTATTTATTCAGGACTAGGAAGATGTTCTTGATAGTTATTTTTCTAGAAAATTATGGGGTTCAATGACAAAGTCTTTAGAGGTTATTATTGTATGGGATTTAGTCCAAGTGGTGGTTAAAATTGCATAATATTTTTGCACCATTGCAAGGATTTCTCTTTTTTTGCTTTTGCTCTTGTGGTATGCACTCAACCATCATTTTCAATATGTAATCATTATGTTAGCTAGTTGATAGTGTTTGCCCACCAATTTTATAAGGTGATTTTGTTTAGTTGTTAGTTGATTTCTTAGTTTCCCACACTATTTTTATGGTTGTGGTTTTTTGATTGATGGCATTGGCCATATAGCGTGTTTATCAGTCTCTTTTTTTATTTGTAAAAATGTATTCTATTACTTCTTTAATATAATATCTTTTTACATAAAAAAAGGTTATAATATTAATGAGTGGGATATATAATTATTATTAATATAATTGCGAGCTTCATTTGATGTCCATAATTAGATTGTAGGGAAATCACTAGTCTAAAATTGTTAATCATTATCTACAATAGAGTATAATTACATTTTATCATAAAAATGATTATACTTTATTACGGATGCAATAAAATATTTTAATAGTTATAAATATAGTGGTAGTATTGGTGTTATAGATTGCCCAATGTATTAATATATATATTTAGTTTTTGTAATCTTGTATCAAAATCTCTAAGGCTCAAGAAGAGGTCAAAAGGTTTTACAACAAGTAAATTCAATTTATATATATATAATTGAAATGGTTGAAGCAAATTGTCTTTCATAAAATGAATCATGTTTAATTTTTAACGAGCATAGATATCTAACATATATGGGAAGAGCTTTATCTCAAGCAACTTGTGTGGCAACCCATTGAACAAGTAATAGTTTTATAAACCTAATTCATCAAGCTGAGATCTAAGATGTGTTGTATTTTATGAAAATATGTGTGATACTATAAGAAAAGGTTCAAGTTCATGTCTTAACAACTCAAAGTCAATTCCAATATATCTAGTGCTTAATTCTAAGTGAGTTGTGATGGCCTCCCTATAAGCCAAAATGAATGGTGACCCATTAAAAAGGATATTTGAAAAACAAAAATCATTATAAACCATTCTTTAAAATGAAATTATTATTTCTACAAAATTGATGGTAACCCATTAAGAAGAATTATAATAATGAAATAAAATATAATAAAAATTATATGAATATAAGATTATATTTCAAGTATGTTTTGACATATTCCATCTCTTGTGTCACACTTATTAACTCTTCTATAATCAGTTTAAACTTGATTTTATCATAAATTTTTATATTTCATGGATTTTTTATAATGGTGAGGGTTTGGATCAAAATATAAGATGGTTGCACATAAAATAAGGGATGCTTTACATAGATATATGTAAAAGTAAAAAAACAATATATCTCAGCATCATATTCAATTTTTTATACAAAACTTATAAATATGAAATACAACATAAAATAAAGGCATATAAAATAGTGAATATCAAATATCCATCATTCATGTAACAACAAATTTTGAAAATTATAAGCAATTATGATTGTCAATTCAACCACAATTCAAGTTTGAAGTACTTGAGCAAATTGAGAGTAAATGCAAATTTTTTAGTATTTTTTTGAATGGCATATAAAAAGTGAGCATGTGTGGGTTTTGCTTAAATGAAAAGCATGATGAACCATGTCCTGTAATTATGAAAAGACAAATAGTTATGTGCACTTTATTATTGGAATAAGATTGTGTTGGAATTTGCATGGATTCAATGAGAAAGTTCAATGGGTTGTAATATACCTGTGAGTTGCAATAGAGATAAAGTATACTAACTAATATATGGAAGTGTAATAAAAGGGAATATCTAAATTTAGTTATACTACATGAAAAAAAACAAATGAAATATTTCTTATGATTCATATATAATCATCTTAGAGGATTGAAAATCTTGTTATAGGCATTGAAAAATGTTCTATCATATTACAACCTACTAAATGTGTTTACGCTTCCTTTAATAACATGTTAAATGTATTTTATTATTTTTTTGTATACCCATATATACATTAATATCTTCTACAAGACATGTACATGTGTTATATTTTTTTGTAAGATCCATTACATGCATTTGATATATAGTGTAAGACTTGTACATCCATTATGAATACTTTGGTATGATTGCATTAATATTATTATAGTGAATTTATTTGTGAATCTAATTGAGGGAAGAAAGATAATATTCATACTTTTTTACACCATCTAGGATGCCCAACCATACTATGTATTTCTATGGGATGTCTTAGGCATCCTACCCATATCTTGGGTACTTCTAAGTGCATTAAATATGACCATACACCCTTAAATATTATGGTGATGTCTCATCTGTCCCCATAATATTTCGGGGATGCTTGGATATCATAGATATGTTGTCCTATGATGAATTCATTTTAAGGACAACACAAAATAATTTGAAATATTTTAAGGATAACTTCCCCTAAGTCTATAAAAATTGAAACATTTGAGGGATGTTTTGGATCCATCCCTATGTTCCCAAAATGAAATGGATGATAATATGAGTCTCTTAGGAGGCAAAACATATCCCCATGTACAATATGTAAATTTATATTTGTAATAATATTAAAATTATTTTTATATTAGTAATCAAATCTAGATTAATTAAATATTCTCAATAATTCTTTTTATTCTCTAATCAACCTTATGATTCTTAGGAGTCTTCAATAGATTAATCATGACTTGAGAGTTAGATTCAACCAAAACCTTTTTCCATATAACCTTAGTAGCATATTGAAAGCCTCTAAGGATACCATACCCATTAGCAAGGTTATTGGAAAGGATACCCAAATTCTCAGTATAAGTAAAAACTAGGGAACCATATGAAAGTAAACCAATTCCTCCTACACTAGCTTTTCTAGGGTTCCCCCTAGAGGCTCCATAGATATTGCATTTTCCAAAATACTTAGGAGGAGGCTTCCAATTCCTTGTTCTATTCATATTTAGATTGCTCACATTCCCTTTAAGTTGGTTTCCCTTAAAAGAGTTAATATTCAATCTTTACATAACTTGATCCCATCTTTGGTGGGAGTTCTAGGGGTGTTTAAGGAGTTGTTGGACTAATTCAACTAAGTTGACAATGTTATTTTTCTAGATATATTAAATTTACTTCCTTTATTTATTGAAAATCTAGTTGTTTCTTTCCTTGTAGATATTCCAACGTAGAATGGTAGAACCCATCCAAACTAGCTACATAATAAAATGATCAACACCCTCCATATTAGGCTAACCTCTCCAAAGTTTTTCAAAAGTAAAAAAATTAGACCACTATAATCCAAGTAAGATGGCCATTCTACTCCATATCTTATAGGCTAAGGTACACTTAATAAAAATATGGTTTAGATTTTCCACAGTCTCCCCACACATTTCACATCTAAACAATCCATGAAAACCATGTTTCATAAGATGCTCACTAGTAAGCACCCTGCAATGCAATAAAATCCATGTAAATAACCTCACTTTAGGCCAAATATTTTGAACCCAAAACTAAGTAAATATATCATATGATTTGTTGGTATTGTTATGGCATAAGGACAAATAACCTTGAGCAACTAAATATTCACTCTTAGTAGTGTTGTTCCATCCAAAATAATATTTATCATGGGACCAAGAGAGAGATATCATAGGATGCTTTGGATATATTTTATTTACATTTTTTTCATTGGAATAGGCAAGTCCTCAACAAGGATCCAATATATACCAACATATAATTACCAATATGGTATCGATATCCCTTATTGCACAACATGGTATTAAGACAAATTTGTGGAGGGACATTTTTCGTAGGACTGCCCAAACTATCGAACTCGTTTCGGCCATATCTCACTCATCCGGACTCGGATTGAGCTGAAATTTTGAGGGTAGATGCCTGAAAACACCTAGAACGTCTCCACCAATTTTCATATCATTTGGAGCAACACAGATCCTAGCGCATCCCTATGTGTGAACGAGATATTTGGCAAGCGGCTATGCGAGGGTTTCATCTGGGTTGAGTGCAAGCAGCTCCAGAGGTTGGTTTTTAGGGCCTTCGGGCCCTAGCGGCCAATATTTTTGTGGTTTATGCTCAATATTTTAGCAGGAAATGTTGTAGGGGATCCAATATGGGTTAGAAATTTATCTTTCAATAGATCATACTGTGAACTTGAGTGACAACGGCTTCCAATTTGTTGCACAAAAGAAAAGTGAAAACCATACCTTTCCACGGCGTCTAGGGCAAGGATTAAAGAGATCACGAAACAAGTTTCAAGCAGTTGATCAAAAAATGGCTCATATCTCAAGTGAATCTGGTGCTAAGGTGCACCCACAAAATAATTCTACTGTGAAAACCTTGTCAAGGGTAAGAATTTTGAAGACTCAGCCCCAAAAATGAATTTTAGGGATGCCCTCCATGGTGGACAGCCTCAGCCCAATGCTAATATCAATCTTAGGGCTTCCCATAAACCTCTAAGAATGCCTAAGATTGATCCCAAGAAAATGGAGTCAGGATGTCTTAAAGCAGCTGATGGAACTCCTATTGTTAAGCTTGATATGGGTAACATTCAGACTGGCATTGAAGATTTGGAAAAAAGAGGACTAATTTGTCGGTTCGTGGGTTTTCGTCCGAGTCTATCTGGCTTTCAAAGTCTGGGCTGCAAAAAAACTGGAAAACTAAAGGTGAGTTACAAATCTCTATTTATCCAAATGGTTATTTTCTTGTTTTATTTGCTAATAATGAAGATAGAGAGAAAAATTTTCAAGGGGGTCCTTGGTTTTTTGGAAGGGCAGGGCTTTTCATGAAGCCCCTGGCATACTAAATTTAAAGCCGAAGAAGAGATGCCTTCTATAGCTCCCGTGTGGGTTAGACTCTTTGGCCTCCCTATTGAATTTTGGAATCCTACTATTTTTTCTTCAATTGGAAACTCTTTAGGAACTTTTATGATGATCACTGATTGTACTCAAAATTTTGAACATATTATTTATGCTCGGATTTGTGTTTTAATGGATTTTGACAAACCCCTACCTAAAAATATCACATTACAATTTGGGGAAGACACTTGGGAGCAAGTAGTGGACTATGAGAACATTCCTTTTCATTGTAGAATTTGCCATGAATATGGTCATTTGGCCAGTGCTTGCCCAAATAAAATTCTTGATCAAAAGAAAGAAGATATAAACTCAACAGGTTTCCAAATACCTAAGAAGAAGAACACTTAGAAAAAACCAGTTATGAAGGATCAATCAAAGTCATCTACTAATATGTTTGAAATCCTTTCCACAAATGATGTCCCAAGTGAGGAAGAGGAAATAATGGAAACTAAAATCTTAGAAACACAATTTAAATATGAAGGGAAGAACTCAGAGACAAACCAACAAATCAAAGGTTTTCAACAGAAAAAAAGGGAGAAAATTTACACAAGAAAAACAATCTTTCAAATGTCAAAACTTCAAATAATGCAGGTCCCAATATAGACTCCGTTGAACCATCTAGTAAAATTTTGGTTGTGTACGAGCATTCTTCAAGGTTAGAAGCCATCTCAGATTCAATTGGAATAAGTCAAGAAATAGGGAAAAAAAATTGAAGATGGATTCTAATCAAAAAGTAGGTCGCAAGACCAATCAATATCATATGGTAAAAGAAGGTGAAAAGCTTGTAGAGGAAGGTAAGATTAATGCCCTTCCCAAATTTTTTAGCCCTGGTATTAATGAAGATCATCACTTGGAATATTAGAGGACTCAAAGGAGTCTTTCAAAACAAAATGAAATTAGAAGAATGATTCAGATAAATCATCCACATCTTGTTTTCCTTCAAGAAACAAAGATGTCAATGGAGGATATGGACTCAATTGCCAGTAAAATTTGGCCAGCTGGAAAAGTGGTTTCCCTCAGTTCCCAAGGGACTTCTGGTGGCATTGCTTGTCTTTGGGACCCAAAAGAGGTAGTTATTCACCATATGGTTGGCAGTTGGGGTTTGTTGGCTATAGCTATTCAAAGTAGACATTCCAACCAAATTATGCTCTGCATTACTGTTTATGCTCCGACTTCTTTGGAGGAAAAAAGAAGACAATGGAAGGATATTACTCATATTATCTCTCATTTTCCTGAAGCTTGGATCTTGATCGGAGGAGATTTCAATACCATCCTCTCTCTGGATGAGAAAAGGGGGGAAATAGAAATTTGGACAAAAGCACTGACCTCATGAGCGAATATATTGCAAACCTCCATCTTGTGGATATCCAACCAGATAATGGCCTTATGACTTGGTCTAACAGAAGGCAAGGCTTAGCTTGTATAATGGAGAGATTGGATAGGTTTTTGCTCTCTAAAAATTTCTTAATCCATGGTCACATTCCTAAAGTGAAGACTCTTAATAATGTTGGTTCGGATCATTGGCCAGTCATGGTGGAAATGTGGAAAACCAATGTGAGTTTCTCTCCTTTTCGTTTTCAATTAATGTGGCTTAGAGACATTTCCTTCAGACCTCATGTGCAACAATGGTGGAAGGAAGGTAAACCTAGGCATGGGACTAAGATGTTCTGTTTTGCCAAAATACTGCAATACATTAAATCCAAAATCAAGACTTGGAACTGGAAAGAGTTTGGGGATGTTCATAAAAAAACATGAAGTTATTGCTCATCTTGAAAATTTGAATAAGAAAATCCATTTAGATGGCCTCACAGAGAAGAGAAGTGCAGATGAAATTAAACTCACAACTCGGTTAGAGGAATGGGAAAAAAGAGAAGAAATCTTATGGAAGCAAAAATCTAGAATTCAATGGCTCAAAGAAGGAGATCGAAACACAAATTTCTTCCACAAATCTCTTCTAGCTCGAAGATCTCACAACTTTATTTCTTCCTTAAAATCAGATTCTGGAGATGTTGTTTATACTTGGGATGGCATGAACTCTATTGTTGTTGATTACTTTTCCAATATTTTTGCTGCTACTCCTCTTGACTCAGCTTCACAACAAAATGTTCTTCAAGCAATCCCTTCTCTTATCACTTTCGAGGAGAACTCTATTTTGACTGCTCCTGTTACTATCAATGAGCTTCAACAAGTAGTTTTTAAAATGCAAAAAGGGAAAACCCCAGGTCCTGATGGTTTTCCCATTGAGTTCTACCAAGAGTTCTAGGATATCCTTCATGTTGATTTATTAGAGGTGGTGGAAGAAGCCAGGAAAGCCAAAGAAATTTTGAAGGTTATCAATAAAACTTATATTACTCTTGTTCCAAAAGCTCAAGAGGTTGATCATATCTCAGCTTTTAGACCTATTGCTTTATGTAATGTTCTTCTCAAAATCATTACTAAAATCATGGTAGAAAGGTTGAAGCCTCTTTTGCATAAGATTATTTCCCCAGAGCAAGGGGGTTATGTGGAAGGACGTCAAATAGTAGATGAGATAGTTCTTGCTTAGGAAGCCATCCATTCCATGGATATGCAAAAATCTCCTTCCATGTTCATTCGGTTAGACTTATCCAAAGCTTATGACAGAGTGGATTGGCACTTCCTTATCAAAGTTTTGAGGCAATTTGGTTTCTCTAAGGATTGGATGGATTGGATTATGGGATGTATCTCTTCAATTTCCTACTTAGTTCTTATCAATGGCAGGCCTTCTCAGTCATTCCTAGATTCTAGAGGTATTAGGCAAGGTGACCCGCTATCCCCTTATTTATTCATCATTCTTGTTGAATGCTTGGGTAGGACTATAACCAAAAAGAGGGAAAACAAAACCCTTGAGGGAGTTACCATTGCTCATGGAGCTAGACCTATCTCTCATATTCAATTTGTGGATGACTCTACTCTTTTAGGTAAAGCTACAGTTAAGGAAGCTTCTAATATTAAGCAAATCATTAGCTATTTTTCTAAGGCTACTAGGCAGTTGATCAATGAAGACAAATCTAAAGTTATTTTCTTTCACTGCTTCTGCTAGACAGGAATCCATGGTCTTGGATAAATTAAGATATAAGAAGACCTCCCTTCCAATCACTTATTTAGGTATTCCCATAAATATTCAAAGGCAGAAAAATAAATATTGGAATTGGTTGTTGGACAAAGTCAAGAAGAAAATTGGAAAGTGGACCAACAAGTGGCTTTCTTCTGGGGGTAGAATCACCTTGGTAAAATCAGTCCTTCAAGCTATTCCTATTTATGTTTCTTCCATTTTGAATATCCCAAAGGTTGTTCTTCGAGAATTGGATCAAATCAGTCATCGTTTCCTTTGGAGTGGTACTAAGGAGAAAAGAAAATGGGCCTTGGTGAAATGGGATACTTTATGTCTTCCTAAGAATGAAGGGGGTTAGGATTTCAGTCTTCTATTAATAACAACAAAGCTTTAGCTGCTAAATTATATTGGAGGATGTTGCATAACCCCAATGCTCTTTGGGCCAATAATCTTCATGCTAAATATGTTGAGAACAAAAGTCCTGAAGACCTTGTTCGCTATCAACTTCCTACCAAAGGTTCTCCCATTTTAGCAGTTCTTAAGACTGGTGAGGATTTGATAAAGAAAAAATTATTTTGGATCATTCATAATGGTCAACAGGTAAATTTTTGGATAGATTCTTGGGATGGTCACAAGCCTTTGATAACTCGGTTTCCCGATTGGAGGCCTTGGATGGAGGAGCTTCACCGAGCTAATTGGATAAAGGTGGCTAATTATTGTCGGTACCATACTTGGTAATTCAAAGGTTGGTAGATATTGGATCCCTATTGAGGACTGGCCTATTCAAATCCTAGAAAGGCAAAGACAAGATATCCAAGGCATCCTTCATATGAGATCCCTCTCTTGGTCCCATGAAAAATATTGTTTTGGATGGAACAACACTACTAAGGGTGAGTATTCAGTTGCTCAAGGTTATTTGACCTTATGCCATAATAATCCCAACCATTCTTCTGACATATTTTCTCGATTGTGGGCTCAAAATCTCTAGCCTAAGGTGAGGTTCTTTAATTGGCTTTTATTGCATCGTAGGGTGCTTACTGGTGAGCAACTTATGAAGCATGGTTTTCATGGCCCTTTTAGATGTGAAATGTGTGAAGAGAATGTAGAAACTCTCAACCATATTTTTATTGAGTGTACTTTAGCCTCTGAGCTATGGAGGAGAATGGCCACTTTACTTGGCTTACAATGGTCCAATTTTTTTACTTTTGAACAACTTTGGAGGGATTGGCCTAATCAAGAGGGTGTTGATCATTTTATTAGGTAGTTAGTTTGGATGGGTTCTACCATTCTTCTTTGGAATATTTGGAATGAAAGGAACAACCAAATTTTTAATCAAGATAGGAAGGATATTCACTATATTTGGCAAAATACCATAGCCAACTTAGTTGAATCAGTCCATCAACTCCTTAATCACCCCCAAAACTCCCACCAAAGATGGGATCAAGTGATGCAAATATTGAAGATTAAATCTTCTAAGGGCAACCAACTTAAAGGGAATGTGAGTATTAGTAAGATGGATAGGACAAGAAATTGGCAACCTCCTCCTAAGGATTTTGGAAAAGTCAATACTGATGGAGCCTCTAGAGGGAACCCTGGAAAAGCCAGTGTGGGAGGAATTGGTAGACTTTCAGATGGCTCCCTGGTTTTTACTTTTTCTGAGAATTTGGGTATTCTTTCCAATAACCTTGCTGAGGGGTATGGTATCCTCAGAGGCCTTCAAGAGGCTACTAAGGTTGGATGGGAAAAGGTGTTAGTTGAGTCTGACTCTCAACTTATGATTAATCTCTTGAAGACTCCTTCTAAGAATCATAAGGTGGATTGGAGAATAAAAAGAATTATTGAGAAGATTCAATTAATCCAGATGGGATTTTTGAAAGTTGATTACAATCATGTGGTCAGAGATCAAAACAAGAGTGTTGATGCTTTAGCTAATTGGGCTTTGGACAAAGGTGATCTTACTTGTTATGGCCACCCTCCTAGATGGTGGGCTTCTCAAATTAGGGAAGCTCTTCTTTCTATCATTTCTTTGGATGGCTCCAGTTCTGAAGGTACCTAGTTTCTTCTTGCTTTTTTTTTTTGCTTCTCTTTGGTTCATTCAGATTTTTTTAGTTCCCTAGCTCATTCTATTCTTTCTTTTGTTTCCTCTGTTGATTCTTGCCTTAATAGTCTTCTGGTCTAGATAGGTCATTGTTATGTTCAATTTTTTTTTTTTGTTTAGTTTTTTAAGGTGGGTGGGTTCTTTTGTTTTGTTTTGTTTTTGTGTTCTTTGTGTTGTTTTTTGTTGTTCTTGTGTTTTTGTTGTTTTGTGTTTTTTTTTATGTTTTTTGTTATTGTTCTTGTGTTTTTTTCGTTCTTGTTCTTGGGTTTCTCTTTGTTTGTGTTAATTCGTGTTTTTATGTGTGAGTGTTTTCTATGTTTTTTGTTTTTGTTTATTGTCTGTTGTTGGTTGTTTTTTATTTTTTTATTATTTTTTAGGTTTTGGTTGTGTTTATTTTTCATGTTTTTTTTGGGTTATGTCTTTGTAGTGTTCTGTTGTTTTTGTCTTGTTTGTGTTTTGTTATGTGGTTCTTGTGTTTTTCTATGTGGTTCGTGTTGTGGTTTCTTTTATCTTATTGTGCGTGTTTGGTTGTGCTTTTGTTTTTGACACACTCAAGGAGCATGTTTTTTATTTTATTTTATTATTATTTTTTTATTTACTTATTTATTTACTTATTTTTAAATTGGTTTTGTGTGTTTGTTTGCTCCTTGAGTATGTCAAAGGTGGTAGGCCAGGTCCGAGTCCTGGGCATTTTTGGTGGAATGGATACCCCTGCCTCCTTGGGTCTTACCCGAAAGTGGCATCCCTTTTGGGATGTTTTCCACAAATAAAAAAAAATGGTATTGATAGTAATTAGCAACCTTTATCCAGTTAGCTTGATGAAGGTCCTTCATCCAAGGCTTCCAATTAGAAAACTGAGTTATCAAAGGCTAGTGACCATCCCAAGAATCTATCCAAAAATTTACCTATTAATCATTATGAATGATCCAAAATAGCTTTTGCTTTATCAAATCCTCATTAATCTTAAGAACCACTAAAATAGGATAAACTTTGGTAGAAAATTGGTAGCAAACAAGGTCTTTAGGAATTTTTTTCTCAACATATTTAGCCAAAAATATTCTTAGTCCAAAGAGCATTGGGGTTATGCAAAATCCTCCAATAAAGTTTAGCAGCTAAAGCCTTATTGTTATTAATAGTAGACTAGAAACTTAACCCTCCTTCATTCTTGGGAAGGCATAAAGTATCCCATTTTACCAATGTTATATTTTCATGATGTATGCTAAGGGAGAATACAATCATAGGATATAAAATATGCAAAAATGTAAGATGCTAAAATATGCTATTAATGGAAAGTGACAAAATGATACAATGCAGTATGGAGGAAATGAACACTCTAGAAATGATGCTAAATAAATACATTGTAATCCATCACCAATATTTATGGTGATATATCCACTATACCTACTGCTACCTACAATGATATGTAATCACCCACTATGAGGTCCTTTATATATAAATATGGATTGCTTGACCAACACTCTACCTAGATGTATAAGGGGACACCTTGCACATTTACAAATTGCACATAGACATTTTTGCATTTATTATATTACTTGAATTAAATAGCTTACTACCCCCTAAAGTAATCTACTACTCTAGTTATGTACCAAGGGTGGTACATTTACATGAACCAAATGATGTAATATACTCTAACACCTCCTATATAACATTATTTGGTTATTGAAGAATTTATTCTTCAATATGGATCTTCTTCTCTTGAATAGTCTATGAATTGCAATGCTATTTGATTCCTATAAAAGTAATTTTTCTTCTTTGTCCTTGCTATGTATAGAGGCTTCTGAAAAAATACTCAAAGCATTATGATAAGATATTGAATTAGTAGAACTTGTAGTACCAATACTGAATGAGGATTGAAATATCTTTTCTAAATATGATTCACACAATTTTTTTTTTTCTTTTCAAGAGCTTCTATCAATCCTTTTAGCTCTACATTTTCATTATTGTAGCATGTGTATGTAAGTAATGCATATACAATATGCTTGTAAAATCTAAAGGAAGTAGAATGTCATTATTTCCATTTCCAAATGCTTCATTGAGTCGGTCTTGTATATAATGTTCCATGGTATCAAAGTCATCATATAAAGCTTCATTATGAATTGTTTTTGAAGTAAGATCTAAATATGCTTCACCCTTTATAAGTAGATTCATGATTCCAATTTTTATGGCACTTGCTTTTTCCTTTCTAAAGGAGTTATTCATGTTATTGTTTGTTGTATTCTTGGAGGTAGACATCTCTCTTAGTTTTAGTTTTTCCTATTTTATATGAATATTTTATAGTAGACTACCTTTTGGCTCCCAAGTTTATGATATGTGAGCCAATTAGATAAATTTTTATATAGCTTTAGGTTTTATAGGATTCCTTATATTTCACTATTTAAGATATGTGAACTAATTTGATAAAATATTTCTTATAATTAGGTTTTGTAGGCTTCCATATATCTCCCTAATAATTAGAATATGCTTAGTTCACCTTCTAAGTTAATTTTGTAATATTTTGAGAATAATCAACCTTTTAATTTTTGCATTATATTTCCCAATGAAGTATGATTTAATGGTTGGATTTATTTTTGTCTCCTTAGAATGAGTATGAGATAAATTTTACCTTAATTCCAACTCCATATATAGGGACTTGATTTGCTTATTTACCAATAAATTAATTTTTCTAAATTACAATTATATGTATATAGTTTGAAGTAGTATGTCTTATATATCCCTAATTTTTGGAATATTAGAAAATAATGGTATTTGTATTTTAATAATGATTTAATCAAGGTTGACAACTATAGACACCTAAAATACGTCATGCTGAGGGTGACTAATCATATGGATATGCTACAAAACCATATGAAGGATCTTGGATAGACTCCAAGATAGAGCAGTGGTTCTAACCACTCAATTTAGGCATTTTGGCCTAAACAGTCTGAACCGTAGCCCAAACCTACGGTCTCCAGTCTGAACTATGGTTGACACCTGTGATCTACAGTCTGGACCATAGCTGTGACCTACATTCTGAACTAGAGTTCAGTTAGGCCTTCCATCCGAGCCAAATCAGTTGGAACGGCCAAGATATGTAGAAGGAGGCAGTTGGAGGATGGTAGATTCCAAAGGCTTCCATCCCAACTATCCTAACCAACCTTATTGGTCTTGGATTCTCCATGAATCCACCCCTAGCCCTAGGGGCATGCTATAAATACCCCCCTCCAAGGGGATGAAAAGAGAGATGATTTGTATAGCAAAGTTCTGGCGAATTATCGAGCAAGAGCTAACTGATCAAGAGAGCAACGAAGCCCTGTCAAATTGCATACTACCTTTGTGTATTTGAGAGACCCATTCACTATCCATCTAAAGACCAATTAGCCATGGATGCCCTAGGTGCTTAGGAATATCAAGAAATGCAAATTTGGGTAAATGAAGGCCCTTCATAGTGATTTGACCATCAAATGTGTCAGTGGGTGACAAAGGCGACCCTTGAACATCAATTCAGACAAGGAGGTCAAGCCCACCGTCCCTAATTCTAAGGGTAAACCCATCAGAAATAGCCAATCCCATGTTTGCCCCATTGACTAAATATTCTAAATTGTCTTGGACTGTAGAGTGTCAAGACTCTTTTGAGGATTTAAAATAAAAACTAACAACTCCATTTGTATTGAGAGGACCTAATTGGAAATTACCATGCAGTTATTAGTTGTGGTTCACAGTGTAGATCACCCCTCACAGCTACGGTTTGTAACAGGTTAATGATCACTTTACTAACTTTGCTTTTTATTTCATAGATTAGTCATGTTAGTCTTTTTATAGGTTTGATTGCATCTTAGGGAAACTCTAACCATAGGAATTCAACATTTCATGTGTTGCATTAAGTAGGAATACAATGGATCTTTCATGTACTTTATTGCTTCTAATTTGATATTTGATTTACGCATCATTTGATTGTTCATGTCTTGTATTTTTTACCATAATTCTTGATGTAATTAGAATAGGTTAAAGTCTTTCTTTATGCTTTATTGTTTTACTATTTTAATGGTATTTACATGCATATTTATTTAAATGGCCTCATCATGAGAGGCTATCCATATTTGTAATAATGTATTGTTGTTTCTTGTTTGCAGAGAGACAGGTGCAAAAAAGAGCCTATATCATAATCCTTCCACATCATAGAGAAGGAGGTTAGCTTTACCCCAAGGCAGTTTGTGAGTAATCACCGGAGCACAATAAGTGTGCCTACCCTATTGAGGGCATTGGCAATTGTAACATCTGTATCATATTTTGAGTGTCCCTACGAGGGTATTTTTGTAATTTGAGATCCTTTAAATATTAATATAAGAAACTTTGCATACATTGGCTTTCTTTGTTCAATTTATGCATTTGTGTGGATCTTTGTGCTTTTGTGATGGTATAGATTAGTACGCCTAGCTAAAAAGGCGCGCACTCTGTGGTTACATCAGATGGAAATCATGATGGGGCTCAAGACCATCTCTGTGTTGTGTCACATGATAGAGAGCACCATGTAGTACAACATTTTGCTCAAAAGGTCTTGGATTCATGAAATGCGTTGTGTCCCCTTTATCTTGCATCATTCATGAGAGACAGGTTTACGTAGTGTCCTCAGACGAAGAACCATTCAAGTTCATGAACCTAGCAGATTTGCCTGGGGGTTTTGTACTCCCATCTATGCACTTGGCAATCTGACCTGTTTTGTCAGTTAAGATTCCAATAGGTAAACCAATAGCCCGTGCTCAACCATCGTCATATGTATCACACAGATCTGAGCATACGAGTACAATTTCTCTAAAACCAACTGCATCGTCAATGCATCGACAAGTTGAGAAGCTAAAGGTAAAATTGGGCAAGAAAGTGGAAAATCATACACCCGAACCAGTAGCCAATGAGACTCCCACTCCCATGGATGTGGAATAACCTTAAGACAAAGTCGATGAGGCACCTCAGCTTGCTTCACCTGCATCTTTAGTAGGGTCATATGCATCGTAGGTGACTATTCATCTGGGAAGTACAGGGTTAGGTGAATATCTTATGCAAAATGTTATTTTTGGACCTATCCTAAAAACTACACAAGAGATGGACCGACCGCACGCCCACGCCCATCGATTTTTTATTAGATCTATAGTGTCATTGGGTGAGCCTCCCAACCAAAAAAACTTTGTCTATGCAGGGCTAGATCAAGCGCCCACCAGAATTTCTATAGATGAAGACGATGATGAGCCATTCACTATGAATGTGCGCTATCTATCCAACCCAGAATACGCCATGTGCATTTTCAAGTCGTATCATTGGCATGGGCATGGTCTTAGTATTTTTGAACAGGGAAGTAGAACCCCACTCGAACCTCATTATTAGTTAGCTACTGATAGGTTCGGGTTAGGGTTACAAGTATGGGGTCATGAAAATCTTCTTGATGCATCCTTAGATTGCATGTACTTGAGCCTGGGGGATGATGTGGATTTTAATCCATATCACCCTAATCCTTCCAACTGTTGGAGGACTCGCCAGACGGTATTGTTTATTACCATAGGGCCACCTGATTTATATCATGATGGGACCTTATAGGACAACCCCAGAGACAACCTGGGTAACCAAATCTGTGGTGCTACCAACGACACTGGTATGCAGGGGCATAACCCCACTGCTATAGGCGATCTCGAGTCAGGAGATATTTGCGATGATGATGGAGAGGAGTCCACCTCCAAAATAAGTGGACCTAGTTATTATGCAGATGATGAATCCTCAAATGATGGTCAATTTAAGGAGGACATCAAGCTGACATTTCCAGGTTTGATGTTTATACGCCATCTGTTGCCTATGGAACAAGTGGAAGAGATGAATGAACGCTTCATAGCTGATAGTGATGGTGAAGATGAAATAGAGGGGGCTTGCTTAAAGCCTCACCCAGCTAATATCCCACTATGCATAGACACAATAGAGTGGCCCATCCATGGTAGTGACCATGATGATGTAGATGAGAGGATTTATTCCAGGCTCGTGTATCTACAATATCTATTGCTTAGGGAATTAGAGCATGTTATGGAGGAAGTCCCTCCCAAAATTGAGTGCTCTAAGGAAATATTAGCACTAGTTTATGTGGTAGTATTATATATACGATTGTTCTATCGAATTTATCCAGATAGTGATGATAGCGATTGTATAATTAGATACATGGGACCACATCTGCAAAATCGCTCCTTAGAAGAGGGGGGAAGTGACAGATTGTATTTGTATAGTGATGATGAGGACTCAATGGAGATGGCCTATTTGGGACCTCACCACTTACATAATAGGCCTCCACCTAGAGGTCCCCCACCTATTACAACTATAGGTTTGCGTCAGGAGATCAATCTCCATCGCAACCTGAGGGAAAGAAGACATCAAAGAGAGGTATCAAGAACTCTTTCCTGATATCCCTACGTATGTGGAGCTCCTTGAGTTGAGAGGTCCTATTTTGTAGCCAATGCATAGGGAGGATCCAGTTATATGGACATCCCATAGAGAGGATCCGTTTGTGCCCGTATCGTCTAAACCAGATCTTGGGTACGAAAGCTACGCTTTAGGGATATGGTTTTGTCCATGTGGTTTCGAAGATCAATTCCATTCCATCAATATGGTCTCCATTGATTTGACCACCCCACTCTATAATCTAGTAGATCCATCTAAACCACTACATATAAACATGGATGCTATCAATTGGGATCACGCTGACTCACCGATCCGACATGAATATTTCTTCCCTAATAAAAAAATGTTGCAATCATTTCATTTTGTGCCAGGTTGTGCTCATGATGTTTGTCACACCTGTTGGCAATTTTGGGTACTTTGGGTACATTGAATTTGCTCAAGTGAATAAGTTGTCATTGATGTCAAGAAGCTGTTGAAGGAATTTGATTTGATGTAAAATAATTTGTTTTGATGAAGGTTCGGCATGACAGGTTCGAAAGAAAGTAAGTTGGAAAAATGTCGCGATATCGCGACATGTCGCATTTTCATGACTTGAGTAGGAGAGAGAAAGCTTTTTAGAAAAGTGTCACGATATCGCGACATGTCGCATTTTCGCGACTTAAGCAAGCGAGAGAAAGCTTTTTAGAAAAGTGTCACGATATCGCGACATGTCGCAGTTTCATGACTCAAAGAGGAGAGAGAATGTTCGGAGTCAGAAATGTCATGATTTCATGACATAATGCAAGGAAGGTTGTACGGACGAAAAAGTGTCACGATTTCATGACATAATGCAGAAGAGAGAGTCCGCAGTATGAACTGTCATGATTTCGTGACAAGTTCAAAGAGAGAGAAAGTAAATCAAAAAGTGTCACGATTTCGTGACATGCTGCAGAGGTCAAAGTGAGAACCGTCATGATTTCGTGACATGCTTCAGAACTCGAAGTGAGAACTATCATGATTTCATGACATGCAACAAAGGGAAGAGTCTGAAATGAGAAGCATCCGATTCCTAAATCAACAAAGCACCATTTCTGACAGTACAAAGAAAGCGTACGAAAGCTAGAAGTGTCACAATTTCATGACAATTCCAAGGAGGAAGAGCTCAAAGGCGAAAGCATCATGATTTCATGACATGTTCCATTTTTGCTAGTGCAAGCAGTCAAGAGTGCAAGGAAGAGAAAGTGTCATGATTTCGCGACAGATTGAGATAGCAGCGTTCGATTGGAGAAAGTGTCACGATTTCATGATAGAAATAGAATGCAGGTCTTCTATAGGAGAAGTGTCATGATTTCATGACAAAAGCAGAGAGGAAGGCTATGAAGACAGAAGTGTCGCGATATCGCGACAAGAGCTTAGTTGAAGTCGACAAAGGCTAGAAGTGTCGCGATATCGTGACAAAAGCCAAAAGAAAGTATACGGTTGCAAAAGTGTCATGATATCGTGACATGTTGTAGTTTCATGGCAGAAGCTACAGAAGAGTTGCAGAGGCAGTGAAGCCGACAAAGTTAAATTTGGGCTGACAAAAATTAGGGTTTGCAACCGACGTAGTTTAGGGTTGTGCAGCCGACTAAGATCAAGGTTTTGATCTTGAAAGTGTTAGTATAAAAGGAGGATTGTTTTGAAGAGTTAAGTGCGAATTGTGAGATAGTCGAATGTGCGTCGAAGTGTGCGAGATGCAACCGAAAGAGCGCAAGAGTGCAGAAGTGGCGTGATGATGTCGAAGCATGCAGAGTGAGCGCAATAGGCAAAGACGAACGAGGACATTTGTACTAGACCGAAGGACTGTGTTTAGTGCAAATTCGAGGACCAGCTTTGGAGGTGATAGAGTTGAGGACAGAGGTCTCCAGCCAGAGCAGGGAGGACAGGTGTCTTCTATGGATAGAGTTCCATTTGCTAAGGGCAGCGGAGGCAGAGGTTTTCTAGAGGATCACCAGCCAGAGTAGAGCTAGGGGATCGGTGTCTCCTGTGGGTTGGTGCCCATGAACTCGAGTTTAGGGGATTGGTGTCTCCTTTGGGTTGGTGCCCATAAAATTTGTAATCGGGAAAGGTATTCCCAAAAATTGATTGATAAAATTTAGTGAAAGATTTTATCCGTGGATGTAGCCCAACCATTTTGGGTGAACCACGTTAAAATGGGTCTTCAATGTGTGATGCTTTCTGTCTTGATTAATGTTGTGTTGATGCCTCTGTTATTTAAAGTTAAAATTGTTAATTGGTTATGTCTTATACTGTTCACCCCCCCTCTCAGTATAAGCTTGTGTTCTTCAATTGGTATCAGAGCAGGTTTCTCCAGAAAAAGCCTAACAGCTTGGAGAAGGATCTATCAGAGGAACATACAGATTCAAAAAGAGATGAAGAGGTTGGGTTCGATCTCAAAGGTGAATTCTTCTTGGCTTTAAAAAGGCTTGAGAAATTCAGGGAAGAAAATTCTGTTCTCAAGCATCAAATTCAGGAAGAAGAGATTGCAAGATCAAGATTGTCTCAAAGAGTTATAGACTTCAAAATTCTAGCTGAAGAAGGAAAGAAGGTTGAACAGGTTTAGACAGAAGTTTTAAAAGGAAAGGAAACTGATTGCGAGAAACTAGAAGAAGAGGTTATGTCTCTTAGAGTGAAGTTGGAAAAATTGGCTCTCGTAGATGAATACTCCGTATGACAAGCAAACGAAGGATGGTATCACTATTCATGAAATAGGGTCTTCGAGCAAGACCAATCTTCATCCTGAAGAGCGGTGGATTCCAGTTGGTCACAAGAAGAACAATCATCCAAGGCATCAAAACAGGTTACATAATACTTTCCATGGCTATTGTTTTTCCTACAAGAATTTTGGTCACAAAGCTATGCATTGCAATAAATCCTTGAATAGCCATAGTAAGGAAAATGTTAACTCTTTTGCACCTCTTATGAATAAAAATTTCATGTGTTTCAAGTGCAAGAATTTTGGGCATACAACAAGGATGTGCAGTTTGGATAGATCTAGCCTTGAGTTCACTAAAAAGAAAAATGAGATCAAATCTAAGTCAATGATAGTTCAAACTGCTTTTCATGCTCAAGACAAAGTAGAAAAATGGTATCTTGATAGTGGTTGTTCAAAACATATGACTGGTGAAAAGGAAAAAATTTTGGTCTTAAAACAAACAAACCGAGGAACAGTCAGTTTTGGAGATAATAGGTCAGCTAAAATCTGTGGTAAAGGGACTCTTAGTTTGGATGGGAAATCCAAAATAGAAAATGTGCTTTATGTAGAAGGCCTAAGACATAATCTTCTAAGTGTGAGTCAACTTTGTGATCAAGGGCACATAGTATCTTTCTTTTCAGATAGATGTGAGATAAGTAAAGAGAAAAAATGGAAAACTCATTGCGAGTGCTACAAGGACTCCAAACAATCTTTACATGCTCGAGTGAGATAAAAAGGGAAAAGTGTTTTATAACTCAAGAAGATGAGAGTTGGCTATGGCATAAAATATTGGGGCATTTGAGCTTTGATAATCTTGTCAATATTAGTAACAAGGAAGTCGTTAGAGACTTGCCCAAAATAAAAAGGCCCCATAATATCATTTGCGGTCCCCGTCAACATGGAAAACAGACCAGAACCAGTTTCAAATCAAAAGGGTATACTTCTTCAAAACCATTGGATCTTATTCATACTGATTTATGTGGCCCCACTTCATGTTGTTTATAGATGATTATTCTAGAATGACGTGGGTTACTTTTCTCAAAGAAAAATCTGAAGCTTTTGAAAAATTTAAAGCTTTCAAAGAAATGATTGAAAATGAGACTGACAAGAGAATCAAATGCTTAAGATCAGACGGAGGAGGAGAGTTCACTTCAAATGAATTTGTGGAATACTGTGAGCAACAAGGAATCAAAAGAGAATATTCAACAACAAGAACTCCTCAACAAAATGGAGTAGTTGAAAGGAAAAACAGAACTATTGAAAATATGGCTAGAGCTATGTTAAATGAGTCAAAACTTTCAGATGGCTTTTGGAAAGAGGCAGTCAGTACAACAGTCTACATTATCACCAGGGCCCAACTTAGAGTCAATCATCATAAAACTCCTTATGAGTTATGGAAAGGAAGACCAGCTACAGTAAAATACTTCAAAGTGTTTGGGAGTAAGTGCTTCATCAGAAGGGAAGATCAGAATTTGGGTAAGTTTGATCCTAGATGTGATGAGGGAATATTTCTTGGATATTCCAACAGAAGCAAGGCCTACAGATGCTTCAACAAAAGAACGCATACAGTCGTAGAGAGCATAAATGTAATAGTTGATGAAAAGACAGGGATAAGAGAACCAGTCAAGGAACTCAGTGATGAAATTTGTCAAGAAGAATTCAGAGAAGTTTCAGATGAAGAAGAGGAAAGACAACAACTGCTTCCCAAAACTCCTTCACGATATGTTCAGAAACATCATCCCAAAGATTTGATCATTGGTGATCCAAACAGCAGGCAAACAAGAAGAAGAGTCATTCCTTCACACGATTCTACAAATGTTTCTTTATTATCTCAGATTGAGCCAAAATATTTCAGTGAAGCATGTGCAGATAAATTTTGGGTAAAAGCGATGGATGAAGAGCTAAATCAAATAGAGAAAAGTGAAACTTGGGATTTGGTTCCAAGACCTAAGGACAAGAATGTCATTGGCACAAAATGGATATTCAGAAATAAACTCAATGAGGATGGAAAGATTGTCAGAAACAAAGCTAGGTTAGTCTGCAAAGGTTATGCTCAAGTAGAAGGTGTTGATTTCGAAGAGACGTTCGCTCCTGTTGCTCGTCTTGAAGCTATCAAAATGTTTTTGGCCCTTTCAAGCTTCAAATCATTCAAGGTATATCAAATGGATGTAAAGTCAGCTTTTCTAAATGGGGTGTTGGTAGAAGAAGTCTACATAGAACAGCCAGAAGGAGTGTCTCTCACAGAACAGTCAGACTATGTGTGTAAACTGAAAAAGGCTTTATATGGGTTAAAGCAAGCACCAAGGGCGTGGTACTCAAGACTTGATAGTTATCTTCATGAGCAAGGCTTCAGGAAAGGCGTGGCAGATAGCAATCTGTATATTAAGAATGAAGGTGATGATATGTTGATTATGGTTGTCTATGTTGATGATATTATTTTCGGGGGAATAATACTCAGATGTGCAAAGTTTTTGCTAACACCATGCAGAAGGAATTTGAGATGTCTATGATTGGAGAGCTGTCATTCTTTTTAGGTCTTCAGATTGCTCAATCAAAATACGGTGTATTTCTCTCTCAAGGAAAGTATATCAAAGAAATGTTGAAGAAATTTGGGATGATGGACAGCAAACCAGTATGTACTCCAATGATTACAGGGTGCAAGATGAGTAAAGATGATGAATCTCCAACGGCAGATCAGAGGTTGTACAGATCAATGATTGGCAGTTTATTATATGTTACGGCTACCAGACCAGATATCATGCAAGCAGTTGGGTTAGTAGCAAGATTTCAGGCAGCTCCAAAAGATTCTCATGTTACAAAAGTTAAGAGGATATTCAGATATCTGAAGGGCACTATGGATTTTGGGCTTTGGTATCCCAAAGGTGATGATTTCACCCTCATGGCCTATTCAGATGCAGATTGGGCAGGCAATACTGATGACAGGAAGAGCACTAGTGGTGGAGCGTTCTTTCTGGGAAAGAGTTTGGTTTCTTGGCTAAGTAAGAAACAACCTTCAGTTTCCTTATCTACAGCAGAGGCTGAATACATAGCAGCAGTGGCTGGGTGTACACAGGTTTTATGGATGAAAACCACCTTGGAGGATTTCAAAGTCAAGCATGAACAACCCATCTCCATATTTTGCGATAATACGAGTGCCATAAGTATTTCCAAAAATCTGGTAATGCACTCAAGGACAAAGCATATTTCCATCAAGTATCACTTTCTAAGGGAGAAAGTGCAAGACAAGCAGGTCAAGCTAGAGTATGTGCCTACTAAAGAGCAGATTGTAGATATCTTCACCAAACCTCTTCCAAGAGATACGTTTGAGTATCTAAGGGAGAAATTGGGAGTTGTACTCCCACCCCAGAATTAATCACCTCATCAGGAGGTGGGGAGGGACCAAGCTAAGAGGCTCATTCTTAGTCCCGAGCCCCAAAGGTGACCCTTTGCCATTGATGACAAAGGGGGAGAGATATGAGTAAGGGGGAGAGCTTCAAGTGAAGAGGAAAGCTTCAAGTCAGGGGGAGAAAAACTTCAAAGGCAGTTTCTCAGTTGTTAGCATAGTTGGTTTCAGTTTTGGCTCTTGAGACGTGTTTTTAGTAAAGGTTTGCCATCAATGACAAAGGGGGAGATTGTTGGCAATTTTGGGTACCTTGGGTACATTGCATTTGCTCAAGTGAATAAGTTGTCATTGATGTCAAGAAGCTATTGAAGGAATTTGATTTGATGTAAAATAATTTGTTTTGATGAAGGTTCGACATGACAGGTTCGAAAGAAAGTAAGTTGGAAAAATGTCGCGATATCGCGACATGTCGCATTTTCGCGACTTGAGCAGGAGAGAGAAAGCTTTTTAGAAAAGTGTCACGATATCGTGACATGTCGCATTTTCATGACTTGAGCAGGAGAGAGAAAGCTTTTTAGAAAAGTGTCGCGATATCGTGACATGTCGCAGTTTCATGACTCAAAGAGGAGAGAGAATGTTCGGAGTCAGAAATGTCATGATTTCGTGACATAATGCAAGGAAGGTTGTACGGACGAAAAAGTGTCACGATTTCGTGACATAATGTAGAAGAGAGAGTCCACAGTATGAACTGTCATGATTTCATGACAAGTTCAAAGAGAGAGAAAGTAACTCAAAAAGTGTCACGATTTCGTGACATGCTGCAGAGGTCAAAGTGAGAACTGTCATGATTTCGTGACATGCTACGAACTCGAAGTGAGAACTATCACGATTTCATGACATGCAGCAAAGGGAAGAGTCTAAAACTTATCGCATTTCACACTCAAAGAAAACGTACGAAAGCTAGAAGTGTCATGATTTCATGACAATTCCAAGGAGGAAGAGCTCAAGGATGAAAGTGTCACGATTTCATGACATGTTCCATTTTCGCTAGTGCAAGCAGTCAAGAGTGCAAGGAAGAGAAAGTGTCATGATTTCATGACAGTTTGAGATAGCAGCGTTCGATTGGAGAAAGTGTCATGATTTCATGACAGAAATAGAATGCAGGTCTTCTATAGGAGAAGTGTCATGATTTCATGACAAAAGCAGAGAGGAAGGCTATGAAGATAGAAGTGTCGCGATATCATGACAAGAGCTTAGTTGAAGTCGACAAAGGCTAGAATGTCGCGATATCATGACAAAAGCCAAAAGATAGTATACGGTTGCAAAAGTGTCACGATATCATGACATGTTGTAGTTTCATGCAGAAGCTACAGAAGAGTTGTAGAGGTAGTGAAGCCGACAAAGTTAAATTTGGGCCGACAAAAATTAGGGTTTGTAGCCGACGTAGTTTAGGGTTGTGCAGCCGACTAAGATCAAGGTTTTGATCTTGAAAGTGTTAGTATAAAAGGAGGATTGTTTTGAAGAGTTAAGTGCGAATTGTGAGATAGTCGAATGTGCGTCGAAGTGTGCGAGATGCAGCCGAAAGAGTGCAAGAGTGCAGAAGTGGCGCGATGATGTCGAAGCATGTAGAGTGAGCGCAACAGGCAAAGACGAACGAGGACATTTGTACTAGACCGAAGGACTGTGTTTAGTGCAAATTCGAGGACCAGCTTTGGAGGTGATAGAGTTGAGGACAGAGGTCTCCAGCCAGAGCAGGGAGGACAGGTGTCTTCTGTGGATAGAGTTCCATTTGCTAAGGGCAGCGGAGGCAGAGGTTTTCTAGAGGATCACCAGCCAGAGCAGAGCTAGGGGATCGGTGTCTCCTGTGGGTTGGTGCCCACGAACTCGAGTTTAGGGGATTGGTGTCTCCTTTGGGTTGGTGCCCATAAACTTTGTAATCGGGAAAGGTATTCCCAAAAATTGATTGATAAAATTTAGTGAAAGATTTTATCCGTGGATGTAGCCCAACCATTCTGGGTGAACCACGTTAAAATGGGTCTTCAATGTGTGATGCTTTCTGTCTTGATTAATGTTGTGTTGATGCCTCTGTTATTTAAAGTTAAAATTGTTAATTGGTTATGTCTTATACTGTTCACCCCCCCTCTCAGTATAAGCTTATGTTTTTCAACACCGATAATTCTTCCCGAGAGGAACATGTGAACCCGACTGATGACATCCATATGATTCCTATACCTCACCAGCTTGAGGAGGGATCACATATGTCGAGAGAGAAAACCTTCGATGTGGATATCAGTAAAGATCCCACCACTCCAAAGAAGGTTATATTTGGAGAAAGTCTCACTCCGGATGAGCGTGATAGCATCATCCCTCTACTAAAAGAGAAACCTGATCTCTTTGCTTGGACTTACAAAAACATGTCGGGTCTAGATCCAAAATTGGTTACTCATAACCTGTCGCTAGATCTATCGAAGAAGCCAGTCAAGCAAAAACTTAGAAAAATGCATCCAATAGTAGCCTTAATGGTGAAAGATGAGTTACAAAAGTTGTTGGACGTAGTGTTCGTCATCTCCATCGACTATCCACAATGGGTGTCCAATATGGTGCCCGTAGGAAAGCTAGATGGAAGGGTCCATATTTGTACAGATTTTAGAGATCTCAACAAGGCAACACCCAAAGATTCATTTCTGTTGCCAAATATCGATGCTCTGGTAGATGCCATTGCAGGTCACGAAATGCTCTCCCTTATGGATGGTTTTTTTGGATACAACCAAATTCGGATTAAACCCAAATATCAGCATAAAATCGTGTTCATAATGCCATGGGGGAAATTTGGCTACAAAGTTATACCATTTGGTCTTAAAAATGTTGGTGCCACATATTAGCGGGCTATGACATATATCTTTCATGACTACATGCATAAAATCTTAAAATATTATATCGATGACTTACTAGCTAAGTCGTTGCTATGAGAAAAGCATGCAGAGGTCTTAAGGAAGGTCTTCGATCGCCTGATAGAGCACAATGTCATGTTGAATCCTAAGAAGTGCGTATTTGGCATAATTTTAGGTAAACTCTTGGGATTCATCGTTTCTAAATGAGGCATCGAAGTAGACCCAACAAAGTTCATAACTATTTTAAAGATACGTCCTCCCACTAATATCAAATAACTAAGAAGCCTTTAGGGCAAAGCAACATCCTTAAAGTGATTCATCGCTCAATTATCGGATAAGTATCGATCCATGAATCGACTGCTACACAAGGGGGTTCCATTTGATTGGGACAAGGACTGCCAAGCAACTTGTGCTGAGATTAAACAATACCTAGCAACGCTACCAGTACTAGCTTCACCAAGGTCAGATGAGGCTTTTCTACTATATATATCGCCAACTGACTTTGCATTAGGGACCATGTTAGCCAAAAAGAATGTGCAAGGCAAAGAGTAAGCCGTATATTACATCAATCGCACCTTGGTGAGTTATGAGTCAGGATATGCATATATTGAAAAAAATTGTTTAGCAGTAGTGTTCACTACCAAGAAATTGTGACATTACATGCTAAGTCATACAACAGATGTTATATCAAAATAGAATCCTTTACAGTACATGATGAGCAAGACATATCATAACACACGTACTGTAAAGTGGATCATGCTATTGATAGAATTTGATTTGCAATTCAACAACCAAAATTCCATCAAGGGACCAGTCATAGCTAATCAACTGGCTAATGCACCACTGTCCAATAGTAGGCCTCTAACCATTGAGCTTCCAGATGATGTGGTCTTCGTAATATATGAAGCTCCCAAACCTGAGGAACCAGAGAATAATGCTGATATTACATTATTTTTTGATGGTTCAAAGTGTGAGCAAGGGGGCGATGTAGGAATAGTGTTTTTCATGCCACAAGGAGCTCCAATGCCCTTTTCATTCAAGTTAGACTTTTTGTGCACCAACAATAATGCTGAGTACGAAGCCCTACTTTTGGGCCTCCAAACAACCATCACCATGGGTATTAAAATATTAAACATTTTTAGCGATTATCTGCTCATAGTTAACCAGGTTAAGGGGCTCTTTCAGTGTCGATGTCCCGTACTAAAACCCTAAAAATATCTTGTTGCCACTTATCTGGATAAACTTGAATGGTATGACATCGAGGCAATCCCTCGTTCATAAAATAGGTTTGTAGACACCATAGCATATTTGGGGTCTTTGATCCCTCAGAATCTGTAGACTGAATTTATTACCATCCATGTTAGAACTCTCTCGGACCCAAAAGCAGAGCGTGCAACCTTTGATAACAAAGAGTTAGTCAACATGATTGTTGTGGAACCAACAACTGATTGATTTCTTAGAGCGAAAGACTTTCTTAAGCAAGCACCCTGGGAGTCATTGACTTCTCAGAGTCCTACGAGGAGTGGTACTACCATTCACCACAAGGTTGTTTCCCAGTCTACATTTGCAAAGATAAATATGTAGGGGTAGCAGGTCATCTCAGTAGTCGAAGCTAAGGCTTTTCAAAGCTAGATGTTCAAAATCCAAGACTTCCTAAATCTTGGTATGATCCTAGAGGGATTTTCATGTGCCACAAGACACACATTTAAATAGAAAGTGACCAAGTATGTCTTGATAGGAGACATTTTGTACTGACGCGACTACGAAGGAGTTCTCCTTCGATGTCTTGAGCCCCAAGAGTCATCTTGGGCAATTTTAGAGGCTCACAATGGTACGTGTGGTGACCATTTCAGTGACATGGCTATCATCAAATGCATCCTTCGTATGGGTTATTATTGGCCCACTATGGAGAAGGATTGCAATGTGTATTTCAAGAAATGCATTAAATTTCAGCATTTTGCTAATCTTACACACTTGCCATCGCAGGTCTTACAGCCCATTCAGGCAACTTGGCCATTTGCTCAGTGGGGACTAGATATGATTGGCAAGATTTACCCTCCATCGTCAGGCTGACATACATTCATTATCACATCTACTGAGTATTTTACAAAGTGGGTGTAAGACATTCCCCTTACAACGACCACTAGAGCTCACATCGTAGAATTTATTCTCGAGCATATCATATGTTGTTTTGGGATACCATCAAAAATAATTGTTAATAATGGAACTTCTTTTAAGAACAAAACTATGCAGGCTTTAACATCTAAATACCGCATTAAACATTGTTTTGCAACTCCATATTATTCACAAGAAAATGGGCAAGCTGAGGCCTCAAACAAGACTGTGGTAACCATATTGAAAAGATATTGCAAGAACACCATAAGAATTGGCATATATAGCTACCCCTTGCATTATGGGCTTATAGGACTAGCATTTAGATGCCTATTGGGGCAACGCCATTTTCACCAGTATATGGCGCTGAGGCCATTATACCCTAGGAGTTGGAAATTCCAACGCTGCGTGTCACATTGAAAGAGTTCATCGATGATGACACCGCACGACAAGCTCACCTCGATCAATTGACGTTGCTTGATGAATGTCGCATGAATGCCCTCGAGCATCTCCGCATTTATCAAGAGTTATTAAATCAAGCTTACAATATCAAAGTCCACTAGAGAGACTTTGAAGTTGGGTATCTTGTACTGAAAGATAACCAATAGAACTCGAATTTTTTTCCTGACATGCAAGACAAATTCACGGCTAACTGGCTAGGGCCTTACATCATATCTAAAAATATTGTCCCAGGAACCTATCGCCTAACATCGCTAGAGGGTGTAGAAGAGTTTGAGCCTCTCAATATCATCCATCTTAAGGCATTCTATGCTTGAGAGTGTAGTAAATGCACCAAAGGCATCTATAAGCCTTTGGTCAACCCAAAAGCCCCAAGGGTTTTGTGTCAATCGCTCGGTCATCCCAAAAGACCCCAAGCTCTCTGATTAAGAATATTGGTCAAAAAAAGGCACCAAGTATTTCCAAAAATTTTTTGGTCAACCCAAAGGCTCCGATAGTTCCTATAACTTCTCGGTCATCCCAAAAGGCTCCACGCCCTCTTGCTAAGAGTTTGGTCAACTAAAAATGTTCCAAAGGTGGCTGTAAAACCTTTGGTCAATTCAAAAGGCTCCAAGGATTTCTAAAACTTGCTTGGTCAATCCTAAAAAACTCCAAGGACATGTACTCGTCATTTGGTCAAATATGAAAGCTCAAAAATCTATAAAAATCAAGAAAAATGTATAAAAGTCCAGAAAAAAATTGATAAAGCTTAAAATCCAAAAACATTTGCATTTACATTTTGCATTTTAATTTGCATTTACATAGGCATTCACATCATCATATTGCATTTAGGCATTTTTCATCCATTGCATTCCATAGTAGAGTGTAATGTGTTTATCAAAATTTTACAAACAGTCACACGTTTGTATGACAATCATGCACCCTTGCATTTATCATAATTCATTGCATTCATACATGATACATGTTGCACAAAAACATATATGTATATTAAAGTTTTCTTGTCACTCAGCCATACCTAGTGAGTTATTCAGCTATTGTAGAAAGCTTGCTTTGCTGTTATAGATAAGGTCATTAGTTGGGATAGTGCTTCAACATATCAGAATCCCATCACTAAGCAAAACAATATAAAATCTTGCTAAGACGAGAGAGGATGAAAGCTGCGATAGCAGTCTTAGGTATTTAGAGAGATGGGTTTCATGACTTGCTTATCTAGAAAATAGTTGGTATAGAAAGGTGTACTTTGGCAAAAGAACAAGAATTTTCCCTATAAATCCCAAAGTCACAAAAGTTAAATCCCAAGTTACAAAGTGCAACAAAAAGTACAAATTTCAAGTTCAAAATGTAAAGTGACATAGTGAATCAAAAGCACTATAAAAATCCCTTGCTCAAATAAAATGGTAACACGTGGACTAACAGTGATTTTTATCACTACATCTGAGCAAGTAAGAAGGGTGAGAACTTGAATCCTTGGATTCTCCACCTTTTGAAAGCCATAGAGTGATCCCCGATCGCAACAATGGGTTGGAAGATTCCTGCCTGCAATCGGAGGGGTAGTTCTATTGGGTGATCTCCAAACATAGCAATGGGTTGAAATAGTCCTTCCTACATTTGGAGGGGTAGCCTTGATCAATTTGTAAGATGGGCTAGCTCTAGGTATCTAGGATTGTCTAGCTGGATAAGTCTTATAAAAGCTGAAACAAGGATGGTACGATCGTATGAGGAACCTTATCTCACATATGGGTTGAAAGAGTCCTGACTGACATACGGGGTATGCTTACGATCTATCTAAAATACTCACATGCACACACAGGGATAATGAATAGTTGGGTCTATCACATCAAAATCCTTGTCCAATATAAGCCTTGTACAGTTAGTATGTGATTTTTGGATAAGTATACTAGGGTGTTTGAGTCTCAATAAAAACCCAAAAAAGTGCTCCAATAACAACAAGATACCAAATGTCATTAGACTTCAGAGATATGAGTTATTCATTCATAAGAATGCATTTTTACAAAGCTTAATCAAATATATAGGATAGATACCACATGAATATCAGAAATTATGTTTAGACGACCACTGACTATATAGTGCAGCAAAGAAGAAATATACAGAATGACATATTCATTTATTACCATTATACCAATCCATTTCATTGCATTTCATATATGGGTGATTAATTGATTAAGTTATTGTAATGAGAATTATCAATTATTTTGCATGATTGTTATACATTTTGTGGTGTCATATTTTAAAAATTGATATACATAGTTTACATTCATTCCTTATGTTTTAAGTGATTAAAGCATACAGGTTCATTTCCATTAGATTATGATTTTGTACATAATGCATTACCATACATTGCATAGCATATCATAAAATGCATAAAATATATGCATGCCCACAAATAAAAAATAAATGTGTTAAAAATAAACATCGCATCCATCTACATACATCATATGTCGCACATCTACTCATCTAGATCACTGCATATCATCATCATAAAGTAGAATAGCTATCTAGTGCATGACATCCATACATCGCATCATATAAACATAGCATTTAAATAAGAATTGCATCCATGTGCATCAAATAAACATAAAATCAAAAATAATAAATAAACATGTACACATAATGAGCCATGAAATATCTTATCATATATATGTGTGTCCAAACGAGTACATAGGGAGTACAAAATGCCCACAGGATACAACTGTGTAGGCCCTTTACCTTACACACAAAATAAGAGCATCCAAATTGTAGCCGATAGCTGCTATAACCCAGATCTAGGTTTCTCCCCTTGTACTGGAGCTCTCACCGCCTCCCTCTACATTATGCTCTGGAGCCTACTCTCCTGGCTGACCTAGCACCTACGATAGATCCTGTTATGGATATTGCCTGCCTCCAAAGCCTAACATACCTAGCACATAAGAAATTGGTAACTATAGTAGGCTAGTCCTCTGTCTGGAGGCCCTTGTTGTCTACCCTAGATATCTATTCCTGGCCTACAACCTCACTGTGTGTGTACTAGAGGACCTATGCATCCTCAATCCTATGAGTCCTATGACTCAAGCTCATTGTCGACTACCCTGAGGTCCTAGAACTGGTACACTGAGACTCTAATGTAAAAGGATCCTCAAGAACCTGTAGCTCGTGCATCTCTATGTACCCAACTAGCTGATCAACACGAGCAAGCCAAGATATGTGCATCTCATTGGTCCTCATGACCATATCGTGTAGTCGCATCACCTCAGCAATCAGATCTTGTGCAGTTGCTGTGCCTACTGCTGGTACTACAAGAGGCCCCATGATAGCCTAAGGAGGTGACATAGCCCCCATCGTTGCTCTTGCAAGATCCCACTCTACATCTACTGTAGTTCACTGTGCCTGTTCTAACTCCAGGGTAGTATGTAGTCTCTGCACCTGGGCCTCTGCATCGATAGCTCGAGTCATGAGCTCCTGTACCTGACACTACGCCTTAGTTATGCATCGCTCCCTATCAGCCACCTTCACCTATAGAGTGGTGATGGTGGTATCTCTCTCACACTACTGAGTATGAAAGCACCTAATATGATTCTGTAAGTCAACAACCTACACCAGCAACCATCCCTCTGTGCTATCAGGAGGGACATCACCTCCTTTGGAGTATCCTCCTTAGGGTTGATCTCTTATAGGTCCTCAATGGTGGCCTTTGTGCCCTAACTGCCCTTAATATACTGACACACCCTACGCCTGTTAGGATATGCCTCTGCCTATACCTCAGTTGTCTCTTAACCCAGAGGCCCTATCCCATGCCATCTAAATAGAGACCACCACCCATCATAGTTAGGCGTGGGCCCAGCTGTCTCAACCCTTGACTCTTGGAAGTCGTCGAGTGCATGTCCTAATGGTGGAGGAACTATCACCGAGAGATCCCTCTCTAAAGTCAAGCGTCTGTATCTCAAGGGCATAACTGGTAGGTCCTGCATCAGGCTAAACTATCATAGGATACAAGAGAAAAACTCATGCTCTCGGACCTCTGGCTTATGCCAGGTAAGCCATCTATCTCGGTGGGCCCGCCGTAGCCACTTGTATACCTCTGGCCATGTAGGGCAATCCATGTAGGGGTGCCATATGACGTCCCCCGATCCAAGTGCTACAAAGCTGATGATGTAATGCTCCATGTCCCCAACATGAGCTCTAATGCAGATACCCTCCTCAACACAATGCCAGTAGGTGGCGTAACACTGATGATTGTTATCTAGGGTAGTGATGCATAGAGGTAGATCAACAGGATGCTCAATCCAAATTTGTTGCCATCCCTAGATCTATAGCAATAGGCTACAACTGATGCCCTTATGGCTTCACTCCGTAATATGGTATAGCTCCTTGTAGATATGGCATAGTAAGGTCCTCCCCTAGGCCAGTAGCAGTGGCTCCTCCATCAAGCTCTGAAGCCCCCTCCAAGAAGGGGCTAGCATGTTCCAGGGAATCCTCATGCTCAAGGAGTATGGAAGGACAATCTGAACAATGAAATGCATAAAGAGGGCCTCTCGAATAGAGAAGACATCATCCCAGTACCAGCCATCGATGTGCATCCATCCATGGTATGCATCATCCTATGCAACCATGCTCTGATCATTGAAGATGGAAGCAAAAATAGCATCCTTTGTCATGTAGGCAGAGGAAACGACAGTCTCCAAGGTGATGGTCATATCACCAAGAGGAAAGTGAAATGTGTTGGTCCATGCATTCCAGCACCGGGCCAACATAGTGATATAGGCTTGATCTACCCTAATGGTGGGTAGATCCATGATGTAACCAAACCTAATGGCTCGAAACCATGCTCGGTTGTCATCCAATAAGGCCTCGTCGATAGTATTCATAAGGTCAGGCTCCCACACTCTAGAAGTTAAATTTAAAATAAAAAACAAAAAAAAAACATATTGTAAGCTAAATCTAGCTAAAAAGAGCTAAAGAAAACTAAAAATCTCTAAAAAAAAAAACTAGCAATTGCAACCTGCAACTGCAACTTACGGTCCCCAATTTGCAAATTAGGAACCATAGCTACAACTTGCAGTCCTCAATTTGCAAATTGGGAACCGCAACTGCAACTTGCGATCCCCAATTTGGGAAATTGGAGACCATAGCTGAAACCTGCGGTTCCCAACTTGCCAACTAGGAACTGTAGCTTCCAGATACGGTTTAGGAGTGGCACCCATTTTGGGTACCCTCCTAGACCACTAAAGCATAAAGGTTAAATTCTAAGCTAACCTATACTAGTGGGGTTCATTACCGGCAGTTTAATGAGGTTCAATTTCTGCATTTCTTAAGTGTGGTTCATTTTACTGATATTTAGTGCAAGGTCTTCGTTTCGAGTTACCTTGCCCGCACCCTACCCCTGGCTAGTAGATGGCTGATTAGGATCTGCCATTAGGAAAGAATAGTGTAAATGTGGTCAAGTTTGACGGCGTTCCATATCAAGGAATGTTCTCTCTCTTAGATCTCTCAATTTGCTAGGGGTTGTAAGAAAATAATGAAAAATTTCAACTGATAATTCAATTTATAGGTCCTCCTAGTCTCTGCGGACCGCAGCTGAAACCCGTAGTTCTAAAACTAGGGTTTTTCACTCGCAGGTCTGACCTTTGGTCCCTAAAATTTAGAAATGTAAATCGTAGACCGTACCTGCGATCCGTAACTAGCAATAAATGCACTAAAAACCCACTGTGGGAAGGTTTGAAAAGGTAAATTAATGACTCCTAGTGGATAAAAATAAAAATACATGATCAAAATTGCAAATTTGGTGATGTTACAAGCACCAGGATCAATCCAATAAATGCCAAATTAAACAAAACAAAATCAAACAATGAAAAACCAAATGCACCTCGTATCTAGTGATTTATCCTAAAAACTTGGTGGTTGCAGCGACTTGTGATCCATGCAATCCTCCAAGATGATTAAATCATAATAAGGACATTTGGGGTAAAATTGTCATTTCTTTTATGACATATTTTCAGAAAATCATCGACCATATGATTCAACACAAGTCTTATTGAATTTGTATTATTTTGACTCCCTAAGATGGCTATCATAGCCTGACTGCTCCATGGGATAGAGATGTGTAAATACTACTAAGCGTTGTAATCATAAGCTGAACTAGGCCTAACTAAGGCATTCAACGTCTCAAATCTAAAGTTGTTCAGGATCATTCATTATGGTCAAGCAATTTTGTCGCTTCAAAAAATGTCATTACCCTCATCGAATCATCCCTTGAGGGGGTAGTCATAATTTTATGTCATAATCAAAATCAACAGAAGATTTTAGATATTGTAGATCCCTTGATCTTGTCAAAATTGCGTTCATCCTTGCGAATCATTGCTAACATCGATCATAAGCTTTCCCCTCTGCTTTGGGTAAATAGCAAATATAAAATTTCATTTGTAGCTCTCATCCTTCGGTTATATAGGCCTAACTCCTATTGTAGCACCAAAGCTACCCGAATGTTTGATGATGAGTGCAAACTTTTCAAATGTAAGCCTTCCCATGTTGGAAGCAATGATTCTAGGATGCACGTCCTTTTGCTAGACCTGGGGCATCTGATGTTGATCAGACTAATGATCATCATAGAACTAGTGACATCATTTTAGGTCTATTTTTCTCAGCGTTGTTTGATCTCACAACACATCTCAAAATGGGCATATATAGACACCTGAAATGCATCATGCCAAGGGCAACTACTCATATGGACATGCTACAAAACCATATGAAGGATCTTGGATAGACTCCAAGATAGAGCAGTGGTTCTAACCACTCAATTTAGGCATTTTGGCCTAAGCAATCTGAACCACAGCCCAGGCCTACGATCTCCAATATGAACCATGGTTGACACCTACGGTCTACAGTTTGGACTATAGATGTGACCTACGGTCTGAACTGGAGTTTAGTTAGGCCTTCCATTCGAGCCAAATCGGTTGGAATGACCAAGAGATCTAGAAGGAGGCAGTTGGAGGATGGTACATTCCAAAGGCTTCCATCCCAATTGTCCTAACCAACCTTCTTGGTCATGGATTCTCCATGAAGTCACCCCTAGCCCTAAGGGCATGCTATAAATACCCCCCTCCAAGGGGATTAAAAGAGAGACAATTTGTATAGCAAAGTGCTGGCAAATTATCTTGCAAGAGCTAACTGATAAAGAGAGCAACGAAGCCCTGTCAAATTGCATACTGCCTTTGTGCATTTTAGATCCCCCTTCACTATCCATCTAAAGACCAATTAGCCATGGATGCCCTAGGTGCTTAGGAAGATCAAGAAATGCAAATTCGGGCAAACGAAGGCCCTTCACAATGATTTTATCACAAAATATATTAGAGGACGACAAAGGCAACCCTTGAACATCAATTTGGACAAGGAGGTCAAGTCCACTACCCCTAATTCTAAGGGTAAACCCATCAGAGGTCAAACCATGGCTATTAGCCGTGGTTCACAGTGCAGACCACCCCTCACAGCTATGGTTTGCAACAAGTTAAAGATCACTTTACTAAATTTTATTTTGATTGCATAGATTAGTCATGTTAGTCTTTTGATAGGTTTGATTGCATCTTAGGGAAACTCTAATCGTAGGAATTCGATATTTCATGTGTTGCATTAAGTAGGAGTACAATGGATCTTTCATGTGCTTTATTGCTTCTGATTTGATATTTGATTTATGTATCATTTGCTTGTTCATGTCTTGTATGTTTTAGCATAATTCTTGATGTAATTAGAATATCTTAAAGTCTTTCTTTATGCTTTATTGTTTTAGTAGTTTAATGATATTTACATGCATATTTCTTTAAAGGGCCTCATCACGAGAGGCTATCAATCTTTGTAATCGTGTGCTATTGTTTCTTGCTCGCAGAGAGAGAGGTGCAAAAAGGAGCCTATATGATAATCCTTCCACATCATGGAGAAGGGGGTCAGCTCTACCCCAAGGTAGTTTGTGAGTAATCACTGAAGCACAATAAGCGTGCCTACCTTGTTGAGGGCATTGGCAATTGTAACATCTGTATCATCTTTCGAGTGATCCTAAGAGGGCATTTTTGTAATCCGATATCCTTTAAAGATTAATAAAAGAAACTTTGCATATGTTGGCTTTCTTTGTTCAATTTATGCATTTGTGTGGATATTTGTGCTTTTGTGATGGTATAGATCAGTACGCCTAGCTTAAAAGGCGTGCGCTCCATGGTTACGTCAAAAACCTTATATCTCCTACTTTGAATATTTCAAATATTATATTATGTGTATGCATATTGATAATTATTCTTCTAAAATATAAACTTGCTTTATTATCTACTAATTCTTGGTTATATTTGTATTATACAATGCAATAGTAAACCTTATAAAAATCACCTTATAGCTCCTTTTAGATTTTAATAAAATCAAGTAAATAACCTTAGTAATATGGGCACATGATATACCTTAGTAATCCTTGTGGATTATATTTCCTTGATACATTGAGCCAATGGATTTGGTGGTAGTGATGGCTTCCAAAATGTGGTGCTAATGAGAATTCAATGATCTCTTTGACTAGCGGTGACTTTCTCTTTGTATGGTGTTTATTTCCTTCTTGAATTACACTTGTTTCCACATTGAATTGTTCTTGGTAAATTTAAGTAATATCCAATTGAAAATTTTTGGAGTTGTTGGTTTATTACAAGCCTTTAATACAGGCTTACTCCTATTGAATGATGCACAAGCTTGATTTAGATCCTTCATACAAATGTCCTTCGACACCTTTTAATGCTTGATCTTGATCTTTATTCATTATTTATTCTTCCTCTAAGTTGGGAACTTTAAATAGAACATATTCCTTCCAAATTTAGACAAGTGTCACATGGGAGTTACAATGAATATAGGTGTTGATATTCTTTCAATGTTTGTTCTTGTGTGCAATGATGACTTAAGAAACCTCCTTAATGATTTTTGTAACTCCTCAATGTAGGCACTAGATTATCCCTTGATATGGCACTTAGAGTATTTGTATTAAGTGGCACTCAGGGTGTTTGCATGTAAATCCTTTCTTGAACGTTATAAACTTCCTCTTGCTTGTTCCTTCACACTATATATTGGCTCACTTTGTTTCTTTGACAGCAATTTATCATCTTCTTGCATGCTATTTTGATGGCTAGATCCATCTGTGATACACCAAGGTTCTACAAAGATTCGAATAACAGTATTATGGTTTATTTGAGTTCTTTTAGGTGGATGTTTTCTGCAATCTATGGTCTTGGATATTGCACTTTTTTCCTTGTTATCTTATGCTTTAAATGTAGTGATTGAGCACTGCATTTGTAGTGTAGATAATACCTTTGTAATATATTCTTGTACTTGTATTAATAATGCTATCCTATACATGTTGGTAGATGTATATTTTGATGTAGTTAAGCACCTTCTAATGTAGACCTTAATGCTATCCTTTCTCCATGTAGATATCAATTTATAATAGTCTTGTTGTGTTGATTTTAATATTGCAAGTGAATTCTTGCTACTCGGTGCTTGATTTGACATGGAGCAATAGTGTCTTTAGGCACCTTTAATATTGAGCAATATCAGATCTTCGGTGGCTCTCTTATATTGCTCAAAATATACCCTTATACCTACTAGGATGATGATCATGTTTCTTCTTATAATATGGTCCTTCTTGAAGGGAAAAAAAGTGGTTCCTAAATAGTTAGATTTTAGCACCAATATGACAAAATATTGATTCTCGATTGTCTCACCACTCCTCACATATCCTCCCTATTAGTCATAACTACTTCTTTACTGCCTATAATCAAATTGTGATGGATCTGATCCTAGCATCTAAGAAGCTATTGGTGGTACAAAATGGGGCACTACTGGGACTATTGATGGCATACTCCAGCATTCATCATTGAGATATTAAATCAAATGGAATAGGTCCACCTCCTTGCATGCAAAAATATTATCCCTCTCTCATGCATATAGATTCCTCAAAGCATCCATGGCATGACACAATTGAGCTATCTATGTCTATGTTACCTTTAAGTCTCCACAACCCCTTAATTGCTCTACCTCCTACTATAGCCTATCTTTCTTGGGTGTAACTACATCAATCCACCTCTACAACTTAGTCCTATCTACGAAGATCCTATCTTGCTCTACCATAACTACATATATCAACACATATAGACCATATCTATCCTCCTATAGGCTATCCCACTGTGTCTACAACACATCCCTCTCCTCCTATAGCTTGTCCCTCTCAGCCTACAACCCCACTCTCTCTAACGATATTGTTGTTTCTTGCTCAATGAGTTATACCTCCAATAGAAACACTTGGTCCCCCAACCTATCTACTTCATCATCTAACTCCATCACAGTATCGTACTCCATGGTGTCATTAAAATTAGGCCCATATCGACCCCAAAAATCTATATGTGGTACCTCCTTGATTATTATCCCTGATGGCCTTACTTCCTCCTCTAATAAATTATGTACACATCACCTAAGTGTCTCCTCCTCCTCTTCCTCTCCCCTTATGTGTGACTGTTGTGTGGTACACCATCTATCATTATCTGGTGTCATGCCTACATCATCCATGTTAGGCACTCCTATGACCTAATCCACCTCTACATCCAATGGGTCTCCCTTTCTGAAATGCTCTTTGTTTTTTGATGAGATGATTCCTTGAGCAAAGTATTGATACCCTTATTAATTATTATTATTAGAAAAATGATGTCTAATTTTTTCACTTGTATAATTTAGTAACAATAAATCCAAACTAATGCATATAATATGCCCCTTTTTGAATTAGTAAGTTCTACACTAAATTTTACCTTTAATGAAGTCTTTAGTGCACCTCAAATCTAAGACTCACCATGTCTCAATTTGTAGCTTCTATCATTGATTTAATAGCTACCTTATTCTTCTCCACTCCTTGGAGGAATTTGGATTTGATTGGTGACTTCTATAAGCCACAATACCATGTAGTTATTGAGTTCTGCAAGTCCTAGAAAGGACTTAGGGACAAAGTTAACCAAGATTTTGTGAAAGCTTGTGGGCAGATTTGAGTAATTCCTAGAAAGGACTTAAGGACAGAGTTAAGCAAGCTTTTTTGAAAGGTTGTGGGAAGATTTGAGTAAGTCCTAGAGGGGACTTAAGGACAGAGTTGAGTAAGATTTTTTGAAAGCTTAAGGATATATTTGTGTGATATTTTGTGAAAGCTTGCAAGAAGATTTGAGATAAGTCTTGGTGAAGATTTGTTGGACATATTTGAGGTAAGTATTGGTGAAGACTTGTAGAGCATATTGAACAAGTTCTAGATATGAATTGTTGAGCATATTTGAGGTAAGTCTTAGTGAAGACTTGAGAGTAAATTGAGCAAGTTTTTGAGAGGACTTGCAGATAAAATTGAGGTAAATATTTGAGAAGACTTGAGAGCAAAGTTGATTGATTGATTTGTTCAAGATTTGAGTTAAGGCTTGGGGTATATATGAGAAGAGTTGATTTGTGATTTGATAAAGCTTTGTGTTAAGGCTTGAGGATAGATTTGAGAATAGGTCTTGGTGCATATTTGAGGCTAAATTTATGCCAAACCAGAGACATACTTGTGAGAATATTTGTGCTAGACCAAGGATAGTGTTTAGTACATATTTAAAATAGAAATTAGTGCATATTTAAGAGTAAATTTGTACCAGATCAGAGATAGACTTATGATCAGATTTATGTTAGATCGAGGATAGTGTTTAGTGCAGATTTGAGATAGATATTGAGTAGAGTTGAGAGCAAGATTTGAAGGTGACAGAGTAGAGGACATTAGTATCCAGTGGATAGAGATACATTAGCGAAGGTAATAAGGACAAAGGTCTTCTAAGTGAGGACAAATGTATTCATTGGAGAGAGATCCACAAGCCAGTTCAATGGAGGCATTAGTCTTCTAGAAGATCACCAGCCATACCAGAGGAGAAGGAGTTCCCTTATGGATAGATATCTACAAACCAGCAAAGAAGAAGGAGTTCTCCTGTGGATTGGTGTCCATAAATTTTATTAGTGGATTGGTGTATCCATTGGATAGAGGTCCATAAATATTGTAATAGGGAAGGATTCCCAAGATATTTGTTGAGAAAATTTTAGTGAAATATTTTCTTATTGGGTGAACCATGTTAAATTGGTGTCTTTATTGTGTGTGATGATTTGTGTATTGCTTTTATTACTATTGTTGATATTGCCATTGACATATTGATAATATTGTTTGAGAAAGAAAAGTAAAAGTTGGTCTTTTATTGTTCACATCCCTTCTCAATATAATATTGTTTTCTTCAGATCATATCTCATGAAGTGCATGTCCTAGAATGTTAAGTATTTAATAAATCATATGTGCAAGTACATTATGAGTCAGGGTCTGGATGACTTCAAGATAAAATTCAATAGTATTGATATTTTATGCCTTTAAGAAGTCAAAGTTCCTAACTTTATTTTGTCAAGTACTTGCTACTTTATTTGGCCCTAGGGCAACATCTATTATACTATGCATGACATAGGTAAAGGAGGGACAATTATCTAACTTTTATAAACCCATCATTCCAAGATGATCTCTTGGGGTTCTAATACTTCCAATCATGTTGTCTAGGTTGTGATGGAGATTGATGGCCACCTAATTAGTGTGCTCAAAATATATGTGCCTAATGATACTAATGATAATTATGCTCTTTGGTGATGGGTGGTGCTCTCTCACCCCATATTGTTTGGTTGCTGACTAGGGACTTCACTATGATTGAATTTTTACATAATGAGGTGGGTCTTCTTCCCATGTGATGGACCACAAAGGAAATACAAGCATGGATTTTCATGGAAGAAAATTTCTCTAACCCCAATAGCTACTTCTTACCCTCTTTGTTGTCCACTAATGTTTGGTTCATGTGGTATAACAACCAATAGGGTGATATTCATGTGCTAAGAATATTGGATAGAGATATGCTCTCAAATTATGATATTTTCTTCTTTGAGCAACCCTCATTCTCTTCCCCCTTTCTATTTGTACACCCATACCTCTATTTGTTTGACCATTCTCCCATTTCATTTTTCATCATGGTTTCTTCCATCCCCTCCTCTTTCTCAATATCAATTTTACCTTAACACTTATATTTTGCACCACCCCATGTTAATAGCCTATCTAATGAGAATTTAGAATATAATTCCTAGATTGAAAGGGGTATCTGGTTGGATTGATTGGTGGAACGATGTTATCCAGTGCATTACTAACTTCCTTTGATCGATAGGGTGCAATATTTCTAAGCTTCATCATCACTCCAATTCTATTTTCAAGGGAGAGTTGGAGGTGGCCTCTACTTATCTACAATCTAATACTTTCAATGAGGAGCTTCAAATGCATCGCACAAGTTTCAAACACCAAATTATTATGGAAAATCACTATGATGCTAGAGGGTTACAAATCAAGGTAAGGTTACACTAGCTTAAAATTTGTGATAGGGTAACTAAGGAGTTCTTACAATGCCTACATCCTCATAATCATTTTTTGGACATTAAAATCCTTAACATTAATGAAGAGCATATTTTTGAGCTTCCTCGTATTCTCTGCTTATAAATAACATTACTAAACTACATTCACAACTTAGTTCTACTCCCTTCAACATGACCAAGCTCTTAACTCTTACCTCTCTATTGTCTCTATGTGGCTTTCTAAGTCTCAAAGAGCTACCTATGAAAAGGCCCTCTCTTGGAATGATTTGGAGGAAGGTTTTTCTCAAGTGGCTAATAATTAATCCCCTAGTCTTGATGTCTTCCCTTGTGAGATCTACAAGTCCCTTTAGGATACTCTTGGGCCTAATCTTCTAAAAGTTTTCTAGCTGGCATTCTCCAAAGGTTCTTTAGATCCTATTATTAATCAAGGGATCCTACAAAACCATTTATTGAAAATTAAGATTTTCAAGGCATCCTACAAATTTGAGAATTGAAAATAATTTGGATTCATAAAGTAGACAACTTCAAAGGCTCGAAAATATAAAATATTATATCAAAACTATTATCAATACATAACACTAGGGAGCTATAAGGAATTCATAAATTTTGAAAAGGTTTTTCAAATATCTTAAGACATTTAGATTCTTGAGAAGGAGGCCAAATTGTATTCCTTTGGCCATACAAAAACTACCATGAGGGGTACTTCAAAAATACACTTGGCACCCTTGCATGACTAATCATAAACCCATGACTAGTAAATCAAACGAGTCATCTGATCAACATTCCAATGGACCTAATTATAAAATTTTCTCACATGATGGTTGTGCATTAAAGACCAACCACTTTTTGGTGATAAATTTTTAAAATCAACCAATTACATGATCAAGGTACATAGTCCAATGTACTCTTAGGAACTTAGAGAGTAGCTCTAACTAATATAGACAATTACCTTCAAGAGTGATGCATGCATCTAGACTTGTAATGACTACAAGAATAAGTTATTAAAGCTCAAACTTAATCCTTGATGCTTCCACTATGCCACTATAACTGCTTATATGGGAACTTTAATATACAAAAGGTTTTAATCTAGATAAAGAGGTAATCATAGTGTAATTTGTGAAGGAAAAAATATGGAGGTTAGGAAGAAGAGTTCATCTACTTGGGCAACATGTTTCTAGACAAATGCCACCTATGCTGAGCCTAAGAAAGCTAAAACCACATGCACAATAACATACATGGTCAATAGAGTAGTAGACCCTAAATTATCCAAAAATACTAATTGGTTTAAGGAGGCCATGTACTAGAGGACCATCATCAAAGAGCCTGGGAATCTAGCTATGAGAACATGGTAGAGCTAGTTGGCACAATATATGGTACCCCAAGTACATAACAACTATGAATTGATGGTGGCTGGGGAGGTCAAGGGGCTAGATGGATATTTCAAAATTATCATATAATATTAGGCCATAATAGGCATGTTAGTAGTCCCTAAAGGAATTCAAATGAACCTAGAGATATCCAATGACTTCTACTCACAACTCTCAGACCACCTAAAGTGTTTAAATTTTTAAATCTCAAATCAAAACAAGATGGTTACCATGATTGAGTTCTCCTTGAGCCTATTTATTTTCATAAGTGATACCTATGATGTTTTGAGCATGACAACATTCCTTTTTGGTATGGATAATGATAAATTCATCACTCAAAAGAAGATAATGATGCTACACATGTTAAGATGTGTCCCTAATGACCAAACCAAAATTTTTAATTTTAGTAGCTTTGTCATAGAAAAAATCAATTGGGGGTTGCAAGGTTTCAATGGCATCCTCATAATATGGTATAGCACTTTCCTAGTATATTTAGCATTATTCCAAAACCTATAGCTATATGGACATTTAGGTTTGAAGATAATGAACAAGGATGGTAACAAATAGTCCATATCCTATTTGATAGGAGTCCTCTACGAGGACTCTTCTTATTATGATTTTGAAAATGACTTCTTGATGTCAATCCTGAGTACCATCAAAGAAACCAAGTATTGATGCATCCTGGAGAAGAGTCTCAAGTTCCTACATCATGAGTATTGGGGGGGACTACTTATTTCTTCACACTACTACCATCATCTGCATGTATGGCTTATCCAAGCCAATCTATGTTGGCAATTTTGGGTACCTTGAGTACATTGCCTTTGCTCAAGTGTAGTTGTTTTCATTGATGTCAAGGAGTTCTTGAAGCAATTTTTTTTTATGTCAACGAATGTGTTTTGATGAAGGTTTCAGCTAGTCAGTAAGTCTCCAAGAAAATCAGAGTAGCCCAGTTGCAAAATATCAAGAAAAAGATAAGTTAGAAAAAGTATGCAAGCGGCTGGAAAAACTATCACGATTTCATGACATGTTTTAGGAGAGAGAAAGTGCTGGCAAAACTGTCATGATTTCACGACATGTTTGAGGAGAGAGAAAGTGTTGGCAAAACTGTCATGATTTCATGACATGTTTGAGGAGAGAGAAATTTCTAGCAAAACTGTCACGATTTCGTGACATGCTAGAAGGCAGAGACGAAGCAGGCAAAACTATCACGATTTCGTGACATGTTTGAGGAGAGAGAAAGTTCTGGCAAAATTGTCACGATTTCATGACATGCTGGAAGGCAGAGTCGAAGCAGGCAAAATTGTCACGATTTCATGACAAGTTGAGATGGCAGTACTGAGTTGCAGGAAGTGTCGCAATTTCACGACAGGCAGTAGAGAAAGTGTTCAGAAGCTGAAAGCATCACGATTTCATGACAGGTTTCAAAAAAGTTGTACGGATGCAGAAAATGTCACGATTTCACGACAGGTTGAGTTGGCAGCTTGTAGTTGGAGAAAGTGTCATGATTTCGTGACAAAAATAATTAGCAAGTCTTAAACAGAAGAAGCGTCACGATTTCACGATGAATTGAAGAAGGAAGAGCTCGAAGGCCAAAGCATCATGATTTCATGACATGTTCCAATTTTGCGGGCATATGGCAGAAAAGAGCTTAAGGTAGCGAAAGCATCGTGATTTTGTGACATGTTCCATTTTTGCTGGTGCAAACCGAGAAAAGGTTGAAGAAGCAAAAAGGGTCATGATTTCATGATAGAGTTGCAGTTGATGTCAACAAAAGTAGATGTGTCACGATTTCATGATAGAAGCAGAGAAGAAGGCTTTGAAGTCTAAAGCATCGTGATTTCGTGACAGGAGTGAAGATGACATCAGCAAAATTAAGAAGTGTCACGATTTTGTGACAAGCACGTTGTCAAGGTAGACAAAGGCAAAAAGCGTCATGATATCGCTACAACAAGCAATAGAAGGTGTACGACAGGCAAAGGTGTCGTGATATCGTGACATGTTGAAGTTTCACGCCAGAAGCAATAGGGAGGGAGTGAAGCCGACAGAGTTAAATCTGGGCCGATGCAGCATAGGATTTTGCAGCCGACGTGGTTGAAGGGTAAACAGCCGACTAAGACCAAGATTTCAATCTTGAGATTCTGAGTATAAAAGGAGGGTTGTTTGAAAACTTTTTTAGGATCGATCGAAGTGTGCGTTCGAAGTGTGATTTGCATAGATAGAGTGTAGGGGAGAATTTCGATCGTCAAGAAGCAGAGTGTGCAAAGTCTGTGCTGCCGTGGTTGCGCAGAGTGTGCGAAGACTATGCTACAGTGGATGCGCAAAGGAGCAGAAGCTATTGGTGTTGCGACATTCAGAGACAACACACAGAAGTGAGGATTTTGATAGCCGAAGTGTTGTGTACTATTGTGTCTGTGCAGAACTGTGTGAAAGTTGGTTTCGACCAAGTGTAGCTGTGATAGAATAGAGAAAATAGTTGGACAACATTGAGCAAGCTGTTGTTGAATCTTGTAGAGAAGTTTGGGCAGGTTCTTCTGAGTACTTGCAAAGCCGATCTAAGAGATATAGAGGACATATGTTCTAGACTGAAGGACTGTGTTTAGTGCATACTCGAGGACCAGCCTTGCGGTGATAGAGTTGAGGACAAAGATCTCCAGCCAGTGTAGGGAAGACATGTGTCTTCTATGAAAAGAGTTCCACTTGCTAAGGGTAGAGGAGGTAGATGTCTTCTAGAGGATCACCAGTCAAAGCAAAATTAGGGGAAGGTGTCTCCTTTGAGCCGAGGCTCATAAACATTGTAATCGAGAAGGATTCCCAGAGGACTTTGATATAACTTTTAGAGGAAAGTTTTATCCGTGGAGTAGCCCACCTTGGGTGAACCACGTAAATTGCTATGTCACTTTGTGGATGGTGTTTTGTGCATTGTTTTGATTACTGCTGTTGTTGCTGCTATCTTTATTCTGCATAATATTGATTTGAAAGTTGTTTTGAAAGAAAAAATTAAAAGTAGTCTTATACTATTCACCCCCCCTCTCAGTATAAGCTTGTGTTCTTCAATCTACTTGGTGCATAAATATACAAAAAAAAGAGTTTTCTCTTGAAATGATGAAGAAACTATAATTGATAGATGTTGCCTTGAAGGCAAAGAGAGTTATTATAGGCTACCAATGTATTTTCCAAAGTTTTACTAGCTTAAGAGAAGGGTAACTCCATACTAAATATGAAATTAAAATATTTAGGCCTCAAGAAGTTGGAGGATACATGGAATTATGATATAGAGGCCATGTTCAAATAATACCTATCCAAGATTTATTATGCTAAGAAGTTTTAGTACCAACCTAGGCCTAAAATAGAGGAAAACCAAAGTGTTGTAGAGGATTTACTCACTACTCTATGAGGTTTATTTTCTAAAATTTGATAAGTACCACAAATGTTGCCTTACCTTCTATATATCCATTGGTGAGGTCAACCAAAATATCAAAAATCACTAAGAAAAATAAGGACAAACTACTAGATTTGGAATGGAGTAAGCAAAAGAATGAGATTTAGTGGGTTTTTTGCCAATAGGTTTTTGATATAACATTAATTCCTAAAGAAATGAGCACAATATTTTTTTTTGAAAATATTGCAATAGAGTGCATACATCAAGGTCTCAAGAGAAGTGGAAATAAGATCTAGGAAGGGCCACAAGAAAATAATCCTTCTATCTAGAGGAAATCATCCAATAAGAAGTTTAAATCCTCCTAAAAAATCATCAAAACTAGAGATATCTACTATGGAAGCTCATGCATCAAAGCCCTTGACCTTGAATTTTCTACAGTACCCCACCACCTCTCTAAATAAGTGGTCAAAAGAAGAAAGTTGTAAGAGTAAAGACTCTAAGAAAATGTAAAATTCATCCTTAAACATCGAGACACCCATCAAGTGGAAGAAGAAAGACTCAATCCAAGGAAATATTGTTGTTGGGATCCAAATTGACATCAAGCAAAAGCTTGAAACTACAACTGTTATCTTTCAGTTCTTTTATTAGGCTTGCACCTACTAATCACAATTTAGACCTTAACATTAGATGGATTAAATATTGCTCTAATCCAACCTCTAGAGTAGGCTAGTATTCCTTGTCAACTATTAAGGTGTTGACTCATTTAATATTAGTTAAATGTTTAAATATAGGGATAGAAATGAGTTAGGGTTAAGAAATAGTAATAAAAAAATGGTCGGATAGAGCTAACAGTATAGGCATCTACAAGAAAATCCCTTCGACAAAACAATTTCTAGTATCCCACACTTGATATTAACAACATTTGAAAGAGGTAATATTCATTATTATAAATAGAACCGAGATAATTCAAGAAGCTATTTCAATATCAATATACTAATAATACAAATTAGAAAAATAATATCAGTATCAAGATTTAATAAAAAAAAACCTCTTACAAGAAAAAATTAATTATGAAAGATTTAAAATGCTCTTGGTTAGCAATCTAATATCAACAGAATAAACTAATAATGACGACAGTAGCAGAGAAGAAATTCACAACTTGAATATCCCAAAAATTATAGAAGACACCAGTCTGAGGAAAACATCAAAGAAATATTCCTTATATTGATTTGTAGAAAAATATTACATAGTAGGGTAAGTAAACACTCTAGATATGACCTTGAAAAATGAGAGTTTGACCTCCTTTTATAGTTTTTAAATGCTTGAAAAGAGATGAAAAGAAATGGAACATTACAAGGAACATGAAATGCTAGATCAACCAGATGCTGAGGTGGCAACCTCTTATTTCTATCTGATAATAGAAGAAAATACATGATCTTGCACTTATTTATAGCTCAACCCCTACAACTTACTGGTCTTTCATGGTGGTTTAGTTCCAGGATATCAAGATCGTGATTTAAGTTTTCCATAATTCTTGTAGGCATTATTTAATGATAGATCTACAATTGATTTTACTTCTTGGTTCTTGGCTTCTTTGGCACTTCGTCTACTGGATCATATTGATTTACATTATAGAGGTTCTACCCTTTTATGCCTTGGAGGTTTTTAATATGAACCAACCATTTATTTTCTCATGAATGGTTAAGATTAAAGCTTTAAAACCATTGATAGCACTACGGTGTAGAACATGTCGTAGTTCGCTAATATTAACAACTTATCACCTCTTTTGATCACTTTGACCATGGGCTGGAGCACATGAGATTCTAATGCAAAAATACACTTCAAGCTGCATGGGATGCAACATTGTGCTAGTCTGCTTGAATTATATTTCAATTCATTTAAATCTCGCTTCACATCCATGATGTAGAACCAAATCTAAAATATGTTGTAGCCTATGCCTTGAAACTAGTCCATATAAGTTTGACTATGGATGACTGTAGGGTAGTGTATTGCTATGGCCTATGTGGGATATATTATAAAACTTGTCATATAAAATATTGCACTAGCCCGCAACTTCATTCTTCATATCTGCATTATTAATTGTTTTGACTATGGTTTGGAGCATGGTTTCTACACCACTTTAAAATACACTTGAAATCCCACATGGTAGAACAAGCTTAAAATAGACTTAATCTTGCATAGGATAGAACAACATACACTTGTTGTGCTTCAGAAAGTAGTGACATCAAATTTAAGTAATGTTCACCATGGGGTGGAACGTGTTGCATATCGTTGAGCTTTAGATGAAACTAAAAATATGTTGTAGTCTATGATTAGATAATAGCCAAGTGGAAATTTTGACTGCTTTGACCGCGGGTTAGAGCATATTACACTACACCACTGGGAAATACACTGAAGATCATGTGGACTAGAATATCCCTTTCTTTCCTTAGAAAATTTTCCAAAAAATATCTAAGGGTGTGAGCATTTTGGGTCTACATTCTGGCACCTCCTGGGGGATTTTTCTCGAAAAGCATAAGAAATCAAAGTCTTATCCATTGGGTATCAAGAGTCAAAAATATGAAATTCACAAACTATGCTTTAAAGAATAATTTCTATGTGATTATCATTATTTAGAGTATTGGAGAGGATACTCAAAGAATAACAGTTCACATGGAGATTATTCTAGAAATAAATAAACTTTAAAACTCTTTCCATGAGTGTAGCCTCAATATGGCAATATGAAACTATGTTCCCTCTTAGCCCCATCTAGTTTGAAAAAAATATTTTCATGGTATTTTCATGTTTTTGCTACAGGCCTCATGCTTTTATTAATGTTTCTCTAACAATGCCAAAACAAAAATAAAATACATAATATATACATGAATACAAAAATGTTAGTCTGCTTTTGCCACAAGGTTACTTATTCTTTTTCATTATTTTCTTGATTTTGAACCTTGAGCCACTCATATTGTACCTCTTCTGAGTCCTCAACATTTCTTTTTGATTGTTCTTCAACCTCTTCCTCTTCTTGAGAAGTCTCTTGTTTATATTTAGGGTCTAGATTTATCTCAAACAACTAGACCATAATTTTTAGCGTCTATAGAGCTTGATTCCAAATTATCTCAGTAGGGTTGAAGGTTTCTTTATTCCACTTAAGGACATATTCCAACTTGGAGGTCCCCTCATAAGTCACAGAGCTACCCTTATTCAGTAGGTCTTCCATTAGATCCTTGAGACTAGTTTAGTATTTTAACATTTGAGAGACCTACTCTTGATCAATCACTTCTTCCCAAGCATCTACTTCAGATTCATCCTATATGATCGAGGTTACACTCTTTTTGATATCTTCTTCTAACAACAAGGTATTATTTTCAATCCACAGTCATCCAAAACCATACCGTATCATTTATTTATTAATATATACAATGTATTGTATCATACCTTCAATATTATATGATAATAACCAACCCTTCTGGAGAAATTTTTTATGCTCCATGCCTTATTTGGAATAGGCTTAGCAGTTTTACTAAATATGCTCTCAGATAACTTGTATATCTATTCGATCGGTATCACCATCAGTTGTACCTCCTTAGTAAATTTATCCAAGTCTTCTTTGGTATTCTGTAGTAAATGGTTTGTGTCATCTATATAATCAATTACATGTTGTATTTCTAAGCATTTATCAAGGATTTTAGACCATAGCTCCTTACTAACCTTCTTTACTCCTTTTGAGAAGCTTGAAGCTTTGGCCTTCTCAATCTGTAGCTGGTGTTTTAGAACATGTATCTCTTTGGCCTATGCTTCATTCTTTATTTTCTACTCATTTACTTGATCTTTGAGCCTTATGACATCTTGATACTTGTTATACCAACTCTTGACTTCATTCCTCATAGCATGCTTCAACTTTTCTTTTATTGTTGGTTATCTTTTCCATCTTCTTAATATTTTCTTCCATCTTTCTACACTACTCCTTATAAATGTTAATCTTGACATAAAAAGTTTCTAGGTGGGTTTTTGCTATGACCAACTCATCCTCCACATATAATTTCTCAATATCTTCTATGTATTCCTCTATATGATAATATTTTATAGTCATATCTTCCTCCAGTTTGCTCATGAGAGGGGTGATGGATCTATTGGTCCTTTTCCTTGTCACTGGATCAATAGTCATTGTCCTTCTCCTTTTATCTAGGTACTTTGAAGGCTTGGAAAGTTTCTCAACCCAAAAATCTTGATTTTTTTGTGAAACCTCTTTTTATTTCTACAAAGAAGCTAATGTGGGATGATTCATAGGGGTAGGATAAGCTATAATATAAGGGATAAAAAACTCAAAGCCTAATGGAATTGGAGTAGTGGTGACAATAGTTGAATCTATACTTATTGCAGGAGTTGCAACTGAGAAAGTCATAGAGATGGAAATTGAAATCATGGGATGAACTAGATGGGATGAAATATCTTTCCCTTTTGATGTTACTATAGGTCATGATTTTATGGGTAAATATGAAATGAAAGGTAATGATGTGACTAGGATTTTAGATGAATGAGGAGGAGATGGATTGGTTTGATCATCTATGATATCTGATGGGGTAGGTGATGAGTTGTGAGGAGGAGAGGGTACTTTGTGCTCTAATTTTTCTTGAGAATGGTAAGGGGATTTATTTGGAGAAGGATAAGGAGAAGAAGGTATATAAATCATAACTTTACCTATAGAATTAGGGTGTTTGTGTATATACTCTGCACTTTGGTGTTGTGTATGTTCCATTGATGGCCCTACAACTGAAATAGGGACTTGTTCAAAACTCTATCCTTGATCCATTTTTAGCTTCTTGTAAACTTATTTCTGGGCTTCCTATACTGAATATTTATATTTTATCTTAAAAAATTTAAATATTTTAGGTTTATCACTCTCTGTATCCTCCTCAAATTATCATTTTTTTAATGTAGCTCCAGCAGTTGAGGTCGACTTTACTATAGTCGTAGTGGTGAAACTTAGAGTAAATACAAAACTATCATATTTCACCTTCCAATTTGTCTCAATTATAGGAGGATCCCCATCCAAATCTAGGTATCTCAGTATTTTTTTTACCTGAATGATTTCTATATTTATCGCCTCGTCATTAGAGTAGTGCATTTTTCTCATAATCTAGACCCCTATAGAATATTTTTTTAATTACTCCTGTGAGGCCTAAAATGCTTTTGGGGCTTCTTCAACTATTAATGGAGCATTGGTCTCCACTTCTTACATTTATTCCTACAAATGTGGGGAAGGAGAGTTTGATGTTGCTTTAATTTTCTCGTTTTCCCTTCTTTTAGCTCTCTTGTAACTCAATACTAAGTTCTTGGCATCCTTGGCCTTCCAAGTCTTAATATGTTTTTCATATAGCTCAAAAAAATTAGTGTTAGCCTATCAGCCCACTCTAGCCATTTTTGTACCTGTTTCCACTCTCATCTTCCACCGTTCTATAATTTCACCTTCATATCATCCTTTTTTCCTCTCTACTTTATTGATTTTAGACTCTTTGAAACAATGATCTTTGATATTTTTGGGGTCAAAATCAACTATCTACTCATAAAATTCTCTCCATGGAGGAAATTATCTATTTTAACAACATTCTACTCCAACGGAGCATTTTCTTTATTATTATTACCATTTTTGAAATGAGGCCTTGAAGTCTTTTCAAACATGAGAGCTCTTTCTCCATTTAGGACAATATTCCTCTTTGAGAACTTGTCATTAGGATCTTACCTCTATATTTGTGGTATGTACAATAGTTCTAGTCCCTCTAAATATTAGATAATTTGCTTACCTTGAGTCCTTCTGGTTATTGTTATATCATCTATGTTGTGATCATAATTCAAAAAAAATTTCCTCCCTTACCAGTTGTTAGTCTTATAATGGCACTGAGAGGGGGGGGTGAATCAGTGTAGCTATTTAAAACTTAAAATCTATAACTCTTAAAGCTAAAGCAAGGAGAACTTAAAATAGATAAAGCAAATATAACAAGAGAGCATTCCACAACACACGATTTAACGAGGTTCACCAGTTTTGGCTACTCCTAAAAAATAGACTACTTGGACTCCCATCCAAATCCAGCCTTTGCAAAGCACCAACTTTACAAATAGTTTACCAAAGACACACTGGAAGGAGCACCAACCCCTAATTTATCCGCACCAATAGAAAGGAGCACCAACCCCCGATTTACCAAAGACCAACTGGAAGGAGCACCAACCCATGATTCCAAGCACCAACTTGGATTTCTATTTTGAATCTTAGATTGACATAAATATGCCTTCACTTTTACAAGACCCTTACTGGTCTATTGCTCATCCAACCTCTCTTTCAATTCAGGAAACACATATTCCTTTTGCACACTTGCTTCTGCACTCTCTTAGTTGCGCTCTACCAGCTGCGCTCTTTCTTCACCACTCTTCTCTTAGTAGTGCTCTATCTTAGCTCTTTTTATTTCTCTTTGGCTACACAATTTTTTCTCTACCCACTCAGAGCTCAACCTAAAGGATCACTCTTACCATTCTGCTTACTGTGCTCTGACAGCCTTCTCTACGCTCTAACAGCCTTCTCTGCGCTCTGACAGCCTTCTCTACTCGCTTATGACTCTGACAGCCTTATCTGCTCATTTACGGCTCTCTGACAGCCTTCTCTGCTCATTCGGCACTCTGACATTCTTATCTACTCTCTTACACCGTTCAGAGCTCAACCCTAATTCTTAACTTATATGCACATTCTTACGACTCTCTTCAACAACCTTTTCTCAACACATATATTATTTTATCAGTGGCACCTTCCCTCTTTATGGCTGCACATTTTTCAATTCTGAGAAACACATTTACTCTTTTAGAAGCGGCACTTTAACTCTTTACGGCGGCACTCTTTTCAATTCTGAGCCGCTCTTTTTCTTCTACATGCAACTGCCATTTTAAAAAAATATTTTTCATTTTGAAACCCTAAGTCTTCTATATCTTCCATTATCTCGTATGCAGCCTATTCATAGCTACTCCTATAAGTAACTCCTTTCTGAGACAATATTCCTGCATGCAACCTATTAATGGATTTGTCTCTTTAATTGGGATTCTCGGTATAGCAACCGCTCGACGAATTGACTCCGTAACAGGCCCTATAACTACCGTTCTGACTTTAGTTCTCTGTTATGGTTCTTGTAACTGCAGTAATGACTTTTGTTCACTATTCTTATTTAACTGCATGATTTCTATCTATAACTGCACCTGTAACTGTTGTACTAACTTCAGTTAACTCTTCTTATTTTGGCTGCATGAATGTATTCTATAACTGCCCCTTTTACTGTCGTACTGTCTGCAGTTCACTATTACATTTCTTTGTTTCGGTTGAGTTCTCTTCTTAGCTCGCGCTAAGGCGACCTATCACAAAATTGTGACACTTCTACCCCTTTGAATTTTTCTTGTCGTTTGACCGCGAAAACATGACATGCCGTGATATTGTGACACTTTTTGCCTCCTTGTCCTCTTCTCGGATTGCACCCATGAAAACACAACATGTCGCGATATTGTGACACTTTTCGCCTCCGTACACTCTACTTGGCTTGCACTAGCGAAAAAATGACATGTCATGAAATCGTGATACTTTTTGCTTCCTTGCACTCTTCTCGGCATGCACTAGTGAAAACATGACATGTCACAAAATTGTGACATTTTTCGCTTCCTTGCACTCTTCTCGGCATGCACCAATGAAAACATGACATGTCGTGAAATCGTGACACTTTTTGCTTCCTTGCACTCTTCTCAGCATGCACCAATGAAAACATGACATGTCACAAAATCATGACACTTTTCACTTCTTTGCACTCTTCTCGACATGCACTAGTGAAAACATGACATGTCACGAAATCGTGACACTTTTGCTTGCCTTATGCCTTTCTCTGCCTTTTGCCCGCGAAAACGAAACATGTCGTGAAATCGCAACACTTTCGTTGCCTTATGCCTTTCTCTGCCTTTCGCCGTGAAAATGGAACATGTCACGAAATTGTGATACTTTTGCTGCCTTGTGCCTTTCTCTGCCTTTCGCTCGTGAAAATGAAACATGTCTCAAAATCATGACACTTTCGCTGCCTTGTGCTTTTCTCTGCTTCGGGTCACAAAAACCCGACATGTCATGAAATCATGAAAATTTTTCTCCTTAGTGCTTCCTCTTGCAAATTGTCGTGAAATCATGACACTTTTCCTTGCAAGCTCTTTCTCTCAAACATGTCGTGAAATCGTGACACATTTTCGTCTGTACTGCCTCTCTTGCAGATTGTCGCGAAATCGCGACACTTTTCTTTGCGAGCTCCTTCTCTCAAACATGTCATGAAATCATGACACATTTTCATTCGTACTACCTCTCTTGCAGATTGTCATGAAATCACGACACTTTTCTTTGCAAGCTCCTTCTCCTCGAACATGTCGTGAAATCGTGACAATTTTCTTTGCTTGCGCCTTCTCTCCAAACATGTCGCGAAATCACAACACATTTTCATCCATACTATCCTTCTTGCAAATTGTCACAAAATCGTGACACTTTTCTTTGCTTGCGCCTACTCTCCAAACATGTCATGAAATTGTGACAGTTTTCTTTGCTTGCGCCTTTTCTCCAAACATGTCACGAAATCACGACAATTTTCTTTGCTTGCACATTCTCTCCGAACATGTCGTGAAATCATGATAGTTTTCTTGCATGTGCCTTCTCATCGAACATGTCACAAAATCGTGATAGTTTTTCCTGTATGCACTGCTTCTTCGAACATGTCACGAAATCACGACAATTTTCTTACTTGCCTTCTTTGCTTCCAACATGTCACGAAATCGTGACAATTTTTCTTGCGCTTTCTCTCTCTTCCAACATGTCACGAAATCATGATAGTTTTCCTTGTGCTTTCTCTCTCTTCTAACATGTCGTGATATTACGACAGTTTTCCTTGCGCTTACTCTCTCTTCTAACATGTCGTGATATCGTGACAGTTTCTCATGCTTGCTCAACATGTCGGGATATCACGATAGTTTTCTTACTTGTATTTTTATTTGAGCTTTTGCATATGGGCCACTACGTTCTTGTTGGATAATCATTGTACATGCTCTATATGACCACTAAACTCCTGTCCATTGCATTAACCAATCTATTGTCCACTGCATCAACCGATCTCCCTGACTGTGTCCATTGCATCAACCGATCCTCTATCTGTGTTGACAACAATGACAATACTTTGGCTGCACCTTGCTCATCAATGAACTCCTATCCATTATACTTTGGCTGCACCTTGCTCATCAATGAACTCCTGTCCATTGCACTTTGGCTGCACCTTGCTCATCAATGAACTCTTGTCCATTGCATCAACTGATCAACCTGACTGTGTTGAAAACAATGACAATACTTTGGTTGCGCCTTGTTCATCAATATTCACCTTTGGAATTGTTGGCAACACACGTAATTGTGTGCAATTACCTGTAATTCTTCTCCCCCTTTGAAAATAATACCAAAGGGCGGCTGCAAAAATCCCCTTGAGTCCATGCACAACATTCTCAGGAAAAAAAAATATTATAGTTAGAAAAAAGCATAAACATGAGCAATATGATAAACAGATGCATAAATGCTCCCCCTAAGAATTTGATCTTGATGGCTAGTCAATTCTTAGTCTATTATTGGGAATATGTGACCACTTCATTTCACTGTTTGACAGCATCATGATAAGCATAATAGGCATCAACAATATCAATAATGTGAATAGCAACAATAACCAGTGAATGACACCATCACCATCAACTTCACCAATATAACATGTGTAAGAACATGACTGGACCATTGTCTTCTGTGCAACTACCCTCTGTAGCTTGCAAACTCAAACTTGTCCACTGTTAGTAAAGGCATACAATAATCTTATATAGCCAATTTTTTGTTCTGCAATGCCAGCAGCATCTGCATACATCTCCACCATGCATCTTGGATATTCTCAACAATCTTGAACCTAATGACAGCTATTTGTCTCTCTCTGCAGTGAGAATCCAACAGGCTACCTCAATCCATTTTATATTTACAACCTGATCTATGTTTTCTATAGTTACTGCAGGTCACACCTTACTTTCAATTGTGCAAATCAGGAGAAGACATTTTGTCAAACACTTTACAACCAACCATAGTGCCCCTTACTCAACCTCATACTTCTTAACCTCGGATTGGTATTTTATCAACAGTTAAAACGAAACTGTCTATGAATTAAATAATATTCACCAAGGTGTCATGAAATATCTAACAATATTTACATCAAAGTGTAAAAAAAATACATGCTACTTTTATCGAAACACAAATATGCAGCTAGGGCTAGCATTCTTCCACTAATCAAATTATCTAAACTGTTATGATTCGTAATTTTGAATAGTGGCAGAAGAATCATCAATAGTACAACAATGACATATCTCAAAAACTACCCATGGTGACAGCTCTCAATTTAATCACCACACTTCACGACACTTCCACAAACCACTACATAAACTGAAAAACACACTTTAACAGCTATACGACAATTTCTTGCTACTTGCCTTTCATCCTCAGATAACCGGCCAAAACAACCTAGTAGTTACAAAATGAGGCAAAAAAATCGTACTCCAAATCTCTTGTACTAGTTCCCTCTAAAAAATTACTAGAGCATTCCAAAAAATTGTACTCCAAGTCTCTTGTACTTAAAGCAAATATAACTAGTACTCCAGCGCATAGTTACAAAATGAGGTAAAAAAATGAGGCAAAAAAATGAGTTTACTAGTAGTTACAAAATGAGGCAAAAAAATGAGTTTACTAGTAAAACCATAGAGTTTTATGATAGTTCCCTCTATAAGGATATACTAGTCTCCCTCCTCGACATCTTCTACTCGTAGCAACTCTTTAGCTAGAGATGGTAGCCTAGGGCATTTTCCATACATGATTTTCAAGGCTGGCCCTAGAAATTCCAAGTTGAACCTGTAGTATGATTATGTGCTTCTCATATGACTGGTCCAATAATAAATAGGGATAGGATCTCCATTATCATTCTTGTCCTTTACTAGAATCTAGGGCATCATGTGCCTGATGGTGGTGTAGAACATCCATATCAAGTTTGAACAATGTTGGAATATCTCCTCAAGTAGAACTATCAACTATAACTAACCAAATAGGTAAGTGTTATAGTTCCACAAAACTCATCAATTGATGATGGTGTGAACTAGTCTAAAATACCTATAGTTAAAATTGAAGTGTTACTCTTAAAAACTAAGAGTAAATTCACCTCCTTCTTTATGGAGGAATTAAACAAGTTGGAGAAAGATTATCTATAGCTCACTTGGGTGAAGCTTCGTTCTGAATAAAAATGGATGCAAGTGATTGAGTCCATGAACAAAATTTACTCATGACTCCATACCCAAATGATAAGGCTATTTATTATGAGCCCTTCATCTCCAACAAGCTAAGGATCCCTTGGGATTCACCATAACTATAGTTAATATTCACTACATGTGCAGTCTAATGATGAGTTTTCATTTAAACCATAGTTTTATAATAAAGGTAATACAAAGGTGTCACTAAACCATGATAATTGGATCCTCAAGACTCAAATATGACTAAGTAAAGCAAAACTAGAGTGTAATTATTATACCAAGAATTGTACTATGCATAGGGTTCTAGTTACCTTGAGCCCAAAAATAGGGCTAGACAAGACAAGTGCCAACTACATCTGATGATGGGTACAATATATCACCAACCCAAGATCCAAGTATATGTGGATATGAGACCCACATGACCTTAACTAAATTTGGGATTAGAAGAGTTTCCTTAGTAGGAAATAAAAAAATTTACAAGCATCACTAGGGAACATATTCCCAAGAGAAGGAATTCTCATTAACGTTATGTTTAGGAGAAATAATCACTTTTTATAGGAGCATTTATCTCAATTATACCTTGAATAATATTCAAACCTACCAATGCCTCAAATCAACAACTACAGAGTACACTAGTGTTTCCACTAATGTTAAGTTTGGGGGGAAGTTTCAAGTTTTTTATTCTCATAAAGGATGTATAAATAATTAATTTTTTAATCTTCATAATGGAGGGAGAATGCTAGTTTTTGGCACCTATTATCTAGTCCAAAATAATTTTTTTCTCTCATTCTCTCATGTGTATTGATCTAGACTCAATCGTTAATTCAATTCATATACAACCCCTTTGAGGCCTTCTCATTCTAGTATATGTATTTGGATTCTTATAATATATATAAAATAATTATAACTACTTGATTTTTTTCTAGTCTTTTTATGTGTGTATAAATTTATGAAAGGAGTTGACTAGTATTTATCCCATTCTCGGCATAAAACTCATAAGGAATAAATATATCATTCTAGAATTATGTTCACTTTTCTTGACATGGTTGAAAATTATGTTCATTCATCCCATAAATACATAGAGAACTCTTGTAATTCTTAGCACATCATGCCCATAGTTTTGGCTAGTTAGTTTTACTGCTTTCATTTATTTCTTACCTCTTATACATTTTCCTAGATAAAATTTGGTAGACTAGGCTAGATAAGGAAGAGTGTGCTAGGATCACATTCCAACAAGGATCCAACCTTAAAAAAATCCCAGATGTCATCTAAGGAGTCACATACCATATTCCCCAAACTTCCCAAACTATATGGTCCATGTGAGGTGCGAGCACCAGGTGTACTTGATAACTACAATAAGTGGTCATTGTGCTTGGAGCATGAACTGGACCAAATACAGTTCCAAAGACATAATTTTGATAGTAGTAAAATGATTAATGCAATTAAAGAATCCATAGAATCATTCAAAAAGTTTAAACCTAAGGAAATAAATATGAAATCTTCCTTGTAAATCCATGGTATGATGAATAATATTTAGTAAGGATATATAGCAAGATATATAAACCTATACCAAAAATAAAAATGAAGAATACATAAAAGGAAAAAAATTGTTGATATATCTTGTATAGCATAGCCCATGTCAATTTTAAAAATAGCTACAACAAATCAAAAGGTACAAAAAATAATATCACAATTAAACAATGGTTGCAATATGTTAAGAAATTGTATAGGAGAAACCAAGAAAAATATACCCCTCCTATAATTGACACAACCAAGGAATGTTTATCTTTGAAAGATGTGCAGGAAGGCATTAAGATAATAAGAATAATTATAGCTCAAGATATCAATGGTTTACAAGCTAAACATCTCAAGTGTGGGGTTGACATCTTAGTAGTACACATCCAAAACATTTTTAACGACATCATTAAAGGAGTTTTTCCACTAGAATGGATAACCAATGTAATCATACCTTTACATAAAAATAGAGATACCAATAGTACTTCAAATTTCTACACCATCATGGTCAAACCTCTTTTTACAAAGTTGTTTAGTAGCATAGTAGAAAGCAAAATTAGTCAATGGACGGAAACTCAAGGAAAGAGGACAATACAACAAGCAATATTTAGATAAAAACACTCAACAATAGATCACTACATTACATTAAGGAATCTAATAGAGAGGAAGTGGAATGAAAAATATATTTATTGTTGTTTTATGGATTTTAAAAAGGCTTTTAACATAGTACCTAGAGGTAAATAATAAAAAATAATGGAAGAAAAATATGTATCAACTAATTATAAAGTAGTTGTATGCATATTGTGAGTAGGTGATAAAAAAAACTTAGAACTCTAGATGGACTATTACTAAGTTTGGGGGGTGATATTAGGGTAAACATGGTTATCCATTTTTACCTACTTTATTTGGCCTTTACATTAACAAATTGGTGGAATGGATAGAAAATATGGGAGGATAGGAAATACAATTGGCTAATTATGTTGTAAAACTTCTTCTCTATTTTGATGATCTCATCTATATTGAAAAGATACCTAAAAGTTTAAAAGAACATCTAAAAGCTTTAGAACAATTTTATAAAAGAATTGGAATGTAGGTGAACACTAGCAACACTTAAATTATGGCCTTCTCTACTAGAAGAGAGAAAAAAATAACCATATATATTTATTAAAAGAAAACCATTAGAGGTAGTAATAGAAAATAAAACAAAATCAATTAGGAAACATGCAAGATGAAATGAATACAAGTAGCATGGGGGCCACTCTACTCATTACGAAATAGGGCCAGAAAATAGAGTTATGGCATTGAAAAACCATTAGGGTCCTTTTTGGGTTATTTTTTATTCTAGTCATAGTTTAGAAACTTGTAACTTACAATAAACTTTTTATCTTATTTATGGATATTTTATTAACAAAATAGGAAAACTTGGCAAAAAATATATGAATATTTTTTTCAATAAATAGAAAAAACATTTTAAGCAATAATTGGAGAGCCAAAACATTGATTTTATATTATATATTTATTACAAAGAATATAATTACAATTCATGAATCAACAAATCATCCCAAATACAATATAAATATGCAACATTTAAAAATAGTAAATGGTTTTTAAATTACTTTTTATTTTCCCTTTCTTACCCTTGCACTTGATGGTTGGTATTGGATCTGAAATGGTGGGAAAATTGGAGGCTACTCAAATGCAATATCATCATGGTATATATTTTCCAATCCTATTAAATGTTGTGTTTTCTCCTCATGTGCCTCAATATCATCTATCGTAAACTTAGGATCAAAAAAATTCTTGAAAATTCAATCACATAGTGTGTGTAGCTCATCCAATATAATTATCTCATTGGATTCACTAGCCTCCATTAATCTTGTGCAAAGCCTAAGATTGTATTGTATAATCAATCTAAAATCTCCTTAATCCAATGTTCAATATTTGATGTGATTTGAAAATGTAGTTTAGTATTATTGTTTTGAGTATTTTAACCTATTACAAGAATTTTCATAATGTTTGAGAGAAGAAAGAATGAGCAAATGACTAAAAATGAGATTTTAAAAACAAATCTTGCATTTTTTCTCTTTTTTGTGTCTATGATCAAGTTTGTCATGATAAACCAACAAGAAAATATTGTAAAAATCGTCATGAGTTGGTTAGTTTCTCAACATCAATAAAACTAAAAAAACTCATCATACACAAATTCTCGCAAGTTTTGCAAGAGCTCATAATTTCTTAGCAAGTTTTTGAACTATGATTCTAGTTATGGGTGTGAGGTGTGGGCTAGTAATACATCAGATTTTAAATGGAGACAAATATAAATAATTCAAAAGCAATCAATTAAAAATAATTTTAGAGTTAAAGCATCAATTCCATATGAGGTTTTACATGCTAAAATTAGAACTTTTCCACTAAAAATAGAAGCTATGATAAGGTTATTGGGGTACCTAAAGAAAATACAAAGAATGGAAGATAGCGTGTTGCCGAAATAGGTAATCAAAGAAACACTTAATAGAATAAAAGACACATGAATGAAACAAAACAACAAATAGATGGACAAATGAAGAATTAATTTCATGAGGTCCCAAATTGTAACAAAGAATTTAAATACTATGTGAAGGAAAAATTTAGAATTGTCATATGGACTAAAAATTTAGGAAGGAAAAAACAATCAGTTCAACCCAAACTATGAATAAATATAACAGAAGTACATAGATGCAAATATCAAATGAAAGGAAAAAATGCTTATAATACAACTAATATATAGTTTACACCATCTTAGACACAAAACATATAGAGTAAGGATATATGGTCAGAATGAATGTGTCTTTTGCATAGCAAGAGTAATGGATACTGGAAAACATTTTGTCATGGAATGTGAATCCTACAAATACATCACTATTACATATGAGAACACTCTAAAACTAAACTCACTAATGAAACTTTTTGAAGAATGGAGAACAAAAAAAAAAACACGAAAATTTCTCATCAAAATCTGCAACATAAGAAACACACTTCAAAAGATGATAAGAGGATGTTAAACTTTTTAACTTTGTTGAATGATCTTCGTTCTTGAATGTTGTTAAACTTTAAGAGTTTCAATAAAAGATCCAAAATTATAATTGAAAAAAAAGAAAAATTGTATAAGACACCCATATTATATTAAAACTTTTAATCCCATATATTATTTTGGTATGCTAAACATAATTAAAATAATTTCATTTAATGTACATTAACCGCTTTCATTTGATCGGTAAACCATTAACTCTTTTTAAAACTTGTATAACTTCCATTACCCCATATCTACCATAATAGGTGTATATATATAATCAACGTTGGATGGATTGGAAAATTATACAATGAAGTCTTTTAGGTTATACAGATATGATAACACCTTATAATCAACTTTATGATTTAATCTTGTAGTTTTAGATTAAGGTAGATCATCTATTTTTATAAATTCGAACTTCGATTGAAAGCTAACAAATATGCAGACTCCTTTCAATCGATCTACTCATGAGGCAAAAGAAACTGAGCTGTTCAATAATTCAAGTGGATTAAAGAGCATGGTTCGAAACTCGCAAGCCAGTGGACAAATTTCTTGACAAACAGAACAGAAGTAAACCACTGTCAGAGGTCAAGCCCTTAAAATAATCTCACCTGAGCGCTCGGCACAACAATATAGCATGGTCTTTTAACTCCAGTTCAACTAAGACGGATTAGGGTTTTATATCATACTTTTATAATCGGCACACCGTTTGATTGAATAAATACACATATAATTAGACTCTCATGACATCAAATCTGATTTTATATACTGATATATGTACAATATGCGCTCAGGAAACCATAGTTAATGCCGTATTCTCTGGGAATCATGTGCTTTCACGTGAACTTTGAGAAGGAAATATGGAGATAGATAAATATGTGACACAACTAAGTCCAACTCCATCCTCCCTCGTGTCTGTCTGCGTCTGTCTCTCCCTCATGTGGCTGTATATATATATATATATATACACGCACGCACAGATGTGTATGATGAACTCGGTAATAGTGTGTTCATCGAGAATCCAACGATTCAAAGATAAAACGTAAAGCAGAATAAGTGTATATGATAAGCAACGATTCAACCGTAAAATATAAACAAAACAAACATATAACAATAATTCATGGGTTAACTGATGTCGGCGCTGCAACTTGACGACAGTCACTATCGCTTCTAAAATCAATCATCCGATTTGATTACCTACTCTAGATTATGATTACGTTTCATAGATAACAGAAATATTGTTCGAATACTCTAATTTGGGGAGCAGGTACAAGAAAATTAAAATAAACTAAAACAATTTTTAAACTCAAGGATTGGAGTTAAACATAGTTTTTCGAAAGTCTACTTCATAAGCGATAGGACAATGGCTTGCTAATCTGTCAATAGATTCAGCAAGTTTGGCAGCCATATGGCATAAAATTTGACCACATTTAAAACTTTACTAAAGGCTTTTTTCATTTCTAGTTTGTCGAATCGCAACATGTCATTATAGTTATGAGCAAAGGTCCTTGGTATATTAGAAATATGCTTTTATGTCTTCAGCCTTAGCACCATAATTTTACAATCTCCACAAATGTTTCCCTACATGTCCCTATTTGGATGGAATTCCCAAGACTCTCATTGCCCCTTTGGTCATTCCTGGCACAACATGTCATGCTCATTAGTAAGTATATGTGCATGGAGACATAAAAATTATATGTTGTGCGGCTCTACAAACACATCTGCATTGAAATTGATCTCTCAAATGATCTGAAAGACTCTATTGATATTCAGATTGGTGAGACCCATTTTCAACAATGGGTGATCTATATAAATCTCTCCAACACTTGTTATCATTGCCAGTCCACAGTTCACAAGATAAAAGACTACCCTCTTATGGAGGGTTGGTAAAAAATTTGAGTTCTAGTAGAAGTGTCAATGCCTTTAGCCATAATTCAATATGCCACTCTCGTTAATAGAGGGGAGGAATGGATGTGTGTCACCAGGAAATATGGTAAAGTAAACTAATAACAACCTTCTATAGGAGCTGGTAAAAAGGAGTCTCATCCGAACTCTTAGCCAAGGAGTTCTAATGTAGTTACTACAAAATGAATTTTTGTTTCTCCTCTTATTGGTACCTTTAAGGGTAGTATCCAACAAATATTTTTGATTTCGCAAGGCTTCCAGATGGCCCAGCTGTTGACTATGCTAGAGTTTGTCCCCTCAAGCAAATGCCTTGTCTCTCCTCCTAGTCCATCTAGTAAAGTTCCTTCACAAAACTCTTGTCGCTCTCATAGCCCAACTAGGGAGTCCAGAGACATCCCTCTAGAAAAGTGAAGAATGGATTTTTAAGGAAAGCCATAATAGGTTTCTTACAAATATCTTTGAATATTTGGCAGATTTTAAGGACTTAAAGGTCATTAAAAAAAAATTTATCCTCAATCATTTCTCATGAAGTGCATGTCCTAGAATATTAATAATTTGGTAACTCCTATGTGCAAGTACATTATGAGTCAGGGTCTGCATGATTTCAAGATCAAATTCAATAGTATTAATATTTTATGCCTTCAACAAGTCAAAGTTACTAACTTCATTTTATCAAGTACTTGCTCATTTCTTTGGCCCTAGGGCCACACCTTTCATACTATGCATGACATAGGTAAAGGAGGGGCAATTATCTACCTTTTATAAACCTACCATTCTAGGTTGATCTCTTGGGGTTATAACCCTTCCAGAAATGTTTTTTGGGTTGTGATGGAGATTGATGAACACCTCATAAGTGTGCTTAAAATCTATGTGCCTAACTATTCTAATGATAATTGTGCTCTTTCATGATGGGTAATGCTCTCTCCCCCTTGTTGTTTGGTTGCTCTATGGGGAACTCAATATGATTTAATTCTCACATGATGAGGTGGGCCTTCTTCACATGTGATGGACCACAAAGGAAAGACAAGAGCGCCTTTTCATGAAAGAAAAGTTCTCTAACCCCAATAGTTTCTTCTTACCCTCTTTATTAATTATCAATGATTGGTTCATGTGGTCTAACAAATAGTAGGGTGAGAGTCATGTGCTAAAAATATTGAATAGAGCCATGCTCTTAGATTCTAAATTTTTTTTCTTTGAGAAGCCCTCATTCTCTTCCCTATTTCTCTTTGTCCATCCATACCTCTATTTGTTTGACCATTCTCTTATTTCATTTTTCATTATGTTTTCTTTCTTCCCTCCTCTTTCTCAATCTCAATTTTACCTTAACACTTATATTTTGCACCACCTCATGTTGAGAGCCTATGTCATCAAAATTTAGAACATAGTCCCTAGATTGAAGGGGATCTTTTGTTGGATTTATTGGTAGAACGATGTTATCCAGTGCATTTCCAACTTCCTTTTGCTTGATAGGGTGTAATATTTTCAATCTTCATCGTCACTCCAACACTACAGTCAAGCGAGAGTTGGAGGTGGCCTCTACTTAGCTAAAATCCAACCCTTTAAATAAGGATCTTCAAAAGCATCTCATGAGTTTCAAACACTAGATTATAATGGTATAGCACTATTATGCTATAGGGGTATAAATCAAGGTAAGCTTGAACTAGCTTAAAATTGATGATAGGGTAACCAAGGAGTTCTTCTAGTGCCTACATCCTCATAATTAATTTTTGGGTATTAACACCCTTAACATTAATGAAGAGCATATTTTTGAGCTTCATTGTATTCTCTTTGATTTTGAAGAACATTACCAGACTGCACTCATAGCTTAGTCCCACTCCTTTCAACGTGACCAAGCTCTTAACTCTTATCTCTCTATTATCTCAATACGACTTTCTAAGTCTTAAAGAACTACCTATGAAAAGGCCCTCTATTGGAAGGATTTGGAAGAAGCTCTTTCTCAAGTGGTCAATAATAAATCCCCTAGTCTTTATAACTTCCCTTATGAGTTCTAAAAGTCCCTTTAGGACATTTTCGGGCCTAATCTTCTTAAACTTTTCTAGGAGGTCTTCTCTAAAGGTTCTTTAGGTCCTATTATTAATTAGGGGATCCTAAAAAACCATTGATTGAACATTAATATTTTCAAGGTATCCTACAAATTTGAGAATTAAAAATAATTTAGAGTCATAAGGTAGACAACTTCAAATGCTCTGAAAGATAAAGGATTCTATCAAAACTATTTTCAATACATAACACTAGGGAGCTATAAGAAATTCCACTTCAAAGATTAATTTAGAAGAAGCATGGATGAAATAGTGAGGAATGCATTCAATAATGAAAAACTATTTCATGAATTAAAATTTTATTCACAAAACCTAATATATACCTTTGATGGATACAAATATTTGTCTACTAGTGAAAAATAAAGATTCTTGTTGTTTCTCAAGGAAGCAAAAGAAGAAAACTTTATGATATTAATTGGTTATATTTATGAAGTACTTTTCAAAGCTTGGTGGAATACTCAAAATATAATTATAATTACATTAGAAAAATGTTTGATTATATTTCTATTATTGATTGTTTTTTTAGTTCTTTCAAAAAATAAAACATAAATGAACATACTAGTAATCCTAGCCAATATTATTGTGATGATATACTAACTCAACATGCAGAAGATATATCATCAGTAAAAATACAAAATTTAAGAAGAATAATAAGAATAATGAGGAAGCGTGACATAAAAGAAAAGATGAATATGAAAGAAAATACTTTTATTCTAAATACAGATCATAGTGAACTAAAGGAATAATATGAAGATAATAATTAGGATACAGATAAAGAGTACAGAAAAGAAGAGCTCAAGTTCTAGAACCAATATGAAGACCATATTGAAGACTAAAGTTTTTAATATCCAAATAATGCAATATGAAGGGTTTTTGGAATATGTTATATTATTTGTTACATGTCAATATATCACCATGGGTACATGTTTAGATTAGGAGTTTATCTTATATTAGGACTTGAGTATTTACTTTATACAATGTCATAAATGAACAAGTATTATTAGAATGTGCAATAATGTAAATGGCATGTTGTCCTCATGTACATGAGTTCATAGGATAGGAAGATGGAATACCAAGAGTCATCTCTCATTATATATAGGTCTTTGATAAGCGAGAGGAAGATAGAGATAAACATAAGATAGAGTAGAGTAGATAAAATGTAGAACTTGTATGAAGCATGGAGTATTTGAGATCTCCACATTTTGTAAGAAGTTCCTATTTGTGTGAGCTTTCATTAATAGCTATTTTATGAGTTATTTCAGAATTTTCTCATGCTATTTACTTGCTTATTATATTGTCATTATCATAGATATAATATTGTATGCTTATTTTAGTCCTTGTTATTGCATTTCCTTTAATATATAACATCAAAAGCTAATAGTGTTAGAATATATTATATTATTTGTTACAAACCAATATACCACCATGGGTACACATTTAGATTAGGAGTTTGTCTTAGATTAGAATTTGAGTATTTACTTTATGTAATGTAATAAATGCACAAGTATTATTAGAATATGCAATACTATAAATGTGCATGTTGTCCACATGTACACGAGTCCATATGATAGGAAGGTGAAAAGTCATAGGAATATGGAAGACCAAGAGTCATGTATCATTATATATAGGTCTTTTATAAGTGAGAGAGAAGAAAGAAAGAAGAATAAGGTAGACTAGAGTAGATACAATATAGAACTTGTATGAAGCATGGAGCATTTGAGATCTCCATATTTTGTATGAAGTTTCAATTTTTGTGATCTTTTATTAATGGATATTTTATAATTTATTTCAGAAGTTTCTCATGTTATTTACTTTCTTATTATACTCCCATTATCATAGATATAATATTGCATGCTTATTTTAGTCCTTGTGGTTGCATTTCCTTTAATATATAGCATCAAAATATAATAGTGGTATCAAAGCATAAGGTAGATTGATAGGAGATAGAAATATCCACAAGAGAAATTGAGAGGAGATAGGAAATCTCATTTTCAAAATTTCTAAAATTGCTTGTTGGCTAGAGTCTTTTCACAGGGTTGCAAGAAAACTAGTGAATACTAGGAATCAACATAAATATCTTTCCACTAGATTGAAGGATAACTAGTGATGTTTATTGACTTATAGAGATATAGAAATTTGCATGGATTACTTGCTACTATCTAAATTTTTGTTGCAAAAAATAGTTCTCAAAATATGAGAAGCTTCCTACAACAGATAGAGAAGAATTTTATCTTTGGTTGTTTGAAAGACTATGTGCTTTCCTTGTGTAGGGATTAGTTCTTTGTTGTAGAAAGGGTAGATATTGAAGATTAAAGAGACCCAAGAAGGAGGTCCCCATTGAATCTTGAAGATCGAAGACTCAATATTGAAAATTTGAAGAAAGCTCAAGGGAGAATATTGCAAGAAGGATTGGCTCATGAAAAATAATTTGGGACAATTACCACCATTTGACAATAAGACCAAAAGAAGGAAGCATTTAGAAAGAAGTTTGCTAAATTTTAGATTTTTTTCGAAGATCTCAAGACATTCATATTCTTAATAAGGAGGTCAAATTTGAAGTCATAATTTGAGAAGAATATTGAAGGAGAAATAATCTAGAAGAGGTCAAGTAAATTTAAGATATTCTAGGACAACAAAAAGGAGGAGGAATTAACTGCATTAGAAGCTGAAAATTATAGAGTTTAGGATAGCAAGAGAGCAAAATTTGGGCAACACTAATAGCTATAAATTTTAGAGTTAGAGAGAGCGAATTTGGAGGAGAATTGAAGTCACAAAATCAGACTTTTGGATAACATAGAATCTTATTTCTAAATAGCATTGGAAGCTATATATTAAAGCCTTTTTGAGCAACAAACCAAAGGCTAAAATATAGAGAAAATTGGGCAATATAATATCTACAAAATTATACATTCTTGAACAACAAGATAAGGAGAAGTATTCAGAAATTTGAAGCTTCTTAAAAAGTAAGATAGAGCTACAAGATAGACAAGTTTAGGACATCAAAGCATAAGGAATTGGAACTACAAAGTTTACAAACTCAGGGTAGTAAATAGGTGAATTTAATCACCAAGAAATATAGCTACAAAAGGAGACAAAAATGTATGCAATATTGGTGCAATAAAAGTTCATTATTTAGCTTATTATTAAGTCTTTAAAAGCACCAAATTTGAGGTTTTAAAGTAGCAAGAGGAAAGGTCTCAAGTTTATGTCTTCAAGGTTGGAGTAGATTGCATTTACAAGGAATTAAAACCTGCACAAAATAAAGGAGAAGTTAGATATAATACAAGGAAAATAAAATATCAACTTCTTACTATCTATTGGAAAATAAACAAGCCAAAAAATATTAGATACAATAAACTATCTAAAAGGTAAAATTTTTGGCATAAAATAGAAGCTTGGAGTCACCATAGAAGATATCACCAAGCATGGAGCCAAGAAGGAGACATAGTAGAAGAGTAGCCAAAGAGAAAAAAGTAACATGGAAAAGAAACCACCATTATCACGTCTTGGTAAAAAGGAGGTACCAGAGGAGTAGGAAAAAGGAGAGGTGCCACCATCACATTCGAGAAAAGAAACCGCCATTTCAAGCAAGCAAGGGTGATGGTTAAAAGTACAAGGGGACAAGCAATTGAAAGGCACAAGCTTGTGTTTCCCTTAAGCTATGTAAATTGTAGGATTGTATACCATACCCATATTATATTAAAACTCTTAATCCAGATTATTTTAGTATCCTTAACATAAATAAAATCATTTCATTTAATCTAAATTAAAAGCTTTTATTTGATCAGTAAACCATTAGCTCTTTTTAAAACTTGTGTAACTTCCTTTACCTCCATATAATATAATATAATATTATATTATATTATATATATATATATATAATCAACATGGGATGGATTGTAAAATTATACAATGAACTCTTTTAGGTTATACAAATATATGATAACACCTTCTAATCAAATTTACAGATTTAATCTTCTTATTTTCCATTAAGGTAGATCATCTATTCTTAAAAATTCGAACTTCCATTAGACGCTAGCAAATATGCGGACTCCTTTCAATCGATCTACTCATGAGGCAAAAAAAACTGAGCTGTTCAATAATTCAAGTGGATTAAAGAGTATGGTTTGCCAAACAGAATAGAAGTAAACCACACGTGCACGTAGGGACCGTTTTCTCTTCCTCTTACAGAATCCCAAATCCAACCGTCAGAGGCCAACCCCTTAAAATAACCTCACTTGGGCGCTCTGCACTTCAGACACGGCACAACAATATAGCATGGTCTTTTAAGTCCAGTACAACTAAGACGGATTAGGATTTTATATCATACTTTTATAATCGGCGCACCATTTGTAGTTGACGTTTGATTGAATAAATACACATATAATCAGTCTCTCATGACATCAAAACTGATTGTTATTAATGCCGTATTCTCTGGGAATCATGTGCTTTCACGTGAACTTTGAGAAGGAAATATGGAGATAGATAAATATGTGACACAACTAAGTCCAACTCCATCCTCCCTCTTGTCTGTCTGCGTCTGTCTCTCCGTCATGTGGCTATGTATATATATATATACACGCACGCACAAATGTGTATGATGAACTCGGTAATAGCGTGTTGATCGAGAAAGCAACGATTCAACAATAAAATATAAACAAAACAAACATATAACAATAATTCATGGGTTAACTGATGTCGGCGCTGCAACTTGACGACAGTCACTATCGCTTCTAAAATCAATCATTCGATTTTATTACCTACTTTAGATTATGATTACGTTTCATAGATAACAGAAATATTGTTCGAATACTCTAATTTGGGGAGCAGGTACAAGAAAATTAAATTAAACTAAAACAAATTTTGAACTCAAAGGATTGGAGTTAAACATAGTTTTCGAAAAGCAATAGGACAATGCATCATTGTTACTTATTACATGAATTTTTGGATTAAAATGAAATGAGCTCCATTTCAGACCAGTTTTTTAATGTGAGTAGTACAAAAGGTTATGATGTTGGAAAGTGTGTTATTTTTGGGTTTTGTTAAAGTTTCTTGTGGAGGCTCCGTTAAGGTTTTTTGGTTGCATGTTGTTGTCATTTGTTTGCTTTTGCTTCAACCACCATATTGTTAGGGATTTAAGTGCTCTTACTACATAATTTTGTGTCTTAATTCTATGTTCTAATTTTGTCTAGGGTGTGGGGTTTTTCCCCTTGTTATGGCCACTTTTCAGGTTGTTGCTTCATTGTTTAGTGAAGTTGTAGCTACGAATAACCATGGTACTAGTCAACAAACCTAAGAAGTTTATCTCGAGGGTTTTTCACAAGGTAAATCTTCTATGTCGAACATTGTCCTTCCCATTTAGGATTTTGATATAGCTTGCAACTGGTTTGAGAGTCACAACCTCATTGGGTATTTTTTGGGAAAGATTCCCAGTGACTCACTAATTCGTCAATAGATTTAGCAAGTTCGAAAACCATATGGTATAATAGTTGACCACATTCAAAACCTTACTAAAGGCTCCTTTCATTTCTAGTTTTTTGAAACATGTCATTATAGTTATGAGCAAAGGTCCTTGGTATATTAGAAACATGCTTTTATATCTTCAGACTTGGCACTATAATTTTACAATCTCTACAGATATTTCCCTACATATCCCTATTTGGGTGGAATTCCCATGACTCCCCTTGCCCCTTTGGTCATTCCTACCACAACTTGTCATGCCCATTGGAAAGTATATGTGCATGAAGCCACACAAAATCTATGTTGTGTGGCCCTACAAACACATCTGCATTTAAATTGATCTCTTAAAGGACCTCAAAAAATCTATTGATATTCAAGTTGGTGAGACTCATTTTCAAAAATGTGTGGTCTATATGAATCTTCGTAAAAAAATTTATTGTTGCTAGTCCACAACTCATAAGATAAAAGACTGCCCTCTTATGGAGGGTTGGTTAAAAAATCGATCTCTAGTAGAAGTGTCAGCACCTTTGGTCATAGTTCAACCTGCTCCTCTCATTAATGGAGGGGAGGAATGGATGTTTGTCATCATGAAACATGGTAAAGAAAACTAATCACAACCTTTTGTGGGAGCTAGTAAAAAGGAATCTCAATCGAGCTCTTAGCCAGGGAGCTCTAATGTAGTTACTACAAAAGGAATTTTTGTTTCTCCTCTTGTAGGTACCTTTAATGGTAGTACCCAACAAGTCTTCCCAACTCCTCAAGGCTCTCAGATGGTTCAGTTGTCAACTATGCCAAAGTTTGTCCCCTGAAGTGAATGCCTTGTCTCTCCTCTTAGTCCATATAGCAAATTTCCTTCATGAAATCCTTTTCACTCTCGTAGCCTAGGTTGGGAGTCAATAGACATCCCTCTAGAAAGGTGAAGACAGATGGATTTTTTAAGGAAAATCATAATAGGTTTCTCACAAATGCTTTTGAATCTTTGGCATATTTCAAGGACTCAATGGTCATCAAAGGAAATATGCTCCTCGATCATGTCTTATGAAGTGCATGTCCTAGAATATTAAGGATTTGAAAAATCCTATGTGTAAGTACATTATGATTCAGGATCTAGATGACTTCAAGATCAAGTTCAATATTATTGATATTTTATGCTTTCAAGAGGTTAAAATTACTAAATTTATTTTTCAAGTGCTTTCTCCTTTCTCTGGCCCTAGGGCCACATATTTCATACTATACATGACATAGGTAAAGGAGGGACAATTATCTACCTTTTAGAAACCTACCATTCCAAACTGATCTCTTAGGGTTATAACTCTTCCAATCATGTTATCTAGGTTGTGATGGATATTGGTGGCCACCTCTTTAGTGTGCTCAACATATATATGCCTAACGATGCTAATGATCATTATGCTCTTTTGTGATGGGCGGTGCTCTCTCCCCCTCTCTTTTTTGGTTGCTCACTAAGGACTTCAATATGATTGAATTTTTGCATGATAAGGTGGGTTTTCTTACCATGTGTTGGACCGCCAAGGAAATACAAGCATGGATTTTCATAAAAGAAAATTTCTCTAACGCCATTAACTACTTATTACCCTCTTTGTTCCCCACTAATACCTGGTTCATGTGGTCTAACAATGAGTAGGGCAAGAGTCATGTGCTAAAATATTGGATAGATACATTCTCTTAGATTTTGATATTTTCTTCTTTGAGTAGCCCTCATTCCCTTCCCCCTTTCTCTCTGTCCACCCATACCTCTATTTGTCTGACCATTCTCCCATTTCCTTTTTCATCTTGGTTTCTTTGACCCCATCCTCTTTTTCAATCTCAATTTTCCCTTAAACTTATATTTTGCACCACCCCATATTAAGAGCCTATGTCATGAAAATTTGGAACCTAGTTCCCAGATTGAAAGAGGACTCTGGTTGGATTGATTGGTGTTGGACATTTTGAGTTCCTAAGATAAGATTTATAATTGATGTCAAAAGGATCTATGTAAGTAAGCACTATGTTTGTGTTTCATAAAGAGCTTCATGAGAAGCAAAGGTTTCTGATCAAAGGTTCAAGAAGGGATGCATGACATTTGGTTCCAAAAGGAGCTTCAAGGGAATCTTTGCAAAAGGTTTTTATTTAAAATCATGGATGGAAAATTTGAAATGGATTTTTCTTAAAACCCAAGTTGGATTTTCGTTTCATCGAAAATGGTTCCCCGGTGATGGAGAAATTTAATTTTAAAGGTTTTATTTAAAACCATGGATTGCAGATTTGAAATGGGTTTTTCTTAAAACCCAAGTTGGCTTTTCGTTTCATCGAAAAAAGGTGCCCCAATGATGGAGATATTTAATTTTAAAGATTTAGTTTAAATTTTAATTTATTTAAAATTTAAATTTTAATTTTATCTGCTGACATCATGAAGGAAGTTTCAAAAAGGCCGACGTTTCCAAAGCAAAGGAAAGGCATATAAATATGTCATTGAATTTTTTAATTCAATCATCCTTGCTCTTTGATATTTGCGCTTGGTATTTGCGACGAAAAAGAGCTCGTGTTTTTTGTTTTAAGTGACGCAACGAATATTAAAGGAATACAACGACCACTTCCTAAAATGCATTGGGCAACGTGGCCTAGTGGTAGCTTGGATTGTGTAAAGGTATTGGTGACAAGGAGGCTATGCATTTTATTCCTGCAAGCATCATTTTTGGCTTTGTTTTGTTGAGGTGCCCAAGGCGCATACTTTTCACTTGGTAGAAGAGGGTGAAGGATAAGAAGTGGGTGGCACTTCTTTTTCACCAACAAGCCCACAACTCGTGCAAGAGCTTGGCCGTGGCTAGGGCATTCACGTTGGGGCAAGACGAGGGTTTGATTCCCCTTAAGGCAGGTATTAATATTTTTATTAATCTTTTGTTTGGATTGCCTAAGGTGGAGTGATAAGGTGTAAATGTGCTTCATTAGTTGATTTATTGAGTAACCATAGGGAATAAGGTCATGGTGGTTGTTTGAGTTATGAATTATTTTTAATTGTGATTTTTGAACTTGGTAGGAGTAATAAGGGTTTTTGATAAAGTTATTTTTAGTGAAAGTTATTTTGAGTAAGGGTTTTCTTTTAAAAAGAACTTTGGTGGATGTTAAAATAAAGTAGGAGTAATAAAGTATTATTTGGATATTATTTTTGTGTTATTACTCAAGATATCTAACCCTTGTTAATAGTTGAAAAATAAAGTGTGTTGAGTGTGATAGATTTAGTGGACTCATAATATTGGTGGAGGGACGTTTTTCGCAGGACTGCCCAAACTGTCGAACTCATTTCGGCCATATCTCACTCATCCGGACTCGGATTGAGCTAAAATTTTGAGGGTAGATGCCTGAAAAACCCTAGAACGTCTCCACCAATTTTCATATCATTTGGAGCAACACAGATCCTAGCGCATCCCTATGTGTGAACGAGATATTTGGCAAGCGGCTATGCGAGGGTTTCATCTGGGTTGAGTGCAAGCAGCTCCAGAGGTTGGTTTTTAGGGCCTTCGGGCCCTAGCGGCCAATATTTTTGTGGTTTATGCTCAATATTTTAGCAAGAAATGTTGTAGGGGATCCAATATGGGTTAGAAATTTATCTTTCAACAGATCATACTGTGAACTTGAGTGACAACGGCTTCCAATTTGCTGCACAAAAGAAAAGTGAAAACCATACCTTTCCACGATGTCTAGGGCAAGGATTAAAGAGATCACAAAACAAGTTTCAAGCAGTTGATCAAAAAATGGCTCATATCTCAAGTGAATCTGGTGCTAAGGTGCACCCACAAAATAATTCTACTGTGAAAACCCCTATCAAGGGTAAGAATTTTGAAGACTCGAGCCCAAAAATGAATTTTAGGGATGCCCTCCATGGTGGACAGCCTCAGCCCAATGCTAATATCAATCTTAGGGCTTCCCATAAACCTCTAAGAATGCCTAAGATTGATCCCGGGAAAATGGAGTCAGGATGTCTTAAAGCAGCTGATGGAACTCCTATTGTTAAGCTTGATATGGGTAACATTCAGATCGGCATTGAAGATTTGGAAAAAAGAGGACTACTTTGTCAGTTCGTGGGTTTTCGTCCGAGTCTATCTCGCTTTCAAAGTCTGGGCTGCAAAAAGCTGGAAAACTAAAGGTGAGTTACAAATCTCTATTTATCCAAATGGTTATTTTCTTGTTTTATTTGCTAATAATGAAGATAGAGAGAAAACTTTTCAAGGGGGTCCTTGGTTTTTTGGAAGGGCGGGGCTTTTCATGAAGCCCTGGCATACTAAATTTAAAGCCGAAGAAGAGATGCCTTCTATAGCTCCCGTGTGGGTTAGACTCTTTGGCCTCCCTATTGAATTTTGGAATCCTACTATTTTTTCTTCAATTGGAAACTCTTTAGGAACTTTTATGATGACTCGTTGATTGTACTCAAAATTTTGAACATATTATTTATGCTCGAATTTGTGTTTTAATGGATTTTGACAAACCCCTACCTAAAAATATCACATTACAATTTGGGGAAGACACTTGGGAGCAAGTAGTGGACTATGAGAACATTCCTTTTCGTTGTAGAATTTGCCATGAATATGGTCATTTGGCCGATGCTTGCCCAAATAAAATTCCTGATCAAAAGAAAGAAGATATAAACTCAACAGGTTTCCAAATACCTAAGAAGAAGAACACTAAGAAAAAACCAGTTATGAAGGATCAATCAAAGTCATCTGCTAATATGTTTGAAATCCTTTCCACAAATGATGTCCCAAGTGAGGAAGAGGAAATAATGGAAACTGAAATCTTAGAAACACAATTTAAATATGAAGGGAAGAACTCAGAGACAAACCAACAAATCAAAGGTTTTCAACAGAAAAAAAAAGGAGAAAATTTACACAAGAAAAACAATCTTTCAAATGTCAAAACTTCAAATAATGCAGGTCCCAATATAGACTCCGTTGAACCATCTAGTAAAATTTTGGCTGTGTACGAGCATTCTTCAAGGTTAGAAGCCATCTCAGATTCAATTGGAATAAGTCAAGAAATAGGGAAAAAAAATTGAAGATGGATTCTAATCAAAAAGTAGGTCGCAAGACCAATCAATATCATATGGTAAAAGAAGGTGAAAAGCTTGTAGAGGAAGGTAAGATTAATGCCCTTCCCAAATTTTTTAGCCCTGGTATTAATGAAGATCATCACTTGGAATATTAGAGGACTCAAAGGGAGTCTTTCAAAACAAAATGAAATTAGAAGAATGATTCAGATAAATCATCCACATCTTGTTTTCCTTCAAGAAACAAAGATGTCAATGGAGGATATGGACTCAATTGCCGATAAAATTTGGCCAGCTGGAAAAGTGGTTTCCCTCGGTTCCCAAGGGACTTCTGGTGGCATTGCTTGTCTTTGGGACCCAAAAGAGGTAGTTATTCACCATATGGTTGGCAGTTGGGGTTTGTTGGCTATAGCTATTCAAAGTAGACATTCCAACCAAATTATGCTCTGCATTACTGTTTATGCTCCGACTTCTTTGGAGGAAAAAAGAAGACGATGGAAGGATATTACTCATATTATCTCTCATTTTCCTGAAGCTTGGATCTTGATCGGAGGAGATTTCAATACCATCCTCTCTCTGGATGAGAAAAGGGGGGGAAATAGAAATTTGGACAAAAGCACTCGACCTCATGAGCGAATATATTGCAAACCTCCATCTTGTGGATATCCAACCAGATAATGGCCTTATGACTTGGTCTAACAGAAGGCAAGGCTTAGCTTGTATAATGGAGAGATTGGATAGGTTTTTGCTCTCTAAAAATTTCTTAATCCATGGTCACATTCCTAAAGTGAAGACTCTTAATAATGTCTGGTTCGGATCATTGGCCAGTCATGGTGGAAATGTGGAAAACCAATGTGAGTTTCTCTCCTTTTCATTTTCAATTAATGTGGCTTAGAGACATTTCCTTCAGACCTCGTGTGCAACAATGGTGGAAGGAAGGTAAACCTAGGCATGGGACTAAGATGTTCTATTTTGCCAAAAGACTGCAATACATTAAATCCAAAATCAAGACTTGGAACTGGAAAGAGTTTGGGGATGTTCATAAAAAAAACATGAAGTTATTGCTCATCTTGAAAATTTGAATAAGAAAATCCGTTTAGATGGCCTCACAGAGAAGAGAAGTGCAGATGAAATTAAACTCACAACTCGGTTAGAGGAATGGGAAAAAAGAGAAGAAATCTTATGGAAGCAAAAATCTAGAATTCAATGGCTCAAAGAAGGAGATCGAAACACAAATTTCTTCCACAAATCTCTTCTAGCTCGAAGATCTCACAACTTTATTTCTTCCTTAAAATCAGATTCTGGAGATGTTGTTTATACTTGGGATGGCATGAACTCTATTGTTGTTGATTACTTTTCCAATATTTTTGTTGCTACTCCTCTTGACTCAGCTTCACAACAAAATGTTCTTCAAGCAATCCCTTCTCTTATCACTTCGAAGGAGAACTCTATTTTGACTGCTCCTGTTACTATCAATGAGCTTCAACAAGTAGTTTTTAAAATGCAAAAAGGGAAAACCCTAGGTCCTGATGGTTTTCCCATTGAGTTCTACCAAGAGTTCTGGGATATCCTTCATGTTGATTTATTAGAGGTGGTGGAAGAAGCCAGGAAAGCCAAAGAAATTTTGAAGGTTATCAATAAAACTTATATTACTCTTGTTCCAAAAGCTCAAGAGGTTGATCATATCTCAGCTTTTAGACCTATTGCTTTATGTAATGTTCTTCTCAAAATCATTACTAAAATCATGGCAGAAAGGTTGAAGCCTCTTTTGCATAAGATTATTTCCCCAGAGCAAGGGGGTTATGTGGAAGGACGTCAAATAGTAGATGAGATAGTTCTTGCCTAGGAAGCCATCCATTCCATGGATATGCAAAAATCTCCTTCCATGTTCATTCGGTTAGACTTATCCAAAGCTTATGACAGAGTGGATTGGCACTTCCTTATCAAAGTTTTGAGGCAATTTGGTTTCTCTAAGGATTGGATGGATTGGATTATGGGATGTATCTCTTCAGTTTCCTACTTAGTTCTTATCAATGGCAGGCCTTCTCAGTCATTCCCAACTTCTAGAGGTATTAGGCAAGGTGACCCGCTATCCCCTTATTTATTCATCATTCTTGTTGAATGCTTGGGTAGGACTATAACCAAAAAGAGGGAAAACAAAACCCTTGAGGGAGTTACCATTGCTCATGGAGCTAGACCTATCTCTCATCTTCAATTTGTGGATGACTCTACTCTTTTAGGTAAAGCTACAATTAAGGAAGCTTCTAATATTAAGCAAATCATTAGCTATTTTTCTAAGGCTACTAGGCAGTTGATCAATGAAGACAAATCTAAAGTTATTTTCTTTCACTGCTCTGCTAGACAGGAATCCATGGTCTTGGATAAATTAAGATATAAGAAGACCTCCCTTCCAATCACTTATTTAGGTATTCCCATAAATATTCAAAGGCAAAAAAATAAATATTGGAATTGGTTGTTGGACAAAGTCAAGAAGAAAATTGGAAAGTGGACCAACAAGTGGCTTTCTTCTGGGGGTAGAATCACCTTGGTAAAATCAGTCCTTCAAGCTATTCCTATTTATGTTTCTTCCATTTTGAATATCCCAAAGGTTGTTCTTCGAGAATTGGATCAAATCAGTCATCGTTTCCTTTGGAGTGGTACTAAGGAGAAAAGAAAATGGGCCTTGGTGAAATGGGATACTTTATGTCTTCCTAAGAGTGAAGGGGGGTTAGGATTCCGGTCTTCTATTAATAACAACAAAGCTTTAGCTGCTAAATTATATTGGAGGATGTTGCATAACCCCAATGCTCTTTGGGCCAATAATCTCCATGCTAAATATGCTGAGAACAAAAGTCCTGAAGACCTTGTTCGCTATCAACTTCCTACCAAAGGTTCTCCCATTTTAGCAGTTCTTAAGACTGGTGAGGATTTGATAAAGAAAAATTTATTTTGGATCATTCATAATGGTCAACAAGCAAATTTTTGGATAGATTCTTGGGATGGTCACAAGCCTTTGATAACTCAGTTTCCCGATTGGAGGCCTTGGATGGAGGAGCTTCACCGAGCTAATTGGATAAAGGTGGCTAATTACTATCGGTACCATACTGGTAATTCAAAGGTTGGTAGATATTGGATCCCTATTGAGGACCGGCCTATTCAAATCCTAGAAAGGCAAAGACAAGATATCCAAGGCATCCTTCATATGAGATCCCTCTCTTGGTCCCATGAAAAATATTGTTTTGGATGGAACAACACTACTAAGGGTGAGTATTCAGTTGCTCAAGGTTATTTGACCTTATGCCATAATAATCCCAACCATTCTTCTGACATATTTTCTCGATTGTGGGCTCAAAAGCTCTGGGCCTAAGGTGAGGTTCTTTAATTGGCTTTTATTGCATCGTAGGGTGCTTACTGGTGAGCAACTTATGAAGCATGGTTTTCATGGCCCTTTTAGATGTGAAATGTGTGAAGAGAATGTAGAAAATCTCAACCATATTTTTATTGAGTGTACTTTAGCCTCTCAGCTATGGAGGAGAATGGCCACTTTACTTGGCTTACAATGGTCCAATTTTTTTACTTTTGAACAACTTTGGAGGGATTGGCCTAATCAAGAGGGTGTTGATCATTTTATTAGGCAGTTAGTTTGGATGGGTTCTACCATTCTTCTTTGGAATATTTGGAATGAAAGGAACAACCAAATTTTTAATCAAGATAGGAAGGATATTCACTATATTTGGCAAAATACCATAGCCAACTTAGTTGAATCAGTCCATCAACTCCTTAATCACCCCCAAAACTCCCACCAAAGATGGGATCAAGTGATGCAAATATTGAAGATTAAATCTTCTAAGGGCAACCAACTTAAAGGGAATGTGAGTATTAGTAAGATGGATAGGACAAGAAATTGGCAACCTCCTCCTAAGGATTTTGGAAAAGTCAATACCGATGGAGCCTCTAGAGGGAACCCTGGAAAAGCCAGTGTGGGAGGAATTGGTAGACTTTCAGATGGCTCCCTGGTTTTTACTTTTGCTGAGAATTTGGGTATTCTTTCCAATAACCTTGTTGAGGGGTATGGTATCCTCAGAGGCCTTCAGGAGGCTACTAAGGTTGGATGGGAAAAGGTGTTAGTTGAGTCCGACTCTCAACTTATGATTAATCTCTTGAAGACTCCTTCTAAGAATCATAAGGTGGATTGGAGAATAAAAAGAATTATTGAGAAGATTCAATTAATCCAGATGGGATTTTTGAAAGTTGATTACAATCATGTGGTCAGAGATCAAAACAAGAGTGTTGATGCTTTAGCTAATTGGGCTTTGGACAAAGGTGATCTTACTTGTTATGGCCACCCTCCTAGATGGTGGGCTTCTCAAATTAGGGAAGCTCTTCTTTCTATCATTTCTTTGGATGGCTCCAGTTCCGAAGGTACCTAGTTTCTTCTTGCTTTTTTTTTTTTGCTTCTCTTTGGTTCATTCAGTTTTTTTTAGTTCCCTAGCTCATTCTATTCTTTATTTTGTTTCCTCTGTTGATTCTTGCCTTAATAGTCTTCTGGTCTAGATAGGTCATTGTTATGTTCAATTTTTTTTTTTTCTTTTTCTTTTTTGTTTTTTTTTTAGTTTTTTAAGGTGGGTGGGTTCTTTTGTTTTGTTTTGTTTTTGTGTTCTTTGTGTTGTTTTTTGTTGTTCTTGTGTTTTTGTTGTTTTGTGTTTTTTTTTTTTTATGTTTTTTGTTATTGTTCTTGTGTTTTTTTCGTTCTTGTTCTTGGGTTTCTCTTTGTTTGTGTTAATTCGTGTTTTTATGTGTGAGTGTTTTCTATGTTTTTTGTTTTTGTTTATTGTCTGTTGTTGGTTGTTTTTTATTTTTATTTTTATTTAATTTTTTAATTTTTTAGGTTTTGGTTGTGTTTATTTTTCATGTTTTTTTTTGGGTTATGTCTTTGTAGTGTTCTGTTGTTTTTGTCTTGTTTGTGTTTTGTTATGTGGTTCTTGTGTTTTTCTATGTGGTTCGTGTTGTGGTTTCTTTTATCTTATTGTGCGTGTTTGGTTGTGCTTTTGTTTTTGACACACTCAAGGAGCATGTTTTTTATTTTATTTTATTATTTTTGTTGTTATTTACTTATTTATTTACTTATTTTTAAATTGGTTTTGTGTGTTTGTTTGCTCCTTGAGTATGTCAAAGGTGGTAGGCCAGGTCCGAGTCCTGGGCATTTTTGGTGGAATGGATACCCCTGCCTCCTTGGGTCTTACCCGAAAGTGGCATCCCTTTTGGGATGTTTTCCACAAAAAAAAAAAAAAAGTGGACAACTCATAAGACATCAAAAAGGTATGAGTAATACTCTCCATTTATTTTATTTGGGTGAAAAGTGGACAACTCATAAGACATAAAAAAGGTATGAGTAATACTCTCCATTTATTTCATTTGGGTGGTTGATTTTCAAAATATCATTGGAGTGAAAAGGATTGATTGTGGTTTCCTTTTCGAAAGTGGTTCAATTAATCCTTCAAGGTTTTTTGGATTGTGAGTTGTGATTAAACCTTATTTGATAAGCATTATTGTTTAGACCATTGGTTGAGTGAAGTAATTTGAGTTTATGCTTCAAGGTTTTTTAAATTGAGAGTTGTGATTAAAACCTTGTCTTATTAGCATTGTTGTTGAAACCAATGGGTGATGCAAAGAACTTGAATTTGAGTTAGAAAAGAATATGAGTATCATTGTTATGTAATATTTGTTGTTGAGCATTTTTGGAAACATTTTGAGTTAGTTGATTCATGATTGGACTAGGGTTTGTGAGAAAGAGTTGTTCCTGAAGTGATTGGTTGAGTAGAGTTGATTTAGCCTAGTCAAGTGGTTGCATGAAGTGGTTGTTCAAGTTCCATGAAACAAACTATTCTATATTCTAATTGAGTTAATATTGACCTGAGTTGAGATTGATTTGAGTTGAGATTAGGATTTGAGTATAGAACATATTGAGTCTCTAACAATTCTCTTTATGCTTCTATAAGATTGAGCTGAGTTGAGATTACTTTGAATTGAGATTGGAATTTGAGTATAAACATATTGAGTCTCTAAGAATTCTCTTTATGCTTCTATGAGATTGAGTTGAGACTTTGTTGAGCTGATTTGAGGTAAGTCTTTGAGAAGGCTTGTGGATTGTTTTGTGTAAGATTTTGTGAAATCTTGCTATACAAATTTGAGCAAGTCCTAGAGAGGACTTATTGAGTAGATTGGGACAAGTTCTGTGTAAGCTTGTTGAGCATATTTGAGCAGGTTCTGAGTGAGCCTATTGAGTAGACATGAGAAGGTTTTGAGTGAGCCTATTGAGCATATTTTAGTAGGTTCTGAGTGAGCCTATTGAGAAGATTTGAACAGGTTCTAAGTGAGCCTATTGAGTAGACATGAGAAGGTTTTGAGTGAGCCTATTGAGCATATTTTAGTAGGTTCTGAGTGAGCCTATTGAGAATATTTGAGCAGGTTCTGAGTGAGCCTATTGAGAATATTTTAACAGGTTTTGAGTGAGCCTATTAAGAATATTTGAGGAGGTTTTGAGTGATTCTATTGACAGAGCTTTGGAGGTGATAGAGTATAGAGGACAGAGTCTTAGTGGATAGAGATCCAACAACCAGTACAATTGAAGACAGATCTGAGTGAGGAGTCTTCAAGTGGAGAGAGATTCACTAGTCAGTGTAGCAGATATACATAGTCTTCTAGAAGATCACTAACCAGAGTAGAAGTGGAAATAATTATCCTATGCAATATATCCATGAACTTGAGATTTAGGGGATCAACATCTCCTTTGGCTAGAGGTCCATAAACATTATAATTGGGAAGGATTATCGAGATATTGATTGAGAATTTTTTAGCAAAATATTTTCTCCATGGAGTAGCCCGCATTGGGTTAACCACGTAAATTGTTGTGTCACTTTTGTGGATGGTATTTTGTGCATTTCTTTAATTACTGCTTTTGATACTGCTATATATACACTACATAATATTGAATTGAAAAGAAAAGTAAAAATTAGTCTTATACTGTTCACCCCCCTCTTAGTATAATCTTGTGTTCTTCAATTATTGTAACGATGCTATCCGGTGTATTACTATATTTCTTTTCTCGATAGGGTGTAAGATTGTCAAGCTTCATAATTTATCCAATGTTATTATCAAGTGAGAGTTGGAGGTGGCCTCTACTTATCTACAATTGAATCCTTTCAATGAAGAGCTTCAAAGGTACCTCACGAGTGTCAAACACCAACTTCTGATGGTAGAGCACTATGATGCTAGAGAGGTACAAATAAAGGTAAGGTTACACTAGCTTAAAATTGGTGATAAGGTAACCAAGGAGTTCTTCTAGTGCCTACATCCTCATAATAAATTTTTAGGTATTAAAATAGTTAACATTAATGAAGAGCATGTTTTTGAGTTTCATCGTATTCTCTCTACTTATGAATAATATTACCATACTACATTTACAACTTAGTCCCGCTCCCTTCAACGTGACCAAGATCTTAACTCTTACCTCTCTATTATCTCGATGTGGCTTTTTGAGTCTCAAATATATACCTATGAAAATGCCCTCTCTTCGACTTATTTGGAAGAAGCTCTTATTCAAGTGGCTAATAATTAATCCCCCAGTCTTGATGGCTTCCTTTGTTATTTCTGCAAGTCCCTTTAGGACAATTTTGGGTCTAATATTCTTAAAGTTTTCTAGGTCTTCTCCAAATGTTCTTTAGGACCTATTATTAATCAAGGGATCCTACAATACCATTGATTGAACATTAATATTTTCAAGGTATCCTAAAAATTTTAGAATTGAAAATAATTTGGAGTCATAAGGTAGACAACTTTAAAGGCTCTAAAAGATAAAATATTCTATAAAAACTATTCTCAATACATAACACTAAGGAGCTATAAGGACTTCCACTTCAAAGATAAAATTAGAAGAAGCATGGATGAAATAGTAAGGAATGCATTCAATAATGAATAATTATTTCACAAATTGAAATTTTATTCACAAAACTTAATATATACCTTTGATAGATACAAATAGTTTTCTACTAGTAAAAATGAAATATTCTTGTTGTTTCTCAAGGAAGCAAAAGAAAAAAAATTTATGACATTAATTGGTTATTTTCATGAAGTACTTTTCAAATCTTGGTGGAATACTCAAACTATAGTTATATTTACATCAGAAGAATGTTTGATGATATATCTAATATTAATTTTTTTTAATTCTTTCAAGACATGAAACAAAATGAACATACTAGCAATCATAGCCAATATTATTGTGATGATATACTAACTCAACATGAATAATATATATCACTAGTAAAAATATAGAAATGAAAAAGAAGAAGAAAGAGGAAGCATGATAGAAAAGAAAATATGAAGATGAAATAAAATACTTTCAAGATGAACATAGGTCAAAGTGAACTAAAGGAACAAGATGAAGATACTAATCAAGATATAGATAAATAGTACAGAAAAGAAGAGCTCAAGTTCTACAACCAATATTAATACCAAGTCTTCAATACCCAAATAATGTAATATGGGGGGGGGTGTTGTAATATATTATATTATTTAGTACATGCCAATTTACCACCATGGGTACATGTTTATATTAAGAGTTTATCTTAGATTAGGACTTGAGTATTTACTTTATGCAATGTAATAAATGCACAAGTATTATTAGAATGTGTAATGATGTAAATGTACATGTTGTCCACATGCACATGAGTTCATAGGATAGGAAGGTGAAGAGTCATAGGAAGATAGAAGGTCAAGAGTCATGTCTCATTATATATAGGCCTTTGATAAGTGAGAGAGGAATATAGAGAGAAGCATAAGATAGACTAGAGTAGATACAATATAGAACTTGTATGAAGCATGGAGCATTTGAGATCTCCACATTTTGTATAAAGTTTTTATTTTCGTGAGATTTCATTAATGGCTATTTATGAGTTATTTCAAAATTTTCTCATGATATTTACTTGCTTATTATATTTCCATTATCATAGATATAATATTGCATGCTTATTTTAGTCCTTGTTGCATTTCCTTTAATATATAGCATCAAAAGCTAATAGTGTTGGAATATATTAAATTATTTAGTACATGCCAATATACCACCATGGGTACATGTTTAGATTAGGAGGTTTTCTTAGATTAGAATTTGATTATTTACTTTATGCAATGTAATAAATGCACAAGTATTATTAGAATGTGCAATTGTGTAAATGTGCATGTTGTCCACATGTACATGAGTCCATATGATAGGAAGGTGAAGAGTAATAAGAAAATGGAAGACCAAGATTCATATCTCATTATATATAGGCCTTTCATAAGTGAGAGATTTAATAAAGAAATAATCATAAGATAGACTAGACTAGATACAATTTAGAACTTGTATGAAGCATGGAGCATTTGAGATTTCCACATTTTGTATGAAGTTCCTATTTTTGTGAGCTTTCATTAATGTATATTTTACGAGTTAGTTAAAAATTTTCTCATGCTATTTACTTGCTTATTATACTGCCATTATCATATAATATTGTATGCTTATTTTAGTCCTTATGGTTACATTTTATTTAATATATAGCACCAAAATCTAACAATGGTATCAAAGTATAAGGTAGATTTATAGGAGATAGAGAGAGCCACAAGAGAAATTGAGAGGATCTAAGAAATCTCATTTTCTAAAATTTTGAAATTTCTTATTGGCTAGAGTCTTTCCACAGGGTTGCAAGAAAAATCGTGAAGACTAGGATTAAACATAAATTTATTTCTACTAGATTTAAGGATAACTAGTGATGTTTATTGATTTATAGAGATATAGAGATTTTCATGGATTTAATTGCTACTATATAAGTTTTTATTGCAAAAAAATAGTTCTCAAAATGTGAGAAGCTTCCTACAAAAGATAGAGAAGAATTTCATCTTCGATCACTTGAAAGTCTATGTGCTTTCCTTGTGAAAGGATTAGTTGTTTATTGTAGAAAAAGTAGATGTTGAATATTAAAGAGACCCAAGAAGGATGTCCCCACTGCAGCTTGAATATTGAAGAATACATATTTAATATTTGAATAAATCTCAAGTGAGAATATTGCAAGAAGGAGTATCTCATGAAAATAATAATTTGGGATAATTACCGCTATATAACAACAAGACCCAAAGGAAACCACATTTTGGATAGGTTTTTCGAAGATCTTGAGAAGTAGGCCAAATTTGAAGTCAAAATTTGACAAGGATATTGAAGGAGAAAGAAGCTAGAAGAGGCCAGATTCTAGGATAGAAAAACTAAGGAGAAATTGACTACATTAGAAGCTGAAAATTACATTGTTTAGGATAGCAAGAGGACATCATTTGGGAAGCACTAATAGCTACAAATTTAAGAGTTAGAGAGAGCGAATTTGGAGGATAATTGAAGTCACAAAATCAGACTTAGACAACATATAAAATAATTTCTAAACAGCATTGGAAGCTATAAATTAAAGCATTTTTTAATAGAAAACCAAAGGCTAAAATATAGAGAGAATTGGGCAATATTATAGTTGCAAAATTATACATTCTTGGACAGCAAGATAAGGAGAAGTATTCAGAAAGTTGAAGCTTCTTGAAAAGAAATATAGATCTACAAGATAGACAATTTTAGGGCAGCAAAGCATAAGGAATTGGAGCTGCAAATTTTACAAACTTAGGGCAGAAAATAGGTGAGTCTAATTACCAAGAAATATAGCTACAAAAGGAAACCAAAATATATGCAATATTGGTACAATAAAAGTTGATTATTTAGCTTATTATTAAGCCTTTAAAAGCACCAAATTTGATGTTTTAAATTAGTAAGAAGAAATGTCTCAAGTTTATGTCTTCAAGGTTGGATCATATTGCATTTACAGTGAATTAAAACCTGCATAAAAGAAAGGAGATGTTATATATAATACAAGGAAAATAAAATATCAACTTCTTACTATCTATTAGAAAATAAACAAGCTAACAAATATTGGATACAATGAACTATCCAAAAGGTAAAATTTTGGCATAAACTAGAATCTTGGAGTCACCATAGAAGATATCACCAAGCATTGAGCCAATAAGGAGATATAGTAGAAGAGTAGCCAAAGAGGAAAAGGTAACATAGAAGAGAAACCACCATTATCACGTCTTGGTAAAGAGGAACCACCAGAAGAGTAGGAAAAAGAAGAGGTACCACCACCACATTCAAGAAGAGAAACGACCATTTCAAGAAAGCAAGGGTTATGGTTGAAATTACATGGGGGAAATCAATTGAAAGGAACAATATTGTGTTTCCCTTAAGTTATGTACAACAATAAACAAACATCATAGAGCCAAGAAAAGTGCATGCACATAAAGTGATAAAACTAATGCATATTTGGAGAACCAAGGACAACAATCTAGCCTACACTTAGCTTGAAGCAGTGGTATTCTAGAAAAGGGATGTACAAAGTATTTGAGAGGAGATAAAGTAGCAGTAATGAAGAACACAAGCTTATACTGAGAGGGGGGGTGAACAGTATAAGACCACTTTTAACTTTATCTTTCAAAGCAGCTTTCAAATCAATAACATGCAGAATAAAGATAGCAGTAATAACAACAGTAAAACAATGCACAAAATATAATCCACAAAGTGACACAACAATTTACGTGGTTCACCCAAGGTGGGCTACTCCACGGATAAAACTTTTCTTCTAAAAGTTGTATCAAAGTCCTCTGGGAATCCTTCCCGATTACAATGTTTATGAGCCTCAGCTCAAAGGAGACACCTTCCCCTAATTCTGCTTTGGCTGGTGATCCTCTAGAAGACCTCTATCTCCTATGCCCTTAGCAAGTGGAACTCTTCCCACAGAAGACACCTGTCTTCCCTGCTCTAGCTGGAGATCTCTATCCTCAACTCTGTCACCGCAAGCTGGTCCTCTTATCTGCACCAAAACACAGTCCTTCGATCTGGCACAAATCTGTCCTCTTCCTCTTTTCTTTTTTTATAGTTGTACTTGGTCGAAACCAACTTTTCATAGTCTGTGCAAACACAGCAGCACTCGATCAACTTATACTCTTCTACGAAAACACAGCAGCATAGTCTTCGCACATACAACAGCACAGTCTTCGCATAAACAGCAGCACAGTCTTCGCATATACCGCGCAAACACAACAGTATCGACTTCACGCACTCTGTGTCCTTACAGTCTCCTACACTTAGACGATTCGATGAAATGCACTCTTATACTACAATCGATCTTCGCACTCTGCTTTTTCGATGATCGAACCTCACTGTCGCACTAAATCTATGAACGCCACTCTTCGAACGCACACTCGGATGATCAATGAAACTCTTCAAACAGCCCTCCTTTTATACACATAATCTCAAGATTAGAACCTTGATCTTAGTCGGCTGTTTTACCCTTTGATCACGTCGGTTGCAAAACCCTGCGCTGCGTCGGCCCAGATTTAACTCTGTCGGCTTCACTACCTCCCTGTTGCTTCTGGCGTGAAACTTCAACATGTCACGATATCGCGACACCTTTGCCTGTCGTACACCTTCTATAGCTTGTTGTAGCGATATCGTGACGCTTTTGCTTTTGTCTCTTCCTTTGCTCTTCTGTCATGAAATCGTGACACTTTTGCCTCTTGCTGACGTCATCTCACTTCTATCGCAAAATCGTGATGCTTTAGACTTCAAAGCCTTCTTCTCTTCTGTCATGAAATCGTGACACCTTTGCCTCCTGATGTCATCTACTCACGAAATCATGACGCTTTAGACTTCAAAGCCTTCTTCTTTAAAATCAGACACCTTTATTCATGAAATCGTGACACCTTTCTCCTCTTCTCTAAATCGTGACACTTCTTGCTTCTTCAACCTTTCTCTCGCTTGCACCAAATGGAACAGTCGTACGAAATCGTGATGCTTTCACGCCTTAAGCTCTTTTCTGCCAAAGGCTCATGAACTGAGCATGTCATCAAAATCATGACGCTTTCTTTCACTTTTCTCCAATTGAACATGTCACAAAATCATGACACTTTTGCCAACTGCAATCTGCCAACTCAACCTGTCGTGAAATCGTGACACTTCCTGCAACTCAACACTGCCAACTCAACTTGTCACGAAATCATGACAGTTTTGCCAGAACTTTCTCTCTCCTCAAACATGTCGCGAAATCGTGACAGTTTTGCCAGCACTTCCTCTCTCCTCAAACATGTCATGAAATCATGATAGTTTTGCCTGCTTCGTCTCTGCCTTCCAGCATGTCATGAAATCGTGACAGTTTTGCCAAAACTTTCTCTCTCCTCAAACATGTCGCGAAATCGCGACAGTTTTTCCAACTGCCTGCAAACTTATTCTAACTTATCTTTTTTCTAGATCTTTTGCAACTGGGCTACTCTGATTTTCTTGGAGACTTACTGACCAGCTGAAACCTTCAACAAAACACATTCTTAGACATAAAAACAAATTGCTTCAAGAACTCCTTGACATCAAAGACAACAACTACCAAGAGCTCCTTGACATCAATGACAACAACTATACTTGAGCAAAGGCAATGTACTCAAGGTACCCAAAATTGCCAACAATCTCCCCCTTTGTCATTGATGGCAAACCTTTACTAAAAACACATCTTCAAGAGCCAAAACTGAAATCAATCTCTTTGAAGTTTTGCTCCCCCGGACTTGAAGCTTTCCTCTTCACTTGAAGCTCTCCCCCTTACTCATATCTCTCCCCCTTACTCAAATCTCTCCCCCTTTGTCATCAATGGCAAAGGGTCACCTTTGGGGCTTGGGACTAAGAATGAGTCTCTTAGCTTAGTCCCTCCCCCACCTCCTATTAAGGTGATTTAAAATAGGGTTGGGAGTGAAACTCCCATTAGACACTCATCATCATCGGTGTCTACAATTTCTTTGTCGGGCCTTTTCTTGAGCTCTTTGTCAATGTTTCTGTTCTTGGCACTTTTCTTGTTCTTGTTCTCATCTCTTTTCTTGTCCACACCTTGATCCTTGGACCTGTTTATACCACTGTTCCTATTCTTGTACCTTGGAAGATCAGCTCTGCACTGTCTGGCTGTGTGATCTATATTGTTGCACTTGTAACAAACAACAACATTATTTCTTTCAGGCATAGCTGTTCTTTGAATCCGCCTGTTCTGACTAACCCAGTTCCTGTTATTTGCATTGCAAAAAATTGCCTTGTGCCCGAACTGATTACAAGAGTAGCAATACCCTTGAAATAAATTACGACTTCTAAAATTATTGTTAACCTTCTTCATTTGAGACATGCAATGTGCAGCCATGTGTCCAAACCTGTAACAAGCAAAACATCTATCGTGAAATATTCTTTTAATCGATCTCTTGGGTCCCGAGAACTTCTGCTTCACATTCAAAAATCTATTTTCTGTTTCTGCGCATTCATCACTCACGGACTCATGATCTGAAGTACTTTCTTCATCAGAACTTTCTTCCTTTTGAAATCTCTTGCTAGATTCCCCAACCTGTTTCTTGTGCGGCTCAACAAAACCGAGACCTATTTTATCTGTTGGATTTCTTTGATTTTTGATGAGAGACTTAACCTTCTTGGAGCTATCCTAAAATCTGTAGAGCTTATCCTTGTAATCTTTATTTTCTTCTTTCAAAGAAGCCATTTTCTGCTCTAACTCATTATACTCAAGAATCTTAGACTCTAACTCATCCTTGAGTTCTTGTGTTTTGGCTATAGAGAAGTCAAGACTTTCTATAAGATCGTCTCTCTCCATACAACATTCATCTAACTTAATCTTGAGTCTATCATTCTTCTTTCTTTCCTTTTTCAAAACACTGAGAGCATTATTGAGTTCACATTCAAGATCCTCTATTTGATTGCACTTTGAATTATCAAGGCCTTTTTCAGATTTCTTATCACTAGAGGTGCTACCCTTTTCAAAAACCATACATGCATCTTCCTTATCATTTTCTGAAGCATCCTCATACATACTAGCAACCAATTCATTATTTGTGCAATCATCCTCAAGGTGCCCAAAATTTCCACATCTAAAACATTTCATGACAGTGAATTTATGTTTCGGTTCTTCCTCCTTTTCTGAAATGAACAACATCTCATTTTCATTATCACTGGAAGAGCTTTCACTATCACTGCTAGAACACTTACTTGCTTTGTCCAGATAGAAGCTCTTCTTGTTCTTGTGTGAATACCTCTTTCCTTGATTGTTGTGCTCATCATTGTTCTTTCTGTAATACCTGTGCTTTTCAGAATCCTTGCTCTTAACATCCTGTATATCTTCATCACTTTCATTTTTGGAAACAGTACAGTCAGTAGCATAATGACCATACTTTCCATAGTTGAAACATCTTATATTTTTCTTGCTTTTGTGCTTTCTAGAGAACTTGCCTTTCTTGCTGTAATATGCTTCTTCCTCACTAGAAGACTCATCACTCTCTTGAATCTGTTTGCCTTTTGATTTCTTGGTAGCTTTGAAAGCTGCCTCTTTCTTTATATCAACATTCACTTGAGTTCTCAGCTCAAATGCTGCAAGAATACTATGGAGCTCATCCTTTTTCAACTTATCTAAATCTTTGGCTTCCTCAATAGCAGAAATATTTTCACTAAATCTATTAGGAAGAGATCTTAAAATCTTATCACACACATCATTTTCAGCAAGTTCAAGACCTAAGTCTTTCATAGAATTAACAACTTCATCCATACGGAGCATGTAGTCACTAATATTTTCATCATCATTCATCTTGAGTTGTTCAAATATACCTTTGAAGTGTCTCAACTTGGCCTTTCGGACATTTGCATCACCTGTATGAACAACCTGCAATTGTTTCCACATTTCACTAGCTGTCTTGTAGTGAATAACTTTGGTAAGATCAGCCTTCTGTAAACCCTTCAAGATTGCATTCATGGCTTTTGAGTTGCTGTGATGTAGGAGCCTGTCTTCTTTAGTATAAGGACCATTTGCAGGAATGGTGTACCCATCTTCAATAACTTCCCATACCTCATTACCAAGAGCCATTAGATAGACTTTCATTCTTGCACTCCACAGACCGAAATCTGATCCATCAAGAATAGGTGCTTGCATTGCCACCTAAGAAATCCATTGTGTTCTTAACCAGTTCTTCCTTCTGGCTGTAAAACCTTTTCGAAGGAACCCGCTCTGATACCAATTGAAGAACACAAGCTTATACTGAGAGGGGGGGTGAACAGTATAAGACCACTTTTAACTTTTTCTTTCAAAGCAGCTTTCAAATCAATAACATGCAGAATAAAGATAGCAGTAATAACAGCAGTAATCAAAACAATGCACAAAATATAATCCACAAAGTGACACAACAATTTACGTGGTTCACCCAAGGTGGGCTACTCCACGGATAAAACTTTTCTTCTAAAAGTTATATCAAAGTCCTCTGGGAATCCTTCCCGATTACAATGTTTATGAGCCTCAGCTCAAAGGAGACACCTTCCCCTAATTCTGCTTTGGCTGGTGATCCTCTAGAAGACCTCTACCTCCTATGCCCTTAGCAAGTGGAACTCTTTCCACAGAAGACACCTGTCTTCCCTGCTCTGGCTGGAGATCTCTGTCCTCAACTCTGTCACCGCAAAGCTGGTCCTCTTATCTGCACCAAAACACAGTCCTTCGGTCTGGCACAAATCTGTCCTCTTCCTCTTTTCTTTTTTGTTATAGTTGCACTTGGTCAAAACCAACTTTTCACAGTCTGCGCAAACACAGTAGCACTCGATCAACTTATACTCTTCTACGAAAACACAGTAGCATAGTCTTCGCACATACAACAGCACAGTCTTCGCATAAACAACAACACAGTCTTCGCATATACTCCATGCAAACATAGCAGTATCGACTTCGTGCACTCTGTGTCCTTACAGTCTCCTACACTTAGACGATTCGACGAAATGCACTCTTATACTGCAATCGATCTTCGCACTCTGCTTTTTCGATGATCGAACCTCACTGTCGCACTAAATCTACGAACGCCACTCTTCGAATGCACACTCGGATGATCAATGAAACTCTTCAAACAACCCTCCTTTTATACACATAATCTCAAGATTAGAACCTTGATCTTAGTCGGTTGTTTTACCCTTTGATCACGTCGGCTGCAAAACCCTGCGCTGCATCGGCCCAGATTTAACTCTGTCGGCTTCACTACCTCCCTGTTGCTTCTGGCATGAAACTTCAACATGTCACGATATCGCGACACCTTTGCCTACCGTACACCTTCTATAGCTTGCTGTAGCGATATCGTGACGCTTTTGCTTTTGTCTGCTTCCTTTGCTCTTCTGTCGTGAAATCGTGACACTTTTGCCTCTTGCTGACGTCATCTTCACTTCTATCGTGAAATCATGACGCTTTAGACTTCAAAGCCTTCTTCTCCGCTTCTGTCATGAAATCGCGACACCTTTGCCTCTTGTTGATGTCATCTGCAATCCTGTCGTGAAATCGTGACGCTTTAGACTTCAAAGCCTTCTTCTCCGCTTTGTCACTGAAATCGTGACACCTTTGGCTCTTCTGACGTCATCTTAATTCTATCAAAATCATGATCCTTTAACTTCCTTCTTCTCTCCTCTCTAAAATCCATTTCACCATCGAAATCATGACACTTCTTGCTTCTTCAACCTTTTCTTGATTTGCACATGAAAATGGAACATGTCACGAAATCGTGATGCTTTCATTGCCTTAAGCTCTTTTTTGCCAAATGCCCATGAAACTAGAACATGTCATGAAATCGTGACGCTTTCGCTGCCTTAAGCACTTTTTCCATATCCCTAAACTCTGGAACATGTCACGAAATCATGACGCTTTTCAACTCAACCGCCAACTCAACCTTGTCATGAAATCGTGACACTTCCTGCAACTCAACATTGCCAACTCAACTTGTCGCGAAATCGTGACAGTTTTTCCAGAACTTTCTCTCTCCTCAAACATGTCGCGAAATCGTGACATTTTTGCCAACTTTCTCTCTCCTCAAACATGTCACGAAATCATGACAGTTTTGCTAGCATTTCTCTCTACCTTCCAGCATGTCGCGAAATCACGACAGTTTTGCCGTAACTTTCTCTCTCCTAAAACATGTCGCGAAATCACGACAGTTTTTCCAACTGCCTGCAAACTCATTCTAACTTATCTTTTTTCTTGATCTTTTGCAACTGGGCTACTCTGATTTTCTTGGAGACTTACTGACCAGCTGAAACCTTCAACAAAACACATTCTTTGACATAAAAACAAATTGCTTCAAGAACTCCTTGACATCAAAGACAACAACTACCAAGAGCTCCTTTGACATCAATGACAACAACTATACTTGAGCAAAGGCAATGTACTCAAGGTACCCAAAATTGCCAACAAGTAGCGAATAAAGTAGTGCAAAATCGAAGGTTATTCACCTATTGAAGGTTAGAAAACACAACACCATCTTGAAAATACCAACCAATAATATCAATCAATGAAAATTAGTGGTGTCATTCATAGCAATGGAGGTAAGGTGCAACATCAAGTGTTACTAAGTGAAAAAGGAGAAACAAAATGTTATAAAGGATTTAATCAACAAAGGAGCCACATTGAGAGGAGGCGATGCTTAAATGAGTGTTACAAGGTAGAGGATAGTGCTACATAGAGAGGAGATAACACATGAAGGATCATTACAAAGGATAGTGCCATGTATAAGGAGAATTACAAAGGTTAGAACCATGTAGAAGGAGTGTTCCAAAGGATAACACCATGTAAAAAAAATATTACAAAGCAAATAATAATGCCATATAAAGAAGAGTGAGCGCTCTACCAAGCAAATAAAAGTGGAGTGTTAACACCATGTTGAAGAGAGATAATATGTTATGAGTGAAGGAACATTACAGAGAAGAGGTTGCCATAACTTGGAAGGAAAAGGAGGTGAATATTTATGTTGTTAAGTATCATAGTGCAAGAGATAACTCTAAGGAAATAGATAACATCTTCTTTGCATGAGTGACAAGTCTCACAAACCATTCTTGCAATAAGAAGGTAATGCAAGTGAATGTAGAGCATCATAGTGGAAGAAGAGTGACTAGTAGCATGAGGAAGATAACCAACAACATAGATGGTGCCAAAAAGGAGAGCATTAAATGTTGTTTGAAAGGTGCCATAAGCATTGAATATGGAGAAGTGAACAATGCTTTAATTCAAATGCAAGTTGCAGAGAAGTTAAAGAGAATAAGACTTCATACTCAGTGTACGCCCAAGTCAAGAAGGAATTTGAAACTATTTAATAAAGCTTGCATTTTTATAAGGTTAGAGGAGAAATAAATAACATTAATGCTAAGGTCAAACCTATTTAATCTTTTATTGAAGATTAATTAGATAAATTAAGGTATAAGGAATTGCATTGATATATTATAACCTTAGATGCATTATTGAAAGGTTTGAAATATTTTTGAAGAAAGAAAGATTTAATTGAGAAAAATTCGAAATTACTTTATTCAAGCATAATAAATATTTGCAAATAACTTATTTGGAGGAAAAAGGAATTCTACATAGAAAATTGAAACATTAAATTTGCAAATATTCATACTTTATAAATTTCCAATTAGGGAGATATAAGGAGTTCAACACCAAAATAAATTATTAAAATTTAAAAATTCTACTATTGAAAATTAAAATTTGAAAGAAGCAGAACATAGAGTTGATAAAAATTTGGTAAATTTTATTTTGAATTAGTCTCTTGCTCAAATTAATGAGACATAAGGAATCCAACTTAAAGGTCTTGAAAATAAAGAACCTTATCAAAACTTGAAGGTGCATCAAAAACTATCTTTAGCTTTCTATTCACAAATAGGGAGAAATAAGGTGAAGAATAGAAGTTGAACATTAGGGAGACAAAATGAAGTCAACTCAAAAGAAATCTAAGTACTTTACCAAGACCATAGTATATTCAAAGCATTTGGTAAACTCAAATTCTACAAAACGTGGAAAATCAAAAAGATCTTATCAAATTTGATCTTATACTCAAAATACTAGGGAGTTAAATAGAATTCTACCTCGATATTTGAAAACTTAAAAACTTGACAAAGCCATTAATTGAACATTAATATTTTCAAGGTATCCTACAAATCTGAGAATTGAAAAGAGTTCACTAAGTTTGAGCTCTAAAATAGGGATTCATAAGGTAGACAACTTCAAAGGTTTTGAAAGATAAAATATTCTATCAGAGTTGTTATAAATATTAAATAGCGGAAAGGAATTTAATTTAGAAATTTTACTATTTATTGATCATATACTGCAAGAATTTAAGGTTAGAATCTAGAAGTTGAAAATATTGGGAGACATAAGGAATACTACAATTTATTAAGATAATGAATAAGTTCACAAGAGGAACATATCATCACAAGATACACTATGAAATGATTCAATATCAAAATCCATCCAATATTCCATTTCAAAGATGAAAAATTACTTCAAAAACAGACACTTCTATAGGTTAAAATGAAAAGTGTTGTGGGCCAAACAAGGTGAATGGTTTCCTATTTTTGTCACATGCCCGTGCATTTAATTATCAACCCAGGGAGCTTCGTAAACTTGCAAAGAGTCGGAATTAGGTTACTACAATACCACTGGAGGTGAATCTGCTAATCCTACATTTTGGGGGGTGTTCTTGAAATGGTTGTCAATCATTCCCGCACTCCTCAATAAATTACGTAAGAAGAACAAAATTAAATCTATAGAAATAAATCATGTACACATTCCTGAAAATAAATCTACTGCAAATACTAGAACTAATAAACTAACAAACTTTCTTATGAAAGCAATAAACTAATTAAAATTAATAAACGAAAAGGAAATGGGGAAGAAATACTGGCTTGGAGTGGGCCCAGGCTCCAGCAGCTTCTTCCCGATCGAACACACGCTTAGAACTTTTGGAACTATAATATATTTATCAATGTATTACAATCTATCTCTTGTAACTCTAAATGGATCTTTATTAATTATTTCTATATATTTATTCGAATGATCTGCATGTGTTTATATAACACACCTACAGAACTTCTGTTACAGAAGTAGTTACAATAGTCGATCTGTCCCAGACTAAATCAAGACAGTCTGGTAAATGCAATCGACATCTAGCATTCTGTTCTAATGGTGGCGTGTTCGTTGTTCAGTTTAGGATTTGCTTGGCATTAGTAAGACGTTTTGATACATTGGTGCAATCTCCAATTTAGCTCTCCATGACATAGAGCTGGAACTGCACCAGCCACTGTCGTCCACGTCGTTCAAATCTTGTCAACGAATAAAGAATCAGTGTCACCTTTTGGTTGTGGGGAGGCACTTGCCTTTTACTAGTGCCTTTCAATTGTGGGGAGGCACTTGCATTTTTTTAGCACCTTCCGACTATGGGGAGGTGCTTGTCTTTGGTTGGTGCCTTCCGGTTGCAGGGAGGCGCTCGCATTTAGTTGGCGCCTTCCGACTACAAGGAGGTGCTCATCTTCAGTTGGCGCCTTTTGACTGCAGGGAGGCACTCATATTCAGTTGGCACCTTTCGAATGCATGGAGGCACTCGTATTCTCTTCATTAACCCCCGATGAAATAAAGTACCAGGTCCATCAAAAGGACCTTGACCATTCCAAATCTAACTAAATCAACTGCAATTCCACAAAACATACTAAAAACACACAAATTAGATAACACGCATAATTATATAAAATATCTATATAATCATTCATAAAAGTATGCAATCCTTATTATACAGCCGCATATTGATCAAAGAAATATGTACAAAATATGAGCATTTCTAGTGCTCATCAAAAAGGACATTTTGTATATTGGTTCCAATGCAAGTCATCAGATGATAGGAAATTTGCAATGGTTTGATTGCCTTGAAGTCACTAAAAATTTTAGGTTAAAAATTGTAGGTGATAAAACCTATCTTAGACATGGATATGGGTGTGTAACACATAGTCCATCATTTCCAAAATGTTTTGTTACATGATGTAATGTATGTTCTTGTATTAACATCAAATCTTATTTCAGTTGTCTAGTTGGTATAGAGAAAAATGATGGTTGATTTTAGATACATGAATGGAGTTAATATGTGTCTCATCATAAATAAAAATGATATAGAAGCTACAAAATCAATCCACCATGATATATATGCTCTATATTCAATTGAGATTTCATAAGATAGTACTATATTTCAAAACAACGCTAATGCATTTTTCTAAGGAATAAATTGCAAAAAATGGAAAACCTATATATCATAAAATTCGGTGGGGAAATAGAAGATTCGGAATGAGAAATATGAGAGGACAAAAAAATTATGGATTACTTGGCCATATACTTATTAAAGAAGAAAAATAAGAAGAACCTGATCAAGTTAAAAAACATTTGAAATATGAAGATCCATATTGAAGGCTAAAGTCTTCAATAACCAAATAATGTAATATAGGGGGGTGTTGGAATATATTACATTATTTTGTACATGCCAATGTCTGATGCAGGAGCATCCAGCGGCAGCCGAAAATAGAGCAAAAGTTGCAGAAGGTGGAGGGTCACGAAAACGTGACATATTGCAAAATCGTGACGTAGCGCAGCCGGGTGCAGAAGCTGAGGAGGATGTCACGATTTTGCGATGCAGATCAGCCAAAAAGAGAAGGCAAGGAAATTGTCATGATTTCGTGATAGGTCACGAAATCACGACCATCACGAAATTGCGACGCAGAACAGCCAGGAGGAGGAGCAAAGGAATTTTTTGTGATTTCACGACATGTCGCAAAATCGCGACCATCATGAAATCATGATGTAGAACAGCTAGGAGGAGGAGCAAATGGTAATATCATGATTTCGTGAATCATGACCAGAGAAGAAGAGAAAATTTATAAAAAGGGCAAGCCAAGCCTTTCACAAGGGGGGAAAATACATAGATAAACTTGAAAGGTCAAGTTGTAGAGCCGAGGACAGAGATCCGGCTTAGAGGGTGCGCGTTTTTCCTTCCAGGGACGTAGGATCGTGAAGTCACATAGAATAGAAAACCAAGCCGAGTGCTGGTAATTTGTAAAAGCCTGTGGGCTGTTAGTGTAACCTGTTTTCCAGTATTAATGAAAATGTGGAAAGTTTATGAGTGTGATTTTCTGATCCCCATCAAGTGGTATCAGAGCTAATGTTCCTGAGTGTGTAACAGATCATCGGACGTGAGGCAGTTACACCAAGATCTGTGGTAGGGTTCTAAGAGAGGAGAGAGAGAGTTTAGAATCTGTGGGAGATATGATGACAATGAAAGAGTTCAAAGCATTGCATCGGCAATTTAAAGCCCTACAAGAGGAGTGGATCAGAATGAATTTGTGGGAACAAGAAAAGTTGCATAGAAAGCATGAAGATAAGCTGAGAAGTGAAGGCCAGGAAACGGAGTTGAAGTAGACTGCAAGGGTAGGTGTGCATTTGGAGATGTTGTAAGAGGCGGCAACCAAACAACATAGAAGTGAAGATCACTTCTCCATCAACCCTGGGTGTTTGATGTAGGAGCATCCAACGGCGGTCGAAAACAAAGTAAAAGTTGCAGAAGGCAAAAGGTCATGAAAATGCAACATGTCATGAAATCATGACATGTTGCGAAATCACGATGTTGCACAACCGGGTGCAGAAGTTGAGGAGGATGTCACAATTTTGCAACATGTCACGAAATCATGACCGTCGTGAAATCATGACATAGATCAACCGGAAAGAGAAGGCAAGGAAATTATCATGATTTCACGGCATGTCACAAAATCGCGATCGTCGTGAAATCGCGACGCAGAACAGCTGGGAGGAGGAGCGAAGGAATTTGTCATGATTTCATGACATGTCATGAAATTGTGACCGTCGTGAAATTGTGACGCAAAAAAACCAGGAGGAGGAGCAAATGGTAATGTCGCGATTTTGCAACATGTCACAAAATTGTGATCGGAGAAGAAGAGTGGAGGCGTCCGAAGGAAGATGTCACAATATTGTGACATGTCGCAATATCGCGGCCTGAAGGCAAGAAGGGACACAAAAAGGAAAAATGTCACGATATCGCGATCGCGATATCGCGACCCAAAGGCAAGGAAGGTGGTGATGAAGAGAAACACCATGATATCATGACATGTCGCGATATCACGGCCAAAAGGAAGAAGGAGCGCAGGGAAGCCAAAGTGTCACGATATCGCGACATGTCACGATATCACGACAGGAAAAGAAGAAGACGTGAAAGAAGGAGGAGACATCACGAAATCATGATAGGCGGTATCTTTAGAGACCATTACAGGATGACATCATTGAGCGACACGTGGCAGCACAAGAACAACATGTGGCATCAAGGTGCAACAAAAGTAGGTGAAGACAAAGCGTCATGTAGAAAATGTAACCATAAGCGAGAGTCGAACAGCAGTTATAGAGTCAATTGCAGAATATAGATATGGAATCAAACAGTCGTGGCAAAGAGGAATCGAAGGGCCACCAGTGGAAGACAGAGAGTCAGATCGGAGTTATAAAAAGGGCAAGCCGAGCCTTTCACATAGGGGGGAAAATACGCAGAGAAACTCGAAAGGTTGAGTTGTAGAGCCGAGGACAGAGATCCGGCTTAGAGGGTGCACGTTTTTCCTTCCAGGGATGTAGGATCGTGAAGTCGCATAGAATAGAAAACCAAGCCGAGCGCTGGTAATTTGTAAAAGCCTGCGGCTGTTAGTGTAACCTATTTTCCAGTATTAATGAAAATGTGTAAATTTTATGAGTGCGATCATCCGATCCCCATCAAGTGGTATTAGAGCTAATGTTCCTGAGTGTGTAACAGATCGCCATACATGAGGCAGTTACACTAGGATCTGTGTTTTCTAAGAGAGGAGAGAGAGAGTTTAGAATCTATGGGAGATATGATGACAATGAAAGAGTTCAAAGCATTGCAGCAATAATTTAAAGCCCTGTAAGAGGAGTGGATCAGAATGAATTTGCGATAACAAGAGAAGCTACATAGAAAGCATGAAGATAAGCTAAGAAGTGAAGGCCAGGAAATAGAGTTGAAGTGGACTGCAAGGGCAGGTGCACGTTTGGAGATGTTGTAGGAGGCAACAACCGAACAACATAGAAGTGAAGATCACTTCTCCATCAACCCCGGGTGTCTGATGCAGGAGCATCCAACGGTAGCAAAAAATAGAGCAGAAGTTGCAGAAGGTAGAGGGTCACGAAAATGTGACATGTCACAAAATCACAACATGTCACAAAATTGTGACATGTCACAAAATCACAACATCACGCAGCCGGGTGCAGAAGCTAAGGAGGATGTCGCAATTTTGTTACATGTCATGAAATAATTACCATCACAAAATCATGACACAGATCAGCCAAAAAGAGAAGGTAAGGAAATTTTCACGATTTCACGACAGGTCACGAAATCGTGACCATCGTGAAATCGCAACGCAGAACAGTCGATAGGAGGAGCGAAGGAATTTATCGCAATTTTGTGACATGTCACAAAATTGCGATCGTCATGAAATTGCGACGCAGAACAGCCAGGAGGAGGAGCAATTGGTAATGTCATGATTTTGTGACATGTCACAAAATCATGACCGAAGAAGAAGAGCGGAGGCATCCGAAGGAAGATGTCACGATATTGTGACATGTTGCGATATCGTGGCCTGAAGGCAAGAAGGGACGTAGAAAGGAAAAATGTCGCAATATCATGACCCAAAGGCAAGGAAGGCGACAATGAAGAGAAATGTCACGATATCATGGCCAAAAGGAAGAATGAGCGTAGGGAAGCCAAAGTGTTGCAATATTGTGACATGTCGCGATATTGCGACAGGAAAAGAAGAAGACACGGAAGGAGGAGACGTTGTGAAATCGTGACAGGCGGTATCTTCAGAGACTGTTATATGATGACATCATTAAGTGACACATGGCAGCACAAGAACAACATGTGGCATCAAGATGCAATGAAAGTAGGCGAAGACAAAGCGTCGTGCAAAAAATGTAACCGTAAGCGAGAGTCGAACGACAGTTACAGAGTCAGTTATAGAATACAGTTATGGAATCAAACAGTCATGGCAAAGAGGAATCGAAGGGAAAATTCCTTCACTCCTCCCAGCTATTCTGCGTTGTGATTTTGTGACATGTCACAAAATTATGACCATCACAAAATCACGACACAGAACAGCTAGGAGGAGGAGCAAATGGTAATGTCGTGATTTCATGACATGTCACAAAATTGTGATCGAAGAAGAAGAGTAGAGGTGTCCAAAGGAAGATGTCGCAATATCACGACATGTCGCGATATCGTGGCCTGAAGGCGAGAAGGGACGTAGAAAGGAAAAATGTCACGATATCACGACATGTCACGATATCGTGACCCAAAGGCAAGGAAGGCGGCGATGAAGAGAAACGTCATGATATCATGACATGTCATGATATCGCAACCAAAAGGAAGAAGGAGCGCAGGGAAGCCAAAGTGTCATGATATCATGACATGTCACGATATCATGATAGAAAAAGAAGACGCAAAAGAAGGAGGAGGCATCACAAAATCATGACAGGCGGTATCTTCAGAGACTGTTACAGGATGACATCATTAAGCGACATGTGGCAGCACAAGAACAACATGTGGCATCAAGATCCTACGTCCCTGAAAGGAAACAATGTGCACCCTCTAAGTCGGATCTCTGTCCTCGGCTCTACAACTTGACCTTTCAAGTTTCTCTGCATATTTTCCCCCCCTTGTGAAAGGCTTGGCTTGCCATTTTTATAACTCTGGTATGACTCTTTGTCTTCCACTGGTGGCCCTTCGATTCCTCTTTGCCACGACTGTTCGATTCCATAACTGCATTCTGCAACTGACTCTGTAACTGTCGTTCGACTCCCGCTTACGGTTACATTTTCTGCATGACACTTTGTCTTCGCCTACTTTCGTTGCATCTTGATGCCATGTGTTGTTCTTGTGCTACCACGTGTCGCTTAATGATGTCATCCTATAACGGTCTCTAAAGATATCGCCTGTCGCGTTTTCGCGACCCTCCGTCTTCTGCAACTTCTGCTATATTTTCGACCGCTGCTGGATGCTCCTGCATCAATGTACCACCATGGGTACATTTTTAGATTATAATTTTATCTTATATTATATTTGAGTATTTACTTTATGCAATCTAATAAATGCACAAGTATTGTTAGAATGATTTAAATGTGCATATTATCCACATGTACATGAGTTCATAGGATAGGAAGGTGAAGAGTCATAGAAATATGGAAGGCCAAGAGTCATGTATCATTATATATAGGACTTTGATAAGTGATAGAGTTAATAAATAGATAAACATAAGATATACTAAAGTAGATACAATGTAGAACTTGTATGAAGCATGGAGTATTTGAGATCTCTACATTTTATATGAAGTTCCTATTTTTGTGAGCTTTCATTAATGGTTATTTTATGAGTTATTTATTAATTTTATCATGATAATTAGTTTCTTATTATATTTACATTATCATATATATAATATTTCATGCTTATTTTAGTCGTTGTGGTTGCATTTCCATTAATATATAGCATTAAAAGCTAAAATGTTGAACTAGATTAAAACTGGTGACAAGGTAACCAAGGAGTTCTTCCAGTGTATGCATCCTCATAATCAATTTTTTGGCATTGAAACCCTTCATATTAATTAAGATCATGGTTTTTAACTTCCTCGTATTCTCTCTACTTTTTAAGAGCATTAGGATATTGTGTTTACAACTTAGTCTCATTCCCTTCAACATGACCAGTCTCTTAACTCTTACCTCTCTATTATCTCAATGTAGCTTTCTGAGTCTTAAAGAGCTACCTATAAAAATGCCTTATCTTAGAAGTATTTTAAGGAAGCTCTTTATAAAATTACCAATAATAAATCCCATAGTCTTGATGGCTTCCCTTGTGAGTTCTACAAGTCCCTTTAGGACAATATTGGACCTAATATTCTAAAAAAAATTTAGGATGCCTTATCCAAAGGTTATTTAGGCACTATTATTAATTAGGGGATTATTAAATTTATCCCCAAGGCTAGAGATCTTAAAATAATCAATAATTGGAGGTATATTACTCTCCCTAATGTTTTCTATAAATCATCGTCAAAGCCTTGGCTTTGCACATTCACATCTCCTTATCATCATCATGCACCTAGAGCAAACTAGCTTCATTTAAGGTAGGTTCATCCTTGACAACATTATTGCTATCTAGGAAGGCATTCAGTGAGCTTACAATTCTAATAAATGATCCTTGTTCATTAAAATCAACTTTGAGAAAGCCTAAGATAGGATCGATTGGTCATTCATTCTAGACATTCTTAAAGCTCTTGGTTTTGGGCCCTCCTTCATTAGCTCGATGGAGATGTTGTTTGTTGAGGCTTCAATTTTTTTTATCAGGCATAATTTCTCTACCATTAGACACTTTAATTCCATTCAACAAGGTTTCCCATTGGTGTCATCCTTGTATGTCCTTGCAACTAAGGGGTTTACTATTTATTAGCTCATCACACCACTCAGGGTTCCATTCAAGGAATTTATCTCCCTGGACATAAGTCTTAGTTGATAAAAAGTCATTTTGTTAAACATTCTTTCCTCATGCTTATTGAGTATGGTGTTATTCAATAGGTTCTTGCCTGTATAGACACTTTTTATCTAGCTTCTAGATCCTCCATTCAATGGAGAAAGACATAATGTTACAGGTAATATCCTAACTTAATGCCTTACTTAGTCATTATCAGTGGAGGATCATCCAAGAAGGGGAAAGCTTTTTATTTTTAGGTATTCATTTTGCAATTAACAATTCAATATTAGAGATATGGAAATATGTCATTAAGAGGGAGGAATAGAAACTTACCTACTAGTATGCCAAGAAGCTCTCCCTTACTGGTAAATTTTAAAATTTCTTTAAATTCCTTGCAACCACCCATGTTTATTATTATTCTTGATGGATACCATATAAAAATTGCCATAAAAAGCTTGATAGATTTTGTGAGACATTTTGTGGTCCTCTTCTATTAAAGGTTTAAAATTTCACCATGTTTCTTTGGAGTATTGTTGTCTTCCTAGAAACCATGGTAGGCTTGGCATTGTCAATACCTAACATCAAGGTTGATCCCTATGTGTTAAGTGGGTTATAATAGCCCTTACAGGTAATGACACCTAGAATATTATCATTTATCATTGTATCTATGAAGGGTACCCTTTTTGCCATAAGAGTTGGAGGAGCATGGGATTCGATTTCCTCCTTGTTTCTCTGGTGTCTATCAAAGTGATAGGATCCTTTATACTTAAGAGCATTTGGAAAGCTTAAGAGAGTGTTATACCTTGGATGATATGGAATGGTCAGATATTTTGGCATGGTCTCTCCATTAACCAAATGAATGGCTGGTGGTTACCTATTATCACATATGAGGATTCTTACCTTGCCTAGGTTCATTGGGTTTATGCATTTATATTTTTTTTAAAAAGGTTTTGAGTGTATCATTGATTTATTTTCTCATCCTACCAAGTATTGGATCCTTTGGGATGAATTCAAAGTCAACTATGGTCTTAAGCACTCTAACAAGGACACATTTGAGTCATAAATGTGACTCTTCTTAACTCCATATTTCACAAAATTTATGTGTTTTCTCAATAACCTTGGTGGAAGGATTGTCAGTGGTATCTAGATACTCCTTTGTGAAATCACAAGGTCCATTTGGGGTATGTATGGTTCTGTCCTTACCTCACTATGATTGATAAGCTCAATCAATTATGGAATGTCTCTTCCCCTCAGTCTATTTGTGTATGTAGGTTCTATACCATCTGGGTTCCTTTCCTAGAGCCCAAATTTTCCTATTTTTCTTGGAGTCTTTTTCACCAAGGGCTTCCTATCGGGAAGCATATTTGATAGATAGGAATCCCTAACCCTTATTTCCATTTTTATCTTCATTTTGAGGACTTTATCTATCCTTTTCGTATTTGTGTTCATGCTCATTCCCTTTGGGAGTTTTAGACTTTTTTACATCTTATTCCAGTGCCATGCTTGAGTAGAAGCATATCATCCTAGGAGACCCCTTGCCCTTGACAACTATATTTTTTGAAGTGTGGCACTTATTTTGTATGTCATCCTTGTACAAAATATGGAAATCTAGAAATGACTATATCTTTGGTAAGTATTTTTCCTCTCTTCACATCTTTGCTTTTGAGAAATGTAATAGTATTTTGTCTATGTATTTTTAGATTGCAATTCAATCCAAGTTAGGAGACTATCGAGCTCTCTCATATTCAAGATCTTATTGATGATTGGGAGAATATTTTGTGCATAGTCAATTGGGTTTATCCTAAGCAATATTATTCCCAAAGCCACTCCAAATCCAAGTAGTGTCATCGCCCATCCCCAAATCACACTCCTACCCTTGCTCAAGGTCCACTTCCTTATAGAGCTAGCCTTGGTAACTTGACTACTTCTCTCTCTCCCTTGGATCCTTAGTTTTATACTTAGGACAAGGTGGGTGCTTCGATGTTTGCTACCATTAAGGATCTATTTATTCATGACTAGGAAGATATTCTTGACACTTATCTTTCTAGACAATTATGGGGTTCAATGCCAAATTCTCTAGATGTTATTATTGGATGGAATTTAGTCCAAGTGGTGGCTAAACTTGCATAATAATTTTGCACCATTGCAAGGATTCCTCTTTTTTTTCTTTTTCTCTTGTGGCATGCACTCAATCACCATTTTCAATATGTAATAATTATGTTAGCTAGTTGATAATATTTGTCCACCAATTCTATAAGGTGATTTTGTTTAGTTGTTAGTTGATTTCTTTGTTTCTGGCACTATTTTTATGGTTGTGGTTTTTTGAATAATGGCATTGGCCATATCGCATGTTTATCAGTCTCTTTTTTTTTGCAAAAATGTATTCTATTACTTCTTTAATATAATGCATTTTTACATAAAAAAAAGGTTATGATGTTAATGAGTGGGATATATAATTATTATCAATATAATTGCTAGATTAATTTGATGTCCATAATTAGATTATAGGGAAATCACTAGTCTACAATCGTTAATCACTATCTACAAGAGAGTATAATTAAATTTTTAATCGTAAAAATAATTATAATTTATTATGGATGCAATAAATTATTTTAACAGTTATAAATAATGTGGTAGTATTGGTGTTATAGATTTCCCAATGTATTAATATATATATTTAGTTTTTATAATCTTGTATTTTATTCCAACTGGTTAAAAGGGTTTACAATAAGTAAATTCAATGCATATGTATATATATATATATATATATATGTATGTATAATTGAAATGGTTGAAGCAAATTATCTTTCATACAAATTAATCATGTTTAATTCTTAACAAGCATAGATGTCTAATATATATGGGAAGATCTTTAATAAAGATCTTAAATCTAGATAAATCTCTAACCATATATATATTTTTACTATACAAAAACAATATATCCCAATATAGAAAGAGCTTTAATTCTACCAATTCCTCCCGCACTAGCTTTTCTAGGGTTCCCCTTAGAGGCTTCATCGGTATTGAATTTTCCAAAATCCTTAGGAGGAGGCTCCCAATTACTTGTTATATCCATATTTTGATTTCTCACATTCCCTTTAAGCCAATTTTTCTTAAAAGTGTTAATCTTCAATCTTTGCATAACTTGATCCCATATTTTGTGGAATTTTTAGGGGTGTTTAAGGAGTTGTTAGACTAATTCAACTAAGTTTTCAATGGTATTTTTCCAGATATATTGAATTTCCTTCCTTTATTGATTGAAAATATATTTGTTTCTTTCTTTATAGATTTTCTAAGGTATAATTATAGAACCCATCCAAAATAATTGCCTAATAAAATGATCAACACCCTCCTGATTAGGCCAATCCCTCCAAAGTTGTTCAAAAGTAAAAACATTAGACCAATATAATCCATGTAATATGGACATTCTCAGGGTTATGCATAGTGGCGAATATTCGCCAATTGGGTGAATATTAGGATTTTCAAAATTGGAAATTGGCGAATATGAGGACCCTCGATGTCGATCCATTCGCCTAAAATTTTCAAGACCAATTTTTTATTAGGGTCAATTTGCCATAATATATATCCAAACATAGGTATATTTGTACTCATTGGAAATATATTTTCAAGCCTAATCTAATGGTGGTATTTTTATGAAGTTATAATATGATTTAATAGGTTAAAAGTAGCTCCAAATATGACCTTACATTTTAGGGCTTCAAATACCCCAAATTTTGGTATGAATATGCTCGATTTGATTTGCTTAGGATTCTCCATGATTCACCTTGATTTTGATTAGGATTCACTATTTTTTTAAATGTATATTTTGAGTCCAACACCTTATGCATAACCCTAGATATTCTACTCCATAGCTTAGAGCCTAAGGTACACTTAATAAAAATATGGTTGAGAGTTTCCACATTCTCTTCACACATTTCACATCTAAACAAGCCATGAAAACCATGTTTCATAAGATGCTCACCAGTAAGCACCCTGCAATGCAATAAAATCCATGTAAAGAACCTCACCTTAGGCCAGAGCTTTTGAATCCAAATTTGAGTAAATATGTCATATGATTGGTTGGGATTTTTATGGCATAAGGCCAAATAACCTTGACCAACTGAATATTCACTCTTAGTAGTGTTGTTCCATCCAAAATAATCTTTATCATGGGACCAAGAGAGAGATATCATAGGATGATTTGGATATATTTTCTTTGACTTCTTATCATTTGAATAGGCCAGTCCTCAACAAGGATCCAATATCTATCAACATATAATTACCAATATGGCATCGATAGTAATTAGCAACCTTTATCCAGTTAGCTTGATGAAGCTCCTTCATCCAAGGCCTCCAATCAAGAAACAGAGTTATCAAAGGCTAGTGACCATCCCAAGAATCTATCCAAAAAATTAGCTATTAACAATTATGAATGATCCAAAATAAATTTTTCTTTATCAAATCCTCACCAATATTAAGAACCACTAAAATGGGAGAACCTTTGGTAGGCAATTGATAGCAAACAAGGTCTTTAGGACTTTTGTTCTTAGCATATTTAGCACAAATATTCTTGATCCAAAGAGCATTGGGATTATGCAAAATCCTCCAATATATTTTAGCAACTAAAGTCTTATTGTTATTAATAGTAAACTAGAAATCTAACCCCCCTTCATTCTTGGGAAGACATAAAGTATCCCATTTTACCAATGTTAGATTTTCATGATGTATGCCAAGGGATAATGCAGTCATAGGATATAAAATATGCAAAAAGGTAAGATACTAAAATGTGATATTAATATAAAGTGACAAAATTGATACAATACAGTATGGAGGAAATGAACACTCTAGAACTAATGATAAAGAACTACATTATACTCCATCACCAATCTATATGGTGATGTACCCAGTATACCTACTACTACCTACAATGATATATAATCACTCAGTATGAGGTCCTTTATATAGAATATGGACTGCTTGGCCAACACTCTACTTAGATGTACAAGGGGACACCTTGTACATTTACAATTTGCACATAGACACTTGTGTATTTATTATATTACTTGAAGTAACTTGCTAACTACCCCCTAAAATAATCTACTACTCTAGTTATGAACCAAGGGTGGTAAATTTACATGACCCAAATAATGTAATATACTCTAACACCCCCCCGTATTACATTATTTGGTTATTGAAGACTTTAGTATTCAATATGGATTTTCTTCTCTTGAATAGTCTTTGGCTTGCACTGCTATTTGATTCCTACAAAAGTAATTTTCCTTCTTTGTCCTTGCTGTATATAGAGGCTTTTGAAAAAATACTCAAAGCATTATGATAAGATCTTGAATTGTTAGAACTTGTAGTACCAATATTGCAAGAGGATTGACATATTTTTTTAAAATATGATTCACAAAATTCTATTTTATTTTTAAGAGCTTCTATCAATCCTTTTAGCTCTACATTCTTATTCTTGTAGAATTTGTATGTAAGTAATGACATATACAATATGCTTACAAAATATAAAGGAATTAGAATGTCATTCTTTCAATTTTCAAATGCTTCATTGAGTCAGGGTTGTAGATAATATTCCATGGTATCAAACTTATCGTCTAAAGCTTCATTATGAATTTTTTTTGAAGTAAGATCTAAATATGCTTCACCCTTTATAAGTAGATTCATGATTCTAATTTTTATGACACTTGCTTTTTCATTTCTAAAGGAGTTATTCATGTTATTTTTTGTTGTATTATTTGAGGTAGACATCTCTCTTAGTTTTATTTTTTCCTATTTTAGATGAATATTTTGAAGTAGACTACCTTTTGGCTCCCAAGTTTAAGATATGTGAGCCAATTGGATAAACCTTTATATAGATTAAGAGATGTGAACTAATTTGATAAAACATTTCTTAGAGTTAGGTTTTGTAGGATTTCTTATATCTCCCTAATAATTAGAATATGCTTAGTTCACCTTCTAAGTTGATTTTGTATTATTTTGAGAATAATAAACCTTTTAAGTTTTGCATTATCTTTCCCATTAAAGTATGCTTGTTTTTGTCTCCTTTGAATGAGTATGAGACAACTTTTATCTTAATTCCAACTCTATATGTAGGAAATTTATTTGCTTCTTTTACCAATAGATTAATTTTCTAAATACCAATTATATGTATATAGTTTGAAGTAGTATACCTTATATCTCCCTAATTTTTGTAATATTAGAAAATAATGGTATTTGCAATTTAATAATGATTTAATCAAGGTTGAAAACCTTATATCTCCTACTTTTAATATTGAAAATATTATATTATGTGTATGCATCTCAATAATTATTATTCTAAAATATAAACTTTCTTTATTTTCTAATAATGCTTGGTTGAATTTGTATTATTCAATGCAATAGTAAACCTTATAAAAATCACCTTATAAATCCTTTTAGATAATAAAAACAAGTAAATAACTTTTTTAATATGGGTATACGATATACATTAGTAATCCTTGTGGATTATATTTACTTGACATGTTGATCCGATGGATTTGATGGCAGTGATGACTTCTAAAATATGGTGCTAATGAGCATTCAATGATCTCTTTGACTGGTAGTGGTTTACTCTTTGAATGGTGCTTGTTTCCTTCTTGAATGGCACTTTTCTCCACCTTGAATTGTTCTTGGTCAATGTAAGTAATATCCAATTGAAGAGCATTGGAGTTGCTGGTTTATTACAAGATTTTAATGCAGGCGTACTCTTGAATGATGCACAAACTTGATTTAGCTATTTTGTATAAATGTGCTTCCACACCTTTCAATACTTGATCTTACTCTTTATTCATCATTTATTCTTTCTCTAAGTTGGGTGCTTTAAATAGAACAGAATCCTTCCAACTTTAGACAAGTATCACATGGGAGTTACAATGAAGATAGGTGTTGATATTATTTCAACGTTCATTCCTACATGCAATGATGACTTCAATAACCTCCTTAATTATTTATATAACTCCTAAAGGTAGGCACTATATTATCCCTTGATATGGCACTTAGAGTATTTGTACAAAGTTGCACTCAAGATATTTGCATGTAAATCCTTTATTAAACATTATAACCTTCCTCTTGTTTGTTCCTTCATACTATCTATTGGCTCACTTCATTTCTTTGACAACAAGTTACCATATTCTTGCATGTTATTTTGATGGCTGGCTCCAGCTATGATACACCAAGGTTATATGGAGCTTAAAATAATTGTCTTATGGTTGATTTGAGTGCTTATTCTAGGTGAATTTTCTCTCCAAGCTATGGCCTTCGGTATAGCATTTTTTCCCTTATTCTTTTATGCTTTCAATGTGTTGATTGAGCACTACATTTGTATTTTAAATAATGCCTTTTTAATAGCTCCTTGTACTTGGCTTAATAATATTATCATATCCATATTGGTATATATATATTTTGTTGTATATAAGTTCCTTCTAATGTATACCTTAATGCTACCCTTTCTCCATGTAGATATCAGTCGATAATAGTCTTATTGTGTTGATTTTAATATTCTGGGTGAATGCTTACTACTGGGCACTTGATTTGACATGGAGTAATGATGTATTTAGGCACCTTTAATATTGACCAATATGAAGTCTTCGTTGGATCTATTATCTTGATAAAAATCTACCCTTATACCTACTAATATGGCAATTGTATTTCTTCTACTAATATGGTCCTTCTTGAAGGTTTAAAAAGTGGTACCTATAATAGTTATATTTTTGCACCAATATGATAGACTATTATCTCTTAATTGTCTCACTACTCCTCACCTATCCTCCCTATCAGTCATCATCACTCCTTCACTGCATATTTACAACTTGTGAAAAATCTAATCCTAACATCTAAGAAGCTATTGGTGGTACAAAATGGGACACAAATGGTACTATTAAGGGCATACTCCTATGAATCCATCATGATTGAGATATCGATTCAAATGGAATAAGCCCACCCTACAACAACATAGCCTCATTTCATGCTAAACTCCTATCCCTCTATCATGCATATAGAGTTCTCAAAGCATCCATGGCATGACACATCTAAGCTATCTATATTTATGTTACCTTCAGGTCTCCACCACCCCTTAGTTGCTTTGCCTCCTACTATAGCCTATCTAGGTGTAACTGCATCAATCCACCCCTACAACTCAGTCCTATCTACGGAGACCCTATCTTGCTCTACCATAACTACATATATCAACACCTATAGATCATATCTATCCTCCTATAGGCTTACCCACTATGTCTACAACACATCCCTATCCTCCTATAGTATTTATCTCTTGGTCTACAACCCTACTCTCTCTAATGATCCTATTTTTTCTTTTTATATGAGTTATACCTCTAATAGCTACACTTGGTCCCCAACCTATTTGCATCATTAGCTAACTCCATCATCCTACCCCACTCCATGGTATCATTAATTAGACCCATATCCACCCCATAACTCTATAGTTGGCACCTCATCGATTTTTATCCCTAATGGCCTTGCTCCCTTATCTAATAAGTGATGTTTACATCACCTAAGTGGCTCCTCCTCCTCTTCATCTCCCCTTATGTGTGACTTTTGTGTGGTAGCCTGGTGTCATGCCTACATCATCCATGTTAGGCACTACTATGACTTCATCCACCTCTACATCCAATGGGTCTCCCTTTATGAAATGATATTTGCTTTTTATGAGGTGATTCATTGAGCAAAGTATTGATGCCTTCACTAATTATTATTAGACAACTAATGTCTAATTTTTTCACTTGGATAATTTATTAATAACAAATCCAAGCTAATGCACATAATATGCCCTTTTTGAAGTAGTAATTTCTACACTAAATTTTACCTTTAATGAAGTCTTTAGTGCACCTAGAATATAAGACACATCAAGTATCAATTTGTAGCTTCTATCACTGATTTAATGGCTACCTTCTTATTCTCCACTCCTTGGAGGAATTTTTATCTGATTGGTGGATTATATAGGCCACAATACCATGTAGGTACTAAGTTCTAAATAGTGTCTTTAAATAGTTTGATATTTGTAGATTTTTGTATCCTTGATATTTACAATAAATACACAAAATAACTCTTTAAGAGTAACTAGTTAATGAATAACTAGTATAGTGTAATGAATCAATAATACCTTCAGCTTAATGTACTTGAAAGGCAACAATAATCTCACCTTATTACTTCATTAAATAACCTCTCAAAGTAGTTTCAAATTCACTAGTGATCATTACAAATTTCTTAATGTAGTCCTCTTCTTAATAATTAGATAATATGATGAATGTATCTAACTCCTATTAATGTGCAGGTAATGAACCTAAATAGAAACTATCTTTTGCACTTTCTTTGAGGACATAAAATGCAACCTTCTATTTTTCAACTTCCAAATTCTAATAAAGTGATCAATGAAGTAATATAGTAATCCAAATTAAGTGTTCAAGTAATGAACCTTTTGCACCTAAGTTCCTTACCTTTGATGATGAATATCTTGATGAGTTGATTCAACAAATTTCTTATTTGGAATGATGGTTGCTTTCAATTGTCAATGGTCCTATTCTGCTACTCTAAAAATGTAGTAGATGATTTCAACTTTTCCTTTAGGATCTTATCCTCGAACTTCAAAGTTGTGTAGCTAGTAATGCTATATCGATTGCTATCATTTAGTAGCAAATCTATTCACTGAAATATACCTTTTTAAGGATAATATCTATATATGCTTAGATTTGGTAGGTTTATTCTATCTGAGTTCTAAATTTAAATAAGATTTTCTTCTCAGGAATTTTGAGGTCTTGAGGTCTTCACAAAATCTTCTCTCTAAAGTTTGACAAATTGTTTCCCAAATATTTATCCTTTAGACTTGTTTTCAGATGGCAATAATTGTCCCAATTCTTTCAATATCTTTAGTAGTGAATTTATCCAATGATTTCTAGTAACTTCTTTTATGGCTTATTCAATTAGGCTCACCAATTCTTCTTCTTGATACCTCTCCAAGATCTTTAGTCTCGTAGCTTCTCTAGTCTTCTTGATAAGACCTTTCCTTCAACCTTCAACTCCAAAAGTGTTTGCAATGAGATATTCTTCTTGGATATCTGGAATAATACTTTTGATAGTCCTTATCTATATCTTGTAGGGATGGAAGTTCTTCAATGAGACCTTTAATGGGTCTTATTCATCTTCAACTAGAGGAAGTCTTCTATCAGCAAAGAAGATCACCAATATCCCATCTCTCATAGAATCTTTTCTGGAGTCTTCTTCTAGTTCAATGAAGCTTCTCTAGAATATTATTCTAGTTCAAGAACTCTTCTCAAGAGTCTTCTTTAGGTTCAAGTGTACTATGGCATTTTATTTTGGATCAAGGATTATGTGACATATTCTTTTGCAATAAGGGTTTTATGGCCTTTTCTTTTACAATAAGGCTTCTATGGCCTTTTCTTCTACAATAAATATTTTTTGGCCTTTTATTATACAATAAGGCTTATGTGGATTTTTATTTTGCAATAAGGATTTTGTGGCATTTTCTTCTACAATAAGGCTTCTATGGCCTTTTCTTCTGTAATGTGCAGGTTTACAATAGTGTTTCCTTCAATTTCCTTTTCTTGCAACAAGATATTAGTAAGATGATTCTAAATCTTATCAATGATAAATCTTCACTAGTTGATTTTTCAATCTAGTGGAACGAATGTTGATTCTAGTCTTCATGATTATTTTTACAACTTTGTGGAAAGACTCTAGCCAAATGCAATCTCAAAACTTTTGGAACTAATATTTATTTTTCCTCTCTATCTCTCTTGTAGATCTCCCTAATCCTATCGACCTATTGTGGCTATGATACCACTATTAGATTTTTATGGTGTATACCAAGGAAGAATGCAATCACATGATATAAAATATGTAGAAATATAAGATGCTAAAATATGCTATTAATGGAAAGTGATGAAAATGATACAATACAATATGGAGAAAATGAACACTCTAAAATTGATGCTAAAGAACTACATTGTACTCCACCAATATATATATGGTGATGTACCCAGTATACCTACTACTACCTATAGTTATATATAATAACTCACTATGAGGTCCTTTATATATAAATATGGATTTCTTGGTCAACACTCTACCTAATTGTATAAGAGGACACCTTGAACATTTACAACTTGCACATAGACATGTGTGCATTTATTATATTACTTGAAGTAACTATCTAATTGCCCCCTAAAGTAATATAATACTCTAACAACCAAGGCCTATTTTCTTTTCTCCTTAGTACTACTCTAGAGGAACCAATGATTGATTTGATCCAATTCTTGAAGAACTACCTTTGGGATATTCAACACAACATAAACATAAATAGAAATAGATTTAAGGACTGATCTAACCAATGTAATTCTGCCCCCAAATGAAAGCCACATATTGGTCTACTTTCTATTTTTTCTTAATTCTATCAAAAAACCAATTCTAGTATTTTTTGTGTCTGTGAATATTGATAGGAATTCATAAATAAATTATCAAAATGGAGGTATTATTATATATTAATTTATCCAATACCATGGATTTGTGTCTAGGAGAGCAGTGAAATAAAATTACTTTATATTTGTCTTCATTGATCAATTTCTCGGTAGCATTAGAAAAACAACTAATGATTTGCTTACTTTTAGAAGCTTAATTAAATGTAGATTTACCTAATAGAGTAGAGTCATAAATAAATTTAATATGAGAAATATACCTAGCTCCATGAGCAATGGTAACTCCCTTAAGGGTTCTATTTTCTCTATTTTTGGTTATAGTCCTACCCAAGCATTCAACAAGAATGATGGATAAATAATATGATAAGGGAGTCACCTTGCCTAATACCTCTAGAAGAAAGTAATAGCTAATAAGGCCTACCATTTATAATAACATAGTAGTACACCGAAGATATACATCCCATAATATAATCCATCCAATCCTAAGAGAAGCCAAATTGCCTTAACACTTTAACAAGGAAGTGCTAATACACTTTGTCATAAGCTTTAGAGAAATCTAAATGAATGAACATAGATGGATATTTTTGCACTTCCATGGAGTGGATGGCTTCTTAAGCAATAACTATCTCATCCACTATTTTATGTCCTTCCACATAATCACCTTGTTTAAAAGAGGTTTCAACCTTTCTGTCATGATCTTTGTAATAATTTTTATAAGAACATTACATAAAGCTATAAGTCTAAAATTTGAGATATGATTTACCTCTTGAGATTTCGGGACAAGAGGTATATAATTTTTATTGATAACCTTCAAAATTTCTTTGGCTTTCTTGGATTCTTCCACAATTTCTAATAAATAAGCATGAAGGATATCCCAAAAATCTTGATAGAATTCAATGGCAAAACCATCAAGTCCTAGGGATTTTCCTTTTTACATTTTAAAAACCACATGTTGAAGCCCATTTATAGTAACTAGAGTAGGAAAAATAAATTTCTCCTTAGAAGTGATAAGATTAGGGAACACTTGAAGAATATTCTATTGAGAAGCCAATTCAAGAGGTGCAATAGCAAATAGATTGGAAAAGTAATTGATAACAATAAAGTTCATGCCATACCAATTGTAGACAATATCTCCATAATCAAATTTTAGGAAATAAATAAAGTTGTGATATGTTTGATTTAGAAAATATTTGTGGAAGAAATATGTGTTTTGATCTCCTTATTTAAGCCATTGGATCCTATATATTTGCTTCCATAAGAGATATTTTTTCCCATTATTTTAACTGAGTTGTGAGTCTAATTTCATCTGTAGTTCTACTTTCTATGAGGCCATATAAATAGATTTTCCTATTCAAAAATTTAAGTTGAGAAATATCTTCAAGTTTTTTTATCGGACATCTCCAAACTCCTTCCAATTCCAAATCTTGATTTTGGATTCAATGTATTGCAACCTTTTAATAAAACAAAACATCTTAATTCCATACCTTGGTTAACCTTCCTTCCACCATTTCTACACTTTTAATCTAAAGGAACTATATCTAAGCTACATTAACTAAAATAAAAAATGCAAGAAGCTCATATTGGGTTTCCAAATTTCCACCATGATTAGCTAGTGATCTGAACCAACATTGTTAAGAGTATTCACCTTAGGAATGTGACCATGGATTAATAAATTGGTATAAAAAAATAACCTATAAAATATCTCCATGATACAATATAAATATTACCTTCTATTAGACCAACTCATAAGGTCATTATCTAGTTGGATGTCCGCAAGATGAAGGTTTACAATATATTCACTAATGAGGTCAGTGTTTTTGTTCAAATTTCTATTTACCCCTATTTTCTCATCTAGAGAAAGGATGGTATTGAAATCTACTTCAATAAATATCTAAACTTTACGAAAATGAGAGATAATATAAGTTATTTTCTTCCACTGTCTTCTATTTTCCTCTAAATTAGTCAGAGCATAATGGTTATGTAAAGAATAATCTGATTAGAATGTCTACTTTGAATAGCTATAGCTAAAATACCCAAATTTCCAACCATATGGTGAATAACTACCTCTTTTGGGTTCCAAAGGTAAGCAATACTACCAAAAGTCCCTTGAGAATTGAGGGAAGCAACCTTTTCAGTTGGCTAGATTTTACTAGCAATTGAATCCATTTCCTCTATTAGCATATTTGTTTCCTAAAGGAAAAGAAGATGTTGATGGTTTATCTGAATCATTCTTCCAATTTTGTTTTGTTTTGAAAGACTCCCATTGAGTCCTCTAATATTCCAAGTGATGATATTCATTAATACCAAGGCTAAAAAAATTAGTAAAGACATTAATATTACCTTCCTCTAAAATATTTTTACCTTCTTTTACCATATGATGTTGATTGGTCTTCCAATTTATGTTTTGGTTGGAATCGATATTTAGTTTTTTTCCCTATTTCTTGACTTACCCCAATTGAATTTTGGATGGCTTCTATCCTCAAGGAATGTGTGTCCAAATCCAAAGTGTTATTGTAAGGTTTAATAGAGTCTATATTGGGATGTATTATTTAAAGTGTAAATATTTAAAATATTGTTTTTCTTGTGTATATTTCCTCTTTCCTATTTAAAACCTTTAATTTTATATTTTTTCTTTGATTCCTTCCATGCATATTTAAATTATGTTTTAAATATTTTTGTCTCCATTATTTTATCTTCCTCACCTAGGACATCATTTGTTGAAAGAATTTCAAAAATAGTAGCTTATAACTTTGATTAATCCTTTATAACTAGTTTTTTTCTGAGTGTTATTCTTCTTAGGCATTTGGAAACATGCTAATTTTTTATCCTATTTTTTTTATCTAGAATTTTATTTGGGCAGACACTAGCCAAATGACCATATTCATGGTAAATTCTAAAATAAAAAGGAATTATCTCATAGTCCACCACTTGCTCCCAATTGTCCTTCCCAAATTATAATAATATCTTTTCAGATAGGGGTTTTTCAAATTCCATTAAAATACAAATTCAAACATAAATAATATGTTCAATTTTCTAGTATAATTAATAGTCATCATAAAAGTTCCCAAAGAGTTTACAATTGAAGAAAAAATAGTTTTATTCTAGAATTCAACTAGGAGGCCAAAGAGTCTAACCCACATGATCTATAGAAGGTATCTCTTATTTGGCTTTAAATTTAGTATGAAAGGGTTCATGAAAAGACCCACCCTTCCAAAGAACTAGATACACCCTTGAAATATTTTCTCTCTATCTTCATTATTAGAAAATAAAACAAGAAAATAATCATTTGGATAGATAGATATTTGTAGTTCACCTTTTATTTTCCAATTTTTTGTAGCCCAAACATTGAAATCAGATAGGCTCAGATGAAAATTAAAAAAACAATAAATTAGTCCTCTTTTACTAGATATTCTATGCTAGTATAAATTATGCCCATATCGAGCTTAATAATTGAAGTTCCATCAGCTACTCTAACACATCCTAACTTAGTTTTCCTAGGATCAATATCCTAGGATAAATATTAGGCATTATTAGAGGTTTACAGGAAACCCTAATATTAATGGTAGCATTAGGTTGAGGCTATCCACCATGGAGGGAATCTGTAGAATTTATTTTTGGGGTCAAGTCTTTGAAATCCTTGCCATTGAAAGGGGTTTCCACATTGATTTATTTTAATAATTCTCCTTACTGCTAGATTCACTTAAGATCTAAACCATTTTTTGATCAGCTACTTGAAACTTATTTTGAGATGTCTTTAGTCCATGTCTTGGAAATTGAGAAAAGGTATAATTTTCATTTTTTTTTTGTGCATAAAATTTTAAGTTGTTGTCAATCAAGTTCATAGCATAAATATCTATTGAAAGATATATTTCTAACCCATATTGGGTCCCCTACAACATATCCTATATAATATTGGGTACAAACCATAAAATTGTTGGTCGTTAGGGCCAATAGACCCCAAAAAACAACCTTTGGAGCTTCTCACACTCAACACATATGAAACCCTCATACAATTTCTCTATATCAATAATCAAATCACATGAGCTCAAATGGTTACAAATGTGGGATCTTAATGTGGAGACCTTTGTTGAAAAATTACAAGGTAAAATAATATTACTATATGGTTTATTGAAATACTTTACTAAATAATCATGATGCACTATAGATGGTCATTATTTTAATCACGTATAACCAAAAAAAGTATCAAATATTAATATTAATATAATTAAGTTCAAATTACAAGAATAATCCATTATGAAGAGTAGAGAGACGATTAAAAATAAGAGAAGACATCAATAATTTTTTTATATGTAAGGACTTATAATGTGAGGTAAAATAGTCCTAACAAGGACACCATAACGGAAAAAGGTATTAGGTTTTCCTGATGGAGACCCAATTTAATTCATAGGAATGGTGGCCTTGATATGCCCCCAAATTTTCAACGTATTCAAAATAAGTAATGTGAGGTAAAACCTATGGTGTTACCATGTCAAACAAAATTGTATTAGCTAATTATATCCATAATTTTATATAAAATATCATAACTATTTAGCTATATCATTCAAAAATATGATTTAAAATATTGAGTTACTTTATAATTCCATAAAAAGAAACAAAAAATGAAGTTGTTTTCCATTAAATATTACTTTTCATTGTAACATACAAATATGCATATGAGGTTAAAATATATTAAGTATGTTCATTATCTTCAAGTAGCCTTATATAATTCCATTTGAATTCAGAGGATATCATAAATAAATTACTCAGTGGGTTTATATTATTATAATGGTTTGGATACTATGGTTTGAATAAGTAATATTTTATCAAAATGTTTGAATGTGAACGATCATCCTATTAAACCATGACTGAATGGTTTGTTCATACAACAAGATAGTAACATTTGTACCATATATGACATGTAATTTATATGTTATAAACCAACACCATAAATTTTCAATCAGATTCGACATGAAAGAGAGTATAATGTCCATAGTAAAATGATCCCTAGAGTCAAAATTCAGTTTTTTAATGAAGTATAATCTTGCATTGCTATAATTTTATAATGAGGTAATATATACAAAGAAAAAGTTGATTTTTAAGCAAGGATATGCCCATTCAATGTACTAAATAGACTCATACAACAAAGTTTGTAAAATATCAAAATGGCTTGATGTTAGATGAGATTTTATACATGAAATGCCTCATGAACATTAACACTTTATCTTTATATGAAAAATTAAATATCCTATAATAGGAATAAATCTACTTACATATTGTAGAGAAAGAAAGTATATAGAAAATTTTCAAGTTCAAAGATATCATAGCAAATTCCATGTTTTTAATATTCAAATTTGGTTCATTAATTAGTCAAATATGTGTAAAAATTTATTAGTATCTTTTACCAAGATATATCAAGATATCTTATATGTGAATAAAAAATCTACACTAGATCAACTAATAATACCCATTCTTGACTATATGATTATAGTACTATGGGTACTTTTTGAACAATACCCACATGCACTTCAATGAAAAGTGCAAAGGATCACATTACAGACTCAAATAGATAAATAAAGAAGAGGATGAGCACTTTTGGCTTAAGTATGCTAGAGACGGAGAGAAACAAATATTTTTCCCCCTAGAGGAAATGGACTAGCATAAGAAAGTTGTCACCTAGTGATAAAATTTGACTAATTCCTAAGGGCATTAGAAATTGTGTACCTCATCTAACAGTAAATAAGTATTGAAAAACCATTTCCTAATAGTTTGCAAGAGAAGAGAAATAAATTTCTAAGTCTTGAACCTATTGGAGAAACTTCCCTAGAAGTTGAAGTAGACAGGTACCAAAAACCCATCACTTAATGGCATACAATGGAGACCTCTAGATTTTTTACCCCACATAAGAGAGAACTAGGTACAAAAAATCCATCAATACAAAAGTTATGATAGCTTGCACAATTCAAGTGCTAAAATAAACCAAATCTAGAAAGCACCAAAACTATTATACCATGCATAAGCAAGTATGGGTACAAAAATTTTGTTGGCCAACAAAAAAGGGGTAAAAAAATATAGAAGTTCACTAAGTCTTGAGGCTATTGGAAGATCTATACCAGGACTATAAATGGGTGGGTACATAAAATTTGTCACATACCAAAAGTATGAATGAATATTTTGTTATGTTTTGAACCCACCAAACATTATGTACCTCGTATAGCAAAAAATGGGTACCAAAATTTTATTGCTCAATAGCCTTCAAATAAAATGCCAAGGTTGGGAACAATCAAATATCTTGCCCCCTTGGTAGACATATATGGGTACCAAAATCCTATCTCCAATCCATGAATAACACATACATCTAAGTATTAGGATTTCTAGAAGATATGTACCCAGGCTATCAATGGATGAGTACATAAATTTTATCACCTATTAAAAGTAGAAATGATAAATTGATCAAGTTCTAAACCTACTGAAGAATTTTCCCTATAATTTGAATATACATGTACCAAAAGCTTGTTTATCATCAATGAAGAGCAAAAGCAAACATAAAATTATCTAAATCTCAAGAGCACCATAAATTTTGTACCAAGAATATATAGGGAGAGATACCAAAAGTCTATCACCCAATGGTGAGCAAATGGAGAAAAATGTAGAAGTGCCTAAGTTTCAGGATTTCCAAAAGATGTGTACTAGGACTAGCAGTGTATGGGTACAAAAGGTCTATCACCCAATGATAAAGAATGGAAATTTGGTTTTCTTGAACCTATGAAACATTATGTACCTCATCAAGCAAAAAATGGTTCTCAAATTTTTATCACCCGATAACCTACAAAGAAAGCACTAGAGATTTTGTACCAAATAGGTAGGGAGAGGTACCAAAATTTGGTCACCCACAAGCAATGTAGAAGAAATGGTACACAAGATCCATCATTTTCTTAGCAACCCCATCATACACTTGGCCGTCATGGATCAACGAAGGTAGGACAAATATAATATCTAGCAATAATTTATCATTATGTGGCTGGCTACCATATCATTTTTCCAATAAGGTAGGATCACACATTAGATAATTCAACAATAATATCTCTACCTATGTGCTTGTGTGCATATTAATGGTAGCTTAATAGAAGTGTTAGATAGGGATCAACAAACCATACACAGATAATAAGACCACTACAACCTAATATAAAGCAAATTATAGCCACAATAAGCCAAAACCAAGAGGTTACAATAAGCATACCACTGAGTAGCTTAACAAACAAGCTCTGACATAACCATAATCCACCTTTGAGACAGTGATGCCCTGATAACCAAATTTATTGTAAAAAGCTATAAATACTAGAATGTAGGAATTTTAAAATATTGGATCTTAATATTTTACAACTTACATGTATGGAAGCAAATTGCAAATAGAAATACAAGTTGGATTATTTTTTGGCCTCTAATTCATTTTCTTGCAGAACATATATGGATGAATGGTTACTTATTTTTAATATAGGCTAGTTGAATTAGCATAGTATTAATTCTTCTCTTTGGATTTGTGCATGTGTTCATTTTATAGTTTTGAAAATCATAATCCATTGGACTACAAAATATATAAGATATTATTCTATAGTTGATAAAACTAACTATTTTGTTATGTAATTTGGTTAAATTCTTGATTGCATAGATTTTATATTTCATGCATTTTTATGCGGTTTAACTTGCACCATTTATAAATTCTAGATTTAGCTTCTTTTGTCTCTTTTAGCACCCTTTTATCCTCATATTTTAGGAACATCTAGTTAGGAATTCATAGTAACCAAACTCCTATGAATATTGACCACTGAAGCCTCATGACTTATAGGTCATTTAATGTTGGTCAAGGTCCTTGGGCGCACAATCATACTATAGGTATATTTTTAGACTAATAGTTTTTGGTACACCAAGTGGGATAGGATCCCACTATCTATATAAATTAGAGTTTTGGTGATACTCTATTTTACAATATCATTTTCAATTACCTAGAGACTCCATGTAAATTCAAACTAGATCTATTTTAATTTACCTTTAGCAACCCTACTACCTCGTCACTTTATACAATATCACAATATAGGCGGCTAGAGGATTGGATGAACCATTAGAATTCCTAGAACTATCTCTCCATCCTCATAAAAAACAAAATTATATTACTCCTCTTGAATCATCACCTTCTTCAAATCTTACAAAAGAGAAATACCCTAAATATCACACTTCATCAATGTTAGTATATGCTTCATTACCAATGGATCAAAATCAGAATTAGAACCTTCATAACTACCCAACCTAGAACCATACATGGCCTCTAAATTTATCCATCCAAAATCTAGTTTCCCAAGTAATACTAAAAATACAACCAACATATGATGGCATTTACAATACTACTTGTAAACTTTGTTAAGATGCATCACTGGCCACCATAAATAATATTTAGAAAGAAGATGTCATGATAAGACTATTAGTCATATCATTGAGAGGAAAAATGTTGTACTCGTAAAAAACCTTGTCAAATCAAACTATAACTATGTGCGATGAATTGGATAGAAAATAAATGAATTTTTTAATGAGTAAGCAAACTCATTCTCTCTACTAGAATAATTCACCATGATATAAATACACCCATATGAGGAAGAGATAGAATTCAAAATTAGGTTTAGTTGGACATGGAAAAGAGTACCCTAGGGTCTTAGGCCAACTGATGAACAAGCCATGTATTATTATTGTAGGGCCTTCTATTTAGACTTGGCTATGGATATAAGTTAGTCCAATGTGCTTACATTCTCTTAGATCTTCCAAGAAACATTGAAGATCGAGAAGGATTTAATTGCTATAATAAGGTTACCTCCAAAATTGATAATCCCAATATTCCTAGAATTACCTCAGCAACAAGTACAAAATTATATTACACATATTTCCTTTCCAACTACCATTCCTCCCATAAAATTCCCAACATGGCCAATTACACCAATTACTCATACACCTCATGCACATCATATAATACCATTGTTGCCACCACATTTTTCTCTTATTGCATTACTAGCTCCTAATTCTTAAATATTTGTCTTGCTAGAGATGGTCATAGCCATGAATAATATAACCAATAAAGTTACTACCATGAAAATGAGGGAGCTGATAGATATTTTAAACCAAGAATATTTTTGTTTATCACAAAATATCAAGCAACTTCTACTAGCAAGCCTATGAAAAATCTAATAAAATATACAAAAATCAAGAAGGTGAACCTTCCACCTTAGGCTCTAATTCAAAATACTAGTGTTAAAATTGCAATGAACCACATGGTGAAAGCTCATGCATGATTCACAAATATCACATCCAAAAAATTACCATTGATAATGTAGAAAGGGCTCAGAAAGGTCAGGTAAATATGACAATGGAAATGGACTATATTTTTAGGATACCATATGTTGATCAGGTATCAGTCCTAACAAGATCAGGAAAGAAATATTTTCCAATTGATCCTAAAGTAATGGATCCTTTTAAAATACATTCTGACACAAAATGCCATCCAAAGAGGGATGTCCCTTAGATTTCTCCAACCCAAAATCTAGTTCAACAACAACAACAACTCACAAAAGAAGATGAAACCCAAGAGCAAGCAAGAGATAAGCTAATATACCCTTATCTGACTAAGCACTAAAGGAGTGAGGCTACTCAATAATACATGAGTAAGTATGATGAATTTACAAAAGAACATAAACAACAACCTAATATTGCTAGTTTCAATATTATGGAGGAATTAAAGAAGACTCCATCCAAAGCTAGGATGTATGATTCACTACTTATTCCAAGATAGATTGACCTATTGTAGGATTCACTCAATTACATAAATATTCAAGGAAATAATTAGGTAGAGCTTTATTTATCTCAAGGCTATCCTACATTTACAAAAAAAATAGACCATCTCCATTTTATATTTTCTTATGGATGAAGGGATGGGTGATCCAAAATTGTATGATAGACTCTATAGTATCTACCACACTAATTCCCAAAGCAATTTGTGAAATCATGGGCATGGAATATGCAATGATTAGTCCTAGTGCTCTATAGTTGGATTACACACCTATAAAATAGTAGGTGTAATCAAGGATGTGCTCATGGTGTTGCATATATTACCTCAGATCACTATTATCTAGGACATTGTGGTAGTTGATTTGGAACCTTAATTTGGTATGTGTATATCAAGAGAGTTCACTGCCAAATTGGGTGGTTATTTATTTATTACTCACATGGAAATCCAATTTTAGGGAAAAAGAGTCAAGATATTTTATAATAAATCATATTCCTTCTATATAGATAAGATTGAACAATAATATCAGTAAGCCAACACAATTAGCATAATGATTAAGTGGATATTATGGAGGAAGTATTGGAGGATCTTTACTAAAGATCAATTTTCTTTGAAGGACTTCAATGTTATTATTGAGATAATAATTGGCACCTAATCGGTCATGAAGCCTAATGAAAATAAAAATGTAGCTCCAATAGGCCAAATTCCCCAAAAAAACCAAATATGAAAGTTCTTCTTTGATAGAGCTAGATGTAAAAAAGGTATCGAGGTAGGCATAGTGTTGATATCACCTATAGGAGTAGAAAAGGTATTTTCATATAGGTTCACATGGAGTTGTACAAACAATGCAATAGAATATGAAATACTATTCCTAGGATTAAAGAAAGGTGAAAACATGGAGATCAAACAACTACAAATATTTGGTTATTCAGCTATAATAGTCAATAAAATTATAGGAAGTGCATCAGAAAACAACACTATCTCAAATCCTACAAAAATAGAGTATATTACTTACTAGAGGCTTTTGAGGCTCTGAATATCAAGGTCATCCCTAAAGAGTAGAACACCCATGCTAACATATTAACATCTATGGGATATAATTTATACCTAGTATCTAATATCATACATAAGTAAAAAATAATGAGGCTTGTGTATAGGCCTTCAATGCCTGATAAGAACACCTTTTGGCAAACATTTGATATTTATGAACAAGTTATTAATTTTCTAATTCAAGAAATAAATTGCATAGATGATCGACTACCTAAATAGGATGAGGAAAATGAATTGATTTATCTTAATAACAATCACATCCCAAAAGTATTGATAATGTTATAAATCTTATTTAATGGCAGTGACTAGTCAGCTACTCACAATATTAAGATTGATATCTAGAACTACAAGGATGTATAAATTGAATTGAGAAAGAACACCAAAATTGGTGTACATTATTTAGAGAAATAAGTCAACAAAATTTTGGGTTTATGCAAATAATTTAATGATAGAAGAAATAACCATTGAGCTCATACCAGATGCAAAAAATTCTTGGTAGAATCCATGACCATTAAATCCCAAGATAGAGGCCCTAATGAAATAAGAACTACTAAAGTTGTCAAATGCAAAGATTATATACCCAATCAAGCATTCTACACGGGTGGCCAACCTAGTCCTGATAAGGAAGAAGAATGTAGACATCCATATTTTTCTGAACTTAAAGAACCTCAATCAAGCTTCTTTGAAGGACCACTATTCTCTTCCATAAATTGATCAGATTATACTTTACTATAGCTAGAGCCAAGATATTCTCCTTGCTGGATGGATTCTTCATTTTTAACCAAATATTGGTCAAATATGAAGACCAATACAAAATAGAATTCACCACCAATTGGGGTACCTTTGTATATCAATGGATTACTTTTGGCATGCCCAATGCTAGTTCTACCTTCTAGAGAGCTATGGATTCAGTATTTGGAGAGTTAGTAAACAAGATAGTAGTCATCTATTTGGATGACATGACTATGTTCTCTCATGAAAAGGAGAAACATGTAGAGCACCTCTGGTTGGTATTTGCAAATGTAGGGAATTTGAGGTTTCATTAAACCCTAAGAGATGAATTTTTGTAAGAGAATTTGCTAGGATATGTTGTGTCCAAAACAAGGCTAGCTATTGACCCAAATAGGGTAAAATCCATTCTAACCCTTCCTCTACCACTAAAAAAGAAAGGGATAAAATCATTTTTTGGGCATATTAACTTTATACATAAATTCATTAAAATTTTGCTCAAATAGTTAAGCCCATGACTAAGATGTTGAAGTAAGAAGTGGGACACATATCCAAAAGAATGCTTTCAATAATATTAAAAAATATCTTAAGCCCTTGTTATCATTAATCTGGACTACTCTAAAGACTTCATCATTGATGTATTGAGGTAGAAGAAATTTATGTTGTTGTACTTACTTAGAAAAGGGAAGAAAATAATCAATGACCAACAGCTTTCCTTAATCAAACCTCGCATGACCATGAAGAAAGTTATAATTTTATTGAGAAATAGGTTTATGTAGAAATGAAATATTAAAGAAGTTCAGGTATTTTATTTCTCATAGGAAAACCTTGGTATATATAGTGCATCCAAATATCCAAAAATTTGTAATTCAAGTAGATATGAGTGATAATAAAGTTGGTTGAGTAACCAAAATTCAAGAATATGATGTTGAAACAAAGCCAACCAGGATAATAAGAGGTAGGGATCTATATCAATAGTTAGCAAAATTTGCATTACAAAATACCAATATGTTGAATGGGGAAGAACAATATATTGAGCCAAAAGAGGTACAAGTGCAACTAGATACTTGGATTAAGCAATTTATGAACTACTTCAACTCAAGAAGATGTTTGGATGGCCTAACTACATCTGTAGGACGGAGATATAGATTATAGGCAAGGAAGTATGTACTAATTGAAGGTATCCTGTACTGAAAAACTTTAATAGAGTGTTATTGAGATTTTTGCATCCAAATAAGATGAAATAAGTAACTTGAGAGTTTTATTATGGTTTTTTTAGGAGGTTACTACTCTAAATAGACCATTTTAGCAAAAAACCTAAGATTCAGATACCATTAGCCATCAATTTTATTATATGTATTCAAATTTTCTAGAGCATGTGATAATTACCAAAGGTTTATGGAAAAAATAAGAATTTGGCAATGCCTCTTTAACCAATAATCATAGAGGAACCCTTCCAATAATGGGGGTTATATTTTATTGAAATGATAAATCCTAATTCATCAATTGAACATAAATACATCTTGATAGTGATGAACTATTTCACTAAGTGGATAGAAGCTAAGGCCACTAACAACACTAATCAGGACATGGTGATTGACTTCTTGGAAAGGTTATGTTGGACGATACATATGCCCACTTTGTAAACATATACCAAAAACTAGGAGTCATTCAAGATGTCCTCTCTTGAAAAACATTAATCAATCTCCCCAAGGTTCTGGTAAGGTTGGTCTAACCTAGTTGACTCATTCTATCAAATTATTTAGTAATTTAAAGGAAAGTAAAGAAAAATCTAGAATATTTCAAGGTCACACATAACTTTTACAAGGGCGAGTGATTAATTCATATTATTATAACTTAAATAAACAAAAATTTTGATTCAAATTTTCGTGTAATCATCAAAATATAAGCATTAACTTCAAATATTACTTCTAGAGAATGTAGAAAAGTAAGATTCCTCACTTATTGCCTTAAAATTATCATTGATATATCGTCCATTGCATCATATCTATAAAAAATTATAGCACATAACAATAATTTTTTTGAAAATTAAATATTATATCACATAAAATGAGCTTTAGAAATGAAATTCAACTAATATAATCCTTATCTAGGCAAGTTAAAAAAAATAAAAGGGAAAGGGTTAGGGTAAGAAAGAAAACAAGCTAGTGTATCTTGAAGACTTATGCTAAAAGTCATTGAAGCAATAAATTATGAAATAAACCAGCTTTATCTCAATCATTCTTTGCACAACTAGAGATCAAAGTAATGCCATATTCAAAGGGGATATAGACAACACACTAAAATTGACTCAAATGTAACCACCATCATCATGCATAAATTACGTAAAAAAATCTAGCATATTGTATTTATTAAAATTTTCAATAAGTACATTTATATTTGCTTGCATCAGATGATTGTAGGGATAAATCTCCAAGTACAATGATAGGGGTAAAAAATTCCACCAACTACAAAGAACTTTTTTAAAATTGTCTATCATTGTAGTGGAATCCAACATTTTGGAATGAGGTCTCAATGTCTATTTATAGCCTTACAATTTTAGGTTTCCAATGCTTTATAGTGGTGTTTCAATGGTTTATAGTTGTATGGATGAGTTGTCTATTTGATATGTCTTCAACTGAGAGGATGATATATACAATTTAGTATTTTATTGGTCTAGATATTCAATTCTAGCCATGATTTTTTAACTATTTTGGTATCTTCTCCTTGAAGCTAACTGAGTTGAGTTGTCATGCACTAACTGGTCAAAATCAGGTCTAGATTCACTATATTTCTTCTAAGCTTTCTTTCAAATGTTTAGTTGGCCTTCCAATTTATCAATGTTTGCTTTATCCTCCTTTGCTTCTCGTTCATTTTTTATTTTATTTGCCTGCAATACATAATAAACATACATCTCAATTCAAATTTATATTTTGTGGGAAAATTATTCAAAATATCCATTCTAATTATCATATTATTAGTATTTTTATTTACTTATTTATTTATTTATTATTATTATTATTACTAAGGCTTGTGATTATTAAATTTTTATTAATTGATTTTATAAATTTTAATTTCTTTTAGTTTTTAATATCCAAAGTATTAATACTAAAGTTCCATGTTTTAATTTTAATTTCCATGATATTGAATTTAATACCAAAGCCTTATCATCATTAAAATTCGAAGGTCTAAGTCTGAGGGTCGTACCTTATGTATGCCAAAGGTTTTTGGTGGTATTTATCTCCCTTTGCTTTTAATTTTTAGATTCAAAATGCTAAGGTTGAATGGTCCAATGCTTAGAAAATATTTCAATTAAATCATTATCCACCTAAGATATTTATCCAAAAATTGTGTGGATTTATTGTATTAAATTTGGCCTTAATAAAGGGTTATTATCCACTAGTCTTGCATAATGGTTAATGAAATATTATTAGCTATTTAATCAAGTTTATGAAATTAACTAGTGAGCATATCCGAAAATGTGAGCCATCAGATTAACCATGGGACTGTGTATCATCCAATATATCAATTATTTAACATATTTAGTTAGCTCATTTGACCTTTGTTATCTTTCAATTATTTCTAACAAAATGTGACATGCTCGACACTATACTTTTGACATCTTTTGACGTTTATTTTTCTTTTATTTTTATTATATTTTATAAGCTTTAAGTGTGCTTTAATATTTGATAAATTTTGATCAATGCATACCATAAGATTAAAAATGGATGCATGCATATAATTTATGTTTATGAAGTTTCTAGGGTTTTTAGCATAAGGGAAATATCACCAAATTAAATAAGACATATTTTAAATTAACGTGTGCTCTTGGATATGAATTTGATCAATGCACTCCATTCATTTTAACAATATGTTCAATGTTTATCTCTTTGACTGTAAAAACTTGGACTTGTCAAAGGGTAACAACTAATATTTAATGCATACCACATGATCTTAAGTCAATCAATGAGTACCATCAAGATGAAGAAATTTGCACAGTGTTTAACATAAATAAGCAATGATATAAATACTGGGTATGATTGCTTTATTGGATACGTGCATACCCTCAGATCAAGGCTCTATTAGTGCACTTCACATATTTATCTAGATATGTACGATGTTTAAGCATTTGACTATCATAGAATTGGGATATTTAAAGGATTATGAATAAGAATTAATACCTATCATTTACTTATTTTTGTTTAATGAGGACTCATGGGGACTGTTCACCATGATGAAACCTACACGAACAATATATCTTGAAGGGGTGGGTGAACCAACTTAGGATTATTTAAAATTTTTAAAGGTTTCTCATTTTTGGACTTGGGAAAATCAAATAGGCATTAGCATGACTTTAGGAATTTTAAGGGTAAATAATTATCTCATAGATGTTTGGTAGGTGATGTCATGACTTAACTTTGAAACTTTGGTACCTAGATGATTTTGTGATTTATTTTATTTGAATTCAAATATATTTTAGAACTATTTTTAGTTTGAATTTAAAGAAGGTGAATGAAGGAAGAATATTTGGCAAGTTTATACTTTTATACTTTAATAAACGTTGGTTTCAAACCTGATTTGGTATAGGATTTATCTTATTGATGTCATCATGTTCTGGATGGTACTGAAATATGACAAAATTTCAAAGTGCCCAAAAATTTTATAATTTTTTTATGCTTCTAAAATGGCCAAATGGGTATTTGAAACAACTAGAACAATTTAAAAATTAATTATGGATCAAGAGATATAGCCATTTGAAGTTCCAATACTTTTAAGAAAATTAGGGTTACTTTATGATATTTTTGCCAAATTTCGTAAAACATTACTATTGGGTATGAAAGCATAGTATCATTGTAAAGATAATTTCAATATCTATCCACTAGGATTTGAATCACCTAGAAAAAGTTATGGCCATTTTAATTTTACATCAAATTGTAGGGCAAAAGTGACGAAATTTAAACAACCCTAAAATGAAATTTAATTATTTAAACCTTTGAAACTCAAATTTTTTGAAATATTCAATCCAAAATAATGCAACTTATATGCAAATATTTTCAAAATATTTAATTTAAATCAATGCAGCTAAATCTCATCCTTCACAAATGTTTAGATGCAAGCAATTTTAAAACCTTAATGTGAGCAATGTAAGCAATTTCAAATTCTTGATGTAAACAAAAAATCAAAATTAAAACCAAAGTCTCAAGTGGGTTCCCAAATTGGGGTAAGTTGTGCAATGGTAACAACAAGTTGATCATAAGGTTTGAAATTCTAGCCACTATTATTTTAGAAAATATTGGATCCTTCATAGGTACCAAGACTATTGATTTCGTAAGAAAATATGACATCTAATGGAATTCATCTTCAAATTACTACCCCTAAGGGAATGGTCTCATAGAATCTAAAAAAAGAATTTATTAAAAATAATTAAGCATAGTATTGAAGATAACCCTAGAAGTTGGCACCTATTGTTAGATCAAGCATTGTGGGTTGATCATATCACAATTAAGAAATCACTTAAAAAACATCTCTTTATGCCAGGGTTATGCATAGTGGCAAATATTCACCAATTGGGCCAATATTTGTATTTTTAAGAATTCAAATTTGCTAATTTGGGGGACCTAAATGTCAGATCTTTCACCCATTTTTTTTGTAATTATTTTTAGGTGTGGTTTCACCATGCGTTGATAATAGTATTATGGATTTTTTTAAAATTCACCATCAATCCTGCGTAAATGGAGGACTTTTTCATGATAAAATTTTAAAATTTCTAAATTATCTTGCCCAATTTGCCAAGTATATCACTATATATAATTAACACCTTAGTGATACTTTTTCATTTTCAGACCCTGTTCTACAATAGATGGATATTTTGACCTAGTTCTACACCAGATCAGACTCATTTCTATACTAGGTCTAGCCCATTTATGTACCAAATTAGATCCATTTATCTACCAGATCAAACCCATTTCTATACAAGATGAAACCCATTTTTGCACCAAACTAGATCCTATTCAATACTAGACAAGATCGAACCCTATTCTACACTAAACCAAATCCTATTTAGCACCAGACAAGACCAAGCCTTGTTCTACATCAGATTGAACCTATTTTTCTTTTTTATTGATAAATACTTCATATTAATGAATAATCAGAGAATACATCATCATAGCAACACTACATTAGTTTGAGAATGAGTAGTAAATAATCAGATCTAACACTTTTGTCAATTCTAATACAGTCCTGAATAATATTAGACCTAAACACCTTAAGTTGACTAGAAACAAGCTCAGCAACTTTCCTAACAGTAACAACAACCGACACCTCCTCATTTTTAAAAATCATACTACATCTATCTTTCCAAATATTGAACAAGATAGAGAGTCTGATAATGTGCCAAAATTTCCTTCTGTGGCTTGCACATTCAATGGAATATCCAAATAACAATGTCTTCCACATTAGTTGCCCATGAACAATATTGTCATACAACTAGACTGTCTTTCTTCATACATTTATCATTCTCAAACATTCCCAAAAAATATGCTTAATTTTTTCATATTTTCCACAGCTTGAACAAGCATCCGATGCAAGCATCCATTTGGTTAGATGAGCCTTACTATGAATACCTTGCATAATAAATAACTAGGCAAACACCTTCAACTGCATAGAAACTTGGAACATCCACACCCCAACGAGACGATTCTTCTATTTTTTGCAAGAACAACTCAAACCCCATCTAACGTTTAGAATGTCACCAAACGGGATTCTAGGAACCATCGAATGATAAATATTAGAGTATTTAAAACACCAAATTGGTTTTCCATATTTCTACATCCAATCCTTCCAAATAGGACCTACAAGACCATTGGAAAGCTTGTACATTTTCTCCATCGAAAAAAGACTTTGCATTTGCTATACTGCATACCTATCGAAGGACTTCAGTTTAAATTTAACAACCAACTGTTGCCATAGAGTCCAAATACCAGTATTTCCATCCCAAAGATCTGTCCACTTGAAAATTCCCTTCTTACCAAGTCTCTTGCCTAACAAGGTAGGCATATATGCTGCATACGTCCCATTTTTTTCCAAAGGCAAATCACTTTGGAGTAAAGAGTCCAACCCCATATATCATCCAAAAAGTCCCATTTAACCAAGCCGACTACATCTTTTCAAGCCTCCCATATTCTTTTAATTAGGATGTAACCTCTAATTTTAAATTTCCTAGGGTGACCAACAATATCTTCAAAACTAAAAATTTCCCTTGACTCCGTCAATATTCACACAGTTCTTAATCTGGTGACGCAACAATCTTTGCCAGCCAAAATCACCCTCCAAACACCTATTGATCCACTTAGAAGCAAGAACCTTACCTTGAACTTGGATGTTGAGCAACCAAAGGCCACACTCCTTAGGAATAGTACAATACTTCCATGCAACTAGAGGAACCCGTCTAGAGCCATCCATATTTGCCCATAAAAAATTCCTAATACAGGTCTCTAGTATTCTATATTGAGTAGGGTTTGGAAGCCAATAGGAGGAATAGTACATGTTTCTCGTCTGAAGAATATTACTTACCACAGTCAGTTTCACTGCAAAGGAGATCATCTTACTTTTCTAAATTTGAAATTTTTTCTCAAATATGCTCATACACCAATCCCACATAGATTTAAGAGAAACCCTTCTACCAAATGGGATGCCTAAATATCTAACAATATCTCCATCCCCAATTTTATGCCAACCTGTATGAATTTCTTCAGGCAAGGACTTAGCTCCTACCAACCAGTAGTCAGATTTAGTCTAACTAACCACAACACTAGAAGCAAGACAAAACTTACTAATATAATCATGTAGGCCAACAATCGAGTCCTTATCTATATGAATAGTCAAGAATGAATCATCTACAAAGTGGTTGTTCATACGATGACCACAAAAAATAGTAATTCCTCTAATTTGACCAACCAACCTCCTTATTTATACCATATAACCCAAAGCATCAACGAAAAGAACAAAAAGAAGATAAGCCAATGGGCAACCCTGTCTGATAAATCTGAACAACTGAATGTCTTCTAAAATTTTACCATCAACCACCACTCTAGCCGAGGCTAAGGAGAAAAGCATTTGTATTTTTTGAACTGATGTCCTATTAAATCCAAGCTATTGCAACATATTAAAAATAAAGGTCCAATCCATTCTATCATTAGCTTTATCAAAATCAAATTTTAAGAACAAATCATGTTGATTCAACTCCTCTGCCCAATCCATAGCTTCCCAAATGGAAAGCACCATATCAATAATGAATCTACCTTTAACAAACCCAGTTTTTTCCTCTCGAACAATTCTAGCGGCAATGTCTCACAGTCGAAGTACTAAAGCTTTAGCCACTATTTTATAAGATACATTTAAAATGGTAATCGGCCTCCAACCCCCAATTTTGTCTCTATTACTCCCTTTAGGAATTAAATTGATCACCCCTTGATTCATCTAAGAAGAAAAGCTAGCTCCATAAAACACTTCCTAAACCATTCTTATATAATCATCTCCAATACAGTCCCACATATACTTATAAAATTTAGTTGAAAGAACATCAAGCATGGGATACTTACCATTCTTCATCCTCAATAAGGAATAAAAGAGCTCTTCCTTAGAAAAATCAGCTACCATCCTATCATTTTCAAAACTGACAATATTTTTGGTAACACATTCTTTGAACAGATCTCTAGCCTGCTGGTCTGGCAAAGAGTTCTCATAGATAGTAAAAATTTGCTTAAAATGATTTTCAAATAAATTCCTTATTTTAGACTCATCCTAAGTATGATTGGAATCCTCCTTTTGTAGAGTTAGAATATTTTATGTAGCATTTTTCCTATGAATGTAACTAAATAAAAATTGCGTAGGCACATCCCTTATTTCAACCAGTGAAGCCTGCTCCTAATATGAGCCCCTTTGCCAATGTAATATTCTAATTTTCTAATTTCTTCTTCTTGGAGAGCAACCTTATCTTGAAGATAATATTTGAAGGGGTCAATCTCAAGCTTCTTTCTATCAGCTTCCAAATTCTACTGAAGAGATTTCATTTTCCTTTGTCACCCTTTAGCCAACAATATTTCCCATCCTATTAAAAACTTGACCACCCTTAGAACAAAAGCATCCCACCAAGCAATCCACCCCTTCCTAGAAGGTCTCGACTCAAAATTCTAAACACACCTGATCAACTCCCTACAGTCAACAAAATCCAAGTGTGAGACATTCAATTTATACATCAAATTCCTTTTCTCTGCAAGCATGGCTCCAATATGCACACAAGTATGGATGGGCGCATGATCAGAACCTGTGACACCAAGATCCACATCCACATATCTCTTCCCCATGCCTTCACAAGTGAAAATAGGATCAGTGTAGAGCATGTCAACCCTTGCAAACACCCTATCCATGCTAGCCCTCCTGTTAGACCAAGTAAACCACCAACCAGAGTCATAATGTTTTTTTTTGAAATTAGCATCAAAAACTTGTAGAGTTGCTTTCATTTTGGTCCAAGACTCTTTTTTAGCTCCAACAAGACAACAACCCAAACCACCTTCTGTATATCCGTCACATTCCACCATGTTAAAATCCCCACCAAGGAACCAACATGCCTCTAGAATATTGCATTTCATCCATTCCCACAAGGGGACCCTATCAAAAGCAAGATTAGGCCCATAAATAGAACACACACCAATCACCTGCCCAGCTACAACAAAAGTAGCCCAAAAAATATGACCTTCTATATATTCACCCCTGTTAAGAAAAAATAAAGCAAGCCACTATCTAACCACAATAACAACTCCTCCTAACCCCTAACGGTGATATGAGCTCCACCAAGTGCCCTTCTAAGAACTATTCAAGCAACTGTGCAACTCAAAACCATCAATTTTAATTTCCTAAAGACATACAACATCAAAAAAAACAAACTTCAAAAAACTACTGACCATCCTTTTATGAGTGGGGATAGTCACCCCTCTCACATTCCAAGATGTAATGTTGAACTTGTAGACACCAAAACAGCACCAATATGATTATGTGACGACAAGCACTGATCGAATTGACATACATAGCCCCTAGGGCAGCCCCTAGAGGTTAAACAATGGTCCTAACCACTCCCATAGTAGTTTTGGAAGGTCAGAGGTCAATTTGGCACCTTTCTAGCACTTTTCTCCTACTCGTCCCACCCTGGGATGATTACAAACTAGTATTCATCCCACCCAGGGATGATTATCAGCATTCGCTCCAGGGTGAGACGAATAGCAGGTTTGACTAGCAAAAAGTCAAACCTCGATAGGTCCGCCACTTAACTGCAACTTCAGGACATGCAATTGTGAGGAACAGATTCAAATAAGAGAGAGAGACTTTAGTCATGCATGCCTTGATTTTGGAGGCCTCATGCAAGGAGACTCTAAATCAGGGAATAATATTTTCTCCCAAAATAGGACAAGCAACTCAAGTGGCGCCCTCGCATGCGCATTCAAAGAGAGAGACCCTAGGTCTATAAATTGGTGAGTCTTCTCACCCCAAAAGGAGGAACAGAGAGGATAATTTGAGCAATGAAGTGCTACCAAATTACATCCTCACCCATCGTTTGTGCTTTTACATCCTTAATCTCTCTTTTGGAAGGGAGGTTGTTGGGTGATTATTGGAAGCGCAATCCGGACCTAAACCCAAACATTTGGCCACAATACCCCACAAAATTTTTTGACACAACCCCACAAGAGGTTTTGGACCCATCCCAAGTGGATTGGTGCCGAAACTGAGTCTCAAACGATGGGCGTCCTGCCCCCGGGCGCCCCCCACACTGCTACAGTTCTAATCGCCCCACCCCGGAGTGATTAGAAATCTATGGTAGATTTCCATACTATTATTTTTGCATTTGATTCTAGGTCACTTACATATGCTGTCATTTAAATTTCATATGATTTGGATGATTTTTGACTATGATTTTATCATTTCTCGCTTTCACTAACATACAGGGAGCGTCATCGAATATAGGGCAATCGAGACCGAATTCGCAAAATCTAACCTTTTGGGTCTTCCCAAAATGTCCTATTTTGTCTAACCCTAACTTTGCAGGCATTTTAGAAGCTTCTAGACTAGACATTTAGGAGGTGGCTTTTTGACAGGTTATGATAGTCCTAATCGTTCCACCCCAGAGCGATTAGAAATATGTGTAATATTTCTGAACTATTCCTTTTGCAGTGGCTTCCTGGTAATTTTTTATTGCTTTTGTCAAATTTTTAGCTCATTCTGATATGTTTTAGTTATCATTTTATTTATTTTATGCATTCACTGACCGCAGGCCTTGGGGATCGCATGCTTCTCTCCATCCGTAGGTGCTACTAACTATTTAATATTTCTCTGAACGTAGGATATCAATACCAGAGGGGCAGTAAGGAACCATAGACACATTCACACAAGTGGCGATGATGTTTGGTCCGCCCATTTTCAATGTGGGCACGCGGAAGGTCTCAAAGGGGAATATATCATTCATGGTGTAATAAAAATATGTCCGATGCTCCTAGCCCCTAAAAAGGGAGGAGACGTATTGTAACCCAATTTTGAGAAAATAAATAAAATAAAGGGCCACACTTTTACACTTGCTTTTAATCTCATTTCATTTCATTGGTTTTCCTTCTTTTCATGCATTCTCGTTCGTAGGACTTAGCGTTGCATTTCCCCTTCTATTTTGCTTCCGTATCCTCGTGCTTTTAGTGGCGATCACGGTGGGACCACTGTCCCCTAATTTTGAGATAAAATTTCTGATCAAAATTTGTGTGTTTTTGCTTGTAGGGGTCAATCTTTCAAGCACTGGACTGCTGCTCGTTCCATCCTGGAACGAATACAGAGCTGGAATTCGTGCCACCCTAGGATGAATTGGAATTCATCTCACCCTATGACGAATATAGATCTGTTATTCGTCCCACCCTAGGATGATTAGCTCTCTGTGCAGTTTCAGAGTAAAAACTCAGAGGCATCCGATTTGGGCAGAGAAGAGGTAGGGGTTCTGAGCATCCTCTGTCATTTTCTGTTTTCTATCTCTGTCATTTTCTGTTTCTTTGCTTGCATAGGAAAGTTTACTGCATGATTTCTTCCTTTTCGCAAATAAAAATAATCCCACACACCATGAAATAATCTGAACATCAAGGCATTGGTTGTAAAACCCCAACACTTGATCAAGACCAACGGTGGATTTCATCACCACCTTGGCTTGAGACTTGCATACATAACCCTGATCGCTACTATTGCTAGATGTAAATCCTGATGAAAGTTGACCAAGTGTAGCTGGGGTGATTCCTAGTGCATGAGGATAAGTCTTCTATGGTAGGTGTCAAAACAGAGTGATTCCCCTTTCATACCGCCTATGTTCCACATACTATTTTGCTCTCACGTACCAATAGTCTCCCTCACGTAAGGGCGGGTATATAGAGAGGTTCGGTATAACGGCATGGCAGTGGTATATTGAAGGGGCGACCATTTTGGGAGATATAAGAGCCCTCATATTGCATATACAAACAAAAATTTCTTTACAAGGTTTTCAAAACAAAAAAATCAAAACACACTGAACCAGATTTAGGGCACACTTTTAATCCATAATCAAGATAATCATTGCTTTGATTGGGTGTTTCCTTTTTGTTTAGTGTAGCATAAAAAAATTGTAAATAAGATAAAAATGTATACATATTTAGAGAAACACCACCATGGTGTACACCCGTAGTCGAGCCCAATCACGGGCCGAAGCTACAGAAAGTGTACAAAGGGGGACAAGTCACCTTCGATATAGTCCCGAGGACTTGGTCATACCGCCTTGGCGGCCTGACCCACAAGATAGTCCACATCATGCCATTACAGAATGGGACTATAGAGGCACCCCTTTGAGGGGCACTCCCACTCAGCATAGACCCTTTCAGGAGGAGGCCATACACGTGGCACTCAACATAGACGGGAGGGCTCCCTTAGATGCTCGTTATGAGTGGCCACCGTGCGATGAAGCACTAGAACAACATAGGGTCCATAAGGAGGGGCCACATGATTACGTCATCCCTCCTTTACCCCTTATTACTATCAAAAACAATAGGCCAAATCCAGAGCACAAGGCTCTTCAGACAAGGCAAGCCAATTCTGCCTGCCCCTTTCACACATACGAAAGGGAGTACAAGGAAGACCACTACATTCCTCAAGAGCAATACACAATGTGGGAGCAATGTGCCTCCGCACCTGCTATGTATCAGGATCACCCACTGAGGCCAGAGCCTCGGGTGAATGCCGCTAACCTCGATAGAGGAAAGCGACCCATAGAGATCTCGGATCACCATGACCGAGATAGACATGTAGGAGAGGCATCTAGGCTTCCTAAACACAAGATGGTAGAAAAAAATTGACTTGGCATTTTCCAAACATGCCACCCACCAAGCGCAAATCACGTAGCTCAGGCAAGACCAACAATAGTTAGAGCACCTATATCGCCTTAGCAAAGAGTGCATTCAGTGTCAGACAGACGAATTGCTCCAGAAAACTATGCCTGAGAGGGTCCCAACCCCTAACATGCATAAGATAGAATTGTATGAGAGGAACAACCCCTTGGTGCGAGACCAGTCTCTGTGACCTTATCAAATATTGCCTCCAAGACCTCCTAGACCTGAGCGAGAGGCCACTCCCCAAAACAATGATGGGCACCCTCCGCGGGTACCCACCCATGTTTATAGGTCTCACCCAAGAACTCCTCAAGAAGCCTATGAGGAGTATGAGCAAGAAGAAGAGCGGGTTGAAACGCCCTACCAAGGTAGGGGGGATGCTGTCCGGCTACCCCTCCATAGGCCTCAAGTTCCCCACAACCCACAACGGGAACAAACCAAGGAGGAAGAAATCAAATCTTTCGATGCATACAAAGCGCTACTAGAGCGCTTAGAGTCTATGGAGACCAAGAATTTTGGGCCCCAAAAGCCCACTTTATGCCAACTTTGTAGTCACCCTGTGCATCCATCAGTGCCGACACCCCCATACCCTGAACACTTTAAACTACCCTAGTTGGCAATATTTAGAGGGGAGGAGGATGCCCAAGAGCACGTGACTAGATTCTTGAGCCAATGCTTTGGCATTCAGGACAACGATGCTTTGCTGCTAAGAACATTTATAACCATGTTCGTAGGCCCTACCTCGGATTGGTTCACCTAGTTGCCAAAGCACAACATCAGTAACTTGGATCAGCTAGTGGATGCATTCCTCGAACGCTTTGCCTTCAACACCAAGAAGAAGGCGTCACTAAGTGACCTAGCTAGCCTCAAGCAGTATGAGGAAGAAACCATGGCGGCCTATGGAAATTGGTGGAGGACTTTGCTTTCAAAGCTGCCCTACCTCCCTCCTATGGCCGACCTTACCCAAATGTTCTCAAAGAGCTGTTTGAGATCGATCTCCGTGCTATTGTAGCTATAGCAATATGCCACTTTAGAGGAAGCTCTGGTGCAAGCCAGAATCATTGAGGAGATCAAGATTCAGGATGGCAAGATTGCCAAGCCAAAGAAGAAAGAATGGTCTAAAAATTCCAAGACAGGGACCACGCAACCAAAACCCGCTACGGTCAATCAGGTTGCTATAAACATGCCAAAGCCTGCACAAGCAACACAGCCCTCATAGGCTAACTATCAGGCAGTTCCTCTTGACAACTATGAGAAGGAGAATCATCGACAAGAGCAAAATCAGCAGCGTCGCCCTAGGCGATAGTTCACACCCTTCACAGAGTCCAAAGACTCCTTGTTTGACCATTTGTCCGCGATAAACTTGATGCACCTACCAAAAAGTCGACCCATAGACCCCAACGTGCCAAAACCTAAGGGCTATAGGGAAGACTTGTACTATAGATTTCATAGGTAGAAAGGACATGACCTTTACGCATGTTGGAAGTTCAAGAGCTTCGTGCAAGACCTAATAGACAACAAGACGCTAGCAGTGGACAACCCCGTAGCACCAAACAACCAATAGATGGGAGTCTTCAAAGACCCCCAGCCTACCCATGATGCATAGGCAAAAACCCTTCAAGTCAATGAGGTGACACAAAACTGCCCCATGCAGGGGTATGTAGGGATGATAAGCATAGTGACTCAGAACAAGAGGTACCCAGGAGCTACCCCCATGGTGGCCACAGGAGAGGTTCCATCAACGTCACAACCTCAACAACACCCTACGCAACCTCCCCCACCTAGACCAGTGGCCACGATTCGGACTAGACTCACCCAAATTCTAAGGACCACGTCGGCTAGGCTCTCCATTTACAAGCTCATTCAACAATCATCGCCCCATCGGGAGGCTCTAATGGAGATATTAAAAGCCATCGAGCTATAGCCCCACGAAGCAAACTCTTTCAACAACTTTGTGGGACATGTAAAACAATGTACAGAACCAGTCATCACCTTTAGAGAAGACGAACTAAAATCGGTGACTGGTGATATGGTGGATCCACCCCTGCACGTCATTGCATGGGTCAACGGGATTCTATACAAGAGGGTGTTGGTGGACACTGGCTCGTATAGTAATATAATTACAACAATGGCATTGAAACACCTCAAGTTGCCAGCATCTCACATCATGGCCTCCACCTATACTCTTCGAGCATTCAATGATGCGATATGCTCGACGGTTGGCACAATTGTCCTGCCCATCCAAGTGGGACAAAAGACTATTCCTACGTTGTGCCACATCTTGGAAGGTGAGATGGCCTATAATATCTTGTTGGGTCGGCCTTGGATCAGGGACATGAAGTGTGTCCCTTCGATAGCTCATCAGTGCCTAAAGTACACATTCGAAGGGCAGGTGCATGTAGTCCCGGTAGACTTAGAGCCCTTCAAGTATTGCAATACGGTGCAACTGATGCCACAATCGACCCTTCCATTGACACATTTGGATTTTTAGTTGAATCCATCTAAACAAGTTCTGATTCCGCATGCATCCCCTCTGTTAAGTCCATCAAATCACCAGTCGGGTCCATCTTCATCATCTGGTCCTTCACCAACAATGCCACCTACGGTGGCCACACCGAAGGATAAGGGAAAGAAACCCCTAGAAGAGGCACCGCCACTGGTCTCAACCATATCTACTGAAGAGATGCCTAGCCGAATGGAAGTCGAGATGCCTAGTTCACCCTACATGGAGTGGACCCAAGAAGAACTCCCATTCCCTCCCCCTCCATCGCCAACGATCACCGTTGAGATGGCCAATACGGGCCTGGGGAGTATCTAGTGTGGAACATTGTAGCAACACCCACACTTGAGTCCATGCAAGACATGGGGAGACCTCGCCTCCCCATCGACACTGTGGTTCCTCTAGGCTACCCACCAAATTAGACAAAATTTGTTTATGGGGGCCTCGATAATGGCATTGAACCTTACATGCAAGAAGAAGAAGATGAAGAGCCCTTTGATGAGGACGTCAACTATTTGTCCAACCCAGAATTCGCTTTGAGATATCTTGGCCAATGTAATTGGCATGGATATGGGTTGGGCAGGTATGAGCAAGGAGTGCGCATTCTTTGCCAACCAAGATATCAAATGCCATACGACAAGTCAGGAGTAGGGTTCAACCACCCCCTACCCCTTGACATCTTGGTAGAGAACATGCAAGGCCTAGGGATAGGCAACAAGGATGGGTTGGCATTAGATCCATATGCCAATCCTAACACAACATATACATTGGGAGATTACCTCCCATTGCTAACAACCAACCTTGTTGACCTTAACAACCCTTTCCCTTCGATCGAGAAAGGAGAAATTTCGAGGACTCACCTACAAGAGGGATATAGACAAGGCCAAGAAGGGTCTTCAGAAGATGAATCAGAGTATGAGGTAGCGCCTTGGGACCCTTTTGAATCTGATAGCAATCATTCGCAAGTGACCCCCATGGATGACTATCAAGAAAGCCTCTTGGCAATGTTCCCTTTGGATGCTCTGATCGAGCATGTGCCACCTCAAGAGAATCAGGACCTCCCGTAGAGAGCGAAACAACCTCGATGGGACCAGATCAATTTTCTCGAGCAAGACGAGCCTCACATGTCGCAAACAGCTTTTGGAGCCAATGAAGGCCTATGGATCTCTGATAGTGATTATGAAGATGAGACTGAGATGGCATATCTCAATCATATGCGACAACAACAATACCCCATAGACATAGATGACATGTTTGAATAGCTACACATAGGGCCAAGGCATAGGTGGCACCTAAACTAGGCGTAGTTGGACCAACTACTGCACCCGCCATTTCAGGTATACAGAGAACATCTTCTACCCGGAGACCCTATAGAGCTATTAGTGCCAAGGGTAGATCTTGTCCTTTTATCCACACATAGGGCCGATCCATTTGTGCCAGTACCCATAGAGCCAGATCCGGAGCACACAAATGACCTAGGATGTCCGAGTCACCACACCCGCGGTAATGGAGACCAAAATAATTTCATCAACATGATCTCCATTGACTTAACCGCCCCCATCCATAACCCAGCCGACCCAACACGGTCATTGTATCTAGACTTAGATGCCATAGACTGGGATCGCGCTGACACACCACCATCCCCATCAGAGTACTGGCCTTGCGGTGGGATGTTCCATTTCACCCCAGAATAGACTCAGGATGTCTTCCATGCTGAAGAGGAACCCGACGTTCCCAACGTAGATTTAAATTCAGAAAATGATATCCACCTGATCCCAACTCCACACTAGTTGGAAGACGGGTCCCACATGTCAGTTGAAGAGACGGCTGACGTAGACATCGACTTTGATCCAATGAATTTGCAAATCATCAAGCTGGGGGTAAGTCTATCCCCCGAAGAGCAAGCCGATTACATTGCCCTTCTCACAGCGAAGAAGGAGGTTTTTGCATGGTCCTACAAAGACATGCCGGGGCTAGACCCGCAGCTAGTCATGCATAATCTGACGCTTGATCCGAAAGTCAAGCCAGTCAAGCAAAAACTACGTAAGATGCACCCAAAATTAGCCTTAATGGTCAAAGACGAGTTACAAAAGTTGTTGGATGCACAGTTTGTCATCTGCGTGGATTACCCACCATGGTTGTCTAACATGGTGCCCATCAAAAATCCAGACGGGAGGATTCGCATATGCATCAATTTTTGAGACCTAAACAAAGTGAGTCCTAAAGATGATTTCCCCTTGCCTAGCATCGACGCATTGGTAGACGCTACAGTGGGCCATGAAATGCTTTCCCTCATGGATGGTTTCTCGGGATACAATCAGATTCGTATCAATCCCGAGGACCAACTAAAAATGGCATTCACAATGCCTTGGGGGACATTTTGTTATAAGGTCATGCCCTTTGGCCTTAAAAATGCTGGCGCCACCTACCAACGTGCTATGACATACATCTTCCATGATCACATGCATAAAACTTTGGAATATTATATGGATGATTTGTTGGCCAAATATCTTTTGCATGCAGATCATCTCGATGACTTAAGCAAGATCCTTGATCACCTCATTGAACATAAAGTTAGACTAAACCCCAAGAAGTGCGTATTTGGCATCACATCTGGAAAACTCTTGGGTTTCATAGTCTCAAAATGAGGAATCAAGGTAGATCCAAACAAATTCAAGGCAATCCTTGAAATGCTTCCCCCAACCACCATCAAGCAGCTCAGAAGCCTACAGGGAAAGGTCGCATCAATCAAGCGCTTCATAGCGCATCTATCTGACAAGTGCCGACCCATGAATAAATTATTGCACAAGGGGGTAGCATTTCACTGGGATGACGAGTGCCAATCAACCTTCGATGACATTAAACAATACTTGGCTTCGCCACTAGTATTGGCACCACCTAGACCATGAGTGTCATTCTACTTATACATCTCAGCTACTGAGGTGGCATTGGGTGCCATGCTAGCCCAAAAAAATGAACTACACAAAGAATAGGCTAATTACTATCTTAGCCGCACCCTGGTCAGTTATGAACTTAACTATGCATACGTTGAGAAGCTCTGCTTGGCAGTGGTGTTTGCTACCAAAAAGTTGTGCCACTACATGCTAAGCAATATGATGTATGTTGTGTCTAAGGAGAATCCATTGCGATACATGATGAGTCGTACTTATCATAGTAGCCGCACGGTGAAATGGATCATGTTGTTGATGGAGTTTGACATCGAATTCATTGGACAAAAGTCCATCAAAGGTCAAGTCATCACCGATCAACTAGCAGAGGCTCCTCTCGAAGACAATCAGCCTCTGACCATAGAGCTACCAGATGATGGGGTCTTCCATGTCTCAGAATCGCCAGATTCTGATGAGCCTGAGTCACAGGCCGACATAACCCTATTCTTTGATGGTTCTAAATGTGAGCAAGGGGGTGGCATGGGAATTGTATTCTTCACACCGCAAGGGGCTCCAATGCCTCTATCATTTAAATTAGATTTCCCATGCACCAACAACAATGCAGAATACGAAGCCTTGCTCATAGGTCTTCAGACAACAATCACCATGAACATCAAATGCTTGAACATCTTTGGGGATTCGATGTTAATTGTCAACCAAGTAAAAGGGGTATTCCAATGTAAATGCCTAGTTCTGCAGGCCTACAAAGCCCTTGTGGACAAATTCTTGGCAAAGCTTGAATGGTACGATATCGAGGCACTCCCTCGATCATCGAATCATTTTGCGGACACTATGGCCTCCTTGGGGTCACTAATCCCGCAAGACCCTTCTGGTGAAATGACAACCATTCAAGTTAAAACATTATCGTGATCCACGATGGAGCATGCAAGCTCTAACCTAACGCCAAGAATCCACCTGATCCAGATTGAACCATCTCAGGATAAGTCCTCTCGAATCCATGATTGTCTGAATCACGTCGACTTGGGGTCCTTGTTCTCCCCGACCCCTCTTAATAGCAACACCACGCTATTCTTACAAGTTCTTTCCCACTCAGCTTTTGCTAGGGATGAACTCCAAGAGGGATTGTCCATTCATACCATCGAGGTTTTTGATCAGCAAGATTGGTACACACCCATAAGGGATTACCTCAAGTTAGGTAACCTCCCACTTGGATTGACACATGTCGCGAAAATATCATTTAAACAGAAAGCGGCAAAACATGTCTTGCTAGGAGACATTTTGTATCGTCGAAGCTATGAAGGAATCCTCCTCCATTGCTTGGACCAGCAGGAGTCCGCTTGGGTGATCACCCAAGCGCACGATGGTACATGCGGTGGCCACTTCAGCGGTATGGCCATCGCAAAGCGCATTCTCTGCATGGGCTATTATTGGCCATCTTTAGAGTGAGATTGTTGCGCATATGTAAAGAAGTGTGTGAAGTGTCAACACCATGCCAATTTGACACACGTACCTTCCCAAGCCTTGCAGCCGATCCAATCAGCTTGGCCATTTTTGTAGTGGGGCTTAGATCTAATCGAAAAGATCTCCCCTACATCGTCGGGTCATCACACGTTCATCATAACGGCCACAGAGTACTTCACCAAGTGGGTGGAAGCGATTCCGCTAACCTCTACGACTGGACCCCGCATTGCGGAGTTTATTTTGCATAACATCATATGTCATTTTGGTATTCCATCCAAGATTATCTCGGATAATGGGACATCATTCAAGAACAAAGATGTGCGTGCTTTGACAACAAAGTACAAAATTCAGCACAATTTTTCAACACCTTATTATCCGTAGGCAAATGGGCAAGCAGAGGCGTCGAACAAAATGCTAGTTGCAATCCTCAAAAAGATGGTCACAGATAGTCATAAGGATTGGCACATTCAAATCCCGCTTGCCCTATGGGCTTATCGCACTAGCATTCGGATGCCCACTGGGGCAACTCCATTTTCACTGGTGTATGGCTCCGAGGTAGTCATGCCTCTCGAGTTGGAAATACCTTCCCTATGCATATCAATGCAAGAGTTCATCGATGATGACACTGCACGGCAAGCCCGGTTAGACCAACTTACATTGCTCAATGAACGACGCGTCAATGCTCTCGAGCATTTACGTATCTATCAAGAGTGACTTAAGAGAGCATACAACATGAAATTTCACCTAAGGGACTTTCAGGTTGGTGACTTGGTCTTAAAAGAGAACCAACAAAACTCTAACTTGTCGACCCATCTCAGGGACAAATTCATGGCAAATTGGTTAGGTCCCTATGTAATTGATAGTAAAATAGGACCTAGAACATATCGGCTCACCGCTCTTGAAGGAATCAAGGAACCAGAACCCTTGAACATCAGTCATTTGAGGCCATTCCACATTTAGAGAGCCATAGCCCACCCCAAAAGCTCCAAGGATTCCCACAATCGCTTGGTCAAATACCAAATGCTCCAAGGATTCCCACAATCGCTTGGTCAACCCAAAAATGCCCCAAAGGTATCTATAAACCCTTTGGTTACCCCAAAAGCTCCAAGGATTCCTATAATCGCTTGGTCAACCCAAAAAGCCCCAAAGGTATCAATAAACCCTTTGGTAAACCCAAAATCTCCAAGGATTCTCATAATCGCTTGGTCCACCTAAAATGCCCCAAAGGTATCTATAAACCCTTTGGTCACCCCAAACGCTCCAAGGATTCCCGTAATCACTTGGTCAACCCAAAAACGCTCCAAGGATTCTCACAATTGCTTGGTCACCCCCAAACACTCCAAGGATTCCCACAATCGCTTGGTCAACCCCCAAAACGTCCCAAAGGTATCCATAAACCCTTTCGTCAACCTAAATGCTCCAAGGATTCTCACAATCTCTTGGTCCACCTAAAACACCCCAAAGGTATCTATATACACTTTGGTCACCCCAAATGCTCCAAGGATTCCCACAATCGCTTGGTCAACCCCCAAAAAATGCCCCAAAGGTATCCATTAAACCCTTTGGTCAAACCAAATGCTCCAAGGATTCCCACAATCGCTTGGTCCACCTAAAATACCCCAAAGGTATCCATAAACCCTTTGGTCAAACCCAAAAGCTCCAAGGGTTCCCACAATCGCTTGGTCAAAAAAAAATATTTAAAAACAAACAAAACAATAAAATCATTAAAATAACAAAAAAACATGCATCTCAATTTCATGCATACTCATAAACATTAAAAATACAAAAAAATAAAAATAAAAAAATATAATAATACACTGCATTAGGCATTGCATCCATACATTGCCTATTTGCTTGTCTTACATGTCACAAGCACCATAGACTGTAATTGCTAGGCCATTCCATCCATTTCCACATTTTTCCATTTTATAAACACATCCATCCAAAATAACACCATCCACATTTTAGCATAGTCAGTTGTCTCCTAACGTATTTAGGGTTTTCGCCATTCAGCTGTATTTAAATTTCTAGCCAAAAAATGTACAAAGTCAGACAAATTTTACAAAGGGAGAGTTTTACTTGGATAACACTTCGTTACGTAACATCCCTACACAAGTAAAAACACAAAAAAAATTCCTAAGTTGTGTGAATGCAAGAGAAACCTACAAAGCAGTCTAGGGTACCATAGGTGAAAGGTTAGCCTATTCATCCCCCTATGTGAATGGTTCAAGAATGTTGAGAATTGACAAAAGGACAAGCTCTTCCCCATCCAATGCACCATAATAAATAGTGGTTTTCACCACTAACAAAAATCCCAAAACACCTTTGATCCCCAAAGTCATAAGGATTCGTACTACACGCCCCTGACAAGGATGGGTAGTCATCCCCAAGGCTTAAAAGGATCAATGCCATTTACACTCAAAATTCCAACAATCCATCATCACAAACTTCCAAAACACATTTGGTCCCCAAATTCATAAGGATTCGTACTACACACCCCTGACAAGGATGGGTAGTACTTCCAAAACACCTTGAATCCCTAAAATTCTTAGCATTCGAAAAACCATCTAGGTGATCCTCATTACGGGTTTGGTGGATAGCCTACTTGACAATGGTGGTATCCTAAACGCATGATGATATGTCTATCACATTAGCTTTGTGTGTGAGCAGACCAATGTTTGCATGTGGATGAGCTAGCTTATGGTACCTTAGATTGTCCCATGGATTAATCTTGCTAAATACAACAACAGAGTTAGTGGAGCTAATTAGGTGATCCTCAGTACAGGTTTGGTTGATAGCCTATCTGGCACTGGCGGTATCCTGAAAAATACCACATAAACGAATTCAATTGCACACACAAGGATGTGAAATAACTTGGTCCAACTCAAGTCTGATTCGTACCTTGTTCAAAAATCTTGTGAGATAAATGTACAGTCTTGGCTAGTTAGTTAAAACATTAGGATCTCAAAAAACCTTAACTACATTTAAAAAAAACTGGTACATTTCATTACTTACATCAACATCAGCAAATACAAAAAATATCAAAACAAAATTCACACATGCAAAGTCATTCCACAAAGCCATCACATAAGTACAGAAAGCCAATAAATCTTGTACAGTCTATGGTGCCATCAATAAGTTATCAACAACTCATTTCATTCATTCCATATGCACACATCATATAATTAGAAACATCGCATTCATAATACCACATGCATACGTCATCATAAATAAATGTGCATAAACAAAAAAATAAATCATGACAAGTGTATAACCAAAAAGAAAAGTCATGTATATATATATCATCAAAATGCCCACAGGCTACAATAAGTCGGTCCTCTAACCTCACACAACAAAGCAAAAACTCAAAAACCCCCGAGCCTAGGGCATCAGCCACCATGATCACGCAGGATCGGTGCGACGGGAACTACCCCCCATGGTGTGGGTCCTATGCGACCTCTCAGGGTGACTGCTGCTAGCCCCCGCATCACACCCACTAGAAGATGTTGATTGCTTAGTATCATTGTCTCTCATCCAATGTGAAGACCCACCTCCAGGGAGCTCAGGTAACCACCCACCGAGGTGGATAATCTCTACCTCCAAATCCATCCGATGCCAAAACCAATCCACCTCCCACCAACGGTACATAGCCACTACATCATCGTGTTGTGCCAATTGAGTTAACAGGAGATCCCTCTCCCGTGCAGCATCTGTGTCCCCATCCCATTGGTGGTACGTAGCAAATGCGTTCTCCCGCTCCACCAACTGAGTCCGTAGGAGATCCCTCTCCTGCAAAGCCTCCTCAAGCTCCTCATCCCATCTCCGAAGTAGCTCCTCCAATCGTGCTATCTCAGCATGATCCCTCACCTCCACACCCTCCGGGATAGCCTAGTGCATAGGCATATTCGGGACTATGGGCTGCTTCAGCTCCCACTGCTCTAGGACGTCCTACATATCCGGATGCTCCAGAACCCCAAAATCATCCCCCCAAAGCTATCAACCTCCACCATGTCCACATCCTCGAGCGGAGCCCCCCAACCCTCTCTCGATGCCTCTGCACCCTCACCACCTGCTGCTGCCACCTCTGGACCCCCTAGAGGCCCCTCACCTCACCACCGTCGCAATGTCCACCACTGGTCGTACTCAGCGATCGCCCCGACGTTGTCCACGTCAGGGACATCGATCAGTGCATCCGACTCCTCACCCAACGATGCGATGATTAGCAAGGCTAGAGTCCTCTCATCACCCCGATGTCGATAGATCAAGGGCTCACCAGGTAACCCCTGGCGCACCCCAAACTATCGTGTCACCCAAATGTATGAGAAGTACTCCTGCTCGGTCCCATGCTGCCCGATCAGCCATCTCCCCCTATGCACCCACCGAAGCCACTCTCCAGCCTCAGGCCAGGCTAGACAGTCTTGGTATGGGTGCTAGAACACCTCCCCTAGAGCAAGTCGAGTGAAGGCATCGGCATAGTGCCCTATGGCACCTGCCCACCACCGACTCTGCCCCTGCTCCTCAGACCACCACCACAGAGCCACGTAACCTATCTCCCTATCCACCATCTCTGCCCGAGTAGTCCATGGCAAACCTTGTGGCCGCTCCATAGCTATGTGTTGCCACCCCCAACACTACAATAGGTAGCTGCACCCAATCCCATTCTGCCTCCTCTGGTAGCGGACCTCGTATAGCTCATCATAAAGCTGTGCCAGAAGCATCTATCCCCACCTCATAATCAAGGGTGCCTCCATCGGGCACTCGACCAATCTAAACACTACCTCCAGTAGGTTCCATGGGAACCTCACACCTAAAGAGTCAGGCAACAGCATGTTGGAGATGAGGGTCATTAGTAATGCATGCCTCACCCCCAACACACCCCTCTCTAGCCACCACCGCACCAAGATACCACCAATCAAACAATCCCCCTCTGCCTGCTCCACCAAACTATCCACACCCATCTCCACCCCATTCCCTAAGCACTGTTTTAGCACTGATGTTCGCTGATCACGCGAAGTAGTCCGAATAGGAAGCTTGTCTATCAGAATTTGAAGAATCCGATAGACATCCTCAAGAGTCACCGTCATCTCCCCTATTGGGAGATGAAAGGTATTAGTATGGGGATCCCACAAGTTGATCAAGGCCATCAGATAGGCCCGATCCCCCACCATCGGCTCTAATCAAGTCACCTGCTTGAGCCCAAGGGCATCAAGCCACTCCCAGTCAGCCACAGTCAGCGCCTCCCATGCTTCAGAGAACACCGTTGGCACACGGTACCGGCTCTTCACAACCTGCCAAAGAAAACCAAACAAAAACATTACAACATGACAAAATAAAATGAAAAAATGTACAACACTAAAACAAACATACACGATGTCTAAACACAAAAACATTTAATAATTGTACAACATACACATTAGCAAAATGCAAGTATGTACATTAATAAAAAAACAAAAACAAAAAATAGTTAACCTAGGGTTTTCATCCTAGTCTAAACTGACAAAAAAACAAACAAACAATTCAAAAACAAAATTTTCAGTTAACCTAGGGTTTACCCTTAGTCTACACTGACAAAAAAAAAAATTACAACATACAAAATAGTTAACCTAGGGTTTTCATCCTAGTCTAAACTGACAAAAACAAACAAACAATTCAAAAACAAAATTTTTAGTTAACCTAGGGTTTACCCTTAGTCTACATTGACGAAAAAAAATAAAAATAAATTACAACATAAAAAATAGTTAACCTAGGGTTTTCATCCTAGTCTAAACTGACAAAAACAAACAAACAATTCAAAACAAAATTTTCAGTTAACTTAGGGTTTACCCTTAGTCTACACTGACAAAAAAATTACAACATAAAAAATAGTTAACCTAGGGTTTTCATCCTAGTATAAACTGACAAAAACAAAAACAAAAAGCAGTTAACCTAGGGTTTGACCTTAGTCTAAACTGATGGACAAACAACACACAACATAAAAACAAAGCGAAGTTTTTGACCTTCGTTTACACTAGGGTTTTATACCTTAGTTTACAAAAAATCAAAATCTAACCTAGGGTTTTTAAATTCTAGTTTAAAACAAAAAAAGAAAAACAATACAAACAACTCTAGGGTTTATAATTCTAGTTTAAACTACAACACAATAAAATAAAATCACAATTAGGGTTTCTAACTCTAGTTAAACAAAAATAAAAATGTAGACTAGGGTTTTCCTTTTTAGCTTACAACAAAAACACAAAAACATGGTTTCCATTAGGGTTTCGATATAAGCTCTAATGAAGCCATACAAAGCACAAATTCACACACAAAACAAAACAAATTTTTTTAACTAGGGTTTCATTTAAAAAAAAAATCGAAAAACAAAATATAAAAGAAAAACATTGCGGTTTTAAACTATCAAATAAAACAACAAAATAAGAAGAGCACTCATCGGTCATGCTTCGGCTCCACCACTGGATGATCCAGTTCGTGAACTCATGGTTTTCGATAAAATCTGGCAGTGCTCCGCTTCGCAGACTCGACCTCCTCCTCCTCACAGCTCGCAAACGCTAGGAAAAACAAATGCAAATGAGCCCAAAACCTAGTTTTGGCCCTTAAATAGGCTTTTAGGCCTGTAATAATTCCCCCCTAGGATGAGCACTCTAGTTAGCACTCATCCCACCCTAGGATGATTACTAACCTGGTATTCGTCCCACCCAGGGATGATTATAGAGCAAAAATTTCAAAAACAACAAAAACTACACCAAAATGCACAAAAAAATAGCAATAAACTTGCCGATCAAAGGGGCCTTTGCGCCTGCAATTCTTGGCATGCAAAACCACCGTCGGGGTCACAAATCCTCCCTATCCTACTCCCTAAGAAGGCTACCATAGCCGGACCACTCCACGGGAGGACGGATTTTCGAGAATTTCATCCCCAAACGGCGTCACAAAAAGGGTCCAAACCCAACCAAAAATAGCAATAAAATTACCGAATGAGGGCACCTTTGCGCTTGACCTTATTGGCATCCAAAATAGACGTAGGGGTCACAAATCCTCCCTATCCTACTCCCTAATAAGGCTACCATAGCCGGACCGCTCCAAGGGATGACGAATTTTCAAGAATTTGAACCCCAAAATACGTCACAAAAAGGGTTCAAACCCACCAAAAATAGGTCAAAATGTTTGAAAATTGCATAAGCATTCAACGTAAAACAACTGAAGGCACCCTTACCAAAGTCATCTTGGGTCAAGTGACTCATTGATTTTCTCATGTCGGTCATTCCCTCATCGATTCGTCGCTTGAGGGGGTAGTCACACTTAGTCACCAATCAACAAAAACACACCCAATCAAGGAAATGGCATGCATTCAAAGGATCATTGACAAAGACAATCATGCTCCTGCTTGGGGCAGCAAACAAGCAATTATCACAAGCTGATCAAACACTTGGCATTCATGAATCATGAACTCAAGGTTCCCATAGACAAAATGTTGCGCCCTTTGCCTATTCATGATGGAACAATGTCCAAGATCAAGTAACACCTCACTGAAAAAGGTTAACACTTGAATTAAGCTCCTTAGCTCGTCAAAAGCAAGGATTCAAGAATGCATGCCCTTTCCATACTTGGGGCATCAAGATTTGGTTAGGTTATTGAGAAACCCTAATCATTAGTGCTTTGGTTATCTATTTTTTCTCAACATTGTGCCACACACAACGCATCCCAAAAAGGGGCATCTTTAGACACCAAAACAACACCAATCCGATTATGTGATGACAAGCACTGATCAAATTGACATACATAGCCCCTAGGGCAGCCCCCAGAGGTTAAACAGTGGTCCTAACCACTCCCACAGTAGTTTTGGAAGGTCAGAGGTCAATTTGGCACCTTTCTAGCACTTTTCTCCTACTCGTCCCACCCTAGGATGATTACAAACTGGTATTCATCCCACCTAGGGACGATTATCAGCATTCACTCCAGGGTGAGATGAATAGCAGGTTTGACTAGAAAAAATTCAAACCTCGATAGGTCCGCCACTTAACTACAACTTTAGGACATGCAATTGTGAGGAACGGCTTCAAATCAGAGAGAGAGACTTCAGTCATGCATGCCTTGATTTTGGAGGCCTCATGCAAGGAGACTCTAAATCAGGGAATAATATTTTCTCCCAAAATAGGACAAGCAACTCAAGTGGTGCCCTCGCATGTGCATTCAAAGAGAGAGACCCTAGGTCTATAAATTGGTGAGTCTTCTCACCCCAAAAGGAGGAACAGAGAGGAGCATTTGAGCAATGAAGTGCTACCAAATTACATCCTCACCCATCGTTTGTGCTTTTACATCCTTAATCTCTCTTTTGGAAGGGAGGTTGTTGGGTGATTATTGGAAGTGCAATCCGGACCTAAACCCAAACATTTGGCCACAATACCCCACCAAATTTATCGACACAACCCCACAAGAGGTTTTGGACCCATCCCAAGTGGATTGGTGCCAAAACTGAGTCTCAAACGATGGGCGTCCTGTCCCCGGGTGCCCCCCACATTGCTGCAGTTCTAATCGCCCCACACCAGAGCAATTAGAAATCTATGGTAGATTTCCATACTATTATTTTTTCATTTTATTCTAGGTCACTTACATATGTTGTCATTTAAATTTCATATGATTTGGATGATTTTTGACTATGATTTTATCATTTCCCGCTTTCACTAACATACAGGGAGCATCATCGAATACAGGGCAATCAAGACTGAATTCACAAAATCTAACCTTTTGGGTCTTCCCAAAATGCCCCGTTTTGTCTAACCCTAACTTTGTAGGCATTTTGGAAGCTTTTGGACCAGACATTTAGGAGGTGGCTTTTTGACAGGTTATGACAGTCCTAATCGTCCCACCCCGGAGCGATTAGAAATCTGTGTAAGATTTCTAAACTATTCCTTTTGCAGTGGCTTCCTGGTAATGTTTTATTGCTTTTGTCAAATTTTTAGCTCATTCAGATATGTTTTAGTTATCATTTTATTTATTTTATGCATTCACTGACCGCAGGCCTTGGGGATCGCATGCTTCTCTCCATCCATAGGTGCTACTAACTATTTACTATTTCTCTGAACGTAGGATCTCAATACCAAAGGGGTAGTAAGGAACCATAGACACATTCACGCAAGCGGCGATGATGTTTGGTCTGCCCATTTTCAATGTGGGCACACGGAAGGTCTCAAAGGGGAATATATCATTCATGGTGTAATCAAAATATGTCCGACGCTCCTAGCCCCTGAAAAGGGAGGAGACATATTGTAACCTGATTTTGAGCAAATCAATAAAATAAAGGGCCATACTTTTACACTTGCTTTTAATCTCGTTTCATTTCGTTGGTTTTCCTTCTTTTCATGCATTCTCGTTCGTAGGACTTAGCGTTGCATTTCCCCTTCTATTTTGCTTTCGTATCCTCGTGCTTTCATAATTTCATTAAGAAATTAAGGAACCAAGGACCTAAAATTGATTCCCATCAATACCAATACCTCCATTCCTTCCCTGCAAAGGGAAAACCTAAAAAGAGCCTCTCTGATCAACCACAACAACCTTTGTACCTTCATCTTCACTCTTAGACTTTGACAAGCGACTTTGTTGAGTGGGATTTTACTAGGTTTATAAGGGGAGCCACGAATATTCTTTCTCTTCTAAACCACCTTCCAATCCTGCTGCATAATGGAAGAATTGGCAGGTTGATCTCGTTCTTGAGATCCTTCATCCACCTCCATTTCCTCTTTACCCTCTTGCTCTAAAACAACCTCTTCCTATTCTTTCTTATTGTCTTTTCCGATCTTCTTAGCTTGTTTTTTACCATACCAATATATTGACCCTTTTATGCACCACACTGATATCTAGACCCTTTTCTACACCAAGTCAATTTTTAGGCCCTATTTTACTTTCGAATGGACTACCAATTCCTATTCTAGGCCAGGCCAATTTTTGGACCAAATTTTACACAAGGTCAATTTTCAAACCCTATTTTGCACAAGGTCAATTTTTGAACCCTATTTTGCACTAGGATGAACCTTGTTCTAAACCAGGATGATATACGAATCATTTTTTACACCATACTAGACCTTGTTTTGCATTAGGTTGATATTTGGACCTTGTTCTACACCAGATCAATTTTTAGACCCTATTTTGCTCTAGACCAGACCCTGTTCTACACCAGACTAGACCTTGTTTTGCACCAGGCTGATATTTGGATCTTGTTCTGCACTAGGTCGATATTTGGATCTTGTTCTGCACTAGGCTGATTTTCAAACCTTTCTCTACACCAGGAAAATTTTTGAACCCTATTATGCTTTTGGATAGACTACGAAACCCTATTCTGCACCAGACCAATATTTGGATCCTATTTTGCATCCGAAAGGACTATCAAACCCTATTTTACAAAGGAAAAAATACATCTATTTTTGGCTTTGGGAGCACTACCCTCAAACTCCCTTGTATCCCTCGATAACCTAGTAGGGAGGGCATTACCCCCTACACCCCCCCTTTGTGGAGTGGGTCCAAGTGCAGCTGAAAAGAAAGACCTCCAAATTAGAGAGAGAATCAAGCTCCACAACCAATACCATGTTTTGAGATTGGACCATTTTCTACACCTAGTTCAAGGTCGGACCATTTTTTGCATCGACCCATGGTCTGATCTTGTTTCCACCTAGTCCAACTATAACTTTCAAATTCATCATGGTTTTATATTTTTTTGAAAAAATAAGGTAATTCACCATGTCTTCCTATATGAAGTTGGCCAAAATTCACCAAGGTTTCAAAATGGATTCGCCATTTTTTTACAAGTATATTTTAGGTCTAACCCCTTATGCATAACCCTGCATTATGCCTTGGTGTATGGAAAAGAGGTTGTATTACATATTAATTTAGAGGTTTCAACACAAAATTCATAAATAAAATATGTTCAAAGAATTTATAACCATTATAAAAATGATGGTAGAATTAATTCAGTTTGAAGAAAGGCATGAGAAAGCGTACAACAATCTCTGCTACCACCATACAACTATCAAATGATAATTTGATAAGAAGGCTATACAAAGAGTATTTAATGAAGATGACTTGGTTCTCAAATGGGATATGGATAGAGAAAATCCAAACACATGATAAATTTAATTTTATGTGGTTCGACCTATATCTTATTGAGAAGAAAAAGGACCTGAATGCATTCCAATTGTATCACTTGGATAATTGTGTATTATCTATTCTAGTAAATAGACAATATTTAACGCATTATGCCTAAGTCAAACGGCATACATATTATATATATATGTAAATAGGACACATATACATTATATTTATATAAAGGATTGGTTGTTTGAATGACTCTTATCATAATTGGTTTATAATATTGAAGTTTATTTACTAATTTTTGTCTAACAGGCCATGTCCCTTTTTGTTGCAACTCCATTGACAAGCCAATTGTAGAACTATTTAATGATTAAACTAGCTAATAGGTTTTTGAAAAGGAGCTGCTAACCGATAGGTTTTAAATCATGAATACCACCTATTTTTGGTAAATCCTATATTATTATTGGTTGAAAGAGCTACTAAGCTGAGTATGTATTATTATTGCAATGATAGAGGATGATCCTTAGTAATATTTTCCTTGATTAACATAACAACCTAGGTTTAAAAACTGATGTGGCAATAACTAGTATGTCAATGATAGTTATTTTAGAAAGTGCCTTGAGTGATGAATTGAATTACTGCCAACCAATAAATTTAAAGCACAAAGAAATTACATTGGAAAATAGTACACCTCCTGAGAACATACATCAATGATATCCAAAAGGTAATTATTCTAGAGCAAAATATTCCTAGGCACACACAATATTTTACATGTAAACAATAATGACTCTGAACCAACTAGAATTTTAGCCACATATTATAAATACGACTCCATCCTCAAAGTTTATTGCCTTGATAAGACTTTATTTGCAAAATAGAGGTAAAGGTTCTAGTAAATTAAGGAGAGTAGTCAGAAGAAACAAAGGCATAATTCACAAATATGGTTCAAGGAAAGAAAAGCACCTTGATACAAAATATGTCAAAAGAGATGCAAGATAGAATGGTGGGCATACACGATATAGTAATTACAGTAAATTCAAAGTAGAAAGAATTTTAGGAAGGGTTAGAGGCTAAAGGGAAGAGGTTCTTAATAAATCACCCAACTAGTGTGGCATGGCATTTAGGGCTAAGCAAATTCATACCCATAACAGTGCATCCATACCCAAAAATCATAGAGTGGTGGTGAATTATTGTAATCCCAACATAGACACTATCTACAATGTAACATTGGAACTACTATTTACCATCACTAGAGAATATGTGGCTAAAGCATTTAAAGTCTTGGATACCACTAGAGTTGTACAAAAGAGAATTAACTTGGAAGAGTAAAGGCTATATTTAAAAAATATATAGTTTAGTCTTAGCTCATCGAGGTGGTAGGGAAAATACCAATGGATTACATGATCAATATTAGGAAGCTAGGGGAATTCAACTCACATGCATAGCCAATTCTATCAATATTAGAAATAATATTGGGTTTAAGGATGGATTCTATCAGATACCCATATTATATGGGTATGGAAAATGAAGTGATGGCAACTTTTTCCTCCATCACACTAGAATAGGCTAAATATTTGGATAGAAGTATACATGAATAATTGAAAGAAATAAAAAATAGATATTTTGAGTTATTCACATATCCATCATACTTGGCCTAGCTCATATTTTTATACATGACCCTAGATAAACATGACATCAAGGTGTAAATAATAGATGAGAAGAATTTAGCCCATCCTATAATAGATTGGACTCTTGTTTTAAGAGGAATATCCTCATATTTTGAGTTCAAAAAGCAAGTTTGGGGACCTTACCTAACTATAGTCTATGGAAAATGCCCTTGCATCACACCCAAAGTTGAAGATATATTAAGAGGAATCAAGAAAGAATTAGGAGATTGGTTTTTACTTGACCAATATATTATTACCAGACTATATGGTTTACCAAAATATCCATATTTTCTCTCATACTATATCACCAACTAAATTTTTGGATTAAAGTATTGCAAAAAAATATATAATAGAGATAATTTTTGGCCTAAGTTCTAAGAATACTATTTTTTTGTCTTTTTATCAAATTTGAATGCATTACTTGAAGAACACAATCTTATACTAAGAGGGGGGTGAACAATATAAGATAAAATTTTACTTTTCTTTCCAAACAATATTATCCAATGTTATCAATTGCAATAACTTCCCAGAGCAGTATTAACCAATATCATCAATAGCAATAACAAAGCAATGCACAAATAAACACACACAAGAGAGACATAGATTTAACATGGTTCACCCAATGCGGTTTACATCCACAAAGAAAATATTTAATTTTCTCAAAAAACATCTTGGGAATCAATTCTCTATTACAATATTTATGGGCCTCAACCCAAAGGAGATACCAATACTCTATGCTCAAGTTTTGTGGATCTCTATCCATAGGAGACAAAAATTTCCTTTTTTCAGGTTCATGGACCTCTATCCATAGGAGACCTCAATACCCTATGCTCTAATATGCTCCAATATTTGATATAAGGCTTGCTCAAATCTTCTCCAAGCCTACATAAGACTTGCTCAAATCTGCTCCAGCCTATACACAAGGCTTGCTCAAATATGCTTACCAAAACCTACTCTCATCTATGCTCAAAGATGCTACAAGCCTTCATACAAGGCTTACTCAACTTTGCTCTATACTCTTCTCTCAAATCTTCCCAAAGCTACTACAAGCCTTCACACAAGGCTTACTCAACTCTACTCTACAATATTCTCTTAACTCTACACAAGGTTGGTACAAGCCTTCACACAAGGCTTACTCAACTCTACTCTATACTCTTCTCTCAACTCTACCCAAAGTTGCTCCAAGCCTTCACACAAGGCTTACTCAACTTTGCTCTACAATATGCTCTTAACTCTATCCAAAGCTGCTACAAGCCTTCACACAAGGCTTACTCAACTCTACTCTACAATTTGCTCTTAACTCTACCCAAGGTTTCTACAAACCTTCACACAAGGCTTACTCAAATCTGCTCTATACTCTTCTCTCAACTCTACCCAAAGCTGCTACAAGCCTTCACACAAGGCTTACTCAACTTTGCTCTACAATATGCTCTTAACTATGCTCAAAGATTCTACAAGACTTCACACAAGGATTACTCAACTCGACTATATACTCTTCTCTCAACTTGAGTAATTCATACATATTCTATCTAGAATTACTTTTCTTCATGAACATATAGTAAATTATATGCAATGCAAATACTCAATATGCTCTTCTCACATTCATTAAGTCTATCACTTTCACATGTCCCACATTATATTGTAATCAAATCATATCTCTACTTCTAGCAAATTTCTTTTCAAAACACTCAACAATGATGTAAAAAATCCACATTTAGTTTTCCACTCAAAACAACTAACAATGATGGACAAATTTACCCTTTATTTTCCTCTCAAAACAACCAATAATGTTGAAAAAATATTCCCTTTGTTTTCTTCTCAAAAAAATGAATAGTGATGCACAAAATCTTCCCAATAAGATACACAAAATCTGCCTAACAAGATGTACAAAATCTATCCAACAATGATGCACAAATCTAGTCTTTATTTTCTTTCAAATTATTTTAACAAAGCATAAACGTATTTCACAATTTTTGCATAGCTACCCTTACACAAGTATTTGTCTTGAAGAACCACACCATATCAAATAATATGCACTATGCTCTTATTATATCAAAAGAAAACTCTAATTCATCACACTCTTAATGCATTCATCGTTTCTCATTTACCTTTTGCAAAAACCCTTTGATATAACATAAAGCACACTTATCTTTTCATTTTTATGTCTTCAAAATGTTTTCCCTGCTTGTCTCAAAACTTGAACTCTGGTCTTCCACACACACAATCCTTATCCTGATGTCAACACACCACTTCCACTATACACCTTAGTGGAATATGAATCCACTATCTCCCTTCTGAAGACATGGTCATAATTATCAACTCAAAATTAGTCTTTGTTGAAAAATGATGTAATGTTATTATTATATTTTCTCTTACACACCTGTCTCTTAGAATTTCCACATGACTATATTATGTGCTTGGACGTTACATTCTTCTTTATTTAGGGTTATATTTGCATGGACGTATCTTTCTTTTCTTTTTGAGGTGCCAACACTTCCACTGCAAGATACTAATATTAATTTATATTCAAAATGAATTTATCAATAATATACCTTATGTGTTTGTTCATATGTAAGTCCTGTGTATGCACATCTAGCCATGATGTCTCTAAAAATTCTTTATTGCTAATATTTTATTTTCACCTTGTTCTCAAATAAAATATGCGATAGAACTATATCTTGATCTCTTTCCAAAAGTATCATTCACAATGAATAGTAATATTTTCTTATGTCTTCAATGAACCAGCAAATCCACTTTGCTAAACATAGCCCTTACGACAAAGAACAATCTCTTGTTTAGCCTTCAATGAATAACAAATCCATTTTACCAAACATAGCCCTCATGATGAACAACAATCTCTTCTTTGGCCTTCAATGAACCAAAAAATCTACTTTGCCAAATGTAGCCCTCAAGGAAAACAACAATCTCTTCTTCGGCCTTCAACGAACAATAAATCCACTTTGCTGAATGTAGCCCTTATGAAAAACAACAGTCTCTTCTTCAGCCTTCAAATAATCAACAATAACTTCATTGAATGTAATCCTTACTGTGAACATCAATATCTTCTTCAACGCGTAGGTCTTCAACATTCATCACACAACATTCTTCAAATAATGAAAGGTATGTTCACTCGATGAAATATGTATGGAACTTCACTTATAGTGAATCATAGCTCATTATTCACTCAATGAAAGGCACTCATTTCCTCAATGAAAGGTTCTCATATACTCAATGAAAGACTCTCACTTCCTCAATTGAATTATGCTCTCTTCGGCGAACTCTTATTCTTCCTCTTCCTTCACTCTTTTGAATGCAGATGTAGTAGTGAAATAAAATACTCTTCTCCTTCCATGAGCAATACGAAGGCTCTTCAACCAACAACACATCTTCGACCATAATGTTAGGTCAATATATATGAATTATTTGAATATTTTTAACCATGGGAGTCGACCCTTACATTTAAAATTTGATTTAATTATATCCCACTTTAGAGCCTTACTTTAATATTTAAATTTAATTTAAATATTAAAGTGTTCATCATAATTCTAATTCTTCAAGTGCTATAGTATAGATCATGCTCACCATTTTAATTTCTTAAGCACAATGATATTGACCATGGTTATAATTTGAATGACCATGCTTACCATTTGAATTTATCAAGCACACAAATATTAATATTGTGCTATTTATTCTTGAACATACTCTTGCTTTTGACATCAATGAAAATTTCACAAATCCATTCTTGAGCTCATCATATTTGAAGAATATTTTTGCTTTGACTACTTTGTTCCTTTGACATCAATGACAACTCACAATTTCCAACAGTTACTATGTCCAAGAGAGAGTTAGAGTAATATTTGAACCTAGAATATAAGCTAGAAACCTTTAAATTTTTAGTGGTACCACATATGTGGTACTATGAGCTAGACATCATATTCAAGAAGAAGTTGTCAAAGATAAATGTTAAGGTGCCTCCATTTAAATATGTTCCATACACAATTATTAAAATGTTAAAAATCTAGCAAAGGACTAGGTGACACTATTCAACTATATGGTGATGCAAGAGAGGCTATGAGTTCAAATGAGTTTTGGACCTAAAAAGAAATTAGGATCAACCAATCATCTTAGACCTTACTAAAATAATTATGGAAAATAAGGTATAAGAAGAACACAAAGTAAAAGAATATTTTTTTGGTAGATAAGATACTATAGCATTAATAACGGGTTTTATAGGTTGACCCAAAACCTTTTACAAAAATCAGCCCAAGGCTGTTGATGAACATGTCCTTACTAAGGATCCTATATATGTAAAATATACATACTGCCAAAGCCATTACATATGGTAAGGCACATATCCTGTTATAAATAAGAAACTTCCCACACAACATTTTGGGTATACCCTGAGAAAATACACTTGCATCATAATTACAAAAAAATAAACAGACATAGATCCCTTCCTTGAAATAGTGGAGAAAAAAAGCTACAGACACACATAGTAGAGTATTGAAAAAAACTTCCACAAGCTCTGTATTGACAGTTACTCTTAACAATTATTTGGTAATTGCTTTCTTCTGTATATGATATGCTTTGGGACCACATCCCGTCTTGGCTAATCAGACTTGGAGAAGTGAACCTGCTGGCTAGATTTATGGTGGTGGCTATCTGGTGGTCCACGTGGCTCTGGTTCAAACTCTTATATTGTCGTTTCTTTCCTGCCTTGTGATTATCAACCAACCTAAAATTACTAATAAGACTAGGAGCTATGTTATCTAACATGTGACTATCCCCATTAGTCTTTGTGGCATTTCCAAGTAGCATCCACCAATACTGATAGCTCGAATAATTTTTATTGTGAGTCCATTTCAAAAATGAGACAGGAAAACTCATAGCCTTAGAACTTATAGTGCCTTCCCTGTTGGTAAATTCGACTATCATTCTTGGCATTCTTGTTGAATAAGCTCTTCTACTTTTCTTGGAAAACCGTGTTCCCATTTGAAAAGTCCATAACCATCGATAGCCAAATTGGCCAGCTTATCAACAACTTTGTTAGCTTCCAGAAAGACATGTTGGGCTTTTCTGTCCTGTATTCCCTGGAAAATGATCCTAGCCTCTTCAACAATTGTTTTAATCCTTGAAGGAGGTGTTTTCCAATTATTGAGGATATTTATAACATGCACAAAGTCTCCTTCTATGATAAAATTATCTTTTAAGTCTTGAGTCATTTTAAGGCCTCTCCACATAGCTCTAGCTTCAGATTCGTTGTTCATACTTGTTCCCAAATATTCAAAAAATGCAAGCATCATATTCCCATTATGATCTCGCATAATGCCGCTAGCACCTGCTCTACCAGGATTGTCCTTAGTTGCTCCATTAAAATTAATATTAAACCAACCCATAGGAGGTGGGGACCACTTAACATGGGCTCTAGGGTTGACTACCCTAGGCACAGACTCATCTAACAAGGTTAAGCTTAAATATTGAGCAATCGTGGTCTCCTGTAGATGAGGTTTATGGCTATCAAAAGGGATAAGGTTCACATTATCGTTGGCAAAGGATAGGATCCTGGAAATGATAGTTTGATGATCATGGATAGACTCATTAAAGACTCTATGGTTCTTTTCTAACAACACCTACCAAAGATAGTGATTGAGACAAATTTTCCACATGTATCTAAGTCTTTATCTTGAAAAGGGGCAAGGCCACTGGACAAACAAATCAAGTACGGTGGCTAGTTTCACCAAAGAAATATTGAAGGCCTGAAAAACCCCACTTAGGACAGTCAAGGAAAAAGGACACTCAAGAAAAATGTGATAAATGGTCTCCCAATTAGCTTGCATAGATAACAATGATTAGTGATACAAATACCTTTACGCATCATATTATCAATGGTTAGAATTCTTCCTTGGATAACCAACCATGAAAATATTGCAATTTTTGGAATTAAATTTTTTATCCAAACTAAGTCCTTTTGGAGGAAAAAATCCTCGTCATCAAGCAAAAGTTTATAAGTTGATTTAATAGTGAACTTCCCATTTTCCATAGGAGCTAAGGTCACTTGATATTCCTTGGGTATCATGGGGATAAAATGTTTCCCGAGAATGTTACAAATATTATTTGATTCCACTTGAAATCCCTGAATCCTTATTAGTTTCCACTTCATTCTGCCTCTATCCTAAACTAATCGAAGACTTTTCTGCCAATGAGTTCTTTCGTGATATCTCTGATTCAGGCTAAGTTAAGATATTGTGTCAATGGTTCGTCCTTATCCCACCTGTCATTCCAGTAATTTATCCTCTCACTGATGAGCATCAGAAATGCTCATATTTTGTATACATTTTCTTGATTATTATGCGGTTGTATAATAAGGATTGCATATGTTTATGAATGATTATATAATTATTTGATGAAATTATGCGTGTTATCTAATTCATGTGTTTTTAGTGTATTTTTGTGGAATTGTAGTTGATTTAGTTAGATTTGGATCAGTCGAGGTCTTTTCATGGACCTGGCACTTTGTTTCTTTCGGAATCAACGTAGAGAAGGTAGGCGCCTTCCTCTTCCAGGAAGGCGCCAAGCGTAAGTAGGTGCCTTCCTCTTCTAGGAAGGTGCCAAGGAAAGTAGACGCCTTCCTCTCCCAGGAAGGCGCCAATAGAATGCTAGCACCTTCCTCTTCCAGGAAGGCACCAAGGAAAGACAAGCGCCTTCCTCTCCCAAGAAGGCGCCACTAGAAGGCCAGCGCCTTCCTCTCATAGGAAGGCACCAAGGAAGGTGCCACTAGAAGGCAAGCGCCTTCCTCTCATAAGGAAGGTGCCACTAGAAGGCAAGCGCCTTCCTCTCATAAGGAAGGCGTCGATAGGAAGGCGCCACTAGAAGGCAAGCGCCTTCCTCTCACAGGAAGGCGCCAACAGAAGATAAGTGCCTTCCTCTTCCAGGAAGGTGCCAATGGTAGTAAGGCACCTTTCACATAGAGAAGGCACCCGACATACTTAGGCACCTTCCTCATAGGGAAGGCGCCCCTGTTCTTCGCCCGTTGACCAGACAAGCACGACGTGGACAACAACGACTGGTGTAGTTCCAACTCTACATCATGTAGAGCTAAATTGGGGATCGCATCGATGTATGAGAATGTCCTACCAATGCCAGGTGAAGCACAAACCAATCAGTGAACATGCCACCATTAGAAACGAATGCCAATTTTAGTAGACGTCGATCACATTTACCAGACTGTCTTAGTTTAGTCTAGAATGAATCGACTATTATAACTTCTTTGTAATAGAAGTTCTGTGGGTGTGCTATATAAACACATGCAGACCTCTCTGAGGATATAGAATATTTTTGATAGTAATTATAGGGAGATATATAGAAGAAGCATTGTAATACTTTGATAATTATAATACAGTTCTAAGAGTTTCTAAGTGCGTGTTCAGCTAGGAGGAAGCTGCTGGAGCCTGGGCCCACTCCAAGCCAGTATTTCTTCCCCTATTTTTCTTATGTTTTCTAGATTAGTTTACCACTTTTATAAGATTGTTTATCACATTGTTATTTCCAGTATTTGTAGTAGGTTCATTTCTAGGAATGTGTGAATATTTCCTTTCTATAGATTTAATTATTTTTACGTAAATTATTGAGGAGTGTATGAATGATTGACAACCATTTGAAACACCCCCAATAGTAGAACTAGTGGACTCATCTCAAGTGGTATTGTAAGCAATCTTGTTCAAGACCCTTCGCAAGTTTATGAAGCTCCCTGGGTTGATAAATTAAATGCATGGGCATGTGACAAAAGTAGGAAAGAAGTTAACCTTGTTTGGCCCGCAACATTTTGGTGCCATTTTTGGGGAAGCGTCTCAACTAGATTATTTACAATACCTAGAAACCTTCCATCTGACCTTGTATGAGTTCTTCAAGAAGAAGAGGACCTGACGGTCGGTTTATAAAAACCAATCCACTAGAACCTGAGTCAGCCGAACATTCTAAATTTGAATTAGACTCGCTCGACCCACCTCCAGCAATCCATTGGAGTGAGGAGCCACACTTTGTGCAAAGTGCCTCCTCATCCCATCAATGTGGGGAAGAACGAATCATCATAAATCCCCTATTTAATAGGACACCCTTAGAGGAAGCCCTGTTGTGGAAAGTTGTAGAAGATCGGACGATAACACCAGACAACCTTAGAGCCTTGACTCAGAAAGTCTTAAATGACCGTAAGGCCATAAATACTGCATTAGAGACCACATTTCCTAAAAAAATGGCTGACAACGAAGAAGTCTCATCTGGATTTAGTTTCCCGATTGATGAAGGAGTAGGAGATACCAAAATGAAAAACATATCCCCTGCTCACCTTTCGACCTTCAGAGGATACCCAACTGAGGACCCTGACCTATTTTTATTTAAGTTTGATGTCTTATGCAGGTCTGTGGACTACAAATATGATATGCAGAAGCTGAAACTCTTTCCTTCCATGTTGGACGATGCAGCTCTACGGTGGTTCATCGGTCTGGGAGACAAACACATTGCCACTTGGGATCAAATGAAGAAGCTCTTTTTAGAGCAATACCAAGATTTTGGGAGAGCAAGAGACTCTAGAGAAGAGGTCCTGAGCATGACGTAGAAAGAAGATGAGTCTCTCGAGGAATACTAGGAGAGATTCAACTTCAATCTTCAATGATCTCCTCACATGAAACTATCTGATAAGTCCCTCAAAAGCATCTTTTTGAGAGGACTTACCAATGAATCACTGGAGGCTCTTAACATGATTTCTGGAGGTGATGTCTACCAGCACGCTATGGAAGACATCCAACAACTATGCCGGAACTACTCAAGAAGGAGAGGCAAGACCACTTCTAGAACCATGAAAGTGACTGCTTCAGTCACGAAGACAGAAATAGGTAACATCTTTGGAAGATTTAAAGAGCGAAATGCTCTCATCTCTAGCATTGCAGATGGATACACTACTGTTAGAGAAAAAGAAGCAAGAAAATGAAGCAGCATTGGCTTATTTCTATCCAAAATGTAGAGGGAAGCATGCAAAGAATGCATGCCCGGAGAACAAAGTCAGAGTATGCGCAGTTTGTAGGCTGAACCATAAAACTCGATTGTGCCCGCAACTACCTAGTAATCAGGAGGATGCTGAAAGCATGGATGCCTATTTCATAGGCAATCAGAAGAGTTGGCCACAACCCCCTATGGGGAATATGCCAACCAGAATGTCGTAATATGGGGGAGGACCATACATGCACCAAGGCCCACCTCAACCACCTAACATGGGGTGGTGGGGGCCATCACCCTGGTCCAATGCACCCCCAATAGCATTCTCGAACCAGTAGCCATGGATGCCATATCCATATCCTGGGAAGCAGTGGAGAGGCCACACTCCGTGGAATCAGGCTCCATAGAATGTAGCACCAGCTCACCCCCAATAGAATTTATCGGCGTTGCCAACAGTGAGACCTGCATAGCTACCCGCACAACCGATGGCAAATCCGAATAACAGGGTGAACCAGCCAGCATACAACGTGGAGGGTGAGATGTATCCGATGTACCATATTCAGCTTAGGTCTGGTAGACAGCTAGGAGTAGGAACGCCTCCACTGGTAGAAGAGGAGGAAGAGGTAGGAGAAACACCTCTTGTAGAAGAGGTGATAGAAGAAATTCCTGAGAGAGCAAAGGCTCCATTTCCCAACCGATTGCAAGAACAGAGGAAAGTAACATAGTCGGAGTTTGATATCTTGTCTAGCTTGAAGAACCTCACCATGACAATTCCATTATTTCAAGCCATCCGAGATGTTTTGATATATACCAAGGCGATAAGAGAGATGTGTCTAAGGAAGCCAGGATGAAGAGCAACCCAGACTATCAATGTCATGGGTAAACTAGCAGATTTGATGATGGGCAAAATATGCCATCCAAAGTATGCAGACCCGGGCAGCCCGATGCTGACTGTAAAAATTGAGGGACATTCCCTGTCCAATACGTTGGTCGATCTCGGAGCAGCCATCAACGTAATGCCTCAGGAGACCATGTAGAGGCTACAACTCATGAACCTGAAACCCACTACGATAGTGTTGCAGCTGGCCGATCGATCGACCGTGGCACCGAAAGGAATGTTGGAAGACATAATAGTGACAGTCAGTGCATGGGAATACCCAATCAAATTTTTAGTCTTGCAATCTAAAACTAGGTTGGGCGGTTACCCGCTCATCTTGGGAAGGCCATGGCTGGCAATAGCTGATGCTTACATCAGCTGTCGGGATGGGCTGATGACCATCTTCGATGGATGAAACATTAAAAGGTTGACTATTTCACCCCCAACGTAGTCCGTCGACTTAGTAGGAGAACCCATGTTGATCGAGCATGAAAATCCTGAGCTATCCATGATCCAGCCGGTGATGACGTTGGATGAGTTGGCAGAAGAAGATGAAGATGGTGCTATTGTGGAGTTCCTCCATGGGGAGTCCTCCATCTCCGCACCTGGATCATCATTGGCTGGCGCCCAAGATCACCATGTTCAACAGATACACGTCGGGCCGGGAAGAACGTTGAATGTCGGCAGTGGGTTGACTCCCACACAATTGATGAAAGTAGAAGAGCTCCTGGTTAGACACCAATAGGCATTTGCATGGGATTACTCAGATATGAAGGGTATCAGCCCAAATATCTGTACCCATCGTATATACCTAGATGATCAAGCAACTCCAAGCAGGCAACCACAGAGAAGAATGAATCCGGCAATGAAAGACATTGTCAAGGAAGAACTGCAAAAACTCTTGACTGCTGGATTCATCTATCCAATTTTTGACAGCGAGTGGGTATCACCGTTAGTGGTAGTCCCTAAAAAGAATGGGAAATGGTGAATCTGTGTGGACTACAGAGCATTAAACAAAGTGACCAAGAAGGACCACTTCTCGCTCCCGTTCATTGATCAAGTCTTGGATACACTCTCAGGGAGGAAGTATTTCTCCTTCCTGGATGGATTCAGTGGATACAACCAGATCCAGATAGGAGAAGAGGATCAGGACAAGACAACGTTCACCTACCCATGGGGAACGTTTGCCTATCGGGTATTACCTTTCGGATTGTGCAACGCACCTACCACCTTTCAAAGGGTGGTGCTTAGCATATTTTTAGACATGATGGGAGACGCGGTCGAAGTATACATGGATGACTTCACCGTCTATGGAGAAACCTTTGACGAGGCAATGACGAACTTGGAAAGAGTGCTCGAAAGAAGCAAGGAAAACAATTTGTCCCTGAGCAACGAGAAATGCTTTATGATGATGCAAGAAGGCATCGTACTGGGACACCACCTCTCCGTAGAAGGAATAAAGGTTGATAAAAGAAAAATTGAGGTCATCAGAGACCTACCCAGCCCCAGAACGTAGAGAGAGGTGAGGAGTTTTCTTGGATCAGCCGGGTACTACCGGTGATTTATCATCGAATTTAGCAAAATTGCAAAACCACTGCACACTCTATTATCTAAAGATGTGGAGTTCAATTGGATGGAAGACTGCAAAGAAGCATTTCAGTTGCTTAAAGAGAAACTGATATCTACACCGATTTTAAGAGGACCAAATTGGGCCATACCATTCCATATCTATTGTGATGCATCCAACGGTGTGATTGGAGCAGTCCTCGGATAGAAGGATGGTGAAGAATTTTATGCCATCTACTATGTCAGCAAAAACTTGGCAGGAGCCGAGCTCAACTACACGATGATGGAGAAGGAGTTCCTTGCAGTTGTGCATGCCATAAACAAATTCTGCCATTATATCATCGGGTATAAGGTATTTGTCCACACGGACCATGCGGCTATCAGATACTTGATGAGCAAGCCGGCCATTGGCGGAAGAATTATCAGGTGGCTCTTGTTACTATAGGAATTCGACATCACAATAGTCGACAAACCAGGCAAGGACAACGTCGTAGCAGATTTTCTATCTAGATTGATACCGATAGACCATACAATAGTGGAAGACCAGTTTTTGGATGAACATTTGTTCACCATTAGTGAGAAAATCCCGTGGTACGTAGATATAGCCAATTACTTGGCCACCGAAAGAACCTCACCTGCTCTCTCTTTCTGAGAAAAGTAGGCGGTCATAGAGAAAAGTGCATCATTCCTATGGATTGATGGCCTCCTATTCAAAATAGGACGTGACCAGATTATAAGGAGATGCATAGCAGAGTAGGAGTTCTCAGAAGTACTCAAAGCGTGTCACGATGAACCATGCGGAGGACACTTTGTAGGGAAATGAACTGCCTACAAAATCCTATAGGTTGGGTACTTTTGGCCCACTCTGTTCAAGGATGTGGCTGCGTACGCCAGCAAGTGCGATGAATGCCAAAGAATGGGTAGACCAACCCATCGAGATGAAATGCCCCTCCAGCCTCAGGTACACCTGGAACCCTTCGATAAGTGGGGCATGGACTTCGTGGGACCAATTAATCCACCTTCAATAGGGAGGAGGTTTATTTTGGTCTGTACAGATTACGTCACCAAATGGGTTGAAGTTCAAGCGTTGAGAGATTCAAAAGAAAGAACAGTCATCGATTTCTTATTTGCCCATATTTTTACATGATTTGGGGTCCCTAGAGAGATAACAACAGACCAGGGGCCTCAATTTACCTCCAGAGTTGATCAAGGAGCTGATGGAGCAATACAGAGTTTGGCACAATAAAACTACACCCTACCATCCGTAGGCAAATGGGCAAGTGGAAGTGACGAACAGAGAAATAGAGAACATCCTGACGAAGACCGTGCAACAACATAGAAAATATTGGGCTACACGGTTGTCGAAGGTAGTCTAGGCATATAATACCACGTGGAAATCCACCACAGGCTTCACACCCTTCCAACTGGTCTATGGGAAGAGTGCGATGATGCCCATTGAATTTGAAATCAAGACATTGAGGATGACTTCAGAATTGAACTTGAGCTTGGATGACGCTCAAGAAGAAAGGATTCGGTAGCTAGATCAGTTGGATGAAATCCGAATGGATGCTCTGTAGAGAACGAAAATCATACAAAAGCAAAGAAAGCGGTGGCATGATCGCCACATTAAACTGAAGCAGTTCCAAGAAGGAGAATGGGTGTTGTTGTATGATTCTCGGTTCTAGGAAAGAAAAGGTAAATTAATGCAAATATGGATGGGACCGTATGAGGTGGTAGAGCTCATCAAGAATGGGGCAGTGCACGTTAGAACAATTGATGGCAGCAACACCGTGTTAATGGTCAATGGCCACCGACTATGCCCCTATAACACATCCAAAACCTTACAGGTGGAATCCAGAATAGACGTGGGGGAGACCCCATCTTGTTAGATCCAGACCAAACTCTTAACAGGCAAAACGGTGGGCATGGAGGTGCTCACCAAAATTAGTTAATTTAGTTTTTTCTTACGGTGTGTTTTGCAGGGACGACGCCCGCATGCAAGCTGTAGGCATCCTAATCCAGGGCCTAACAGGCATGGAATGCATCTAACTACCTTTATTTTTCTTTCTTTTCATTTGCTTTTTGTAGGTGGAGGACCTGACAACATGAGGAATAGGTATCTAGGAAACTAGGCCTGATTCGGCTCAACATTCTGACACCGACACTCATAGGTAGAAGCTGAGGCAGCGTGAAGCGAGACTGAGAAGGCTTGATCACCCTTTCCCAGTCAATCACAACATGATTGCCAAGAAGAAGGTGCCTTCCATATAAAGAAGGTGCCCACCAGAAGAAGGCACCTTCCTTATAAAGAAGGCGCCCAGCTAGAAGAAGGTGCCTTCCTTATAAAGAAGGTGCCCCACCAGAAGAAGGTGCCTTCCTTATAAAGAAGGCACCCCGCCAGAAGAAGGCACCTTCCTTATAGAGAAGGCGCACAAAAAAAAATATATAGGCGCCTTCCATGGCTGGAAGGCACCACACAAATAAAAAAAAAGCCCGAGGCGCCTTCCACATCGGGAAGGCGCATACAGCCAGGCACCTTCCACATCAGGAAGGCGCATATAGACCGAGGTGCCTTCCACATCGAGAAGGCGCACCCATTCAGAAGCACCTTCCATAGTAGGAAGGCACCATCATCAAAAAGGTGCCTTCCACCATCAAAAGGTGCATCCAATCAGAGGTGCCTTCCACCATCGAAAGGCGCATCCAATCAAAGATGCCTTCCACCACCGAAAGGTGCATCCAATCAAAGAGCACCGAAAACATCAGGAAGGCACCATATAAGTGCCTTCCACATTGAGAAGGTACCACATAAGTGCCTTCCACATTGGGAAGGTACCAAAGAGCGCCTTCCACGTACAACCAACACTTAAGTCTCCCGGATGCCTCAATCGAAATGAAATCACCACACGAACGAGCGACATCAGATGACCATACCCCTCCCTCGTGTCACAAATCAATGAATCAACGCTCTTCACAATGCATGAAACACCAAATAAGGTACGCGCATACTAACTCAAATTTTTATATAATTATTTATAAATTATGCAGTACCAAAAAAAATATTGTCGTCATAAAAATCATATCCCCCCATAGCCGGAACCACGTGCCAATGATATGGCTCGAAAGGTGTACCCTAGAATTAAATGCTAAGGTTAGGTACCTTCCCTATAAGAAGGTGCCTTCCTGAAGAAGTAAGGATAGAAAAAAATGTAGTAGTAAGGGAAGGCGCCATGGGAGGAAGGTCGAAGAATCACGTGGTGAAGAAGAATGAGCCGAGTGATACGGAAGGAATCGGGGGCGGTAAAAACATAGTTCGAGGCCGAGGGATGGTTCGAATACTGTACCCTGGTTAGTCAGGGCTAGGATATGGAGGCAGCCAAGGAATTCATTGCCTCCTTGAGGGGTGACGTAGCTCAGGTGTGAGGGGTAGAAATTCTAGTCACCCTCGAATACATCTCGTAGGTGACTGGATTGCCCCTCATAGGGGAATGCATATACAAAGGTGGACTACTGAAGTCGTACGCCGAAGTGCTACTACCAGGAGAAAATGTGTAGATAGATAAGGAAGGGCTACCCAAAAGTAGCCTTCCCATGAATCTATAGAAGATATTCGAGCAGGTTGCTCGATTCTTTACATGCACCGAGAAGTATACCCATCTGCACGCTAACCATGTGCAGTTTCTGAATCACCTGGTGCATGGAAGGAAGTTGAACATGCCCTTCTACCTAGAAAATGCCCTGAAGGACGAAGCGGCTAGGTACCAGAAGGGAGCACCATCTACCTTGGCCCACCATGGGCTGATATCAACACTGGTCCGCCATGCAGAAGCGTAGAGGCAGAACCCCGATGCAGAGGGAGATGGTGGCCAAGAAAGGCAACAGGATGTTATTGCCAAAATAGGGCAAGAAGAGGGAAGCCCTGTAGAGGAGATGGCAAGTATCGGGCAATTGGCATTGCCCTATTTCATGGAAGAAAGAGGGCATTCACCAGTGCCCGAATGCATAGAGGAAAGAGGGCATTCCCTAGTGCCCGAGTATGAAGAGGAAGGAGCACCGCTTATTAGCAGTGAGGTCGAGTTTCGGCCGCTAGAACTAGTCCCTAGGAGGAAATGCCTACGGTGACTCCTCCTCTCGATAGAAGAAGAACAGAGTGACCCGGAAGTCGACGTTGCAGCCCAAACCCTCCAAGAATTGACAAACTAGAGCCCACAAGATGCAGGGACTTTCGGGAGCAATGATCAGGTCGATGCAGCCTTGGAGGAAGCGTTGGAGTGGCAAACCAATTGTTGGATGGCCCAACAAATTTTGGAGGACTTCTAGAACAAGCATAGAGGGGAATTGAAAGAATGAGAAAGATGAATCGCCCAGCTCGAGCAGCTGGTCCGATAGTTGCGAGAGGAGAACCAGCTACTCTAGGATAGGGGAACAGAAAGAAGGGACGCATCGACCCAAAATGACTAGGCAAAAGAGGTCCCGATGAATTCTCCCACATCTATAGAATGAGTATTCTCTTTGGGAGAATTTTGATCGGATGCCCGATAGAGCAGCCCGGAGGTAGGGGAGAATTCCTCTATTTTTGGGAGTGAAGGGGAAAGAAGTCCCACAACATCCCCTATCATCGTCCTGAGTGATACAGAGCAGGACGAGGGCCAATAGTAGTAGACAGGACAGGGGATAAGGAAGAACTCCCTGGACTTGAGGAAGGAAGAGAAGAACCAGAGGGGTCAGCACAGGACAGATAGGGGGGCGAAGAAGCACCCCCGAGGGACATCGAGCATAGGTCCCCCGAGTGAGAAGAACACTCCGGGAACCATCACATTTTCTATAGAGGCCAGAGGAAAAGGGCCCAGGATGGCTCGAAAGAAGGTGAAGGTGACCTTCATCGAGCCAGAAGAAGATGAGTGGGATATGCAGCCATTCATGGAGAGGAAAAAATAGTTTGAACGATTGCTCAAAGAGATGACAACAGCTAAGGAGACCAGGAAGGCAACCTCGAGGATGCAGGGGGACTCTGGTATCTACGTCAATCCGATAGAGGACAGCTAGTTCTAGGAGATTTATGGGTCATCCCGGGGATGACCCTCCATGATAAGAAGGTATTTTGAATGATGGGGGGTATATGGCCCCGAATTGGAGGCCGCTGCCATTGCAAAGGAGAACGTAGGGCTTACTCCTGAAGCAGCCCGATTGTACAAAGCCCAAGTAGTTCATCTCAGGAGGGATAATTTAGATATCCCTCTTACAGTGGTCAGACCTCTGAACACTGACCTATGGCAAGTTGCAGAAGCTGCATTTTAGGCAGCAGAGATGACGCTAGTTAGATCACCTTCGATAGCGGCCAGGATGAGGAAAGCACAGCCGACAATAGCACCCTCAGCTCCGCATAGAAAAAGAAGAGCCACACCTCCAGATGCCAGCACATAGAAGAGGCAGACACGGGCCGTAGGTACAGCTGGATCCACCAAGAAATGACAATGATGAGGGGTCAACAGGGCTACCTATAGTTTTGATGCCACGAGGGCATGGCATATGTTAGGCATGGGGGGATGATGAGCATCAGAAATGCTCATATTTTGTATACATTTTCTTGATTATTATGTGGTTGTATAATAAGGATTGCATATGTTTATGAATGATTATATAATTATTTGATGAAATTATGCGTGTTATCTAATTCATGTGTTTTCAATGTGTTTTTGTGGAATTGTAGTTGATTTAGTTAGATTTGGATCAGTCGAGGTCTTTTCATGGACCTGGCACTTTGTTTCTTTTGGAATCAACATAGAGAAGGTAGGCGCCTTCCTCTTCCAGGAAGGCGCCAAGCGTAAGTAGGCGCCTTCCTCTTCCAAGAAGGCGCCAAGGAAAGCAAGCGCCTTCCTCTCCCAGGAAGGCGCCAATAGAAGGCAGCCTTCCTCTTCCAGGAAGGCGCCAAGGAAAAGAAGCGCCTTCCTCTCATAAGGAAGGCGCCACTAGAAGGCAAACACCTTCCTCTCATAAGGAAGGTGCCACTAAGGAAAACAAGTGCCTTCCTCTCATAAGGAAGGTGCCAGAAGGCACCACTAGAAGGCAAGCGCCTTCCTCTCATAAGGAAGGCGCCACTAGAAGGCAAGCGCCTTCCTCTCACAGGAAGGCGCCAATAGAAGATAAGCGCCTTCCTCTTCCAGGAAGGCGCCAATGGCAATAAGGCACCTTCCGCATAGAGAAGGCACCCGACATACTTAGGCACCTTCCTCATAGGGAAGGCGCCCCTATTCTTCGCCCGTTGACCAAACAAGCACGACGTGGACAACAACGACGGGTGCAGTTCCAACTCTACGTCATGTAGAGCTAAATTGGGGATCGCACCGATGTATGAGAACGTCCTACCAATGCCAGGCGAAGCACAAACCAATCAGTGAACATGCCACCATTAGAAACGAATGCCAGTTTTAGCAGACGTCGATCACATTTACCAGACTGTCTTAGTTTAGTCTGGAATGAATCGATTGTTATAACTTCTTTGTAACAGAAGATCTACGGGTGTGCTATATAAACACACATAGACCTCTCTAGAGGATATAGAATATTTTTGATAGTAATTATAGAGAGATATACAGAAGAAGCATTGTAATACTTTGATAATTATAATACAGTTCTAAGAGTTTCTAAGTGCGTGTTCAGCTGGGAGGAAGCTGCTGGAGCCTGGGCCCACTCCAAGCCAGTATTTCTTCCCCTATTTTTCCTGTGTTTTCTAGATTAGTTTACCACTTTTATAAGATTGTTTATCGCATTGTTATTTCCAGTATTTGCAGTAGGTTCATTTCCAGGAATGTGTGAATATTTCCTTTCTGTAGATTTAATTGTTTTTACGTAAATTATTGAGGAGTGTATGAATGATTGACAACCATTTGAAACACCCCCAATAGTAGAACTAGCGGACTCATCTCAAGTGGTATTGTAAGCAATCTTGTTCAAGACCCTTCGCAAGTTTACGAAGCTCCCTGGGTTGATAAATTAAATGCATGGGCATGTGACAAAAGTAGGAAAGAAGTTAACCTTGTTTGGCCCGCAAAACTCACCATTGCCTAAAGCCCATATTAAACCTTTTTTTATGATTTACTTACAATTGAGAATTTCTTTCCAAAAAGAAAAACCTCTGATTGGAACTGAGTCACTTAGAAATTATATATTTTGAAGATACTTTCATTTGATGATAGCTGTCCATTCATTTTCTTCACCAAAAATGAGGCACCATGCCTGCTTAGCTAGTAAAGCTAAATTCATATAAGCAATTCTCCTCAGACCTAAGCCCTCAATTTTTTCTCCTCTAATCTAGTCCATAAAAATTATTTTTGGAGTTTCTCTATTTTTTGGAAAACTTTCACATGGGCTTTGAAAACGGAGAGGAAATATATTGGAATGCTTTGAAAAGAGGCCTTAGTGAGGGTCAGCTTTCTTGCTTGAGATAGAATATGACCTTTCCATCCAACCAGTTTTTTTTGAATTCTTTCAATAACCCTACCCCACATTGACTCTCTCGGAGAGCCAATGAAAATAAGGAGACCAACATATGAAGTGGGGAGGTTTGCTATATCACACCCTAAAATTTCTACAATCCTTCCTTTCCTCTGAATGGGGGTGTTCAAGAAATATAACTTACTTTTACTAAAATTAACTTTCTGACCAACAACATCCTTGTAGAGTTGTAGGATGTATTTAATTATTTTGGCATCAACCACTGATACCTTAGTCAATAGAACGATATCATTGATGAATTGTTGGTGAGAAACAAGCCTAGTGAGAGATGTTGCCTTAATTCCTGATATTAGCCTTAAAATGCAAGTATTTTTTATGGTTCTACCTAAAGCTTCTACCACAATGATGAATAACATGGGGCTGATAGGGTCTCCCTGTCGAATTTCTCTGTGAATTTGAAAGTAATGAGCAGTTGTTCCATTAACAAGAATCTATAACCATGCTTTAGAAATGCATTCTTTGATCAAATTAACCCATTGGTGATGAAAACCAAACTTAAGGAGGACAACAATTAGAAAGTCCCAATTCATCCTGTTAAATGCTTTGTTCATATCAAGCTTAAGGGAAAAAAATGACCTGTTAGTCTTATGAGTAGAGTGCAGAGCTTCATGAACTATGATAAATCCATCCAAGATTGACCTGCCCTAGACAGAGATTCCCTGACATCGATCTATGATGTGGGGTAGAACATCTCTCATTCTATTTGCAATGGATTTAGTTAGGATCTTGTAAGAAAAATTGCACAGACTGATTGGCTTGAAGTTAGCCATAGATTCAGGGGTTTGTTTCTTAGGAATTAGAGAAATAAAATTAGAGTTGAGACCTTTTGGTATATGATTGCTTACATGGAATTATTTGACAACAAAAATTACATCCTCACTTATGATGTCCCAAAAATCTTTGATAGAAACGAGGGGGAAAGCCATTGGGTCCTAGGGCTTTGTCTAGCTCCATGCTAAAAAAGACTTCCTTAATTCAATCATCAAAAAAAGGAGCTAGAAACTTAAGATTTATATCCTCATTTATTATGCTAGGAATGTATTGTAATAGAATATTTTTGGCCTACTCATTGCACTGTGATTCCTGACCAAGGATAGAATTGAAATAAGTTACTGCCTCCTTTTTTATTTCTATTAAGTCTTGAGTAATAGAACCATCTACTTTTTAAAAAAAAATTATCTTGTTATTTCTTATGTTTCTAAGTGTGGTGACGTGAAAAAACTTGTAATTTGAATCTCCATATTTCAACCAAAGATCCCTTGATTTTTGCTTCCAATAGATTTCCTCACAGGTCAAAATGTTATGAAACTCTGCTAGTTTTGTCCATTCCTCCTACCTAGTAGTTTAATCAGCATCACCATGTTGAATCCTATGATCAATTATCTTTAAACTTTCAACAACTTATTTTTTATTTTCAAAGATGTTCCCAAAGACCTCTTTGTTCCAAGTTCGAAGCTTTTCCTTAACAAACTTTAATTTGCCATTAATTTTAAAAGCTGCACTACCCCTGATAGGCTACTGCCACCACTGAATTAAGTTATCTCTGAAACTATAATGTTTGATCCACATATATTAAAATATGAAAGGTTTCTTGAAGTACAAAGAGTTAGGGATCTCCAACAGAATAGGATTATGATCAAAGGTAATTTTAGGAAGGGCTTCTAGGGTAGAATCATCGAACAAAGTTGTAGCCTCATTTGATAGAAAAAACTTGTCAAGCCTTTCTTAAATGAGATGATACCCTATCCATTGATTTATCTAGGTATAATTCTCTCCTCTAAGTTTTACATCCATCAACATGTTGGAGTTCACAAAGTCATTGAACTCATCCATGCTCCTGATAGGTGGTCCATTTCCACCCATTTTGTCTGAAGGGTAAAGAGGAGTGTTAAAATCCCCAGCCAAAATCCAGGGGACATTATGGAATATTTCACTCAGATTGCCTAAGTACTCCCATAGTAGAGCTCTCCATTTAATTGAAGTCGGGGCATAAATATTTGAAAGGATCCATGACTTGTTGTTGTTTATTTCCTTAAATAAAACACTAAGAACCCTATCATATTTCTAAATAATGGTGCCTTCTACTATCCGGGGATCCCACAAAGTCATAAGGCCTCTAGATGCTCCTCTGGCTGATTTGCAAACCATATCCCCTTGATTCCAGATTTTTTTGCTACTTTTTTGATTGAATCTCATCAATTTTTTGTTTCTTACAACATGATAATAGTTGGATTCACTTTATTTCTTATTGCACTGACTTTCCTATGTTTGGGTAGGCCATTGAGGCATCTCACATTCCATGAGAGGAACTTCACTTAGATTGTTTGTGATTTCTTCCTCTCCCCCTCCCTTGAGGAGGTTTTCCTAATTTGTTGTCTTAAAAACCCAAAATAACCTGTTGAAACAAGGTTCTTTGTTTTCCATTTGCAATGTCATTATAAATTTTAATTTTTTGATGCTCAACATTTGATATTCTCCCTATTCTTTTTTCACTACCAAAATATATAGGAGAATTCACAGTGCTTCTGGTTTGTTTAGGACTAAACTGGGGGGAGGCAATTTGTTGCAGAACCAGACTGTCATATTCCTCAGTCTGAAGAGTTTCATATATCTCCACCCCTACATCCAAATATTCTCCTTTTTTCCTATATTCCCTTGGTATACGAGATGGCCCCTCAGTAGGATTCACTTGGCTCCTAGTGATGATTTTAGGGAGATGAGATTTTTATTTTCCAATGCCTCAAATTTCTTCCTAAGTTATTTAGCATTAGGGTTTGGATTTGGGATGCCCACTGGGCTTGAAGTATTTTCAGCATTGGGGTTTAAGGATCCTGACTTGGATGGGGATTATAGAGATCGGGAATTAGGATTTGGCTTTGTGATGCCCATGGGAATTACAGTAATTTTATAAAAATAATAATGGATATCATGGTGTGAGCCCAATTAAATCAAATATGATTTTTTAGATGATAAATTTGATAAACAATTCATTACAAATTTTGATAATGAATATATTATTTGGAAGAAAAAACATGAAAATAAAATGTTCTTGAAGGATAAGGATTGCAAAAATATAATAAATAAGAAGAAAAGGAACCAAATACAAAAATTTGACAAAAAACATAAGCTCCCCCTACCACTGGTGATGCCGAAGCTAAAGAAGAATCATTACCTCAAAAGTTATTAAAACAATATGTTATAGGTACCTTGGAAGTGCCACCATCCATCTACACCAAGAGGTCAAGTGCTCCTAAAGCACTTATATTATCATCAGAGGTGTAGCCTGAATCCTCTAGATAAAGCTCTAAATCAAGATAGAAATAAAAGTACCATCCAAATCCTTAAAGTTTAGATAGAAAAATGTCTATAACCAGAAGATAATGAGTGTAATAGTAGATAGAGACAACTGTACATAAAAGACAAAAGTTGTAGTAGGAGGCATAGATGTGTGAAGTAGTAGTTGCACTAGTAGAAGCTAATTAGAAAAAATAGAGGGAGCTTAACACAAAAGAGGTCAAAATTATCTAGACAAAGAAACTAGAGCAAGAGCACAAGAACAGTGTATATTTTCTTAATCCTCCTCACAATCTCCTCAAAGTTCCTCATTAGTAGAGGTTCTAGCATCTCCACCTCCTTGAACCCATCTATTATAAAAAAATATCCCTACTACTATAGCGCTTCTATCATAAGAATCATTTCACCATTTCCTTCATTCACTACACTAGCTTAATCATTCATTCTAAAAGAATCATCATCACACCCTCCATAACTCACTCTACCATATTGAACCCAAAAGCACCAATATTTGTAGGAAAGCATATCGCTTGGAAAGGCATTGATTTCTTAGCCTCTTACTCTGTTAATAGCATTTCTTTCTATCCCAATACTTCTCCTCACTATTGAATAATAGCTCCTAGAGGTATTTTTTACCATATGGAGCATATAAAAGAACTAGTAGAAGTGGATGAATGAATATCAACAAAAATAGCTGCAAGAAAAGGAGGAAATAGTCACCATGGCTTATGACACATTGGAACAAATTAAAGGAAAATTAATAAAGGTGACTACTCATATAAAGGTTAATAAGGTAACCTCCCAAATTAAATCAGAGGATTGACATTTAGAGGAACACATCAAAGATATCTTCAAGATATCCAAAGAAGAAACTCTCTAAGCTATTCATATAGAGGTGACTATGTTATTTGTATAATCTAGGAGAATAGATAGAAATCTGGAATCTGCTAAAAAAAGATAAAAAATTTAAAAATCAAGCTTACCAGAGAGAAGGTATATCAAGATGCCCTCAAAAATAAAATGAGAATATTGAAAGGGATCATTTGTAAAGCACCTTTTTAAAAGGAGTTCTAGTAGAAGGATGAAAAAATCAAGAACCTAAAGATAAAATTGTAAACAACAAGAGGCACAATGAAGTAACAAGATTCAAAGCTACTAGACCTTAAGGTAAAACTATAGCAACAAGGGTAAGTCTTTTCTACCATATTTATTGAATTACAATAGGATAAATATAAGCCCCATGGCTCAAAAATCTTAAAGGATTGACTTAGGTAAGTCAGGAGCCACTACTAGAGAAGGATAAAAGGCTAAATATTACAAGCTTTCCCTCCTTCTTATACTAAACTATGAGATACTACTCCCATATCTTTGGAAGCTAAAAAAAGTTTGATAGAGGTTGTTGGAAATATATTGAATATTTTCCATTTATTTTGGTTGTTTTAACTCTAAAATGTTTTGGACACTCTATGTATCCTCATTGGAGTTTGAGGCTAGGTCGAGTCCTAAGAAGGTGTTTAGGGGAAGCAACCCCAAGCAAAAGTTTTAGGGTTTCTTAAGTTATTTTTAGACCCATGTGGGCTATTTAGGGTTAAATATTTGAACCCATGGTTTTTTTCCCATTGTATTGTAAAATTCATTCTTGTACTATTGTTATTTAATTGCACTTGCATTAGGATTTGCAGAGAGATGAGAGATGAAAGATGAACATTATTGTATTGGATATGGTTAAGTTTATACAATAAGAAGATATTACTATGCTAGGTTTTTTTCGTAAGGGTTTTCTAGGTGAAATATTGTGTTATATGTGTATCTGTTATCTTATTTTTTCCTTTGATTTTGTATTTATTATTTTTCTAGATTTAGTTTATTAGGGCTTTTTGCTCTTCATTTGGTATCAGATCTAGTTTTTTTACTTTGTTTTAAGAGTAAGGGTTTCAATCCTATGACAAATTAATTATTAAGTGAGTCATACAAGAAAGAATTTGGGTGAATAAAAATTATAGGAAGCACATGGATAAAGATTTACAAATTTAAATGAAAGAATTTTGAGTTATGGAAACTTAAGATGGAGGATTTGTTGGTTGATAGATATTGGTGGATTGAAGTATCAAGAATAAAACCAACATCAACAAAAAATGAGGATTGGATGAATATTAGTAGGAAAGAAAGGAGTTCTATAAGATTGTGCTAATATGATTTAGTATTGTTGAATGTATCTATAGAGACCATGACAAAGTCATTATGGGATAAATTGGGAACTTTGTATTAAACAAAGTCATTGGTAAATAAACTCTTTTTTGGAAGAAGTTCTATTAACTTTGGATGAATGTTGGTGTATCTGTGGTTGAACATCTAAATGCTTTTAACACTAAGGTAAGCCAATTAAAATATATTGAAATAAAAATGGATGAAGAGAAAAAGTATATTATTATACTTTGTTCATTACCTGATTCGTGGGATAACCTAGTTATGGCTATCACCAATACTACTTCTACATTGAAAGTAGAGAATATAGTAGGAACATTGTTATCTGAGGAAATAAGATAAAAATAATCTAAGGATTATCACTATAAGGATGCCTTAGTTGTGAGAGGTTGTTCTCAAGAAATAAGAAAAAAGAAATTAGGAGAAAGGAAATTGAGATCTAGGGGTAAATTTTTTGCTCCATAGAAGAAAAAATGCTAGAATTATGGTAAAATATGGGATTATAAAAGAGACTACAAATATAAAACGACTGATAATAGCCGATAATTTTATGAAGAAAATTTTGAAAAAAATAAGACCACAGATGAAGATTTAGGGAACTTATTCATAGCTACAATATTCTCTTGTGAATGCAATGATTCATGGTTGATTGACTCAGGTGCTTCCTTTCATATGAATCCTCATATGAAGGGGTTTTGTGAATATGAAAAGATAAATGGAGGTGAAGTCTTCTTGGGAGATAATTTAACATATACAATAATAGGTTGAGGAAGAGTCAAGTTGTGGTTAAAATATGGAAGAATGAAAACCCTTCTTGGTATGTTGTATATTCTGGGTTTGGCAAGGAATGTGATATCCATGAGTAAGATGAATTGTGGTATTCAATAAGGATAGTTGTAAGATGTTTTGTGGAGTCTTATTATTATAAATAGGAGTTATTATAAAAAAATTACTCAGAATTGAGGCTAGCACTATAAGTATTCATTGCAATAACTCTTCAATTTTAGAGGAGAATAATATGATAAAAGTGACTAAGCATTATTTTAGTTAATACAATGGTGTGGCATCAATGCATAGGGTATATTGGTAAGAAATACTTTCAAATGTTAAAAATAAAAGGTATGGCTAAAGGAATTTTTGATTACCCATTAAATTTTTATTTTTGTAAGCATTGTGTTTTTAGAAAGCAAACCCTTCCTAGTAATGATACAATATTTGTAGGAATTTTGCATCTAGTTCATAGTGATGTGTTTAGACCTAAAAAAATACCATCATTAAGTAAATCTATTGATTTTATTACATTTATAGATGACTTTTCAAGAAATTCTTGGGTATTTTTTTTATGGAACAAATATGATGTTTTTAATTAATTTAAAAAGTTTAAGTGTCTTGTAGAAAAATAAGATAGAAAAAAATATAATGGTTTTGATAAGTGAAAATGGTGTTGAGTATTACTCTAATGAATTTGAACAATTTTGTAAGGAAATTGGAATAGAAAGGCAAAAGAACTTCATATATTTCATAATAGAATGGAGTTGCAAAAAAAATGAACAAAATATTGATGGATAAGGTAAGAAACATGCTAAGTGGTGCAAGGTTAGAAAGTAAATTCTAGGCACAAGCCATGTTAACTACTTCCTACCTCATCAATAGATCTCTTACCTTAGATTTGGTGGACAAGACTCCATAGGAAGTGTGGATTGATGATAAACCCTCTCCAAATCATATAAGGGTTTTTGGTTGTGATGCTTATATGTATTTTCCAAAAGAGAAAAGGATTAAGCTAGACTATAAATATAAAAAATACTTATTTATGGGTTATAGTATTGGTGTTAAAGGATATATATTGTGGAACCTAGAAATATAGAATATTGTGTACAATCATAATGCAATATTTAGTGAAACGAAAGGGGTTTAAAAATAGGAAATGCAACCAATAAAAGAACAAAAAATAATTCAAGTAAAATTAGAATAGAAGGAAGAACCTGTGGTAGAACCTAGTGTTATAGAAGAAGATGAACTATAGAGAGAGTTTGAAGAGGAAAATTCAGAGGAATAAGGTGAGGAAGAAGTTGAAGATGTAGAACCTGGATATCCACATTTGAAGAGATCAAATCGAGTGAGAAGACTCCCAAAAATGTATAGTACTTCAAATATTTGTTCTACATTTAATATATCATTTACTAATGAAAAACCCAAGACTATACAGGAGATACTTCAATCAAGTGAGAACAATTATTAGAAAAGGGCTATCGAGGAATAAATGAAGTCCTTGGATAAAAATAATATGCAAGACTTGGTGGAATTACCCCCTAGAAGAAAACCAATTATTTGTAAGTGGGTATTCAATAAAAAGTACAATGTAGAAGGAAATTTAGAGAAGTATAAGGCTTGCCTAGTAGCAAGAGGAGTTTCTCAATTTGAGGGAATTGAATTTAGTGATATTTTTCTCCTATGGCTAAATTAACTTCAATTAGATTTATGTTGGCTATTTTTGCTACTTTTGATCTTAAAATAGAACAAATGGATGTAAAGATAGCATTTATACATGGTGAATTGGATGAAGACATATATATTTCATAACTAGAATATTTTAGATTAAAAGGTAAGGAGGACTCAGTATGCAAGTTGAAAAAAGTTTCTTTATGGATTGAAGCAATCTCCAAGAATGTGGAACCAAAAATTTGATAGGTTTTTTTTGACACTTGAGCTTGGAAAAAACAAAGCAAATCCATGTGTGTATTTTAAATAAGAATATGAAAAGTTTGTTATCATTTCTTTGTATGTGGATGACATGTTATTAATTCATAATAATAAGGAGATGATAAAGTTACTAAAATATAAGTTATATTCTAAATTTGACATGAAGGATTTGGATGCTAAAAAAAATTATTTTGGGTATGGAAATAACAAGGGACCATGCAAATAAAAATTTATGATTAAATCAAAGGAAATATGTTGATTTTATACTATAGAGGTTTAGGATGAATGATTGTAAACCAGTATGTACTCCATATCTTGTTGGTAAAAAGTTATCTTCTAAATAGTATCCTAAAACAAATGAGGAAATTGAATAAATGCATCATGTTCCTTATGCTAGCATTGTTCATAGTTTGATGTATGCAATAGTCTTTGTTAGACCTGATATTACACATATAGTATGAGTTTTTAAAATATATATGTCCAATATAAGAAAGGAACATTGGACTACTATGAAGAGGATCTTTAGATACTTGCATGGAACTTTAAACTAAGCTATCTATTACCAAGAAAAATATACAAGGTTTTATGGATGCTGTCTGGGATGGAGATCTGGAAAAGAGAAGATCCACGAGTGCTTATGTATTCGAACTATTTGGAGGGGTAGTAAGTTGGATAAGTAAAAATCAATTAGTAGTTTATTTATCCATAATTGAGATAGATTACATTGTAGCAACTCATGCCTGTAAAGTAGTATGGATACAAAGGTTGTGTTCAATATTTGGTCTTAAGTATAAGGTTTTGGGAATTGATAGTGATAATTAGAGTGCAATATTTTTGGCCAACAATCCTGGTTTTCATGATCAATCAAAACATATTGATATCAAGTACCATTTTGTGAGAGATATGGTTGAAGGAAATTGGGTGATGCTAGAGAAATTTGATACATAAAATAATGTTGTTGATCCTTTACCAAAGCCTATACCTACTCAAAAATAATCTTGGTGTAGAAGATCTATGGGTATGGTTGCCCTTGACAGTTGAAAATGGTAGTTTTTGCACATATGGAAAGTATTCAACAAGTGGAAGAATGTGTTGGAAATATGTTGAATATTTTACATGTTATTCTAGTGGGCATAACTCTAAAAGGTACTAGACATTCTCCATTTATCCTCATCGAAAATTAGGGGTAGTAGCCATCAACAAAATTTTTAGGGTTTCTTAAGATCTTTTTAGACCCATATGGGTTGTTTAGGGTTAAGTATTTGAACCCATGGATTTTCACTCATGGTATCATAAAATTCATTTTTGTGTTGTTAATTAGTTGCACTTGCATCCGTGTTTGAAGGGATATGAGAGATGCAAGATGAACATTACTTTAATGGATATGGTTAAGTTTATAAAATAATGAGATGTTTTTGTGCTGGGTTTTTTCCCAAAAGGATTTTCCAGGTGAAATACTATGTTATATTTTTCATTTGATTTTGTATTTACTATTTTTCTAGATTTAGTTTAACTATTAAAATTGCCAAAAAGTTTAAGGATCTTGGTGCACCAAATTTGTGGGATGACAACACACACTTTCACAAGGTAGAAGTGATCAATTAACTATTTGACCAACATATCCAAGTTGAAAGTGAATTTGAGTCACTATCAGAAACATTGTAAGTAGGTAAGGTTTTTGCACTCTTCTACAAAATTTCCTACATATTAACCAATTTAAATGAAATGATTGGAAGATATAACAATAATCACTATGAAAATATTTGTAGATTGAAAAATTTTGTATCTAAAATTAGGGGGATTCTAGAACCTCCCTTGGAAACTTGGAATAAGATGTGCCAAGAACTCCACATTTCCATGAAATATCATGCAATTTCACAATAGGGCGAATCTTTAGAGGTAACCTTACAAATGCAAACCTAGCCATAATATGAGCCACAAAACCCACCAGACAAGGGGGATGATCAACAAAATAAGATTTTATTATACTATAATATTTTCATACTTGTATATTTGTATCATAATATTTTCAATAATTATGATTTTGAAGCCCAATGGATCAGATTAAAAGGAGAAGTAGGCGATCATGACATAATTTGTACTGATAGAAAAAAAAGGTAGCTATAGTGCATTCTATCAGGAGGAATGAGATGAGCCCCAATACTAAATATAATTTTTTTTCTTTTAGTGAAAAATCCCTTGCGGGGCTACCTTGGTCTGAGAGACCACAACCAAGGGGTTCTACGCCATCAAAGTTGCCTAGGAGTTGCGTTCGGCCTACCTGCACCAACATTATCAATTGGATTTTGGGTACCCAATTCAAATTTTTGGTAGGGTGGAGATTCGAACATGGGACCTCCCTTGGAGGATTTCCCTCTCCTCTATAACTCACCTACAAAACCTAGGTATACTAAATATCAAATTTACATAAAAATAGTACTGAGTATTAAATCCACATCAAACCAAAATGGTTTTAAAATATAATACCTAAATCATAATTATGATGTACTGATCAATTGGTGCAAGTGAGACTCAAGGCTTAGTCCTATTTAAGGCTGCATCCAAAGAGTATATCTTAGTGTTGATAATTAGTTTTATGGGAAGAAATATAAAGAACTAGACATTTGCAAGTGATAGAATGAAGTTCTTATCTAACTGAGTTAGGAATAAAGTTATGCATAAGGGGTTGGACCCAAAATGTACTTGTAAAAAAATAGCGAATCTATTTTGAAACCTTAGTGAATCCTGGTCAAATTCATATAGGATACCTTATTTTTTAAAAATAAATTAAAAAAAATGGAAAATTTGAAAGTATTGGTCAAACTAGGTGGAAAGTGAGATCTAACCATGGGCTGGTGCAAAAAATGGTCTGCCCTCAAACTAGGTGTAGAAAATGGCTTGGTCTCAAATTGGGTACAAAACATGGTGTTGGTTATGGTGCCTGATTATCTCTCTAATTCAAAGGTCTTATTTTCAGCTACACTTGGATCCACTCCATGAAGGGAGGGTGTGGGGAGTAACACCTCCCCTACTTGTGTCACTGGAGGGTCCAAGGGGCGGTGACATTTCATGGATATTTTATGTCACCAAAAATAGATATTTTTTTCCATTTGTAAATGTGAAACATTCATTATTAGTTCATAGATTAAATGATAGAATATGGTCTAATATCAAACTATGTGCAAAAATTAGTCTAATCTCAGATTGGGTGTAAAACAAGGTTTGACTATGGATCAGGTGCAAAACAAGGTTCGACTAGGGATCGGGTGCAAAACAAGGTCTGGCTATGGATAGGGTGCAAAACAAGGTTCGACTAGGGATCGGGTGCAAAGAAAGATCTAGCTACAAACTAGGTGAAAAATAATATCTGGCTACAGACCAGGTTCAAAACAAGGTTTGGCTACAGATCGAATGTAGATAATGGTTTAGCAAAAAAAGGTTTGAAAGTCAATTTAGGTGTAGAACTAGATTTGATAGCCTATTTGAATGTAGAACAGGGTTCAGATGCCAGTCTGTGTGTGGAATTAGCTTCGAAAGTTCGTTCAAATACAAAATATGGTCTAAATGTCAGTTTGTGTGTAGAACAAGGTTCGACCATCATTCCAAGTGTAGAAAAGGGTCCAAAAGTTAGTCTAGTGTAGAAAAGAGTTTGGTAGGGTTTGGTTATCATTTTAGGTGTAGAATAGATTTTGATAGTCAGTCTGGTGCAGATAAGAGTTTAATTCTAGATCAACTAGTTTCTAAACATGATCAAATTTTGGTGGAATTCTCGATTTTCTAACAATTTGAAATTTTTAAATGAAAAATTATCGCTAGCATGTTAATTATATATAGTGGTATACTTGGTGAATTTGGTAAGATAATTTTAAAATTTTAAGGCAAAAAGGGTCCTCGATTTAGGTGGGAGTGCTAGAAAAAAAAAAAAATCCTTAGTACTATTATCAACGCACAGTGAATTGACACCTAAAAATTTTTTATCCCAAAAATTTTAGATGAAAGGACTAATGTCCAGGGTCACCCAAATTCACCAATTTGCATTTTCAAAAATGCTAATATTTGCCCAATTTGTGAATATTCACCATTGTGCATAACCCTAGTTAAGAAGAAAGGAACAAATAAGGGATACGACAAGCAAAAGAATGGTGATTTTATAAAGTTCTTAACCTAGACCTAAAGCAATTTTTAGCTATAGCCAAAATTACTCATGAAGCTTTAGTTTTGTGAGGGTGTCCCTTTTTTTAGGTATCCCTCTTTTCCATTTCTATTTACCTTTTTTAATTTTTGTCCATATTTGCACCTATAAATTGTGCTACACAATCCATTTTTCACATCTCTACTTAGGTTTTCTAGGAGTGTTTCATTCTCCAGGTATCCCCATGCACCATTTTTTCATCCCTTTCATTTTCCCTTGTGTTACCACCTGTAATTTTTTTTGCAAAATCCACCATTTATCTAATTGTTAGTTTTTTGTTTCCTATTTTCTATGCAAATGTTTTGGTTTTAAAATTATGAATGTCCTTTGTGGTGCTTTTTTTCTCCTTTTTTGCTCTTTATTTTTGCTAGTATGCCTCTAATAGTGTAATCATCTCATATTTTTTTTTCTACAACACATAATTAAATTTGGTTTGAGTTCTCATTTTCCACTAAGAAAAATCCTCAGTGAGTCACCAAGAATGTGGTTACTTTTTGAAAACTAGCCACATGCACTTTAGTGAAAAGTGTAAATGATCATATTACAAGCCCAAATAGCCAAATAAATAGTAGGTCGAGCACTTTTGGCTTAGGCATGCTAGCAACAGATATTTTACCCCTAGTGAAAATGGACCAACACAATAAACCTATCATCCAGTGAGAAAATTTGGCTATTCTTGAGGGCATAAGATATTTTTTTACCTCATATAATAAAAAAGAGGTATAAAAAACCCATCGTCCGATAGTCTACAAGATAAGAAAAAAATGGCTAAGTCTCAAATACGTAAGAGAAACTTCCCTAAAAGTTGAAGTTGGTGGGTACAAAAACCTTGTCGCTTAGTGGCATACAATGGACATCATTGGAGGTTTTACCTCATAGAAGAGACAATTAGGTACAAAAAATCCATTGGTGCAAAAGGTCTAGTAGCTTACACAAGTGTTAACTACTAAAATTTGCCAAGTCTAGAAGTCATAAAAAATATTATACCATGCATAAATAAGTATAGGTACAAAAATCCATTGCCCAATAAAAAAGGGTAAAAGTAAAAAGACGTTCACTAAGTCTTGAGGTTGTCAAAAGATCTATACCAAGACTAGCAATGAGCAGGTACATAAAACCCATCACATACCAAAAGCATGAATGGAAATTTGGCTAAGTCCTGAACCCACTGGATATTATGTACCTCATCTAGCAATATATTTGTAGTAAAATTCTATCACATGATAACCTTGAAAGAAAATGGTCAAGGTTGGGAATAGTTAGATATCTTGCCCCCTTGGTAGACGTGGATGGGTGCCAAAATTTTATCGTCCATCCATGAAGAGCACATACATCTAAATATTAGGACTACTAGAAGATATGTACCTAGGCTAGTGATGGATGAGTACATAAAGTATATCACCTACTAAAAGTAGATATGATAAATTGACCAAGTCCTGAACCCACCAGAGAAGTTATTCCAAAATTTGAATAGAACTATACAAAAATTGTATCATCCATCAATGAAGAGCAAAAATAGACATTAATCAGGTAAGTATTAGGAGTACCAAAAATTTTATACCAAGCATAAATAGGGAGAGGTACCAAAATTCTATCAGCTGATGGTGAGCAAAAGGAGGAAAATGCAAAAGCACTTAAGTATCAAGACTACTAGGAAAAAATGTACCAAGACTAGCAATTGATGGGTACAAAAGGTCTACCTATATGCTTGTATAGATGTTAATGGTGGCTCAATAGAAGTATCATATAAGGATCAACAAAATAGATATAGACAACAAGGATAGTACAACTTGAGATAAATTAAATTCCAGCCATGATAGACCATGACCAAGAGGTTACAATTGGCATACTGTTCAGTAGCTTGACAAACTAGCTCTAACATAACTACAATCCACATTTGAGGAAATGATGCCCCGATAAATGAAGGTATTGTAAAAAGCTATAAATACTAGAACTTAGAAAGTTTAAAAGGTCAACTATTAAGATTTTACAACTTACATGTATGAAAGCACATTGTAAATAGAAATACAAATCATATTGTTGTTTGGCCTCTAGTTCATTTTATTTTAGAACATATATGTATGATTCTAAGTTCCATATAATACTGTAAGCAAGTGTGAAATGTGTGAGAGTGTGAAAGTGTCATTTAATAGAGTGTGAATTCATGTAGAAAGTCAAGATTCATGTATACAAGTGCAAATATGCAAAGTGAAGGTACATGAGAGGAATAATACAGGATGCATATCCTAGATATGTGAGGAGAGCAAAAGTCAAGTATTTATGAGTCACCTTCTAAGGCTATATTATGGAGATAAATCTCCATGTATTGTATGAGAATAATCACTAGATAATATTTAAGCTTGTATATATTTTTAGAGAAATTATATTGTAATTTTGCTTATGCATATTATTATTGATATTTTCCTATTGAGCTATATTATTTTTATTTAATGAATGTTATATTCATTGATATTCACCATTTATATTGATTGCTCTAATATTTTAGTTTACTCAAGATCTAGATATTGGAATCCATGATTTAAATTGGCTAAAAAACCATTTGTGTTATTACAACTATTTTGAATAGACTCTAAAGCTAGCATAAGAAAAAATTGGTGTGAATATTTGAATAATATTGGAGTGATAAGTTTTAGATTGAAAAGATAGCATTGAAGAAGAACTCTGGTGTGAATTTTATTGGAAAAGTTGAATATTAAACATTTTTTGCCTGATTTATTGAAAAAAAGTTGAATATATATTTCATATATATATATATATATATATATATATATATATATATATATATATTATTGAGCTTGTTATCCTTTTTTTAATGATTTTTATGCTAGAAAATTCAAAAAATTATACACAAAGCATGATTGATAATTCTAAAGAACAAAAAGATACAAATCTCAATAATATCTTGCATTTTTATTTTAAAGAATCTAGAAAAGAATAGTTTGTAGCACTTGAACATTATCTAGACACTAAATTATCTAAATCAAGTGAAAACTCTAGAAATACAATTATAGTACCTATTTATATAGGGATAATAACATATATGACATTACTCTCTTTAGAATTTCAAGATCAAAGAAGAAGAAAAAAGTTATCAAACTTCAATTACTATGTTCAAAAAATGAACAAATGAGCAATGCATGTAAAAATTGTATATGTTTGTATTCTACATCAGACAACAATCAAATAAACATTGATGAAGGATATGAGTCATATGATTATGATCTATAAATAAATGTTATAAAAATATGAAAGAACACTAAGAAATAATATAACATGATCAAGATAGAAATAGAAAATAACAAAGTGAAGAAACAAAAGAAGAAGATAAAAAAATTGAAAGAAAGATAGCTAAATATAATGAAAGACTAATGAACATTGTAGGAAATAACATAGTAGATCAGCACCATAATATCAAACAGTGCTAGAGCCAAAATAGAAGGACAAAATCAAGAATTAGATATTGAATACTAAATTCATAAATGACCAAATAATATAATACATGGGTGTGTTAGATAATATTATAGGATTTATATTTACCCTGAAGTATGTGTTTATGTGTAGGATGAGTTCAAGTGCTATATAATACTGTGAGAAAGTGTGTAATGTGTAAGAGTGTGATAGTGTCATTTAATAGAGTGTGCATGTGTGCAAAAAGTTAAGTCATGTATACAAGTGGAAAGATGTAAAGTGAAGGGACATGATAGGAATAAGAAAGGATGCATATCCTAGATATGTGAGGAGAACAATACTCAAGTATTTAAGATTCACATTCTAAGGTGATATTATGGTAACAAAGCTCCATGTATTGTATTTGAAGAATCACTAGATAATATTGAAGCTTGTATATATTTTTAGAGAAATTATATTGTAAGTTTTCTTATGCATATTGTTATTGATATTGCCCTATTGATATATGCTATTGTTATTTCATGAATGTTATATTCATTGATATTGGCCATTTATATTGATTTCTCTAATATTTGAGTTTACTCAAGATCCTAGATATTGGAATCTATGATTGAAATGGCTAAAAGCCATATGTGGTATTAGAGCTATTTTGAGTAGACTCTAAAGCTAGCTTAAGAAATATTTGGTGTGAATATTTGAATAATATTGGAGTGATAAGTTTTAAATTGAAAAGCTAGCATTGGAGAAGAACTTTGGTGTGAATTTTAGTGGAAAAGTTGAATATTGAACTTCTTTTTTGCCTAATATATTGAAAATGAAGTTTAAAATATTTGATATATATATTATTAAGATTGCTATCATTTGTTTTAATGATTTTCATGTTGGAAAATTTAAAAAATTATACACAAAGCATGATTAATAAAGCTAAACAACAAATTGGTACAAAACTCAAGAATATCTTGCAATTTTTTTAAGAAAATCTAGCAAAGAATAGTTTGTAGGACTTGAACATTATCTGGACATTACATTATCTAAATCAAGTAAAAACTCTATAAATGCAATTATAATACATATTTATATAAGGATAATAACATATATTCCATTACTCTCTTTACAATTTCAAGATCAAAGAAGAAGAAAAAAGTTATTAAACATCAATTATTGTGTTAAAAAATGAACAAATGAAAAATGTATGTAAAAATAGTATATGTTTATATTCTACATCAAACAACAATAAAATCAATATTGATGAAGGATATGAGTCATATGATTATGATCTATTAATAAATATTATAAAAATATGAAAGAAATCTGAGAAAAAATAGAACATTATCAAGAACAATATAGAGAATAACAAAGTGAAGAAATAAAAGAAGAAGATAAAAAATGCAAAAGAAATATAGCTAAATATAAAGAAAGTGTAATGAAAATTTTAAGAAATAAGGTAGTAGATCAGCACTAGAATCTCAAAAAGTGCTAGAGCCAAAATATAAGGGCAAAATCAAGAATTAAATATTGAATACTAAATACATCAATAACCAAATAAAATAATACAGGGGTGTGTTAGATAATATTACATTATTTGGTAGAAGTGATTATACCCCCATGGTACCCTTGTAAATATTATAAATATTATAATAGAGTGTGAGTTAATAGTTTAGGGTGTGTCATTTTTATTTCCCCTAAAGTATGTGTCTATGTGTAGGATGAGTCCATGTGTCATATAATAATATGAGCAAGTGTGTAATATGTGAGAGTGTAGAACTATCATATAATAATGTGAGCAAGTGTTTAATGTGTGAGAGTGTGCAAGTGCCATATAATAGAGTGTTTAAGTGTGTAGAAATTTGATTCATGTATACAAGTGACACAATGTAAAGGGAACTGATATGAGAGGAATATGAATGGATGCATCTCCTAGATATGTAAGGAGATCAATAGTCAAGTACTAAATATTCACCTTCTAAGGTTATATTATGGAGATAAAGCTCCATGTATTGTATAATAAGAATCCCTAGATAATATTGAAACTTGTATATATTTATAGATTAATTATATTGTAAGTTTGATTATGCATATTTTTTAGTAATAATTCTTATACATATTTACCATGGGGATTGAACCCGGGTCACATCACCGATAATGCAAGTGGTGTCCTTGCCAATAGACCACACTCATGTGGATTAGTTATGCATATTGTTATTGATATTGACCTATTAATATATATTATTTTTATTTCATGAATTTTGTATTCATTGATATTGTCCATTTGTATTGATTTCTCTAATATTTGAGTTTACTCAAGATCCTGGATATTGAGACTTGTGATTCAATCTAGCCAAAAATCCATTAGAAGGGTGTAAAACATAGAGTTATTACCCTCTTTAGATAAATATATTTTAACCCAAGGAATCATGTAGGGATTAAACAACCCTAGTAGGTTCTCTCTCACACTAATTCCTCCATATTACCATAATATACGCACATCTTCTAGTAGGTATGCTCTAATAGCTCTAGAAAATGGTAAATAATATATTGGGTATGATAAGGTATCATGGAGCTTGGACCTTTAGACAAGTCAATCTCTAGATTTTTAGAGCAGGAAATAAATCCTACCTAAAAATTACATAAAAAATAAGGTTAAAAGATAATTTCATATTATAAACAAAAAACCATTACTAGGTTCCTTAGAGTAGGAAAACCCTAAGGGAAAGGGAATCAATGATAATTCTCTCTTTAAATGTTAGAGGGATTAGGATACCTTATTAAAAAATGTCCCTAAAGCATTTATTTAAATTTCATAATCTAGATATAATTCTAATCTATGAGACCATGATACATGCAAAAAAAAATGTGATCATCCTCACCTCTCTCCTATAAAATAAGAATTTTGAATGGATATACTCAAATGCAATATTAGAAAGGAATGTAATGGGATGAAATTATTCTTACAACTAGTTGACAAGGTATATATTAAGGTAGGGATGGTTATATACTACTTCTATGGTTATAGAAAGGTTTATTTTTGTAGTCAATCTATATGGTTCCTATGCTGGTAGAAGGGAGTTTTGGGAAGAATTATTTATATGGGAAATTTCTAAAAAGAAAACATAGTGGTGGGAGGATACTTATGTTTTGTAACTTAAAGATCATAAACATGGGGAGAGGAGGATATAATAGATACACTCACTAAATACTTTTTATAGAAAATCCAAAATACAAGGTTGTGTGATGTAGAACCCATTAAATTAGCCCCCACTTGGAGGAATCAAAGAACTAAAAGATAGGTTATTTCTAAAATTTTGGACATATTTTTAGTTTCTAAAAAAATCATAGCTAAAGTAGAAATATTATGGTCTTGAATAGATCAAGGTGGGGAATCTAATCGTTTACTAATTTTATTTTAGTTAGAAAACAATCAATAGAAACCAATAGGTCCTTTCAAGTTCAATGCTATTTGGTTTGAAGATGTAAAATTTATAAATTTATTAAAATGTGAGAAGAGGCATACTAACCCAAAAATAGAAGAGATAACTATGTTTTAGTTTTATAAAAATGTAAGAAGAATAAAATCTTCTACAATCACATGGACCAAAGGTAAATATTGAAAGGTAGAAACAAAAATGATATAGAATTTAATTTAAATCAATTGTATAAACACAAAGTCAATGCAATTTTTTTGGATAAGGAGAATTTTTGAATCAAGCAATTCCAAAAAAGGATGAGAGAATTACTAGAATGGGAAGATGCAATGCGCAGGATGAAAAGTAGAGCACTTTGGATGGTGTAAGGGGATTAGCATACAAAAATCTTTCAATAGTATACAAAGTAAACAAATACGATAACTACCATCATGGAGATGAAAGGTAAGGATGGAGGAATTATGAGAAAGTTTCAAGATATAACTAGACTAGAAGTATCATACTTTAATAAAATATATCAAGAACCCAATAGAACAAATATAGAACAAATTAGTAAGCTAGCACTTTACCTACCTAAGTTGGTCAATTAAGAAGTCAAAGAGACTTTGATGATAGAAATTACTAAGGATCTACAAAAAATAGTTAAATACTCTTAGAAATTTAAGAGTGTCACATGCATGGTTGGTATATTGACTTTTATATGGGTTTTTATAAGTTGTTGAAAGAATACCTTTTAAAGGTGGTTGAGGAGTCAAGGATTCCTAGGTAGATACTCAAGTTTATCAATACAATTTTATTGGTCATGATTCCTAAGAAGGATAGTCCATAATTCTTTGGGTAGTATAGGCCTATATCTTTGTGTAACATTGTCTAAAAAATCATCTCAAAGATTATTGCTAGTAGTTTAAAAGGGGCATTTTCAAATAATATCTTAGAATAATCCTTGAAGCTATTGGTGTTGATTAGAAAGCACTTAATTCAATCAAATAAAGGAAACAATAAGCAATGATTATCAAGCTTGATTTGAAAAAAACTTTTGATAAGGTAAGCTAGTTGTATATTAGGCTCATATTAATTTGTATTAGCTATAGTGTGTCCTTTGTAAATTGGGTAACATGATGTATTAATTTTACTTTCTTTGTTGTCTTGACTAATGGTTTAGCTTCTAGCTTCTCCTAGCCTTCTACATGGTTGAGGTAAGGATTCCTCTTATCAAGCAAGTAGTTCTTACTTATAGGTAAAAGACTAAGTAGAATGATTAAGGAATAGAAAATACTTGGCATGATCAAAGTCATTTAAATGGAAGACTCTCTAGTTGGCACTCACTTACTATTTATATATGATATACTTATATTTTAAAATGGCACATTAAGAGAAACACTAAAATATAAATAGTTGTTAGATATTTATTATGCTTCTATAAGAATAAGAATAAACCTCTAGAAGACTAATATTGTCTTTAACAAACTACAACTAGGATAAGAAGTAGTGATAAGGATTTTTGGCTTCAATCTAATTGAGTTTATCAAAGGTTTAAAGTATTTGGGTTTAGGATGAAGCTTAATTATTATAGATACCAAATTGGATTTGTTTGTACAATAAAGTGGAAGAAAATGTAACTTCATGGTGCAATAGATGGTTATCATAGAGAGGTCATTTAACACTAGTAAATTTGATTTTCAAGGTCATTCTAGTATATTAGCACTCTGTGGCTTATTTTCCTATTAAAATAGTGAAAAAAATATGGAACAAATGCTTCCATTTCCTTTGGACAGGAAGAAGGGAAAAGGATGTAAGCTTTGGTTAATTGGAGTAAGATTACCAAACCTAAATTAGTAGGAGGATGGGGGCTTAAGAATACACATAACATCAAGAAAGCACTAGCTTCCAAGAGTCTTTAGAGATTGATTATTGGTAAAATATTATAGCATGATATTATTAAGGAAAAATATGTTGGTTTCATTTCATTTGAAGGGAGTATTAGACTTCCTATCAAGTTAGTGACTAATGTTATTATCATTTGGAAAGCATTAGTGAAATTTTTTCTATTTGTGGGCAATTTTTTCTTTTGGAGAATAGGAAATGAGAATAAAGTAAGACTAGGAAAAGACCCTTTCTTAGGAGGTGGAGGATATTACCAACTATATCAAAATTTAATAGAACATCTAAATAGATAATTCAGGGTATTGGTAAATGCAACCTGTATGATCAAAATCCATTTGTGGAATTAGGTATGGATTTTAGCAAAATAATTACTTTTTGAAAGAAATGAAGCCGAGCATTGGACCAATATTACAAGAGGTTTGACAATGTATTTTATAAGATTGAGACAAGAATAATACTCTTTATTATGGTTAAATAACCCAACTAGTGTATTCTTTATAGATAAGAAAGGATAAAAAAAATGTTTTTGAAGATGACAATGAGGAGGTTCATTGATCGTGGACCAAGATTTGAAAGGTGAAAGCACCCTTAGAAAACATAAATTTTTCTTGGTTAGCATTATATAATAAAGAATTAACATGGGATGTTCTAAAAAATAGGTCCTATAAGGATCCAATTCAAATGTTACTTAACACCTAAATTTTCAATTGAGTTTTGTAACTAGGATATAGGAGTTTAAGTAGATTAAAATTTTGGTGATCTTTATGTCTATAGTATTAAGAGTATGGTAAATATAAATCTACACCTAAAGAAATACTAAAGCTAGCTATGGATTGAAAATTTATGAATTTTTATTTTTATACCTGATTTTCAATATTGTAGGAATTAAATATTAGGTGTACTCAATTTGTTTAACATTTTCATGAGTATTGATAAACACAATGCACACTTAAAAATATGTTTTATGTAAATAAAGTAAGATATAGGAAACTTAGAACCCTTAAATACTTAATTTTTAATATTTATGATACAAATGTTGGGATAATAAATCAACTGAAGAAAATTAAAATCAAATAAAAATATATATAATAAAAACAAAAATTTAATGGAGCCTCATCGTGGCAGAGAGGGCATATGAGGGCTTCCTCCACAAGGGATTCCTCTATGAGGGCTTCCAAAAGGATTTATTTTGTAAGGGATTCCATTGTGAGCTAACATTGTTGGAAAATCCCCTGTATCTCAGTCTTCTTTGTGTTGGGTTTTTGGTTTGGCTGTTGGTATTGCAAATGCAAGCGAGTTTGCTAGGTAGAAGGCTAGGGTCAATTTATGGAACCACAATTAGGGGTTTGGGTGGAAGGTTGGGCTAGATGAAGGAACCACAATAGTTGGCATTTCTAATGGGTATATGGCTAGACCAATTCGTGGTTGGGTGCTCAAAATCCAGCTTGGTAGTTTTCCCACTTGTGGGCTATTGTTCGTGTTGAGTTGTGCTATGTTTGCTTGAATCTATAGTGGGATGTGGTGTTTTCTACAATGTTTCTAGTTGTAGTGATAAAATATTTTAAGCCATGGTTTTAATATATCAAATCTAACTGATGAGATTCTATTAGTGAATATTTTGTTTATAATCAGTTGGGTGTTTGTGTTGGGGATCCTATTATATCCTTAGATGTGGCAAGCTCTTTGAATTGGAAGGACTCTGTGCTTCTCTGTTGGAAATTTTCATGGATTTTCACCTAGCTTCAGGGTATCCTTTGTTCCTAGTTGTTGCTCCTTTGTATCAAATCCCCGGGTGATTCACGAGAATTTTAGGATCTGTGTGTTTGCACTGCTATAAAATATTTTTGGATCCTATGCTTGAATTCATGTTAGGTGGGTTTTTCTCCATCCATATTATATATTTTTGGACTATAGTTTCTTGGTCCATGTTATTTGAGCAAGGAGTTGTATTTTTAAATTTCATTTTCAACATTTAATGATGTTATTTATTTTTTGTGTTGGATTTTCTATCACATGGGATTGTAAAATATTTAAGTCAAATGGCTGATTTGGTTATTTCTTGGTTTTTTAGTCCATTTTGTGGGACTTGAGCGGGAGTTGTATTTTTAATCCTTTTTACCACTCATGTTTCATCTTGTTGTTGAAGCTTTCATTGCTTGGGGTTGTAAATTTGTTATGACAAGCATTTGGTTTCAATTTTTATGTCTAAGTGTGTGACTCAAAGTTCAAATCCTTTCAGGTTTGAGTGGTATTTTCAAGTGAGAATAATTTTTTCCACCTCCGTGAGGAGTTGTTGACCCCCACCTTTGGTTGAGGGGTGATGTATTTGGGCTTAATGGTTGTAAGTATTCGGTTGGAGCATGAGTGGTGTCTTTTTTTTTATTATTTCTAGTGGAATATTTCTATGTTGGAATTACGTTCCACTTTAATACGTCTTCTTATACATCTTCTCAAAACCCTCACCCTACAATTAATAATAATAAAAAAAATTTAATGAAATAAAATATATAATTCCTTTAAATATTTTAGATGCATTTGTTTCTTTAATAAACATTTATACATTGAAATGTTTTTTAAATGGCTTAAAATTCCTTGCTATGTTTTGAAAAGTATCCATAAAAGTTTGAATATGAATTTCTTGTGTGTTGATATATATTTTATTAGATTTTTATATTTAAAAGAATACTATATCAAAATTTGTGATCCATTGGAAATGTTTGGCAATTTATTGTTTCTAAAAGGTTACAAGCAAAGAAAAGTAATGGAGATCAAACAATGTGCGGTATGGAGTTCCATCAAGATGGTGTTATATTATGCAGAGGAGGTGGCTCAGATGTCCGATGGGATTATTTTTGAGTTTGATGTTGTGTTGTAGAACTACCTCGGTTCTTCCATAGGTCTTCTCGGGATTCTCCGGTCGCTCTGGCCCTCCTGGTTTGTGGTGTTGTTTATTGTGTGTTCTATTTTGTGCTCTGTTGTTTCGTGCTATAGTGCACTGGTTTTCTTTGTTCTTTGCTTTCTATTGTAAAAGGTTTAGGGGCCCCTTTCAAAACCCTCTTCTCTTAATATTACAAAAAAAATGTTAAAATAAAATGGGGTGCTACCTAATATTATTGAATGTGTCATTAGTAAGTCATGGGCTTATAAATAATCCCTATAAATTTTTAGTGTTTAAGATAATCATTCATTATTTCGGGATACATTATCAATAGGTGAATTTAAAAATTTATTTAGTGAATTGAGAAGCAAACAAAGTCAATAAATCACATAAGAAACACATTTTCCTCCCCTTTAATATTATTTTTATTTAACATTATTCACATATTTTATATAGCGTACAATAAGCATGGTTTGGAATACCTAATAATTTACAAGAATATACATTAGGAAGGTGATAGGGAGTACATTGGTGGTAATTGAGAGGAGAGGATAGAGGTGGAAACAAGTGTTAGAAATAGTCCATGTTTATAAGTAGATGACATCATTCAAAAACAATTATTATGATATCCTATGGTGACATGTTTATGAAAAACTTATGGTGTAAGTTATTTTTGGATAATTGATCTCAAATTGAAAATGAGTAAAGGAATATTTATTTTTTTAAGATATGATATAGTTAAAATAAAATTTAAAAATACCTTGAAGTAGTAAGGAATTGAATACTTACCATGAATTGTAGTAATGCGATACTAACTCTTGAGAATATAGATATTGTGCAAGCCATAGAAGAAGTCAATATTTAATACAAAGAAGTAAAATGAAGAAGATATGAATTATAATCATGGTGAGTAGTTATTACATATCAAAGTAGAGGATGGATTCTCACTATAAATATGAAGATAGAGATTACATGGGGATGTTTTTCAATTAGTGAAGGGAGGAAGAGTACTAAGGGAGAGATAAATTATAAAAATTATGATAATTTATTATGTACCAAAGGGAGGATGAGGTCCTTACCTTAAACATAAATCTAGAAAATACATGAAGGATGTTCAATTAATAAAGAGACAATGAGTCTATGAGTTTTTTTATTTTAGGATTTTTATTCATGAATAATCACACTAATATTATTTGGAGAAGGAGAATAGAAGGTAACACAAATTAGATATATTCTCTTGATACTATGTATAAGATGATGGAGATATTTGTTAAAGTTGTTAAAAAAGCAACAAATATTACCTTAGACACACCTTTGGTGTTAATTGTTTCCTTTCCTAAGGGAATATTCCAAATGTAAGTGGTAACAAGGAGAAAATCATGGTGGTAAAGGAAGGCATATAAAATAGGATAAATACAATCAGAAAAATGGTACCCATGATCATTTCCATGGTACAAGTTGACAAGAAACTACTAGAGGTGGAAGACAACATGCGTGAATAAAAATACCTCCTAATGGATTACTAAGATAATAAACAATCAATGGATGCATGACTACAAAAATCTACATAGACAAAATATGAGATAATATGATTCACATGGATGAGACAATAAAAATTTCTTAAAAGGAGCCTCAAGATATTTGTATGAGTATGAGAGACACATTTATTGAATCCATCTATTTTCATAGAAAACCCCTTATTATTACAGGGGTTATCAGGATAAATTAATATAATCATGAAATGCTACATCACATTCACAATATGGTGAAAGGTCTATAGTCATAGAACAGTGACATACAATCTCATTCTCCCTTGCTTTGACTTTATTGTTTGGGTTGTCATGTGAAGCAATACTATTAGATTATAGAAATTGGGCATTTAATATTTTTAATGGATTTTTTTGTGTTCTTACTTCATTTAAAAATTGTATAGAATATAGTTTTTTATAGTAAATAAAAGTATCTTATGTTCTCATTAAGCTTCTTATAATAACTAAAAATATATGCTTTTGATAACTTATATTTCAAATCTAGCTATAAATTATATCTTCTTTAATTATTATGTATTCATTTGTCTTTTGTATGTGAGAATAATGGAATTAAATGCACTATTGGCTATCTTTTGTAGTTTTTATGCTTATAAAAAATATATTTTATAGGGCTTTTTGGTTGCAGGAGGAAGAAGATGAAGTTGAGAGGAAGAGCTTCTGCTCGAGTTTGTTAAAGATGTCGATTAAGGGAATAAGACATAAATCAATGAATTATTTGAGCATGATTCAACTAGTGATAAAGAGCATGATGTAGAATCATTGACGAAAGATCCATGGAAGGAAAAAAAAGATGAATGTTGGGGTCATTGGAAGCCCTACGCTTTTTCATGAAACCTATGATTTGAAAGATCATGCTACATTTCGTGAGTTATCGGGTAAGTCTTCGAAGGGTTGCGGGTTTGAAGGCTTACCTAATGGAAATAAAGCTTACATGTTTGGTATGAGTATTGGTAGTATGGGGGGCATTGGTGAAGGCATTAAAGGGGTTGAAAAAAGCTTTGTTGAGGCTGCTAAGAGTAGAGGTTTGAGTAAAGGGATGATAGTAGACATGGAAGTTTTTGGTTACCCTAGTGATGATTTTTTTGAATATGAAGCTACCTGACTTGATAGAATGGACTCATTACTGGCAGATATGGATGATGATGAGTTCACATTCATTATGAAGGAGGATGGGGAATACTTGGAAGATAGGAATAATTTATTAAAGAATGGGGTTATTCTATTTTTTCCTAGGAAAATGCCTTCCAAAGTAGGTTTCCAAAAGTGGATCAAGTTGAAATGGGAAGCCAACTGAGTGCATGTCCAATCGTACTAGGGGTTAGGAGGTAGATATATCTTAGTGCTTTTTGATAATTCATATGTTGTCTGATATGTGCTACAGTTTAGAACTTGGTTGATTCTTGTATCTGTGGCTTTTAAGCAATCATGGCATCCAAACATCGATTCCAAAAATATATCCTAGACTAGGTATCCCCTTTGGATTGAGTTTTTGGTTGTGAAATTAGAGTTTCGGGTTATGTTGTGATCTATGGATCAAAGGTTTGGAAAAATTCTTATTGAACTTGCAACAAGCATGTATTTCAGATTTAGTCCCAGGGCATGTGTTGAAGTAGATTTAGAAATAAAGTTGCCTAAGTCTTTGAATATTGTTACCTAGGAAGGGGTAATTTCTTAGGAGCTATACTACCTGAATCTTCCTAATGTTTGCTTTTTCTGGCAATATCAAGCACACATCATTCGATATTACCATTAGAAGAAAAAATAGCAAGTGAAGGTAGAAAAAGCAAAGAATGTTTCAGGAACCTCTGTTATTAGTAGGAATGATAAAAAAATCAGGGATAAAAATGAGGAGCCACAAGATATGGAGACTGATTTGGATAAAAAATTAGTGTTTAGTAAGGGGGATTCATATTGAAGGATTTTTTAGAAACATAGAGAGGATAAGGACTCATAGGATAGGCCTTCTAAGCCGAAAAAGAGCTCATTTTATTCCCAAGGGAAATCTAGTGAAGAAATTGTTAATTCCAAGGACAACAACCATCTTGATCATTCAGTAGAAATCTAAGTGAATATTTGGATTCCATTTAGGGTAGGAGGAAAAGAAGAAGTTCAACTATAGATAGGAGTAGGTCTCTTGAAGTAAAGTCTACTTAGCTTAGCAATTGGTTTGAGGCTTTAAATAATGTTGTTTACCAATGAAAATTGAATTCAGTTCGTGGAATATTTGGAGAATATCAATTCCCACTAGAATATGTTTAGTGAGTATTTTTTTGTATAGTTTCAGTGCTGATGTTGTGTGTTTATAGAATGTCAAGTCTGATGGTTTTGCTCTCCATAGCTATCTGATTAAAATTTGGAATAGGATTTGGGGGTCTTCTATGCATAATAAAGGGTCAGGTGGGGTGGTCCTTGCTATTAAATCTTGGTTTGCTACCTCGATGGTGGAACATGAGGAGGATACTTAGGGTAGAATATGCTAGGCTATATTTTCTATAGCTGGTTAGGTGATTGGCATTTGTTCTTTGTATGCTCCTAACACCTCTAGTGAGCGGATGATCTTGTGGGATTGGATGTAGCACAATTATCCTTATGCAAGTTAGATTTTTGGAGGTGAATTTAATATGGTTGAATGAGATGGGCATAGAGAAGATGGTCATGGAGGTTGTATTTTTTGTTTTGAAAAGGAATTGTGGAGCAGTTTGAAGGCTTCACTTCAAATGTTTGATGCTAATTTTAGATAGAAATGTTTGAAAACAAGGGGATGGTTTACTTGGTATAATAATAGGAGAGGTGGTGATAGAATTATAATCTTATTGGATAGGATTTATGTAGATAATAGTGTCTTTACATGTGTTGGTAGAGGAAGAAGGATTATTTTTTTTGACTTATATACCACTGGATTTGATCATTATCCAATTAGCTCTTCAATATTTTTGAGAGTTACTGTAGTGATTGATAAGAAGCTTCCCTTTAAAATTAATGCTTCTCATTTATATTATAAGTCTTGTAGAGATCTTATCAATTGTGTTTAGAATTTGGAGCCTCATCCAGTTGATATTGGGTGGATTTGTTGGTGGGAGGCAACTATTAAACATAATGTGAAATTTTTGGATGGTTGGGGAAAGCTGGTTGCTAGGAGAAAAAAAGGAAGATTAAAATAGCTTAAGAAATATTTGGATAATGCTAGAAGAGATCTTGAGGTGGATCCTTTCAATGCTCAACTTCAGGAAAGAGTTGGTGGTTGGGAGAATGAGATTCATTTTTATGAGGATTATATTAATAGAGGGGCAAAAATTAGGAGTAAAATTCATTGGTTGTAGCAAGGGGATGCTCCATCTTAATTATTTTTAGTAATATTAAGAAGAAAATTGCTTCTAAAAGAATTACTGCTCTTCACAATTCCTATGATATGTTGGTGGAAGATGATGATGGGATTAGAGCTACTGTTGAGGAGCATTTCTAGAAGATTTTCTCTACTTATCCTATGTCTCCAAAGATTATTTCTATTAGGGAGGAAATTAAGAGGAGTGTTCCAAAAAAAGTGTTTAGTTTTGAGAGTGATCGTGTTGTGGTTGTATTTTCCAAGGAGGAACTATTTTAAGCCTTTTTAAAAATGAAATATGGTAAGTATCTAGGTCCAGATGGTATCCCAGTGGAATATTACAAAAAATTATAAGATGTTTTTTTTTTAATTTACATGGTGGAATTGGTAGCCGCCACAAATAAGGGTAGGTTGTCTAGCTTTTATGACCGCCATAGTATTCTGCATGGTCCACCCCATAAGCTACCACATAGATCTTCCCGCAGTCTGCCCCTATAACTACCATGCCACAATCATTTTAAACCTTTTACACTACTGAAAGCACCAGGAAAGGGACAAGCGTTTAGTCGACAAGGCCTGAGATTTGAACCTTGGACCTCCACCCCCCTTATGGGGTTTGGTTGAACCAATTGGTCTACACCTCAGACCTAAAATTATAGGATGTTGTTGGCAATGATTATACTCAAATGGTTTAAGAAATTCTTGATAGAGGTTCTATTTTGTCTATTCTTAATCAGGGACTGATTAAGCTTATTTCAAAGGGTAATAGGAAGGATACTATGGGGTGCTGGAGGACCATCACCCTATTGAATGTTTCATACAAGATTGTTTCCACGGCTTTGGCTCTTCATTTTAAGGATATTGCTACTTGGATTGTGAGACGTGAACAAACTAGTTTTGTGAAGGGGAGATTCAATTTAGATAGGTTCTCATGGCTTGGGAGACTTTGGAGCAGGCTCAAGAAATCAGAAAAAGGTGATTATACTCAATATTTATTTTGATAAAGCATATGATCGAGTGGATTGGTCCTTTATCTTTAGTATGTTGGAATGGTTTGGTTTTACCAAGCAAGTTATTGATAAAATTTAGGTTCTTTTCACTTTTGCTTCTACTAAAGTTGCTATTAATGGTAATATCACTAATAATATTAGCCTCTTCAAGTCCATTATATATGGTTGCCCCCTTGCTCCACTTATTTTTGTGATTTCAATAGATGCCTTGGGTTATATGTTGGAGGAGAGAAGTTGTGCTGGTTTGATTAAGGGAATTGATACTCCTAGAGGTTCTATTCTAAATAATCATTTTGCATATGATTCTCTATTACCATTTCAACTGGATGCTTTGTCCCTTACTAATGTTAAAATATGTTTGGATTAGATTTACAAAGCTTCAGGAGCTATCATTAGTGAGGAAATTTTTGATTACTGATTTATTAGTAGTAATTCTTGTCCTCCTAATTTTGCCCCTAGCTGGTGACGGGTGAAGGATGGTGAGATTGTTAGGTACCTAGGAATCCCTTTTGGTAGGTCTCTTTCTTTGAAAATTATGTGGGATTGGTGTCATGCTAGATTTAAAAAAAATGATTTAGCTTTGGAAAAAAACTTATTTCTTTTATTGGAAAAGTGGTCATTGTTGGGAAGGTTATCCAAGCTTATCACCTCTACTATTCCTCATGTTGGATGCCTAATGATTCATAATTTGGGAAGCTTGAAAGACTTATTCGTGGGTTTTTATGGTCTAATTGTGATAGATCAAAGAAAATACCCTCTATTTCCTAGAAATTTTGCATTGTTTTCAAGGATGAAGGAGGTTTGGGTTTGTTGGATATCCAGATGCAGGGTAAGGTTTTGGCTAAAAAATGGGTGGATAGGGATTTGAAAAGGAATGATGCTTGGCAACATCTTTTATGGTTCAGAATTCAGAACACTCAACATGTTGATGGTTTAAAAGGAACTTTTCATATTGAGGACATTGTGGGCCATCCCAACAAGTTTAAAATCAGAGGCTATATTCTTGTTAAGAGGATATGGGAGGCTTGGAATACTATTGGTTGGGCTTATATGGAAGAACATAGGGGTTGGGTTCTTCTATATAGATCTATTTGGGTTTGGAAGAAGAATGGGATATATGCTTTAGAACTCCCTTAAATCTATATAGATCTATTTGGGTTTGGAAGAAGAATGGGATATATGCTTCAGAACTCCCTTAACTCAGATGTAAGAGCTGATTAAAAAAAAGTTTGTGAAATGGTATAATTTTTGGTATTTAGGGATTGGAGGTTGGGTCAAGTGGACTGATTTATGCAATAAGTTTAAGTTGAAATCTTCTGACAGAGATGCTATTATGCAAAATCATTCTCTTCTTCCATCTGAGCACCATTTTAAATTAAATGGTAGGTTTCTAAGTCCCATATGGTGACTGGCATTGGAGTTTTCATGGTATTATTACGTATTATAAATCTAGCAAGACTTATAGAGCTCTTCTGCCTAAGGTTTCCTTGCATATTGTGTTGAATAAGCATTGGGGGATTGTTTGCCTTGAAAAGAAATGGAAAATGAGACTTGCCCAGATATGGAAGTTTAGGATAGCTCCTCAACTTAAAGTCTTCTTATGGTTAATAATTTTTTAGGGTATTCACTATAAGGTTAGATTGACAAAATTGATGAGTATTTCAGTTCAATGCAATAACTGCAAAAGGAAGGAAATTGTCAAACATATCTTTTGAGACTACAAAAATTCAAAGAAATTTTGGAAGAACCTCGAGTGGACATATTTCCTTATTCTCGAGGATCGATTTAGCTAGAAAATGGTTTTTTTTGGTGATGATTTTGGCTATCCTCATCATCTATTAGGTGTGTGGACTACCATTAGAGCAAAAACTATGTATGTTTTATGGAGGGCCAAGTGCAGTTTGATCTTCAAGGATGAAGCACTCAGTGCTTCGAGGATTTCTTCTAAGGTTGTTATTAATATCCAGGATCAATGTAGAGCGTTTAAGAAGCTAATGATGAAAGATATTAAGCATTGTTCTGCTCAAGATAAATATGATTGTTGGATGTCCTTGAGTAGGTTTTTGTATTATTTATATTTGCAATGTAGTATGAATTATTTTTAGTAATATAAGTAGTATTTATTCTATATATATATATTCATTTAAAAGCCTCATTTTTCTAGCTTTTGATAACTTTGAAGAGAGTCTACATTTAAAATTTAGAATTTGATATAAATAATATAACCATATTTTCTTAAAATTATCATTTCATTACAAATATACCATGTTTATGAAAATTATTAATAACAATAAAAGTTAAAAGAAACACAATGCTTAATATAGATAATGATATTATTATTTTAATGTAAACATGTTAAAGATTTACTACATATTTTTTTCAATGAGTTTACATAGGTTTTTGTGAGGGATCCCAATCCCCTCATACTAAGTGGGGATTGAACAAAAAGAGGCCAAAACCCTTACAAGTGCAGTAAGCTTACAATATTTTTAAAAATATTTCAATAACTGTTTTATTGTGTGTTTTATTTATGACACATATTGACATGTCACTAAAATAATTTTTTTAATAAATTAAAATTAGAAAAATAAAAGTATATAAAATAAAAGAGTGTATCATGTTTTACATGGCATGTACGTTTTAAAAAATTTCATCAATTTTTTATGTTAAAATATTATATTAAAAAAATTAAAATTATATATAAAAATGATAAAAATATGAAAACATTTATATATACTTACTTCAATAAATCTAAAGATAAATACTTGAAGACTTTACAATTCAAAATAAAAAGTGTTAAGTCCAACCGAAAAAACAAGGTTATACATTATACTTTTAAGACTCAAATGTAAATAAAAAAAAATATAGTTGAATACAGGAGTATCCAAGTGAAGTCATGGTTTTATTTGTGTGCATATGGTTTAATAGTTTATATTGCATTTAATATATAAAAATAATACATTGTTTTTATTTTAATTTTAATTTTATATTTTTTTATTTTTTAGTAATATTTTATATATATATTCACTATAAAGATTAAATCCGGGATATATTATCAATAATGTAAATATATAAATTGTTTTTATTATTATTATTTAATATTTTTTTTAATTTATTTAAATAAAGATGTTTGATAGTTTTTAATTGGACCTTATTTTCTCAAAGATCCTAAATAGTAGGTAAATATCTTATTAAATCCCAAGGTTGATTCTTGGTTTTAGTAAAAGAGTGGTGATCCCGTAACCCATAGGTCTTGTAGCAAATAAGATGATCTTTTCAACTGAATAAATATACATTAATTTTTATTCTATGAATATTAATTTTTTTTACATAGTTTTATAGGCATAGGACTTTACACTGGTTAACTAGAAAATAGTTTTTCTTTATAATTTATAATTTTTATGTGGTTAGAGATCAGAAGAAGAGTATTGATGTTTTAGTTAATGGAACATTGGATAAAGATGATCTTATTTGCTAAAACCACTCTTCCAGATGGTAGGTCTCAGAGGAAGTTCTTCTTTTTATCATTTCTTTTGATGATTTCAACAAGGTACGTAGTTTGTTGCTTTGTTTTGCTTCTCTTTGAATCTTGTTATGGTATTTTAGTTCTTTAGCTCAAACAAATATTTCTTTTGTTTCCTCAGTTGAATCTTACCTTTAAAGTATTTTGGTATAAAAATGTCATTTTGTTTTTTTTTGTTTTTATATTTTTGTTGTTGTTTTATATGTTTTTTGTTTTGTATGATATTTTTTTGGTATGTTTGTTATTTATTTATTTATTTTGTGTGTATTTTGGCATAAAAATGCCATTTTGTTTTTTTTGTTTTTATATTTTTGTTGTTGTTTTATATGTTTTTTTGTTTTGTATGATATTTTTTTTGGTATGTTGTTATTTATTTATTTATTTTGTGTGTGTTGTTTTTTTGTTTTTATAGTTTTTTTTTTTTTTTTTGGTGTTTTGTGTGTTTTGTTGTTGTTTTTTTTTTTTTGGTAGTGGCCACAAGGGGTAAACAGAGTGTGACCACAAGGGAACCATTACATAACATATCCGCAACATGTGAGGCGAGAGATTTGAACCTGGGCCTCTCAGCAACTAGAGAGGTTTAACTACCCACTTGCTCTCTAACTCCTCTACATGGGCGGATTTGTTGTTGTTTTTTGTTATTTATTTATTTATTTATTTTTTGTTGTTTTTATACTTTTATGTTGATGTTCTTTGTTTTGTATTTTTTTGTTTGTCTTTGTTTTTTTGTAGTTGTGTCTTTTGTGTTTATTTGTTCTTGTTTTTGTTGTTTTAGACATGCTGTGCCCAAAGAAGGCAGGCACTGTGAAAGCCTTAATCATTTTTTTTTTTTTGCGAAATAGATACCCTGACTCCTTGGAACTTACCTAAGAAAAACATTCCATTTTGAATGTTTTCCATAAACAAAAATTAATAATTTTATATATTTTAATACTTTATTTAAATTAAATAAAAAATATTAAAAATAAAATATTTAACAGTCTAAAATATATTAAAAATGTAATTAAAAGATTAGGCAGGTTTCTCAGATAACAATAACCCATTTTAAGCATGGATACAAAAATCCACACAAAAATTCACCACTTTGAATACCTGGTGTGATTTTTCGCCTATAATCTGGAGTTTGGTAGAGGAATGATTCATGAACTGCATGAAACATTCTATTAAGGCAAGCACAGTGAACAACAAGTTTAACTTCCCTTGCTGGAAAATAACAAAATAACTTGGTTGGCCAAAAAATCTGATGCTTAGGACAAATATGAAAGACAAATAAAAATAGAAAAAATCGGCTATACATGGTCTTCCAACAATCTATGATTGAATAAATAATTCATTCGGTACAAGGTCCACAACAATGGTGCTGTGTCGCACCTTACTGGGAACAAGGAACAACTGCGACATGAGAATCTCGGTAATGATTACGTTCTCGGCCTTTTTTTAAATCATTTTTTCTTTTTCTTAATATATAAGAATCGCCAAAATTAGAGGCGACAAGCCAGATTGAAAACTACGTTCAAAAATAAAAATAAACAAACGAATAAAAATAAACAAACGAACGTGGGGGTTGTTGGGAACCAACCATCTTAGGAAGCGGGATTTCTTTGGCGAGATGTGTGCAGGCAATCATGTGAGTGTCGCCATTGTCTGATGTGAGTGTCGCCATTGTCTGCAATGACAATGTCAATTTCTTGGATGTCATGGGAAGCGTGTGACACTCCTCAATTATTTTCGTTTTCTTTTTGTTATTCTGCCTGGCCTATGATAGTCTATAGAGGGCGCAGAAGTTGCTATATGCGTGCATAGGTTTCTTTCTTTGTTTTTCGTCTACTCCACAGCGAAAATAACGTTATGACGAGGGTGTAGGGTGTTCGAAAAAGTCTACGGCCTCAAATTATTATAAAATTAATCATCATGCTATTTGGTAAGTAGTCTATTGCCTACTTTCGGCTCATTTCGCCCAATATATATGATTCCTAGATATTGAGATTTCTTATGCTGCTTCCTCTTCCAAGTTCTATACACATTCCTCCGTTATATATTTCGTTCGTTGAGGTATCATAAATATTAATACACATAGGGGAGTTTCAGATAACTTTACGGTTCGTACTTCTGTTTGTAAGCTTTCTTTGACGAACTCAATATGCCATAATACCATAGGTTTATGAGTTCTAACATGCTTGTATTTGTATTTGTATTTATATATAGGATCGTAAATAGCAAGTATGGGGCGTGCGCCTTGTTGCGACAAGAATGGGCTGAAAAGGGGTCCATGGACACCGGAGGAGGACCTGAAATTAAGAGAGTACATAGAGAAGCATGGCCATGGAACTTGGAAAGCACTTCCAAAGCATGCAGGTAATGGATTCTCTACAATAAGTTGGACCAGGATGACCAAGTTCACCATTAAAATGTACCAATATCTTATGTCATTTTAGATATGTCCTAATATAAATCATAAAATGTTTTGATGATGCAGGATTACTTAGATGTGGAAAAAGCTGTAGATTAAGATGGACAAATTATTTGAGACCCGATATTACGAGGGGAAAATTCAGTTTTGAAGAGGAGCAAACCATACTGCGACTCCATGCCACGCTTGGAAACAAGTAATCAAACAGAACCTTCATATCAATTTCATCATATATATAAATTGTGTAATTTTCATCGCTTTAAAGAAATAAAAATTGAGAGGTGTATACTGTATTACCAATGTTCAGGTGGTCTGCAATAGCTTCCCATCTGCCGGGCCGGACAGACAACGGGATTAAGAACTACTGGAATACACGTTTGAAGAAACGACTACTTCAGAAGGGAATCGATCCTATGACTCACAGACCAATTAATGACCTTTTTGCTTCTTCCATGTCTTCTTATTTTGCTTCTCTTAACCCATGGGAGAGTACTAGGCTTGAGGCTGCTGCCCGATTGGCTAAACACTACTTGAGCCTTGCTACTTACCCATCTCCCAATCTTCACAGTGCTAACCTGGACCTTAATCTCCTAAGGTCTGCCTGTCAATTTAATGAGGCCGCAGCAGACGCCCAGTTTGTGGCTTCTAATTTCTTGGCACAACTTCAGCAGCAGCAGCCTGCAACATCTTCAACTTTCAGTGCTGCTCCCTGTTTTAATCAACATTTAGTCCAAGCAGATGAAGCAAGCAGATATTCAAGAAGTTCTAGTGTGTCAAATCCCTGTAGAAGTACGGACGGCTTATTAGTACAGCGAGAGGAGCCTTCTGTGACTTGTTTTTTAGATAATATGTGCTTGTTAGATCTTCATTCCGGCTACTCGGCCCCTTTGCAAATGGATCAGGCTGCTATTAGTGCTCCTCCCAGCCATTCCTGTGTAAAAACTGATGACAGCCTGAATCCTCAGAAAGAAATGAGTACTGTCTTCAACAGCGAAAACGGTCTAAGATTTTGCTTGGACCAGAAGATAAGCATGCCCAGTATTCGCTTTAATCTGGAGGAATACAGTTATAATGATATGCTATTGCTACCTGCTGCCATGGTTAATCATAATACAAATTATTTGGTGTAGCGAGATCATAAGTTTAATACCCTTCCAGCCTTGATACCTGCCATTGGCTCTCTAAGATCAACCACTGATTTCAGTGACCTTGATCTACCACTAGACTCTACTTTTCCTATGGAAATAGGAGAACTGTTGACTGGATGCGTTGAACTAAATATAGTAAAATGAAATAGGTGATATGTGTGAGTATGGTTGAGGCATAATATATGTTAATGAAAATGGATGGTGCATTTTGAACATTGATTTCACTGTGTATTTTCTTAATGTTCTTCTAGTATGGTTCGTGATATTAAAATTAGGAATATAACATAACCAACCTATTGCCATCTCATATATATATATTAAACCATATAGCAATTGAACTAATAAGTGAGATCTTCCTTTTATAAAAATCATCCTATTAAAAGCAAAAAAGAAGGATGATGAGTTATTTGTTTTATCGTGCGATATCATTTTTATTTTTTATCATACATCCATTCGATTGTAATATTTTATTACTGTTTTAATATTCAAAAAATTTTAACTATTTTTTGTTTTTATTTTGATTTGATATGTGTTTGTTTTCATAGGTTTAAATAAAAATATGGTATTGTCATCGTTATAACCTTCACTTTTATTGGGGTAGCAAAACATTTTGACCGGTGAATTTAGTTCTCAAACTATAAATATGGTATTTTAATGGAGAAGGAGGTCTATTAAATAATTGGATCATATTAATGCTTCAAAACAACAATAACGTAAGATACAAAAGAATACTTATATCAATTTGAGATCTAGCTTAACTATATTATATATAATACTTTTAAACATTTAGCTATTGTAGTTGCAAATATAAATAATAATCCTGTCAACCATAGAATCAAGGGAAGATATCATTTATATGCTTTCAATTTTTGCTTATAAACAATGGTATTGAAGGTAAAAGAATATCCAAAATTGAAGGTAATTCAATGAAAATTCTTTCCATTACATTTTTTTTTATATAAGAATTTTGTAAGGGATAGGCTTCGTAATACTAAAATAAATTCAACTATTGTTTTACTTGTATTTATTTAAAAAGATTAAATTTTATATATTTATTCTATAATAGTATTGAAATAATTTCGTCACGAGTAAACATTGGTTGGTGATTTCATATTGCAAGTGATTTCATATTGCTAATGCTTAGATTGGAATTTAATTTTCATTATTTTAGATTATTATGAGTTGTGAGTTTGTATCTATAAAATAGTTTCTAACCTTTTTAATTTTTACCAAATCAAGGAATGTAATAAGTTGTTTCTTGTCTAGTTTACAACTTTTTAATGAACCTAAGGTCTACCCATTACATATTGATTATTGTTGATTATTTGTTTACTTGGTATGTCATTTATTTTTTTCATATTTTTATACTAAGGATTTATTTAAAGAAATATTTATTTTTATAAGTTTTTTAAATAATCTTTTTAATACCTTTATATTCTCAATCATTAGAGCATGAATTAATATATTATTTTTTACTAGTTCAAACATAATCTAGCATCTTCATATTTTATATGTTACACACTTTGATTATTGAATTTAGCTTAATGGACCAAATATGTAATGAGTGCTTCTCAATATTTTAATGTTTAACCAATACTATCATATGCATATACTTGTTTCCTACTAGTAATGTATTAGTATGGTTCAAGAATTATTTTTATTATATGCATGAGTTCCTAAAATATATTACATTGAAGGTTCTTATTGAAAGGTATTTTTTGTATTTTTTTGGGGGGTGTGGATAATAAATAATATAGTTCATTCAAAAATTATAATGTCTTGATGCATTTAATATTAGTATAAATCCTTTGTATTTATGACCATCAATGAAGCTAAAAATCTACTAAATTCATATATTTTTTACCACATGGATTACTTTGATGGCAACATATAGAGAATGTCTTACAAAATTATTCATAAGTTTTACATAGCCATATATTAATATGAGATCATTAAAATTATATTTGTTATGTAACCAATATAAATATAAAATTTTATGGATATTTTAAATAATAATGTTTAAAAACATAATGTTTTAGGCTTTGTTTCATTTTACATTTTCCTTCTTTTTTTTTTATTACATTTTTTTCTTTTGGTAACATAAATTATATTAGAAAAATGATATCTATCCCAATTAATAGTGTATTAAATAATAAAAATAATGAGTTATTTATAAGAAAAATATATTCAATAACCTATAATGCTTTACGATCTAGTTATAGTTAGAACCAACTAATGGAAAATGATAACCACAAACATATCAACTTCCATAACTTGTTTTCTTATCATAGGAATTGTTAGCACATAACATTGTTAATATTTTTTCAATGGATTATATGGGGTTGAAATGAGTCCCACCCATATTACATCACTGCCCCACCCATATTACATCATCACAACATAGTGGTATCACAATAAATCTTGAATATTATCCATGTATCATTTTTTTTGGGAAGATTCATTGAAGAATTTAATTGGTTGAATTAATACCACTTGATTTTTTCAATGAGTTTACATAGGTTTTTACGAGGGGTATTGGTACCCTCATACTGAGTGGGATTTTAACCTTAAACCTCCCAAAGAAAATCCAAATCCCTTATCACTATAGTAAGCTTGTAGCTACATAGAATTATTAATATTAGTTACATAATATTTTTAAATTTGTATTATCTTTTTGGATTAATTAATTTAAGATTAATGGGCATCCCATCAATGAAGAAAGACAAAAAAAATTAAAATTAAAAATAATAATAATTAAAAAATGCTATTATTCGATATTTATAAATTATTTTAGTGATGCTTTAGGTAAAAATAGAAGTATTGTCTCATTTTTATTTAGGTAAATTTTAGAGAGGATAATGTGAGAGGGATGAAATTTTTGAAGAGATACTCAAAATTTCAATAATTTAAAACTTGGTTTTAAAATGTATATAAATATTAAACAACATGGAATTTTTATGCCCATATTCTAATTTAGATTACTATTAATTTTAGTGTCTGGCACTTATAATATTTGGATTTTTTTATAAGGGATTTGGTATATATACCTATTTAATAACACATGATTATAAAATAGTTATCCTAAATTATTTCTACCTTTCAATAGTATATTTTTAATACTTTACCCATGTACACCTTTTAATATAAATATTTCTCTATTTTTGTTAAAATACATATCTATTTTTGTAATGTAACATCTTATAATTTATTCTTATTTTTTATATTTATCCTATCACACAAATTTTAAAAAATTAAAGTATGTAATTAGTGATACATGTTTATAATTAGATTAACATGTATGTAAATTTAAAATTTAGTAAGATATATTTGCTTTTTTTTTTTTAACTTTACCCATGATATATTTTCTCCATGGATGTTATTATTTAATTTAATATAATTATTTTTATTAATAGGTTAACATGGGGATTGAAAGGACCCAATATCTTTTTTATAAAATTCCTTACAAGTAGATCATAAAATATGGAGAAAATAAGGTGCCAAGTCCATCTAAACTATTAACAATCATAAATAACCAACCTAAAGCACCTGATAAAAAATATACAAACTACACAACCAATAATAATAATAACCAAGCAGCTATTTACTTTACATACATAATAGTCTATCACATGTAGACTGGGTCACCCATAATTGTCTACCCCAAGAGTTGATCTCCAAAATTTAGCTTCTTGCAACTAGAAATTAAACGTCATTGGGATGATTTAGCTTCTCCTTAGCCACAAATTCAATAATTTGAAGTGGAAAACTATCTTCCCATATAATGATATCTAGAGTTTCCACCCCCATGTTTTATAGTAAATTTATAGCTCCATTTCCTCACCCCCATGTTTTATAGTAAATTTGTAGCTCCATTCCCTTCTTGTTAAACATGCCTGCAAGATCTATTTCTTCCCCATAACCATATCTACAATGCTCCAACCAGCTTTCTATCTTTATTTTATAATATTTATAAGGGCTAGGGAGTCTTCTTCCATAATAATATTTCTATAATTCCCTTGTTTGATTAACTTAGCCCCTATAAAAGGCTCAAGCCTTAGTGAAATGGCTGGACTATAAGGATAGAGGTTCCCCGATGGCTCACACAAACATCCCCTTAGAATACCTCAAAATTCCACCTACAAGCATACCCTAGGTTCCCTTTTGTAGCACAATCCAGATTCCATTTGATCCACCCATCTATAGGGGATTCCCAATTAAATTCCAACCTTAAAGACCTCAATAATTTCAAATAGATTAAAGGTTTTAAATTACAACAAATAACAATGGATTCCTCGAGTCTACTTTCATATTCCTTAGGAAAGGATAAGATATTAGAGTTATCCATAACATAATTGAGAGTATAAAAAGAAACCACAAAAGCCTCTCTTTTCCTATTTTCAAATCCCTATTATTCAGCTCCTTTAAAATTCCCCAAAGAAAATGGGGGAGAGAAAAACACTAGAGAGATTTCAATCTACCACTATTGAAAGGAGGATTCCATTACACACATAAATCTCTTATAGTGGTTATGAAGACCCAAGGAACATTAAAGGGTTCTAAAACCTTCTCTAAAATCTATCTAGAAAAGGAACATTCAAGAAAAATATGTTGATCTTATTCGAAATTATGTTCACATAAATAACATCTATTTACAATAAGTATTTCACTTTTGTGTAAGTTATAAATGATTAATATTATATTTTAAGCCACCAACAATAATAAGATAGTTATTTTAGGGATGCTTCATTTAATCTATATTTTCCTTAATGGAAACCAACTTCTACTTTCTATCTCAAGCAAATGGTATCTAGACTTAATATAGTATTTTCCATTATTTTCCTCCTTCTTAATAACTGAATCACTAAAATAGGACAATAGAGGATACAAACGAAGCCATATTTTTAAATTTTTAATATGGCCAACCAAGTTTACGTCTAAATAGATCTTTATAGATTTTTTCACAATTTATAGTTGTTAAATAATCAATTACTTTGATACCAAAATGGAGGGACAAAGCAGGTTCTAGGGTACTTACCTTTGGGTCCTCCAAGAGGGGAATGTGCTTCAGCCAATGATCTTTCCAAAATTTCACCTGATTACCATATCCAATATGCCAATAGATCCCTTTACATAATAAATTTCTAATATCCACAAGACTATTCCAAAAGGAAGATCTGACTGGTAAGTCATTGGAGTATAATTGTTTTCCATTATATAAGTACTTGGCTATGAGGATCTTAACCTACTCAAGTTGACCATTTTTCAATATTTTTCATTCTATATTTCCTATCAAGTCTTCATTCATCTATTTTATGCATCTATAGCCCAACCCTCATACATCTTTGCTTTTGTTTTTTTTAACTTTACCCATGATATATTTTGTCCATGGATGTTATTATTTAATTTAATATAATTATTTTTATTAATAGGTTAACATGGGAATTTAAAGGACCCAATGCCTTTTATATCAAATTCCTTACAAGTAGATCATAAAAGATGGAGGAAATAAGGTGCCAAGTCCATCTAAACTATTAACAATCATAAATAACCAACCTAAAGCACTTGATAAAAAAGATACAAAGTACAAAACCAATAACAATAATAACCAAGCAACTATTTACTTTACATACATAATAGTCTATCACATGTAGACTGGGTCACCCATAATTGTCTACCCCAAGAGTTGATCTCCAAAATTTAGCTTCTTGCAACTAGAAAGTAAACATCATTGGGATGCTTTAGCTTCTCCTTAGCCACAAATTCAATAAGTTGAAGTGGAAACTATCTTCCCATATAATGATATCTAGAGCTTCCACCCCCATGTTTTATAGTAAATTTATAGCTCCATTCCCTCATCCCCACATTTTATAGTAAATTTGTAGCTCCATTCCCTTCTTGTTAAACATGCCTGCAAGATCTATTTCTTCCCCATAACCATATCTACAATGCTCCAACCAACTTCCTATCTTTCTTTTATAATATTTATAAGGGATAGGGAGTCTTCTTCCACAATAATATTTCTATAATACCTATAAAAATGCTCGAGCCTTAGTGAAATGGCTGGAATATAAGGATAGAGGTTCATTGATGGCTTACACAAAAATCCCCTTAGAATACCTAAAAATTCCACCCACAAGCATACCCTAGGATCCCTTTTGTAGCACCATACACATTCCATTTGATCCACCCATCTAGAGGGGATTCCCAATTAACTTCCAACCTTAAAGACCTCAACAATTTCACATAGATTAAAGGTTTTAAATTACAACAAATAACAATGGATTCCTTGAGTCTACTTTCATATTCCTTAGGAAAGGATAAGATATTAGAGTTATCCATAACATCATTGAGAGTATCAAAAGAAACCACAAAAGCCTCTATTTTCCTATTTTCAAAGCCCTATTATTTTTCTCCTTTAAAATTCCCCAAAGAAAATGGGGGAGAGAAAAACTCTAGAGAGATTTCAATCTACAACTGTTGAAAGGTGGATTTCATTACACACATAAATATATTATAGTGGTTATGAAGACCCAAGGAACATTAAAGGGTTCTAAAACCTTCTCTAAAATCTATGTAGAAAAGGAACATTCAAGAAAAATATGTTGATATTTTTCCAAATTATGTTCACATAAATAACATCTATTTACAATAAGTATTTCACTTTTGTGTAAGTTATAAATGATTAATATTATATTTTAAGCCACCAACCATTATAAGATAGCTATTTTAGGGATGATTCATTTAATCTAGATTTTCCTTAATGGAAACCAACTTCTGCCTTCTATCTAGACTTAATATAGTATTTTCCATAATACTCTAGATTTAATAGAGTATTTTCCATTATTTTCCTCCTAAATAACTGAATCACTAAAATAGGACAATAGAGGATACAAACAAAGCCATATTTTTAGATTTTTAATATGGCCAACCAAGTTTACGTCTAAATAGATCTTTATAGATTTTTTCACAATTTCTAGTTGTTAAATAATCAATTACTTTGATACCAAAATGGAGGGACAAAGCATGTTCCAGGGTACTTACCTTTGGGTCCTCCAAGAGGGGAATGTGCTTCAGCCAATGATCTTTCCAAAAGTTCACCTGATTACCATATCCAATATGCCAATAGATCCCTTTACATAATAAATTTCTAATATCCACAAGACTATTCCAAAAGGAAGATCTGATTGGTAAGTCATTGGAGTATAATTGTTTTCCATTATATAAGTACTTGGCTATGAGGATCTTAACCTACTCAAGTTGACCATTTTTCAATATTTTTCATTCTATATTTCCTATCAAGTCTTCATTCATCTATTTTATGCATCTATAGCCCAACCCTCATACATCTTTAGTAGAACATATTTAATCCTATATAAGTAGGACAAATTGCCTTCTATCTTTTTATCCAAATGAGAGGAAGAATCTTTAAATATGGTCCATTATAATCCTTATTTTATATGGAATATTGAAAATGGATATAAAATAAATAAAAATAATCTATAAAGAAGAATTTACATGCTAAGATTTACCTACCTAGCTAAGAAGACTTCCTCTCCAACCTGTTAACATTTTTGCTAGTCTATCTAGAATTGGATTCCAAAGATGTGACTTCATCCTATCTTTGAACATAGGTATACCCAAATACATGGCTTGAAGTTAATTTAATATAGATTGTTATTATTAAATGTATATTATAAGGTATTGTTTAGCTATTTAGCATGTTATTTAAGTGGCATAGTTATAAACAGAACTAAATAGAATTATAATTTGAGTTTGTTTTTTATAATTTCATAATTAAATATTAGTTTCATTTATATTAAATATAAAGTTATATTTACTATAATTTGTTGGAGGTATCTTAATTCTATTTGAAATCAATTTAATATTTTCTAAGCAATACAAAGTGTTAATATTATGTATATGTAGTAAAATAGTCTATATAAACAACTCAATGCTAACATAGTATTTCTCTTAAATAATCTGTTAGATATATCTATGTAAATACTTAGCAATAAGATAAGTTTTAGAGGGCATCATGTCTCACTTATATGATTCATTTGACCATCGTAAATTCTCAATTCAAAGTTTAATAATAATACTTTTCTATAAGACTCCATACATTATTCACAAAAGCTCAAAGTGAATTGAAAAATCTCCCATGTATTTATAAATTATTTTTCTTAGAGATACATTTTTATAATATTAGGGAAAAAATGAAGGCATATTTTACTTAATATTATGACATTTTGCATGATAGAGAATCATCATCAACATTTATTGATGAATACTTAACTATGAGTGTAAGTGGGTTAGGTAAGTATACCTTATGTTTTGAATAAATGACTGAAACCAAAGATATCCTAAGATTCCTACCCATTTACCAACACTTAAGATTATATTTGCTATAACACTTAATAGGGTTTAGGTCATCGTAAACTACCTAGGATAAAAATTTTCATTGTGAACACCTCTTAATTTTATTTTTTTGCTTTCCATACTAGAGCATCACTAAAATTTACTAATATTTCACCATAATTTTAACAATGCCTTAATAAGATGCCACACTAGAGCATTGTTTATTATTTTATTAAAAATAGGTTAGAAAAATAATTAAGTCCATAAATGACAAGTCATGACCTTCCATAAGCCTCTCCTTATATAAATTTCCCTTAATCCTACTTAGATTATGTGAGCATCATTCATCGGTTGGTGATTTTACTAAAATAAATATTAACAAGAAAATCCTATCAATAGGGCATTTTACTTTCATTATTGGAAAAATTCAAACATCAAATTCCATAAATTTTGATAAATTATTTGATGGTTCGTCTATTCCTAGGAAGTAAAGAGAAGATACATAAGGTTTCTTCTTTAATTATTTCTTCTCCTATGATAGGGTGCTAGTGTTCTTCCAATCTCATTTAAAAATTCTACATTATTCTTATTATTTTTGTATTAGTATAATAATACCACTTGGATCATAGAAAGGATCTTATTCTTCTTCTCCCATAGTGAGAAAGCCATCTCCAATCAAGGAAAACCTACCTCAAGGCCACCTTGGTTAGTCCTTTTCATCAAACAATTTATTGAGAAGAAAGGATCAAACACTCCTAAGTATATAACCAATCATATTAGATATGTAAGCTAATTTTTACACTCTTGTTTGCATCTTTCTCTATCTTCCTTTATTCTATTAAACTAAAATTTATTACAAAATGGCTATCTTGCATCTTGTATTCATAGTTACTTTATTTTATTACATACTTGGGTCAATTGTTTGCACTATACTTTGCTTCTCTATCTATTATATTTCTTCTTTTATCCCTACCTTGATCTACTAATAGTTAGGATTTCAATTATTTGAGTAAATTCTTGTTTGTATACCTTACTATGAATACAATAATTTTGAGGTTTATGTTGATTTTGGATTTGTCTAAATATCTATAATATATCATTTTTTCAATAACAATTTTAAACTTAAGAATTGGTCAATTATAAATATTTAGCTTTTATAATTAGTCTAATATTTATTCCTTAGATTATTTTTTGAACTCATCCTTTTTTAATGGTTCCAAATAGTTTAATTAGTAATCAATAATATCATTAGTGTTTTATAATTAACTCCATATCTCCGTATGGTGGAGATATTTATTCACTATGGGAAATAATTTTGGATGTGACATTGAATAAGTAAAGTGAGATGATATTAGAGTATCTATGTTGCGTAGTGTTTAATATATTTTCTTCTCTTAGATTTTATACACTTTTGATTTTGTATTAATTATCCTTTATTATAAAATTTATTTTTGTTTCTATATGTATTTTTTAACTAAAAAAAGTTCTCATTTTAAATATATTATATATCTATATTAAGCTTAAAATGTTATTTGTTAAGTATAATTTTTATTTTGAATAAGATACATAACTCCATTCAAGATATAAACAGTTGTACAGTGTGGCAAGTGTTCACTCCATTTATCTCCCATAACTAGAGTAAAGATCAAATCTTGTAAAAGCTACTACAAAAAAATGAATTTCTCATTGTTAAATATTAAGAAATATAAGTTTAAAAAATGTGAATAAACCTTATTTTTATTTTAAATCACTATTTTACAATCTTAAAAAATAATAATAATCATTTTATATGTAATGATAAAACTAATAATGTCTTATCTATTTTAAACTTATTTAGTTAATACATTATTATATATAATTAAAAAATTCAAACATCAACTTCCATAAGTTTTGATAAATTATTTGGTGGACTTCTATCTTCTAAGGAAGCAAGGAGAAGATCATGAAGGTTTCTTCTCTAATTAATTCTACTCCTACCACAAGGTGCAAGTGCTCTTACAAGAACATATGAAACTTACACAACATTCCTATTCTCTTTATAGTAGCATAATCATGCCACTTGGAACATAGAAATTATATTATACTTTTTCTCCCATAGTTAGGAATCCATCTTCAAGAAAGGATCCCCTACCTCAAGTCCATATTGTTTGAGCCTCTTCATCAACCAATTTGGTGATAAGAAAGGATCAAACAATCCTATGTATTTTTTAAACTATAGAATTTTAGGGAGTGCAAGCACAAGCCAAGAGAAAGTGCAACTAGTGAGTGTATCTAGGAGAAAGTGTGAGCATAAGACCATAGTGAATGTAGCAAGAAACAAGAGTGTGAGTGTAAACTAAGAGTGATTACAACCAGTAGTGAATGCAAGAACAAGTTGAGAGTGAGTGCATAAAAAAATGAGTATGAGTGCAAGCCGAGAGTGAGTTAAACAAATGCAAGTGTGAGCACGAGCTAGGAGTAGGGAGAAAGTATGAGCAAGAAAGAAAAACTAGAAAGCAAAGTGTGATCATGTAACAAGTACGACTTCTTGTTATAGATCTTAAGAGAATTTAAAGGATTCATTTTAAAAAATCTAGGTAACATGGAAATAAAGTAATTTGTAAAAGTCCTTACTAAAAGTGTGAATGGCCAAGTTGGAAGTTTGGATGCCCTAGCTAGAAATGAGAGGAAGAGAGAATCTATGGCACATCTAGTCCATGTAGCATATTTTACACAAGAAGTGGTTATCAAGGATGAGATGATTGAGCATGATATTTTGATTCTTAAAACCAGAGGGTTAATTTGTAAGTTTCATGGATATTGGCCAAGTTTTTCTAAGATTCAAAATTATATTAAGTAGAAATGGAGATTGAATTCAAATTACTCAATGACTTTTCTTACAAAAGGATTTTTCCTTATTATTTTCTCTAGTTCAGAAATAAGGGATAAAATAATGGATGGATGCTTATGGTTTAGGGGTAATGATTCATTATATTTAAGACCTTGGAGTGAGATTTTTTTGTGGACACAAAAACTATTAAAAGGATTTCGATATAGATTAGGCTTTTTGAAATTATTTATCAAATCATCAATAAGGAGGTTTTGAAGAATATTGGTAATACTCTAGGTGAATTCATCCAGGAGGGACCAACTACTAAGGAGAGAAGACATGTTGTATACACTTGAATATGTGTTGCCATGTATATTTATAAACCTTTTATACAATTTATTATGATTAAATTTAAATCAAGAGAATGAGATAAATAAGTGGATTATGAAAATATTGCATTCCAGTGTCACAAATATCATGAAACTAGGTACTTGGAAAGAGACTGCAAAGTGAAAATGAAGAGATAAAAATTTATGGGTATGAGGGTAGCTTAAATTTGAAACAAGGAGACTTTATCATACAAGAATCTAGGTAAAATCAAATATTTACCACTCCTAAGTAACTGGATAGAAAAATACCTCTATATCATCAGATGACAAAAGATATTATAGTTCACTTGAATCAATCATTAGAAGAAAAAAATGATATGGGGGATGAGGAAGTACAATGTGCAAGTTCAAATATAGGAGCTACAGGTACTAAGGAAGAGAGGAAGGTAAATTTAAATACAAAGGAATATGGAAAGATGAATTTTAAAGCAAATGAGGTGAAAGAGATCAAGCTTAATCCAGGTAAATCACCTTTATTATCCTCAACTAGCTTAAAATATTCTCCTTACAATAAAAATGAAAGTAATATAGAGTGTATTCCTTGCACTTTAGATTTTCAAAAGCAGTATAGTAAATAAAATCTTATGGAGTATATCCAAGTAAATTTTGGGTTTTGAGGTCAACATAAGAAAGCGGTGACTATGGAGGATCATCTATGTAGTTTCAATTTTTAGGGAAACATAAAGAAGAAAAATTCCTTATACTCTCGAATCTTTAGAAGATAAGTCTCATTTTGAACAATAGTAAAAAATATGAGATATTGATGAATATGAGAGTGTTGGAATGAATGGAAGAAGGAGAGGGATACCATAAAATAAAGAACTAAGAGAAAAATAAATTCAAAAGGATATTGATCTAGGAAGCCAAATAAAAGCATCATAGATGTTAAGAAGTGGGGCTAAGCCCACTAATAAAAGTAAAAAGTGTTGATGATGAAAATGATATCATGGAATATTAGGGGTATGAATAGATCCCCCAAAAAAATAGTTTAAGGAATTAATATGTTGTCCTGAGTTTATTTTAATAGAAGACACAAAATTAAGTAGTGAGGAATGTACAAATGATTTTAAGAAGATTTGGAAGATAGGTGATTGTTTAGCAGTTTCCTCTATAGAAGCTTAAGGTAATCTTGTAATATTGTGGTATAAATTAAAATGAGATGGACAACTATTAGAAGCAAAATTTAATTGGGTTTTTGGATTATTTTGGAAGAAAGAGGAAAACATCAAAGTTGGGGTTATAAATGTATATGCTTCAACTATAGTTACCCCTCGTGAAAGATGTTGGAAGGATCTTAGTATACTTTTGTCAAATACAATGATGATTCATTGTGATATATGGATTCTTGGGATTATTTTAATATTGTTATATCTCCTTTGCAAAAGAATGGTGGCATTTTAGGATGGTCTAAATCAATGCATTATTTTGCTTCATTTGTCAATTCAAATGACCTTTGGGATGTTATCCCCTCAAGCTTTCAATACACATGGGATAATAGATGCATTATGAAAAATATATAGTAGAAAGACTAGATATATTATTGTTATCCAATAAATGGTTGAAAATAAAGTATACAATCTCTTGATATATTTAATTGTGAGCATGATTAGATCACAAACCTATTCTTTTGACTTGTGAGTCATCTAACATTGGTCATACAAAGCCATTTATGCTTCTAGTCTATATGGCTCCAAGACACTAATTTTTTCCAGATGGTTATGTTATTGTGGGATGAATCAAAATTTGAAGGATCATGAATGTACATGTTTGTTCAAAATTTGAAATATTTAAAGGAGAAAATGAAGATATGGAACTTCAAATATTTTGCTAACATTTTTAAAGAAAAAATAAATTGAATCGAAGCTCAAGAATTTACAAGAGATAATATAAATTAATGGAATGGACCAGGATTCTTATGTCAAAGAAAAATAATTACTTTTTTTATTATCATAATGCATTGAAAAAGGAGGAGTCATATTGGTTTCAAAAATCTAGAGAGAAATGGATCAAGGAAGGAGATAGAAATACATTTTTTTTTTCATGTTACGATAATTTTTTTTTGTTCATCATATAAAAAATATTATAACACCAGATGGAAGAAATATTGAGGATAAAGAAGATATAAGGAAGGAAGTAATAAATTATTTCAAATTTTTTTTGTCAGATTCTAGGAAAGATAATGAGGCACAAGAAAAACTTCTACAAAATATTCAATCAATTATCACTCAGGGAACGAATTATACTCAAGATTTAAATGGGATATAGACTGAAGGCAGGAAAATGAGCTCTGGCGATTTTTTTCTCTAAACTAGGGTTTCTGGATTTTCAAAAAATCTCTGGCTTCTGTTGGCTTGCAGAAGTGTCTTTGGGGTACGATGGATTTGAAGGTTCGATCGGTGCCCCAGGAGGGTCCAATGGGGACTTCTTCGACTCCTTTTCCAGGAAGTACCAGCTCTTACACTGATTTCTTTAAAGAAGATTCTCCTCCGAAGAATGCCGAAGCCCAAAAGATGGCATATAAAAAGCTCTTCATGACTGCTGGGAATAGGTCTTCAGCACGTCGTGTGAATGGTTGTTTGCCGCAGGCCGAATCCAAGCCAAAAATCATCATTGAGCCCAACATGGTTGAAGAGTCAATCCTCTATAAAGCTAACCATGATTTAATCTGCAAGTTCATGGGTATTCGCCCTTCCCTGAGATTTTTGCATTCTTGGATCCACCAGAACTGGGAGCCCCATGATGAGTATTCATTGTGGTTTATTAGTAATGGTTATTTTATTATCAGCTTCTCGGCTCTGGCCGATAGAAATAAGGCTTTCGAGTCAGAGAAGAAAAACCATGGCCCGATAGGGTTATTTGTTCAACCATGGAGGGTAGGATTCGATCCTCATGTTGAACCTATTGCTGTCCTAGTGTGGATTCGAATATATGCTCATCCAATGGAATTCTGGGGTGAGTAGGTATTGGCAATGATTGGCAATTCGATTGGTAGACATCTGGGTGTTGCTAGAGATACTATTGAAGGGAGCATGGCGATGTATGCTCAAATATGCGTGGAGATGGATCTCAACCAACCTTTGCCGAAAGAGTTGGAAATTGAATTGGTAGGTCTTTCCTGGATTCAACAGCTGGACTATGAGGCCCTACCCTTTAGATGTAGGGTTTGCCACAAGCATGGACATTTGGCCCATTTTTGTCCTATTAATATGAATGCCAATATGGAGGCCCCTTCAGGAATGCCAAACCTGCCTAAAGAGGATAAGGTTGCACCTAATAAAGATCCTATTAGCACCGGTCAGGGCCAAGAATCTCAGAGAGAGGGTTTTGAATAGCCCAAAAGAAAAATACGAACAAAGAAAAAGGAGGGAAAGGAGCAATCTCATCTCAGGCCTGCCAATATGTATGATATTTTTAAGTCATTGGTTGATGAAGAGGATCAATCTATGTAGGGCTTGGAGGGTTTTAAGGAAACTTCTTTTATTCCCAGGCAACTCCCCCTCTCATCTTCTCTCGTCATACAACAGGTAGTTGATCCCTCTGAGGTATCACAGCTAGTGTGTTCTGGTGCCTTAGTAGTCCATAACCAGGAGCAGAAAGTATCTCAGGATGTTCGCATGGGGATAGCAAAGAAGAATAGAGAAAGGCCATCTTTGGGGATAACCCAGGTAGAAAAAAGATCAAAAAATAGCAATTCTCAGGGAGCAGGTAGAAGATCCAATAAGGAGCTGCTAGCAGCCCAAGGAGACAAATTGATCATGGGAGGATCGGTGAGGACAATTGACTCTTATTGGTCCCAGGGTAACCCATGATTATACAATCTTGGAATGTGAGGGGTTTAAATATCAGAACCCATAAATATGATGTTCAAATATTATTAGAGAATTGCAATACTAATTTTTTGCTTTTACAAGAGACTAAGATGTCTTTAGATCTTATGTCTAAAGCAGTCAACAAAATTTGGAGGGGTGCTGGTCATATGGATGTGGCTGCCCAAGGTGCCTCGGGGGGGATTGTTACTCCGTGGAACTCTCGGAATGGTCTGCAATAGAACACCTTGCCTGGAGGGGTGTTCTCACTTCTCTTTTTAGGAATAATGTCTCTACGGAATTTGTTCTAATCACTAACTTTTATGGATCTCAAAACCTAGAGGGTTAGAGGTGGTAGTGGAAGGCTGTGCATGACATGCAAGCATCAAGGGAAGATCTAGACTGGATTATAGTGGGGGACTTTAATGCTAAATTATCTTCTAGAGACCAGGAAGGGGGAACACCTCTTTTGGATCAAAAGGACCGTTTCATGATTGCTCAAGTCTAGGCTTTGCACTTAGTGGACATTAAATGTCTTGGCAATAACTTCACTTGGACTAATAAAAGGTGGGAGCCACATAGTAGGAAGGTGAAGCTAGATTGATTTTTGCTTTCAGAGGAGGTGTTTGTAAAATGGAATATCAATTTTTAGATTTTGGTAGGCCCTGTTTTTGATCACTATCCTATTCTGTTGGAAGGTGGGACTAGGATGGGGCACCATCACAAGCCTTTCAGATTTGAGAATTTTTGGATTCAAAAAGAAGAACTTCGGGAGAAAATCCCACAGTGGTGGGAAGAAGGCCACCCAGCTTATGGGAGAACAATGTTCAGAATCCACAAACAACTTCAATATGTCAAAACTCAGTTGAAGTATTGGAGTCATTCTAATAAAACTGACTTCCAGGCCCAAAGATCTCCGTTGGTGGCCCGCTGGGATGAGGTCCAAAAACAATTCAGAGAAGGAGTAATAACTGACCAGATCAAAGTTGAGGATGATGCCTTGCATATAGCGGTTGAGGACATTGATAACTAGGAGGAGATATATTGGAAGCAGAAAGCAACAACCTCATAGTTATTAGAAGGGGATAGAAATACAAAATTCTTTCATCGGACTGCTTGTGCTCGAAGACAGATGAATAAGATGGAGGTCCTTCAATATGAGAACGGTCATTCCTTTGATACTCTTCTAGGTATACATTCCCATGCTATGGATTATTTTTCTAAGCTTTTTAAGAAAAGTGTGGTTCAAGATGTAGAGGCTCAAAATGAAGTTATTTCTATCATACCTACTATTATTTCGGAGGAAGAAAATTAGACCCTCCTCAAACCCATTGATAGGGATGGATTGAAAACTGTGGTCTTTGGAATGAGCACTGGTAAAACTCCTAGTCTAGATGGCTTCCCAATTGATTTATTTTAGGCTTTCTGGGACTGCTTAGAGGAAGATGTAAGGGCTGTTGTTGAAGAGTCCAGAGAAAATAAGAGAATGCTTAAAGCTATAAACCACATGTTCATTACCTTGATTCCAAAATGGGGGGAGGGGGTTCATATTTCAGATTATAGGCCTATTGCCTTATGTAATGTGTTGTACAAAATAATCACAAAGGTAATGGCTGAGCGCCTAAAACCTCTTCTTCACAACATTATCTCCTCTGAGCAAGGGGGATTTGTTGAGGGACGATAGATTTTGGATGGGGTGGTTGTGGCCCAGGAAGCAATCCATTCAATGCACACTTCTGGTAATAAAGGGATGTTCATTAAATTGGACATGTCAAAGGCTTATGACAGGGTTGAATGGAGTCTCCTGGATAAAATTATGGCAGCCTTTGGCTTCTCTTAGGGTTGGATTGAGTGGATCATGAGCTGTGTCTCTTCCCTGACTTACTTTGTGCTTATCAAGGGCCTTCCTTCACAACCTTTTGGAGCTTATTAGGGTCTGTGCCAGGGGGATCCCTATTCCCCTTACATTTTTATCATTCTGGCTGAAGGTCTTGGCAGAATTTTCTTGAGGAGAAGACAACAAGGCAGATTATTGGGTATTAGGGTGGGGGATGAAGTTTTATCGCACCTACATTTTGTGGATGACACTGGTTTGATGGGAGTAGCCAGCATCAGGGAAGCAAGAACGATTAGGGATACTCTTAATATCTATCTCAGGGCTACTCAACAAGTCATTAATGACAAGAAATCCAAAGTGGTCTTTTTTAATCTGGAGCAAAGGCTTCATAATAGAATTTTAGAAATCCTGGGATTCACTAGGACTTCTCTCCCTGTGGTTTACTTGGGGATCCCATTGCACTTCAAGAAGCTGAAATTAGACACTTGGAGGAATTTGTTGGAGTGTATCAAGGATAGAATTAATCATTGGTCTCACAAGTGGTTAAGTTATGGTGGCATATTAATGTTCTTACAGTCAGTCATTCAAGCCATGCCAATCTACAAATTTTCTATCCTGGCTGCCCCGCTTACAATATGGAAAGAGTTGGACAGGATGGCTAGGAAGTTTTTGTGGGAAGGAGCTAAGGGAGAGAGAAAGTGGGCCTTAGTGGGCTGGGATAAAGTCACCCAAGCCCAAGGTAAAAGGTGGGGTCTGGAGCCGAGAGGATCCAAGTTAAATAATCAAGCCTTGGCCGGAAAGTTGTACTGGAGGTGGATTTCCCAACCAACTTCCTTATTCAGTAGAATCCTAACTAGTAAATATTTGGGTCAAGTTAACCCTAATGAGGTGGGCCATTTCCCTCTGGATGGTACTGGATCCTTAGTGTGGCAGGCTCTCAAGCTAGGATCTCAGGTTATTAAAGACCAATTATTTTGGAAAGTGGGAAGAGGGGAGAAGTCTCGTTTTTGGACCGATTCATGGGATCAGTACCCACCCATCATTTTTGAATTCCTCGAGTTACTTCCAATAAAATCTGCCATATAAACCAAGGGTTGGGTCCAAATTCAAAGTTATTTCAACACTACTTAGTTGGGGGAGTATAAGTTTAAGAAGTTTAAGAGGTTGGAGGAGTGGCCAATTGCAATCCCCCCGGAGTTGGCACCCATATTGACCAAAATATTGATAGAAAGGTTTCTCATAGGGAGAGACGAGGAGGATGAATTAGCTTGGGGCTTTGGGAGCCTTGGTTTTTATACAATGAAGGATGGATATGACAAGATCCTCCCAGAGCCTCCCCCCCATTCTTATTCGGTTGAGGATTGGAGAAAGATTTGGCACTCCAAGGGCTGGCCGAAAGTAAACTTTTTTGCCTGGCAGTTTATGCACAATGGTATTCTCACTTTTGACAATCTCAGATGTAGAGGAATCATCAGCCCTTCTCAATGTTTTTTATGCCACAAGAATGAGGAAACAACTGATCACCTGATGTTTGAGTGCCCTTTCATGCGTCAAATTTGGAAGTGCTGGTTCTCTCACTATAAAATCCAGGTTAATGGTGACATGAATTAGACTAATATTTGGGAAATATGGAAGTGGGGTAGATTTAAATCCAAAGCTCTTCAAATTGGGTGGAAGCTTGGCTTATACTTCATTTGGTGGCAAGTGTGGTTGGAGAGAAATGCTAGAATTTTTAGAGAAACCTTTTCCTCGCTAGATGGAGTTTGGTAGGTCATCTAGAGCAAAGTCACAGAAATTGTTGCCATATACACTAAAGAGGAAACTCAGGTTGGTCTTGGGCCAATGGAAGAGGGAGTTGAAAAGCAAGAGGGACAGGACAGAGCCAGTTGGAAACCACCCCCAGAAGGCTGGATTAAAATCAATATTGATGGTGCTGCAAAGGGCAATCCAGGTAGTGTCGAAATTGGTGTGGTCTATCAAAATCATGAGGGATCAATGCTCTATTGGGAACTGCAGGGCTTGGGTAGAGCCACAAATAATGAAGTAGAAGCCATTGCTATCAAATCTGCTTCTATTTGGGCAGTTACTCAGGGCCACAGGAGGATAACTCTTGAATCTTATTCTCAAATTCTGGTTTGAGCTCTAGACTGCATGAGGAAATTTGCATTGAAAGCTTGGAGGTTGAGGATTCTGGTATCTCAAATCAAGGAATTATGGAGGGAATTAGATGATGTGATTCTAGTTTATGTGAGCAGAGATTTAAAAAAAGCGACCGATTTCTTGGCTAAGATGGGTGCTGAGAAAGAGGTAGGGGTGCAGCTGCACAGTGACATGCCTATTGAAGATGAGGTGATTAGGCAGGGCATTGAAATATCCTTGAGCCAATGATCAAATAAAAATATAAGGGTAGTTTTTTCATTATTTCGTGACCTATTGCGCCATCACGGCCATTGGAGGTAAGCTATCACGATATCGTGACATGTTGCGCCGTTGGAGGAAAGTTGTCATGATATCGTGACATGTTGTGTCGTCGTGGTCGCTAGAGGAAAGTTGTCACGATATTGTGACATGTTGCGCTATCGCTGTCACTGGAGGAAAGTTGTCACAATTTTGTGACATGTTGCACTATCACGATCACTGGAGGAAAGTTGTCACGATTTTGTGACATGTTGCGTCATCGCGGCTACTGGAGAAAAGTTGTCGTGATATCGTGACATGTTGCGCCATCACGGCCACTATGGGAAAGTTGTCATGATATCATGACATGTTGTGCCATCACAGTCGCTAGAGGAAAGTTGTCACGATATCGCAACATGTTGCGTTGTTGCGGCTGCTAGAGAAAAGTTATCACGATATCGCGACATGTTACGTCATCACGACCGCTGTGGGAAAGTTGTCGCGATATCGTGACATATTGCACCGTCGTAGCCAAGGGAGGAAAGTTGTCACGATATCGTGACATGTTGCATCGTCACGGCTACTGGAGGAATTGGTCACGATATTGTGACATGTTGCACTGTCGCAGCCAAGGGAGGAAAGTTGTCGCGATATCGTGACAAGTTGCACCATCGTGGCCGCTGGAGGAAAGTTGTCGTGATATCACGACATGTTGCTTCCTCACGGCCAAGAGAGGAAAGTTGTCATGATTTCATGACATGTTGCTCCGTCACGACCAAAGGTGGAAAGGTGTCACGATTTTGCGACATGTTGCTCCATCGCGACCAAGGGAGGATTGTTGTCGCGATTTCGTGACATGTCATGATTTCATGACATGTCACGATTTTGTGATAGGTTGACTTTTTGCGATCAGAGGAGTCTTGTGTCGTGATTTCATGACTTGTAGCTTTTTCACGACCAAAGTTGAAGTTGGTGTTTGCTGTGCGATTTCGCGACAAGTTGTTGTAACAGACCAATTAGCTCCCTCAGCTAGCTTGGTATTGGTTCAAGATATTTGGCTCCATTGCAAATCTTCCTCTTCTCTTGTAATCATGTGCTTTCATTGTTTTCGATTGGGATGTGTCTACTCCTAATTGTAATTGATCTTTGTTTTAATACAAGTTTTTTTCAATTTTTTCAAAAAAAAATTATCACTCAGGGATATTTTTTTTTATGAAGAAGATATCTATGGAGGATCTCCATGAAGCCATTTTCTCTTTCCATCCTAACAAGGCACCTGAACCCAATGGATTTCTTGTAATTTTCTTTAAATATTTTAGGATTTAATGAAGAGTGATATGTTAGATGTGGTTGAAGAGGCCCAAAAAAGGAAGGCTATAATAAGTAAGAGAAATGATACTTTTATTACCTTGGTTCTCATGAAAGACAACACAAAATATTTTAATAATTTTCATCCAATAAGCCTTTGTAATATGATATATAAGATCATTTTAAAAAATGACACATAGTTGAAGCGAATTCTAGGGTGTCTTATCTCAGGGGAACAAGGTGGATTTGTTCAGGGTAAACAAATTCTTGATGGTAATTATTGCACAATAGGTCATACATTCTCTTCATTCTATGAAAAATTCGGTATGCTTTTGAAATTAGATATGAACAAAGAATATGATAGGGTTTTCTAGAATTTTCTACATCACATTCTTAGACATTTTGATTTTGATTATAGTTTATGTGAATGGATTAAATTTTGTTATAGCACTAGGAAATATTCTATTTTGGTAAATGGTTATCCTATTATGTACTTCAACTCAATTTGTGGACTTTGTCAAGGTGGTCCTATTTCTCCTTATCTATTCATTATTCTAGTGGAAGCATTAGGTAGAGCCTTTACAAAGGAAAAAATGGAATTAAATATCGAGGGTATTAAAGTTTCAAAAAATGGTCCATTTGAATCTCATCTCCAATTTGTTGATGATACTCTTCTTTTGGTCCATCCCCCAGTCAATGAGGCCATGGAGTTAGAAAAAAATTCTATCATGTTATCAGAAGGCTACTCGAAAATTGGTAAATACTTCAAAATCCAAGATTTTTTTTGTATAATACTACCCTAGATTTACAAAAAATTATTATGAATATTTTAGGGTTAAAATAAAAATCAACCTACTTGGGTATTCATTTGTCTGATAAAGGAGATAAAAAGGATCTTTGGATATCTCTTTCGGATAGAATTAAAGCTTGTTTGGTAGGCTAGAAAGGTAAGTTCTTAACCATGGTAAGAAGGCTACAACTCATAAATACCACTTTGCAATCCATTCCTATTTATATGATGTTACTTTCAAGATTGTCAATAGGTATTGTATCAAAAATTGATAAAATTCAAAGAGACTTTCTATGAAAAGGTTGTGAGGAAAAATTTAGGTTTCCTCTTTGTAAGTGGAATAGGGTTTGTAAAGGAAAGAATATTAGAGGAGCAAATCTTGGGTGGAGATTAATCAAAGATAAATGAAATAAATGGGAAAAAATATTACTTCAAAAATATATAGGTTCTCATACAATAATTTTTTTTAGTTAAAGAACTCTACCCAAAGGATCGTCAACATGGAGCTTCATGTTAGAGAGTTTGCAATTGATAAAGAAACATATTATATGGTGATTCAATGAAGGGATTTATACAAATTTTTGGTTTGTTGCTTGGTTGAAACCTTATCCTCTTATCTCTGACTCAAAATGGAAACCATTGACTCAAGGTTGTCTAGCATGTAAAGGTCAAAAGATCAAATATTATATTATTATGAGCAAAAACTCCATATCATGGATTTAATTTAGTAACTTAGTTGAAGAAGAGGAACTCAAAAAAGTTATAGATGAACTTCAAAATATGATTTGAGATTTTTATTTGCCAAATTTTATATGAAAGGATGAGTTGGTTTGAAATTTATAAAAGGATTGTGGATACTCATTCAAGTTGGGATATAAGGATTTAGAACAATCAAAATTTTATTATCCCAAATATTTTCCTTTAAAGAATGTTTGGTCACTAGAGGCTTTCCATAAGGTCTCTATTTATTTGGTTAGTAGTTTAAAGTATGATTCCTACAAGAGACAGTCTACAAAGAATAGGATATTATGGAACCTTCAAGTGTGCCTTGTGTGAGAAGGATTTAGAAATAACAAATCATTTACTTCTTCATTATCTATTTTCTCACACCTTTTGGGGTTATTTTTTTAAATACAAAGTTATATTGGGTAGTTCCATCAACAGTGAAAAAGTTTATAAAATGTTGGATAAATTATTTTAAAGTAAAGCATTATGTATTTTTTGAAGGATTGGACCTATCATTATTTTTTGAAATTTATGGCTTGAAAGGAATAATAGAATTTTAAAAATAAATATGAAAATCATGCCTAAGTTTGGAATCATATTAGTGCATCTCTTGTATAATGTCTATAAATATGGTGGTCATCGTGGGAAGTATCAATTGCAGAAAAAGAGGTTCTTATAATTTGACTAAAGGATTTGAACATGCATGGAAGAGTCATATACAACAATGGAATTAAAACAAAGGATATACTTTGATATATGGTAAAATAGAAATGTCCAAAAACTGGGTTTATCAAAATTAATTTTGATGGTGCTTCTAAAGGAAATTCAAAAGATGTTGGTGGAGGTGGTGTCTTTAGAAATAATGAAGGAAAATTCTCCTCACTTATTCATAATCATATGGAACTTCAACTAACAACTATGTAGAGGCTAGGGCACTTCTTATAGGGATTAAAATTGTAGCAAAAAAAGGATGGAAATATATTTCAATTGAGGGGACTCACAAATTTTCATCAATTCTATTAGAAAAAATGGATGTGGAGACTGGATGAATGATAGTATTATCACTGATTTTCATCATCTATTACTAGAGGTAATCTCCTAGCAGTGTGAGCATATTTATAGAGAAGGAAAAAAGTTAGAAAATTACGGTGTTGATCTTCATCCCAGTGAAATTCAAATGTTATAAGGCAATTGGCCAAGTGAGATTTTATAAATTAAAAATAAATGATGTCAAAGAGTTGATTGTGGAAACATAACACTTGGAGGAATTTGAAGAATATATTTAAGAGAAAAAATAAAAAAATAATGATAAAAATGTACGGTACAACAAATATAATATTTTGGTATTTTGACGGGAGTGTCCCCCAATAGAAGCTTCATATAACCTATTAAAAAAAATTATATATATATATATATATATATATATATATATAAACTTCCATAAGTTTTGATAAATTATTTGCTAGATTCCTCTCTTCTTAGGAAGCTAGTAGAAGATTTCTAAGTTTTCTTCTAGAATTATTTCTTCTCCTACCACAAGGTGATAGTTCTATTCCAAGGGCATATAAAACTTCTACAACATTCTTATTCTCCTTATAGTAGAATAATCATGCCACTTGGAACATAGAAAGGATATTTTCCTTCTTCTTCTATAGTTAGAAAGTCATCTTCAAGCAAGGAGTCACTACCTCAAGGTCACATTGTTCGAGCCTCTTCATTGACCAATTTTCTGAGAAGAAAGGATCAAATACTCCTATGTATATCACCAAGTAGATTATATATGTAAGAAAATATTTGAAATCTCCTTTATATCTTTCTCTCTCTTCCTTTCTTCTCTTGCACTAAACTTTATTACATAAATGGGTATCTTGTATTTCGTATCCGTTAATTTATTTTTCCATTACATACTTGGGTAGAGTTTTTACACTATAATTTTCTTCTTAATCCATCCTATTTCTCCTTACACCACTACCTTGCCTTCCTAATACTTATGATTTCCATTATTATAGTAATCAAGGAAGCTAGTCATGAAGGAAAAGGAGTTGGAAAAGGTAAAAAATATTCTCATGTCCTCCCAACCTAAAATCAAGGTGAAAAAGGCCTATATATATTTTCTCATGTCGCCCTTGGAGGAAGCAAATATGATATTGAAAAATCAAAGGAAGAGAATCTTAGAGTTTGAATAAGGAGAAAGTAGCACTAAAAATATTACCAAAGTTAACCAACCACTTTCGGAAGGGGTCATCTAGGTAGCTAAAGGAGTCTTATAGGTGTTTAAGTTCATTTACATGTTCTTTTCTCTAAACACCAAGATCAATAAGGGAATCGACAAGCTTAAAATGATGGTCAAAATCTAGTTTCAAAATGTGCAGAGTTTCCATACTACCTTAGTCTACGTTGTGCCAAAGCAATGGATTACAATAGGAGTTGAGAACAAAGAACCTATAAATCATAGAATAATGGAAGTATTAATAAGCTTGTGGACCACATATCAATGTGATGAGTAAGTCAGGTGTATAGTCTAGAGATTCAATTATACGAATAAGTGCATATATTTACTAGTATTGGTTGTCCTCCATTCCCTTGGGCTTCTAGTGGAAACCTCTCCTCAAATACGACTATCAACTACAATTAAATTAATAGGTAAGCATCATAGTATAACCAAACTCATTTTTTGATGATGGAGTGAACTAGGCTACACGGCCTATAGATAAGCTTGAATTGTCACTCTTAAAAACTAAGAGGGAATTAATCTACTTATTTATGGGTGAATTGAACAAGCTAGAGAAATATTATTTATATCTCACTTGGGTGAAGCTTATTTCTGAATATGAATGGATGGAAGTGATTGAGGCCATGAATAAACTTTAGTCATGACTTCATACCTACATGATAATAATACTAATTGTGGGCCCTTCATATCCAATAAGCTAGAGATCCCTTGAGAGTCACCATAACTATAGTGAATCTTCACTACATATGGAGTCCAATGATGAGTTACCACTCAAACCATGGTTTCATAGGAAAGCTAGTATAAAGGTGGTACTACACCATCATAATTAGATCCTTGAGACTCAAATGCAACTAAGGAAAGCAAAACTCGAGTGTAAGTGGTATACCAAGAATTGCACTATGCATAGAGTTCTAGTTACCTTGAGCTCCAAAATAGGACCAACAAAGACAAGCACCAACTAGATCTGATGATGGGTATAGTATAGTGCCAACCCAGGATCCAAGCATATGTGGATAGAAGACCCACATGACCTAAGCTAACATAGGGATTAGTTGATGGTTTTTCTTATTAGGCAAGAGCAAATGTTATGAGCATCACTATGGTACATATTTCCAAGAGAATGAAGTTCCATTAATGTTATGTTTAGGAGAAATAATCCTCTTCTATAGGAGCATTTATGATAATTAGACCTTGAATCAGCTTCACACCTACCAACACAATAGGGTGCACTAGTTTTCTCGCTAATGTTAAGTTTTGGGGGGATTTTTACATTTTGAATTATGATGAAGGATGTATAAATAGACAGTTTTGTATGTTCATAATGGAGGGAGAATGATGTTTTTTGTGCCTATTATCTCACCCAAAATAGATTTTTCTCTCATTCTATCATGTATTGATCTAGAATCAATCCTCGAGTCAATTCATATACAAGCCCTTTGAAACCTTCTAATTTTTGTATATGTATTTGGATGCTTCTAATATATATAAAATAATTGTGACTACTTGCTTTTTTTCTAGTCTTTATATATGTGTAAATTTGTGAAAGGAGCTATGACTAGTATTTGTTCTATTCTTGGCATAAATTTCATAAGGAATATATATGCTATTATGAAATTATATTCACTTTCCCTAACATGGTTGACAATTATGTTCATTCATCCCATAAATGCATAGAGAACTTTTGTAATTATTGGCACATTATTCCCATAGTTTTGGCTAATTAATTTTACTAAAATCTAGTAGACTAGGCTAGATTAAAAAGAGTGTACCAAGATCACATCCAAATAAGGATCAAACCTTGAAAAAATCCTAGAGGTCATCTAAGGAGTCACATGCCATACTCCATGAACTTCCCAAACTATGTGGTCTATTTGAGGTGTAAGAACCAAGTGTACTTAACAAATACAAATGGTCATTGTGTTTGAAGCCCTAGAATCATTCAGAAAGTTAAAACGTAGGAAAATTAAATATGAAATATTTCTTGTAAATCCATGGTATGATGAAGAATGCAATCTAGTAAGGAGAACCTTCAAAGAACTAAGAAAAGAAAAAACAAGTAGCAAGATATATAAAACACTACCAGAAATAAGAAATAAAGAATACATAAAAGACAAAAAAAATTGATATATCTTGTAAAGCATAGCCCAAGTAAATTTTGGAAAGATCTATAACAAAGTAAAAGGTACACAAAAATTTATATCACAATTAAACAATGGTTACAATTTTCTAAGAAATTATATAAGAGAAACCAAGAAAAATATACTCATCCTCTAATTGACACAACCGAGGACATTTTTCTTTGAAATATGTGAAGGAAAGAATTAAGAAAATACCAATAATTAAAGATCAAGATATCAATGGTTTACAAGTTAAACATCTCAAGTGCGGGGTTGATATCTTAGCACCACACATCTAAAATATTTTTAATGACATCATTAAAGGAGGCTTTCCATTGGAATGGATACCCAAAGTAATCATACCATAACATAAAAATAGAGATATTGATAGTACTTCAAATTATTGTACCATCATAATTAGTCCTCGTTTTACAATTTTTTTTGGTAGCATAGTAGAAATGGAAATCATTCAATGGGTGGAAAATCAAGGAAAGAGGGAAATATGACAAGCAGGTTTTAGACCAAAGCATTGAACAATAGATCACTACATTACTTTAAGGAAACTAATAGAGAGGATATGGAATGAAAAATGATAAGTTTATTATTGTTTTATGGATTTTAAAAAGGCTTTTGACAATACCTAGAGGTAAATTATGAAAAATAACAAAAGGTATTTATGTATCAACTAACTATAAATCAATTGTACACATACATAATGAGTAAGTGTTAAATAAATTAGAAGTCTATATGGAATATTACTAATTTTATGGGGTGATATTAGGGTGAAATAGGATTATCCATTGTCACCTACTATATTTGGGATTTACATTAATAAATCAATGAAATGGATAGAAAATATAGGAGGAGAGGGAATACAATTTTCTAATTATGTAGTGAAACTTCTTCTCTATATTTATGAGCTCATATTCATTCTAAATATACCTAAAAGTTAAAAAAAACATGTAAAATGTTTAGAGCAATTTTATAAATAAATTTATATGTAGGTGAACACTAGCAACACTAAAATTATGGTTTTATCTACTCGAAGAGAGAAAAAAAAATCATATATATTATCTGAAAGAAACAATTTAGAGATAGTAATAGAATATAAATACCTTGGATTATATTTTCAAAGTAAAATAAATTAGGAAATATGCAATATTAAAATAATACAAACAATATGGAGGCCACTCTACTCATTACTAAGTAGGGCCAAAAAATAGAGCTATGGCATTGGAAAACCATTAGGGTTCTTTTTGGTTTATTATTTATTCTAGTCATAGTTTAGAAACTTGCAACTTATGATAAAGTTGTTATATTAATTTTGGAGATATTATAAACAAGCTAGGAAAACTTGGTAAAAAATATATGAATAATTTTTTCCATAAAGAGAAAAAACATTTTAGGCAATAATTGGAGAGACAAAAGAGTTGATTTTATATTATATATTCATTAAAAATAGTATAATTACAATTTTATGAATCAACAAATCATTTCAAATACAACATAAATATGATATGTTTGAAAATAGAAAATTGTTTTTTATTTTTCCTTTCTTACCCTTTCAGGTGATGGTTGGCCTTGGTTCTGAAATGGTGGAAAAATTGAAGGTTTCTCAAGTGCAATATCATCATGGTATATATTTTTCAATCCTATTAAATATTATGGTTTCTCCTCAAGTGCCTCAATATCCTATACCGTAAACATAATATCAACAAAAATCTCAAAAATACAATCACATAGTGGATCTAGCTCATCCAATTTAATTGCCTCATCAAATTCACTAGCCTCCACTAGTCTTGTGCAAATCCTAATATTGTATTGTACCATAAATCTAAATTCTCCTTGTACCAATGTCCAATCTTTGATATGATCTAAAAAGGTAGTCTAGCATTAGTTTTTTGAGTCCTGACCTATTACAAGATTTTTCATAGTGTTTGAGAGAAGAAAAAATAAGCAAATGATTGAAAATAGGATTTAAAAAAAAATCCTAAATTTTTCCTCTTTTTTGTGCTTTTGATTGAGTTTTTCACGACAAACCAACAAGAAAATGGTACAAAACTCATCATGATTGTTCAATTTCTTAACATCAATAAAATTTAAAAAACTCATCATACATGAATTCTCACAAGTTTTGCAAGAGCTCCTAATTTCTTAGTAGTTTTTTGAACTATGATTTTAGTTTTGGGTGTGAGGTGTGGGTTAGTAATACTTTAGATTTAAAATGGATATAAATAGAAGTAATTCAAAAGAAACTAATTAAAATAAAATTAGAGTTACCTGGATCAATTCGACATGAGGTTTACCTGCTAAAGAAACTTTTTCACTGGAAATAGAAGCTATGATAAGGCTATTGTGGTACCTAAAGAAAATACAAAGAATAGAAGATAGCAAGTTTCCAAAATAGGTAACCAAAGAAACACTGAATAGAAGAAAAGGCACATGAATGAAACACAATAACAAATAGATGGGAAAATGAAGAATTAAATTTCATGAGGCCCCAAACTACAACAAAGAATTTAAATAGTATATGAGGAAAAAATCTAGACTTGTCATATGGACTAAACTATAGGAAGAAAAAAATAGTTATACAACAACTAGTTCAACCCAAACTATGGACAATGATAAAATAAGTACATAGATACAAAGATAAAATGGAAGGAAAAATGCTTACAATCCAACTAAGATCTAGTTAACACCATCTTAGACATAAAACCAAGAGAGTGAGGAGGTATGGTCAAAACGAATGTGTCTTTTGCATAGCGATAGTAATGGATATTAACTTTTTTTGTCATGGAATGTGAATCCTACAAGTAAATCACTATTACATATGAGGATACTCTAAAAATAATCTCATTAATGGAACTTTTTGAAGAATGAAGAATAGAAAAATAAGAAAACTTCTCATGAAAATCAACAACTTCAAAAGATGATAAGAGGATGTTGAGTTTTTTAGATTTGTTGAATGATCTTCTTTCTTGGATGTTGTTAAAATTTAGAAGTTTGAAAAAAAGGTCCATGGATGGAATTGAAAAGAGAGTAGGTTGTATACCATACACATTTTATTAAAACTCTTACTTCCATATATTATTTCGCTATCCTAGACATAATTAAAATCATTTCATTTCATCTATATTAAAAACTTTTATTTGATTTAAAGCATTAGCTCTTCCATTACTCCATATTACCCCATATCTACCATAATATCTATATTAAAATAAAATATTTTAGGCTCTACATATATATGATAACAACTTAATCAAATTTATAGAATTAATCTTATTATTTTTTTTTGGTAGGTGGTAGAAATTATATTATATGGGTTTTAACTGGTTCCCAAAACCATAATATAAGCATATGATGAAAAGTATGTAGAGAAGCACAAAATAAGGTGTCTACACCCTAACCACTCCATGAACCAGTCCAGAGAAAAAATAGACCCATGCAAGGTATGTTTAATAGAAAAACAAATATTGAAAGAGAGAGCCCACACATGGGCTAAGGAGAACATAAAGAAAAATTTAAACAGTGCCCACACTAGGGTCAAAATATTAGCAGCAAAATTCGCACATAGGGGAACAAAGCTCAAAAGACAAAACAAACCAACTCTAATCATAAACACTTTTTAGCTACAGAGCTCTTTTGGCCATGATTTTTGACCAATAGTTTTAAGGTGGCACTGATGATATCCATGCCACTAATGATGATACTAAGGATGGTGTTGTGGACCAAGTTGAATATGGTTACCAGAGAAGAAATTTTGTCACTTCAATAATCAAACTTTTTATGGTGAGCATACCTCTGAGGGCTAGTTGTGCATTTCCAAGTCAACAGTAGGAACATTAAGAACATTTTGAGGGAAATTTTGGTACCATATGAACATATTCTTGTGACTAACCCCAACATTGATGAGAAAATAAGCAGATTTGTTAGATTTTAAATACACATGGCAGGTTGTAGTGTTGCAAAAATTTTGCATCAAGACCTTAGTTTCCTGAATTATAGTGCACACGTTCCATGAAGGAATTGTGTAGCTAATGATAGAGTTTGTAAAATTCATGGAATCACCTTCAATTTGTAAATTTCCCCTATAATATATGAGAACTTCTAGCCCTATCCATAACGCATGAGCTTCAACATAATGGCTAGTTTGGATGCCAAAAACTTAGCATAGGCCACTATGAGTCATCCATTGTGATCCTTGACCAGACCTCTAGCACCTGCTGGACTCGAATTTCCTTTAGAAGCACCATCATAGTTAAGTTTAAGCCATCCTAAAAGAGGAGGAGTCTAATGAGCACCAATTCTGGGATGGGGATTAGAAGGAGTAGAGTTGGGTCTATGGGGAATACTGAGGGAACAGAAAAGAGTGGACTCAAGGGTAGACTCAGGTGGTTTGGTGCAAGGGAAAAGCTTAGAATTTTTAATAGCAAAGGTGATGGTTTTATTGGAAATATATACAGTCCTTTAGGGTGTTTGAAAATATTATACTATTTATTTGTAGTTATATTTACCACAGATATGAAGGAGATAAACTTTTCACAAAGAAGACAACCTAGAATTTTTGAAAGGCATGGGTCACTGGGAGAAAAAAGAGGTAGGGATTTGGGATGGACCTAGGAGATGTGAAAGGTGGAAATGAGATGATCAACAAAAAAGTGGAAGAAAGAACATTTCATAAATATGTGGTTGACAGATTCCCAGACCACCAAGCAAATATGGCATCTATTAGGAACAACCATACCTATCTTCATGAGATTATCAGTAGTGAGGATCTTGTTTTGGATGTCCAACCAAGAAAATATAGCAAATTTAGGTAGGACATATTAAAGATAAACCAGATTGAAAGGAATGAGAGAATTTTAGGGAGTGAAATTCAACATATGAGCATATTTCATAGGAAAAAGACCAGAGTCAATTTCTTTCTAGAAAGGGGTATCATGAGATATACCAGATGGAATTATAGTTTCCCTTAGAAATGTTGATAATTTTTTATAGCATTTGAAATTTGGGCATCAACATTTGCAATGTGGAGCTCTTTCCATATTTTGGTTTGGACTGAAGAGTCTATAAAATCATCTACCTTCCTACTTATGAGAGTATCCAACAAAGGCTGCATCACTGAGACTCCATTGTTCTCACTAAAATTTTGATTGGAGATCCACCTATATGACCAAAAAATTATCTTATTTCTTATTCCAAGTTTCCATATTGTTCCCCTTTGAATAAGAGGTCTAGTATGGAGGATTGATTTCCATAAGGTGGACCCAACTTTAGAAATATTTTCATCCATAAAATTCTAGATGTGAGTGTATTTTTTATTGATGATGGAAAACCATTCAAGATTGCAATTGGTAAACACATTTCAATCCTGCTTGGCCAACAATGCCATGTTCATATTACTAATTCTTCTAAGACCCAACCCTTCCTAATTTTTTTGCAATAAAAAATTTTCCTAGATGACCAGATGAAACTTTTTTTTATCCTCTAAACCTACCCAAAGGAATCTCTTCTAAATCTATTCAATTTTGTTATAGATAGAAATTAGGGCTTTTAAGACTAACATAAAATAAATAGAAATACTTTTAAGACAAGCCATAGTGAGAGTGGCTTTGGCTTCTTGGGATAGGAGGGTCCCTTTTCAACCTGAAAGCTTTTTATTTATTATTTCAATAACATTGCTCCACATAAACTGTTTGGAGCAACTGCTGAACATGGGAAGCCCTAAACAGATAGTGGGAAGATCATATATGACACACTAAAAAATATGACCAATTTTGACCTATCTAGATAGGGGGTTCTTGAGATCTCATACTTGCACAAATCGAAGGGGACATTTTTAACAGGACTGTCCAAACTAACAAACTTTTTTTAGATATATTTCACTCATTGGGACTCAGATTGAGCTAAACGTTTTAGGGTATATGCCTTAAAAATCCTAGAATATCTCCACCAAATTGTATATCATTTGGAGCAAGAAAAATTCTAGTGCATCTGTATGTATGAACAAAATTTTTAGCAAGCGATTGTGCAAGGGTTTCATCTAGGTTAAGTACAAGTAGCTATAGAGGTTGGTTTTCATGGACTTCAAGCCCTAGAGTCCAATATTTTTGTGGTTTTTTCTCAATATTTTAGTAAGAAATATTGCAATGGATTCAATATGGGTTAGAAATTTGTATTTCATTAGATATTCATACTCTGAACTTGAGTGAAAAAAACTTCCAATTTGTTGCACAAAAGAAAAGTTAAAATTATACCTTTCCACAACATCTAGGGCATGGATTAAAGATATCACGAAACAAGTTTCAAATAACTGATCAAAAAATGACTTAGATCTCAAGTGAATCTGGTGCTAAGGTGCACCCAAAAAATAAATCTACTATGGAAACCCCTATCAAGGGTAAATATTTCAAAGAATCATCCCCAAAAATGAATTTTAGGGATGCCCTTTATGGTGGATAGCCTTAGCCTAATGCTAATATTAATCTTAGGGCTTCCTGTAAACCTCTAAGAATGCCTAATATTGATCCTAGGAAAATGGAGTTAGGATATCTTAAAGCAGTTGATGGAACTCCTATTATTAAGCTTGATATGGGCAACATTTAGACTAGCATTGAAGATCTAGAAAAAAAAGGACTAATTTGTCATTTTGTGGGTTTTCGTTCAAGCCTATCTACTTTCAAATTTTGGGCTGCAAAAAACTGGAAAACTAAATGTGAGTTACAAATATCTATTTATCCAAATGGTTATTTTCTTATTTTATTTGCTAATAATAAAGATAGAGAGAATTTTTTTCAAGGGTTTCTCCAGTTCTTTGGAAGGGCAGGGCTTTTATGAAGCCTTGACATAGTAAATTTAAAGCCGAAGAAGAGATGCCTTCTAGAGTTCTTGTGTGGGTTAGAATTTTTGGCCTCCCAATTGAATTCTAGAATCCGAGTATTTTTTATTCCATTGGAAACTCTTTAGGAAAATTTATGATGACTACTGATTGTACTAAAAAATTTGAACATATTATTTATGCTCGAATTTGTGTTTTAATGGATTTTGACAAACCCCTACCTAAAAATATCACTTTACAATTTGGGGAGGACACTTGGGAGCAAGTAGTGGTGAAAGCATGAGGATACAGAAACACAAAGGGGAAAGAGCTCCAAGTACGATGCAAAAGTGGAACTAAACTTAATGCTAAATCCTACAAATTGAAAATGCATGAAATAGGAAAAGCATAAATGAATTGAAACCCAAATGAAAAGCCAATGTGGAAAACAACCCTTTATTTTATTGATACGTTTCAAAATTCGGTTACAATTTGCCTCCTCCATTTTTAGGGGTGAGGAGCGTTAAATTTGTTTCTTGGTTACATCCATGGATAGCCATCCTTCTTCCGCATGCCCACATGTAATATGGGCGGACCAAACGTCACCGCCACTTGTGTTGATAAGTCTTGAATTCTTGCTGCTCCTCTAATGTCCAAATACTATGCTCAAGGAAACAAGAAATGGTCAGTAGCACCTACGGATGAGGTGAAACATGTAATCCCCAAGCCTTCGGTTAATGCATGCAAGATATAAATAAAATGATGACTAACATGCATCCAAATAATCTAAAAACTTAACAGGAGCATTAAGACCTCACAAAGAAGACACTGCAAATGGAACAGTCGAGAAATTCCTCACCGATTTGAATTCGCTCCGGGGTGGGACGAATTGACCTACAACAAAATGCCAGATAGCACTGCTCAAAATGTCAAATCTGGATAGCTCCAAATCTCCTAAAAAAGTTGGGGTTAGCTAAATGGGGGTATTTTGGGATGACCCAGATGGTAAGATTTCCCCAATTTGGCCTCTAACATCTAGATTTTGATGATGCCTTCTGCAAGTTAGTAAAGACAGAGAAATGATAAAACATGACAAAAATTTATCAAAACGATATGAAATCAAAATTGCAAACTATCTAAGTAGCATAAAGATCAAATACAAAAAAAAATGAAAATGACAGAAAGAGGAATCGACCGTAGATTCCTAATCGTTCCTAAAAGGGACGATTATACCTGCAGTAGTGCGAGGGCGCCTGGGCAGGCCACCCACCATTTAGGGCCTGATTTCGGCACCAATCCACTTGGGATGAGTCCAAAATCTCTTGTAAAGTGTTTTCAACAAATTGGGTGGTATATTGTGGTCAAATGTTGGGTTTTGGGCTCAATATTCGTCCTTCCAATGGTCACCCAATGACCTCCTCTCTAAAAGAGATCACGGGTGTGAAAAGCACAAATCAACTAGGGGCATATGGGGAAGTAAAATGGCAGCACTTTGTTGCTAAAAAATGCTCCTTCTATGTATATCTTGGGGTGAGAAGACTCACCATTTTATAGACCTGATGGTCTCTTTGGATGAGCATGCAGAGGCACCACTTGGCAATCATGCCTCTCTAGGGGAGGGAAGATTCCTTCCTAATTAGGGGCTTCATGACTGCCCTTGTAACTGCCTCTAACACTCGAAAATGCTCACTCATGCTCCCATGCGATGAAGGAAGGATTAAGTAGTGGATCTGAGCTGCCATTTGTCAAATTTTGACTTTTTGCCAGTCAAACCTGTAATTTGTCCCACCCTGGGATGAATTCTAATATTCGTCCTTGGGTGGAACAAATACCAGTTTGTATTCGTCCCAGGGTGGAACGAGTAGAGAGCAAAGTGCCAAAAAGGTGTCAAATTGACCTCTAACTTTCCAAACTACTTTTGGAAGTGGCTAGGACCACTATTTAACCTCTGGGGGCTGCCCTTGGGGTTGTGTGTCGATGCGATCAGTGTTTGCAGTCACATAATCGGATTGGTGTTGTTTTGGTGTCTACAAGTGGACTATGAGAACATTCCTTTTCGTTGTACAATTTGTCATGATTATGGTTATTTGGCTAGTGTTTATCCAAATTAAATTCGAGATCAAAATAAATAAGATATAAATTTAGCAGATTTCCAAATGCCTAAGAAGAAGAACACTCAGAAAAAACCAATTATGAAGGATCAATCAAAGTTATCTGCTAATATGTTTGAAATTATTTCCACAAATGAGGTCCCAAGTGAGGAAGAGGAAATAATGGAAACAAAAATCTTAGAAACACAATTTAAATATAAAGGGAAAAACTCAGAGACAAACCAACAAATCAAAGGTTTTCAATAGAAAAAAAGGGAGAAAATATTCACAATAAAAATGATCTTTTAAATGTTAAAACTTCAAATAATACAGGTCCCAATATAGACTTTATTGAACTTTCTGGTAACATTTTGAATGTGTAAAAGCATTTTTCAAGGCTAGAAGCCATCTTAGATTCAATTGGAGTAAGTCAAGAAATAGGAGAAAAATTTGAATATGGATTCTAATCAAAAGGTAGGTTGCAAGGCTAATCAATATCATATGGTAAAAGAAGGTGAAAATATTGTAGAGAAAGTTAATATTAATGCCCTTCCAAAAAATTTTAGCCCTGGTATTAATGAAGATCATCACTTGGAATATTAGAGGACTCAAAGGGATTCTTTCAAAACAAAATAAAATTAGAAGAATGATTCAAATAAATCATCCACATCTTGTTTTCCTTCAAGAAATGAAGATATCAATAGAGGATATGGAATCAATTGCTAGTAAAATTTGGCCAACTAGAAAAGTGGTTTCCCTCAATTCCTAGGGGACTTTTGGTGGCATTGCTTACCTTTGGGACCCAAAAGAGGTAGTTATTCACCATATGGTTGGTAGTTGGGGTATTTTTGCTATAGTTATTCAAAGTAGACATTCCAACCAAATTATGCTCTACATTATTGTTTATGCTCCGACTAATTTGGAGAAAAAGGGAAGATAGTGGAAGAATATTACTTATATTATCTCTCATTTTCCTATAGCTTGGATCTTTATTAAATTATATTTTAATACCATCCTCTCTCTAGATGAGAAAATGGGGGGAAATAGAAACTTTGATAGGAGCACTGACCTCATGAGTGAATATATTACAAACCTCCATATTGTGGGCATCCAACCAGATAATGGCCTTATGACTTGGTCTAATAGAAGTCAAGGCTTAGCTTGTATAATGGAGATATTAGATAGGTTATTGCTCTATGATAATTTCTTAATCAATGGTCACATTCCTAAAGTTAATACTCCTAACAATGCTGGTTCGGATCACTAGCCTATCATGGTGGAAATGTAGAAAGGAGATATGAGTTTATATCCTTTTTATTTTAGTGAATGTGCCTTAGATACAATTCCTTTAAACATCGAGTGCAACAATGATGGAAGGAAGTTAAACCTAGGTATGGGACTAAGATGTTTTATTTTGCAAAAATATTGCAATACATTAAATCCAGAATCAAGACTTGGAACTGGAAGGAGTTTGGGGATGTTCATAAAAAAAAGAGATTGCTTAGCTTGAAAAGTTGAATAAGAAAATCCATTTAGATGGCCTCATAGAGAGTACAAGTGTAGATGAAATTAAACTCACATCTCAATTAGAGGAATGGGAAAAAAGAGAACTCTTATGGAAGCAAAAATCTAGAATTCAATGGCTTAAAGAAGGTGATCGAAACACAAATTTCTTCTAGCTCAAAGGTCTCACAACTTTATTTCTTCCTTAAAATCAGATTCTAGAGATGTTTTTTATACTTGGGATGGCATGAACTCTATTGTTGTTGATTACTTTTTCAATCTTTTTGCTGCTACTCCTCTTAACTCGAATTTTCAACAAAATGTTCTTCAAGCAATCCCTTCTCTTATCACTTTTGATGAAAACTCTATTTTTACTGCTCATGCTACTATCAATGAGGTTTAATAGGTAGTGTTTAAAATGCAAAAAGGGAAAACCCAAGGTCTTGATGGTTTTCCCATTGAGTTCTACCAAGATTTTTGGGATATCCTTCATGCTGATTTATTAGAGGTGGTGGAAGAAGCCAGGGAAGCCAAAGAAATTTTTAAGGTTATCAATAGAAATTATTGTATAGACAAAACACAACACCAAATAAGTGTTGAATAAATAGAATTGAAATAACCATATATTTCAAAACAAATGAGATTTATATTAAATGGGAGGAGCCTAAAAACTTCGTTGTTATAATAGTGGATGTAGGAATCCATTTCATAAAATTATTACAAATATTTCTAGGTTTATTCGAAACCCTAGCTACAACAAATGGTGGTGTCTTCAATTGTGTTCTGCTCCCAACATGTGTGAGTGGGATCCTATGTATTCGTTGCCAGACCACTCCACCTTAATTAGTTGTCCAATGCTTGTGTAGCATCTTCATATCTACACACAATGACACAATAAATAAGTTAGTAACACATGTGAGGGCTCCACAATGTGAGGCCTTCTATAAGAAATAGTAAACCTTAATTGACCTGCTATTAATGAAGTGAACAAAAATAAAAATGTATAAAATAAAATATTAACTAGTAGATTTACCTTACTCCTTGTTGGTTCTCTTTTGATTGCAGTTCGATGGTGAAGGTGTGCCCTAGAGACACCCGAGGATCTTTTTTGTCATCAAGATAAGGTTTTGAAACATAGTAGATCTCTCAAAAAGTGTAGTAGGATACTTGGGAATGCAATAGAGAGTAGTAGGGCACTTGGGGAGAGCAATAGGGCACTTGGGACTATGACAGAGAGCAACATGGTTCTTGGGAAGAGTAGTATAATACTCACAAAGAGCGATAGGGTGCTCAGAGGGTCAAATAAAACCTATAGAAGTAGATCTAATGATGGTGAAGAATGCGACAATGGCAACGATGAGTGAGGGGACGAGGGATCTGGTGGATGAAGTGGGATTAGGGCACAAATTTTAGATTATTCAATGAATTAGGAAAATAAGGAAATAAAGCCACTTACAGGACTTAGGAAATTAGGAATTCCATGAAAAATCAGGGATTGGGCCATCAAAATGGCTCTTATTTATAATCCAGCCTAAGGCATGCTAGGGTTTCAAAGACACTCATCGTGTGGCTGAAATTAAAGCATATCTAAGGGTGGATAATAAATTTATAGTGTGGTATAGATTAAGGTGAATGGACGGATGAGATTAAATGAAATTGGATGGATGGGATTAATTAATTTATATAAATATATATAATATTATTATTTAAATAAATTTATATAAATAATAGGCAGAAACGACGAGAAGTCTAGGATGGAGGATAAGTGGTTATATTTTGGTTGTGGAAATGGTGGGAAAGTATTTATGGAGGACAAGTGGCTAGATTTTGGTGTCTACACTTATTACTCTTATTCCAAAAGCTTAAGAGATTGAACATATATCAGCTTTTAGACCTATTACTTTATGTAATGTTCTTCTCAAAATCATTACTAAGATCATGGCAGAAAGGTTGAAGCCTCTTTTACATAATATTATTTCCCCTAAACAAGGGGGGTATGTGGAAGGGTATAAAATTGTTGATGATATCGTTCTTTCTCAGGAAGCCATCCATTCTATGGGTATCCAAAAATCTCCTTCCACGTTCATTCGATTAGACTTATCCAAAGCTTATGATAGAGTGGATTAGCACTTCCTTATCAAATTTTTGAGGCAATTTGGTTTCTCTCAAAATTGGATTGATTGGATTATGGGATGTATCTCTTTAGTTTCCTACTTAGTTCTTATCAATGGCAGGTCTTCTCATTTGTTCCTAGCTTCCAGAGGTATTAGGCAAGGTGACCCCCTATCCCCTTATTTATTCATCATTATTGTTGAATTATTAGGTAGGGCTATAACCACAAAGAGAGAAGACAAAGCCCTTGAGGGAGTTACCATTGATCATGGAGATAGACCTCTCTCTCATTTTCAATTTGGTTATGACTCTACTCTTTTAGGTAAAGCTACAATTAAGGAAGCTTCTACTATTAATTAAATCATTAGCTATTTTTCTAAGACTACCATAAAATTGATCACTATTAATTAAATCATTAGCTATTTTTCTAAGACTACCATAAAATTGATCACTATTAATTAAATCATTAGCTATTTTTCTAAGACTACCATAAAATTGATCAATGAAGACAAATCTAAAGTCATTTTTGTTCACTTATCTACCAGGTAGAAATCCATGGTCTTGGATAAATTAATATATAAGAAGACCTCCCTTCCAATCACTTATTTAGGTATTCCCATCAATATTCGAAGATAGAAAAAAAAAATTGGAATTGGTTATTGGACAAAGTCAAGAAGAAAATTGGAAACTGGACCAATAGGTGGCTTTCTCTGGGGGTAGAATCACCTTGGTAAAATCATTCTTTTAGGCTATTCCTATTTATGTTTCTATTGTGTTGAATAGCCCAAATGCTATTCTTCAAGAACTAGATCAAATCAGTCATTGATTCCTCTGGAGTGGTACTAAGGAGAAAAGAAAATGGGTCTTAGTGAAATGGGACACTTTAAGTCTTCTTAAGAATTAAGGGGGTTAGGTAGGGTTATGCATAGTGGTGAATATTTAGAAATAGGTTAAATATTAGTATTTCCAAAATTGGAAATTGGAGAATATGAGGACCCTCGACGTTGGCCCATTCGCCTAAAATTTTTAGGATCAATTTTTTCTTAGGGTCAATTCACCACAATATATATCCAAACATAAACATATTTGTACTCATTGGAAATCTCTTTTCAATCCTGATATAATGGTGGTGTTTTTATGAAGTTATAAGATGATTTAATAGGTCAAAATTTACCCCAAATATGACCTTACATTTTAGGGCTTCAAATACCCCAAATTTTGGTGTGAAGATGCTCGATTTGATTTGCTTAGGATTCGATTAAGATTCACCATTTTTTTACAAGTACATTTAGAGTACAACCCCTTATGCATAACCTTGAGGTTAGTATTTTGGTCTGCTATTTATAATAAAAAATCTTTAGCTACTAAATTATATTGGAGGATTTTGTATAATCCCAATGATCTTTGGGTCAATAATCTCCATGCTAAATATACTGAGAACAAAAGTCCTGAAGATCTTGTTCGTTATCAATTGCCTTCCAAAGGTTCTCCCATTTTAGTAGTCCTTAATACTAGTGAGGAATTGATTAAGAAAAAAGTATTTTGGATCATTCATAATGATCAATAGGAAAATTTTTGGATAGATTCTTGGGATGGTCACAAGCCTTTGATAACTGAGTTTCCTGATTGGAGGCCTTTAATGGATGAGATTCATCGAGCTAAATGGATAAAGATGGCTAATTATTATCGATACCATATTGGTAATTCAGAGGTTGGTAGATATTGGATCCTTATTTATGACTAGCCTATTCAAATGCCAAAAAGGCAAAGACAAGATATCCAGTGCATCCTTCATATGAGATATCTCTCTTGGTCCCATGATAAAGATTGTTTTTGATGGAACAACACTACGAAGAGTGAGTATTCAATTGCTCAAGGTTACTTGACCTTATGCCATAACAATCTTAGCCAATCATCTAACATATTTTCTCATTTGTGGGCTCAAAAGCTCTAGGCTAAGGTGAGGTTCTTTATTTAGCTTATTTTGCATCACAAGGTGCTTACTAGGAAACATATTATGGAGCATGGTTTTCATGGTCATTTTAGATGTGAAATGTGTGAAGAGAATGTGGAAAATATCAGCCACATTTTTATTGAGTGTACTTTAGCCTCTTATCTTTAGAGGAGAATGGCCACTTTACTTGGCTTATAGTGGTCCAATTTGTGTTTTACTTTTGATCAACTTTGGAGGGATTGGCCTAATCAAGAGGGAGTTGATAATTTTATTAGGCAGTTATTTTGGATGGGTTCTACCATTCTACTTTGGAATATATGGAATTAGAGGAACAACCAGATTTTTAATCAAGAAAGAAAGGATATTCACTATATCTAGAAAAATATCATTGCCAAATTAATTGAATCAGTCCATCAGCTCCTTAAACACCCCCAAAACTCCCACCAAATATGGGATCAAGTGATGCAAAGATTGAAGGTTAACTCTTCTAATAGAAACCAACTTAAAGGGAATGTGAGTAATTGCAAGATGGATAGAACAAGGAATTGGAAACCTCCTCCTAAGGATTTTGGAAAAGTAAATACTGATGGAGCCTCTAGAGGGAACCCTAGAAAATCTAGTACGAGAGGAATTGGTAGACTTTCATATGGCTCCCTGGTTTTTATTTTTATTGAGAATTTGGGTATTCTATCCAATAAACTTGTTGAGGGGTATGGTATCCTTAGAGGCCTTCAATAGGCTACTATGGTTGGATGCTAAAACATACTATTTGAGTTTGAATATCAACTCATGATTAATATTTTGAAAACTCCTAAGAATCATAAGGTTGATTGGAGAATAAAAAGAATTATTGAGAAGATTTAGTTAATCTAGATGAGATTTTTGAAAGTTGATTACAATCATGTGGTCAGATATTAGAACAAGAGTGCTGATGCTTTAGCTAATTGGGCTTTGGACAAAGGTGATCTTACTTGCTACGACCACCCTCATAGATGGTGGAATTCACAAATAAGGGAAGATATTCTTTCTATCATTTCTTTGGATGGCTCCAAATATGAAGGTACCTAGTTTCTTCTTGCTTTATTGTTGCTTCTCTTTAGTTTGGTCAGGGTATTTTAGTTCTCCAAATCAAACTAATATTTATTTTATTTCCTCCGTTGATTCTTGCCTTAATAGTCTTTTAGTCTAGAAAGGTCATTGTTGTGTTCTATTTTTTTTTTCTTTTCTATTTATGTGTGTGCTTTTTTTGTGTTGTTTTGTTTTTGTATTTTTTGTTTTGTTTTTTGTTGTTCTTGTGTTTTTGTTGTTTTGTAATTTTTGTTGTTGTTCTTGTGTTTTTGATGTTCTTGTGCTTGTGTTTTTGTATGTTTGTGTTAATTGGTTTTTTTATGTTTTGATGTGTGAGTGTTTTCTATGTTTTATTTTTCTTTATTGTCTGTTTTTGGTTGTTTATTTTATTTTATTTTTATTTTTTATTGTTTTTAGGTTTTGGTTGTTTTTTTTCATGTTTTTATTGGTTGTCTTTGTAGGGTTCAATTGTTTTTTGTTATTTTTGTGTTTTGTTATGTTGTTCTTGTTCTTGTGTTTTTTATCTTATTGTGTGTGTGTGTTTGGTTATGCTTTAACTTTTTGACACACTCAAGGAACATATTTTTTTATTTTTTATTTTTATTTTTTGTGTTTGTGTTTGTGTGTTCTTGTTTTTTGTTGTTTCAGGTTTGTTCCTTGAGTATGTCAAATGTGGTAGGTTAGGTGTGAGCCTTGGGAAATTTTGGTGAAATAGATACCCTTGCCTCCTTGGGTCTTACTCGAAAGTGGTATCCCTTATGGGATGTTTTCCACAAAATAAAAAAATATAGGGGGGTATTGAGAAAGAAAACTTTACTCTTGGCATAGTTTATCTTTTGCCCTACAACCCCTTCGTAGAGATATAAAATACCTTTAATTAAATTTTCTTCCCAAACTAAAGTATGGGCGGCTAAGATAGTGTCATCTACGAACTGTTGATGAGAAAGGGGTCTCATGTTTGGATCGTGCCATCCGAACAAGTAGCTTTGAGAGCTCTTCCAAGGGATTCAACAAGAATAATGAAGAGAATAGGTGACAAGGATCCCCCTGCCTAAGCCCTCTGTTGCTTGTGAAGTAACATGTTGTAGACCCATTTACTAACGTTGAGAACAATGGGCTGTCAATGCAGCCTTGAATAAGTTTTACCCACTCTATATGGAAACCAAAATTCAGAAGGATAGCAAGTAGGAAATATTGATTGATCCTATCAAAAGATTTATTCATATCAATTTTAATGACTAGGGTAGCTTTTTTGTTGTTGGAGACAAAATGAAGGACTTCATGTAAATTTATGATACCATTAATTATAGATCTTCCTTTTATCGAACTACCTTGGTAGGGATCTATGATTTGGAAAAGAAATTCTTTCACTTTGGATGCCATAGATTTGGTTAGGATTTTATAAATCACAATATACAAAATGATGGGTCTAAAATATGCCATAGATTTACACACAAGCCCTTTAGTAAAAAAAACTATGAAGGTATAATTAATACCTCTAGAGATGGATTTTACATGTTGGATTTCAGTGATTGCCTTGCACACATCTTTCCTAATAAATTCCCTAAAGGTTTGAAAAATCATGGGGGAGAAACCATCAAGACTAGGGGCTTTTTCAGGGTGCATAGTGAATAAAGCTTTCTTGATATCATTTGAAGAAATAGGTTTGATAAGCAAGGAATTCATTTCTGGAGTGACCAGGGTAGGAATGTGATTGAGTAACTGATTCTTGGTCTGGATAGAATTTTGGGGTTAGATACCCAAGAGATATTCAAAAAAAGAAGAGTCTTCATCTCAAAGTTTAAATTTATCCTTGGTAATGGATCCATGACTTTTTGTCAATTCCCTGATTTTGTTTGAACTTCTGTGCCTGAGGGTGGAAGTGTGATTTTTTTTTGTATTAGAATTGTGCTCCTTGAGCCAAAGGGCTCTAGATTTCTACCTCCATAATATCTCTTATTTACCCAAAATTTTATGATACTCTCCTAAAAGTTGTTTCTCCTCAACTCTGATTTGGTCACTCAGTTGGCCATTTTGTATTTGTTGTTCAATGCTTTTTAGTTTATCCATAATCTGATTTTTGCTTTCAAAACTATTTCCGAAAATGTCCCTATCCCAGATTTTGAGGTTTTCCTTGATAACCTTGAGTTTATGGGAAACTTGAGTAATGAAAAAACCAAAAAAATCTTCTTGTCACCAATCAAAAATTCGGTTATGAAGATCCCGGTGCTACATCCACATGGCTTCAAATCTGAAAGGAATCTTGAAATTGGGGTCTTTTTCAGCTTCAAACAAAATGGGACAATGATCAGAGCCAACTCTCGAGAGATAAATGAGATAAGCATCACCCATAATAGGAATAGCCTCTTGAGAAATAAAAAATCTATCAAGCTTAACTTGGATACGTTGATCCCCAACTCCCCTGTTGCTCCATGTGTATTTTGCTTTTTTAATTTGAATGTCCATTAATTCACTGTCGGTTACAAAATTATGAAAATCTTCAATGCTTCTGGATGGAGTGATATTTCCTCCTTTATTTTATTATGGGAAAGAGGGGAGTTAAAATATCCATCAAGGATCCATGAAAGAATTTTGAAATCATTCCTCATGTGTCTCAAGGTATCCCATAAGGTATTTGTACTGGTTGGATTGTTTGGGGCATAAACATTGGATAAAACCCATGAATAATTGTTGTCTTTGTAGTGAAACAAAATGTTCAAAAATTTGTCAATGAAACGATAATTCTACCTTCAAATTTACTAGAATCCCATAGACAAATTAATCCCCCTTAAGTACCTTGAGCAGGGCTAAAATTGAAATCCCTATCCTTCCAAATATATTTAGCAATTTTTTTGGATTTTGTTTTAGTCAATCTTTGTTTTTTGCATAATCATGATAGTGGGTCTATATTCCTTCCTCAAAGTGCATGCAAGTATCTTCTTGATAGCACTATTGAGACCTCTCACATTCCATGAGAGGATCCTCATTTAGAAATTTTGGATATTTTTTTACCTTCCTTTGACTTCTGTAAGGGAGGTTTGGATCTTTTTGATTCATCTTCTTCTGACTAAAAAGATCTTGGAAAAGAGTATTTTGAATGCCATTGGCAATTTTGTTATCCGTTTATTTCTTTTTTTGATCATTTATGGAAGGTCTTCCTTCTTTTTCTCACTACCGATATCCATAGAGGCTTTCTTGTAACTTCTAGTGTTGATAGGGTTGAACTCAAGTTTGGCTAAGTTAGGGTTACAACTTTCAGATTCAGTATTGATAGGAGTAGGACTACAAATTTTAATATGCCCTTTAGGGGTAGGTAGAGGTTTAGAAGGAATATGGGAAGGTCCAAATTTGGATGGATTTAGAAATGCCATGAAATATGTCTTCATGCTAGAACTGGATAGGCAGATCTGGAAGACGAACCGATATAGGAGCATAGTTGGATTGAAGTATTCACTCCAATTTTCTAGGAAAAAGACTTGTTTGACCATAAAACCAGGGCCTGCCTATGAGAATTCAGGAGACATCATCCTGGTTATTAAGGCAGGTCAAAAAAAACTGCGAGATAGGGCAACCAACTCCATGTTGACTAGGGTTCTCCACTTGGAAAAATCCCACTACCGTATGGACTCCATGTGAAATCTGCCTCTAATTAATTTCCCAACCAGAGTGTGGGACTAAAGAAAAATATATTCAATCATGGTATCATCAGGGATAACCAGATCTTCACCATTGAGAAATAGGGTGTTGATATTACTTTTTTTTGGAAAAATATTTCTCTCACCCTTTCACTTTTTCAGCAAAGGTAAGCAAAAGAGAAACAATAATATCCTGAGGAGCTGAGCCGACTTTGTGTCCATCGTTTGCATGTGTGATTTTTGGCCTCGTCATAGTGCTGCATGTGCCAGTGGATGGGATTTGTTGCTTTGTCCTTCCATTATTGATCCGCCTTGGGCGGAATTACTATGTTTTTTTTAATATGTCACATTTGGTTCCTCCTGGTTCATCGTCTGGTGAAGCCGATGGAGAAAAGGATGGCGGGAAAGCAACCTCGGAAGTTCATTCCCACGGTGTTCCATAAGGTAATGTGCTAGACATTTCTATTCCCCTTGATAGTTTCAATAAAGCTTGTACTTGGCTAGAGCAAAATACTGTCATAGGCTACTTCTTGGGCCGTATCCCCTCTGATGCAATTCTACAAAACTGGTTTCAAAGCTATTGGAACCCATATGGTATCTTTGTAGAGTCTATGCAAAACCTGACCAAAGGTTTCTTTCATATTCGGTTCTCTGATCCAGAGTGTGTCAAAAAAGTTCTCAGCAAGGGTCCTTGTTATGTTCATAGCACTTTGCTTATTTGTCAACCATGGCACAAGAATTTCCAGGTGGCCAATGGTGTCTCTCTTATTGTCCCTGTGTGGGTTGAATTCCCAGGTTTGCCAATGGCATTGGTCCCATTTATTCGTGATGTTGCCATGAAAGTTGGGAAATTTGTATGTGAAGAGCCTCAGCGCTTCTATAATGCTCGGCCTACCCGTCGGCTCTGTGTGAAAATTGATTTGGCCAATTCCCTCAAGGAATTTATTGATATTAAGGTAGGTGATACTAATATCCACCAGAGAGTGGTGTATGTCAATTTGCCAAATACTTGTTACAGGTGCCAGTCTACCGCACACAAGATTAAAGATTGTCCCTTAATGGCAGATAAGTTTAAATCCAAGGGCCCAACCCTTGTTAATCAAGCTTCTAATGAGAAAAACCAGCCAACCAAAGATGGGTCTGACAGTGACTGGAAGGTGGTCTCCAAGAAAGGCAAGCATGTCCCTGGTAAATGCCTTTAGGGAGGCCAGTCCTCTATCCATAATCCTCAGGGGGGTCAACCTACTAGCTCCTATGCTCAAGCCACAACGATAAAACCGCCCTTGCATGTCCCAGTTCCATCCCAGAATGCTTCCCCAAATACTGAAATCCTTTCCAATTCAGCAGTTGTGGCTGAAGATATGTCGATGGCTCTTAAAGATGATGGTATCCTCTCTGTCTCCATGGTTGCTCACTAGCTGGAGCAAAAATAAGGCATGAATGCCCGAAGACGAAGGTCTCGTAGTCCAGTGCAGGGTCTGCATGCAGACAAAAACCGACAACTGGGAAGCTTTTCTAGCAACTCGTTTCAGTCGCTTGCTATTCTTGGTGACTCTGATGAGGTCAGAGGAAGTTTGATCCTCGACAGGTCAGAATGATTTTTCTATCATGGAATGTTAGAGGACTGACGGACCCAATTCGAAGATACATGGTCCGCGATGATATTACTTTTTGTGCAACCAAAGTATGGGGGCCCAGATATTGTTTTCTTGCAAGAAGTTAAAATTACTGAGTTCCAATTGCAGTGTGCCTGTGTGCTCATTTACCCTAATAGTCAACTTTTTTCCACCAAGCACCCTCCCGGTCGTGGTGGTGTTGTTATTCTCCTGGCCAATAGATGGCATGGGAATTTTGTTGATTGGGGGGTTGACCCTTCTAACCAAGCTGTTTGGATTTTTCTTGAAGTTGACGGAATGTCCTTTGGAATTTTAAATGTATATGCCTCCAATAGTGCTCCGGAGCGCTGTTTGCTTTGGAAATGGTGTGCCTTTTCTTTGCCTCCTGTAGTTTGGATCGTCTGTGGAGATTTTAATATGGTTGAGCGTGCTTCTGATAAAATTGGGGGTCTAAACCACAGGTGGGCCCTTGGTGAGCGTGAAGCCTAGTTTTTTATGAAAAAAAAATTATGTTTGTCTAACCCTAATTCTTGTCTTTCTCCTGCTTCTTTTGATGAGCACCTTTGGTTTACCTGGAATAACTTTCAAGTTGGGCGGGCAAGGATTCTCAAACGTTTAGATAGAGCTATGTTGTCAGACCATACCCAATTTTATTTTCATCGGAAGCATGGTGATGCTCCAGTTGTGGAGGTTATTACTGGTACTATTGGGTCTGATCATTCCCCAATTATGTTCATTGTTTTATCTTCTATGGTACCTGATCAGGGTATTAAGTCTCAGTTTTTTCTTAACACATCCTTTCTTCGGCATTCTTCCATGATGTGTCATATTCAGAGAGTCTGGAATTTGGCAGACATACCTGTTGGTGAAGAAGGATGGATTGAGTGGTGGAATGATGCTATATCCCGAACCACAGCCCTTCTTCGCAGTTTGGGCAAGAAAGTTTCTCAGTATAGAAAATATTCTTTGCTTGCTTTATGCACTGAACTGACAAAAGCCTCTTGTAGGCTTGAAGCCAACCCTCTCTGTCCTGTTTTGTAGGGGCATGCTGCTCAGGTTTGTCATGAGCTCAAGGTGGCAGAGCTCTATGAAGCTAAAGGTGCTCAGATCAAGGCCCGCTTACATTGGCTTAAAATTGGGGACAAAGTTTCTAAGGAATTCTTCCAAAAGTTACATCCTCCTCGTAATGCCACTAAATTCAAAGCTATTGTGGACAATGGTATTCGCCATACCTCTCTACCTAGTATTGCTGACATTTTTGTTAAGCATTACACTCAAGTTTTTGCTGCTCAGTCTTCTTCTCCAGAGAGGGATGAAGCTCTCAAGCTTTGCATGGATGTCGTCCCTAAAAAACTCTCTGTTGCTCAAAGAGAGGAGTGTGAAAAGTATTTGTCTGTTGATGACCTTGCCTCAGCATTAACTCAAATGGCCAATGAGAAGGCCCCAGGCTTGGATGGATTTCCTTGTGAATTCTACAAGGCATGTTGGGACTTTGTTGGTTCTGATTTACACAAAGTCTACCTTGAAGCCATGCACAGTGGCTCTCTTGGAGCAATTTTGAACCGAGGTAATATCAAGTTCATTCCAAAACAAGGGGATCCTGAATGTATAACAAATTGGAGGCCAATTACCTTGCTCAATGTTAGCTATAAGATTATTGCCAAAGCCCTGGCTCTGAAACTCCAGCCCCTGTTGCCTCTTATTGTTAGGCCGGAGAAAACAGGATTTATTAAAGGCAGATATATATTGGATAATGTCATTGCAGTTTGTGAAGGTATGGAATGGGCTAGGCGGTCTGGTCAGCAAGCCCTCTTCTTGAAAATTGATTTTGAAAAGGCCTATGATAGAATTGAATGGAACTTCATTCTTTCCATGTTACAGTATTTAGGGTTTGGGCCTGTGTTTGTTCAATCTGTCAATATTATTTTTCAGGATGCTTCGACTGTTTTATCTTTGAATAATCATCAAACTAGGCCAATCGGTTTGTTCAGATCTGTTCGACAAGGTTGTCCCTTGGCTCCTTCTCTGTATATCCTTACTGCTAAAGCCTTTGGATATTTGCTTGCTAGGTGTTGTGGTTGATCCACAACACACCCCAAAATTGGGGACCCACCTTTTTGCAGGCTTGCAGGGAAGGATCTCAGTGACCCAGATGCCAGAATTGAAGAAAAAGAGAAAATGCACAAGTGTAGAAAGGGGTCGCGAAATCGCGACAGGTAGCGAAATCGCGACATGTCGCGAAATCGCGACCGAAGCCGAAAAATTGTCGCGAAATCGTGACATGTCGAAAAATCGTGGTCAACGCGGTCAACGGCAACAAAACAGAAAAAGCGGTAGCGATATCGCGACGAAGCTGCATGAAGGTCCGAGGGGGAAAAACGTCGCGATATCACGACAGGTTTTGCCAAGACGTACGGATGATGAAAGGTGTCGCGATTTCGCGACGCATTTTGGCATAGTTGTACGGTACAAGGAAGATGTCGCGAAATCACGACGGAAATGAAAATCAGGCTCGAAGCAGAAGCGGTAGCGATATCGCGACGGTTTGTCGAAAGAGGGCAAGAGAATGATAATGGTCGCGATGTCGCGACGTAAAGTTGCCAAGGAGGCCCGACGGAGAAACGGTAGCGATTTCGCTACGCCTTGCGGAAAGAAGACTCAAAGTTCAAAATGGTAGCGATATCGCTACAAATTTCATAAAGGCCAGTCTCAAAGTCAGAGGGTAGCGATAGCGCTACAAGTTTAGTGAGAGAGGGCTTGAAACAAAAATGGTAGCGAATCGCTACCATGTCACAAGGAGAAGGCTTGAAACGAAAGTGGTAGCGAATCGCTACCACATTTCAAAGGGACACTGCAAGGCCAAGGTGGTAGCGATATCGCTACCACATTTTGAAAAGGGCTCAAAGTTAGAAAGTGGTAGCGATATCGCTACCATTCGAAGAGGAGGGCTCAAAATGTTAAAAGGGTAGCGATATCGCTACGAGAAGTTGCCGGAGGTAGACAAATGAAAAATGGTCGCGACATCGCTACGGGGAGCTGATGAAGGCGTACGGCAGGAAAGCAGGTAGCGATATCGCGACATGTCACGATTTCGTGACATGTCGCCATATCGCGGCTAAGAAGATGAACAGGCGGACTTGCAGTTTTGTCGGTTTTTTCGCGAGTAAGCGTTACACGGGGCACGGAAAATGCGTGACACGTGGCGTGCAGGTGTCAAACTTGCAGAGGCGTTACATGCGGAGATGAATTTCGAAGCGTTTTCAAATTTGAGCGTGAATCAAAGCGAGGAAAAGCGGGAATTTGAAGGGTCATGTCACGGGAAGGGGAAATGAAGCGACGGAGGAGATCGAAGAGCCGCATCAACAATGCTATAAAGCCAAGAATTGCAAATCGAAGAAGGGGTTGGAAATTGCCGAATACGGAGTTGCAGAGACGAAGGCTTTGTGCTATTATGGGCCCGTAATTGGGCAATTTCCTTCTTTTTGTTATGGGATTTTCTTTTACACCTGGAACATTTTTGAATGTAATCGAAATATTCTTTAATACAAAATACAGAGAGTTGGCATCTTTTGGATGAGAAAGAAGGAGTTACTTTTGCATGCATGATTTAATGTCTATCTTTCCCTTCCAGATTTCTTAGGTTTTTAGGTGAAGTTAATGCAAGATCTCTTGGTTGCTTCATGCGAATGCCTATTTTCTGGAATTACCACAGAAACCCTCGAGACTCACACTTGGCCTATTTGGATTGTGTGGATGTGCAGGTTCATTAGGTTAGGTTGCATGTAGAAAGCCTCGGTATCTTCGGTTTCATCCGATTAATGACAGACTTTACGATTGTAATTTATTTTACGTTTTTATTTACTTTTGTCTTTGCTTTTCAAACCCATATTTTATTTTCAGCAGTTTAATTCCTGTGTTTGAATAAATCACTGAAAATCCATCAGAATTAAAGGTTAAAACAGATTTTATTCATTTTGAGTCCATTGAAAGTTCAAAATTAAATAAACCACAGTGCCCCTTGTTAACATCCACTTGCAAACCCTAAGGTGTTCTTAGCATTTCATTTTAAACGACATCCTTGATAATCAATAATTAGCATAATAAGAACCTTGGAGAAATCGTTTTTCTTTGCAAGGAGAGGATTTAGGACTCGAATCCTATCGGAGAGTGTGTTTTCACAATCGGGTTAAAACACCACTCAGCAGATTGGCGCTAGAAGGAGGGCCGAATCGGTTTATCTATTTCAATTTTTATATCCGAATATTTTGTTTTTGATTTAATTCTGAAATTATTTACGGCTAAAGCTGCAACACTATTTTTGTGTTTGTTGCGGGTTTTCTTCGAACTAGCCGAGGGTTTCCTCGGGGCGAGTCTGGACCCACCACGCCGTATTGCGACCGAGGTCTCAAACAACCGAGAGAAACCATTTTTCACGACCTTACTTGTACTCCCAAGGGTAAAGTCAAGCAAGTCGTAAGCACTCCAGGTAGCAAAGGCCTATTTTCTCCGGGGAACGTCGAGTGGACCTACGCCAGTAATATCCGTTGCCCCTAGTGTGCCTATAGTTTGTAATATTTCTTCTGCTATTGTAGGTCTGTCTACATCAATTATGAGTCAAATGGCTCAAGCTCCAGTAGCTCCTTGGTATGGAGCTAACAATACTCCTTTGAATATTTTTGGGGATATCCATGAAATCCCCAAGAACATTGAAATATTTTTGCCTAAATACAAGCCGGATGGCCTAAGAACAACAGAAGAACATATCCAAGCCTATAGAGATGTTTTAATTAGGCTGCAAGTTCAGCATGAAGATGTAGCTTGCAGACTTTTCCCCATGAGCTTGGATCCAATAGCATATGAATGGTATATATGCTTGCCAAGCTGGTTCAATCACCTCTTGGACACAAATGGAAAATGCATTTGTCAATCAATTTAGGTCGCCCTTAGATCCCGCAACTATTTACAATCGGTTTATTACATGCAAACGGGGCCAAGGGGAACCAATCCGAATGTTTAATCGAGAGATTCCAAAAGAACTATAACGGAGCAATTAGACATTTTGCCATCGATCCTGCGGTAGCTTTGCGAGATATATTTTGGGGCATTGGACCCCATGACAGCCATGTTTGCAAGGCGTAATCCTCGGGTCACCACGCTGGCTTTGGCCTATAATGAAGCCATGACTATTGAGCGAGCAATTGACACCGCAAGGCTACGGGTTTACCAGGATGCCTATGTTGGGACGAGTGTGCTCCATATGGTCAAGTTCCCCGAGGCAAATCAACTCATGGCACCACAAATGCCAAGTATGAACGCCTTCCCATATCAGCGACCGTATCCACCGGCACCCGCATATGCACCCATTCCAATCCAACCAATCACGGCCATTCCACCTGTTCCTGCATTTTTGCGAACAGTCAATCAACTACGCGGGAAACTAGTCAAGTCAATCCTCAAGCCATAGTTCTGTTCCGAATCCAATCCCAATTCAAGGTATCAATCCATATGGGAATCCAATTCCTCAGAACCCCACCCAAATGTGGAATCAAGACCCCATCAATTATGCAAATCCAATGGGGGTTAACAACAATGTGGTTCCACCGAAGGATGTCTTTTCGGAAGTCGAAGAGCTCAAGAAACTAGTGCATAAACTAAGTAATGACAGGGTTCAACGAGCGAAGCATGAGTCCCGTGCCCCTCACCCAAGTCAGAATTTTAACAATAGAGGGAGGCACTCTGGAACACTAAGCCAAACAATGGGGGAGTTCCTGCTCCCATTGCTAATCAATTAGATGCTTCTGTAGGCCCTAGCCAATCCAATTCTCTTTTGAATCTTTCAGATTTGGCATGGGAAAGAGGGTGCGGGTTACATAACACAAAAGAACACAATGAGAGGAATTGTCCTGAGATCGCTAGATACACTCATTGTCTTCAGGCACAAGTTGATGATTTGGAGCTGGTATCAAATGAGGATCCATCGTATCGGCAAGATGAAAATATTATGGTGATGGAAACAGTATATCACCAAGAGGGTGAGAGCGAGGAGGAAGAAGACGAAGTTTTGGAATAGGAGGTGCAAGCTTTTCGAGATTTCAGAAAGGGGACTCATGGGTACCATTTGAGGAGTAAGTCTAAAGCCCCTAAAACCTCATCAACACCTCCAAACAGTTCTATTCTTCCTCCAGATACAAAGGCAAGTAACAACCCTCCCCCTCCACTCAGAAGAGAAATGTCTAATGACGTCCAGAAGACAGTCAAATTCGAAAAACCAAATTATGACGTAGTGGAGGATATGAAGAAGTCCAAATCTAGCCTTTCATTCCTGGACGCAACTAAATTGCCTGGTCAAAAGGAGGCGTTGATAAGAGCTTTGAACTCACCTGATCCGATGTGGAAGGAAAAAAGAGCTGAATCCCATCTGATTTTGCGAAAGGAGAGAAGGGATGTCCCGCCATTCTTATTAACTATGAGAATTGCGGGTAAGAACTTGCATAACTGTTTGGTAGACACAGGAGCCACGAGCAACCTCATGCCTACGGAGATATGTCAAATCCTTGGGTCTACAACCGGTTTCATCCAAATGCACGGTCTTGCAATTGGACCGTTCTAGAGGTAAATGTAGTAGGGACCTTATATGATGTCAAGATTCAATTAAATTCTGAACCCAGGGTCCAGCAGGTTGTAGACATTTTGGTGGTTAACATCCCAAGTAGGTATGGAATGTTACTTGCGAGAGATTGGATGAAAACGCTGAATGGCTATTTTGCAACAGACTGCTCGCATATGTGGCTGCCATGGAAGGGCATTGCTAACCAAATCGAGTGGAAAACGAACCGAGGCTTAAGGAGATTATAACGGATTTTAACAAGCCGAATGAGGTTCGGTTTTCGAGCCGAGACCTAGGGGTCTATGCTCTTGATGTTGAGAAAGCTATCGATGAACTTAAAGAAGAAGTGTGTCATGGTGGTTCTTATGAGGAGAAGGATTACACGTGGTTGCTCAAGTTTGATGGATCAAAATCTAGACGGGGAGCAGGAGCTGGAGTCGAGCTCAGCTGGTCCGGGAGGTAAACCATTATTGGCTGCCTACGGACTGCAATTTCCTTGCACAAACAATGTGGCGAGAATACGAAGCATTGATCTACGGTTTACGTCTAGCATTGAGCAAACATGTTAAATGCTTGAAGGTTTTGGGAGATTCCGAGTTGGTTGTCAAGCAAATCAAAGGACGGTATACATGCCGCGACAAAAGAGCGAGCCTTTATAGGACTAGGGTTATGGACCTCATGGAGGAGTTTGATGCATTCAACATAGCCCTTATTTCTAGGAGAGGAAATCGAATAGCGGACTCTCTTGCAGTCGTCGCGGGCATGTTAAACCCGGTGGATATAAAAATATGTAAAAAGTTTTCCATTGAGCTGGTTCCTTTTCCATCAATACACGATAATGTGAAGAATTTCCAGGTTTTTGAGTGTGACGGGCACATCTTCAAGTTTGTCACAAACTCGGGTATTTTTGAAAATCGGGTGATCGATGAGGAACAAAGGTGGCGGGGATGAAACGAGAAGAAAGTGAAACTGCGTATCAATCCAACAAAATTCCTAAAGACGTGGTTTCATTAGAAAAGATGTTCGACATGGAATGCAAGAACAAGAAAAGAAAAAGAGTCCCGCTCCCCAAAGATGCATGCGATTCAATTAATCTGGGGAGTGCGAACAATCCAAAGGAGGTGTACATAGCAAAAGCATGTACGAGAGGAAGAAAGGAGCAATATAATACGGGCTTTGAAGCATTACATAGATTGTATTGCTTGGAACTACAATGAGCTGAAGACTTACAACCAGAACATTATCACGCATACCATCCCTTTGAAGCCAGACTCCAAGCCTTTTAGGCAAAGACAGCGAGTTGTTAACCCGCTATTGGAGCCTTTGATCGAAAAGGAGGTTAAAAGATTATTGGAAGCGAAAATCATTTTTCCTGTTAGGCACTCAACCTGGGTGGCCAACCTCGTTCCAGTAAGAAAAAGAGTGGAGAGATTAGGCTGTGCATAGATTTTCGAAATCTTAATAAAGCCTCTCAAAAAGATAATTATCCATTACCATCAATCGATGAAATTACGCAAATGGTAAATGGATCTGAAATGATGTCCTTTCTCGATGGATATTCTAGGTACAACCAAGTTCTTATACATCCGGATGACGGGATGAAAACAGCCTTCACTACCAAGTGGGGGACATTTGCATATAAGAGAATGTCGTTCGGATTTGTTAAACGTTGGTGCAACTTTTCAACGCGCCATGGATTACGAATTCAAAGGACTAATAGGCAAATGCATCATCGTGTATGTGGATGATATCCCAATTTTCTCGAAGAAGAGAGAGGATCATGTTAAAGATTTGAAGAAAGTGCTTCAAAGATGCGGGGAACATGGTATTTCATTAAATCCCAAGAAATGCATTTTTGGAGTGACGGAAGGGAAACTGCTAGGTCACATTATTTCAAAGGAGGGAATATCCATCGACCTAGAAAGGATACAAGCTATCCAAGACCTACCTCTCTCGAGCAGTAAAAAATAATTGAGGTCTTTCTTTGGGCAAGTCAATTTTGTGAGGAAGTTCATTTCTAGCTTTCCTGAGATAGCTAAACCTCTAAACCGAGATGCTCAAGAAAGATGTGGACGTAAGGTGGAACGAGGAAAGTAGAGTGGCTTTCCAGAATATCAAAGACGCCATTTCCAAAGCCCCGGTCTTGATAAGCCCAGACTATTCCAAGCCTTTTTACATTTATGCTTTTGCATCGGAACACTCCTTTGCGAGTGTCTTAACCCAAAAAGGTGAGGATAGTGCCGAAAAGCCCATTGCGTTTTTAAGTGCCCCCCTAAAAGATGCCCAATTAAGGTATTCAATCCTTGATAAGCAAATGTATGCACTTTTTAAAACTGTGAAAAAATTTAGGCACTACATCGTGCACAGCAGAATTATCGCCATCGTGCCCGATTCTGCTGTCAAGACCATGTTTTTACAGAATGAACTAGGTGAGAAGAGAGGAAAATGGATTTCGACCATCCAAGAATTTGATCTCGAAATCCAACCAATGAAACTAGTTCGAGGACAAGGAGTGGCAAAGGCGATCGCAGAAAATGATCCGCAAATAACGGGGTCAATGCTCAAATACGAGAATACATGGCTAAGGAGGAGTGGTATGTTGATATTGTGCAATTTTTATTGAGTGGTAAGTGCCCTTCTAATTTGAATTCAACACGGAGGAGAGCTTTAAGGCTTAAATCTGTTAACTATACGATAAAGTCGGGTGTGCTTTACGGGAAAAATCATGAAGGTATCTACGAGATGCTTGAGCAAAGATGAAGCCGCCGGGGTGTTGCAAGAATTTCATGGCAAGCATGGAGCTGGTCATGGTGCGGCCAATGCTACAGACACACCAAATCCTGCGAGCGGGATATTACTGGCCTCATATATTCAAGGATGCACATGCTCATGTGCGATCTTGTCACATCTGTCAAGTGGCTGCAAATAGAGAAAGAAATGCAGCCATGCCGTTGCAGCCTGTAGTTGAAATGAGACCGTTTGCACAGTGGGGACTGGATTTTATCGGGGTTATTAACCCAAATTCTTTTGATTCTCACAAATTTATTTTGACAGCTACAGACTATTGTACAAGGTGGACGAGAGCGATTCCTACTAAACATGCCACCACGGATGTTGTGATTAAATTTCTTGAGGATCAAATTATAACAAGATTTGGGATGCCCGACTCTATTGTCGGTGACAATGGTAAAGCTTTCATTTCCACACAATTTGCAGAGTGGGCATATGATAATAAAGTGAGCTTGAAATTTGCATCCAATTACTATCCTCAAGGAAATGGGTTGGCCGAGTCTTCAAATAAGAATTTGTTGAATACTATTAAGAAGTTCTTTGGAAAAGAACCCTCGGGATTGGCACGATCAACTAAAGTTTGCCCTTTGGGCGAGATAGGACCAGTGAAAGAATCCATAGGGAATACTCCCTATCATTTGGTCTATGGGCAAGACCCGATATTTCCAGCAAATTTGAAGTTGCGGACCTTACATTTCATACAAGAGTACTTGGGGACGAGATGATCAAGTTGAAGCCGAGGTTGAGCCGGTTGTTGCACCTTGATGAAAAGAGAGAAGAGGCCATGAATCACATGAATAAACACCGGGAAGTTATCAAGAGGTGGTTTGAGAGAAGGGCCAAAGTTAAATCATTCAGAATTTCAGATTTAGTATTACTATGGGACAAAAGACATGAGGAAAAAGGAAACCATCAAAAGTTTGATTGTCTTTGGTTAGGCCCATATCAGATTTGAGAGATTCTTGGGAAGAATACCTTCGGGCTAAAAACCTTAGAAGGGAAAGATGTCATGCTTGCCGGTTAATGGGCAGATTTTAAAACATTATTTTAGCCCTTAGGTTGTGGGACTTTCATATCATTCTTTGATTTTGGTGGGATTTTCAGATCTTGTTTCATTGTTTAGGATTTTCAGATTTTGTTTGATTTAGGATTGTTAGCTTAGCTAGGATTTTGGTTGTGGATTTGATTTCGATTGACATGTTGTTAATTTTGAAAAAAAAAAAAAAAAAAAAAAGAAATAAATTGAGATGCCAACTTATGCTTAGGGTTAGGAGAATATGAAATATTGGAATTATCTTGTAAAGGCTCCACCAAGTAACACAAGCATATTAAGTTATATTGTTTGATTTTGTGATACATGAAAAAATCAGTTTTGCATGACATATCATTTCATTTGCAAAGATAAGGCATTCATATTCCATCTCACCTCACATACATTTCATTTTAGTTACATATGCATCTTATGTACAAGCCATGAAAGTACGTCAAATTCTCTTAGGGTTATGTTATAACATAAATGTAAGTAGCTCCTAAGGTTGGAATCTGAGTCTTGAGATATCTAGAACCAAGCACGTCTCATGCATTAAAAAGGATCTTGAGCAAAATGATCAAAACCTAACTTGGAGGAAAAGGTTGGGCGAAAGAAGTTATTCATGTCTATCCTATTATGCAACATGATCCTTAAAGCGGTGGTTTTAACCACTTCCATTAAGCCTAAAGCCTAAAATCAGAGTAGTAAGGATAGGGTTAAATCCTCATCGAACTTAGGTTGAGGATCCAATTCCCCAAAGCTTTGATTTGACCCACATGGAGTAGTAAGGATAGGGTATAAATTCTCATCTCGGTTGGTTGAGAATCTGATTCCCCAAAGCTCTTATGTCTCATTTCATAATCAGTCTTGGATTGTAAGGATCGTACTATTTGTCCTCTGCAAGGGATGGATAGTCATCCCCAAGGTCTAAGTAACAAAATTAATGATTTATATCTAAGGTTTGGATTGTAAGGATCGTACTACTTGTCCCTAACCAGGATGGGTAGTCATCCCCAAGGTCCAAGAAATAAATAAATAAATAAATTTTTCCCATCTCATATTTATTTTGGATTGTAAGGATCGTACTACTTGTCCTCTGCAAGGGATGGGTAGTCATCCCCAAGGTCCAAAGAAATGGAGATAAGTTTTGGATTGTGGGGTTAGATATGCCCATGCATGGCATCATGTCTTGCCTAAAAAACAAGACCACTGATTGTCTAGAGGGTTAGACTAGCATGACCATTTCTTCCATAAGCTGGTTTAATTATTTTGCTTAAAGTGAGGTAATGAACTCTAAATCGAGAATAGTAAGGATAAGGTTAAACTCTCATCTCGGTTGGTTGGGAGTCTGATTCCCCAAAGTTCTGATTTCACATTCACTTGCACATGGGTTCTAGATAGTAGGGACTCATAACCAACTTTGGGATACAATAAGATAATGAACTAGTGGATCCTAAGAGGGTTTGGCAATCTTGAATGCTTGTACATAGTATTAGAAGAAGTACCATGCCCTTTATGGAAGCAAATCTCCTTGCACATTCATTAGGGTACACAAATCATTCACCATCCCATATATGCATTCATGCAAAGCTGATAATGGAATGTTGATCAATTTCAAACGATAGGGAATGAAAACACATTGCACACACTGAGCTAATACTTGATGATTCTGATGATTCATGTAATTCTGATCTTTGGGCATTTGTTATTTTGCTTATGTGCTAACATGTATTTGCGAGTTTGTGATATGTTTCGGGTTGGGTTCTTACTAAAATGCTCAAGAGCATTTGACAGTAGAGTCGCCATTTGTTGTGGTTGATCCACAACACACCCCAAAATTGGGGACCCACCTTTTTGCAGGCTTGCGGGGAAGGATCTCAGTGACCCAGATGCCAGAATTGAAGAAAAAGAGAAAATGCACAAGTGTAGAAAGGGGTCGCGAAATCGCGACAGGTAGCGAAATCGCGACATGTCGCGAAATCGCGACCGAAGCCAAAAAATGTCGCGAAATCGTGACATGTCGGAAAATCACGGTCAACGCGGTCCAACGGCAACAAAACAGAAAAAGAACCGAGAAGCGATACCAGAGACGGTTTTAGAAAAGGAAAGGAAGAGAATGATAATGAAGGAGAGGTGAAAAAAAAAGAAGAAACGGTAGCGATTTCGCTACGCCTTGCGGAAAGAAGACTCAAAGTTCAAAATGGTAGCGATATCGCTACAAATTTCATAAAGGCAGATCTCAAAGTCGGAGGGTAGCGATAGCGCTACAAGTTTAGTGAGAGAGGGCTTGAAACAAAAATGGTAGCGAATCGCTACCATGTCCCAAGGAGAAGGCTTGAAACGAAAGTGGTAGCGAATCGCTACCACATTTCAAAAGAAAAGACTCAAGGCCAAAGTGGTAGCGAATCGCTACCACATTTTGAAAAGGGCTCAAAGTTAGAAAGTGGTAGCGATATCGCTACCATTCGAAGAAGGAGGCTCAAAATGTTAAAAGGGTAGCGATATCGCTACGAGAAGTTGTCGGAGGTAGACAAATGAAAAACGGTCGCGACATCGCTACGGGGAGCTGATGAAGGCGTACGGCGGGAAGCATGTAGCGATATCGCGACATGTCGCGATTTCGTGACATGTCGCCATATCGCGGCTAAGAAGGTGAACAGGCGGACTTGCAGTTTTGTCATTTTTTTGCGTAGGAAAGCGTTACAGGGGGCGCAGAAAATGCGTGACACGTGGCGTGCAGGTGTCAAACTTGCAGAGGCGTTACATGCGAGAGATGAATTTCGGAGCGTTTTCAAATTTGAGCGGGGATCAAGGCAAGGAAAGGCAGGAATTTGAAGGGTCACGCGCGGGAAGGTGAAATGAAGCGACGAGAGGAGATCGAAGAGCCGCATCAACAATCTATAAGGCCAGAATTGCAAATCGAAGAAGGGGTTGGAAATTGCCGAATACGGAGTTGCGAGAGACGAGAGCTTTGTGCTATTCCGGGCCCGTACTTGGGCAATTTCCTTCTTTTTGTTACGGGATTTTCTTTTACACTGGAAAATTTTTGAATGTAATCGAAATATTCTTTAATACAAAATACAGAGAGTTGGCATCTTTTGGATGAGAAAGAAGGAGTTACTTCTGCATGCATGATTTAATGTCTATCTTTCCCTTCCAGATTTCTTAGGTTTTTAGGTGAAGTTAATGCAAGATCTCTTGGTTGCTTCATGCGAATGCCTGTTTTCTGGAATTACCACAGAAACCCTCGAGACTCGCTTTGGCCTATTTGGATTGTGTGGATGTGCGGGTTCATTAGGTTAGGTTGCATGTAGAAAGCCTCGGTATCTTCGGTTTCATCCGATTAATGACGGCTTTCGATTGTAATTTATTTTACGTTTTTATTTACTTTTGTCTTTGCTTTTCAAACCCATATTTTATTTTCAGCGGTTTAATTCATTGTGTTTGAATAAATCACTGAAAATCCATCAGAATTAAAGGTTAAAACAAATTTTATTTATTTTGAATCCATTGAAAGTTCAAAATTAAATAAACCACAGTGCCCCTTGTTAACATCCACTTGCAAACCCTAAGGTGTTCTTAGCATTTCATTTTAAACGACATCCTTGATAATCAATAATTAGCATAACAAGAACCTTGGAGAAATCATTTTTCTTTGCAAGCAGAGGATTTAGGACTCAGATCCTACAGGAGAGTGTGTTTTCACAATCGGGTTAAAACACCACTCAACACTAGGCATGCTTCTTTGGGTCAAATTAAGGGTATTTCTCTCCCTGATAACCAAGGTCAGCTCATTAATGGTCACTTTGCTGATGACTCTTTTCTCACTCTTTTAGAGGAGGAACACTCAGTGAAGGAAGCACTCAGATGTTTGGAAGTTTTTTGTCGGGCCTCCGGTTCTAGTATTCGGTGGAGAAAAACTTCTTGTTATCGGCAGTGCCCTACCCCCGCTCCCTCCTTGGCTAGAACAGTTTCAATGGCATTGGATTTTTCCAGGAGAAGTGTTCAAATTTCTAGGGATCCCTTTTGCCTTTTATGGTTCCCCTGTTCAGTTATGGAACTATGTTCTGCAGAAAGTTGAGAAAAAGCTTGAGTATTGGATTACTAAGAAGATGTCTCTGGCAGGAAAATTCCAGATTTGTTCTAAGGTCCTTGCCTCTACTCATGTGTATTACTCTTCTTGTTGGGTCCCTTCACAAGCATGCTACCTTAAGCTTGAAAGACTATTGAGGAATTTTTTGTGGTCAAACTTAGCTGAGAAGAAAGGTTTTCACCGGGTTGCTTGGGATATGTGTTGTTTACCTAAAGCTTCAGGAGGAATGGGCATGGTTGATTGTAAAAGACAAGGCACGACTCTCTGTGCCAAATGGATCATACGAGCCCTTAAAGGCTTGGAGGCTTGGAAAATCCTCATCAGACATTGTATTTCTTCAGGGCTACCTTTGAACAAACAAGCCTGGAGAGGAATTGACCTCCCTTCCCTAATTGTAATGCCAATCTTTGTGAAAATATCTGGTTCTTTTGTGATTAAAAGTATTTGGAAATCATGGCAGCAATTCACTCCTTGGCTTAAGTGGAAAGGGAATAGAGGCCATAAAGGACTGTCCATCAATTCTTTAAACATCTGGTGGTCTTCGGTGATTAACATTCAGGGAACTCCTCTTGCTCAGGTCCCGTGGATTCATGCCCAAAAGTTTTTTAAAAAAGGTATATCTAAAGTTTCTGATTTTTATTCTCAAACCTCGAGGGATTGGATCCCTTGGCCTTTTTTTAAACAACAATTTTAGTTGAGCACTGGTGACAAGCTCACTTATGACTCAGTAATTGACATTATCCCCTTTTCCATGTGGCACAAGTGTGGGCAGCACTCTCAGAGGCCATGGTGGAAATATTGGTCCTGGTGTTCGGATATACCATTGTTGAATTACTCAGCTAAATTGGGTTACAAGTGGCTCTCCCCAATGTTGCCAATGGTCCCTAGACTTAATGATAAATGGGGAGATCCAGTGGCGGTTTTTGGTTGGAAGGCTCGATTTTAGATAGTTTGGTCTTCTTTTCTTGAGCCAAAACAATCTTTTTTTGCTTGGAGCCTTCTCTTTCAAAGTTTACCCTTAGGAGACAGACTCAGGCACTTGGGAGTTGCAAACCCTAAATGTGCATTCTATAATGAGGATGAATCTTCTCCTCATATTTTCTGGTTTTGCACAAGAGCAAGGAGTGCCTGGGAATGGGGATGGTCTTTTTTTTCCCAATTCCAGGATGAATCCCTTACATGGCAGCAAGCTCTGTTAGGGGATAAGATTAAATTTGTTCTTCCCTTGTCCAAAGTGTGGCACATATTTCGAATTAGTCTTCTTTTTCACATGTGGAAATCTAGAAACAAGATAGTTTTTCAGCATCAAACTCCTTCTGATGAATTTTCTCTAGTTGACAAAATAGAGGTGTTTCAAGATACATGGTTCCAAATTTGCAATCAGCAGGCTAAACTTGACATTGAGCAGGCGCACATGAAGGCACTTTTGGATGATTGGAAAAATGCACCTTGCTCAGTTAGCAGGGTTTTTCCAAACAACGCACAACAGACATCCTGCTCCCGCTCGAGGTCTCATCAACTGCCACGTCTGGTGCATGCACAGGGAGGTTGGGGACATGACAGTTTTACCTACAATGATGGATGGAATGCACAGCCAATTCAATCACCATCATGTTCTCCACCCAGAGGTGCCGGGGATGAGTTGGTGGAAGTTAATGGTGGCACATAGGATCGTGCCTGGAATGCAGGGGATATAAGTGCACATAATTGCCAGCTTGATAGATCTTGAGGACAAGGCTGGGGAGATTCAAATGTTCATGAGGATCAGGGACACACAGATGGATTACCGCATACCTTGGCCATTCCATGGGACTCCAACGTAGACGTGCAGCCACAAACTTTCTGATTGCAGGCAAGTTTCACTGCCTGTTTGATTGATGTTGCCTAGTTTATAGTGAGCTCTGGTTTGTGGTTTCCCAACCTGTGGTTAGGGTTGGCTTGTTTCTTCCAGGGGTGTGATCATTGCCACCCGCCACTTTTTTCATGTTAAACTTTATTATTAATATAATTTAGCTTTTCATCAAAAAAAAGAAAGAAAAGAAACAATATCTTTTGGGACCCCACTCTATTTGTTCGAAGGGTCTTTAGGGATCCCACATTTTATATACTGTATATACTAATTTATGTGTACAACATGAGCTGAAAAACCAAAGTTAATGTCGTATTCTCTGGGAATCGTGTGTTTTCACGTGCACTTTGACAAGGAAATATGGAGATAGATATATATGGGACACACCTAAGTCCAACTCCATCTTCCTTGTGCCAAAAGCACAGCCCTCGTGTCTGTCTCTCCGTCATGTGGCTGTGTATATATATATATATATATATATGAACACGCACGCACAAATGTGTATGATGAACTCGGTAATAGCGTGTTGATCGAGAAAGCAACGATTCAACAATAAAATATAAACAGAACAAACATATAATGGGTTAACTGATGTCGGGCTGCAACTTGACGACAGTCACTATCGCTTCTAAAATCAATCATCCGATTTTATTACCTGCTTTAGATTATGATTACGTTTCATAGAGAACAGAAATATTGTTTGAATACTCTAATTTGGGGAGTAGGTACACGAAAATTAAAATAATCTAAAACAATTTTAAAACTCGCGGATTAGAATCAAACATAGTTTTCGAAAGTCTACTCCATAAGAGATAGGACAATGCATCATTGGTACTTATTTCATGGATTTTTGGAATAAAATGAACTGAGGTCTATTTGAGACCCGCTTTTTAATGTCAACCGTAAGAAAGATATGATGTTAATGAGTGGGATATATAATTATTATCGACATACTTGCCAGCTTCATTTGATGTCCATAATTAGATGGTGGGGAAATCACTAGTCTACAATGGTTAATCGTTATCTACGAGAGTATAATTACATTTTTAATCGTAAAACTGAGTATACTTTATTATGGATGCAATAGAATATTTTAATACTTATAAATATAGTGGTAGTGTTCATTGGTGTCACCTATTTTGTATTAATATTGACAGATTTTATCTGCTTTAAGATTTGAAACTTAAAAAAAAAAAAAAAACAATTAACAATGATAATAAGTTCAGGTTTTGATTACTTCTATTTTTTGTTTAAGACTTAAAGAAGATATCACATAAGACACACCTATAATTTCTCCATATAATATGTTCTTCTACACCTAATGTGTTGATATATGGTGTATTGCAGCAAAATATAGCTATTCTTTTGTATATTATGTTTTACTCCTTATCCACCTCATTTTTTAGATGGTGAATAGTGTTAGCTCCATAATATTGTAATGTTTTGGTTAATGAATTAATATAATCTAACTTTTTCTCAATAAATAAATAAATAAATAAATAAATAAATAAATATATATATATATATATAATCTTTTATTTTATTCAAACTTTCAATGGCTCAAATTCTATAAGGATGAAGGAGAGGTTAAAAGGGTTTACAACAAGTGAATTCAATATATATAAGTCAAATGGTTGAAGCAAATTATATTTCATAAAAAACATTCATGTTTAATTCTTAACAAGCATAGATATCTTTTATATATATATATATATATATATATGAGTGGAAGAGCTTTATTTCAAGCAACTTGTGTGATAACCCATTGAATATGTGATAGTTTTATAAACCTAATTCATCAAGCTGAGACTCCATATGTGTCATATTTTATGAAAATATGTGTGATACTCTAAGAAATGTGTGTGATACTCTAAGAAATGTGTGTGATACTCTAAGAAATGATTCAAGTTCATGTATTAAAAACTCAAAGTTAGTCTCAATGTGTCTAGTGATTGATTCTAAGTGAGTTGTGATGGCCTCCCTATAAACCAAAATCCATGGTGACCCATTAAAAAGGATTTTTGAAAAATAAAAATTCATTATAAACTATACTTTAAAATTAAAGTTTTATTTTAACCTGATCAACTCAATAAAAAATACTAAATTTTGGAAACACAAAAATAGAACCATGCTATATCATGAAAAGGATAAGTCCAAAGAAATAAAATATGAGAAGAATTATAATAACCAAAGAAAATGTAATAAAACTTATATGAATCTAAGTTTAGAGTTCAAGTATGTTTTGACATATCCCATCTCTTGTTTCACACTTATTAACTCTTCTATAAAAAAAAAAAATAGGAGCTTATCATCAATTTAAACTTAAATTTCTCATAAATGTTTATATTTCATGGAGTTTTTAGAATGGTGAGTGTTTGACCCAAAATCTAAGATGATTGCAAGTCAACTAAGGGATACCATTATAAATATGCAATACAAAATAATATAAAGGCATAGAAAATAGTGAAGATCAAATATCCATAATTCATATAACAATAAATTTTGAAAATTATGAACAATTATGATTTTCAATTCAACCACAATTCAAGTTTGAATTACTTAAACAAATTGAGAGTAAAGGCAAATTTTATAGTATTTTTTTGAAGGGCATATGAAAAGTGAGCATGTGTAGGTTTTGCTTGAGTGAAAGGCACAATGAAATATGTCATTTAGTTGTGGAAATACAAATAGTTATGTGCACTTTATTATTGGAGTAAGATTGTATTGGAATTTGCATGGATTCAATGAGAAAGTGTGATAAACTACATGAAAAAGATGCTCCTAACAACAATAGGTATATTACACCTATGAGTTGCAATAGAGATAAAGTATACTAACTAATCGATGAGTGCAATAAAATGAAATATCTAAATTTAGTTACTCTACATGAAAAAAACAAATGCAATAGTTGTTATGAGTCAAATTTAACCATCTTAGAGGATTGAAAATCCTATTATAGGTATTGAAAAAATGTTCTATCATATTAAAACCTACTAAATATATTTAGCCTTCCTTGAATGACATGTTAAACATATTTTATTTCTTTTTGGTATACTCATATAGATTAATATCTTCTAAAAGACATGTACATGTGTTGCATTTTTTTGTAAGATCAATTACATGTATTTATTATCTAGTGCAAGACTTGTACATGCATTATGAATCCCTTGGTATGATTGCATTAATATTATTATAATGAATGTATTCATAAATCTAATTGAGAGAAAAAATATAATATTCATATTTTTTTACACCATCTAGGATGCCCAACCATCTTATAAATATCTATGGGATGTCTTGGACATCCTACCCATATCTTACGTACTTGTAGGTTTCTTAAATATGGCCATGCAACATTAAATATTAAAAATATGTCTCATATGCAGGGTTATGCATAGTGGCGAATATTCACTAATTGGGCGAATATTAGGATTTTCAAATTTGGAAATTGGTGAATATGAGGACCCTCGACGTCGGTCCATTCGCCTAAAATTTTTAGGACCAATTTTTTATTAGGGTCAAGTCACCATATTTATACTCGTTGGAAAGCTCTTTTGAGTCTTGATCTAATGATGGTGTTTTTATTAAGTTTTAAGATGATTTAATAGGTCAAAAGTAGCTCCAAATATGACCTTACATTTTAGGGCTTCAAATACCCCAAATTTTGGTATGAAGATGCTTGATTTGATTTGCTTAGGATTATCCATGATTCACCTTGATTTTGATTAGGATTCACCATTTTTTTACAAGTACATTTTGAGTCCAACCCCTTATGCATAACCTTGCTCATATGTCCCCATAATGTTTTAGGAATACTTGGACATCCTAGAAATATTTTCCTATGATGAACTCATTTTAAGGACAACATGAAAGGATTTGAAATATTTTAATGATAACTTCCCCAAATTATATAAAAATTTAAACATTTGAGGGATTTTTTGGCTCCATTCCTATGTCCCCAAAATGCAATGGATGATAAAATGAGTATCTTTGGAGAAAAAATATGTCCCTATGTAGGATAGGTAAATTAATATTAGTAGTAATATTAAAAAAATTATTATATTAATAATCAAATCACATGAGACTACGTGGTCATAAATGTGGGCTCTTAATGTAGAGACCTTTGGTGAAAACTTGTAAGGTAGTATAATATTACTATATGGTTTATTGAAATACTTTACTAACACACTCATGATGTAATATAGGTGGGCCTTATTTCGATCATGTATAACCAAATAAAAAACAACAAATATTAATATTAATGGTATTAAGCTAAAATTACAAGCATAATTCATTATTAAGAGCAAAGAGACAATTAAAAATAAGATAAGGCATCAAGAATTATTTAATATGTAAGGAATTATAATGTAAGGTAAATTGTATGAGACACCACAATGGCAAAAGGTATTAGGATTTCCTAACAAAGACCCAAGTTCAATTCAAGGGAAGGGTGGCCTTGGTATGCCCCCAAATTTTCAACCCATTCAATAAAAGTAATGTTAGGTAAAACCTATAGTGTTACCATATCAAATAAAATTGTATTATTTAAATATATCCATATTTTTATGTAGAATATCACAATAATTTAGTTATATCATTGAAAAGTATGATTTAAAGGATTGAGTTGCTCTATAATTCAATAAAATGCAACAACATATGAATTTGTTGTCCATTAAATATTACTTTTCATATTAACATATAAATATGCACATGAGGTTAAAATATATTAAGGATGTTCATCATCCTCAAGTATCCTTATATAATGTCATTGGGATTCCAGATATTTCATAAAATAATTACTCAACGGGTCTATATTATCATAATGGATGGAATACTATGGTTTAAATACATAAAATGTTATCAAAATGTTTGAATGTGAACTATCATCCTCTTAAAGCATGACTCAATGATTTGTTCATACAACATAATAGTAATAATTGTACCATATATGATAACATGTAATTTATATGTTGTAAACCAACACCATAAATATTAAATCCAATTTGACATGAAAGAGAGTATAATGTCCACAGGAAAATGATCCCTATAGTCAAAATTCAATGTTTCAATTATGTATAATTTCTTGTATTGCTATAATTTTATAATGAGGTAATATCTACCAAGAACAAGTTGGTTTTTAAGCAAGGATATGCCCACTCAATGTACTAAATAAAATCATACACTAAATTTTGTAAAATATCAAAATGTCTTAACATTAGATAATATTTCATACGTAAAATACCTCATGAACATTAACACTTTAGCTTTAGGTGACAAAAAAACTAAATATCCTAGAATATGAATAAATCTACTTACATATTGTAAACAAACCAAGTGTATAACAATTTTTCAAGTTCAAAGATATCATAACAAATTCCATGTTTGCAATATTCAAATTGGTTTATTGATGATTCAAAGATGTGTAAATGTTTGTTAGGATATTTTACCAAGATATATCAAGACTTCTTATGTGTGAATAAACAATCTATGGTGTCTCAACTAACAATACCCATTATTGAATATATGACTATAGTACTTGTAGACTTCATTATTAACTTGCATCTTTAAACATTTATTAAGGCATGCATTTTAATTGGGGGAAGAGAGAGAGAGAGAGATTAAAGAACCAAGTTTTATTTCTAATAAGCATATAAGTCATATACAGGTTAGTGGAAGTTATTTATCTCAACTAATTTACCTCAAGCTCACTAAATAAAAATCCATGGAAACCCATTGAACACATTTTTTTATTAATAGTTAAGAATTAAGTTTAACTTCTAACAAGCATAGAAGTCAAATATAGGTGAATGGGAGTGCATTATCATGACTAAGTTACCACAAGCTCACTAAAATCCATGGAAACCCATTGAATATATATTTTGATTGGTAATAGTTTTATAAAAACTAGTTCATCAAGGTGACCTCTACCATGGGCCATGCTCTAGGAAAGGTCTCAAGTTCATTTCCAATCAACTCAAAGTTGGGCTTAACATATGTAAATTATGGTGTTTTACTAAATCAATTATGATGTTCATCCTATAAACTAAAATCCATGGTAACCCAATGGAATAGAGTTGCAAAATATTAAAATCACTATAAACCACATTTCAAAATATTTTTTTTCCACCTAATCAACTAAATATAAAATAAAAAAAGTGTAAAGCATAAATTGTTAAAGATTATAAAATGGGATCATGTTATATCATAAAAAATATAAGACCAAAGGATTAGAGTATATGAAAAATAATGATAATGGAGTAAAATATAATAAACATTACTATAGTCCCATGAAGACCTTATGAGAGTTCACGAATGTTTTGGTATATCCCATTATCCACTTAGAATATCATAGTCATCCACTGCAATAGTTGGATGCACTCAACACTCATACCTCATATAGAGAATCACAGTCAAAATTATTGAGAGCATGGGACCATTACTCACATGACAGCCTTCAAAAAAATTTCAAAGGCTAAATCCTTATTTGATATGATCTTTGATGCATCTTACTAACATTAATTAGGAAAAAGTGAAAGGATATTTTATAAAATAAAAAATCTAACCTATGGGAGTCATTGCAACAAAATTAAGTAAATATTTTAATACACCATTGTGAGAGTGAACACATGAATTACCAATCAAGAACTAAGAAATGAAAATGATTGTAGAATAAGAATATAATACACACACACACACACATACACAAAACACACAAGGAATAGGATAGAGAGAATGTAACCACAAATACTTATATTAAAAGTCATGTGAATAGATCCAAGGACAAATAGTACCAAAAAAATTGAAGACCTCAACTGAACAACACATGGTTTGAAGTTGATTGATGTAACAAGAAAAATTTGAAGGTAATTATAGCCAAGTACACATAGTAGGCATGAGTCTCTAACTCCTCCTCACCTTTCCCCCAAGTCAAATTCTAGAATTAATGATCTTAAGTAATTTTAAAATTCAAAATTTTTTGTTGCTTGAACATGCAACCTTTTATTCATTCCTTATCACAATTTTTGTTAGCACTATTTTACGTGTGATGCCACCTTTAATTGTTTTGAAGTTTTGGTTTTTTATCCCTTTGCATATGTTAGGACTCTATTATATGATATTTTACACTTGATTTTAGCACTATTTTACATGTGATGCCACCTTTAATTGTTTTGAAGTTTTGGTTTTTTATCCATTTTCATATGTTAGGACTCTATTATATGATATTATACTCTTTATTTTACCTTAAATTGTTTTGGAGATTTAGGTTAGTGCTAGTGTTTTGCTTGTTGAACATTTAAAAATTGTAGGTACACTTAGATATTCTCCATTTTGGTCCTACCTGGCTTGCTTCTTTACTTTCCTACCATTAATTTCATGTGGAATATCAAATAAATAGGGGGGAAATCCCGTCTACATATAGTGAAGATTCATTATAGCTCTTGTGACTCATGGGAGATCTATAGCTTGCTAAGGATGGGGAACTTATAAAATAGCCATCATATCTTTCATACATTAGTGACCTCATCCTATAGCACCTAATTCACCTCAATTATTAACTTTTTACTTACCCATCTATTTCTTTAAGGATTATAGCTCTTCTAGTTGTGCCATGATGTGGGTTATATATGACCTCATTATCTAAATAACATCTTAAGAGGATCTAAGTGTATGTTTAGCATTATATAGGTATTTATCCTTCGTAGTGAGCTTCATCACCTAAGTTAGTCATTCATGGCTTAAAATTTTATTTTCCTACTCTACAAATTAAATTTTATCTTTGGGCTAGGGATTCATGAAGATTAACTCCCCAAAGACACTTGAAAATCTTGAGCATGTATTTATCCCTTAATATTAGAGATGATAGATTTTAGGTGGTTTAGATATATGGTGGGGTTTGTAGGATCATAGATAGTCCTCACCTACATTATCACATATTTATCTATCTTTTTATCTACCTTTTGCTATATGTAATGTTGTATTTCATCTTGGACCTATTGAAATTGAGGCAGCATGTCTAATATAGAGGTTATGATTGAGCATTGGTTAGATTTTTTTAGCTATATAAATAGAACCAAGGATCTCATGAAGAGAAAAGTGGTTGACTAGTATTTAAGGATAGAGTGGTGGGAGGACACTTGAAAAATAACAGGAAGGTAGAGGGATCTACAAATAGGGCTAGTTGGGTGGTGGTGAATGGTAGAAGGGTGGAAAAAGTGATGAAAATGGAAATTATAAAAAAAAATGATATTTCAAGAATGTACCAATAAACTAAAAGTGAGGGATGATGCAACGGTTGTGACTTCAGTTGAAAAGGTGACCTTTTTCAACATAGAGGTGGTGGATTTGGGAGAAAACATAAAGGATGGAAGATATGTACCCTAAGGTGGAGTCATACTTTACATATTCTTTGTGGATGGTTTTATATCAGAGTTAAAATTTCATTTTGCCAAAGGGGTTTCAACCTATGATTGATTCATCTTGCACTTGATTTATTTTTATAGGTGTTGACTACGGCAAGGTGGTTATAATGGGAGGTACCAAAGTAGAAGTTATGGTAGGGTCCTCTTTTTATTCTAATGGAAATTTTAAGAGGATGCATATGCCAATATATTTGAATCCTTTCATTCTTATCAATCAACATGATTTCACACTCACATATTATTCACCACTTCCCTTTGAGGAATCATCAACTTCTTCGAGTGATCATCATCATAATATTGAATAAAAATTTCAAAATATTCTCACTTCCAATAGTACACCTTGGTATCATCAATATCTTAGTCAAATCATCACCAAGCATTGATCTTGTGATTACTCCAACCTTGGTATTGTATAAACTTCTTCTTATTAGTGTTGATCTAAGACATGAGATTTATCTCATGCTTTTTATTGTAGAATGATTGATATAGTTTTAGTTGAGAGGTGAATGGCAAGAAATAAATCCTTTAAAATGGTAAGTGGGATCCCTATTTTATTCTCTAGAATAATTATATCTAAAGCTTTAGTTCATGGGTAAATATTTTGGAGTCTTTCATGCCTATGAGCTATGTCATGAATTTCTCGTCTAGTTCAAAATTCCATGCATCATCCAAACTTTCCAAACCTAGTTATTATAGCTTAGATTCTAATTTTAGAGATTTATTCATTTTTAAAAAATATGCATTGCCAAGGTGTATCGGGGGTTTGTAAAATATTTTCTTGCTCAATGCACTTCTATAGGTGATATAAATCATGTCCAACTATATCAATATTTCTATAAAGACCACTCTCTTGATTGCATACATTCATAGTAGTCACACTATATTGTTAAATTCAAAGAAGTGGATAATAGTGTAATCCTCCAAGAAATAGTAGTTACCTTGAACTAAAAAATGTAGGTCTCAGATGTTGGCTTCTAGGATACATGAGGGTTCCCCTCCTTTAATCATACCTAGGGTTGGAAACCAAAAATTAATCTATAAAAACATAATAGGAGTAGGTTCAATAGAGGAATTCCATCCACTAAGATATAAGCCATGTTTGGACATCACATCCTTAATATTCAATTCTAAATGTTGATACATCTAGAAATTTTGAAATAATGCTAAATACACCAAGAACGAATAATACCTAAATGTATGAACATACCTAAATTTATATAACCCTTCATGATTTTGGTGGGTTATATAGTCACTATAGTTAAGGATTAATACATTTTTCATCAAGAAATACCTCAACATATGGAGAATGCCTACCATTTTATGAACATCTACACCAAAAGTGAATGCCACTATGCTCTAAGCATCTTTTGTATTATCTTTTAAGGTTTATCTTCTTAAGGGAAAGTCTTACATGGAGGTTTTTGGACTCTACAACTTATGGTTTAATAAAGTTAGCTTGCCATGTATTTTAGTATAATACCAATTAAAAATATTTAGAGTTAACTTGATCCCCTTGGACACCATCATCACTATTTGTATGATATTTCCTAAGATGATCAACTTGAAATGACTATAGTGGACCCTGAACTCTCTAAGAAAAGGGTTGTAACATGAGGTGTGATCCTCAACTATGCCATAGTAGCAATGCACTTGGGAAACTAGGCACTGAGTTAGAAAAATAGCCTAATTAATTATGGGGGACTCATCCTCATTGATGTGGCTCCTTCTAGTAGTGATATGGTATGTGAAAGCACGAGGATACGGAAACAAAAAGGAATATGCCACAAGAAAGAACAAGAAAGGACATATGCAAATTGACACAAGATAAAAGCAATATGAAATATCGTAATCTCTTTATTGATACGCTTTTCAAAATGTGTTACAATACGTCTCCTTCCTTTTTAGGGGATAGGAGCGTCAAATGTGTTTCTTGTCACAACATCCATGGATCACAATCCTTCTTCCGCGTGCCCACATGTAAGATGGGCGGACCAAAACGTCGCCGCCGCTTGCGTATATGATTCTTTGCTCTTTCCTGCTCCTCTGCTATCGGAAACCTGCGTTCAAAGAAACAGAAAATATTAGTAGCACCTGTGGACAGAATGAAGCATGTATTTCCCAAGGCCTATTGTCAGTAAATGCATGAAAATATTAAAACGATAATGAAATGACCTCAGATCGACCTGAAAATTTCACAGTAGCATAAATATGTTAACAGAAGACCACTGCAAAAAGAACAGTCTAGAAATTCCTCACAGATTTGTATTCGCTCCAGGGTGGGACGAATAGACCTGCAATAACCTGTCAAAAAGCACCCTCTTCAATGTCCTATCTCGGAAGCTCCAAATGACCTACAAACTTGGGGTTAGCTAATTGGGGGTGTTTTGGGAAGACCCAGAAGGTCAGATTTCTCCAATTTTGCCTCTATCACCCAGATTTTGCTGGTGCCATCTGCAAGTTAGTAAAGGCGAGAAATAACAAAAACCTGATCAAAATTGCTCCAAATGAAATGAAATTTGAACTGTAACCTATTTAACCTATCTAGAATCAAATGCAAAAGAAAAACTAGAGAAATCTATCACATATTTCTATTCATCCCGGGGTGGGGCGAATTTTACTGTGACAGATTGGGGAGCGCCCGGGGGCAGGACGCCCACCGTTTGAGGCACTGTTTCGGCACCAATCCACTTGGGATGGGTCCAAAACTGGTTATGGGGTGTTGTCGACAAATTTTGGGAATTGTTGTGGCCAAAAATTGGGTTTTGGGTCCGGATTCGTGCTTCTAATAGTCGCCCAATAACCTCCCTTTCGAATGAGAGATTAAGGATGTAAAAGCACAAATCGCAAGTAGGTATGTAAATTGGCAGCACTTCGTTGCTCAAATGCTCCTTCTCTCTATCTTTTGGGTGGGAAAACTCCCCAATTTATAGACCTTAGGGTCTCCTTGTTTGAATTGCGCATGCGAGGGCGCCACTTGAGTTAACTGTCCTATTTTCAGAGAAAAGCTAACTCCCTGATTAAAAATCTTCTTGCATGAGGTTTCTAAAATAAAGACACTCATCATTGAAGTCTCTCTTCTTGAATAAAAGCTATTCCTCGCAATTGCATGGCCTGAAGCCTCAGTTAACTGGTGGAGTTGCCGAGGTTTGACTTTTTTTGCTAGTCAAACCTTCTATTCGCCTCACCCTGGGGCGAATGCTGCTATTCGTCCCTGGGTGGGACGAATGCCAGTTTGTATTCGTCTCGGGGTGGGACGAGCAGAGAGCAAGGTGCCAAAAAGGTGCCAAATTGACCTTTGACCTTCCAAACTACTTTTGGGAGTGGTTAGGACCACTGTTTGACCTCTGGGGGCTGCCCTAGGGGCTGTTTGTGTCAATGCGATCAGCGCTTGTTGTCACGTAATCGGATTGGTGTTGTTTTGGTGTCTACAGATGCCCCTTTTTGGGAAGCATTGTGCAAGGCGCAGCGTCGAGCAAAAATAGATAACCAAAGCACTAATGATTAGGGTTTCTCAGTAACCTAACCAACTCTTGATGCCCCAAGTATGGAAAGGGCACGCATTCTTGAATCCTTGCTTCGACGAGCTAAGGAACTAAAGTCAAGTGTTAACCTTGTTCGGTGAGGTGTTACTTGAACTTGGACATTGATCAGTCATGAATAGGCAAAGGGCGCAACCTTTTGTCTATGGGAACCTTGAGTTCATGATTCATGAATGCCAAGTGTTTGATCAGCTTGTGATAATTGCTTGTTTGCTGCCCCAAGCAGGGGCATGATTGTCTTTGTCAATGATCCTTTGAATGCGTGTCATTTCCAAGATTGGGTATGTTGTTGTTGATTGGCGACTAAGTGTGACTACCCCCTCAAGCGACGAATCGATGAGGGAATGACCGACATGAGAAAAGCGACGAGTCGCTTGACCCAAGATGACTTAGGTAAGGGTGCCTTCAGTTGTTTACCATTAAATGCGAAAGCAGTTTCCGAACATTCTGACCTATTTTTGGTGGGTTTTAACCCTTTTTGTGACGCATTTTGGAGCTAAAATTGGCAAAAATTCGTCTTCCCATGGAGCGGTCCGGCTATGGTAGCCTTCTTAGGGAGTAGGATAGTGACAATTTGTGACCCCAACATCTATTTTGGATGCCAAGAATGTCAGGCGCAAATGCGCCTTCATTCGACAATGTTATTGCTATTTTTGGGTGGGTTTTGACCCGTTTTGTGATGTCATTTGGGGATGAAATTCTCAAAAATCCGTCTTCCCATGGAGCGGTCCAGCTATAGTAGCCTTCTTAGGGAGTAGGATAGTGAGGATTTGTGACCCCGACATCTGTTTTGCATGCCTGGAATGTCAAGTGCAAAAGCACTCTCATTGGACAATTTTATTGCTCTTTTTTGTGCATTTTTTGTTATTTTTGAAATTTTTGCTCTGTATTCATCCCTGGGTGGGATGAATTCCTATTTAGTATTCATCCCAGGGAGGGACGAGTGCTAACAGAGTGCTCATCCTAGGGGGGAACGAATACAAGCTCAAAAAGCCTTTTTAAAGGCCAAAACTGAGTTTTGGGCTCATTTGCATTTGTTTTTCTTGGCGATTTGGAGCTCTGAGGAGGAGGTCAATTCTATGAAGCGAAGCGCTGCGGAATTTTTCTTGTGACCATGAGTGCACACACCGGATCGAGCGGCGGAGCCGAAGCGCTACCAGTGAGTGCCCTTCCTCTTTATTGTTTTGTATTGCTATTGAAAACCGCAAGTTGGTTATTTTTTGTGTTTTTGTTTATTTTGTTGATTACGGTTAAAAATGAAACCCTAGTCTCTCAAAATTATCACTTAGTTTAAAACTTAGGATAACTCTAGTCAACAAAGATCAGAAGTTAGTTTAAAACTTAGCTAAAAAACTTAGTTTATAACTTAAAATCTCGCTGAACCGGAATTGAACCAAAGTCAAAACGTAGGTGAAAAACGTAGGGTAAAACTGAACGTAAAACGTAGCTCAACCCTAGTTAGTTATTGTTTTTGTGTTTTTAATTTTTCAGTGCAAAGTTAAAAACCCTAGGTCTAAAAATTATTTTTGAATATTTTTGTTTGTTTTTTGAAGGAGTCGTTAGAGTTAAAAACCCTAAAACGACCAATTATTATTTTTTTTTTATCTTAAATTAAAAACCTAAACACAAATGATTCTTTTTTTGTAATTTTTTGTTGTTAATTTAATCGTTAGAATTAAAAACCCTAAATCGACAAATTAATTTTGAATATTTGTTTTTTTTTTTTACATTTTGTCATTTGTATATTCATGTTAGATTGTACATTTTTTATTGTTTTAATATTTTTATGTTGTTTTCTTTTGTAGGTGGTGAAGAGCCGATATCGGGTACCTACTATGTTTATTGAAGCACGTGCAACACTGACTTTGGCTGACTGGGATTGGCTTGACGCCCTTGGGCTCAAGCAAGTGACTCGGCTGGAGCTAGTGGTCGGGGATCGAGCCTATCTGATGGCCCTGATCAATCTATGGGATCCCCGGACCAACACCTTCCATATCCCAATAGGGGAGATGATGGTGACCTTGGAGGATATCTATCGGATTCTTTGAATTCCAATAGACGGACTGCCGATCCGAACGACGTCAGGAGATCGGAGGACAGAAGATCGATACGCTATTTTGGGCATGGGGAGGAGTTGGGTGTGGAGAGCCCAGTGGAGAGGGCGGAGATCGACTTCCAGATGGGTGGCATACTAGTTCGATGGTGGTTAGAGAAGGGTGTGTTGGGAGTGAGGCACGCATTACTCATGGGCCTCATTTCCAACATGCTGCTTCCTGACTCGTCGGGTGCGAGGTTCCCATGGAACCTGCTAGAGGTGGTGTTCAGGCTGGTGGAGTGTCCGACAGACACACCGATGATTATGAGATGGGGACAGACTCTGCTAGCACAGCTCTATGATGAGTTGTACGAGGTCCGCTGCTGAAAGCGGAAGGGGATCAGTTGCAGCTACTTGTTGCAGTGTTGGGCTTGGCAGCACATAGCAGTGGAGAGGCCTACGGGGCTGCCCTGGATGACTCGAGCAGAGATGGCAGACCGAGAGATCGGATATGGGGTACTATGGTGGAGGTCGGAGGAGCAGGGTCAGAGTCGATGATGGGCAGGTGTCGTAGGGCACTATGCTGATGCCTTCGCTCGGCTTACTCCAGGGGAGGTGTTCTGGCACCCCTACCGGGACTGTCCAGCCTGGCCTGAGGCTGGAGAGTGGCTCCGATGGGTACGGAGGGAGCGATGGCTGATTGGGAGGCATGGGACTGAGCAGGAGTTGTTCCCATATGGTCGGGTTACATGATAGTTTGGGGTGCACCAGGGGATGCCTGGTGAGCCCATGGTCTATCGACGCCGGGGGATGAGAGGACTCTAGACCGGCCAGTCATTGCGCCACTTGGCGAGGATTCAGATACGGCTATTGACATCCCAGATGTGGATGACATTGGAGTTACTGTCGAGTATGAGCAGTGGTGGACCTTGCGATAGTGGCGAGGCGAGGGGCCTCTAGGTGGGGCAGAGGCAGCAGCAGGGGATGAGGGTGCAGAGGCACCAGATGAGGATTGGGGTGCTCCGTGGGATGATGCAGAGATGGTGGAGGTTGAGGATGTGGGAGGGGATTATGGGGTTCCGGACCAGCCGGAGATGCGGGACGTCCCGAAGCAGTGGGAGCTAGAGCAGGCTGCTATCCCGGATTCGTCGAGGCCTCAGGTAGTGTCGGAGGACATGGAGGCAAGGGACATGAGAATGCATGATTGATGGGGCTACTATGGAGGCGATATGGGGAGCTAGGAGAGGCTTTGCAGGAGAGATATCTCCTATGGACTCAGCTGGTGGAGCGGGAGAATGCATGGGCTACGTCCCACCGATAGGAGGGGGATACCGATGTTGCACGAGAGAGGGATCTACTACGGATGCAGCTAGCATAGCGCGATGACGTAGTAGCTTACTACCATCGATGAGAGGTAGAGTGGGATCCGAGAGTCAGATTGGCATCGGTGGGAGGTAGATTGGCATCGACATCGGATGGATATGGAGGGAGAGATCATCCACCTTGGTGGGCGGTTACCTGAGCCTCCTGGAGGGTGTTCTTTACGGTGGATGAGAGACAACGATACTGAGTAGTCAACATCGTCCCATCGTCGATGGCTAGATGAGGGGGGCACTAGTAGGCATGATGTAGGGGCGAGCAGCAGTCACCCTGAGAGGTCCCATAGGACCCACACCATGGGGGGTAGTTCCCGTCGCACCGATCCTACATGATCATGGTGGCCGACGCCCTAGGCTTGGGGGTTTTTGAGTTTTTGGTTGTTGTTGTGGGGTCAGAGGACCGGTTCATTGTAGCCTATGAGCATTTTGTTGATGATATATATACAGATGATTCTTTTTTTTTGGTTTTTATAAACTTTTCATGATGTGTCTGTCTGTTTATGCACATTGATTTATAATGATGGATGCAAATGGGATTATGATTGCGATGTTGCTAATTTATATGATGTATGCATATGGAATGAATGAAATGATGTGTTGATAACTTGTCGATGGCACCATAGATTGTACAAGATTTTACTGGCTTGTTGTACTTATGGGATGACTTTGTGGAATGACGTTGCATGTGAAAACTTGTTTTTGTATTTTGCATTTTTTTTTGATGGTGATGTATGGAATGAAATGGACCAGTTGTTTTTAAAATGTAGTTAAGCTTTTCTGAGATTCAGATATTTTAACTAACTAGCCAAGACTGTACATTTATCTCGCAAGACTTTTGAACAAGGTATAAATCCGACTTGGAGGTTAACCAAGTTATTTCACATCCCTGTGTGTGCAATTGAGTTCGTTTATGTGGTATTTGTCAGGATACCGCCAGTGCCAGATAGGCTATCAACCAAACCTGTACTGAGGATCACCTAACTAGCTCCACTAACTCCATTGTTGTATTTAGCAAGATTAATCCATGGGACAATCTAAGGTACCATAAGCTAGCTCATCCACATGCAAACATTGGTCTGCTCACACGCAAAGCTAATGTGACAGACATATCGTCATGCGGGTAGGATACCGCCATTGCCAGGTAGGTTGTCCACCAAACCTGTAATGAGGATCACCTAGATGGTTTTCGAATACTGAGAATTCCAGGGATTCAAGTTCAGGATTTTTATTGGCTCAATGGTTTAGGATATTTGCTCGTATACAAAGTGATGAAAATCACTATTTATTTTGTTCTTTTTTTTTTTTTTTTGAGCAAGGATTTTGAATAGTGGTGATAACCACTGTTATTTGATTTGGCTTTTGAGCTTTGTAATAACATTGATCCTTTTAGGCCTTGGGGATGACTACCCATCCTTGGCAGGGACGTGTAGTACGAATCCTTACGACTTTGGGAACCAAAGGGTAGTATGGAGATTATGAAGTAAGGGTATTGATCTTTTAGGCCTTGGGGATGACTACCCATCCTTGGCAGGGACGTGTAGTACGAATCCTTACGACTTGAGAGACCAAAGGTGATTGTGATGATGGTTTTTTTGAATGGTCATTGATCCTTTTATGCCTTGGGGATGACTACCCATCCTTGGCAGGGACGTGTAGTACGAATCCTTACAACCTTAGGAACCAATGGTGATTTTTGAATTTTTGTTAGTGATGAAAACCATTGTTGATTAGAAGGAATGGATGGGGAAGAGCTTGTCCTTTTGTCAATTCTCAGCATTCTTGAACCATTCGCACAGGGGGATGAACAGGCTAATCTTTCATCGATGGTACCCTAGACTGCTTTGTAGGTTTCTCTTGCGTTCACACAACTTAGGAATTATTTTATGTGTGTAAATTTGTGTAGGGATATTACATAACGAGGCGTGACCCAAGTAAAACTTTCCTATGTAAAATCTGTTTGACTTTGTACAATTTTTGGCTAGAAAGTTAAAGACAGTTGAATGACGAAAACCCTAAATACATTAGGAGACAAATCGACTTTGCTAAAAATAGGGATGGTGTGATGCGGGATGTATGCATTGATAAAATTGATTTGATGTGAAAAATGATGGGATTGCCAAGTAATGACAGTCTATGGTGCTTTTGACTTGTATAACCAACAAATATGCAATGTATGAATGTGATGCCTAATGCAACCTATATTTTTGTATTTTTGATGTTTTATGAGTATGCATGGAATGGAGATGCAATTTTTTTGTTATTTTTGATGATTTTATTGTTTTTGTTTATTTTTGAATATTTGTTTTGACCAAGCGGTTATGGTAACCCTTGGAGCTTTTGGTTTGACCAAAGGGTTTATGGATACCTTTGGGGCATTTTGGGGTTGACCAAGCGATTATGGGAATCCTTGGAGCTTTTGGTTTGACCAAAGGGTTTATAGACACCTTTGGGGCATTTTGGGATTGACCAAGCGATTGTGGAAATCCTTGGAGCTTTTGGTTGGACTATGGCTCTCTAAATGTAGAATGGCCTCAAATGAATGATGTTCAAGGGTTCGAGCTCCTTGATTCCTTCAAGAGAGGCAAGCCGGTAAGTTCCAGGTCCTATTCGACTATCAATCACATAAGGACCTAACCAGTTTGCTGCAAACTTGTCCCTCAGATGGGACGATAAATTAGAATTCTGTTGGTTTTCTTTTAAGACCAAATCTCCAACCTAAAAATCCCTTAAGTGAACCTTCATGTTATATGCTCTCTTAAGTCGCTCTTGATAGATACGCAAATGCTCGAGAGCATTAACGCGTCATTCATCAAGCAACGTAAGTTGATCTAACCGGGCCTATCACGCAGTGTCATCATCGATGAACTCTTGCATTGATATGCGCAGGGAAGGGATTTCCAACTCAAGAGGCATGACAGCCTCGGAGCCATACACCAACGAAAATGGAGTTGCCCCAGTGGGCGTCCGAATGCTAGTGCGATAAGCCCATAGGGCAAGCGGGATCTGAATGTGCCAATCCTTATGATTATCTATGATAGTATTTTTGAGGATGGCGATGAGCATTTTATTAGACGCCTCTGCTTGCCCATTTGCCTGCGGATAATAGGGTGTTGAAAAACTATGCTGAATTTTGTACTTTGTGGTCAAAGCATGCACGTCTTTGTTCTTGAAGGGTGTCCCATTATCCGAGAGGATCTTGGATGGAATACCAAAATGACAAATGATATTATGCAAAATAAACTCCGCAATGCGGGGTCCAGTCGTAGAGGTTAACGGAATTGCTTCCACCCACTTGGTAAAATACTCTGTGGCTATAATGATAAATGTGTGATGACCCGACGATGCAGGGGAGATCTTTTCGATTAGATCAAAGCCCCACTACGAAAAAGGCCAAGCCGATTGGATCGGTTGCAAGGCCTGAGAAGGTACGTGTGTCAAATTGGCATGATGTTGACACTTCACGCACTTCTTCACATATGCGCAACAATCTCGCTCTAAAGATGGCCAATAATAACCCATGCGGAGAATGCGCTTTGCGATGGCCATACCGCTGAAGTGGCCACCACATGTACCATCATGGGCTTGGGTGATCGCCCAAGCGGACTCTTGTTGGTCCAAGCAACAGAGGAGGATTCCTTCATAGCTCCGACGATACAAAATGTCTCCTAGCAAGACATGTTTTGCCGCTTTCTGTTTGAATGATCTTTTCATGGCTTGTGTCAATCCAAGTGGGAGAGTACCTAGCTTGAGGTAATCCCTTAGGGGTGTGTACCAATCCTGCTGATCAGAAACCTCGATGGTATGAACAGCCAATCCCTCTTGAAGTTCATCTCGAGCAAAAGTTGAGCAGGAAAGAACTTGTAAAAATAGCGTTGTATTGCTATTAAGAGGGGTAGGGGAGAACAAGGACCCCCAGTTGGCTTGAGTCAAACAATATTGGATTCGAGAAAACCTATCCGTAGATGGTTCAATCTGGATCAAGTGGATTCCTGGCGTGAGGTCAGAGCTTGCACGCTCCATCGTGGGTTGCGATAATGTCTTGACCTGAATGGTTGTCATCTCACCGGAAGGGTCTTGCGGGATTAGTGACCCCAAGGAGGCCATAGTATCCGCAAAATGATTCGATGATCGAGGGAGTGCCTCGATGTCATACCATTCAAGTTGTGCCAGGAATTTGTCCACAAGGGCTTTATAGGCCTGCAAAACTGGGCATTTACATTGGAATATCCCCTTAACTTGATTGACAATTAACAACGAATCACCAAAGATGTTCAATCATTTAATGTTCATGGTGATGGTTGTCTGAAGACCTATGAGCAAGGCTTCATATTCTGCATTGTTATTGGTGCACGAGAAGTCTAATTTAAATGACAGAGGCATTGGAGCCCCTTGTGGAGTGAAGAATACAATTCCCATGCCACCTCCTTGCTCACACTTAGAACCATCAGAATCTGGCGATTCTAAAACATGGAAGACCCCATCATCAGGTAGTTCGAAGGTCAGAGGCTGATCGTCTTCAAGAGGAGCCTCTGCCAGTTGATCGGTGATGACTTGACCTTTTATGGATTTCTGTCCAATGAATTCTATGTCAAACTCCATCAACAACATGATCCATTTCGCCATGCGGCTACTATGATAAGTATGACTCATCATGTATCGCAATGGATTCTCCTTAGACACAACATACGTCTTGTTGCTCAGCATGTAATGGCATAGCTTCTTGGTAGCAAACACCACTGCCAAGCAGAGCTTCTCGACATATGCATAGTTAAGTTCATAACTGACCAGGGTGCGGCTAAGATAGTAAGTAGCCTGTTCTTTGTGCAATTCATTATGTTGGGACAGCATGGCGCCCAGTGCCACCTCAGTAGCTGAGATGTATAAGTAGAATGACACTCCTGGTCTAGGTGGTGCCAATACTGGTGGCGAAGCCAAGTACTATTTAATATCATCAAAGGCTGATTGGCACTCGTCATCCCAATGGAATGCTACCCCCTTGTGCAATAATTTATTCATGGGTCGGCACTTGTCAGATAACTGTGCTATGAAGCGTTTGATCGACGCAACCTTTCCCTGTAGACTTCTGAGCTGCTTGATGGTAGTTGGGGGAAGCATTTCAAGGATTGCCTTGACTTTGTTGGGATCCACCTCGATTCCTCATTTGGAGACTATGAAACCCAAGAGCTTTCCAGATGTGATGCCAAAGATGCACTTCTTGGGGTTTAGTCTGACTTTATGCTCAATGAGGCGATCAAGTATCTTGCGTAAGTCATCGAGATGATTGGGGCACAAAAGAGATTTGGCCAACAAATCATCCATGTAATCTTCCAAAGTTTTGTGCATGTAATCATGGAAGATGTACGTCATGGCACGTTGGTAGGTGGCGCCAGCATTTTTAAGGCCAAAAGGCATGACCTTATAACAAAATGTCCCCCAAGGCATTGTGAATGCCATTTTTAGTTGGTCCTCGAGATTGATACGAATCTGATTGTATCCTGAGAAACCATCCATGAGGGAAAGCATTTCATGGCCCACTGTAGCATCTACCAATGCGTCGATGCTAGGCAAGGGGAAATCATCCTTAGGACTCGCTTTGTTTAGATCTCAAAAATCGGTGCATATGTGAATCCTCCCATCGGGCTTCTTGACGGGTACCATGTTAGACAACCATGGTGGATAATCCATGCAGATGACAAACTGTGCATCCAACAACTTTTGCAATTCATCTTTTACCATTAAGGCCACTGTTGGGTGCATCTTGCATAGTTTTTGCTTTACTGGCTTGATTGTCGGATCCAACGTTAAATTATGCATGACTAGCTGCGGGTCTAGCCCCGACATGTCTTTGTATGACCATGCAAAAACCTCCTTCTTCTCCTTGAGAAGGGCAATGTAATCGGCTTGCTCTTCGGGGAGAGACTTACCCCCGACTTGAGAATCCATGGATTCATTGGATCTGTGCCGATGTCTACGTCAGTCATTGCCTCGACCGACATGTGGGATCCGTCCTCCAACTGGTGTGGAGTTGGGATCAGATGGATATCATTTGCTGAATTAAGATCATCGTTAGGAACGTCAGGTTCCTCTTCAGCATGGAAGACATCCTGAGTCTATCCTGGAGTGAAATGAAACATCCCACCGCAAGGCCAGTACTCTGATGGGGAGGGTGGTGTGTCAGCGCGATCCCAATCTATAGCCTCTATGTCTAGATGCAATGACCGTGTTGGGTCGGCTGGATCATGGATGGGGGCGGTCAAGTCAATGGAGATCATGTTGATGAAATGATTGTAACCTCCATTACCGTAGGTGTGATAACTATGACATTCTGGATGTTCTTGATGCTTTGGATCTGGCTCTGTAGGCACTGGTACAAAGGGATCAGCCCTATGCATGGACATGCAGATAGGGTCTACCCTAGGCACTGATGGTTTGATAGGGTCTCCAGGCGGAAGATGCTCTCTATGTACCTAGAGTGGCGGGTGTAGTAATTGCTATAACTACGTCGGGTTGAGGTGCCACCTATGTCTTGGACCTATGTGTAAGTGTTCAAACATGTCATCTATGTCTAAGGGATACTGTTGTTGCATTTGTCGCATGTGGTTGAGATAGGCCATCTCGATTTCATCTTCATAATCACTATCAGAGATCCAAAGGCCTTCATTTGCTACAACAATGGTTTGCGACAGATGAAGCTCATCTTGTTCGAGCAAATTAATATGGTCCCATTGAGGTTGTTCCGCTCTCTACGGGGGGACCTGATTTTCTTGAGGTGGCCTATGCTCAATTGGATCATCCAATGGGAACATGGTCAAGAAGCTTTCTTGATAATCATCCATGGGAAGCATGTGGGAATGATTGCTTCCTGACTCAAGAGGATCCCAAGGTGCTACCTCGTACTCCAACTCATCATCCGAAGACCCTTCTTGGTCTTGTTCATACCCTTCATGGAGGTGAGTCCTTGAATTGTCTCCCATTGTGACCGAAGGGAAAGGGTTGTTGAGGTCAACAAGGTTGTTTGTGTGTAATGGGAAATAATCCCCCAATGTATAAGTTGTATTTGGATTGGCATATGGATCTGATGCCAACCCATCCTTGTTGCCTATCCCTAGGCCTTGCATGTTTTTGACCAAGATGTCGAGGGGCAAAGGGTGATTAAACCCTACTCCTGACTTGTCATAAGGCATTTGGTATCTTGGTTGGCACAAAACATGCACTCCTTGTTCATACCTGCCCAACCCATATCCATGCCAATTGCATTGGCTAAGATATCTCAATGCGAAGTCTGGGTTAGACAGATAATTGACATCCTCAACAAAGGGCTCTTCATCTTCCTCTTCTTGTAGGGAAGGTTCAACGCCATTATCCAGGCCCCCATAAATAAAGTTTGTCTGATTAGGTGGGTAGCCTAAAGGAACCACAGAGCCTATGGGGAGTCGAGGTCTCCCCATGTCTTGCATGGACTCAATTGTGGGCGTTGCTATAATGTTTTGCACTAGATACTCCCCCAATCCTGTGTTGGCCATCTCAACTATGATTGTTGGCATTTGAGGGGGAGCGAATGGAAGTTCTCCCTGAGTCCACTCCATGTGGGGTGAACTAGGTGTCTCGACTTCCATTCTACTAGGCTTCTCTTCTATCGAGATGTTGGAGACTAAGGGTGGTTCCTCTTCCAGGGGCTTCTTTCCCTTGTCCTTTGGTGTGGCCACCGTAGGTGGCATCATTGTGGGAGGACCAGATGAAGAAGATGGACCCGCCTGGGAATTTGATTGCCTTGGTAATGGAGATTCCTATGTAATCGGACCCTTTTTAGATGGATTTAACTAAAAATCCAAATGCGTTGACGGAAGGGTCGACTGTGGCATTAGTTGCACTGAATTGCAGTATTTGAAAGGCTCTAAATCTGTGGGGACCACATGTACCTGTCCTTCAAATGTATACTTCAAGCATTGATGAGCAATTGAAGGGACACACTTCATGTCCCGGATCCAAGGTCGCCCTAACAAGATATTGTAAGCCATCTCACCTTCTAAAATGTGGCACAATGTATGAATGGTCTTTTGTCCCACTTGTATGGGTAGGACAATTGTGCCAACTATCGAGCATATCGCATCATTGAATGCTCGAAGAGTATAAGTGGAAGGTACGATGTGAGAGGCCGGCAACTTCAAATGTTTTAATGCGGCGGTTGTAATAATGTTACTGGATGAACCAGTGTCTACCAACACCCGCTTATACGGAATCCCGTTGACCCACGCAATAACGTGCAGGGGTGGATCCGCCACATCACCAACCACCGATTTTAATTCATCTTCTCTAAAGGTGATGACTGGTTTCGTACATTGTTTCACATGGCCCACGAAGTTGTTGAAAGAATTTGCTTCATGGGGATGCAGCTCAATTGCCTTTAATATCTCCATGAGAGCCTCCCGATGGGGCGTTGATTGTTGAATAAGCTCATATATGGAGAGCCTAGCCGACGTGGTCCTTAGACTTTGAGTAAGTCTAGTTCGAATCATGGCCACTGGTCTAGGCAGGGGAAGCTGTGTAGGGTTCGGTTGAGGTTGTGACGTTGATGGAACTTCTCTTGTGGCTGCCGTGGGGGCAGCTCCTGGGTATCTCTTGTTCCTTGTCACTATGCTTATCATCCCCACATACCCCTCCATGGGGCAATTTTGTTGCACCTCATTGACGTGAAGAGGTTTTGCTTGTGCATCATGTGCGGGCAAAGGGTCTCTAAAAATGCCCATTTGTTGGTTGTTGGGCGCTATGGGGTTATCCACTGCCAATGTATTATTGTCAATGAGGTCTTGCACCAAACCTTTGAACTTCCAACAAGCGTTAAGGTCATGTCCCTTTCATCTGTGGAACCTACAGTACAAGTCCTCCCTGTACCCCTTAGGCTTTGGCGCATTAGGATCTATCGTTTGAATCTCTGGAAGATTAATCAAGTTTGCCATTGACAAACGGTCAAACAAGGAGTCCCTGGACTCTGTGTATGGTGTAAATTGCCGCCTAGGGCGATGTTGCTGAGTTTGTTCCTGCTTTTGGTTTTCTCTATCATAATTGTTTGGAGGCACCGCCTGATAGTTAGCCTTCTAAGGCTGTGTTGCTTGGGCAGGCTTAGGGGCGTTGATAGCAACTTGATTGACCGCGATGGGTTTCTGTTGCGTAGTCCCTATTTTAGTGCTCTTATTCCATTCTTTTTTCTTAGGCTTGGCAATTTTGCCATCCTGTATCTTGATCTCTTCGATGATTCTAGCTTGCGCCAGAGCTTCTTCTAAAGTGGCATATTGTTGTAGCTGCAATAGCATAGAGATCGATCGCAAACAACTCTTTGCGAACATTTGAGTTAGGTCAGACATAGGAGGGAGATAGGGTAGCTTTGAAAGCAATGTCCTCCATCGGTTCCCATATGCCACCATAGATTCCTCCTCATACTGCTTGAGGCTAGCTAGATCGCTTAGTGATGCCTTTTTCTTTGTGTTGAAGGCGAAACATTCTAGGAACGCGTCCACTAGCTGATCCAAGTTGCAGATGCTATGCTTCGGTAGTTGAGTAAACCAATCCGAGGTAGGGCCTACGAATGTGGTTATAAATGTTCTTAATAGCAAAGCATCATTGTCCTGAATGCCAAAGCATTGGCTCAAGAATCGAGTCACATGCTCTTGGGCATCTTCCTCCCCTCTAAAGAGTGCCAACTAGGGCAGCTTAAAATGTTTGGGGTATGGAGGTGCCAACACTGATGGATGCACAGGATGACTACGGAGTTGGCGTAAAGTAGGCTTTTGGGGCCCAGAAGTCTTGAGCTCCATAGTCTCTAAGCGTTCTAACAACACTTTGTATGCATCGGAGGACTTGATCTCCTCCTCCTTGGTTTGCTCCCGCTGTGGGTTGTGGGGAACTTGAGGCCTTTGGAGGGATAGCTGGGTAGCACCCCTTATGCCTTGATAGGGCATTTCAGCCCGCTCTTCTTCTTGTTCATAATCCTCATAAGCTTCTTGAGGAGTGTCTAGCCTAGGCCTGTAAACATTGATGGGTGCCCGCGGAGGGTGCCCATCATAGTTTCTAGGAGTGGCCTCCCGCTCAGGTCTAGGAGGTCTTAGAGGCAGTGTTTGATGAGGTCACGGAGACCTGTCTCGCACTAAGGGGTTGTGCCTCTCATACATCTCAGATTTATGTGCGCGAGGTGTTGGGACCTTCTCAGGCACATTGTTGTGAAGCAATTCAGCTATCTGACATTGAATGCGCTCTTGGTTAAGGTGACATAAATGTTCTAATTGTTGTTGGTCTTGCCTGAGCCGCATGATTTGCGCTTGGCGGGCGGCTAGTTTGGCAAATGCCAAGTCAATTTGTTCCATCGTCTCTTGTTTAGGAGGCCTAGATGCCTCTCCTACATGTCTTTCTTGGTCATGGTGATCTGAGACCCCTATGGGTTGCTTCCCTCTATCGAGGTTAGCGACATTCACTTGAGGCTCTGGCCTCAATGAGTGATCCTGATACATTGCGGGTGCGGACGTGCATCATTCCTACGTTGTGTACTACTCTTGAGGAACGTAGTGATCTTCCTCACACTCTCTGTTATATGCATAAAAGGTGCGGGCAGAATTGTCTTGCCCTGTCTGGAAAGCCTGATACTCTGGATATGGTCTAGTGTTTCGACGATTAATCAGGGGTAAATTAGGAGTAACAAAATCATATGGTTCCTCCTTGTGGACCCTTTGTTGTTCAAGCACTTCATCACTAGGTCACCCATAATGAATTTCCAAGGGGGCCTCCTATCTAAGTTGAGTTCTACATGTAGGTTTTCTTCTTGAAAGGATCTTTGCTTGAGTGGGGGTACCCCTTAAGGAGGTGTCTCTATGTTGAGTGGGTGTGCCCCTCAAGGGGGTGCCTCTATAGTCTTGTTCGGTGATGGCATGATGGGGACTAACTTGTGTATCCTGCCGCCAAGGCGGGATGACCAAGTCCTCAAGACTATATCGGAGGTGACTTGTCCCCCTTGGTGCACTCTCTGCAGCTTCTGCCCGTGATCGGGCTTGGCTACGGGTGTACACCATGGTGATGTTTACCTAAAAATGCGTAGATTCTTTTTTTGGATTTTTCTTTTTATGATTTTTTTGATACACTAAACAGAAAATAGCATACACACACAAGCAATGATTATCTCTTTTAAAGATTAAAAGTGTGCCCTAAATCTGGTTTAGTGTGTTTTGTTGTTTGTTTTTGAAAGATTTTTGTGAAAACCATTTAAATGCAATTATGAAGGCTCTTATGACTCCCAAAATGGTCGCCCCTTCAATATACCATTGTCGGACCGATATACCAACCTCTCTATATACCCGCCCTTACGTGAGGGAGACTATAGGTACGTGAGAGCAGATGATACGTGGAACATAGGCGGTACGGAAGGGGAATCGCTCTGTTTATGACACCTACCATAGAAGACTTATCCTCATGTGTTGGGAATCACCCCAAGCTACACTTGGTCAGCTTTCATCAGGATTTACGTCTAGCAACAGTCACGATCGGGGTTATGGATGCAATATCTCAAGCCAAGGTGATGATGAAATCCACCGTTGGTCTTGCTCAAGGGTTGGGGTTTTACGACCAACTCCTTGTGTTTAAAATACCACGTGGTGTGTGGGGTTCTTTTTAAGTTGCAAAATTGAAACAAGCAAGCCTCTAAACTCTCCTATGCAAGCAAAAATCAGAGAATAGAAAACAGAAAATTGACAAAGGGTGTTTAAAACCCCTACCTCTTCTCTGCCTAAATCGGATGTCTCTGAATTTCTTCTTGAAATAGTCTAGCATTTGAAAACTTGGTACCTGCAAGCAACAAAACAAGCAACTTTAATCAGAAATTTAATCTTTAAAATCAAAGGACACAGGTCCCACCGTGATCGCCATTGAAAGCACGAGGATACGAAAACAAAAAGGAATATGCCACAAGAAAGAACAAGAAAGGACATATGCAAATTGACACAAGATAAAAGCAATATGAAATATCGTAATCTCTTTATTGATACGCTTTTCAAAATGTGTTACAATACGTCTCCTTCCTTTTTAGGGGATAGGAGCGTCAAATGTGTTTCTTGTCACAACATCCATGGATCACAATCCTTCTTCCGCGTGCCCACATGTAAGATGGGCGGACCAAAACGTCACCGCCGCTTGCGTATATGATTCTTTGCTCTTTCCTGCTCCTCTGCTTTCAGAAACCTACATTCAAAGAAACAGAAAATATTAGTAGCACCTGCGGACAGAATGAAGCATGTATTTCCCAAGGCCTATTGTCAGTAAATGCATGAAAATATTAAAACGATAATGAAATGACCTCAGATCGACCTAAAAATTTCATAGTAGCATAAATATATTAACAGAAGACCACTGCAAAAAGAACAGTCTAGAAATTCCTCACAGATTTGTATTCGCTCCAGGGTGGGACGAATAGACCTGCAATAACCTGTCAGAAAGCACCCTCTTCAATGTCCTATCCTGGAAGCTCCAAATGACCTACAAACTTGGGGTTAGCTAATTGGGGGTGTTTTGGGAAGACCCAGAAGGTCATATTTCTCCAATTTTTCTCCTATCACCCAGATTTTTCTGGTGCCATCTGCAAGTTAGTAAAGGCGGGAAATAACAAAAACCTGATCAAAATTGCTCCAAATGAAATGAAATTTGAACTGTAACCTATTTAACCTATCTAGAATCAAATGCAAAAGAAAAAATAGAGAAATATATCACATATTTCTATTCATCCCGGGGTGGGGCAAATTTTACTGTGACAGATTGGGGAGCGCCCGGGGGCAGGACGCCCACCGTTTGAGGCACTGTTTCGGCACCAATCCACTTGGGATGGGTCCAAAACTGGTTATGGGGTGTTTTCGACAAATTTTGGGAATTTTTGTGGCCAAAAATCGGGTTTTGGGTCCGGATTCGCGCTTCTAATAGTCGCCCAATAACCTCCCTTTCGAATGAGAGATTAAGGATGTAAAAGCACAAATCGCAAGTAGGTATGTAAATTGGCAGCACTTCGTTGCTCAAATGCTCCTTCTCTCTATCCTTTTTGGGTGGGAAAACTCCCCAATTTATAGACCTTAGGGTCTCCTTGTTTGAATTGCGCATGCGAGGGCGCCACTTGAGTTAACTGTCCTATTTTCAGAGAAAAGCTAACTCCCTGATTAAAAATCTTCTTGCATGAGGTTTCTAAAATAAAGACACTCATCACTGAAGTCTCTCTTCTTGAATAAAAGCTATTCCTCACAATTGCATGGCCTGAAGCCTCAGTTAACTGGCGGAGTTGCCGAGGTTTGACTTTTTTTGCCAGTCAAACCTTCTATTCGCCTCACCCTGGGGCGAATGCTGCTATTCGTCCCTGGGTGGGACGAATGCCAGTTTGTATTCATCCCGGGGTGGGACGAGCAGAGAGCAAGGTGCCAAAAAGGTGCCAAATTGACCTTTGACCTTCCAAACTGCTTTTGGGAGTGGTTAGGACCATTGTTTGACCTCTGGGGGCTGCCCTAGGGGCTGTTTGTGTCAATGCGATCAGCGCTTGTTGTCACATAATCGGATTGGTGCTGTTTTGGTGTCTACAGTATGACATCAAATAATTCCTTAAAGCCATTTATTTATAAATTATTAATGCCTTCTAAAAGGAATTTCAGATGAAAAGTATATCATATGTGCATATTTCATGCACTCTTATCCTTAGCCCTTGCCACATATGGTAATGAGCCCATGGTTTAGCTCATACCATGGTATTGTAATAGACATATCATACCTATAAATTTACATGTTTATTAAATAATGAATTAAAGGCATTTATTTAGTTCCATACCATATCAACTAGATCCTTTCTCTCATAATTTTGTTATTCTTCAACATCCTAGGGTCTACTACATTTTTATTACATTGAAAATGCACTTGTGATATTTCATCCATGTGGCATGAGCATAGGTGTCTCTCCTAGAAACAAATTGATATGTTTAAGTTTCTTTTGAGTATGAACTAATGACTACAATACTTATAGAATACATAGTCACTGTAGGTTACTTGAAGTTTTGAAACTCTATCTCTCTTTGTTTTTTCTAGTAACTTGTCACAATTCAAAGCTCCTCGTAATTTCAACTACTTATCGCATAATGATGAAGAATTGAGAAAGAGAGGTTATTAATAGATTTTGACATCAACTGTTATTCATTCACATGCATGGTACTTTCATTTTTGTATGGTCAATAGTAATTGTTGTGATCATTTCTAGTCTAGTAGGACTTATTAGTCCAAGTACCTACTCTTGTGATTGAATAATTTTAAATTTACTATCTTAATATCATTAAAATTTATTACCATTCCACCATACAAATGAAACATTCCATCTCATACATTGGAGGCTTGATCAAACAATCTAGAATTTCCTATCCAAGGGTCCCTTTTGGTGTGACATGAAAGGTAGCATGTGTTACCTCTTTGCTACTAAGGTAGACCAGAGAGGCTTGATAAAACAATCTAGAATCAAATGCAAAAGAAAAAATAGAGAAATATATCACATATTTCTATTCATCCCAGGGTGGGGCGAATTTTACTATGACAGATTGGGGAGCGCCCGGGGGCAGGACGCCCACCGTTTGAGGCACTTTTTCAGCACCAATCCACTTGGGATGGGTAAAAAATTGGTTATGGGGTGTTTTTGACAAATTTTGGGAATTTTTGTGGCCAAAAATTAGGTTTTGGGTCCGGATTTGCGCTTCTAATAGTCGCCCAATAACCTCCCTTTCGAATGAGAGATTAAGGATGTAAAAGCACAAATCGTAAATAGGTATGTAAATTGGCAGAACTTCATTTCTCAAATGCTCCTTCTCTATATATCCTTTGGGTGGGAAAAATCCCCAATTTATAGACCTTAGGGTCTCCTTGTTTGAATTGCGCATGCGAGGGCGCCACTTGAGTTAACTATCCTATTTTCAGAGAAAAGTTAACTCCCTGATTAAAAATATTCTTGCATGAGGTTTCTAAAATAAAGACCCTCATCACTGAAGTATCTCTTCTTGAATAAAATCTATTCCTCACAATTGCATGGCCTGAAGCCTCAGTTAACTGGAAGAGTTTCCGAGGTTTGACTTTTTTTCCAGTCAAACCTTCTATTCGCATCACCCTAGGGCGAATGCTAATATTCATCCTTGGGTGGGACGAATGCCAGTTTGTATTCATCTCGGGGTGGGACGAGCAAAAAGCAAGGTGCCAAAAAGGTGCCAAATTGACCTTTGACCTTCCAAAATGCTTTTGGGTGTGGTTAGGACCATTGTTTGACCTTTGGGGGCTGCCTTAGGGGTTGTTTCTGTCAATGCGATCAGCGTTCGTTGTCACGTAATCAGATTGGTGTTGTTTTGGTGTCTACAGTATGACATCAAATAATTCCTTAAAGCCATTTATTTATAAATTATTAATTCCTTCTAAAAGGAATTTCACATGAAAAGTATATCATATGTGCATATTTCATGCACTCTTACCCTTATCCCTTGCCACATATGGTAATGAGCCCATGGTTTAGTTCATACCATGGTATTGTAATAGACATATCATACCTATAAATTTACATGTTTATTAAAAAATGAATTAAAGGCATTTATTTAGTTCCATACCATATCAACTAGATCCTTTCTCTCATAATTTTGTTATTCTTCAACATCCTAGGGTCTACTACATTTTTATTACATTGAAAATGCACTTGTGATATTTCATCCATGTGGCCTAAGCATAGGTGTCTCTCCTAGAAACAAATTGATATGTTTATGTTTCTTTTGAGTATGAACTAATGACTACAATACTTATAGAATACATAGTCACTGTAGGTTACTTGAAGTTTTGAAACTCTATCTCTCTTTGTTTTTTCTAGTAACTTATCACAATTCAAAGCTCCTCATAATTTCAACTACTTATCGCATAATGAGGAAGAATTGAGAAAGGGAGGTTATTAATAGATTTTGACATCAACTGTTATTCATTCACATGCATGGTACTTTCATTTTTGTATGGTCAATAGTAATTTTTGTGATCATTTCTAGTCTAGTAGGACTTATTAGTCCAAGTACCTACTCTTGTGATTGAATAATTTTAAATTTACTATCTTAATATCATCAAAATTTATTACCATTCCACCATATAAATGAAACATTCCATCTCATACATTGGAGGCTTGATCAAACAATCTAGAATTTCATATCCAAGGGTTCCTTTTGGTGTGACATGAAAGGTAGCATGTGTTACCTCTTTGCTGCTAAGGTAGACCAGAGAGGCTTGATAAAACAATATAGAATCAAATGCAAAAGAAAAAATAGAGAAATATATCACATATTTCTATTCATCCGCAGGTGGGACGAATTTTACTGTGACAGATTGGGGAGCGCCTGGGGGCATGACGCTCACCGTTTGAGGCACTGTTTCGGCACCAATCCACTTGGGATGGGTACAAAATTGGTTATGGGGTGTTTTCGTCAAATTTTGGGAATTTTTGTGGCCAAAAATCAGGTTTTGGGTCCGGATTTGCGCTTCTAATAGTTGCCTAATAACCTCCCTTTCGAATGAGAGATTAAGGATGTAAAAGCACAAATCGTAAATAGGTATGTAAATTGGTAGCACTTCTTTGCTCAAATGCTCCTTCTTTGTATATCCTTTGGGTGGGAAAAATCCCCAATTTATAGACCTTAGGGTCTCCTTATTTGAATTGCGCATGTGAGGGCGCCACTTGAGTTAACTATCCTATTTTCAGAGAAAAGCTAACTCCCTTATTAAAAATATTCTTGCATGAGGTTTCTAAAATAAATACACTCATCACTGAAGTCTCTCTTTTTGAATAAAAGCTATTCCTCACAATTGCATGGCCTGAAGCCTCAATTAAATGGTAGAGTTTTTGAGGTTTGACTTTTTTTTCTAGTCAAACCTTCTATTCGCCTCACCCTGGGGCGAATGCTGATATTCATCCCTGGGTGGGACGAATGCCAGTTTGTATTCATCTCGGGGTGGGACGAGCAAAGAGCAAGGTGCCAAAAAGGTGCCAAATTGAACTTTGACCTTCCAAAATTCTTTTGGGAGTGGTTAGGACCATTGTTTGACCTTTGGGGGCTGCCTTAGGGGTTGTTTGTGTCAATGCAATCAGCGCTTGTTGTCACGTAATCGGATTGGTGTTGTTTTGGTGTCTACAAGTATGACATCAAATAATTCCTTAAAGCCATTTATTTATAAATTATTAATGCCTTCTAAAAGGAATTTCACATGAAAAGTATATCATATGTGCATATTTCATGCACTCTTATCCTTATCCCTTGCCACATATGGTAATGAGCCCATGGTTTAGCTCATACCATGGTATTGTAATAGACATATCATACCTATAAATTTACATGTTTATTAAATAATTAATTAAAGGCATTTATTTAGTTCCATACCATATCAACTAGATCCTTTCTCTCATAATTTTTTTATTCTTCAACATCCTAGGGTCTGCTACATTTTTATTACATTGAAAATGCACTTGTGATATTTCATCCATGTGGCCTGAGCATAGGTGTCTCTCCTAGAAACAAATTTATATGTTTAAGTTTCTTTTGAGTATGAACTAATGACTACAATACTTATAGAATACATAGTCACTGTAGGTTACTTGAAGTTTTGAAACTCTATCTCTCTTTGTTTTTTCTAGTAACTTGTCACAATTCAAAGCTCCTTGTAATTTCAACTACTTATCGCATAATGAGGAAGAATTTAGAAAGGGAGGTTATTAATAGATTTTGACATCAACTGTTATTCATTCACATGCATGGTACTTTCATTTTTGTATGGTCAATAGTAATTGTTGTGATCATTTCTAGTCTAGTAGGACTTATTAGTCCAAGTACCTACTCTTGTGATTGAATAATTTTAAATTTACTATCTTAATATCATTAAAATTTATTACCATTCCACCATACAAATGAAACATTCCATCTCATACATTGGAGGCTTGATCAAACAATCTAGAATTTCCTATCCAAGGGTCCCTTTTGGTGTGACATGAAAGGTAGCATGTGTTACCTCTTTGCTGCTAAGGTAGACCAGAGAGGCTTGATAAAACAATCTAGAATCAAATGCAAAAGAAAAAATAGAGAAATATATCACATATTTCTATTCATCCCAAGGTGGGGCGAATTTTACTGTGACAGATTGGGGAGCGCCCGGGGGCAGGACGCCCACCGTTTGAGGCACTGTTTCGGCACCAATCCACTTGGGATGGGTCCAAAATTGGTTATGGGGTGTTTTTGACAAATTTTGGGAATTTTTGTGGCCAAAAATCAGGTTTTGGGTCCGGATTTGCGCTTCTAATAGTCGCCCAATAACCTCCCTTTCGAATGAGAGATTAAGGATGTAAAAGCACAAATCGCAAATAGGTATGTAAATTGGCAGCACTTCATTGCTCAAATGCTCCTTCTCTGTATATCCTTTGGGTTGGAAAAATCCCCAATTTATAGACCTTAGGGTCTCCTTGTTTGAATTGCGCATGCGAGGGCACCACCTGAGTTAACTATCCTATTTTCAGAGAAAAGCTAACTCCCTAATTAAAAATATTCTTGCATGAGGTTTCTAAAATAAAGACACTCATCACTGAAGTCTCTATTCTTGAATAAAATCTATTCCTCACAATTGCATGGCCTAAAGCCTCAGTTAACTGGCAGAGTTTTCGAGGTTTGAGTTTTTTTTCCAGTAAAACCTTCTATTCGCCTCACCCTGGGGTGAATGCTGATATTCATCCCTGGGTGGGATGAATTCCAGTTTGTATTCATCTCGGGGTGGGATGAGCAAAGAGCAAGGTGCCAAAAAGGTGCCAAATTGACCTTTGACCTTCCAAAATGCTTTTGGGAGTGGTTAGGACCATTGTTTGACCTTTGGGGGCTGCCTTAGGGGTTGTTTGTGTCAATGCGATCAGCGCTTGTTGTCACATAATCGGATTGGTGTTGTTTTGGTGTCTACGGTATGACATCAAATAATTCCTTAAAGCCATTTATTTATAAATTATTAATGCCTTCTAAAATGAATTTCACATGAAAAGTATATCATATGTGCATATTTCATGCACTCTTATCCTTATCCCTTGCCACATATGGTAATGAGCCCATGGTTTAGCTCATACCATGGTATTGTAATAGACATATCATACCTATAAATTTACATTTTTATTAAAAAATGAATTAAAGGCATTTATTTAGTTTCATACCATATCAACTAGATCCTTTCTCTCATAATTTTGTTATTCTTCAACATCCTAGGGTCTACTACATTTTTATTACATTGAAAATGCACTTGTGATATTTCATCCATGTGACCTGAGCATAGGTGTCTCTCCTAGAAACAAATTGATATGTTTAAGTTTCTTTTGAGTATGAACTAATGACTACAATACTTATAGAATACATAGTCACTGTAGGTTACTTGAAGTTTTGAAACTCTATCTCTCTTTGTTTTTTCTAGTAACTTGTCACAATTCAAAGCTCCTCATAATTTCAACTACTTATCGCATAATGAGGAAGAATTGAGAAAGGGAGGTTATTAATAGATTTTGACATCAACTGTTATTCATTCACATGCATGGTACTTTCATTTTTGTATGGTCAATAGTAATTTTTGTGATCATTTCTAGTCTAGTAGGACTTATTAGTCCAAGTACCTACTCTTGTGATTGAATAATTTTAAATTTACTATCTTAATATCATCAAAATTTATTACCATTCCACAATATAAATGAAACATTCCATCTCATACATTGGAGGCTTGATCAAACAATCTAGAATTTCATATCCAAGGGTCCCTTTTGGTGTGACATGAAAGGTAGCATGTGTTACCTCTTTGCTACTAAGGTAGACCAGAGAGGCTTGATAAAACAATATAGAATCAAATGCAAAAGAAAAAATAGAGAAATATATCACATATTTCTATTCATCCCAGGGTGGGACGAATTTTACTGTGACAGATTGGGGAGCGCCTGGGGGCATGACGCTCACCGTTTGAGGCACTGTTTCGGCACAAATCCACTTGGGGTGGGTAAAAAATTGGTTATGGGGTGTTTTCGACAAATTTTGGGAATTTTTGTGGCCAAAAATTAGGTTTTGGGTCCAGATTTGCGCTTCTAATAGTTGCCCAATAACCTCCCTTTCGAATGAGAGATTAAGGATGTAAAAGCACAAATCATAAATATGTATGTAAATTGGCAGCACTTCATTGCTCAAATGCTCCTTCTTTGTATAGCCTTTGGGTGGGAAAAATCCCCAATTTATAAACCTTAGGGTCTCCTTATTTGAATTGCGCATGTGAGGGCGCCACTTGAGTTAACTATCCTATTTTCAGAGAAAAGCTAACTCCCTTATTAAAAATATTCTTGCATGAGGTTTCTAAAATAAATACATTCATCACTGAAGTCTCTCTTCTTGAATAAAAGCTATTCCTCACAATTGCATGGCCTGAAGCCTCGCTTAATCGGGCAGAGTTTCCGAGGTTTGACTTTTTTTCCAATCAAACCTTCTATTCGCCTCACCCTGAGGCGAATGCTGATATTCATCCCTGGGTGGGATGAATGCCAGTTTGTATTCATCTCGGGGTGGGACGAGCAAAGAGCAAGGTGCCAAAAAGGTTCCAAATTGACCTTTGACCTTCAAAAATTCTTTTGGGAGTGGTTAGGACCATTGTTTGACCTTTGGGGGCTGCCTTAGGGGTTGTTTGTGTCAATGCAATCAGCGCTTGTTGTCACGTAATCAGATTGGTGTTGTTTTGGTGTCTACAGTATGACATCAAATAATTCCTTAAAGCCATTTATTTATAAATTATTAATGCCTTCTAAAAGGAATTTCACATGAAAAGTATATCATATGTGCATATTTCATGCACTCTTATCCTTATCCCTTGCCACATATGGTAATGAGCCCATGGTTTAGCTCATACCATGGTATTGTAATAGACATATCATACCTATAAATTTACATGTTTATTAAATAATGAATTAAAGGCATTTATTTAGTTCCATACCATATCAACTAGATCCTTTCTCTCATAATTTTGTTATTCTTCAACATCCTAGGGTCTACTACATTTTTATTACATTGAAAATGCACTTGTGATATTTCATCCATGTGGCATGAGCATAGGTGTCTCTCCTAGAAACAAATTGATATGTTTAAGTTTCTTTTGAGTATGAACTAATGACTACAATACTTATAGAATACATAGTCACTGTAGGTTACTTGAAGTTTTGAAACTCCATCTCTCTTTGTTTTTTCTAGTAACTTGTCACAATTCAAAGCTCCTCGTAATTTCAACTACTTATCGCATAATGAGGAAGAATTGAGAAAGGAAGGTTATTAATAGATTTTGACATCAACTGTTATTCATTCACATGCATGGTACTTTCATTTTTGTATGGTCAATAGTAATTGTTGTGATCATTTCTAGTCTAGTAGGACTTATTAGTCCAAGTACCTACTCTTGTGATTGAATAATTTTAAATTTATTATCTTAATATCATCAAAATTTATTACCATTCCACCATAAAAATGAAGCATTCCATCCCATACATTGGAGTTTTGATCAAACAATCTAGAATTTCCTATCCAAGGGTCACTTTTGGTGTGACATGAAATGTAGCATGTGTTACCTTTTTGCTGCAAAGGTAGACCAGAGAGGCTTGATAAAACAATCTAGAATCAAATGCAAAAGAAAAAATAGAGAAATATATCACATATTTCTATTCATCCTAGGGTGGGGCAAATTTTACTGTGACAGATTGGGGAACACCTTGGGGCAGGACGCTCATCGTTTGAGGCACTGTTGCGGCACCAATCCACTTGGGATGGGGACAAAATTGGTTATGGGGTGTTTTCAACAAATTTTGGGAATTTTTGTGGCCAAAAATCAGGTTTTGGGTCCGGATTTGCGCTTCTAATAGTCGCCCAATAACCTCCCTTTGGAATGAGAGATTAAGGATGTAAAAGCACAAATCACAAATAGGTATGTAAATTGGCAGCACTTCAATGCTCAAATGCTCCTTCTTTGTATATCCTTTGGGTGGGAAAAATCCCTAATTTATAGAACTTAGGGTCTCCTTGTTTGAATTGCGCATGCGAGGGCACCACTTGAGTTAACTATCCTATTTTCAGAGAAAAGCTAACTCCCTAATTAAAAATATTCTTTCATGAGGTTTCTAAAATAAAGACACTCATCACTGAAGTATATCTTCTTGAATAAAAGCTATTCCTCACAATTGCATGGCCTGAAGCCTCAGTTAACAAGCAGAGTTTCTGAGGTTTGACTTTTTTTTCCAGTCAAACCTTCTATTCGCCTCACCCTGAGGCGAATGCTGATATTCATCCCTGGGTGGGATGAATGCCAGTTTGTATTCATCTCGGGGTGGGACGAACAAAGAGCAAGGTGCCAAAAAGGTGCCAAATTGACCTTTGACCTTCCAAAATGCTTTTGGGAGTGGTTAGGACCATTGTTTGACCTTTGGGGGCTGCCCTAGGGGTTGTTTGTGTCAATGCGATTGGCGCTTGTTGTCACGTAATCGGATTGGTGTTGTTTTGGTGTCTACAGTATGACATCAAATAATTCCTTAAAGCCATTTATTTATAAATTATTAATGCCTTCTAAAAGGAATTTCACATGAAAAGTATATCATATGTGCATATTTCATGCACTCTTATCCTTATCCCTTGCCACATATGGTAATGAGCCCATGGTTTAGCTCATACCATGGTATTGTAATAGACATATCATACCTATAAATTTACATGTTTATTAAATAATTAATTAAAGGCATTTATTTAGTTCCATACCATATCAACTAGATCCTTTCTCTCATAATTTTGTTATTCTTCAACATCCTAGGGTCTGCTACATTTTTATTACATTGAAAATGCACTTGTGATATTTCATCCATGTGGCCTGAGCATAGGTGTCTCTCCTAGAAACAAATTGATATGTTTAAGTTTCTTTTGAGTATGAACTAATGACTACAATACTTATAGAATACATAGTCACTGTAGGTTACTTGAATTTTTGAAACTCTATCTCTCTTTGTTTTTTCTAGTAACTTGTCACAATTCAAAGCTCCTTGTAATTTCAACTACTTATCCCATAATGAGGAAGAATTGAGAAAGGGATGTTATTAATAGATTTTGACATCAACTGTTATTCATTCACATGCATGGTACTTTCATTTTTGTATGGTCAATAGTAATTGTTGTGATCATTTCTAGTCTAGTAGGACTTATTAGTCCAAGTACCTACTCTTGTGATTGAATAATTTTAAATTTACTATCTTAATATCATTAAAATTTATTACCATTCCACCATACAAATGAAACATTCCATCTCATACATTGGAGGCTTGATCAAACAATCTAGAATTTCCTATCCAAGGGTCCCTTTTGGTGTGACATGAAAGGTAGCATGTGTTACATCTTTGCTGCTAATGTAGACCAGAGAGGCTTGATAAAACAATCTAGAATCAAATGCAAAAGAAAAAATAGAGAAATATATCACATATTTCTATTCATCCCAAGGTGGGGCGAATTTTACTGTGACAGATTGGGGAGCGCTCGGGGGCAGGACGCTCACCATTTGAGGATCGTTTTTGGCACCAATCCACTTGGGATGGGTAAAAAATTGGTTATGGGGTGTTTTTGACAAATTTTGGGAATTTTTGTGGCCAAAAATCAGGTTTTGGGTCCGGATTTGCGCTTCTAATAGTCGCCCAATAACCTCCATTTCGAATGAGAGATTAAGGATGTAAAAGCACAAATCACAAATAGGTATGTAAATTGGCAGCACTTCATTGCTCAAATGCTCCTTCTCTGTATATCCTTTGGGTGGGAAAAATCCCCAATTTATAGACCTTAGGGTCTCCTTGTTTGAATTGCGCATGTGAGGGCGCCACTTGAGTTAACTATCCTATTTTCAGAGAAAAGCTAACTCCCTAATTAAAAATATTCTTGCATGAGGTTTCTAAAATAAAGACACTCATCACTGAAGTCTCTATTCTTGAATAAAAGCTATTCCTCACAATTGCATGGCCTAAAGCCTCAGTTAACTGGTAGAGTTTTCGAGGTTTGACTTTTTTTTCCAGTAAAACCTTCTATTCGGCTCACCCTGGGGCGAATGCTGATATTCATCCCTGGGTGGGATGAATGCCAGTTTGTATTCATTTCGAGGTGGGACGAGCAAAGAGCAAGGTGCAAAAAATGTGCCAAATTGACCTTTGACCTTCCAAAATGCTTTTGGGAGTGGTTAGGACCATTGTTTGACCTTTGGGGGCTGCCCTAGGGGTTGTTTGTGTCAATGCGATCAGCGCTTGTTGTGACATAATCAGATTGGTGTTGTTTTGGTGTCTACAGTATGACATAAAATAATTCCTTAAAGCCATTTATTTATAAATTATTAATGCCTTCTAAAAGGAATTTCACATGAAAAGTATATCATATGTGCATATTTCATGCACTCTTATCCTTATCCCTTGCCACATATGGTAATGAGCCCATGGTTTAGCTCATACCATGGTATTGTAATAGACATATCATACCTATAAATTTACATGTTTATTAAATAATTAATTAAAGGCATTTATTTAGTTCCATACCATATCAACTAGATCCTTTCTCTCATAATTTTGTTATTCTTCAACATCCTAGGGTCTGCTACATTTTTATTACATTGAAAATGCACTTGTGATATTTCATCCATGTGGCCTGAGCATAGGTGTCTCTCCTAGAAACAAACTGATATGTTTAAGTTTCTTTTGAGTATGAACTAATGACTACAATACTTATAGAATACATAGTCACTGTAGGTTACTTGAAGTTTTGAAACTCCATCTCTCTTTGTTTTTTCTAGTAACTTGTCACAATTCAAAGCTCCTCGTAATTTCAACTACTTATCGCATAATGAGGAAGAATTGAGAAAGGGATGTTATTAATAGATTTTGACATCAACTGTTATTCATTCACATGCATGGTACTTTCATTTTTGTATGGTCAATAGTAATTGTTGTGATCATTTCTAGTCTAGTAGGACTTATTAGTCCAAGTACCTACTCTTGTGATTGAATAATTTTAAATTTACTATCTTAATATCATCAAAATTTATTACCATTCTACCATACAAATGAAACATTCCATCTCATACATTGGAGGCTTGATCAAACAATCTAGAATTTCCTATCCAAGGGTCCCTTTTGGTGTGACATGAAAGGTAGCATGTGTTACCTCTTTGCTGCTAAGGTAGACCAGAGAGGCTTGATAAAACAATCTAGAATCTTGTATGGATTAAGTAAACAATAATTTTCAATGTCACTTCTCATCCCTAGGTTGACCACAGAGTTCGTTGGCCAACATGAGCCATTTTTTTGGTCATGTTCCATTTGGAGAGTTATTTTAGTACTTTGAATTTAACTCATGTTTGTAATTGATTGTAAAGAATGGTCACATGAGGGCATATTTCCTGCTAATATATTAATAATATAGAATTTTAAAATGGGGTTTGTGCTATAAGGATGGTGTGATGACCTCTTGTCATGAAAATATACAAGCAATATTTTATTGTAGCTCTTGATCATTATGGAATATTTTTGGTATATATTGGTCTCCTATTAAACATGCACCATTGGCAAGACTTGTGTTTATGCCACCTTGGAACCTCCCTAGAGTGTGTGAAGATCTATTAGTATTTCTATAATAAGGGTGGTCCAGTTTGAGGAGAATCACCAATACTATCAAGTTCCTTTATTACTTGAGATTTGACACCATCAAGATATGTGGTTTTTCTCTAAGGTTCTTCTCATCATATTGATTACCTAAAAACCATGCTCTCTTTGTAGGAAATATATGAATGAGCTTCTAAATGTCAATAGTGGTGCAACCTCCCAACTCAATATATCCTAGGGATATTAACTATATAAAAAAACCTCACCACATGTTTAGTTATTTTCTATGCAAGATACATTTGAGCAAGCAGTGGTGGGTTGCATTTAGTTTTTCCCCTAGATAACTCAATTGGTAAAATTGATGCTTTTTAGAGAATTATTTTCTAAGAAATTATTTGCATGATGATAAAACATAACTCCATAGGTCAAGATTTTCTTTAGGCTTCCCCTACCTACATTATCTCTTTACGTAATTTATTTTTTCTTTCATGAGGTACAAGCTATTTTATTTTAGTGAACCTTAGTCAAAGTATAGCAAATGAAGTCCATTTCTTCTCTTTGCTCTCTCTTATTTATATGGGTATTTATTCAAGTATGTCCTATTGACTACAATGAAGAGCTTTTGCCCTTCTAACATGGATAATTTGAATGCATTATCCACTTTAAATTCAATTATGATATGGAGACTATTCTAGATAGCTTCAAGATTTGTGTCATATTGGTTTTTCGTGATCTTCATCCCATTTGAACATATGGTCACCAATCTAAAAATTTTAGATAATTGATTTCTTATCAAGCCACCTTTTGAAATTCTCTTCATGTCTAAACACATGTTTGTTGGTCATTTCTCACTATTATTCTAGCTATAATAATTCCCCTATACTTAGTGATATGGCATCACTTTCTAATGTAGTAAATGTAGTGTGGGAAATTCCATAGAAACAAGCAACGGGATCAACCCAAGTCATTCCTCAAGGTGACTCTATTTTCTCATAAGGACTTTGTAACATGAATATTCCATTGACAATAATTAGCAAAGCTAACTATTTTAATGATACATATCAGGTTATTATTCAATGACTTTATTAAACCAATTTCCCTTTGGGTAATAATTGAATTTTTTATGTAAATTTCATTTTGGAGTGCAACTTGAGTCACCTTGATTTTGATGAATGCATTGGCATTATTCGTAATAATCATATTTTGTATGCCAAATTAAGCGATAATTTCCTCAAAAAAATATGCAATGACCTTACTTACGGCCTTATTAAGTAGAACTACCTTTTTCCATCTTGTATAGTAATTTATGGTTATGAGAGTCCATTAGTGGCCTTTTCTATAGGGGGTTGATCATATCAATGAAATTAAGTCCCCACTCATAGAAAGGTTCATTTATAGTGATGGGATTTAAAATAATGGGAGCATATTGCTTCCTTGTAGTGAAGAACTTATAAGTATAACATCTCCATACCTACTAGTGGGAGTCAATAAATATGGTTGGCGAATAGTACCCAACTCACATGATATTCACTATAGTAATGTAAGCTAAATAGTGGTTGTAAAAGAATTCATAATGAAATTAATGGAGTACTGAGGTAACCTAGTTGGTCTTAATACACCTTAAGAGGATATTAAAGTTTCTTATTAATAGGACCTCCTCAATGAGAGAAAAATGGTGATTCTATAATATATAATCTCTTCTTAATTATCTATCTAGGTTTGGCAGGTATTATCCAATGTACATGTTATCAATCCACTTTGTTACCTAGTCAAGAGCTCTTCTAATCATGTTAAAGAAATAATTTCCTCCTTTATTTATAATGCTAATAATATATTGGGTAATTTTTTTTATAACCCTCTACCTTTCACAAATTTGGTTATATTCATCTCAATGTCATATTCAACGATCATAGTGATACATCCAACTCTCTTCTAAATGATTTCTCCATTCATAATGTAATTTTTATGCTTGAATGAATAATATTAGTGATAGTATTATTATTTGAGACTTCTCAAAAAAGCTCTAATACTCTTCATAACCTTTTAATGTCTATATAAAAAGGCTATGAAATTCTCATTCTATTGTTTATTATTTTGTGTGAGCATTATCACTATGCAAAATTAAACCACATACACGTAAAGGATACAATTATTATCAAAGAGTAGGTTTACTAACAACAATGCCTTCGTCATAGTGCAATTGATATCTTTAAAATATTATTTACCCACATTGATACATTTAAATTATTTCCCTTTATTTAACATAAGGATTATTGGCCAAACGATGGTGATGAAGCTTGGTATAGATATGTAGATAGAATTTATTTTGCCTAAGAAATAATGGAGGGCCTTCTCATGTTGAGTAAGTGATAGGTTGATAATGGTTTTAAGCTAATTTGGGTATATGGTTATCCTTTCATTTTACATGGTGTGCTCTAGTAGATTTTCATATGGAATAAAAATATACTTTCTTATATTTAGATATACCTCAAATTCATGACAATGCTTGAACACCTTCTCTAGTTGCTCCAAGTGGTATTCCATTTTATTTGAAAATCATGAGGTCACCTAGGTAGAATAGGATTATTTCAATGATTAAATCCTTTAATGTGATATCCATAGTACTCTAGAAGGTTACTCTGACATTGTATAGGGTAAAAGATATGTGTTGGTAGGAGAAGGTACTCATCCTTTAACTAATTTAGGTTGTATTTAGAGAATCCATCCATAAAGGAAAACCTTTTATACCTTATCACTATCTATAGGATTATATCCATGGAGGGAAGGGGGTAGTGGTCTTTTAGTGATCCTCGATTGAGGTCTCTAAAGTGCACATAGAGATAATTATTTATTTTTCTTCCTCACGAGTACCAAGTTAGACACTCATGTGTTGTATTTGAGAGGGTATATAATATTTGTCTCCATGAACTTGGATAACTTATTTCTCATGAATGAATCAATCTTAGGGTTTACCAACGTTTACTTCTACCTTATGGGCTTTATGTCTAGGGTTGGTTCTATCATATGTTGGGTAATATTTTGTCATAGCATTTCAAGTTCCCATAGCTCCAAAGCTATCACCTTAGTATGCTTATTATATAGATTAAATATAAATTTCCTATCCATTTGGATGTTCATTTTCCCTATCTATAATGCCTATATGGCTTCTATCTCTACTTCCTAGTAATCTTCTTCATCTATTGTGATGCCTTTTTAGCCCTTGAAAATATCATATAGGTTGAATAAATATTTCAAAATAACTAGTCCTTTGGTAAGCTTATTGGATTTGAGCTAAATGATTCAGTCTTCATAGTATTCCTACATATTTGGAGTTAATTATTCTATAAACTTAGCTTCTTACAATATGAAGTGGACAATGTATTCATAACTATCAAAGACTTGCTAGTGAATTTTATTGCTTGGTATTGTTGACTTGATTATCATATTGACAAGTTTATGGTTATGCAATAGATCTTCCACAAGGTCAAATTATGCCCTAATGGATGCCATTAAACCAACATCAATGTTTTGATATTAAGGAATATTCTATAGATTTATTACTTTAAATACTTTAAATAGGTACTAGATCATGAGCCTATACAATTTTATCAAGTAATTCTTGGCTAGTCACTAGAACCTTACTTTCCTAAAAATAAAATTTATATCACTATATATTTATATAATCTTGATTACCCTTATTGTTTTGAGTTGTAAGTCATACCCCAATACCTAATACTTGATGATGTTATTGGAACAATAAAACTATAGCCTATAATATTGTAATACCTTTTCTTATCTAGATGAGACTAAACAAATACGTGTTATTTCTTTTATCCTATGTTGGGTCTCATTAAAGTAGATATTCCATATCTTGATCAAGTGTTTTGTGATATTAGTGATCCCACATATCAAAAGCCCATTCATCCATTTGATCATTAGGAACTAGAGTTTGAACCTCATCTACTAGAATCTATAATTAGACCACCTCTTGGTTGGTTAGATTATAATATAGATATAATGCATCTACTATCCATATAGAAATTATAGAAGTGCTTGAACCTAATTCAACTAAGCAATTATGAATTATCTTATACCCACATACCCATTTTAAGTAGAATGACATGGGTTCAAATTTTCTTGGCTTTAGACTAGATACTTGGAATATCATTGGTGGCTTCTACTTGTCTATAATATGCTGCTTCTCTAAGGCCTCCTAAAAATATCTCATCTACTTGGGCATGGTGAGGATATCCTAGAGTAGCATGGGAACCATATAATTCTTTAGATGATCCACCACATTAAAATATTTTAGGTATTATACTTTAGGTGTATTGCTTATCACCGATAGAGATCTCATATTTTGTATTATAGGATTAAAAACCTTGGTTGTTTTTGAAAAAAATATTTATGATCCACATGGGTGTCTTATTTATACAGTTGTATCCTTGATTGGATACTTCAAATTAGGTACTAGGAACTTCTTGGCCTACTTTGTGCTACTCTATTGCTCTCCTTTTTCTTCTTGTGATGCTCAACTAAAAATATGGTCAAATAATTGCTATAATATTTGCTCCATCTATCATCATGTAAAATTTACCCTCATCCCACATCACTAGCATTTTCTCTGCCATATTAGTGTTTGATTTATACGGGTATTAGAGACGTAATATTGATGGCTTTGACCCTATGATTGTCTTCTAGGCTTCAAGGAAGTAATAGGTGGTGGTAAATACATGGCATATGGGGGACAATTGAGATTAGAAATACATGCATTTTGGTAAGGATATTTTCAATCGTATGATTTTCCAACATAATTTTTATTATAAATAAAAATATCCTTGATTGGGTTGAGAAAGAATTATTGCAAAGGAGTGGGCATGTGTACTATTTGTTGATTAGATATTTGTGATAAATTTTATCCTTCTAATAATTTAATCCCAAATAAAATTGGCTATTTAAAGGATATTTTTAATTTTAACCACTAGAAGGAATTCCAATGGTCATTTTGATATGTAAAGCTTTAGGAAATCTATTGTCTCTTTAGGGATATAACATCATTAGGAGATGCTACCTAGGAATGGTAACATCATTCCCCATGAAGTAATGTAATATAATGAACATGAGGCTAGTATATTATCCCATGTTGTGGGTGGAACACATAGTTACAATGGGTCTCTATCATTTCTATAGATACGTAGTTTTGGTCACCCATAGCATTCCAATATTATAGTCAATTTTGGCAATCTAAGTCATTTTCTAATCATAATAATGATTAATTATTCAAGAAAAATCCATCACTCATAGAATTAAATCCTATTAGGATCCAACAAGGGGGATAAAATTAGAAATACATTGGTAGGATGTATATATCAATTGATTATCTAATTGTTCTTTTGTTTCTTTTAGAAATGAAATTAAATATTAGAAGTGTTGCAATGCTATTAACTAGATAGTGCTAATATTAAAATGCATTGGCTAGTAGGATAGTAGGATGACATTGAATCAAATTGATATGAGTTAAATTTTAAATAATAATTAATACCATACAATAGTGTAGTAACATTAATGACCTAAATGATATGTTGTGTAGCACATGTGAAAATACCAACATGATTGTTTAATAGTACTATTGCCAATAGTCTAATACCATTGTCAAGAATCTAACATTGTTGCTAGAGAATAATGAAAATATAAAATTTTTATTATATTGAATTGATTTAATATATCTAATATTATCAATAATAATTTTATTTTAATATTTAAAATATAATTGATTTATATTTAGTCATTTTTGTCCAACTTGTGTCTTCATAAACACATGCACCATAGGCTTAGATTGGATATTTTATTGATCATGACTTAATTATGTTATGACAATGATGAAATGTAATGGGATCAATATTAGGTTTCTACACAAATCTCAATAAAATTATTATTTTTAAAAACCAAAAGTTAATTACTCTATATTAACATAAAAATATCAAAAGTAGGTAGATGCCATTTGTCGAAGCAATAATGCTCAAAGTACTTATAAGACATCAACCTTTAATATTTTTGAAGGAAATTTTTTTTTTTCCACACTTAGTATTAGGTAAATGGTAAAATTAACCACATAATTATTAAATTTTAAATTTAAACCAAAATAATTTTATAAGACTCTTTTGAATGACTCAAACTCTAGATCTTGATACACCTACAACATTTCTCTCTTATTTGGATTCTTCAAAGACAAGGAGTGGATGTTTAAATTCAATGCATTTTTGAGTATGGAATACTACCAATTCATCACACTATCACTTAAAACATATTCCATTGAACATATACAATGTTCTACTCTAAAGAAATAATATTTTTAACCATTAAGCATCCTACTAGGATTATCCATAATAGTGATTAGTATGCATCAAAGGAATGGTCTGTGACATACTAGAATGCAAAATACATAAAAAAGTAGTTTTTTATCTTGGCTAATGAAATATTATATATTTATTTATCATACCCAAAAAATCATCTTATTAAGGTTGTACTAGAAGCCTTGAGTGCTAAAATAGTTTTCCATAATCAATTCTATATTTTCTAGAAAATAGATATGTTATTTTAGCTCTATTATAATATATTTTAATATCCCTAGGGAGTGCATCTCAAATACTCCATAAAAAATCAAATTTATTTGATCCTAATTTCATATACCCCTAACAATTCTCTATCTTATCAATATATATGAGAGAATGATGAAGTCCAATAAAAATTTCAAAAAATTGTAAAATCATGAAAATATTATGCTAAGATCTTCTCCATTCAATAATACCATAATTATATCACTAAAGGAGAATTATTCATGACATGTTTGTATTGACCATTAATTTTTAAAAATATAATGATGAAGAATATGTATCATTTACCTTTCATTGATGATCTTGTTAACCATTTTCTAAATTTTTCCTATTTCACAAATATTAACCTTAAGATATGTTATTATCAATGTATTACTATTAATTTAGACATATAAAAGGTAATCTTCAAGACTAAAGAGGGATTACATAAGCAATTTTTATACTTTTTGGTTTGACCAATGTAGTTTTCATATTCATGAATTTGATGAATGCAATCATTTGAACATTTATTGGATCCTTTTTCATTGCCTAATTGGATTTAATCCTTATATTTAGTAAGACATGGAAGGAACACTTGTGATATATACATAAATCTTTAAACACTTTTTTGCAAACACAAGCTTTATGATAACTTGGCTAAGTGTAATTTTGGCAACATAAAAATACCATATCTTGATCATAACATTAACTATTATCTTATACATATATATCTAAATAATACACACATCATCTAGAAATGGTCTACTTTAAATAACTTGGTAGACCTCAAAAAAAATTAATCCTTACTTTTTTCTATAATAGGTTATGTTTCTTAGTTATTAAATTAGTTGATGCATGAGAAAGTAATGTTCTAATGGGTTTAGAAACAATAAAAATAATTGGTGAATTAAAATAATAAATTTATTTTCAGCCAATGTCTGTCATGCTAGATATTACTCAATGCTTCGAATATGAGAGTAATGCTTTTGACTATGCCCTTGATGCCATTGTGATTTAGGATGGAAATTCTATTAAATGTCAAAGATAGAAAATATTGTAAAATATTTCTCTACCTATAATAACAAATTTTATATGATCACTAAACTATTTGAAAGTGATTCCATTACATAACTGTTATGAAACTATTCATCCATTCTAATCATAAACCATTGCAATTATTTGATACTTAAAATAAGATAGAAATTGCACATGATTTTAATTGGATGGCATGCTTCTAATAGTTTCACTTTATTATTAAATATCATAAGAACCATACTTTATCTTTATGCACCTTTAATTGTCATAACACTATAGACCATGACTTCATTAACTAGGGATATTGTATTCCAATGACATCATATTTACCATAATACAATACCAAAATATATAGAGCTAGTCACCACCACAATATTACCTTCATAATGATTTGTTGAACCATTTGGATAATATCCATATATAATTTCATAGACATCTCTATGACATGATCTAATAAGTACATAACTTCAATTTAGTTAGATACTTTAACATTGAAATGATGGTTATAAAACTATAGCAATATATTTATTAACCACACATAAGCCACGATGTAGAGCTTTACATAAATTCCTATACTTCATGTAGCATTGGAAAACCAACAAATAATAAATTAGAGCTTTACTCTTCACTTTAGTTTTCTTGTAGATCATGGCAATCCATCAAGTTGAATTACTTGTCAGACTTATCTTTCATTAAACATAAAATATTTATATCTTTATTTTTGTGTATAGGTTTTTAAAATGATAAACATAGTTCCTATGATAATAGTATTAACATACTATAGATTTAATACTTATTTTTCCAACATGTTTCGATTAATTTTGGTATCCCAAAATATGCCCTTCTATATTTTACATCCTTCTTTATTTGTAACTTCTGAAATCATCTGAAGGATCATCACAACAAAAACTCAATACTTCGACAACCTTATATTAGGGTATACAATTAAAATCATTATTATACTTAGGTTAAAATATTATCTTACATTTCACATTCATATAATATGGATGAACATAATTTCACTATTGACACTTTCTTTTAGAAATATTTTGGATTTAATCCATGTATACCTATGTATTTGGAATTTCACATTTTTTATGGTGATACCAACAATTATTAAGAAGATGAAAAAGGTTAAACATTTCTTATAGTGCATCTTGTACATACATCAATAGGTTTAACAAATATTTTCTTATCAATGGAAGTATAAGGAATACAGTGATTAATATTACACTAGATTAGGATTTAATTGAATAAGGAACATATCTTTGATCCACATTGAATTGTTAACGTCCTTTAGTATGGACCCTAATACCATATATGACATGATGGATGAACCCAATTTTCAACACCAAGATTTTGAAGAAACATTATCCTCCTTAATTATAACCTATTATAGTATGATATCCTATAGTTCAATATCACACTTAATTAGTCCTTGTTTTGATAAACCAACTGATAAAATTTACCAACAAACATAATAATGATGGAAAATACAACTTATTTGAGATTATGAGGATTGGTAAGTTTACAACACAAGCTAAATAATACATAATTGACCAACTTAAATATTTTTTCTTAATATAAATCCAATGTGATGGATACCATTTTCTATTAGGATAAATAATCTAATTAAATAAGGGGTTACTAAAATTTTCATATGTAATAATGCTAAAACAACACTAGATCACAACCCATGGAACTCCTTAAGGCTCATCACTCAATAGGCTAATACCATAGCTACTTGTAACACCTCAATTATTTGCAATACCATCCTTATCTATGATATCAACATCAATTTTAATATTTTTCACTCTATGTTGTCAATTATAACATGACATCAACATATATGGAACCAATCACACCATGCAAAAGGACATTTAAGTACTAATATACTATGTCATCAACAAATTCCAAAAAAATATATGAAATTTTCTTTCGTTTATTAGCATTAGAGAAAAAATACAACTATCCAATCTCATCATCAATCACTTTCTATACTATTACCAATCTTAGGGACATAAGTGAATGGTTTTATAACTATTTTCTCAAATTAATTCTTGATTAGTTGGGAGCTAAATTTCTTCCTCTTCCAACTACTTTGTAACTATATATACTTATATATAGTGTAGGACTTTAGCAAAAGATTTTTCTTCTCTTTAGCTTTTTAGTCTTCTCGGTCTTCTTCTATTGTCATAACTTCTTCCACATTGTAAATAGTATTTTCTTTACATTCACTTATGCTATTTTTATTTTACTTTTAGTACAAAAAAAATGGACTACAAAGTTCCTTTTAAATATCTATACCACGTATAATTAAGTGTTAGAATAAGAGAAGAGTAGAACCAATTGATTTATCTCTAGGATCAACTCTGTATAAATAGCAGAGTTGATTATTGAGAGCCATTGGATTACAACAACTCATAAAACCTAATGAGGACACCACTAAGAGTTATCCTGACACATGGAGAAGTGGAAACTCAAGTGTGTATCCTAGTGAAACTTAAGAAAATATTCACTTATTATGAAACCTCGCCTTAAGTGATACTAGGAGAGATTCTACAAATGAGTCCCAGCAATGAGGTATAATTAGGTACTCATGTACAACATAGATAGTTGGTGGAAAAAACCCTTGTGGGGAGAAACCAACTATCACCCCTTTGTTTTTAAATGATGGTAAAAACCTAGTGGGAAAATCCATCAATTAAAAGAAAATAAATATGAAATAGGCTTGTCTTCGGATGATGAATATTGTCCTCTTTAACAAATAAAATATGAGTCCTAGCAAGAAGGCCTGATGAGGTACTCATGTACAATATAGTGAGAGGTGGAAGACCTCTTTATCAATGGAGTTGTAACAATCCAAGTTTTTATTGCAATTGAAGGTAACGCGGAGAAGGAAATGACTTGGTGAAGATGTCTACAAGTTGATTCTCTGTCAGAATATATTCCAAGTGTATATTTCCATTTTGAATATATTTCCTGATGAAGTGCATGTGGATATCAATGTGTTTGGTGCACTGATGCTCAAATAGATTGCATGCAATATGAATTGTGCTTTGATTGTCACACCAAATAGTTATAGGCTCCTTATGGAAGAAACTAAATTCTTTGAGAATTTTATGAAGCCAAAGGGCTTCCTAACTAGCTGAAACTGCTTCTCTATATTCTACCGCTATATAAGATAATGCTAATATTTGTTTTTACTTGCATAACCAGGCTATTGGTGAAGAACCAAGGTAGAAAACATATCTAGAGGTAGAACATCTATCATCTACTAATCTTGCCCAATCTGAATTTGTATAGCCAATGATATCCATGGAGTCTCCCTTATAGATGATGCCAAAGTGTGTAGTACCCTGCATAACGAAAAATTATTTTAGCTACTTGCCAATGACTGAAATGATGGTTATGAGAGAACATAAATATGATCCCAACAACATAGGAGATATCACGGTGAGTATGAGTAAGGTATAATAGACTACCTATAAGCTAACGGTATAGAGTAGCATCACAAGAAGGGGATGAGAAAGAAGTACTGAGATGAATTCCAGATTGAGAGGGGGTAGGATAAGGTTTGTAATCTGCCATTTTAAAATTTTGAAGGATATCTTGAGTGTAATTTTGTTGAAATAAGATGATTCCTGCTTTATTTTGTTTTATTTGAATTCCAAGGAAGAAATGAGCTAGACCTAGATCAGTCATTTCAATTTTTTTTTGAGAGGGAGTCTTTTATATTCTGAATGTGAGTGAGGTTACTACCAGTGAGAAGAATATCATCAACATTAAGAACAATATTGGTGATATTTCATTTACTTCTCCAAATGTAAACTCTATTGTCAGTATAATAATGAGAAAAACCTGCTGAAAGAAGGAAGGAGTCCATATTTTCATACCAAGATCTAGGGGCTTTTTTGAGGCCATATAGAGATTTGTTAAGTCGACAAACAAGAGAGGAGTCTTGAGTAAAACCAGCGAGTTTTTCCATGAATATTTATTCTTTTAAATTTTCATGTAAAAAGGCACTTTTTACATCCATTTCATAGACTGGCCATTTATGGGAAGTGGCCAGAGCAAGAACCAATCTAACAGAATACATTTTAGCAACAAGATAAAATGTTTCTGTATAATAAATACCTCTATTTGAGAAAAAAATTTGGCTATAAGATGAGCCTTGTGTTTATCTATTTCTTCATTAGGCCCATATTTGGTTTTGAAGATCCATTTACAACGAACTAATTTTCTTCCTTTAGGTACGAGAACTAAATCCCAAGTATCATTTTTTATCAAGGAAGAAAATTTGTTATCCATGGCATATTACCATTATTTTATACCTGAGGCTTCTTTGAAGAATTGAATATTAGAGGAAATGGATTGACATACACGACTAGTACCTATGGGGTTGGATGATCTGTTTGAAGGAATATTTTGAATGTAGGGAGTAGCTTCTTTAACAATGGTGCGGGCCCATTTTGGCATAGAATAAGGAGTTGAAGGAGTTGAAAGATATTGAGAAGGAGTTATAGGTTCTTCATATTGATTATCAATAACAAAATTAACTTCAAGGTTTGGCTCTTCATAATATTGACGTTCTACTATAGGAGAAGGCTCAATGGAGGAAGAGGCCTTTGGAGGATCTTTTTGAGGGAATTTTTCATCAAATTGGACATTCCTATGAAATAATACCTCATGAGTTGAGGGATCAAGAAGCCTGCATGATTTCAATTCTTCACAATAATCGAAAAATATGAGCTTTCTACTTTTCTTATCAAGAGCCTTCATTTTCTTCTTTGGGATGTGAGCCCAAGTAGTACATCCAAAAATATTAAAATTAAAAACATCTGGTTTTAAGCCAAACCATGCTTCTTCAGGAGTTATTTGTTCAAGATATTTATGAGGTGTGTGATTTTGAATATAATTTGCACAGTTAATAGCCTTTGCCCAAAAAAACTTTTGAAGATCTCTTGAATGGAGCATACAATTAGCCATATCTTTTAAAGTCTGGTTTGTCCTTTCTACAATACCATTTTGTTTATGATTATGGGAGACATAATGTTGATGTATTATACCATGATTAGAAAGAAATATGGAGAACTCATTACTACAGTATTCCCCCATTATCAATACAAATCTTCTTGATTTTGCAAGAATCCTGATTTTTAACTAAGGATTTAAAGATTTTAAAGTGGGATAACACATAACTTTTATATTTGAGGAAGTAGACCCATGACCTTCTATAAAAATCATCAATAAATGTAAGAGCATACTTTGCTCCTTTGAAATATGTTTCAGGAAAGGTCATTAAATCACTATGGATTAAATATAGAGGAGATGATGTTTTTAGAGAACTACTTGGGTGGGAAGGATCTTGATGCTGCTTTCCAAGAGCACATCCGGAACAAACCCCATAACTGTAAGAGACTTGGGGTAATCATTCAACCATATTATGGGTGCACAAATACTTTAGGTAGTTATAATTAAGATGACCAAACTTTTCATGCCATATTTGACTTTCAAGATTACTATGAGCCACAAAACAGGAGGCTCCTTCTAGATTTTGAAATACTTTGAAGTGGAAAAGATGATATTTATGATCAATATTCCCTTTAGCTACAAGAGAATGAGGGAGTTGAAAATATCTTATCTCAACTCCTGTTGGGGAGAAGAGAACAATTTTACCATTTCTAGAAGAACAAATTTGATAAATGGATAGGAGATTGGTGGTAATATCTATAACATAGAGAACATTGTTTATAGAGCCACCATAAATGGTTATATCTACTTTCCATTTAATAGGGATGAATTAAGAGTACCCTACTTCTATTATATGAGTAGAGCTAGAGGATATAGAAGAGAAAGACTTGTCTGAAGCAAACATGTGATGAGTTGCTCTAGAATCTAGGACCCATTAATTAGAGGAAGATTTGGAGGGTTTTCCTTGAACATTAAGGGCTTTTCCTATTTATTATTTTCCATATTTTTATCCTTTATAGCTACCTCTAGTTGTTGTAATCTTTTCCAGCATTTGTTAGCAGAGTGACCATTTTTTTTATATTGAGTACATGTAATGGGAGTCTTTTCCTTATTTTTGATTTTTTCTTTAGAGGAGATGAAGGCTACTAAAGCTTTTGAATAAGAAGAAGAGATTTAATATCTAGCAAGTTTGGTTTCTTACCTAGTTAATCTATCACAAAATTCTTCTAAAGAGGGCATTTTAAAGGTTGCACCAAGAGCATCTTTAGTAGATATGAAGGTGGTTGCAAAAATTTTAAAAACATCATTTAGCTTAGAAAGGATTAGATAAATGTATTATTATTATGTAATAGTCTTCTCACTACATTTGTATTGAGTGAGGACTTCTTTGAACTTAGTGAGGAAGTCAATAGTACTACTAAAATATTTGGAAGATAGAGATGTGATTTTGGCTTCTAATTGCATTGATCTCATCTGATCTACTTTCCCAAACATAGTCTTCAATTTATCCCAACTTTCATAAGGAGTTTTGCAATATGTAATATGAAACCACAAACTTTCATGAACATTAGAGCTAATAATACCCATAGTTTCATGCATTTTTCCTTTATGAACAAATATTGTATATTATTTATCAAATTTTGGTTTCTTTTATTCTAAAAAATGAGTAAAACCTTTTTGAGAGATAAGATTTAAAATTTTAGGTTTCCAAGTGTGAAAGTTATGAGGGGTGAGAGGTTCAATTGAATTCATATTTTTAAAAATATTGAAGTTTTATAATTGACCAATATATCCCCCCTTAGAAATTCAATTAATTGATTAATGCAAATGGAAGAAAGAAAATATATGAATCTTTTCAATATATATTACTCAAAATACCCGCCCTAACGAGAGGGAAACTATAAGTATAATGAGTTTTTAATATTGTTTGCTTTGAGATATCCAAATAATTTTTTTATTATTCATAATAACCGCCCTTACTTGAGGGAGACTGTAAGTAGAGAGAAGAATTTGGAAGGGTGTTGGCTTGATATGCAGGGAAATAATCAGTTTATTTGGTGTTTTCTCAAAAACTTACCCTTAAGAGAGGGAAACTATAAATTAGAGAGATACCCAAAGAAAAAAATTATAGAAATTATGGGAGAAACAAAATTTTATTTAAAAAAAAAAATCTTATCTATGAAATAAACAAGGTTATAGTGAACAAATATAATTTATAATTGCCAAAGAGAAAATTGTTTGTATAAAATAGATGGGCCTCTTAAATATTTTGAATTTAATAGTAAACTTGAGAAATTTTAAAGTTTATATTAAATCAAATAAAATACAAAGATAGTAATAATTTAAAGATAGACCCCCCCTTTTTGTATAAAGCAATTTTAAAGATTTAATGTGATTTTCTCTATGAAATTTAAATTAATATTTAAAAAATATAACCTCATAAATTTACTTGAAATAAATAAAAGGCATAGATGAAGATAGACAAAAGAAAGCACACCCTCCCTTAAATGATGGACCAATTGAGTGCAAAAAATGCACTCACCTCCTTCCCAAAAAACTTTTATTAAAAAAAAATACAATTGTGTCTCACGATAAGAGCCTGTTGAGAATAGATGAAAGACCTAGAGTCAAAGCAAGGATAAGCCTTTTTTTTTTTAAATAATACAGGGAACACTAAATAAATTATACAATACGACAATAGAAGACAACAACTGAAAGAAAATACAGACACTCGGGTCTAAAATCTACAAAACAAATTATATAATTTCTAGAAAATCGATGAAGGTGCTGCTCTTCAACGATCAGAAGGAGAAGATCCTTTAGAAACTTGGTAAGTCGACCATCTGTGCTCTGAAGAGACATTTTGAGAACAAGGGCAAAAAAGTAACGCAATTACCCAAAATTACTCTGGATCAACGAGGGCAAAAGACTTATATCAAGATGAAAGAAACTCGATCTTCTACTTATTTAACATTTAGAAGAGGGAACCTACAAAAAACACGTTAGATATCCCTGTAAAAGTACTGTATATAAAATATAAACAGTGTTCCTCAAAGGAACGTTAAACTGTATCGAGCTGAGGTGGACTCGACCCTTTCTCATTTAACCTGCAAAAAAACTTTATCATACCCGTACAATTTTTTTTTATAAAAATAACCAGTGTTTATATTGCACAGACATAACCAGAGGGAAATCTACAAAATACACATTAACCAGAGGGCACCAAAAATATTGAGCTACAAAAACTATAATCTTATATACTCTATTAATATGGTGATCCTGCAAAAAATGTTATATAAAAAACTATAACAAATTAATATTTTGAGATAACTTGAATGGTAGGATTTATTTAGATATTTATAGTAGGTAATGCAGGTTATAAGGACCGACTGATAGAGCGTCGGAGAAGAGAAATAAATCTTAGAGAGATTCATTTTGAGTTTGCCATGGAGCCAGCTAGAAAAAAATGATCGTCCGAACTATCACAGGCACTAGAAGGAATCGAAAACCAAGGGACAACTGGAGAGAGGATCACAATAGAGCATCAACGGGAATAAACGATACTCTAATATTTAGAGCACCAAGCTACGAGCATACGCGATTCTCTTTTAATATCGAAGTCTCCCACGATATTAAAATAAACACCACACTAAGTTCTAATGGGTGTGGATTAAATACGTAGCCCAAGAAATATGAAAAAAATATGAACCTAATAAAAGATCATATTTACTTTTAAGATAAAAAGAGTTTTTTTCAACTTATTTAAAAAGGGGCTAAAAGATGAATCAAAGAGAGAGAGTATTAAAAAATAATAAATATGATCCTTCCTTTTTAAATGGGCTAAAAATAGCCCATAGCATAGGGTAAACATGATTTGAAGCAAAGGAAGAGCTTTAATATTTTGAATACCCTCAAAAGACGACTTAGAAAAAATATATTAAAAAATATTGCATGAAATATTTTCAAGAATAAATATTTGGCTGAAAAAATAAATAAATAATGGATAATGGAAAATGACTACTGAAATAATTTCAAGAAGATAGCCAAAAAGAAATTATCCAAAGTAAATGAACCAGATCCTAGAACCTTCAAGAGAATATGCTAGCAAAATCTATCCTATTGTGGTACCATGTTAGAATTTCATAATAGATATGCAAAGCATTACAAGAGATGAAGAGAAGAGTAGAACTGATTGATTTATCTCTAGGATCAACTCTGTATAAATAGCATAGTTGATCATTGAGAGCCATTGGATTACAACAACTCATCAAACATGATGAAGACACAACTGAGAGTTCTCCTAACACATGGAGGAGTGGAAACTCAAGTGTGTATCCTAGTGAAACTTAAGAGAATATTCACTTATTTTGACATTAAGTATATAGATTGTTTTTAATTCCACTATATGAAATACTTATATTCTATAATTCACTATGAAGTTTTATTGTCGTCTGAAAAACATAATTTGTTATGCACTATAATACTATAAAATTTTGTCTAATAACTTACTAACATTACAAACTAGTCCAAAGAGTTGTTGTTAATATGATTATTATAAAAATTTTAAATTTAAATTGATTTACATGTTATTAATAATTAATATACTATTTTTAATATATAAAATTTGCAATAAATACAAATTCATTTGTATCTATTTATAATTTATAAAATAAAAACTATTTAAAAAATCATATTATTTTTTTTTTAAAATATTATTTAAGATATTAAAAAATAAAATAAAAATAAAATGTTTAAACATTTCTTCCCATATTTATGGGTAAAACCTCAAACACTCAATATTGCAAAAAATAAAATTAAAATTAAAATTGGAAGCACAAATATGATACACTTTTTTTCACACACACACAAATATATATATATATATATATATATATATATATATATATATATATATATATATATATATATGAAATAATAAATCATGGTGTATTTCGCTTGAAGGTTTGTAGAACTAAAAGGAATTAGGAGGTCACAATAGGACTAGGTTGAAGGTTTACAGAACTAAAAAGAAATAATAGGTCACGATGGAGATGGCTTTAAGATATATATATATGAAATAATAAATCATGGTGGAGTTCGCTTGAAGGTTTGTATAACTAAAAGAAAATAGGAGGTCACAATAGGACTAGGTTGAAGGTTTACAGATCTAAAAAGAAATAATAGGTCTCCATGACTAGGTTGAAGGTTTACAGATCTAAAAAGAAATAATAGGTCACGATGGAGATGGCTTTAAGTTTTGCAAATCTAAGAACAAATAGTAGTTCATTGTGGATCTAGCTTGAAGGTTTATAGATCTAAAAGGAAACAATATATCACATTAGAGCTAGCATAAAAAATTTTATATCTAAGAAGAAACAACTAGACACAAAGGAGTTGGCTCAAAGGATTGCAAATATAAGAAGAAATAGTAGATCATGACGGACTTGACTTAAATTTTTATAGATCTAAGAAGAAATAATAGGTCATGGTAGTGATCAATTAAAGGTTTATAGATCTAAAAATAAATCATAGACCTAAGAATAAAATAACATTAGGTCATGATGCAATTGCCTTGAAGTTTTGTAGATACCAAAGGAAATAGTAGGTCATGGTAGATTTGGCTTGATGGTTTACAAATTTAAGAAGAAATAATAGGTCATAGTGGATATATATTGAAGGATAAAATATCTACCACTTCAAAGGAATAAATAGCAAGTCATGAACGGGCTAGCTTGAAGGTTTACAAATCTAAAAAGAAAACGTAGGTCAAGATAAAGCTATATTAAAAGGAAAATAGGGTTATCATCATCATAGAAGCGTGATGGAGGGAAAATGCTAGGGCCCAATAAAAAATAGCAATTACTTGCACTCAAGAAAATGAGGCTCTTGTTGTTAGATTTTTAATAGTAGTGCCAAGAAGGAGAGGTAATGATATAATTAAAAAATAATAATTTCAAATAATAATAATTAAAGTAGGAAAACCCTAAAGGAAAAGAAATCAATAATCATCCTCTCTTTAAATGCTACATGGATTAGAGCCCTTCATTAAAAAATACCTAAATATTTTTTTATATTTTGTAAGCCAAATATAATTTTAGAAAATAAAAAGTAGTGATCATCCTTGCCTCTCTCCTATCAAATAGGAATTTTGAATGGATAGAATAAAACACAAGTTCGAGAAGGAATGTAATGGGAAGGAATTACTTCTTCCAAATAGTTTACAAGGTATATTAATGTAGGGATGGTTACAAACTAATTATGTGGTGCTAGGAAAGTTGATTTTTGTAGTTAATATAATGATCCATATGGTGGTAGAAGGGTGTTTTGGGAAGAGTTATTTATATGGTACATTTTGAAAAAAGAAAAAATATTAGTTGGAGGGCAATAAGTCTTTTGCACAGGCCCTTAAAGGTGGCAATAGGGTTTCCTTACATTCTTTACCACCTCTCACTCCCAATGGGCAGAAGGTATCCGTGCCTGAAAGCGTAATGGCAGACTTTATATCGATGGAAAATTTTTCTCTGGTAGGCAAATTCATAGGGGGCAGGCCGGATATTGAAACGATTCGACGATGGGCATCCTTGAAGTGGAAGACTTCTGGACACATGGAGATTATTGCATTATCAAGGGGGTTTTTGCGGTACGCCTTAACAATAGTGAAGATGCTAGTCGTATTCTAACAGAGAGGACCTTGGTTCTTGGGCCGAAGAAGTCTTTTTCTTAGGAGATGGGCCGAGGATTTTGACCCAAAAAAGCAGAGCATAAACTTTGCCCCCATTTGGGTCCGTCTCCCAAATCTCCCGTTTCATTGGTGGCATGAGTATTTTCTTCAGGGTATTGCCAAGACCATAGGGGAATTGGTGGCCATTGATAATCCAACCCTTGCACGCACCGTAATGACGCATGCTAGGATTTGTGTAAATGCAAACCTAGAATCTGAGCTTCCTACTCATGTGGAGTTAGAATATGGAAATATAACAAGATTACAGGTCATCGAATATGAAAATAGACCAGCATTTTGCTCTAACTGTAATATTCAAGGCCATCTCAAAGGACAATGCTCTTTTTTGAGAAGCCAAAGCAAACCCTTCCTAGGAATAATGATTCCAAGCGGCAGTCTTTCAGAAATAATGGCAAATACACAGGAATGTACAGTGTTAAAGATCCAAATGTTGAAAAGGCAAAGGCCTCTGGTTTGGGACAAATGGAGAATGAGGCTGAGCTTCACATGGACAATGGTAAGGACAAGCAAATTGCTACATCACAAACTGACCAACAAAAGGTATGCTCTCCTTTCGAGAATCTAAATAAATTTAACATTTTGGCTGAAAACCAAATAATTACAGAGGAAAATCAGAATGAAGGGTCTAATGTTGAGGATATAATTCTTGGTCTCCCAGCTTACCTTGACTCCCCAACCAAATCTGGACCTTCCAATCCTCCTCCTGTTGGCCATAAAGAATGCCCTAATGATGAGTCCTTTTCTGTCCGAGAAAGAGAAAAAGTGCTTTCAGAGTTAATCAGCCCTTCCAAGCGACATTTTTCACCTTTGTCTTTGTCCCAATCCAGAGAAGGGGTTTCCAGTATTGTTATCCAACAAGTCACCCAAACCAAATTTAGCCCGAAACAGACTAGAAGCTCAATGAAATCCCCCATGATTGACTCGTGGAGGTGAGAAAAAAAAAGGGAAGAAAGTCAAATGCCCAAAGAATGGAAAGAAGAGGTCCAAGATGAGATAGCTAATGGAATTCGGACTACTCTGTTTCCACCAACTGGAAATCTTCCCTTTGAAGAAAACAAAATTCTTAAGCCCCCTCAAGTCCAAGGCAGGGGAAGAGGAAAAAAACTTTAAAAGTTCCAAATGAAGATCATATCCTGGAATGTAAGGGGGCTCAATGGCCTTCCTAAAAAACGGTTAGTCAAATATTTAAGAAGAGATTTTGATCCCACTATTCTTATTTTGCAAGAAACTAAAGTCGATGAAGTTTTGTCTAGAAAAATTGCCCTCAATATCCTGGAAAAATGGAGAAGCAATTTTTTGCAAAGCCAATGGAACCTCAGGTGGTCTTCTTTGTATCTGGAATCCAGGGAAGGTGGAAGGCAAGGTTATTCAATTGGGGGAAAGGGTAATGAGCATTATTTTTAAGGATAAGGTTAATGACCTTTCTTGGATATTAACAAATGTGTACGCCCCTAATTCTATATCTGGGAGAGCTGATATATGGAATTTACTCAGTCATTTCAAGGAAGCTTTTCAGGATATCCCATGGATAGTGGCGGGGGACTTTAATACCCCTCTTTACCCCTCTGATAAAAAAGGGGGAGTAGGAATTCCAGCAAGAAGTATGGAGGACTTTCAAGATTTCATCAACAACAACAATTTATTGGATGTCAAATTAAAAAATGCTAAATTTACTTGGAGCAATAGGAGGTTTGGAAATCAACTTATAATGGAAAAGCTTGATAGGTTTTTTTTGTCACAGAAGCAATACAATCTTTTGGGGATGCAAATCGGTTGTCCTTGCCTCGCATTGGGTCTGACCACAACCCGATTTTACTTGAAATTGAAGAGACTCCAAAATTCAAAAGGCCTTTTAGGTTTGAATCTATGTGGATGCACCACCCTGATCTCAGAGACAAAATTTCTCAATGGTGGCAGCATTCTTGTCAGGGCAGGCCTTCATTCAGATTAGCACGAAAACTTAAAGTGGTGAAAGAAAATCTAAGGATCTGGAATAAGGAAATTTTTGGAAATATTTTTGAAAACAAGAAAGCCATCTCTGAAAGGTTATCAACCATTGAGAAAAAACTTGAAGAGGGATTGCCAGACCCTTCCCTATAGGCAGATGAAAAGAAATCCCTTGTCGAGTACCATAATGTTCTAGCCTGCGAGGAGACTTTTGGCGGCAAAAGTCTAGAGCTACTTGGCTAAAAGAAGGTGATGCCAATACAAGATTTTTTCATGCATCTACCTTAAGGAACAGAAGCCACAATAGAATTAAAGAACTTGTTAGAGATGATGGATCACTCCTTTCTAGTCCTAATGAAATCGAAATGAAGCAGCTTTCCTATTTTCGTAATCTTTTAGGAGAAGAACATTTCGCTTCCGCCTTAGATTCGTAATCAATGCTTTACCATATTCCTCATTTAATTTTTGATGACTTGAATGGGAAGTTAATTAAACCTTTCACGGATGAAGAAATCAAAGAGGCCCTCTTCTCAATGAACCCTGATAAATCTCCAGGTCCAGACGGGTTTTCACCTCGCTTTTTTCATGCTTTTTGGGATATTGTAGGTTTTTATGTATGTGCTACTATCAAGGAATTTCAGTCCACAAAGCATATTCCAAGAAGTTTTAACTCCACTTTTATTGCTTTAATCCCAAAGATTCCTACTCCTAGATCTATGATGGATTTTAGACCTATTAGCCTTTGTAATGTTGTTTATAAAATTTTGACCAAGGCAATTGCAAATAGAATGAGGAAGATCCTTCCTATGTTTATTGATGTTTGTCAAGGCGCTCGATCCCCGGAAGGTCCATCCTTGATGGGGTCATAACAGTTCATGAAGCCCTCCATTCGGTAGTCCGGACTAAAAACCCGCTTTTGCTCTCAGTCGGATATGAACAAGGCTTATGACCGCATAAACTGGAGTTTTGTCTCTGCCATTCTTCGGAAATTTGGTTTTCATCATGAATGGATCAAGCTTTTGGAAGGATGTTTTATGAAACCTTGGTTTTCAGTCCTTGTTAATGGTGCTCCCGCTGGATACTTTCAAAGTAAAAGGGGCCTAAGGCAAGGTGACCCTATCTCTCCCATGTTGTTTATCATTGTGGTCGAAGCCCTTGGGAGGACAATCAAAGCCGCTCGTAATATTGGTCTTATTTCAGAAATTAAAGCATCATCACAAACACAGCAGCTACACATGAACAGCTTTGTGGATGATACTTTGTTGTTAACTCTTGCATCGGTTTTTGAGGCTAAGGTCATAAAACATATTCTAGAGCTATATGAGGATGTCAGGGGCAAAAGGTAAATTTTTCAAAGAGTAAAATTTATTTCTTTAACACTCCCATTCGGAGGCAGATTAAGATTGCTAGGATTCTTGGATGCTCAGTGTCTACTCTTCCATCCACATACCTAGGCCTTCCTTTATTTACAAGCAGAGCTACTGATTCCATGTGGACTAATGTAATTGAAAGAATTCAGAGGAAGCTGGTTGGATGGAAAGGGAATTTGTTATCTCAAGTCGGCAAGGCGCTTCTCACCAAGTTTTCCATTCAAAGCATCCCTGTCTACTTTCTCTCTATTTTTAAAGCTCCTACAAGTGTCTACACTAAAATTGAATAGATCCAGAAGAGGTTCCTATGGACTGTTTCTGAATCTAAGCAGCGCTTTCACTTGGTGTCCTTGGATAGGGTTTGCAAACCAAGGGAGTTTGGAGGTATTGGGCTAAGGAGAATACAACATTTAAACATGGCCCTCCTAGCCAAACAAGCATGGCGTCTTTTGACAAATTCAAATACATAATGGATTACTATAATAAGAAGAAAGTATTTGCAAGAAATTGAATTCTTAAGTTATTCCTTTCCTCCCAGGGGATCAATTTTTTGGAAATCAATCCTTCAAACTAAAAACTTGCTAAGCAAAGGGCTACGTTGGAAACTGGGAAATGGAAGAAACATTGATTTTTGGGACCACAAATGGTTAAAGGACTATCCCCTCTCTGCAGACCCCATCATTTCAACCCTTAGAGCTTGGACAATTGAAGTTTTTGGTACCAAAGTTGCAGATTTTATTACTTTGTCAAACAATAGAAGGGTATGGAAGCCAATAATGAATAATGATCTACCAGGGGCATCAATAATACTGGAGAATGAATTAAAACAGTCTTTACTCCCTTCTGGCATTCTTGAGGACCAACTTATCTGGGAAGCTTCAGACAATGGGGAATTTTCTGTCAAGACTGCTTATCTGATGCTTATTGATAATGATGAACCTACTTTCCCTCACTTGGAAGTTTGGCCCAAAAGCATTGTTCCGAAGGTTGGGTTTTTTGCATGGCTCGCCATCCAAAATAAGATCCTCACCATGGATAACTTAATAAAAAGAGGTGTGATTTTTGTTAATAGGTGTTATCTTTGTATGTCTGAGTGGGAGTCTATTGATCACTTGTTTCTGTATTGTAATTTTTCTGTCTCAATCTTGTTAGGTCTGTTACAAGTGTTTCATATTTATTGGGTCCATCCTCAGTCCATTTTTGACTTATTTGTCCAAAGTGGCCTTCCCCATTTTTGAATAGGCGTCTTAGGTATATGTGGAAGATCCGCCTTCATCACTACTTGTGGCGGATATGGTTGGAAAGGAATCGTCGGGCCTTCTTGGATAAGGTTTCTCGGTCATCCTCTCGTCTCCGTCAAAAATTTTAGCATATGCTAATGAGAATACTTGTTTAGTGCCTCGCAACATCTAGACCTCTAAATCCTTTTGAAGCTTCATTAGGCCAGTCATTAAACTTACCTCTCACTGATGGCCTCAATCATCCTCAAGTCTATCCTAGAACCATGATCACATGGACCCCACCCCCCTAGGGTGGATTAAGTTAAATTTTGATGGGGCATCTAGGGGCAACCCAGGTGAAGCTGGGGCTAGTGGCTTACTTAGAGACCACAAGGGTGAGGTTCTTGTAGCTTTTGCAGAACATCTTGGAGCTCAAACTAACAATGTGGCTGAAGCAAGGGCAGTTTGGAGGAGCCTCAAGGTGGCAGAGAATTATCCAGGGAAACTGTTGGTGGAAGGTGATTCTCTTATTATTATAAATCTTCTAAAGAACACTAAGAGAGCTCCTTGGAGATTTGATGACTACATCCATGAAGCAAGGGCTCTAATTCATGACCGACTTGAGGCCATAATTTTGCATACCTTCCGAGAAGCAAACATGGCAGCTGATAGGCTGGCAAATGAAGGCATTGTAGCAGCAAATTTGATCACGTGGACTGAAAATCTTCCTCATGCAGTCTCAATGGTGATAGATAATGAAAAAATTTAGATTGGAAGGCTCAAAGTGGATCAATGACAGAAAATGGGGGCATTTTAAAAAAAAAAAAATTTGAACCTTATAATGGATTTTGTCATATTTGTTTTTTTTGTTCATGTGACTAGTGTTTTTTGCAGCTGGTGGGGCAATGATATAGGTTTTTTATCTACAAATTCATGCATGGGAAAAATCTGCTTTGGCCTCAAGTATTTCCCAAGGTGTGTTTGGATTCGATGTCGCAAAAAGGCCCTAGCAAGAAATAACAAAGTGTTGGAGATCCCTGACAATGAGGCACCAGACCCCACCATAATAGTCTTGGAGAAGATGACAATTTCATCAGCCTCCAACAGTATCAACCAGTTGAAGAGTCTGTCTGGCCTCATCAGTGCAGCTGTTGATTTGTGTGATTCCTTAAATCTTCTGTTTTATAGCCAGCAGTTCCAGGGGCACAAGGAGTCAAAGGCAAAATCTAAATATGATGGCAAGAACGATGATAAGAAGTTAGATGAGGACTACAAGGAAGACTGCTTGGCCTCTTGGTTGTCCATTCTATGGGATGTTTTTTTTTTTTTTTTTTTTGACCATATTCTATTATTTTTATATGGGCACAAGCTACCTCGCATGGTGCTTGCATGATTAGTTTTTGTCTTTGTTAGTTCTTTTTTGCGTCTTTCTTTCTCGATGGCCATAATATTAGGCTTCCATAGTTTAGTTTGGTCGTATTCTAATGGAAGAGTAGGTCTTGGCCATTTTTGTTGTCGATTTAAACTTTTAGGGCTTGGCCTTTGTCCAGTTGGTCAGTGGACCCTATTTTGTAAAATGGTTTTGGGTCAACCAGTTAAAACCCGGTGTTAATTATAATATTCTCTTACTTACCAAAAAAAAAATATTTTGTTACTTAAATGTCATAAATATGGGTATAGGATGATATAATAGATACACTCAATAAATATTTTTGTATAGAAAATATAAAATACAAGGTTGTGTGATGTAGAACCCATTAAATTAGTTATTACTTGGAGGAATCAAACTACTAGAAGATAGGTTATTTCTAAAAGCTGGACATATTTTTAGTGTCTTAAAACATCATAGCTAAAGTCGAAAGAGTGAGGTCTTAGATATATCAAGTTGGGGGATCTAATAATTCATTATTTTATTTAGAAAATGATAAAGAGAAACTAATAGGTCCTTTAAAATTTAATGCTATTTGGTTGGAAGATATAGAATTTATAAATTCAGTATTAGATAAGCAGAGAAATATTGAATCAATAATAGAAGATACAAGTTTGTTTCAATTTTCTAAAAATGTAATCCAAGTGTTGTAGGTGAGTTGGAGAGGGTAGGGAAATCCTCTGAGGGTGGTCCCTGGTTCGAATATCCACCCTACCAAATGTACATTGGGTACCCAAAATCCAATTGATAGTACTAGTTTGGTCAGGGTCGAGCGTGACTCCTAGGTGATTTTGATGGTGTAGAACCCCCTGGTCATGGTTTCTCAGACCAAGGTGGCCTCACAAGGGGATTTTCACTAAATTCAAAAAACAAAATTCTAAAAATATAAAGAGAATCAAATATCATACAATAACATGGGCCAAAGGTAAAAATTTAGAAGTAGAGACAAATATAGTTGATATAGATCTAAATTAAATTAGTTGTACAAACACAAAGGTAATGCAATTTTTTTAGATAAGGATAATATGTAGATCAAGGAATTAAAAAAAAGATGAGAGAATTATTAGAATAAGAGGAGGCAATATGGGACCTAGGTGTTGTAAATGAGTTGGATAGGAGAGGGCAATCCTCCAAGGGAGGTCCCAGGTTCAAATATCCACCCTACCAAGAAGCTGAATTGGGTATCTAAAATCCAATTGATAATGTTGGTGTGGGCAAGGTCAGGTGCGATCCTTGGGTGAATTTGACAGTGTAGAACCCCCTGTTCGTGGTATCTCAGACCAAGGCGGCTCCGCAAGGGGTTTTTCGCTTTAAAAAAAAAAATAGCATGCAATATGGAGAATGAAAAGTATAGCACTTTGTATAGAGCAAGGGAATGTGAATACAAAACTCTTTCAAAAGTATACAAAATAAATAGAGATGATAAATACTATATGGTATATGAAATGGGAGTGTTGAGGAATTATGAGAAGGTTTTAATATATATTTAAACTAGGAGTATCCTAATTTAATAAAATGTATCAAGAGCCCAATGGAACAAATATAGAAGAATTCATTAATCTAGCACTTTATCTACCTAAGATTGTTAGTGATGAAGTTAAAGAGGCTTTGATGATAGAAATTACTAAGGATATACAAATAATAGTTAAATACTATTAGAAAGGGAAGAGTCTCAGATGGATGGTTTATATATTAACTTTTATATGGATTTTTATGAGTTGTTGGAAAAAGACCTTTTAAAGGTGGTTGAGGAGATAAGGATTCCTAGGTAGGTACTCAATTTTATGAATACAACTTTCTTGGCCTTGATTCCCAAGAAGTATAATCCAAAATCCTTTGGGGAGTATAAGCCTATATCCTTGTGTAACACTGTCTACAAAATCATATCAAATATTATTGCTAGTAGTTTAAAAGATTTTTTTTAAATAACCTCTCAGAATAATCCATGAAGCCATTGGTGTTGCTTAGAAAGTACTTCATTAAGTTAAATAAAGGAAACAATTGATAAGTTAAGCTTGATTTGGAAAAAGCTTTTGATAAATTAAGCTAGTTGTATATTAAGTTCATAATTGTTCATATTGACTATAGTGTGCACTTTATAAATTGGGTAATATGATGTATTAATTTTACTTCCTTTGTTATCTTGATTAATGGTTTAACTTATAGCTTCTTCTAGCCTTCTAGAGGGTTAAGATAAGGATTCCCCTTGTCAACCCTATAATTATTTCTTATGGCTAAAGGACTAAGTAATTTTTTTGTATGAATAGAAAATACTTGGCATGATCAAAGACATTTAGATGGGAAACTCTTAGTTGGCATTCACTTACTATTTAAATATGATATACGTCTATTTGAAAATGGCACCTTAAGAGAAGCACTTAAATATAAAGAGTTGTTATATCTATATTGTGTTGCTATAGAAATTGAAATAAACCTATAGAAGACTGATATTGCCTTTAACAAACTACAAATAGGACAATAAAAAGTAGTGACAAGGATTTTTGGCTTCAAAATAATTGGGTTTATCAAACGGCTAAAATATTTCAACTTTGGGATGAAGTTGAATGATTATGGATATAAAATTGGATTTTATTATAAAATAAAGTGGAAAGAAAGGTAACTTCATGGTGCAATAGATGGTTATCAAAGGGAGGCCATTTAACACTAGTGAATTTCATTTTGAAGTCCATTCTAGTATATTTGCAATCCATGGATAGGAATAAGGGAAAATGATGTAAAATTTAGTTAATTGGAGTAAGATTGTCAAACCTAAATCAGTAGGAGAATGCGATCTTAAGAGTGTACATACCATCAAGAAAGAGATTTATGACTAGTAAAATATTATACCTTCTAAGAGTATTGAGATATTGATAACTAGTAAAATATTATGGCATGAGTTTATTAAGAAAAAAATGTGTTTGTTCTATGTCCTTTGAAGAGAGTACTAGACGTTCTATCAAGTTAGTGACTAATATTATTATCATTTCAAAAGCATTAGTGAAGGATTTTCCATTAGTGGAAAATTTTTTGTTTGAAGAATAGGAAATGAGAAGAATGTAATACTAGGAAAAGAGCCTTTCCTAGGAAGTGGAGGAGATTACCATCTCAAAATTTAATAGAACATTTAAATAGATAGGGGTTCAGGTATTATTAAATGCAATCTCTATGGAAAAAATTGTTTTGTGAAATTAGGTATGGGTTTTTAAAAATAATTAATTTTTAAAATAAATAAAGTTGAGTGTTGGACCAATTATACAATGGGTTTGAAAAGGGATTTTATAATACTGATACAAGACGATGACACTTTATTATGGTCAAATAACCTAGCTAGTGGATTATTTATAGATAAAAAATTATACAAAGAAATACTTGAAGATCATAATGAGGAGGTTCATTTATGATGGAGAAGGATTTGGACGGTGAAAACACCCTTGGAAAATATTTTTTAATGGCTAGTATTAGCTAATAAGAAATTAACATTAGATGATCAACAAAATAGGTCCTATTAGGGTCCAATTCAATGTATCCTATTTAAAAAATAAGAAGAAACAATGGATCACTTACAAGTTCATTGTGATTTATTAAAAAATGTGTGGAAGTCTATCCTAAACATGACTAAGGACAAGGGGTAATAGCCAACAAGGAATTTTTTGAATAATACGCAACAATAACTCAAAGACAAATGCTTAATGAATATTATTGCATTTTTTTAATAGTCACATGAGATTTGTGGTTGGAAAGAAATTATATGTTGTTTAAGAGAGAGTAAATTCCACCTATACAAGTTCAATTTCGAATTGAATATAGTTATGAATGCATAAAACAAATCCCAAAATTAAAGGGGGTAAGGTAGGTTGGTAGTTTAACAATGGATATTACAAAGTATTACACTTTTTTGCTTGAGCTTGTCAATATAGTCTAGGTATATGTGGGGTAGGAGGAATGTTATATTATGATGAAATTCATAAAATTCACTTTCAAAGTAGGTCTTGGAGAAGGCACCAATACTGTGGCTGAGTGGAAGACATTGGTATTTTTGATAAATACAATAATGGAATGGGGAATAAAAAACTCTAAGTTTTGATGACTCAATATTGATAGTGCATTGGTCTCTAGGATTAATGGGGATGAAACATTTGATACTTAGGCCTTATTATGAGTAGTAAAAATTACTAGAAGAATCATTTATAGAGATCTATTATAGAGAACTAATGAGGAAGCATATGGTCTATCAGACTTTACCTTAATATTCCAATTAGCACTTGGTTTATAGAGTACTATTCTTGGAAATGTGTTGAATATTTTCCATGTTATTATGGCTAGTTTTTGGGTTAATATATTTGAACCCATGGATTAATATATTTGAACCCATGGATAAATATATTTGAGTTAATATATTTGAACCCATGGATAAATATATTTGGGTTAATATATTTGAACCCATTGATAAATATTTCTGGGTTAATATATTTAAACCCAAGTTTTATGACCATGGTATTTTAAAACTCCTTATGTTGGTATATAAAACAACACTTGCATGAGGGTTTGTGTATGGTGAATGATATAACACCCCCCAACGTGGGGGAATGAATTTGTATAGTAGTGTAGCATGTGAAGAGACGGTGAGAAAAGAAAGAGGAGGTTACAATGGATTTGTTGTAGGTTGTATTCCTTAATTTTTTGGATGGAATAAAAGGTCTAATTATTTTCTCCGTAGACATAGCCCTTATTGGGTGAACCACGTAAATATATCTCTTGTATTATTGTATTCTTCTATTTTTTATTTCAATATTTAATTATTGCTCGTATTTTATTATTTAATCCTAACAACTAGTATCAAAGCGAGTTTTAGGGTTTCACTTGAAAGGAGGATTTCCTGGTTTGAGTGGAATAAATGGTAAAATAAGGTAAGTTTAAGGTTGAGAAGTTTAACAACTAAAATTACCATCTATAGAAGATGTAAATGAAGTACTATTTATATTAGAAGGAAAAATAATAGGAAGCACAATGGTAGAGCTAGTGAGATCTAACAACAGTACAATTAGTGAGCTTTGAAAATAGTGGAGCTAATGAGCTTCGATAGCGATAGATTTGGTGAGCTTTGATCATGGTAGAGCTAGTGATATTTGATAGTAGTGGAGCTAGTAAACTTCAATAGTGGTAGACTTGGTGAGCTTCGATAGTAGTAGAGTTGGTGAGCTTTGATAGTGGTAGAGCTAGTGAGCTTTAGCAATGGTACAGCTGGTGAGCTCTACCATTGCTAGAGCTGTTAGTGAGCTCTAATAGTGGTAGATCCTATGAGATCTAATAGTAGTAGGTATGGTGATCTCCTATAGTGGTAGATCTGGTGAGCTTCGATAATGATATATCCGATGAGCTTCGATTTGGTGAGCTTCAACAATAGTAGATTTGGTGAGCTTTAATACTGGTAGATTTGATGAACTTCGATAATGGTATATCTGGTGATTTTTGGCAATGGTATATCTAGTGATCTTAGATAGTAGTATATTCTGTGAGCTTCGATAGTGGTAGATCTAGTGAGCTTTCGTAGTGTGAGATTTGATAGTGGTAGATCCGATAAGCTTTAGCAAAGATAGATTTATTGAACTTTGATAGTGGTAGTTTTTGTGAGCTTTCATAGCGATAGATCCGGTGAACATCTCAATAGTGGTAGATTCAATGATATTTGATAATGATAGATCCTATGAGCTTCAATAGTGGTATATCTTATGAGCTTTGATAGGGGTAGATATGGTAAGATTCGATAGTGGTAGATCTAGTGATCTTCAATAGTGGTAGATCTAGTGATCTTCAATAGTGGTAGATCTTGTGAGATTTTATTGTGGTAGATCTAGTGAGCTTCAGTAGTGGTATATCAGGTGAGCTTGGATAGTGATAGATCTCGTGATCTTAAAAAATAGTAGATATGGATATTAAGGCTAGAAATATTTGGTTCTAATGGTCTTATTGCAAAGTTTCTAGAAAATGTTTGATATGATTTGTTGGTTGTACCACAAGTTTTAGTGCATGTATTAACTACCATGACTAGTATAACTTGTACCCGAAGAAGCTAATGTAACTAGTGTAGTTGTAGCCAAAAATAGATTGGTGTATATACTAGTGGTGGTTTTGTGGTGTAATGTTCTTAGAGTTAGCTCCAGTAATATTTTTAAAGTGAATTTGTAGACTATTGTTTTACCTTATCGGTATATGGTTAAGGGTAATAGGTGAAGCTAATATGTTTAGATATTGCACATGCAATGGGAGTAGTTAGCAGATATATATCCAATCCAAGGAAGGAACATTGAACTACTGTGATAGTTTTTGGACCCTATGGAAAGTATTCAACAAGTGGGAGACTATTGAAAATGTGTTGAATATTTTCCATGTTATTATGGCCGTTTTTTGGGTTAATATATTTGAACCCATGGATTAATATATTTGGGTTAATATATTTGAACTCATTGATAAATATATTTGAGTTAATATATTTGAACCAATAGATAGATATATTTGGGTTAATATACTTGAACCCATTGATAAATATATTTGGGTTCATGTATTTGAACCCCAATTTTATGGTCATGGTATTGTAAAACCTCTTCTTGTGTTGTTGGTATATAAATTTTTTTTTTTATTTATGGTGAATGTTCGAACACCCCCTCAAAGGTAGGGAATGGATTTGTATAGTAGTGTATCACATGAAGAGATAGTGAGAGAAATAAGAGGAGGTTACGATAGATTTGATGTAGGTTCTATCCCTTCATTTTTTTGAACATAATAAAAGTCTTGGCTATTTTATTTGTGGACATAGCCCATATTGGATAAACCACATAAATTTGTGTCTCTTGTATTATTGTATTCTTGTAAGTTTTATTTTCACATTTAATTATTGCTCGTATTTTATTATTTAATCCTAACAACTATGTGGAACTATGATCATACCACAATCTTCTCGCTTTTAATACTTTATTTTTTATAGAAGTGATGGTTTAGGATACATTTTATGTTTTTTTTTTTTATATCTTTTTATAATTATGGCCATATTTGTAAGATGGATAATGCCATATAGGCCTAAAGTACCAAAATTGCACTCTATAAGATGGTTGAAGGCTTGCACCAAGCTATTCATATCTTTTATTGTATTAAATTTGATAGACATTTTAGAGAAATTTAAGTCATTATTAAGATATTTTAGAATAGTTTTTAATGATGTTATTTAGTAAGATCTATCTCAAGGTATAAAATACCCATATCATTATGATTTTTTCAAACTTTAAAATGAAAATTATTGATTTTGTTGAAGAAAAAAAAAAAAAAAACTAACCTACAAATCATAAAAAATAAAATCACAAACCTAGTTCGAAATTCAACCACGCACAATTAAAAATTCAACTATTTGCATCTTACTATAAATAAATGGTTGTGCATTGAAATTTTAATAATTGGTTTTAGTATAATAAGTTTGGCCAAATTTATTTTCATTAGTAATATCTTAGTTAAAAATAAAATTTAGGAGTCAATGAAAATTCTTTAAACTAGTGCTCATTGAGAAAGGAGGACACATGATTAGACGTTTTTCACAGGACTGCCTAGACTACCGAACTCGTTTCGGCCATATCTCACTCATCCAAACATGTATTGAGCTAAAATTTTGAGGGTAGATGCCTGAAAAACCCTAGAACGTCTCCACTAATTTTCATATCATTTGGAGCAACACCGATCCTAGTGCATCCCTATGTGTGAATAATATATTTGGTGAGCATCTATGCAAGGGTTTCATCTGGGTTGAGTGCAAGCAGCTCTAGAGGTTGGTTTTTAGGGCCTTCAGGCCCTAGCGACCAATATTTTTGTGGTTTATGCTCAATATTTTAGCAAGAAATGTTGCAGGGGATACAAGATGGGTTAGAAATTTGTCTTTCAACATATCATACTGTGAACTTGAGTGACAACGACTTCCAATTTGCTGCACAAAATAAAAGTGAAAACCATACCTTTCCATGGCATCTAGGGCAAGGATTAAAGAGACCACGAAATAAGTTTCAAGCAGTTGATCAAAAAATGGCTCATATCTCAAGTGAATCTGGTGCTAAGGTGCACCCACAAAATAATTCTACTGTGAAAACCCCTATCAAGGGTAAGAATTTCGAAGACTCAGTCCCAAAAATGAATTTTAGGGATGCCCTTCATGGTGGACAGACCTCACCCCAATGCTAATATCAATATTAGGGCCTCTCATAAACATTTAAGAATACCCAAGATTGACCCCAAGAAAATGGAATCAGGATGTCTTAAAGCAACTGATGGAACTCCTATTGTTAAGCTTGATATGGGTAACATTCAGAATGGCATTGAAGATTTGGAAAAAAGAGGACTAATTTGTCGGTTCATGGGTTTTCATCCGAGTCTATCTGCTTTCAAATTCTGGGCTGCAAAAAGCTAGAAAACTAAAGGTGAGTTACAAATATCTATTTATCCAAATGGTTATTTTCTTGTTTTATTTGCTAATAATGAAGATAGAGAGAAAACTTTTCAAGGGGGTCCTTGGTTTTTTGGAAGGGCAGTGGCTTTTCATGAAGCCCCGGCATACTAAATTTAAAGCCGAAGAAGAGATGCCTTCTATAGCTCCCGTGTGGGTTAGACTCTTTGGCCTCCCTATTGAATTTTGGAATCCTACTATTTTTTCTTCAATTGGAAACTCTTTAGGAACTTTTATGATGACTCGCTGATTGTACTCAAAATTTTGAACATATTATTTATGCTCAAATTTGTGTTTTAATGGATTTTGACAAACCCCTACCTAAAAATATCACATTACAATTTGGGGAAGACACTTGGGAGCAAGTAGTGGACTATGAGAACATTCCTTTTCGTTGTAGAATTTGCCATGAATATGGTCATTTGGCCGATGCTTGCCCAAATAAAATTCCTGATCAAAAGAAAGAAGATATAAACTCAAGCAGGTTTCCAAATACCTAAGAAGAAGAACACTCGTAAAAAACCAAGTAATGAAGGATCAATCAAAGTCATTTGCTAATATGTTTGAAATCCTTTCCACAAATGATGTCCCAAGTGAGGAAGAGGAAATAATGGAAACTGAAATCTTAGAAACACAATTTAAATATGAAGGAAAGAACTCAGAGACAAACCAACAAATCAAAGGTTTTCAACAGAAAAAAAAGGAGAAAATTTACACAAGAAAAACAATATTTCAAATGTCAAAACTTCAAATAATGCAAGTCCCAATATAGACTCCATTGAACCATCTAGTAAAATTTTGGCTGTGTATGAGCATTCTTCAAGGTTAGAAGCCATCTCGGATTCAATTGGAATAAGTCAAGAAATAGGGAAAAAAAAATTGAAGATGGATTCTAATCAAAAAGTAGGTCGCAAGACCAATCAATATCATATGGTAAAAGAAGGTGAAAAGCTTGTAGAGGAAGGTAAGATTAATGCCCTTCCCAACATTTTTAGCCCCGGTATTAATGAAGATCATCACTTGGAATATTAGAGGACTCAAAGGGAGTCTTTCAAAACAAAATGAAATTAGAAGAATGATTCGGATAAATCATCCACATCTTGTTTTCCTTCAAGAAACAAAGATGTCAATGGAGGATATGGACTTAATTGCCATAGAAATTTGGCCAGCTAGAAAAGTGGTTTCCCTCGGCTCCCAAGGGACTTTGGGTGGCATTGCTTGTCTTTGGGACCCAAAAGAGGTAGTTATTCACCATATGGTTGGCAGTTGGGGTTTGTTGGCTATAGCTATTCAAAGTAGACATTCCAACCAGATTATGCTCGCATTATTGTTTATGCCCCGACTTCTTTGGAGGAAAAAAGAAGACAATGGAAGGATATTACTCATATTATCTCTCATTTTCCTAAAGCTTGGATCTTGATCGGAGGAGATTTCAATACCATCCTCTCTCTAGATGAGAAAAGGGGGGGAAATAGAAATTTGGACAAAAGTACTGACCTCATGAGCGAATATATTGCAAACCTCCATCTTGTGGATATCCAACCAGATAATGGCCTTATGACTTGGTCTAACAGAAGGCAAGGCTTAGCTTGTATAATGGAGAGATTGGATAGGTTTTTGCTCTCTGAAAATTTCTTAATCCATGGTCACATTCCTAAAGTGAAGACTCTTAATAATGTCGGTTCAGATCATTGGCCATCATGGTGGAAATGTGGAAAACCAATGTGAGTTTCTCTCCTTTTTGTTTTCAATTAATGTGGCTTAGAGACATTTCCTTCAGACCTCGTGTGCAACAATGGTGGAAGGAAGGTAAACCTAGGCATGGGACTAAGATGTTCTATTTTTCCAAAAGACTGCAATACATTAAATCCAAAATCAAGACTTGGAACTTGGAAAGAGTTTGGGGATGTTCATAAAAAAAAACATGAAGTTATTGCTCATATTGAAAATTTGAATAAGAAAATCCATTTAGATGGCCTCACAGAGAAGAGAAGTGCAGATGAAATTAAACTCACAACTCAGCTAGAGGAATGGGAAAAAAGAGAAGAAATCTTATGGAAGCAAAAATCTAGAATTCAATGGCTCAAAGAAGGAGATCGAAACACAAATTTCTTCCACAAATCTCTTCTAGCTCGAAGATCTCACAACTTTATTTCTTCCTTAAAATCAGATTCTGGAGATGTTGTTTATACTTGGGATGGCATGAACTCTATTGTTGTTGATTACTTTTCCAATATTTTTGTTGCTACTCCTCTTGACTCAACTTCACAACAAAATGTTCTTCAAGCAATCCCTTCTGAGGAGAACTCTATTTTGACTGCTCCTATTACTATCAATGAGCTTCAACAAGTAGTTTTTAAAATGCAAAAAGGGAAAACCCCAGTTCCTGATGGTTTTCCTATTGAGTTCTACCAAGAGTTCTGGGATATCCTTCATGTTGATTTATTAGAGGTGGTGGAAGAAGCCAGGAAATCCAAAGAAATTTTGAAGGTTATCAATAAAACTTATATTACTCTTGCTCCAAAAGCTCAAGAGGTTGATCATATCTCAACTTTTAGACCTATTGCTTTATGTAATGTTCTTCTCAAAATTATTACTAAAATCATGGCAAAAAGGTTGAAGCCTCTTTTGCATAAGATTATTTCCCCATAGCAAGGGGGATATGTGGAAGGACGTCAAATAGTAGATGAGATAGTTCTTGCTCAAGAAGCCATCCATTCCATGGATATGCAAAATTCTCCTTCTATGTTCATCCGGTTAGACTTATCCAAAGCTTATGACAGAGTGGATTGGCACTTCCTTATCAAATTTTTGAGGCAATTTGGTTTCTCTAAGGATTGGATGGATTGGATTATGGGATGTATCTCTTCAGTTTCCTACTTAGTTCTTATCAATGGCAGGCCTTCTCAGTATTTCCCAGCTTCTAGAGGTATTAGGCAAGGTGACCCGCTATCCCCTTATTTATTCATCATTCTTGCTGAATGCTTGGGTAGGACTATAACCAAAAAGAGGGAAAACAAAACCCTTGAGGGAGTTACCATTGCTCATGGAGCTAGACCTATCTCTCATCTTCAATTTGTGGATGACTCTACCCTTTTAGGTAAAGCTACAATTTAAGGAAGCTTCTAATATTAAGCAAATCATTAGCTATTTTTCTAAGGCTACTCGGGAGTTGATCAATGAAGACAAATCTAAAGTTATTTTCTTTCACTCGCTCTCGCTAGACAGGAATCCATGGTCTTGGATAAATTAAGATATAAGAAGACCTCTCTTCCAATCACTTATTTAGGTATTCCCATAAATATTCAAAGGCAGAAAAATAAAGATTGGAATTGGTTGTTGGACAAAGTCAAGAAGAAAATTGGAAAGTGGACCAACAAGTGGCTTTCTTCTGGGGGTAGAATCACCTTGGTAAAATCAGTCCTTCAAGCTATTCCTATTTATGTTTCTTCCATTTTGAATATCCCAAAGGTTGTTCTTCGAGAATTGGATCAAATCAGTCATCGTTTCCTTTGGAGTGGTACTAAGGAGAAAATAAAATGGGCCTTGGTGAAATGGGATACTTTATGTCTTCCTAAGAGTGAAGGGGGGTTAGGATTCTGGTCTTCAATTAATAACAACAAATCTTTAGCTGCTAAATTATATTGGAGGATGTTGCATAACCCCAATGCTCTTTGGGCCAATAATCTTCGTGCTAAATATGCTGAGAACAAAAGTCCTGAAGACCTTGTTCGCTATCAACTTCCTACCAAAGGTTCTCCCATTTTAGCAGCTTCTTAAGACTCGGTGAGGATTTGATAAAGAAAAAATTATTTTGGATCATTCATAATGGTCAACATGCAAATTTTTGGACAGATTCTTGGGATGGTCACAAGCCTTTGATAACTCGGCTTCTCGATTGGAGGCCTTGGATGGAGGAGCTTCACCGAGCTAATTGGATAAAGGTGGCTAATTATCGTCGGTACCATACTCGGTAATTCAAAGGTTGGTAGATATTGGATCCCTATTGAGGACTGGCCTATTCAAATCCCGGAAAGGCAAAGACAAGATATCCAAGGCATCCTTCATATGAGATCCCTCTCTTGGTCCCATGAAAAAGATTGTTTTGGATGGAACAACACTACTAAGGGTGAGTATTCAGTTGCTCAAGGTTATTTGACCTTATGCCATAATAATCCCAACCATTCTTCTGACATATTTTCTCAATTGTGGGCTCAAAAGCTCCGGCCTAAGGTGAGGTTCTTTAATTGGATTTTATTGCATCGTAGGGTGCTTACTGGTGAGCAACTTATGAAGCGTGGTTTTCATGGCCCTTTTAGATGTGAAATGTGTGAAGAGAATGTAGAAAATATCAACCATATTTTTATTGAGTGTACTTTAGCCTCTGAGCTATGGAGGAGAATGGCAACTTTACTTGGCTTACAGTGGTCCAATTTTTTCACTTTTGAATAGCTTTGGAGGGATTGGCCTAATCAAGAGGGTGTTGATCATTTTATTAGGTAGTTAGTTTGGATGGGTTCTACCATTCTTCTTTGGAATATTTGGAATGAAAGGAACAACCAAATTTTTAATCAAGATAGGAAGGATATTCACTATATTTGGCAAAAGACCATAGCCAACTTAGTTGAATCAGTCCATCAACTCCTTAATCACCCCCAAAACTCCCACCAAATATGGGATCAAGTGATGCAAATATTGAATATTAAACCTTCTAAGGGCAACCAACTTAAAGGGAATGTGAGTATTAGTAAGATGGATAGGACTAGAAATTGGCAACCTCCTCCTAAGGATTTTGGAAAAGTCAATACTGATGGAGCCTCTAGAGGGAACCCTGGAAAAGCCAAGGTGGGAGGAATTGGTAGACTTTCAGATGGCTCCTTGGTTTTTACTTTTGCTGAGAATTTGGGTATTCTTTCCAATAACCTTGTTGAGGGGTATGGTATCCTTAGAGGCCTTCAGGAGGCTACTAAGGTTGGATGGGAAAAGGTGTTAGTTGAGTTTGACTCTCAACTTATGATTAATCTCTTGAAGACTCCTAAGAATCATAAGGTGGATTGGAGAATAAAAAGAATTATTGAGAAGATTCAGTTAATCCAGATGGGATTTTTGAAAGTTGATTACAATCATGTGGTCGGAGATCAAAACAAGAGTGTTGATGCTTTAGCTAATTGGGCTTTGGACAAAGGTGATCTTACTTGTTATGGCCACCCTCCTATATGGTGGGCTTCTCAAATTAGGGAAGCTCTTCTTTCTATCATTTCTTTGGATGGCTCCAGTTCCGAAGGTACCTAGTTTCTTCTTGTTTTTTTTTTTGTTTCTCTTTGGTTCATTCAGTTTTTTTAGTTCCCTAGCTCATTCTATTCTTTATTTTGTTTCCTCTATTGATTCTTGCATTAATAGTCTTCTGGTCTAGATAGGTCATTGTTTTGTTCATTTTTTTTTCTTTTGTCTTCTTTGTTTTTTTGTTTAGTTTTTTAAGGTGGGTGGGTTCTTTTGTTTTGTTTTGTTTTTGTGTTCTTTGTGTTGTTTTTTGTTGTTCTTGTGTTTTTGTTGTTTTGTTTTTTTTTTTATGTTTTTTGTTATTGTTCTTGTGTTTTTTTCGTTCTTGTTCTTGGGTTTCTCTTTGTTTGTGTTATTTCATTTTTTTATGTGTGAGTGTTTTCTATGTTTTTTGTTTTTGTTTATTGTCTCATTGTTGGTTGTTTTTATTTTTATTTTTATTTTTATTTTATTTTTTTATTTTATTTTTTAGGTTTTGGTTGTGTTTATTTTTCATGTTTTTTTGGGTTATGTCTTTGTAGTGTTCTCGTTGTTTTTGTCTTGTTTGTGTTTTGTTATGTGGTTCTTGTGTTTTTCTATGTGGTTTGTGTTGTGGTTTCTTTTATCTTATTGTGCGTGTTTGGTTGTGCTTTTGGTTTTGACACACTCAAGGAGCATGTTTTTTATTTTATTTTATTATTTTTGTTGTTATTTACTTTTTTTAATTTGGTTTTGTGTGTTTGTTTGCTCCTTGAGTATGTCAAAGGTGGTAGGCCAGGTCCGAGTCCTGGGCATTTTTGGCGGAATGGATACCCCTGCCTCCTTGGGTCTTACCCGAAAGTGGCATCCCTTTTGGGATGTTTTCCACAAATAAAAATAAAATAAAAATTTAGAAGGTATTTTATTTATATCATTTATATATATAAAAAAAAAAAAATCATTTTTAAACAATTTTATTTAAATTAAAAATAATATTATTTTTGGTTTATTTTTATAATTTTTATCATCTTTTCTATAGTATAAGATAACGTGGTTTATGATTTTAAGATATTATTTTAACTATAAATAAATATTATATTGTTTGAAATTTATTTATACTTTGAACAATGCCTAATGTTTTTTGAAAGCACTTCCAAAGCATGCAGGTAATGGATCTAGAATAAGCTGGACCAGGATGACCAAGTTCACCATGAAAGGTACCAATATCTTATGTCATTTTAGATATGTCATGATATAAAGCATAAAATGTTTTGATGATGCAGGCTTACTTAGCTGTGGAAAAAGCTGTAGCTTACGATGGACAAATTATTTGAGACCCGATATTAAGAGCGGAAAATTCAGTTTTGAAGAGGAGCAAACCATACTACGACTCCATGCCACGCTGGGAAACAAGTAATCAAACAGAACCTTAAAATTAATTTCATCATATATAAATTGTGTAATTTTCGTCGCTCTAAAGAAATAAAAATTGAGAGGTGTATACTGTATTACCAATGTTCAGGTGGTCTGCAATAGCTTCCCATCTGCCGGGCCGGACAGACAACGGGATTAAGAACTACTGGAATACACGTTTGAAGAAACGACTACTTCAGAAGGAAATCGATCCTATGACTCACAGGCCAATTATAGACCTTCTTGCTTCTTCAATGTCTTCTTATTTTGCTTCTCTTAGTACTAGGCTTGAGGCTGCTGCCCGATTGGCTAAGCACTAATTGAGCCTTGCTACTTACCCATCTCCCAATTTTCTCAGTGCCGAAACAGGAAATATTAACCTTGAGCTTAATATCCTAAGGTCTGCCTATCAATTTAATGAGGCCGCAGCAGACGCCAATTCTGTGGCATCTAATTTCTGGGCACAACAGCAGCAGCAGCCTGCAACATCTGTCACTAATCCCTGTAGAAGTACAGACGGGTTATTAGTACAGCGAGAGCAGCCTTCTCTGACTAGTTTTTTAGATAATATGTGCTTGTCACATCTTCATTCCAGCTACTCGGCCCCTTTGCAAATGGATCAGTCTGCTATTAATGCTCGTCCCAGCCATTCCTGTGTAAAAACTGATGACAGCCCGAATCCTTAGAAAGAAACGAGTACTGTGTTCAACAGCGAAAACGGTCTAAAATTTTGCTTGGACCACAAGATAAGCATGCCCAGTATTCGCTTTAACCTGGAGGAATACGGTTATAATGATATGCTGCCTGCTGCCATGATTAATCATAGGACAAATTATTTTGTGTAGCGAGATCATAAGTTTAATACCCTTCCAGCCTTGATACCTGCCATTGGCTCTCTAAGATCAACTACTGATTTCAGTGACCTTGATCTACCACTAGACTCTACTTATCCTATGATAAACAACAAATTTTACGACGGATTGCCGATCACTTCCTCCAGAGCTCTTGCTAGCCTTCGCAGGAAGTTCAAAATTCAAATAACAAGGAAAACGGTAGACTTGGATGCGTTGAACTAAGTATAGTAAAATGAAATAGGTGATACATGTGACAATGGTTGAGGCATAATATATGTTAATGAAAATGGATGGTGCATTTGAACATTCATTTCACTGTGTATCTTCTTAATATTTTGTTAATCTTCTTTTAGTATGGCTCCTCATATTAAAAATAGGAATATAACCTAACTTACCTATTGTCATCTCTTAATAAAAAAATTAAATGAAATTTATATATATATATATATGCTACTTAAACCATATAGCAATTGAACTAATAATGGAGATCTTCTTTTATAGAAATCATCCTATTAAAAAAAATGATGAGTGATTTGTTTTATCGTTCGATATCATTTTTTATCATATGAACTATTTATATTTATATATATATATAAAAGTTTTTATGTGTTTATCTCATATTTGTTTATTTTATTTAGAATTTTATACCATTTTTTTTACTAATTTTTTTATACCATTTTAATATTCAATTTTCTTAAACTATAGTTTTATTGTGATCTTATGTCTTTGCTTTCATAGGTCTAAATATAAATATGGTATTTTAATGGATGAACAAGGCCTATTAAATAATTGGACCATATTAATGCTTAATAACAACAACAATGTAAGATGCATAAGAATAGTTATATCAATATAAGATCTAGCTTCACTATATTATATATAATAAATTTAAACATTTAGCTATTGTATTTACAAAATATAAGTAATAATTGTGTCAACCTTGTGAAAAAATTTATATGCTTTCCATTTTACTAATAAACAATGGTATTGAAGCTAAAAGGATATTCAAAATTGAAGATAATTCAATCAAAATTCTTTTCATTACCATCCTGTTTTATATACTAATTTTGTAAGGGCTGGGATTTATAATACTAAAGTAAATTTAACTATTGTTTTAATTATACTTATTTAAAAGATTAAGTTTTACATATTTATTTTATAATAGTATTGAAATAATTTCTTAAAAATAGATATTGACTGGTAATTTCATATTGCTAATTCCTAGATTTGAAATTACTTTTCAATATTTTAGATTATTATGAGTTGTGAGTTTGTATTTCTATATAAAATAGTTTTCAACCTTTTTCATTTCTACCAAATCAAGGAATTTAATAAGTTTTTTCTTGTCTCATTTACCACTTTTTAGTGAATCTAAGGTCTACCCACTAGATATTGATTATCTTGAGATATCAAATTTTTATTATATCTTTATACTAGTAATTTATTTAAACAAAGATAGTATTCTTAATACCTTCATATTCTCAATCATTAAAGCATGAGCTAATATATTATTTTTTATTGGTTCAAACATAATCTAGCATCTCCATATTTTATATATTATATACTTTTATTATTGATTTTAGCTTAATGGACCAAATATGTAATGAGTGCTTCTCAATATTTTAATGTTTAGCTAATGCTATCATATGCACAAACATGTTTCCTGCTACTAATGTATAAGTATAATTTAAGAATCATTTTTATTATATGTATGAATTTCTATAATATATTATGTTGAAGGTTCTTATCAAAGTGATTTTTTATATTTTTGTATGGTTTGGAGCATAAATAATATAGTCCATTCAAAAATTATAGTGTCTTGATGCATTTAATATTAGTATGAATACATTGTATATGACCATTAATAATGTTGGAAATCTTCTAAATTCATATAGTTTTACCACATGGATTACTTTGATGGAAACATATCAGGAATATCTTGCAAAATTATTCATCAAATTTTACATAGCCATATCCCTTAATATGAGATCATTGAAATTGTATTTGTTATGCAATTAATATAAATATTAATGTTTATGGATATTGTAAAAAATAATGTTTAGAAACATAAATTTTTATGTTTTATTTCATAATACATTTCCTTTATTTTGTTTGATTATTTTTTTCTTGTGGTAACATAAATTATATTAGAAATAATGATATCTACCCTAATTAATAGTTTATATGATGAACTATTTGTAAGAAAATGTATTCAATGTTGATTAACCTTATAGCATGCATAATTATAAATTCTATTAAAAATGTAAGGAAACAACTCAACCATATTTTATGTCTACTACAAGAGTGTAGAGTATAATTCATATTAATACATATTAAAATATCTTTTGAAATTTTGATATTTTTAGAATAAATAACATTAATAGAGTTCTTTTTTATGATGAAAAATTAGAATATAGTTATATCATTACAAATAAATAGGCTCCTAATTCAATCATGACAAGAAAGAGGTTATAGATGAATCTAAAATATATGCACTGGATATTCTCCCTCCAATGGGTAGTAGCTAGGGTTTTTGGCAACCCCTTACTACCTAGAGAGAAGAAAGGAGGTTCTCAGATTTACAATGATGATATGGAGGATCTGGTAGATTTCATTTTAGACATAAGCTTGATTGGTATTGAAATCAATAGAAGTAAATACACTTGGTCCAATAGGAGGATAGGTGAGAAGCTAATTTAGATAAGACTATATAGGATGCTAGCCTCACAATAATGGTATATACATTTTAGCAATTCATTTCTATCAACCCTCCCTAAGGTTACCTTTGATCATATCCCATTGATCCTAGATATGGTCATTAGTTCTAGGCCAAAAAATACTCCTTTTATATTTAAATTAATGTGGCTTTAGTATCTCCAATTTAAGAAAAAAGTAAAAGAATGGTGGAATTTTGACTTAGAGGGACCAAAATATTTGTAGTTACAAAATTATTAAAAACCTCAAAAGAAATCTAAGATCTTGGAATAGAGAGATATTTGGCAATGTCTTTAATAAAAAAAATTGAGTTATTGGCTCAGATATAATACTAGAAAAATATGATCTAAATCCAAGGGAGATCTCAACATCTTGAAGAGAGAGAAGACTTTTCTCAGTGAATATCACAATGTTTTGGCATTGGAGGAATTTTTCTAGAGGTAAAAATCTAGAGCACTTTGGTTAAGAGAGGGGGACAAAAATATAAAGTTCTTCCAATTTTCCACTCTCAAACATATAAAATAAAACAAAATTAGGGAGATAATATTAGAGGATGGTTCCTTAATCCAAAGAGAATATGAGATAAGAGATTTTTCCATTTTATTTTTTAAATATTTATTTAAAGATAACATTGCTAAAATTTACAAGTCTCCCATTATATTATATTGAACATTCCTAAGTTGATTATAGCTTAGATGAATGATAACTTAACACAACCCTTCTTAGATAATAAAATAAAAAAAGTTATTTTTAGAATGCAATGGGTTAAAGCTCTTGGCCTAGATGGTTTCTCTCTAGGTATGTTTTAAGAATTTTGGCATATTTTTCAATAAGATATAGGTGAAATTTTGAGGGAATTCCAAGTTCAGAACAACTTTCTAAAGGAATAGAACACTACCTTTCTAGTCCTCATCCTCAAAAATCAAGGAGCTAATATGTTCAAGAATATTAGGTTGATTAGTCTTTGTAACATGATCTAAAAAAATCTTACCAAGACCTTAGCCAATAGATTGAAGATCTTTCTCCCCAAGACTATTTCTCAAATCCAAGGTGGATTTGTGGCAAATAGATAGGTTGTGGATGGTGTTATATCTATTCATGAAGTTTTGTATTCCATGGATCAGAGAGGGTTGATAGGTTTAATTTTAAGGTTGGACATGAGTAAGACCTATGATAGGGTTTCATGGGTATTTTTCAATAAGGTACTGTAATATTTTAGCTTTAACTCATAACGGAGAAACTAGGTTACTTAGTTTATATCTACAACTATATTCTCAATCATTGTGAATGGATAGACAATAGGTTTCTTTCCCAATGAAATAGTACTAAGGCAAGGGGACCCTTTCTCCCCTTACATCTTCATTGTAATAGAGGCACTTGGTGGGGTCATTGATTCAACATAAATGTAGTGATAGAAATATTTCAACACAAATTAGTAGGGTGGAAGAAGACTCTCTTGTCTTAGGCTGGTAAAGTGTAGATCTTGAAATCTACTCTTCAATCCTTACCACTGTATTACCTTTTGATGTTTGAAATTCCCTCAAAATTTTCTAGCATTATTGAGAAAATTCAAAGACAGTTTTTATTGTTAGGGGTTGAGGAACATCAAAAACTTCCTCTAGTGGCTTGGAATAAAGCGTGTAATCCTAATATATAAAGAGGGCTAAGTATCAAGAGAATGTAGAACTTTAATGAAGCTCTTATGACCAAGATTAGTTGGAGGTTTATCAAAGAAATTAAAAATCCTAGTTCAATATAGTTAAATCTAAGTATTTAGAATTATTCAACGCCTTTTTTAGATGTAAAAATCTACCTTTTGATTCAGCTTTATGGAATGGATTAATTAAGATAAGCCCTCTATTATTGAAATTGAAATTAGGGATTAGCAATTATATCTTGTTTTGGGAGGACACTTGGATAGATGACAAGCCCCTTTGTGCTTGGAGGGAATGTAGGTAGATCATGGAACCCCTAAAGTTAATATTTGGCATTTGGGTTAGTGATTATATAGAAGAAGAAGGACAATTGAGAAGATGTAAAGATATCTCTATTCTTGCTACTAAACAGGAAACTTAGCACCAGGTTTCTTTTGTTAAAATAATTATCCTCTCTTATCACATACCTATAATCCCTACTAAATACACCCTCATTTGGGCCTCTACTTCAATAGGAATTTACATAGCTAGGTTAATTTATATACTGACAAGGGATGAAGACCTTTCAAAATTCCCACTTAATAGTATTTGGATGAAAGACTTAAATTCTAAAGTTACATTCTTTGTTTGGTTAGTCCTTAAAAATATAATTTTTACAATTGACAATCTCAAAAGAAGAGGATTTTATTTTTTTAACATGTGTTCTTTGTGCAATGTTGATGAAGAATCGATTTCACACATATTTATCCATTGTTCTTTCTCAAGGAAGGTTTTTCATTTGATGCTTCAATCCTTTGAATTTTCTTGGGTAGCCCCTTAATCTATCCTTAGTTTTATTGAATAGTGTAATGCCCCCTTCAAAATTTCAAAACTCATTTATTTATGGAATATATCCCTAGCTCATTTTTTTTGGGGTATCTCGTTGGAGCGCACTAACATAATTTTTAGAGATGATTATAGGGATGAGAAATCAATATTTTTTAGAACTAATAATGTGATATAGGAGAATATATCAATAATTAAGCATGAGGAATGGGTTGAGTAGGGAATAGAGAAAGAGATAGTTGATAATTGGAAACTAAAAATAAATACTAGAGATAGCTATAAGTTGGGGGAGTACATATAAAAGAATACTACATGGAAGACACTTAAGGAGGAGTGGGAAAAAATTAAATTTTGTGGGGCCTCTAAACTAAACTGAAGAAACTTTTGGGGAGGTGGTATGATAAGAAATTCAAAATTGAATATGATAGAAGCTTACTCAGAGAATTATGGGACCCAAATTTATCATGTGGTTGAAGCTAAGGTGATGATAATTATTATCAAGCTCCTGGTTCAACTTGACATTCCTAAGATGGTGACTTCCTTAACATAATTATTTATTTAAATTTAACTAAGAAAATAGAACCAAATGGTACTGGTAAGTGTAATTTTTGGAGGTGTATTAATTCTATTTTAAAATTATTTTAATATTTTCTAAGCAATACAAGACGTTAACATTATATATATGTAGTAAAATAGTCTATCCAAGAAACTCAATGTTAACACAATATTTCTCTTAAATAATTTATTAAATATATCTATACAAATACTCAAAAATAAGATAAGTTTTAGAGGGCATATTGTTCTCACTCCTATGATGCATTTGACCATCGTAAATTCTCAATTTTAAATTTAACAATGATGTTTTTCTGTAAGAACTCCATACATTATTCACAAAAGCTAAATGTGAATAGCAAAATCTCCCATGTATTTATAAATGTTTTTCTTAGAGATCAAAATATTTCTAATATTAAGAAAAACATGAAGGCACATTATCTTTAATAATATGATATTTTGTATACTAGCAAATCATCATCAATATATATTGATGAATACTTAAGTATGAGTGTAAGTGCGTTAGGTAAGTAAACCTTATGTTCTGAACAAAATATTATTGTAGCACCCTAAAATTGGTGTAGTAAAACCTTAAATAATTACAATTACTCTAGTAAATATTCAAATTCAAATTTTAACCCCCAAAACCGCTTCCAAACCGTCGTTTAACCCGTTTCCTCCTTTCCCGTGCCATTTTTAGAGTTTGTTTTGACCGTTTGACGATATCGTCGCCGATCAGACGATATCGCCTCAGATCGGACGATTTCGTCTAGACTAGGACGTCCAGACGATCTTGTCCCAAAAATTATTTTTCTCAATTAGCCTCTGTTCCAACGGCGTCTCTAATCCGGGCAGAAGCGTGTCTGCGCCGTTAGAGACCCTCCCCATTGGAGATCTCCCAAATTGGGATGATCTCCAACCTCCTAACCTCCCTCCTAAGCCTATTTAAACTTAGGCCCCCCCCTTGGCATCCCCCTGGCTGAAATTTCCTGTAACTTGACTTTACACGCACTAAAACATCCTGAATTACCATCTGCACTTGTCCTATCCAAATTTTGTTGCAGGAACCTTAGTATTTTTTAGCCGAAGCAAGCTCAGTTTGTCATGGACGATCCTGTTCAATTCGAGATGATTTCGTACCAATCCGAGATGATTTCGACTGCAATCAACGTTGGGGGCAATCAGTGCCCAGAGTTTGCATTTTTCTCTTCTCATCTGCTATTTTATTCTGCATCTAGTCAGTTTGTTCATTATTTTCTATTATTCTGCATCTTGGAGTTCACCCATGTAGTTTAATTGCATAATGAAATCATGATTAACTATTAAAACATTGTAATTTGCTTGCATTCCTATTTAGGATTATCTTATTAACATTCCTATTATTGTTTCACATCATTGCCCTCTATTTGTATTGCTATATTTTCTATATTCTGTGCCTATTTATCTGTTTGCAGGTCTCTGACGAATTCGTTTGACGAATTCGTCAGATCTCAGACGATCCTGCAGGTCGGAGACGATCCCGTCAAATTCCAGATGATCTGGACTACTTCAAAAATTAGAATCTCCATCAGACATCCGGATCAGGTATGGCTCTGTAATTTAGCCTTTTCTCTCTATTTTCTGTTCAAATCTGCTTGTTGTATTTCATTTAGTCTGCATTTTCATAATAGAACAACTTAGATTCATTTGGCCAAACCTAGGACTCGAATGTTTAAAGATAAAACTGAACACATTAAACACATTCCCAACCTAGGCGTGGAAACTGCCATTCAAATGTTTCCTGGTGAACCCACCATCCGTCAAAAAATCACCATAATACACCTCCCCCGAGAGGCGGGACCTTCGCAAGGCCTCTCAGTCCGAGGTACCGCGCCATCCTTTTCCCATCCTCCTTCCGGGCACGGATCCTATAGCCTGAAGGTAAGGATGCAAAAAATTTGGAGCGATACATTTTGGTGAACCCGACGTGAATGCATTTAAAACCTTTTGAAAAAAAAAAAAAAAAAAAACCAAAAACATAGATGCATTTCAAATCATTTAAAACTAATAAGTTGCATATCATGTCTAGATGGTAGCTCCTAAGAAAATATTAGCAGTTACTATAAATGTTGAAAACCAATTAGCAGCCATAGAAATCAATTTTGTGCTTAGTGTGCCTGAAATAGATAGAAATCAACTTTTGTGGGACGAACTTGATAGAAGACTAGGTGTCATTTCATCTAGGTCAACAAAACTTAAACAAATCAAGAGGCTTGTCCTAGATAGAATCCTGGATCCTCATCAACTTGTCTTTTATCATGAACTTCAGAGAGCCTGCCATAGATGGTTAGCTTATAGGAGAGCTCTTGTGTCTTCAGAATTGTTCACCTTCGAGGAATACCTCGAGAACGTAGCCACTATACACCAGTTCCTAGGTCATGTAGAAGACCAAGAGGTCGTTCTTATGGATAGGGAAAGATGGAATAGAGTTCCTCGAGCTGTGTTATATCGAGAGTATTGCCACGAGCTTTACTTCTATCAACCAGAATCCGAGACAGATAATATCACTATAGCCCTTTTCATTAAATTCTTGAAAGAAAATTTTCAATTTGAAGAAGAACACTTCATGACTCCTGAAGAACTTGAGCCCATTAATGACATTTATAAATTATTTATAGAAAACTAGATCATTGCTTTCATTATTATTTCTTGCATTTATTGTGTTGTTTGTTATCTTTACAATATTATTACAAAAACAAGAAAAACTAAAAAACGTAACAAAAACCAAAACATTTCATTTTAAATATTGTAGTAGGTATATAATTAATATATACCTCTTAAGCTTATAGCATATATATATATATATATATATATGCTGAAATCTAAGTTAAGCACAATGCCTAAACTTAGGAATGGTAAACAAACTAAAGGAGAAGAAGAAGATTGGTTAGGAGACAAAACAAGAAACCCAAATGTCCTTCCTGAGGATCCAATCCCGGAAGAAGAAACTCTAGACCAGCAAGACGATGAGCTTGTTGTAGATGAACAAGAAGAAAATGTTAAGGAGGATGGATCCTCATCCCCTAGAGTAGCTCCAGATGGAACTATTGCTTTTGATAACTTAGATCATTTCTGGAAATTTTTCAATAATAACATTGGTGCTCTTAATATGGCAGTTCGTATTGATAAAGGACAAATTAGTGACACTCAAGCAGCCATGGAACATATGTTTGATGTGCACACTAATCCCTTGTCTTTTATTGATCAAGAAAGTGATAAGGCTGGACCATCCAATAGAGATATGGTCACTATGATTCAAAACATGCCAAAACAACAGGTTACCCAACCTCCTAAGGAACTCGTTATTGAGCCTAAAATCATTCCCACACAAAAGAAAACTTCCTTCACTCGCTTTACTTCGCCAAACTATTGATCAATATGCTTCAAGTAAACAAAAACCTAAAATGAAGCCAAACACCAATTTTCAACAATCTGGAATACAACATAATACAACTTCAAAATTCCTTCATAACACCTTTCCTACCAACAATTTACACAATAGCAACATAGCATCTAATCTTCATGTCCCTCCATATGTTCACAAATCCCATATTAATGCCCTACCGAACCAATATGGTGGGCAAACTAGTAATCTGGAAGCCATGGTGAAACAATTAGCTTCGCGTATGGACCAGATAGATCCCTACCGTCCCTCGTACAATTATCGAGAGATATGTAGTCAACCTTTGGATCCCATAGTTGTCGCACAACCGTACCCTAAGCATTTTCCCATGCCCATCCTGCCTATATATAAAGGAACCGAAGATCCCATAGAGCATCTTCGCATGTTTAGGATAGCATGTCATGATATATCACATGATGACTTGCTATTACTAAAAATGTTCCCAAAAAGTTTAGGTGGAATGGCATTAGAGTGGTACTATCAACTACCCACTCATTCTTTGAGAAATTTTGAAGAAACAGCTGAATATTTTGTCCATCAATTTAGTGCCTACATCGAGAGGCATGTCACCATTAAAGATTTATACAACTTAAAACAAGACAAAGATGAATGTTTTGCTGATTTCTTAGCTAGATGGAGGCAGTTGATAGGAAAATTGCACTTTGTGCTACCTTATAGGGAAATGTTGGACATTTTTATCAATAATTTGCAAGAACAAATATCTTATGAGTTATCAATCGCTACTTTAACTACCTTCGATCAAGCTATAGATTTAGCTCGAAGAGTAGAAGATGCCCTCATTAGGAGAGGCCAACTTAGGAAGAAGGATGATGAGAAAACATCCAGAAATCAATATAAAAACAAACAAGTCGTAGGTGACGGAGTCACTGACAACAGAAATGTTGCTAATATCAATGCAACGAAGACAACAAAAAAATTTATATTGAAACCTCCTGATAAACCTCCTCGAGAATTTACTAGATTGAATCAACCATTATCAACTATTTTACCTCAATTACTCGAAAGAGGTTTGATTCAATTACCAACTATCCGGGAACCTGATCCAACCATACCCGGATACAGAGTTGACTTACACTATGATTTCCATAGAGGACCTGGACACTCTACCAACGCTTGTAAAAGGTTGAAACATAAAATACAAGATCTGATTGATAATAATGAAATGGAGGTGCAAGCCTTCCAACCTAAACAAAATGCTCCTAATAACGCTCAAAAGAACATTCCCCAAAATCAAAATCAAAATGCTAATCAATCATTAGACATATTTCAACACCCTTTACCAAGACATGGTAAAGAGGTGGCCAATCAAATCGAACATCATAATGTTCCTCCTCCTACCCGATATGTAGGGACTATTAGCGGACAATTACCTATTCAGGATCCTCAAACATTTGACACAACTTTATCCCTGGTCACGACCAGGCCCCTACATAATTTTCAAACTCCAGATCCTAGTGATGTAGAATCAGATACTGAAAGTGAAATAGACATCACCTCAAACCAATCGAATAGTTCTAAAAATGAATCAGATCCTATTCAACCCATCATAGATGCTATGGTTCCAGAAGAACCATTTCCTAGAAGAGTTACTACTCGACCCTCTTCTAATCAATTCCTCCCTAATGAACAAGCCATAAACGCTCAACCAAGACCAGTTCAGCGTCTTCAATATAACATTGTAGGTACCATTGGAGTCGTTACCCGACAACAAGCTCAAAATTCTCAACAAGAACCAAACCAGAATGATGGATCAGCTCCATTTGTTTTGAAAAATCCCAATAAAGGGAATCATGCTCCTAATGTTCAACCTAAACCTCCTTACAATATTAATGAGCAATTATCCAATACTACAGCCAGAATTTCCCTTTTGGATTTATTAAGATCTTCTCCTACCCATAGGGATGAGTTAATGCTTACATTAAGCCAAATGATGGTACCTCAAAACATTCAACCTGAAGCCATGGCCAATACTATCATCACTAGAGAAGTCGATTGTATTGACTTTCGGGATAAAGATATCCCACAACACAGTTTACATAAGGATAACCCCTTATATATTACTGCTCTAATTGGAGATGTAGTTGTTAAAAGAGTCCTGATTGATAATGGTTCATCTCTAAACATTTGCACTTTTGACTTCTACCAACGATTTGGGTTTAGAAGTGATGAAATGAAGAAAACTGACATGATCATCAAAGCTTTCAATGACGAAACACAAGAAACGTGTGGAGTTATTACCATCCCATTGCAAGTTGGTCCTAGAACCTTAGATACGACCGTGTTTATTGTACATTGCCCCGCATCGTACAATATACTCTTGGGTCGTCCTTGGATCAATGCAATGCGGGTTGTCCCATCAACTTTACACCAATGTGTTAAATTCGAATTTAAAAATCAGTTGGTCACTATCCACGGTGATCCTAGACCCTTTGATATGTGTGCTTTGGCAGAACATGTTGGAGTTCAATTTTGCCCCGCTCTGTCATCCACACATCCTAATTCTTATTTTTCATCTAAAACTGTGAAATACACTCCCATAGCTTCACCTATTTCTCCTCCATTAATTTCACCCTCATATATAGATCAACAATCTTCTAAACAAACCACTCTAGAACCTCAAAAAGATCTTAAGTCCACAACCAATCCTTCATGTTCTATCCCTATAATTTCAAAACCTATAGACCCATTCATTAACACTTCCACTTTATCTACATCTATCATACCTTCCACATCTAAAGATATAGGGAATGATCCTTCTACATCTTATGCTCTTTCTGATGAACTTTTACCAGATTTATCCACAATCTTAATATCAAAAAAAACAAATGCTTTCATGCAAGATTCAATTCTTTTAAATAACTTGCCACCATCTCCTCGTACTTTGGGCCTCCCACAACCCATGGGAAGTACTTACCAAGTCGGGAGTTGTGCTTTCATTTATAAAGGATATGACTAGGGAAGAATACCCCGAAATATCAAAACTCATCATGAGGGATATGCACGATGTTATTTTACTAATGAGTATATTAAAGCTAAACCCATAATGATTAAAATGGGATATAAAGGGAAAGGCTTGGGACCTTTCCAAAATGGCATGAAAGAACCTTTCGAGGTAGAACCGTGGCCTGCCCGCTGTGGTGTGGGCCTATTTCCTAGTAAGGGTCAACCCTTTCCTTTTGAAGATGATAATCAACTCATATGTTATCAAGATTATTTGGATGGACGTGATGATTTGCCTCTAAAAAATCAGCCATTTACATGTAACATGCTATCCATAGCTTACCCTGAATTGATTGCTGACTCCGATGAGGAGTTGGAAGGAGATATCTTCCATGATGTCTCCGTTGAAGAGATGTTACACAATGGATTTTATTTTGATGGTTCTATACCAACTATAGCCCAACTTGAGGCCACTAATCCTCAAGATGAATTATCCAACTTAACCTTAAAAGAATTACAGGAATTGGGCGTCTCACCCGCCCCACCTAATTTTGAAAGAGATCTACACATGGAAGTAGAAAACGTCATCAAAGTTAACATTGGAACTGAGGATAATCCTCACATAATCAATATTGGATCAGAATTAAGTCAAGAAAAACAAGAGCAATACATTGCATTCCTTAAAGAATATGAAGATGTCTTCGCTTGGACATACGAAGATATGCCAGGTCTGGACCCTTCCGTAGTCATGCATCATCTAGTAGTCCATCCGGATGCTAAACCTGTTAAACAAAAACTTAGAAAAATGCATCCCAAAGTGGCCCTGCTAGTCAAAGGGGAGTTAGAAAAACTCCTGAATGTTGTTTTTATACAAGCTATTGATTATGCTGAATGGATCTCAAATGTAGTTCCAGTCACCAAGAAAGAAGCCACCAAAGTTAGGGTTTGCACAAATTTTAGAGATATTAATGCTGCATGCCCTAAAGATGATTTTCCTCTTCCAAACATGGACCAAATCATTGACTTTATCGCCGGGAGTGGGATGATGTCCTTAATGGATGGATTCTCTGGTTATAATCAGATCAGGATAGCTCCTGAAGATCAGGCTAAAACAGCCTTTATTACCCCTTGGGGTACCTTTTGTTGGAAAGTGATGCCATTCGGCTTAAAGAACGCAGGTGCAACCTATCAACGAGCTATGACTTATATTTTTCATGATATGATGCATGATATCCTACATGATTATGTAGATGATATTATAGCTCACTCTATTAATGAAGATAATCATTTAGATGATTTGAGAAAAGTTTTTAATCGATTAAGAGAATATCTTATTCGATTAAATCCAGCCAAATGCATATTTGGAGTTAAGTCCGGTAAGCTATTAGGGGTTATAGTTTCTTTACGTGGTATCGAAATTGACCCTCTCAAGATTGCGGCTATCACTGATATGCCCGCACCTACCAATATATCTGAGTTACGAAGTTTACAAGGTAAGCTTCAAGCTATCCGTCGCTTCATCGATAAGTTGGCGGACAAAACCGGTCCCTTTCTTAAGCTCCTTAAGAAGGATGTCCCTTTTAATTGGGACGACGAATGTAAAGAAGCTTTTGAACTTCTCAAACAATACCTCCTTAACCCACCTGTGCTTTCTCCACCTAAACCTGATCGCCCATTTCTCCTGTATATTTCAGCTTCAGATTCTGCCTTAGGAGCTATGTTAGCTCAGCTTGATGATGCGAAGAGAGAACGTGCTAATTATTATATTAGCCGAACCTTCATCAGTTATGAAACCCGCTACACAACATTAGAAAAGCTATGTCTAGCAGTCATTTTTGCTATGCAAAAATTATGCCATTATATGCTTAGTCAGAAAACTTATGTCATTGCTAAATATGATCCCTTGAGGTATCTCATGAGTCGACCTTATTTATCGGGTCGTACAGCCAAGTGGGTTCTTGCTCTAAGCGAGTTTGACCTCACGTTCATAGGACAAAAGTCTGTTAAGGGTCAAATCATAGCAGATCAACTAGTCGTTGCACCCTTAGAGTCTACCCATCCCCTCATCATTGAGTTTCCTGATGAATGCCTTCAATTAGAGGCAGACCATATTGAACAATGGTCTTTATACTTTGATGGATCCCGATGCATGAGTGGGGTTGGTGCGGGTATTATTTTAATATCCCCATAAAAACATCTTATTCCTCTGTCCTTCAAATTAACATTTGCTTGCACCAACAATACTATTGAATATGAAGCTCTAATCCTCGGATTACGAGCTGCCTTGGCGCTAAAAATTAAACATCTGTTAGTTTTTGGTGATTCTCAACTTGTCATAAACCAAATTAATGAAGTTTATCAGACCAAAGATGATAAACTACGCCCATATAAAGCCTATGTTTTACAATTAATGTCTCTATTTGATCAAGTTACCTTGGAAGCTATTCCTCGAACTTGCAACCGTGCAGCTGATGCTATGGCCGCACCTGCATCTCTCCTGCCCTTGGAGTTAGATGACGAATATGCCACTATCATTATTCATCGACTCTAGGAACCCGCTTCAAATAAGTCATGCTTAGAACCTTTGGATGTGTTTCTAATCAATGAAACTACTCCTGAACCTTGGTATACAGATATATTTAATTTTCTTCAAAATGGGACTTTCCCCCGCCAATTCTAATAGAAACCTAGCATCGGTTATTACGTAGACGAGCAAGTCGATTTGTAATAATTGGCAATACTTTGTATAGGAGATCTTTTGAAGGTATCCTATTAAGATGTTTGAATTTAGAAGAATCCAAATCAGCCTTGAGTGAAGCCCACGATGGATCTTGTGGAGGACACTTCAGTGGTAGTGTCATTGCTAAAAAGCTCCTTAGGATAGGATACTTTTGGCCTACCATGGAGAATGATGCACATGAGTATGTGCGCCATTGCGACAAGTGCCAGAAACATGCTGACCTTGTCCATGCACCTGCACAAGAACTGCAAGCTATTTCATCTCCTTGGCCCTTTTCAAAATGGGGCTTAGACATTATTGGCAAAATTAATCCTGTGTCATCTGATGGACACAAATTCATCATAACCACCATCGAGTATTTCACGAAGTGGGTTGAAGCTATGCCTTTAGCTTCCTGCACTGGCACACAAGTTTCTAAATTTATTTTTAATCAAATCATTTGTAGGTTCGGAATTCCTGCAAATCTCATCTCAGATAATGGAACTTGTTTCAAAAATAAAGATGTCAAGAAATTATGCCAAAAATATAAGATTCAACATCGTTGGTCCACTCCCTATTATCCTCAAGGTAATGGCCAAGCAGAAGCATCTAACAAAACCTTAATCAAAATTCTCAAAATATTGGTCAATAAATCTGGCCGCGACTGGCACATTCAATTATATCCAGCCTTGTGGGCCTATCGAACTAGTGTTCGAACCCCCACTGGAACTTCACCTTTTGTTTTGGTTTATGGTGTTGAAGCCATTTTTCCCTTTGAATTAGAAGTTCCTTCTTTGGCTCTACTACTTCAAGATACCGAAGTAGGAGATGAATATCGAGCTGGAAGACTCGATCGACTGGAACTCCTAGATGAAAAATGCATCAATGCTTTGGAGCATCTCCGTGCCTACCAAAACAAGCTTAAAAGATCATATGCTAAAAAAGTTCGTCATCGATCCTTTGAGATCGGCAACCTTGTTTTAAAAGAAAATAAAAAAAATACTAATGCAACTAAAGACCTTAAGGGTAAATTTGAGCCCAACTGGCTTGGACCATACATTATCACTGCTAAATTTGAATCAGGAGCATATAAATTATCTACCTTAGATGGTAAAGAACTTAAAGAACCCATGAACATTTTGCATCTTAAACGTTACTATGTGTAACAAAAAATTAGTCATTTCATCATTTGTACATATTTTGCATGTTGTCTTATTTTAAAAATATATCAAATTGTTTACACAAAAACAAAAACAAACAAAAATAATAAAAATAAAAACAGCAATATTCTTGACTCTTTCGAAACCAAAACAAAATAAAGAAGAAAGAGAGAGTCAACATTCTCAAACTTCTCAAAAAGTATTTGTATATATTTCTTCTTACAAATGTTGCAGTTATATATTTCAAATTATTTTGGATAAATTAGCATTTATTTGGAATCCCTCACTTTCACAAACACAAAATAAATATCTTGATTTTTATCTGGCATGATTACTAATCTCTCTTATATCAAAGTCCACAAAATTCAATTAAATAAAGTTTGAGCACAGAGAATTGATCTTGTTATTTACTTAAACCAAGCACATCCTTTCACAATAAAATGATTATATTTGTAATATCCTTGCTATGCTACATAGTAGAAGTGGTTTCTTGAGCGAAAAGTTTCCCCTGCTATCCTATCATGCACATGGTCTAGAATCTTTGAGAATTGGCAAAAGGACAAGCTCACCCCTACCCAGAATAAAAATCCCTTGCTCTACAGCTAATCCGAGCAAGTATCCCTAGCATAGGAAGAAAAGCAAAGTTCAAGAAAAAGAGAAAAAAAAAAAATGTTATTTTATATCATTACAACAATGTTTCAAGCATTATCTCAAAAATCAAGCAAAAATACAAAAGAAAAGCAAAAGAAAGCAAAAGCAAAAGCAATAAAATCCCTCTCCCTACCCTTTAAAAAGAAAAGAAGGGTTGATGAGCTTGAATCCCTAGAATTCTCAATTATTCAAAAACTGTGAGGTAAGCCCCATAACAGGTGGTTTGTGCCCAACCTCGCTTGGCCTTGGGTAACTCCTAGCGTGGCGATATGTCTGTCACATTAGCGACCTTATTTTGTAAGAGACCTATGTCTGCTTACGGATTAGCTAGCTCTTGATAATCCGACTTACATAGTAGTCTGGTATGGTTATATGCATCTAAATCATGGTTAATGAACACTTATTTGGTTCATTCAAATCACTTGTATCATAGTATCTTGCTCAAACTGGTAAATGAACAATGCAATTGCACACACATTTTGTATTTGAGAGATTTTGTGTATCATTATGATAAATCAAGATTGGAAATGAACTCACATACGCACATGGGATTCCTTATAAATCTAACTTTTGTCTTTAAGATACTTTGAAATATTTCTGCAAATTGTTTGGAATAAATTCATTTTCTTCTTTAAAGTACAGTTGTTTAGTATAAAGACAACTACATGCATAATCAAAAATCAAAATTTCTTTCAAACCATACAATAAAAACACATATTTATATATTGTCGACTTTCGCGACGATGGTATAGTTCCAAAACTAAAATTGGAATTTTATGACTAGCGCAAGTCCTCATCTTCATATTTTCTGTTTATTTTCAAAAAATTAAAAATCAACCATGCAATAAAACAATCTATTTTCTTCTTTGGATTTCGCGATGATGGTATAAGTCTATACCTACATATTCTATGCCTAGCGCAAACCATTGTACCAATTTTATTCCCCATTCATTTAAAAATCATAAAAACCATATGACTTAAATCATTCTGTTATACAATTATGCTTTAAAACAAACAAACACCTATTCTATTTCATGTCATTATGTCAATATGCAAATTTGCAATGATGGTATAATTCCTAAAGAATTATCCAAAAAATTTATCACACTTAGGAATTTATGCCTAGCAAAAGTCATTTTAAAATATTTCATGCATAATATTTTCATGAAAAATCTGAAAACAAAATCATCATCATCATCATTTGCATCATCACACCAAAGTCTTAAGACAGTCTCTTAAGCACCCTTTTACTTTTAGCAATATTTCTATAATAGGATTAGCTTGACGACCGAGTGAGCGACGACTCCATGAAATGGTCTATAACAGCGACAATGTCCTTTGAAATTATTGTTAAAAGTCCCTTTTATTTTTTTTATCAAATTATCATCACAACAACCAATTTGTTACATCAGATTATTTCATTTAAATTTTTAAAGCATGACATTTCAACCATAATATTTTCCAACGACATAATTACATGAATCATCAAATCAATCACACTTCAAACATTAAAGCATCATAAAAACATATAAACAAGTCATATCATCATAAGACAAGTCATATGATCAAAAAATATCTCATCTATATATATATCCAATATATGTACATCATCTCAAAAATAGATTGGTATGCCACAATCTACATCTTGGCATACTCAATCCTCTCAATCATATATCCTCTATGCAGTGTCTCGAGAACCCCTCGAGCTCTCAGCCTCATCTCCTCCCCCGCCTTGAGGTGGACGAGGTGGCCCCATCGTAGTATGTGTGGTACTACGAGTCCTAGTCATCGATCGAGATGAAGTCCTCGATGACCCAATCTTGATCGGGTCAGCAATGTCGGCTGGCAGCTGTACCCTCTGACCCTCTGGCACCATCTAGAAGTAGATACCCTGGTAGAATGCGGTCTGAGCAATCGATCGTGCCAGCTCCTGAGTGCTCGCTCCTCCGCTCTATGCTCGAGGTGTGCAACCTCATCTCTGAGCTATGTAGCCTCCGCTCGGTGTCGTGCAGCCTCCTCCCTGCAAAGTCTGCACCTATGCCTGGAGACGGACAGTCTTCACCCAAAGAGTAGCCATCTCACTACTCTCTCCTATGTCCACACCCTTGCCCTTATCGGGCGATGGTGGTCTCTCTCTCTGTGGAGAAGGGGGTCTCTCCTCCCTCCTCTCCCGCTGCCGCGGCCTCTGCGGAGCCTGTGGCCTCCTCTGCTCTCCCACCATGACCCTGTGCTGCCTCAATGGCTGCCTGGCGCCGCCTCCCCATCCGATGCACAACTACATGAATCAGACCCTGAGCCCTCGTCATCCGAGGAGGGCGGATGCCTATGTACCAGGCATCATAGCCGTCGGCTACCCTGAGCGTCATCCCCATCCACTGGCTGAATGGGGGCATCATCTACGTCTTGACTCCAGAATCACTTGCATATCTGGAGCCCTGCTAACCGTAGTGTTATCCTGGATAGTTTGAGAAAACTCATAGTCTCTCAGAGATGGGATCCCCTGCTGTAGACCGAACCGCCTCAAAACTCGGTCATACCGGTGGAGCTCCACCTCTCCCCTCTCCATCCTCAGCCAGCAGACTCGCCTGATGCGAGCCAGCTCCTGTCCATCCTCGGCCCACCCTGGATGATCTCTCCAAGGCCTCCAGGTGATCTGGTCGGAGACAAGGTCATCAAGTAGTCTCCGGGACATTGGTAGATCTATCCGCCACTGTGCCCCTCTCCGGAGCCACCAATAGAAAACTTGGGGCCTCTCCCTGTCAATCCCTATCAGTGGGAGCCCTACCGGCCTCCGCACCGCAATGTGCTCCCAGCACCAAACCTATAGTAGAGATGTCATAACCAGACATCGGCCGCCCTTGTATACGACCCCATGAAGGATCCTATACAACTAGCAGAGTACAAAGCTCCCCCAAGCAAACCTGTATCCGTGGTCTCTCATGTTGCAGACCACATCTGTTAGTACCCATGGTACCCTGCATCCACTCTGGTGGCACAACAAAAGTCCACCTACCACCCCAGCCAAAACCCGTGTGAGTCTAGATGCCCAGGCATTTGGCATAGCGACTCGATGTTCACTCCGCCCTTCTCTAGGGCGAAGCTCGGATCGCCACACAATCGCATCATCGCGTGGCCCAGATTGGCCATGGGAGTGATCAGCCATCCTTGTATGGGGATCCTCAAAATCCTCCATACATCCTCCAATGTGGGAGTCATCTCCCCTGTCGGTAACCAAAAACAGGAAGAACCCGGATACCACCTCTCTGCTAGGGTCGTCAATAGCCCCATATCTATAGAAACCCGTGGCATCTCTCGCCACATGCCGCAAGCCGAAACTGAGCTAGCTGATCTCGCTCCGCCTGAGACAGGGCGGCCAAGTCATCCTTTAGTCCATCGTATTTCCATTCTCTGCTCTTTAGTAATCCTCTCTGCAACATAAACAAAATCAACAATAAAAATCATTAATAAATCATTAATTAAAAATGCAAGTCAAAATAAAGTTCAATTTCATAAATGATGATATCGTCCACAATTGGACTATATCGTCCCAAATTTGAGCAAATTCGTCTCCGATTTCGCCAGCCGAAATCGTCCCCTTTTTGACGAAATCGTCCCCATTTCGCCGATTTCGCCTCTGGACGAAATCGACGATATCGAGACGATTTCGTCTCGACGACGTCGACGGCCCAAAAATGGCCGTGATGCTCAAAAATCAATCAAATCTAATCTAAAAAGCATGAAATTCTAAAGTAAAGCATTCTAAATTCAGTTTAGACCCTTACCCGTAGCCTGCGTCGGACCTCTGTTGATCTGTGCGCTGTCTCGACCATCTTGTCTCCAGAGCTCTAAAAACTAGGAAAATGAACAGTAACAATGAATTAGGGTTTTACCCTATTTTTCTTAATTTTATTCAAAAACACTTAACTTTTTAAAAAAAATTTGCTTTTTCATGTTTTTACCTCAAACGTTCGATTTGGGTAAAAACACGGAGGGGGCACCATAGTAAGCTGTCGTACGATTCGACCTAGAATCGTCGCCTAAAAATGGGAATAATTTTTGCTTTCTCGTAGATCGAGAAGAACTCATATTTAATGCATTTTCCTCGAAAAATTTGCTAAAGAGGGGGCAAAATGTAGCACCCTAAAATTGGCGCAGTAAAACCTTAAATAATTACAATTACTCTAGTAAATATTCAAATTCAAATTTTAACCCCCAAAACTGCTTCCAAACCGCCGTTTAACCCGTTTCCTCCTTTCCCGTGCCATTTTTAGAGTTTGTTTTGACCGTTTGATGATATCATCGCCGATCAGATGATATCGCCTCAGATCGGACGATTTCGTCTGGACTAGGACGTCCAGACGATCTTGTCCCAAAACTGATTTTTCTCAATTAGCCTCTGTTCCAACGACGTCTCTAATCCGGGCAGAAGCGTGTCTGCACCGTTAGAGACCCTTCCCCATTGGAGATCTCCCAAATTGGGATGATCTCCAACCTCCTAACCTCCCTCCTAAGCCTATTTAAACTTAGGACTCCCCCTTGGCATCCCCTTGGCTGAAATTTCCTGTAACTTGACTTTACACGCACTAAAACATCCTGAATTACCATCTGCACTTGTCCTATCCAAATTTTGTTGCAGGAACCTTAGTATTTTTCAATCGGAGCAAGCTCAGTTCATCGTGGACGATCCTGTTCAATTCGAGACGATTTCGTACCAATCCGAGACGATTTCGACTGCAATCAACATTGGGGGCAATCAGTGCCCAGAGTTTGCATTTTTCTCTTCTCATCTATTATTTTATTCTGCATCTAGTCAGTTTGTTCATTATTTTCTGTTATTCTGCATCTTGGAGTTCACCCATGTAGTTTAATTGCATAATGAAATCATGATTAACTATTAAAACATTGTAATTTTCTTGCATTCCTATTTAGGATTATCTTATTAACATTCCTATTATTGTTTCACATCATTGCCCTCTGTTTGTATTGTTGTATTTTCTGTATTCTGTGCCTATTTATCTGTTTGCGTGTCTCTGACGAATTCGCTTGACGAATTCGTCAGATCTCAGACGATCCTGCAGGTCGGAGATGATCCCGTCAAATTCCAGACGATCTGGACTGCTTCAAAAATTAGAATCTCCATCAGACATCCGGATCAGGTATGGCTCTGTAATTTAGCCTTTTCTCTCTATTTTCTGTTCAAATTTGCTTGATGTATTTCATTTAGTCTGCATTTTCATAATAGAACAACTTAGATTCATTTGGCCAAACCTAGGACTCGAATGTTTAAAGATAAAACTGAACACATTAAACACATTCCCAACCTAGGCATGGAAACTGCCATTCAAACGTTTCCTGGTGAACCCACCATCCATCAAAAAATCACCATAATACACCTCCCTCGAGAGGCGGGACCTTCGCAAGGCCTCTCAGTCCGAGGTACCGTGCCATCCTTTTCCCATCCTCCTTCCGGGCACGGATCCTATAGCCTGAAGGTAAGGATGCGAAAAATTTGGAGCGATACAATTACCACTAAAGATATCCAACCCACTTACCAAGATTTAGGATTATGTTTTCTATAGTAATTACCAGTGTTTAGGTCACCCTAGACTATATGGGATAAACTTATCCATCCCCAACACATTCTAATTTTTTTTTTTGCATTACATACTAGAGCATCACTAAAATTTACTAATATCCCACTACAATTCTAACAGTCATAATAAGGTGCCACACTTGAGCATTTCCTATCGTATATCATTGTATTAATTAAAACATAGGTTAGAACAAAAATTATGGCCATAATTGATAAGTCATGACCTTCCATAAAACTCTCCTTATCTAACTTTCTCTCAATTCTACTTAGATGATGTGAGTTTTATCCATAGGTTGGTGTTTTTTTCTAAAATAAATATTAAAAAGAAAACCATATCAGTAGAGCAATATCAGTAGAGCATTTTAGTCTCATTCTTGAACAAATTAAAACATCAAATTCCATAAGTTTTAATACTTTATTTGATGAATTTCTCTATTCTAAGGAAGTAAGGAGAAGATCCATAAGGTTTCATATCTAATTATTTCTCCTCGTATGACAAGATGCTAGTGCTCTTAAAATCTCATCTAAAACTTCTACAAATTTTCTATTTCTTTTGTAGTAGCATAATCATGTCACATGGATCATAGAAAGGATCTTATTCTTCTTCTCATATAGTGAGAAAGCCATCTCCAATTGATGCACCTTGCCGAAGCCATAACTTGTGAATCGTACGTCTATTTGCCTTGAAATATAACAGGTGGTTCTGCATGTGTGTTCTACATTAGGACAATATTAAATCCTCCTAATGCTCCAAAAATCATGTTTTTAGGATCTAATTCCTCCATCTAGTACCCCAAAATTAGCTTTTAGAATAGGTTCCCGAGTTTTTTGGGTTTTTTTGGTTGTTAGAAGTTTATTATCTTTTGTTATACCTTAATTTGAGATCTAATATTTTAAAGTAAGGTTATTTATTTTAAGATGGATGTGTACACCGAATTTGGATACAATCCGACTCATTTCTACATTTAGCAGTTTTTAGAAAAAATATCTATTTTTAGTAGTTTTTAGAAAAAAAATGTTTTAGGGTTTATTTAGGGTTTCTTTAGTTTTCAGTTGCTATATTATGGAATGTAATATTTTGGAGAAAGGGGTGAATTTAGAAATGATAAGAATATCGATTTGCAGGGTTATTCCATTATATCACGTTTGTGTTATGTGATTGGAGTCAATTTTGTTGGTATCTTGTAGTTGAGTTTACACCATTTGGTATCTGAGCAGGCGTTATCTCGCTAGTGAAGGGAATATGCCACCTAGAAGATATACCCAGATGAATAGGCAGATCAAGGATCTAAATGCAAAAATAGTATGACTAACTAGTGTTATTAATTTCATGGGAGAGAGACATCCCAAGGTGCATGCAGATCAAGGATCTGATGATGAAAATGTACCTGAGGAACATAGATCTGAGGTCCACATAAAAGCAAAACCTGAGGGTCTAGAGGAAGAAGTGCATATTTTTGAAAATTGGCTGATACGAGCTCTAGATAGGCGTAAGGGGAATTGATATGGGATCAAGATTGAGGTTCTCGAGTATGCTGGTGGGTTGAAACTAGAGGAGTTGATCGATTAGATTAATAGCCTAGAAAAATATTTTGAATGGAGTAACCTTGCTGAAGATAAGAAGGTTAAGCTTGTATGCACAAAGTTGAAGGGACATGCATTGATTTGGTGGGATCATTTACAAACTACACGAGAGAGGAATAAAAAGGAAAATATTAGGGATTGGATAAATATGAAGAAGTTACAATAAATATTTATACCTGTAGACTACTCCCAAACCCTATTTCATAGATTTCAGAATCTTCGATAGAAGGATCAAAGCATTGAGGACTATACTAATGAATTCTACAAGCTATCCATTCAAGTGGAGCACAATTATACGGAGGACCAAATGGCTCCTAGGTATGTAAATGGCCTAATTTTTGTTGTCCAATATGAGATGAGCATGCATCACACTCTTACAATGGAGGATGCATATCAAATGGTCCTCAAGGCAGATGATAAATTGAAAAGGGTTAATAAAAGAGGTAAGAAGGGATTCATACCCTCTTCAAGTCAGGGTCAAAGTGGATCTAATTTTCTCAAGGGAGAATCCTCAATACCTGCTAAAAAATAATAATATGGGCAGAATCTGAGACGAAGAGGATACCGACGAGGTAGAGGTTACAGTGGTGGACAAAATGGAAATTATCCAAGAAGGTCGTATACCTGTTATGGATGTGGTGAAGAGAGGCACAGAGCATTTGAGTGTCCCCAATGTGATTTCCAAGAAAAGGGTCAAGGAGGACAAGGAAAGATCAATTTGGTTGAGATGGAAGAGCAAGATGAGGATGAATTTGTTGTTGACTTGGGGGAAGCACTTATGATAAGTAGGACATTGATTGTTCCTAAGAAAGAGAAGGTGTAGAGCAAAGTTAAGGGGCATACCATAGATGGTGATGATTCTGGGTTGCAAATGAACATCTTTTAAACAAGGTGTACATCAGTATGGAAGGTATGTAACATTGTCATTGATGGTGGTAATTGTGAGAATATGGTGTCAAATGTAATGGTAGATAAAATGAACCTGGAATGTGAAAAGCATCCTTATCCATATCACATTTCATGGGTTAAGAAGGGGAATGAGTTAATAGTAGATCAAAGGTATTTAATTAAATTTTCAATTGGTAGCACTTTCAAGGATGAAGTGTGGTGTGATGTGATCCCAATGGATGCATGTCATATTATGTTGGGAAAACCTTGGTAGTACGATAGAGATACTAACCATAATGGGAGAAATAATACTTACACATTTTGGAAGGATGGTGTAAAGGTAGTTCTTGTACCTCTAAAGGAGGATGGTCCGAGTGAGAGCTTGTTGACGATGAAGGATTTTCTTGTAGAGATCAAGGATGCTAGCTTTTGTTATGCCTTAATAGCTAGGAAGCTAGAAATAGAGGAAGTGGTGTAGACACCAAAACAGCACCAATCCGATTATGTGACTGCAAACACTGATCGCATTGACACACACAGCCCCAAGGGCAGCCCCCAGAGGTTAAACAGTGGTCCTAACCACTCTCACAGTAGTTTTGGAAGGTCAAAGATCAATTTGGCACCTTCAGGCACTTTGCTCAATATCCGTTCCACCCCAGGACGGATTCAAACTAGGATCCGCCCCACCCCGGGACGAATTCTAGATTCGCTCCAGGGTGGGGCGAATTTCAGGTTTGACGGGCAAAAAGTCAAATCTTGACAAATGGCAGCTCAGATCCGCCACTTAACGCTTCCTTCATCGCAGGGGAGTGTGGGTGAGCATTTTCGAGCGTTAGAGGTTGTTACAAGGGCAGTCATGAAGTCCCTATTCAGGGAGGAATCTCCCTCCCCCTGGGAAGGCATGATTGCCAAGTGGCGCCTCTGCATGCCCATTTCAAGAGACCTCCAGGTCTATAAATTGGTGAGTTTCCTCACCCCAAAATAGGGAGAAGAGTAGCATTTTAGAGCAACGAAGTGCTATCATTTTATTGTCATACCTCACACCTTTTGGATTTGCACCTTCCACATCCTTGATTTCCTTTAGAGGGGAGGTCATTGGGTGACTATTGGGAGGACGAATCTTGGACCCAAAACCTGAAATTTGGCCACAATATCCCACCAAATTTGTTGAAAATACCACACAAGAGGTTTTGGACCCATCCCAAGTGGATTGGTGCCGAAATCAAGCCTCAAACGATGGGCGGCCTGCCCCATGGGCGCCCCCTCCCACATTGCCACAATCCTAATCGCCCCCTTTCGGAGCGATGGGAATTCCATGGTAGATTTTCTTGCTTTCATTTTTGCATTCAATTCTATGATGCTTAGATAGGTTGTCATTTGAATTTCGTCTTGTTTTGAACAATTTTGATCATATTTCTAGCATTGCTCGCTTCCACTAACCTACAGGTAGCATCATCAAATTCCCATTGATGGAGGCCAAATTGGGAAAATATGACCATCTGGGTCTTCCCAAAATGCCCCCAATTAGCTAACCCCAAGTTTGTAGGTCTTTTGGAGCTTCCTAGGCAGGACATTGGGATAGTACCTTTTCGGCATTTTGTTGTAGGTGAATTCGTCCCGCCCCGGAGCGAATTCAAATCGGCGAGGAATTTCCTGACTATTATTTTTGCAGGACCTTCCTGGTGGTATCTTGATGCCCCTGTCAAAATTTTAGAGCATTTGGACCTATTTTAGTCATAGTTTAATTCAATTTTCTCATTCACTTATCCTAGGCTTGGGGATTGCATGTTTTGTTTTACCCGTAGGTGCTACTGACCATTTCTTGTTCCTTTGAACGTAGGGTTCGGACATCGGAGGAGCAGCGAGGAGTCAAGACTCATCAACGCAAGTGGTGGTGACGTTTGGTCCACCCATTTTACATGTGGGCACGCGGAAGAAGGAAAGGCTATCCATGGATGTAACCAAGAGATGGATTTAACGCTCCTCGCCCCTGAAAAGGGAGGATGCGAATTGTAACCGAGTTGTGAAATACATCAATAAAATAGAAGGGCTGTTATTTCATTTGGGTTTCAATTCATGCTTTCTCCATTTCATGCATTTCAAATTCCTAGGAATTAGCGTTAAGTCTAAGTTCAAATTTGCATCGCATCTTCGCTTTCCTTTTTGCTTCCGTATCCTCGTGCTTTCAGTGGCGATCACGGTGGGACCTTGTCCTCTATTTTTAAGATCAGATATCTGATCCAAACTTGGTTGTTTTTTGCTTGCAGGTACCGTGCTTTCATACGCTGACTATTGTTCGTTCCATCAGAGGGCGAATACAGAGCTGTAATTCGTCTCACCCAGGGACGAATGGGAATGCGCCCCACCCTGTGATGAATTCTGTTCTATAATTCGTCCCCCCCGGGATGAATTCCAGTCTATGAAGTTTTTGGGCAGAAACTCGGGACCGACAGATTCAGGCAGAGAAGAGGTAAGAATTCTGCACTTTTCCTGTCATTTTCTGTCTTCAGTTTTCTGTTTTTCCTGGTTTCTTTTTGCGTGCTTAGGAAAAGTTTTGCTGCATGTTTATTTTGTTCCATGCAAAATAAAAAGAACCCCACACACCACGTGGAAAATTAAACACCAAGGAGCTGGTCGTAAAACCCCAGCCCTTGATCAAGACCAACGGTGGATTTCATCACCACCTTGGCTTGAATTTTGCATTCATAAACCCCGATCGCTATTGTTGCTAGACGTAAATCCTGACGAAAGCTGACCGAGTGTAGCTGGGGTGATTCCCAGTGCACGAGGATAAGTCTTCTATGGTAGGTGTCATAAACAGGGTGATTCCCCTTCCGTACCGCCTATGTTCCACGTACCATCTGCTCTCACGTACCTATAGTTTCCCTCACGTAAGGGCGGGTATATAGAGAGGTTGGTATATCGGCCTGGCAATGGTATATCGAAGGGGCGACCAATTTTGGGAGTCATAAGAGCCCTCATCTTGCATTTAAACGTTCTTTACAAAAACCTTCAAAAACAAAAAAAAAAACAACAAAACAAACAAAAACCAAAACACACTAAACCAGGTTTAGGACACACTCTCAATATTTAAACGAGATAATCACTGTTTGTGTATGTGTGTGTTCTTTTCTATTTAGTGTAGCATAAAAAAATCATAAAAGAGATAAAAATCTACTTAGCTTGTAGAAGAACAACACCATGGTGTACACCCGTAGCCAAGCCCAATCAAGGGCAGAAGCTACGAAAAGTGTACAAGGGGGGACAAGTCACCTCCGCTATAGCACCAAGGACTTGGTCATACCGCCTTGGCGGCCTGACCCACAAGAGAGTCTGCATCATTCCATGTCAAGATGGAACTATAGGGACACCCCTTTGGGGGACACGCCCGTTCATCATAGCCCCTTTCAGGAAGAATCCTTACACGTGGCACTCAACATAGACAAGAAAACTCCCTTAGAAGCTCGATATGAGTGGCCACGGTGCGATGAAGTGCTAGAGTGGCATAGTGTCCATGAGGAGAGGCCACATGACTATGGCATCCCTCCTTTGCCCCCCATCACTGTTAGAAACAATAGACAAACCCCAGAGCGCAGGGCTCTTCAAGCAGGGTGAGCTAACTCTGCCCACCCCTTTCACACCTATGAAAGGGAAAATGAGGAAGATCCCTACCTTCCTCCAGAGCAATATACAATGCGGGAACCATGCGCTTCCGCACCCGCTATGTACCATGGTCACCCACTGAGGCCAGAGCCTCGGGTAAATGCCGCCAACCTCGATAGAGGGAAGTGACCCATTGAGATCTCGGATCATCACGACCGAGGTAAATGTATAGGAGAGGCATCCAGGCCTCCTAGGCTCAAGATGGTGGAACAAATTGACCTGGAAGTCGCCAGACATGCCGCCCGCCAAGCCCAGATCACGCGGCTTGAGCAAGATCAGCAACAGCTAGAGCATCTATACCGCCTTAGTAAGGAGCGCATTCAGCGCCAAACAGATGAGCTACTTCATAACCCAGGGCCTGAGAGGGTTCCAACCCCTCGCACCCAAAGAGTGGAACCATATGAGAGGCACAATCCCTTGGTGCGAGATAGGTCCCCATGACCTTATCAAGTGTTGCCTCCGAGACCCCCTAGACCTGAGAGGGAGGCCACTCCCCGGAACAACGATGGGTACCCTCCACGGGGACCCACCCAGGGTCATAGGTCTCGTCCAGAGACTCCTCAGGAAGCTTACGAGGAGTATGAACAAGAAGAAGAATGGGCCGAAATGCCCTACCAAGGTGGAGGGGTTGCTATCCGGCCACCCCCCCATAGGCCTCAAGTCTCCCACAACCTACAATGGGAGCAAACTAAAGAGGAAGAGATTAAATCTTCCGATGCATACAAAGCGCTGCTAGAGCGTTTGGAGTCTATGGAAACCAAAGCTTCGGGCCCCAAAAGCCCATGTTACGCCAACTCTGTAGTCATCCTGTGCATCCATCAGTGCTTGCACCCCCTTACCCCGAACACTTTAAGCTGCCCCAGTTGGCAATCTTTAAGGGTGAAGAGGATGCCCAAGAGCATGTGACCAGATTCCTGAGCCAATGTTTTGGCATTCAGGACAATGATGCATTGTTGCTAAGGACATTTATAACCACATTCACGGGCCCTGCCTCGGATTGGTTCACTCAGTTGCCGAAGCACAGCATCAGTAACTTGGATCAGTTAGTGGATGCGTTCCTCGAACGCTTCGCCTTCAACACCAAGAAGAAGGCATCACTAAGTGACCTGGCCAGCCTCAGGTAGTATGAGGAAGAGACCATGGCGGCCTACGGGAATCGGTGGAGGACTCTGCTTTCCAAGCTACCCTACCTCCCTCCTATGTCCGACCTTACACAAATGTTCTCACGAAGTTGTTTGAGATCGATCTCTGTGCTATTGCAGCTGTAGCAATATGCCACCTTAGAGGAAGCTCTGGCGCAAGCCAGAATCATCGAAGAGATCAAGATACAGGATGGCGAGATTGCCAAACCTAAGAAGAAAGAATGGAACAAGAACATAAAAATAGGGACTACGCAACAAAAACTTGCTACGGTAAACCAAGTTGCCATAAATGTCCCTAAGCCTACACAAGAAATACAGCCTCAAAAGGCTAACTATCAGGCAGTGCCTCCTAATAATTATGAAAGAGAAAATCAGAAGCAGGAGCAAAATCAGCAGCGTCACCCTAGGCGACAGTACACACCCTATACGGAGTCTAGGGACTCCCTATTTGACCGCTTGTCAATGGCGAACTTGATCAACCTTCCAGAGATTCAAACCATAGATCCTAATGCTCCCAAGCCTAAAGGATACCGGGAGGACTTGTATTGTAGGTTCCACAGGCGGAGGGGACATGACCTGAATGCATGTTGGAAGTTCAAAGGATTGATACAAGACCTGATTGACAATAAGACATTGGCGGTAGACAACCCCGTAGCACCAAATAACCAATAGATGGGAGTTTTCAAAGACCCCTTGCCCGCCCATGAGGCACAGGCAAAACCCCTTCAAGTCAATGAGGTGCAACAGAATTGCCCCATGCAAGGGTATGTAGGAATGATAAGCATAGTGACTAGGAACAAGAAATACCTAGGAGCTGCCCCCATGGCAGCCACAAGAGAGGTTCCATCAATGTCACAACCTCAACAGCACCCTATGCAGCTACCTCCGCCTAGACCCACGGCCATGATTCGGACCAAACTCATGCAGAGTTTGAGGACCACGTCGGCTAGGCTCTCCATATACGAGCTTATACAACAATCAACGCCCCATCGGGAGGCTCTCATGGAAATTTTGAAAGCCATCGAGTTGCAGCCCCACGAAGCGAATTCCTTCAACAACTTCGTGGGACATGTCAAACGATGCACGGAGCCAGTCATCACCTTTCGAGAGGATGAAGTTAAATCAGTGTCTGATGACATGGCAGATCCACCCCTGCACGTTATCGCGTGGGTCAACGGGATCCCGTATAAGAGGGTGTTGGTAGACACTGGTTCATCCAGTAACATCATTACCACAAGCAGCATTGAAACATCTAAAGTTGCCGACCTCTCACATCACGGCTTCCACATATACACTACGAGCATTCAATGATGCGATATGCTCGATAGTTGGCACAATTGTCCTACCCATTCAAGTAGGACAAAAGATGATACCTACATTGTGCCACATTTTGGAAGGCGAGATGGCTTACAACATCTTGCTAGGGCGGCCATGGATCAGGGACATGAAGTGTGTCCCTTCGATAGCTCATCAGTGTTTGAAGTATACATTTGAAGGGGAAGTACATGTAGTCCCGACGGACTTAGAACCCTTCAAATATTGCAATGCAGTGCAGCTGATGCCGCAATCGACCCTCCCATCGATGCACTTGGATTTTTAGTTAAATCCATCTAGACAGGGTCCGATGCCGCAAGCACCACTGGTGATAAATCCATCAAAACCCCAGCCAAGTACATCTTCATCATCCGGTCCTTCACCAACAATGCCACCTATCATGGCTAAACAGAAGGACAAAGGGAAGCAAACCCTGGAAGAGGCTCAACCCCTAGAAGAGGCGCTGCCAATAGTATCAACCATCTCTACCGAAGAGATGCCTAGCACAATGGAAGTTGAGGCTCCTAGTTCACCCAACATGGAGTGGACTCAGGAAGAGCTTCCATTCCCTCCCTCTCAATCGCCAACAATTACTGTTGAAATGGCCAATACGGGCCTGGGGGAGTATCTGGTGCGGAATGTTGTAGCAACGACCACGCTAGAGTCCATGCAAGACATGGGGAGACCTCGCCTCCCCATCGGTACAATTGTTCCTTTAGGCTACCCGCCAAACTAGACAAATTTTGTGTATGGGGGCCTTGATCATGGTACTGAGCCAAGCATGCAAGAGGACGAAGATGAAGAGCCTTTTGTAGAAGATGTCAACTATCTGTCTAACCCAGACTTCGCTCTAAGATATCTTGGCCAATGCAATTGGCATGGATACGGGCTAGGCAGGTATGAGCAAGGAGTGCGTGTCCTTTGCCAGCCAAGATACCAAATGCCTTATGACAAGTCGGGAGTAGGGTTCAACCACCCCCTGCCCTTGGACATCTTGGTGGAAAACATGCAAGGCCTAGGGATAGGCAACAAGGGTGGATTGGCATCAGATCCTTATGCCAACCCAAACACAATGTATACATTGGGCGATTACCTCCCATGGTCAACAACCACCCTTGTTAGCCTCAATAACCCTTCTCCTTTGCTAGAGAGAGGCGAAAGTTTGGGGACTCACTTTCAAGGAAGGTATAAATAGTGTCAAGAGGGATCTTCGGAGGATGAATCAGAATATGAACCAGCATCATATGATCCCTTCGAATCCGATAGTGATCACTCACAAGTGATCCCCATGAATGACTGTCAAGAGAGCCTCTTGGCAATGTTCCCTCTAGAGGCTCCAGGCGAGCCAATGCCGCGTCAAGAGAATCAGGCCCCCCCATGGAGAGTGGAACAACCACAATGGGGCCAGATTAATTTGCTCGAGCAGGATGAGCCTGTAATGCCTCAAACAGTTGTCGGAGCCAACGAGGGCTTTTGGATCTCCGATAGTGATTACGAAGATGAAACAAAAATGACATATCTTAATCACATGCGACAGAGACCGCAACCATACCCCTTGGAGATTAACAACACATTTGAACAGATGGGCATAAGGCTTGGGCATGAGTGGTACGTAGACCCAGCATGGTGGGACCAAGTGTTGGATCCGCTACTCTGGGCATACGAAGCATACCTTCCACCCAGAGACCCTATAGTGCCATCAGTGCCGAGGGTAGACCCTGTCCTCTTATCCACACATAGGGCCGATCCATTCGTGCCCATACCTCTAGAGCCAGATCCGGAGCACAGAGAACATCCAGAATGTTCGAGTCATCACACCCATGGTAATGGAGACCAAAATCATTTCATCAACATGATCTCCATTGACTTAACCGCCCCCATCCACAATCCGGCCGATCCAGCATGGTCCTTGCATCTAGACATAGATGCCATCGACTGGGATCACGTCAATTCGCCTCCATCCCCATCAAAGTATTGGCCTTTTGGTGAAATGCTTCATTTTACCCCAGGGACAACTCAGGATATCTTTCATGCTGAAGAGGAACCCGAGGTTCCCAACATAGATTTAAACTCAGCAAATGATATCCATTTGATCCCAACTCCACATCAGTTGGAGGACGGATCCCACATGTCGGTCGAGGAGACGACTGACGTAGACATCGGCTCAGATCCAATAAATCCATAGATCATCAAGCTGGGGGTAAGCTTATCCCCTGAAGAGCAAGCCGACTACATTACCCTTCTCAAAGAGAAGAAGGAGGTTTTTGCATGGTCATACAGAGACATGCCGGGGCTAGATCCGTAGCTAGTCACGCATAATCTAACGCTTGATCCGACAGTCAAGCCAGTTAAGCAAAAACTATGTAAGATGCACCCAACAGTGGCCTTGATGGTCAAAGATGAATTGCAAAAGTTGTTGGATGCACAGTTTGTCATCTGCGTGGATTATCCGCCATGGTTGTCCAACATGGTGCCCATCAAAAAGCCTGACGGGAGGATTCGCATATGCACTAATTTTTGAGATCTAAACAAAGCGAGTCCTAAGGATGATTTCCCCTTGCCAAGCATCGACGCATTGGTAGACGCTACAGCAGGCCACGAAATGCTATCCCTCATGGATGGTTTCTCGGGATACAATCAGATTCGTATCAATCCCGAGGACCAGCTAAAAATAGTGTTCACAATGCCTTGGGGGACATTTTGTTATAAGGTCATGCCTTTTGGCCTTAAAAATGCTGGCGCCACCTACCAACGTGCCATGACGTACATCTTCCATGATTACATGCATAAAACTTTGGAAGATTACATGGATGATTTGTTGGCCAAGTCTCTTTTGCGCCCGGATCATCTCGATGACCTAAGCAAGATCCTCGATCGCCTCATGGAACATAAAGTCAGATTGAATCCCAAGAAGTGCGTATTTGGCGTCACATCTAGAAAACTCTTGGGTTTCATAGTCTCCAAGCGAGGCATCGAAGTGGACCCAAACAAAGTCAAGGCAATCCTTGAAATGGTTCCCCCAACTACCATTAAGCAGCTCAGAAGCCTGCAGGGAAAGGTCGCATCAATCAAGCGCTTCATAGCGCAGCTATCTGACAAGTGCCGACCCATGAACAAATTATTGCACAAGGGGGTAGCATTTCACTGGGATGACGAGTGCCAGTCAGCCTTTGATGACATCAAATGATACTTGGCTTCGCCACCAGTATTGGCACCACCTAGACCAGGCGTGTCATTCTACTTATACATCTCAGCTACCGAGGTGGCACTGGACGCCATGCTAGCCCAGAAGAATGAACTTCACAAAGAATAGGCTACTTACTATCTTAGCCGCACCCTGGTCAGCTATGAACTTAACTATGCATACGTCGAGAAACTCTGCTTGGTAGTGGTGTTCGCTACCAAAAAGCTATGCCACTACATGCTGAGCAACACTACGTATGTTGTGTCTAAGGAGAATCCATTGCGGTACATGATGAGTCATACTTATCATAGTAGTCGCACGGCGAAATGGATCATGTTGTTGATGGAATTTGACATAGAGTTTATTGGACAAAAATCCATCAAAGGACAGGTCATAGCCGATCAACTAGCAGAGGCTCCTCTCGAAGACGATCAGCCTCTGGTCATAGAACTACCCGATGATGGGGTCTTCCATGTCTCAGAATCGCCTGATTCTGATGAGCCTGAGTCACAGGCCGACATAACCCTATTTTTTGATGGTTCTAAATGTGAGCAAGGTGGTGGCATGGGAATAGTATTCTTCACACCGCAGGGCACTCCAATGCCTCTGTCATTTAAATTAAATTTCCCATGCACCAACAATAATGTAGAGTATGAAGCCTTGCTCATAGGTCTTCAGACAACAATCACCATGAACATCAAACGACTGAACATCTTTGGTGATTCGTTGTTAATTGTCAACCAAGTCAAAGGGGTATTCCAATGCAAATGCCCAGTTCTGTAGGCCTACAAAGCCCTTGTGGACAAATTCTTGGCAAATCTTGAGTGGTACGACATCGAGGCACTCCCTCGGTCATCGAATCATTTTGCGGACACTATGGCCTCCTTGGGGTCACTAATCCCGCAAGACCTTTTCGGTGATATGACAACCATCCAAGTCAAAACACTATCGCAATCCATGATGGACCGTGCAAGTTCTGACTTGATGCCAGGAATCCACATGATCCAGATTGAACCATCCTCGGATAAGTTCTCTCGAATCCATGATCGTCTGAAACATGCCAACTGGGGGTCCTTGTTCTCCCCTACTCCCATTAATAGCAACACAACGCTATTCTTACAAGTTCTTTCCCGCTCAGCATTTGCTAGGGATGAACTTCAAGAGGGATTGGTTGTTCATACCATCGAGGCTTCTGATCAGCAGGATTGGTATTCACCCTTAAGGGACTACCTCAAGTTAGGTAACCTCCCGCTTGGATTGACGCATGCCACAAAACGAGCATTCAAGCAGAAAGCGGCCAAGTATGTCTTGTTAGGAGACATTTTGTACCATCGTAGCTACGAAGGAATCCTCCTTCATTGCTTGGACCAACAAGAGTCCACTTGGGCGATCGCCCAAGCGCACGATGGTACGTGTGGTGGCCACTTCAGTGGTATGGCCATCGCAAAGTGCATTCTTTGCATGGGCTATTATTGGCCATCTTTAGAGTGAGATTGTTGCACATATGTCAGGAAGTGCATGAAGTGTCAACATCATGCCAATTTGATGCACGTACCTTCCTAGGCCTTGCAGACAGTCCAGTCAGCTTGGCCATTTTCATAGTGGGGCTTAGATCTAATCGAAAAGATCTCCCCGACATCGTCAAGTCATCACACGTTTATCATAATGGCCACAGAGTATTTCACCAAGTGGGTGGAAGCAGTTTCGCTTACCTCTACGACTGGAACCCGCATTGCGGAGTTCATTTTGCATAACATCATATGTCATTTTGGTATTCCATCCAAAATAATCTCGGATAATGGGACGTCATTCAAGAACAAAGACGTGCATGCTTTGACCACAAAGTACAAAATTTAGCATAATTTTTTGACACCCTATTATCCGCAGGCAAATGGGCAAGCGAGAGGCGTCAAACAAAATGCTAGTTGCTATCCTCAAAAATACCGTCATAGACAGTCATAAGGATTGGCACATTCAGATCCCACTTGCCCTGTGGGCCTATCGCACTAGCATTCGGACACCCACTGGGGCAACTCCATTTTCACTGGTGTATGGCTCCGAGGTAGTCATGCCTCTCGAGTTGGAAATTCCTTCCCTGCGCATATCAATGCAAGAGTTCATCGATGATGACACTGCACGGCAGGCCCGGTTAGACCAGCTTACGTTGCTTGAAGAATGACGCGTTAATGCTCTCGAGCATTTACGTATCTATCAAGAGCGACTTAAGAAAGCTTACAACATGAAAGTTCACCTGAGGGACTTTCGGATTGGTGACTTGGTCTTGAAAGAAAACCAACAGAACTCTAGTTTGCCGTCCCATCTAAGGGACAAGTTCACGGCAAATTGGTTAGGTCCATATGTAATTGATAGCAAAATAGGACCCGAGACTTACCGACTAGCCTCTCTTGATGGAATCAAGGAACTAGAACCCTTGAACATCAGTCATTTGTGGCCATTCCATATCTAAGAGAGCCATAGCCCAACCCAAAATGCTCCAAGGATTCCTACAATCACTTGGTCAATCCCAAAATGCTCCAAGGATTCCTACAATCGCTTGGTCAATCCCAAAATGCTCCAAGGATTCCTACAATCGCTTGGTCAATCCCCCAAGCTCCAGTCATCCCAAAATGTCAATCCAAAATCTCCAAGGATTCCTACAATCGCTTGGTCAATCCCAAAATGCTCCAAGGATTTCCCTACATCATCGCTTGGTCAATCCCCAAAATGCTCCAAGGATTCCCTACAATCGCTTAGTCAATCCCAAAATGCTCCAAGGATTCCTCAAACGCTTCAATCCCAAAAGTCCAAGTCCGGTCAATCCCAAAATGCTCCAAGGATTTCCACAATCGCTTGGTCAATCCCAAAATGCTCCAAGGATTTCCACAATCGCTTGGTCAATCCCAAAAGGCTCCAAGGATTTCCACAATCGCTTGGTCAATCCCAAAATGCTCCAAGGATTCCTACAATCGCTTGGTCAATCCCAAAATGCTCCAAGGATTCCTACAATCGCTTGGTCAATCCCCAAAATGCTCCAAGGATTCCTACAATCGCTTGGTCAATCCCAAAATGCTCCAAGGATTCCTACAATCGCTTGGTCAAAAATAAGAAAATTCAAAAACAACAAAATCATCAAAAATAACAAAAAATTGCATCTCATTTCCATGCATACTCAAAATCATCACAACAATACAAAACTCCGTTGCATCTCATCCTCATACTCAAAAAAAAAAAAACATAACAACAAAATCATAAAAAATAACAAAATTTGCATCTCATTCCCATGCATACGCAAAATCATCATAACAACATAGAGCTCCTTTCTGCATCTCACCTTCATATTCACAAAAATCAATCCCTCAAAAATACAAAAATATATAGCTGCATTCAACATCAAACCCATACATTGCATATTTGTGGTCATAAAGGTCGAAGCACCATAGACTGTCATTACTTGGCAAAACCATCATTTTCACATTTTGTTTTCCCACTTTGTCAATAGCTCATCACCTATAACCGCCATTCACGATATTCTCCCACATCATAGTCAGTTATTTTGTATCGAGAGTTTTCGTCATTCAGTCGTCATTAGCTTTCTAGCCACATACTGTACCAAGTCAGACAAATTTTATGAAGGTAGAGTTCTACTTGGATCACACCTTGTTACGTAGCATCCCAGCACAAATTAAAACACATAAAAATTCCCAAGTTGTGTGAATGAAAGATGGAACCCTGCAAAGCAATCCAGGTCACCATAAGCGAAACGGTTATCTTGCTCATCCCCCTGTGCGAATGACCCCAAGAATGTTGAGAGTTGGCAAAAGGACAAGCATCTTCCCTACCCAATTCCCTAAGAATCCCAAGTTCTCAAAAGTTGCAAACATCAAAATTTTGCAAACAGTCAAAACTCCAAAAAAAAATTTGACATCACCACCAGAGTGCATACATCAAAAGGCACAGACAATAGTGATTCTCATCACTCGAAATTCAAATCCCTTGCTCAAAAATATATATATATATATATATATATAAATAAATAATGATTTTTATCACTACAAAAGAGCAAGTATCCCAATACAATTGAAGAAAAGAAGGGAGTCGAACTTGAATCCCTAGAACTCTCAGCATTTCGATAGGTCATGAGATGAACCTCAGTACCGGTTTGTTTGATAGCCTATCGGTCACTCGTGGCAAACCTCCCGCATGACGATATATCTATCACATTAACTTGTGTGCAGATCAATGTTTGCATGTGGATGAGCTAGCTTATGGTATCCTGGATCGCACTACAGATTAATCTGACTAAATACAACAAAGGAGTCAGTGGAGCTAATTAGGTGATCCTCAGTACAGGTTTGGTTGATGACCTATTCAGCACTGGCGGTATCCTGACAAATACCACATAAATGAACTCAATTGCACACACAAGGATGTGAAATAACTTGGTCAAAGACAAGTCCGATTCATACCTCGTCCAGAAATCTCGTAAGATAAAGTACAGTCATGGCTAGTGAGTTAAAACCGTCTGAGTCTCAGAAAACCTTAGCTACATTTCTAAAACCAACCGCGCTATCTTTCATCCTCGCATTGCCATCAACAATCACAAAAAAAAAAAACCCACAAAGGTCTAAACAGTCTATGGTGCTCTCGCCAAACAACACAAATTCAATTCATCCATTACATTTGCATATCCTAAAATTTAGAAACATTTGCATTTATCATAACATATGCATCCATCAAAATAAATTAACATGCATACATCCATACTCATCACTCATCATGCATAAAATCAAATCATCACTCGCATAAACAAAATAAAGTCATCTGTATATATCATCAAAAATGCCAACACAAGACCCCCCCCAAGAAAAAATCCAAAAAAAAAAAAAAAAGAAAAAAAAGAAACACCAAAACAACTAATAAACTTGCCCAATGAGAGTGCTTTGGCACTTGACATTCCGGGCATGCAAAATAGATGTCGGGGTCACAAATCCTCACTATCCTATTCCCTAAGAAGGCTACCATAGCTGGACCGCTCCACGGGAAGACAGATTTTTGAGAATTTCATCCCCAAGCGGCATCGTCCAAACGGGTCGCAACCCACCCAAAAATAATAATAACATTGCCGAATGAAGGTGCCTTCATGCCTGACATTCTTGGCATCCAAAATAGATGTTGGGGTTACAAATTGTCACTATCCTACTCCCTAAGAAGGCTACCATGGCCGGACCGCTCCACGGGAAGACGAATTTTTGACAATTTCAGCTCCAAACGGCGTCGCCAAAAGGGTTAACACCCACCAAAAATAGGTCTAAATGTCGGAAAACTGCACACACTTAACGCTAAACCATCTAAAGGCACCCTTACCTAAGTCATCTTGGGTCAAGCGACTCGTCACTTTTCTCATGTAGGTCATTCCCTCATCGATTCGTCGCTTGAGGGGGTAGTCACACTTAGTCACCAATCAACAAATACACACCCAATCATGGAAATGGCATGCATTCGAAGAATCATTGACAAAGACAAATCACGCTCCTGCTTGGGGTAGTAAACAAGAAATAATCGCAAGTTGATCAATCACTTGGCATTCATGAATCATGAACTCAAGGTTCTCATAGACAAAAGGTTGCGCCCTTTGCCTATTCATGACTGATCAATGTCCAAGTTCAAGTCACACCTCACCGAAAAAGGTTAACACTTGAATTGAGTTCCTTCGCTCGTCAAAAGCAAGGATTCAAGAATGCATGCCCTTTCCATACTTGGGGCATCAAAATTTGGTTAGGTTACCAAGAAACCCTAATCATTAGTGCTTTGGATATCTATTTTTTTTGCTCGGCGTTGTGCCTTGCACAACGCATCCCAAAAAGGGGCATCTGTAGACACCAAAACAGCACCAATCCGATTATGTGACTACAAACACTGATCGCATTGACACACACAGCCCCAAGGGTAGCCCCAGAGGTTAAACAGTGGTCCTAACCACTCTCACAATAGTTTTGGAAGGTCAGAGATCAATTTGGCACCTTCAGGCACTTTGCTCAATATCCGTTCCACCCCGGGACGGATTCAAACTAGGATCCGCCCCACCCCGGGACGAATTCCAGATTCGCTCCAGGGTGGGGCGAATTTCAGGTTTGATGGGAAAAAAGTCAAATCTTGACAAATGGCAGCTCAGATCCACCACTTAACGCTTCCTTCATCGTAGGGGAGTGTGGGTGAGCGTTTTCGAGCGTTAGAGGTTGTTACAAGGGCAGTCATGAAGTCCCTATTCAGGGAGGAATCTCCCTCCCCCTTGGGAAGGCATGATTGCCAAGTGGCGCCTCTGCATGCCCATTTCAAGAGACCTCCAGGTCTATAAATTGGTGAGTTTCCTCACCCCAAAATAGGGAGAGGAGGAGCATTTTAGAGAAATGAAGTGTTGTCGTTTTATTGTCATACCTCACACCTTTTGGATTTGCACCTTCCACATCCTTGATTTCCTTTAGAGGGGAGGTCATTGGGTGACTATTGGGAGGACGAATCTTGGACCCAAAACCTGACATTTGGCCACAATATCCCACCAAATTTTCCGACAATACCACACAAGAGGTTTTGGACCCATCCCAAGTGGATTGGTGCCGAAATCAAGCCTCAAACGGCGGGCGGCCTGCCCCATGGGCACCCCCTCCCACACTGCCACAATCCTAATCGCCCCCTTTCAGAGCGATGGGAATTCCATGGTAGATTTTCTTTCTTTCATTTTTGCATTCAATTCTATGATGCTTAGATAGGTTGTCATTTGAATTTTGTCTTGTTTTGAACAATTTTGATCATATTTCTAGCATTGCTCGCTTCCACTAACCTACAGGTAGCATCATCAAATTCCCATTGATGGAGGCCAAATTGGGAAAATCTGACCATCTGGGTCTTCCCAAAATGCCCCCAATTAGCTAACCCCAAGTTTGTAGGTCTTTTGGAGCTTCCTAGGTAGGACATTGGGACAATACCTTTTCGGCATTTTGTTGCAGGTGAATTCGTCCCGCCCCGAAGCGAATTCAAAACGGTGAGGAATTTCTCGACTGTTCTTTTTGTAGGACCTTCCTAGTGGTATCTTGATGCCCCTATCAAAATTTCAGAGCATTTGGACCTATTTTAGTCATAGTTTAATTCAATTTTCTCATTCACTTATCCTAGGCTTGGGGATTGCATGTTTTGTTCTATCACGAGTGCTACTGACCGTTTCTTGTTCCTTTGAACGTAGGGTTTGGACATCGGAGGAGCAGCGAGGAGTCAAGACTCATCAACGCAAGCGGCGATGATGTTTGGTCCGCCCATTTTACATGTGGGCACGCAGAAGAAGGAAAGGCTATCCATGGATGTAACCAAGAGATGGATTTAACGCTCCTCGCCCCTAAAAAGGGAGGATGCGAATTGTAACCGAGTTGGGAAATACATCAATAAAAGAGAAGGGCTGTTATTTCATTTGGGTTTCAATTTATGCTTTCTCCATTTCATGCATTTCAAATTCCTAGGAATTAGCGTTAAGTCTAAGTTTAATTTGCATCGCATCTTCGCTTTCCTTTTTGCTTCCGTATCCTCGTGCTTTCAAGTGGTTATGCCTATAGTAGTAGCAAAGTTTCTAAGCAAATATAAATATGTCACACCAGTGGAGTTACCGGATGGACTACCACCAAAGAGGGATAGCCAGCATTACATGGATTTGATTCCAAGATCATCACTCCCAAATCAGGTAGCTTATTGATTGAACCCAACACAGAATGCAAAGTTGAGTAGGCAACTGATAGATTTGATAAATAAGGAATTAGGTAGGGAGAGTATGAGTCCATGTGACTCCAACATTGCTGATCCCAAAGAAACATGATGACTGGCAGATGTGTGGATAATAGAGCCATAAACAAGATCACAATAAAATATTGGTATCCTATGTCGAGAGTGGATGACATGATGGATGGATTAGCTGGAGCTAAATACTTTAGTAAAATTGATCTAAAGAATGGCTACTACCAGATCATAATTAGAGAAAGGGATGAATGGAAGACAAATTTTAAGACAAAATATGGGTTGTACGAGTGGATGGTGATGCCATTTGGGTTGTCTAATGCATCCAGTATATTTATGTGGTTGATGAACGGAGTACTGCAGGAATATAATGGTAAGTTTGTGGTTTTGTATTTTGATGATATTTTGATTTATAGTAAAAGTGAAGAGGAGCATTTGTTACACCTGAAGTTAGTGTTAGACGTGCTCATGAAGGAGAAATTGTATGTCAATCTAAATAAATGTAGGTTTCTTCAGGATAGTTTAGTGTTTTTAGGATTTGTAATCTCAAGATATGGCATGAGGATGGGTGAAAAGAAAGTGAAGGTGATTCCAGAATGGCCTCTTCCATGACCTATAACAGAAGTAAGTAGATTTCATTTCCTAGCTACCTTTTACAAAAAGTTCATCAGGAACTTCAGTAGTATAGTTGCCCCTATAACTGAGTGCACGAAGGGGAAAGAGTTTGTATGGACTATGGCAGAAGCAAAGAGTTTTGAACTCTTGAAGAAGAAGGTTTCAGAAGACCCTGTTCTAGACTTACCAAATTTTAGTAAGGTGTTTGAGGTTGATTGTGATGCCTAATTTGTTGGAATTAGTGGCATATTAAGTCAAGAGGGCCAACCTGTAGCATTTTGCAGTGATAAGCTGAATGATGCAAGAAAGAATTATTCTACATATGATGCAGAATTTTATGCAATTGTGTAAGCATTGCAACATTGGAGGCACTACTTACTTTCAAAGGAGTTTGTGTTGTTTACTAATAATGAAGCATTGAGGTATGTCAACTCTTAGAAAAATTTAAATAGTAGGCATGCCAAATGGGTTTCTTTTTTTCAATAGTATACATTTATCTTGAAGCACAAGTTAGGCAAACAAAATAAGGTTGCTAATGTATTGATTAGGAGAGTCATGTTGTTGACCACTATGGAGAATGAAGTGGTAGGATTTGAGGGGATTAAATATCTATATGAATCTGATGCAGATTTTGGGAATACTGTGCAACAGTGTAAAAGTGCGGTAGAGGGTGAGTCCCATACTATTTTTGAAGAGTATTTTTTACAAAATGGTTACTTGTTTAATGGTAATCGATTATTCATTCCCAATGGCTCTATGAGAGAGAACATCTTGAGGGAATTGCATAGTGGGGGTTTGGATGGTCATTTTGGAGTAGCCAAAACTACCACTCTTGTAGAGGACAAGTACTATTGGATAAAAATGAAGAGACATAATCAAGTTTATCTCTAGATGTAGAGTATATCAGATTCCTAAGGGCCATATGCAAAATACATGGTTGTAATTGCCACTACCAGTTCCTACAGGACCATGGACCGATCTAAATATGGATTTTGTGTTGGGGTTGGCCAATACACAAAGGGGTAAGAATTTGGCTTTTGTTGTGGTAGACAAATTTTCAAAAATGGTGCATTTCATTACTTTCCAGAAAACTAATGATGCAACTAGGGTTGCAGTATTATACTTTGATGAGATTGTTATGTTGCATGGTGTTCCAAAGACTATTACTTCTGATTGGGATACTAAGTTCTTGAGTCACTTTGGAGGATGTTGTGGAAAAAATTGAACACCAGGCTGTAGTTCAGTAGTGCTTACCAACCACAGATTGATGGGCAAACCAAGGTAGTGAATAAAATATTGGGAAACCTCTTACGATGCATAGTTGAAGAAAAACCAAAATAATGGGATTTAGCCTTGTCACAAGCCGAATTTACATACAACAGTTCAATGAATAGGTCAACAGGTAAATCTCCTTTTCAAATTATTTATGTTCAAAATCCTAGAGGTGTATTAGATTTGGTTGAGTTACCAATTGGTGAATAATTTAGTGATGATGCAGAAGCATTTGCTGAGCATATCGAGAAAGTGCAAGAGTCAGTGAGGGAAAAATTGTAGAGTAGTAATACTAACTACAAAGAGTCTGCTAATGCGCACAAAAGGGTGAAATTTTTCAAAGAGGGTTATATGGTCATGGTTAATCTTAGGAAATAAATATTTCCTAAGGGAACGTATAACAAACTAAAACTTAAGAAAATTGAGCCATGCAGGATTTTAAAGAAGATCAATGATAATGCCTATAAACTGGAGCTACCCGATGAATTTGATATTTCACCCATTTTTAATGTTTTTAATTTATTTCAATATCCTGGTACTACCAAGGATGGTGAATTACAGGATACAATAAATTGGGCATGACATATGCATAAGAAGAAAAAATACAGAGTTGCACAGGTGCTTGATAAGAAGGTGATCACGACCAGACATGGGAGCTACAATAGATTCTAGTTCAGTGGGAATGATTACCACAGTCAGATAACACTTGGGTTTTGGATTTAGAGCTAAAGGAAATTGATAACCAGAAGCTACAAGATTTCAATTCAACTGAACTCACAGGAGCTAAGTTCTTTTTCACCAAAGGAGAATGATGCACCTTGTCGGAGCCATAACTTGTGAACCGTACATCTGTTTACCTTAAAATTTAATAGATGATTCCATTTGCATATTATACATCAAGAATATATTTTATCCTATTGACCCTGCAAAAATTATGTTTTTGGGACCTAACTCCTCCATCTAGTGCCCCAAAATTAGCTTTTAGAATAGATTCCTGGGTTTTTTAGGTTTTTTTGGATGTTAGAAGTTTATTATATTTTGTTATACCTTAATTTGAGACCTAATATTTTAAATTAAGGTTATTTATTATAATATGGATGTGTGCACAGAATTTGGGTGCAATCTGACTCATTTTTATTTTTAGCAGTTTTTAGAAAAATGATCTATTTTTAGTAGTTTTTAGAAAAAATACGTTTTAGGGTTTATTTGGTTTTCAATTTCTATATGATGGATTGTAATATTTTGGATAAGGGGGTGAATTCAGGAATGAGAAGAATATCTATTTTTTCCACCTCAAGAGAATCGGGTCCTCCTGTAGAGAGCGGAACAACCTTGATGGGACCAAATTAACTTGCTCGAGCAGAACGAGCCTCACATGCTACAAACAGCTATCAGAGCCAATGAAGGCCTATGGATATCTGATAGCAATTATGAATATGATACTGAAATGGCATATCTCAACCATATGTGATAGCAACAATACCCCATGGACATTGATGACATGTTTGAATAGCTAAACATGGGACCAAGGCATAGGTGGCACCTAAACCAGGCACAGTTGGACCAAGTGCTGCATCTTCCACTTCAGGCATACAGAGAGCACCCTTCGTCCAGAGACCTTATAGAGCCATTAGTGCCAAGGGCAGACCCTATCATTTTATCTGCACATAGGGCCGATCCATTTGTGCCAATACCCACAGAGCCAAATATAGAGCAGAAAGATCGCCAAGGAAGTTTGAGTCACCACTCACATGGTAATGGAGACAAAATTCACTTCATCAACATGATATCCATTAATTTAACTACCCCCATCCATAACCTAGCTGATCCAGCATGACCGTTGTATCTGAACCTAGATGCCATAGATTGAGATTGCGCTAACTTGCCACCATCTCCATCATAGTATTGGCCTTGCGGTGAGATGCTTAATTTCACCTCAGGACCAACTCAGGATATCTTCCACGCTAAAGAGAAACCTGATGTTCCAAACGTAGATCTAAATTTAGAAAATGATATCCACATGATCCCAACTCCACACCAGTTGGAGGACGGGTCCCACATGTCAGTCGAAGAGATGACTAACATAGACATCAGATCTGATGCAATGAATCTATAAATCATCAACCTGGGAGTAAGTCTATCCCTCGAAGAGCAAGCCGATTACATTACCCTTCTCAAATATAAGAAGGAGGTTTTTGCATGGTCCTACAAAGACATGTCGGGGCTAGACCCATAGCTAGTCATGCATAATATAATGCTTGATCCGACAGTAAAGCAAAAACTATGTAAGATGCAGCCAATGGTAGCCTTAATGGTCAAATATGAGCTACAAAACCTATTGAATGCACAGTTTTTCATCTGCATGGATTACCCACCATGGATGTCCAACATGGTACCCGTCAAAAATCCAGACGAGAGGATTCGTATATGCACCAATTTTTTAGATTTAAATAAAGCGAGTCCCACGGATGATTTCCCCTTGCCTAGCATCGACGCATTGGTATACACTACAATAGGCCATGAAATGCTTTCCCTCATGGATGGTTTCTTGGGATACAACTATATTCGTATCAATCCCGATGATCAACTCAAAATGTCATTCATGATGCCTTGGGGAACATTTTGTTATAAGGTCATGCCCTTTGGCCTTAAAAACATTGTCGCCACCTACCAACGTGTTATGACATACATCTTCCACGATCACATGCATAAAAATTTGGAAGATTATATGGATGAATTTTTGGCCAAATCTCTTTTGTGCCCACATCATCTCTATGACTTAAGCAAGATTCTCGATTACCTCATCAAACACAAAGTCAGACTAAACCCTAAGAAGTGCATATTTGGCATCACATCTGGAAAACTCTTGGGTTTCATAGTCTCAAAATGAGGCATTGAGGTAGATCCAAACAAAGTCAAGGCAATCCTTGAGATGCTTCCCCCAACCACCATCAAGCAGCTTAGAAGCTTGCAGGGAAAGGTCACATCAATCAAGCGCTTCATAGCACAACTATCTGACAAGTGTTGACCCATGAATAAATTATTGCACAAGGGGGTAGCATTTCACTGGGATGACGAGTGCCATTCAACCTTCGACGACATTAAACAATACTTGGATTCACTGCCAGTATTGGCACCACCTAGACCAGGAGTGTCATTCTACCTATACATCTCAGCTACTGAGGTGGCATTGGGTGCCATGCTAGCCCAGAAAAATGAACTACATAAAGAATAGGCTAATTATTATCTTAGCCGCACCCTGGTCAGTTATGAACTTAACTATGCATACATCAAAAATCTATGCTTAGTAGTGGTATTTGCCATAAAAAAGTTGTCACTACATGTTGAGTAATATGACGTATGTTTTGTCTAAGGAGAATCCATTGTGATACATGATGAGTCGTACTTATCATAGTAGCCGCATGGAAAAATGGATAATGTTGTTGACAGAGTTTGACATCAAATTCATTGGACAAAATTCCATCAAAGGTCAAGTCATCACCGATCAACTAGAAGAGGCTCCTATTGAATACGATCAGCCTCTGATCGTAGAGCTACCTGATGATGGGGTATTCCATGTCTCAGAATCACCAGATTCTGATGAGCCTGAGTCACAGGCCGACATAACCCTATTTTTTTATGGTTCTAAATGTGAGCAAGGGGGTGGCATGGGAATCGTATTTTTCACACCTCAAGGGGCTCCAATGCCTCTATAATTTAAACTTGATTTCTTGTGCACCAATAACAATGCTGAATATGAAGCCTTGCTCATAGGTCTTCAGACAACCATCACCATGAACATCAAACGCTTGAACATCTTTGGTGATTCACTATTAATTTTCAACCAAGTGAAAGGGGTATTCCAATGCAAATGCCCAGTTTTGCAGGGCTACAAAGCTCCTGTGGATAAATTCTTGGCAAATCTTGAATGGTGCGACATCGAGGTACTCCTTCGATCATCGAATCATTTTGCGGACACTATGGCCTCCTTGGGGTCACTAATACCACACTACCTTTTGGTGAGATGACAATCATTCAAGTCAAAAAATTATCACAATCCGTGATGGAGTGTGCAAGCTCTAACCTAATGCCAGGAATCCACCTGATCCAGATTGAACCATCTCAAGATAAGTTATCTCAGATCCATGATAGTCTGAATCATGCCAACTAGAGGTCCTTGTTCTCCCCAACCCCTCTTAATAGCAACACAACACTATTCTTACAAGTTCTTTTTCGCTCAACTTTTGCTAGGGATGAGCTTCAAGAGGGATTGGCAGTTCATACCATCGAGTTTTTTGATTAGTAGGATTGGTACACACCCATAAGAGACTATCTCAAGTTAGGTAGCCTCCCACTTGGATTATCACATGCCGTGAAAATATCATTCAAACAGAAAGCAAAAAAACATGTCTTGCTATGAGATATTTTGTACCGTCGAAGCTATGAAGGGATCCTCTTCTATTGCTTGGACCAGTAGGAGTCCACTTGGGTTATCACCCAAGTGCACGATGGTACGTGTGGTGGCCACTTCAGTGGTATGGCCATCGCAAAGCGCATTCTCTGCATGGGCTATTATTGGACATCTTTAGAGTGAGATTGTTGTGCGTATGTGTGGAAGTGCATGAAGTATCAACACCATGCTAACTTGACACACGTACCTTCTCAGGACTTGCAGCCAATCCAATCGACTTGGCCATTTTTGTAGTGGGGCTTAGATCTAATAAAAAATATCTCCCCTACATCGTCAGGCCATCACACGTTCATCATAATGGCCATAGAGTATTTTACTAAATGGGTGGAAGCAATTCCGCTTACCTCTATGACTGGGCCCCACATTGTGGAGTTTATTTTACATAACATCATATGTCATTTTGGTATTCCATCCAAGATCATCTCGGATAATGGTACATCATTTAAGAACAAATACGTGTGTGCTTTGACAACAAAGTACAAAATTCAGCACGTTTTTTCAACACCCTATTATCCGCAGGCAAATGAGCAAGCAGAAGCGCCAAAAAAAATGCTAGTTTCCATCCTTAAAAATATGGTCACAGATAGTCATAAGGATTTACACATTCAAATCTCGCTTGATCTATGGTATTATCGCACTAGCATTCAGATGCCCACTGGGGTAACTCCATTTTCGCTGGTGTATGGCTCCGAGGTAGTCATGCCTCTCATGTTGGAAATACCTTCCCTATGCATATCAATGCAAGAGTTCATCAATGATGACACTGCATGGCAAGCCCGGTTAGACCAGCTTACGTTGCTCGACGAACGACGCATTAATGCTCTCGAGCATTTACGTATCTATCAAGAGCGACTTAAGAAAACATACAACATGAAAGTTCACCTGAGGGACTTTCAGCTTGGTGACTTGGTCATAAAAGGGAACCAACAAAATTCTAACTTGCCGCCCCATTTAAGGGACAAATTCATGGCAAATTGGTTAGGTCCTTATGTCATTGATAGTAAAATAGGACCTGGAACATATCGGCTCGCATCTCTTGAAGGAATAAAGGAACTAGAACCCTTTAATATCAGTCATTTGAGGCCATTCCACATTTAAAGAGCCATAGCCCACCCCAAAAATTCCCCAAAGGTACCTATAATCCCTTTGGTCAAACCAAAAGCCCCAAGGATTCCTACAATCGCTTGGTTAACCTGAAATGCCCCAAAGGTATCCATAATCTCTTTGGTCAAACCAAAAGCTCCAAGGATTCTCGTAATCGCTTGGTCAACCTAAGATGACCCAAAGATATCCATAATCCCTTTGGTCAAACCAAAAGCTCCAAGGATTCCCACAATCTCTTGGTCAACCTATGACACCCCAAAGGTATCCATAAACCCTTTGGTCAAACCAAAAGCTCCAAGGATTCCCACAATTTCTTGGTCAACCTAAAACGCCCCAAAGGTATCCATAAACCCTTTGGTCAAACCAAAAGCTCCAAGGGTTCCCACAATTGCTTGGTCAAAAACAAATATTCAAAAACAAACAAAAACAAAAGATAATAAAAAATAACAAAAATTGCATCTCACTTCCATGCATACTCTTAAAAATCAAAACACAAAAAAATAATAATAATTTGCATTAGGCATCGCATACATACATTGCATATTTTCTGGTCATACATGTCACAAGAACCATAGACTGTAATTTCTCGGCAATTCCATCATTTTCGACATTCAGTCCATTTTGTAAAAACATCCATCCAAAATAACGCCCTTCACATTTTTGCCATATTATAATCAGTTGTCTGCTAATGTCATTAGGGTTTTTCATCATTCAGTTGTCTTTATATTTCTAGTCAAAAATTGTATAAAGTCAGACAGATTTTACAAAGGTAGCATTTTACTTGGATCACACCTTGTTATGTAGCATCCCCACACAAGTTAAAACACATAAAAATTCCCAAGTTGTGTGAAAAAAAGATGAAACCTACAAAGCAATTTAGGGTACCATAGGTGAAAGGTTAGCCTTCTCATCCCCCTGTGCGAATGGTTCGAGAATGCTGAGAATTGACAAAAGGACACGCTCTTCCCCATCCAATTCCCCATAATAAATAGTGGTTTTCACCACTAGCAAAAATACCAAAACACATTTGATCCCCAAAGTCGTAAGGATTTGTACTACACATCCATAAGAAGTATGGGTAGTCATCCCCAAGTCCTGAAAGGATCAATACCATTCACAAGAAAAATAAAAATCCAAAAGTCCACTATAAAAAATATCGAAACACCTTTGATCCCCAAAGTCGTAAGGATTCATACTACATGCCCCTGACAAGGATGGGTAGTCATCCCTAAGGCTTAAAAGATCAATGCCATTCCAAAGAAAACTCCCAACCACATTTGATTACCAAAGTTGTAAGGATTCGTACTACACATCCCTGAATAGGATGGGTAGTCATCCCCAAGGCCAAAAGGATCAATGCCATTCAAAAGACAACAACCTACGAGCTCACCTTTGAAATCCAAATGCAAAATAAAAAATCAAAAATAATAACATGGTTATCACCACTACTCAAACCCCTTGCTCAAAATAAAAGAGAAAAATAAACAGTGATTATCATCACTATGTATGAGAGCAAGTATCCCAACAAGTTGAGCAACCGAAATACGCCTGAGCTTGAATCCCTGGATTTCTCATCATTCAAAAAACCATTTAGGTGATCGTAATTATGGTTTTGGTGGACAACTTACCTGGCAATGGCGGTATCCTAAACGCATGATGATATGTCTATCACATTAGCTTTGTGTGTGAGTAGACCAATGTTTGCATGTGGATGAGCTAGCTTATGGTACCTTAGATTGTCCCGTGGATTAATCTTACTAAATACAACAAATAAGTTAGTGGAGATAATTAGGTGATCCTCAGTACAAGTTCGGTGGACAACCTACCTGGAACTGGCGATATCCTGACAAATACCACATAAACAAACTCAATCACACACACAGGGATGCGAAATAACTTGGTCAAACTCCAATATGATTTGTACCTTGTTTGAAAGTATTGTAAGATAATGTATAGTCTTGATTAGTTAATTAAAGCATCTGAGTCTCATAGAAACCTTAACTACATTCTAAAACAATTGTTGTACATTTCATTACTTGCATCACCATCAAAAAATACAAAACAAAAAAATCCACACATACAAAGTCATTCCACAAAGCAATCACATAGTATAGAAAGCTAGCAAATCCTGTACAGTCTATGGTGCCACCGCCAAGTTACCAACAAATCATTTCATCCATTCCATATGCATACATCATATAATTAGAAACAGTCTCATTCATAATAACATATGCATATACAAACGTAAATAAATGTTCATAAAAGTAACAAATAAATCATTACAAGTGTATAATCAAAAAGCAAGTCATGTATATATATCACCAAAAATGCCTGCAGGCTACAATAATTTGGTCCTCTAACCTCACAAAAAAATCAAAAACTCAAAAACCCTAAGCCTAGAGAGTTAGCCACCATGATCACGTAGGATCGATGTGACTGGAACTACCTCTAGGGGTGTGGGTCCTATGGGACCTCTCAGGGCGGCTGTTACCATCTCCCACATCATGCCCACTAGCGCTACCCTCACCCACCCACCTGCAATGAGAGGAAGCATACTGCTTAGTATCATTGTCTCTCATTCGACATGAAGATCCACCTCTAGTGAGCTCAGGTAACTGTCCACCAAGGCGGATAATCTCGGCCTCCAACTCCACCTAGAATCGACCCCACTCCACATCCCATTGGTGGTATGCAGCCAATGCTTCATATCGCTACGCCAACTGATCCCATAGGCGTTCCCTCTTGGCACTGTGCTCCTCATCCCATCTTCATAGTAGGTCCTCCAATCGTGCCATCTCAATGTGAAAACTCACCTCCATATCCCCTAGGATTGCCTGAGGCATGGGCATCTTCAGGATGGCATGCTGCTCTGACACCCACTACTTCGGGATGTCCTATGTATTAGGCTACTTTGAAACCCCTAAGCTATCACTAGTCAAGTCATCTACCTCTACCATATCCGCATCATCACGTGGAGCCCCCCAACCCTCCCTTGGTGCCTCTGTAACCCCACCGCCTGTTGTTGCTGCATTCGGACCTCCTAGAGGCCCCTCACCCTACCATCGTAGCATCATCCACCATTGGTCGTACTCTATAGTCACCCCGACATTGTCCACATTGGGGACATCAATAACTACATCAGAATCCTTGCCGAGTGGCTCAATGATCAGCCAGGCCAGATTTCTCTCATCACCCCGATACCAATAGATCAAGGGCTCACCAGGAAATCCCTAGCGCACCCCAAAATATCGAGTCACCTGGACATACGGGAAGTACTCCTGCTCGATATCATATTTTTTGATCAGCCACCTCCCCCTGCACGCCCACCAGAGCCACTCTCCAACCTTCGGCCAGGCTAGACAGTCCCGGTATGGCCGCTAGAACACCTCCCTTGGAGCAAGATGCAATAAGGCCTCAGCATAGTGCCCTATGACACCTGCCCACCACCGACTCTTCCCCTGCTCCTATGACCTCCACCATAGAGCAGTATAACCAATCTCCCTATCCATCATCTCCACTTAAGTGGTCCAAGGCAACTCTTGAGGCCGCTCCACATCTATGAGCTACCACCCCCAGCACTGCAATAAATAGCTGCACCCATATCCCTTCTGCCTTTGGCAATGAACCTCATACAACTCATCATACAACTATGTCAGTAGTGTCTGACCCCACCTCATAATCAGTGGTGCTACCGTCGAACACTCCATAAGTCTGAACACTACCTCCAACAGGTTCCAATGGAACCTCACACCTGAGGAGTCAGGAAGCAGCATGTTGGAGATGAGGGTCATAAGCAACACATGCCTCACCCCCTACACGCCCTTCTCAAACCACCATCGCACTAGAATCCTACCAATTAGAAGTCCCCCTCTACCCTCTCCATCGCCCCATCCTCCCCCATCTTCGTCATATGCCCAAAGCATCATGTCAGCACCACCATCCGCTGATCACAAGAAGTCATCCGAATGGGCAGCTTGTCTATCGAAATTCGTAGAATTCGATACACGTCCTCTAGATTCACTATCATCTCCCCTGTTGGGAGATGAAAGGTGTTGGTTTGGGGATCCCAAAAATTGATAAGGGCAATTAGATATGCTCGATACCCTAGCACAGGCTCTAGCCGCGTCACCTGCTTGAGCCCAAGGGCATCAAGCCACTCTCAGTCCGCCATAGTTAGCGCATCCCGCACATCAAAAAATACCGTCGACTGACGGTACCGACTCTTCACAACCTGAAAAACAAAAAAACCACAAAAACATTAAAACATGACAACAAATCAAATGTACAAAAATGTACACAAAACCAATACAACAACAAAAAAAAACAATTAGGGTTTCAACCTTAATTTAAACAAAAACATTAAAATAAACTGTACAAACGATAAAAATGTACAGAAAAAAAAAAGTACAAAAAAATTGTATAGCAACAGTACAGCTCAATCAAATAAAACTGTACAAAAATAGCAAAACTATACAGCAAAGTACAAAAAAACAATGTACAACAAAAGTACAGATCATTCAAATTAACTGTACAAAAAAAAAAATAGATAAACACAAAAAATTCATACTAGGGTTTTTGAACTTAAGTGTGAAAAAAAAAATCAAGCAAACAAATTCAAACTATACTAGGGTTTTTTCAATTAAACCACAAAAATCATCTAGGGTTTTTTCAACCTTATTATGAACACAAAAAAAAACAAATTAAACCACAAAAATCATCTAGGGTTTTTAACCTTAATTATGAACAAAAAACAAAACAAAACAAACTTTAACCTAGGGTTTTAACCTTAGTTTAAACAAAAATAACAAAATTACTAGGGTTTTAACCTTAGGCTCAAAGCAAACAAAAACAAAAAAAGGGTTTTTCACTAGGGTTTTCATCCTAGTCTAAACGGAAAAACAAAATACAAAACAATTTAATTACGGTTTTAAACTGTACTTAAACAAAATCAAAACAAATAAAGTAAAGAGAAGGAGCACCTACCGATCTTGCATCGGATTTGCCACTCTAGGATCTGGTCCTTGATGGTGTTTACAAAAATTCAGCAGCGCTTCGCTTCAAAAACTCGAACTCCTCCTCACAGCTCCAAATCGCCAGAAAAAATAATTGTAAATGAGCCCAAAACATAGTTTTGGCCCTTATATAGGCTCTTAGGACTGTAATAATTCCACCCTAGGATGAGCACTCTAGTTAGTTCTCGTACCACCCTGGGAAGATTACAAAAATGGTATTAGTCCCACCCTGGGATGATTACAGAAAAAGAAAATAAAATCAACCAAAACTGCATCCCAAATGCACCAAAAACAACAATAAAATTGCCAAACAAAGGCACCTTTGTGCCTGTGATTATTGGCATACAAAACCGATGTTGGGGTCACAAATTGTCACTATCCTATTCCCTAATAAGGCTACCATAGTTGGACCGCTCCACGGGAGGAAGTATTTTTGATCATTTCAGCCCCAATTGGCGTCACAAAAAGGGTCAAAACCCACCAAACAACATAATAAAATTGCCACACAAATGCGCCTTTGTGCCTGACATTATTGGCATACAAAACTGATGTAGGGGCCACAAATTATAAATATCCTACTCCCTAAGAAGGGTACCATAGCCAGACCGCTCCACGGGAGGACGGATTTTTGACGATTTCAGCCCCAATTAGTGTCATAGAAAGGGTTAAAACCCACCAAAAATAGGTCCTATTTTTGGTAAACTGCATAAGTATTCAATGCAAAACAACTGAAGGCACCCTTACAAAAGTCATCTTGGGTCAAGCGACTCGTCGCTTTTCTAATGTCGGTCATTCCCTCATCGATTCGTTGCTTGACGGGGTAGTGACACTTAGTCACCAATCAACAAATACACACCCAATCAAGGAAATAGCATGCATTCAAATAATCATTGACAAAGACAATCACGCTCCTACTTGGGGCAGAAAACAAGAAATAATCACAAGTTGATCAAACACTTAGTATTCTAGAATCATGAACTCAAGGTTCCCATAGACAAAAGGTTGTGCCCTTTGCCTATTCAAGACTAAACAATGTCCAAGATCAAGTAACACCTCACCGAAAAAAGGTTAACACTTGAATTATGCTCCTTAGCTCGTTAGAAGCAAGGATTCAATAATGCGTGCCATTTCCATAATTTGGGCATTAAAAGTTGGTTAGGTTACCGAGAAACCCTAATAATTAAGTGCTTTGGTTATCTATTTTTGCTCAGCACTGCACCACGCACAGTGCATCCCAAAAAGGGGCATTTGTAGACATAAAAACAACACCAATCTGATCTACAAGCATTGACTGAATTGGCATACATAGCCCCTAAGGCAAACCCCAGAGGTTAAACAGTGGTCCTAACCACTCCCAAAGTAGTTTTGGAAGGTCATAGGTCAATTTGTCACCTTTCAAGCACCCTGCTCCTTACTCGTTCCACCCTGGGGCGATTAGAATGTTATTCACCCCACCTCGGGATGATTAGCAGTAATCTCTCCAGGGTGGGGCGAATAGCAGGTTTGACGGGAAAAAAGTCAAACCTTAACAAATGGCAGCACATATCTGCCACTCAACTCCACCTTCAATGCATGGGAGTTCAAGTGCGCATTTTTGACCTCAAAGAGGCAGTCATAGGGGTAGTCATGGAGCCCTTAATCAGGGAGGAATCTTCTCTCCCCTGAGAATGCATGATGGCCAAGTGGCGCCCCTACATGCACATTCAAAGCAGACATTCAGGTCTATAAAAAGGTGAGTCTTCTCACCCCAAAATTAGGAGAGAGCAGGAGCATTTGGAGCAATGGAGTGCTGTCGAATTATACCCTCACCCCTCGTTTGTGCTTCCTACATCCTTGATCTCTCTTTTGAAAGGGAGATTATCAGGTGAACATTAGGAGTGCAATCCGAACACAAAACCCAAACAATTGGCCACAATACCACGCCCAATTTTTCTACACAACCCCCTAGGAGGTTTTTGACCCATCCCAAGTGGATTGGTGTCAAAACCAAGCCCTAAACGATAGGCGTCCTGCCCCCGGGTGCCCCCTGCACTGTTGTAGTCCTAATCGCCCCACCCTGGAGCGATTAAAAATTTACAACTTATTTCTCTACTGGTTCTTTTGCATATTGTTTTATGTCATTTCTATATGCTACTATTCAAATTTCATTCTATTTTGATAAGTTTTGGCTGTGTTTTCATTGTTTTACGCTTTCACTAACATACAAGGAGCCCCTTAAGATACAGGGTGATCGGTGCAGAATCTTTAGAATCTGACCTTCTGGGTCGTCTCAAAATACCCCATTTTGCCTAACCCCAAAATACCCTCTAGATGGGACATTTGGGAGGTCACTTTTAGGTATTTTATGACAGTCCTAATCATCCCACCCCAGAGCGATTAGAAATCTATAGCAGATTTCTCAATTGTTCCTTTTGTAATGTGTTCATTATGATGTTTACATGCTTATGTTAAAGTTTTATATTATTCTTATATGTTTTAACCACTATTTTAATTATTTCATGTATGCATTAACCGGAGGCCTTGGGGATTGCATGTTTCCCTCCATTCGCATGTGCTATTAATCATTTGCTATTTCTTTGAATGTAGGATCTCAACACCGGAGGGGCATCAAGGATCTACAGACACATTCACGCAAGTGGCCGTGATTTTTGGCCTGCCCATTTCAAATGTGGGCACGTGGAAGATCTCGAAGGGAAGCATACCATCTGTTGGTGTAGTAATTGTATCGAACGCTCCTAGCACCTGAAAATGGGGGAGACGTATTGTAACTTGATCTCAAGAAAAATTAATAAAAGAGGCTGCACTTTGCTTTTGCTTTACATCTCGTTTCATTTCGCTCGCTTTCCCTTCTCATGCACTTTAGTTCTTTGTTCATTCGTAGGACTTAGTGTTACATCCACTTTTGTTTGCATCGCACCTGGTATGCCATTGCTTCCGTATCCAAGTGCTTTCATCCAGGTAATTTCTTATCTACCAATAACTAGAAAAGGACCTACAACAAATTTTTTTGAATTAAAACTAGCAAACAGGTAAGATTCAAGACCAAGTTTGGGGACCCCATTATTTAAAACCATGTAGTCATTGTCAGAGATAAATGTAGTAATGTGAAGGAGGACATATTGAGAGTCTTTAACAATTTCTTTAAAAATATTATTATTGTGTTCTAGCGAAATTTACCAGAGAAATATATATAAGCATGTGGACCACAGGAATGTTAACTGGGAATTACGTAAATGGTTAAGCCATTTCTCAAAAAAAAGGATAATGTAAAATGATTGGACCTAGACAATATTGACCAAATCAAATAGGGAATTCATAATGAAAAGAGAGAAAGGGCATTGCAAGAAAATATGGAAGGTTGATTCCCAATTGGACTTGCAAAGAGGGTAGCAGTTAGGGATAAAAATACCTTTGATAATTAAATTATCCATAGTTAGAATTTGATTTTGAGAAGCAATCCAGGAGAAGAAACAAATTTTTGGAATCAACTTTTTAACCTAGATAAGCTTAGCAGGGGTCCAACTAGGTGAGGGGTTTTCTTGAATATAGTAAGCATATTTAACCCTCAATTTACCATCCTCACTAAGTTTTCTAATGATATTATCTTTTTATTAGGAGTCTACAATAACAAAAAATCATAATAAATTTTGAAGGTTTCTAGCAGTAGAGGTGGAATTGAAGTCCATGTCATTGGTGGGAATGGATTTCCAAAGGCATCGGTTAGGATATTGAGAAATGAAATTAATCACTTTACTTCCAAATATTTGGTCCATGAAGGGCTTGAGAATTGCCAAATTTTACTCAAAAATGAGGGGGTGGTCCTTAAGCCAAACATCTTCCCAAAACCTGATATAATTACCACAACTAAGTTTCCATCTCATTCCTTTCCTAATGATGTCCCTACATTGAATTATATAGTTCCAAAAGCACAATCCTTGGAGGAGGTGTTGGTTATCCATGAAAGAAGTTTGTTGGAGGTATATACTTTTGATTATATCAATCCAAGTAGTTTGAGTATCGGTGATGATTCTTCATTCTTTCTTTGCCATGAGTGCCAGATTCATTTTATGGATTTTCCTGAAGCCTAACCCTCCTTGGTCTTTTTTCTTGCATATTTTATCCCAGGAAACTAAAGGAAACCTATTTTGATTTTCATTTCTAGCCCAAAGAAACCTCCTTTGGATTTGTTCAATCTTATGGTAAACAAAAATAGGAACTTTGAAGATTGACATGAAAAAAATTGGGATATTTTATAGACACTCTTACACCAAAGTAGCCTTAACCACTTGGCTTAACATTATTTTTTCCACCCTACCAGCTTCTTGATTCACTCAAAGACATTGTTCCATAAATTTTTTGAAATATTACCATGAAATAAAGGAAGCCCGAGGTAAGTAGATGGAAGATGTTAAATAATACAACCTAGAATCCTAGTAATATTAATATGCCTATGTATGGGAGTATTAAGAAAATAAATTTTGCTCTTCTAAAAGTTAATTTTCTTCCCAATAGCTTCTCCAAAAAAATTCAGAATTGATTTGATTATTTTAGCTTTAGGTACTAAGGATAGAGTCGCTAGGATTGTATCATCCACAAATTGTTGATGAGTAATAGGCATGGAAACAGATGAGGGCTTGATACCAGAGAGAAGACTCAAAGAGTAAGCCTCTTTAATGGATATGCCAAGGGATTCAACCATGATGATGAAGAGAAAGCGTGATAAAGGGTCACCCTATTTGAGTCCTATGAAGCTTTTAAAATATCATACTACTGAACCATTAACAATGTTGAGAACCACGTAGAGGTTAAGAACTCCTCAATTAAAGTGATTAACTCCTCATGAAACCCAAATTTCTTTAGAATTGCAAAGAGGAAATACCAAGAAACCCTATCAAAAGCTTTGTTGATATCAAGTTTCAGGAAGAGGTCAGGTTTCATACTCTTAGCAATAGAATGGATAAGTTCATGAATAGTATTTATACCATATGTTATAAATTTTCCTGTAATAGAGCTCCCTTGACAGTGATCTATTATATCTAAGAGGATGACCTTGAGTCTATTGGCCAAGACTATGAACATGAGCTTGTAAATGACATTGTAAATTTTGAAGAGATTTTACATATAGAATTTAACATAAATAATATAACCATATTTTCCTAAAATTATCATTTCATTACAAATATACCATATTTATGAAAAATATTAGTAACAATAAATTGGTATAATGGAACACAATTCTTAATATAGATACTGATATTCTTATTTTAATGAAAACATGTTAAATATTTATTAAATATATATTTTTTCAATTATTTTACATGGGTTTTTATGAGGGCTCCTAGTCCCCTCATTGGAGCTTGAACAAAGAGAGGCCAAAACCCTTACCATTGCAGTAATCTTGTAGCTATGATTTATAAAATATTTTTATAATTATTTTCAAATAATATTTTATTATGTACTTTAACTATAATACATATTGACATGTTATGGAAGACATTTTTTGTTATATATATATATATATATATATATATATATATATATAAGAGTGTATCATTTTTTACATGACATGTACATTTTAAAAAATCATCAAATTTTTATCTTAAAATTTCATATTAAAAATTAATATTAAATATAAAAATTATAAAAATATTTTTGTATACTTTACTTTGGTGAGCCTAAAGATGAAAATTTTACAGTTCAAAACAAGAGGTCTAGGGTCCAATCCTAAAGGGATAGGGTTGTACATTATACTTTTGGCACTAAAATATATATAAAAAGAAAACTAGTTGAATAAATGATCTACGAGCATCCAAGTGAAATGATGGTTTTGTTTTTGTGCATATGGTTTAATGGTTTATGTTGCATTTTATATATATATATATAAGATATTTTGTTTATATATATATAAGATATTTTGTTTTTATTGTTGTTATTTACTATTTTGTTTGTGTATTTAAGTGGAGATGTTTAGGTTGCTTGAACATACAAGTTTTTACTAGATATTCTTTTCTTAACTATCTTAAATGATATCAGAGTATGCAAATATCTTATTAGAGATGAAGGTTGATTCTTCGTGGTGGTAGAAGAGTGGTGAGCCCATAACCCATAGGTCCCACTATTCAAACACAAAGTGGCTATTAGAAGAAGATAATTAGTTTTCAAACAAATCTTATTATAAGAGCTTTGTGAGCATAAACTCACATTATCTTGTTATTTGGGATGTTTGATACCTGAAAATTTAAGTAGAACATGGTTTTATTTTTGTACATATGATATAATGATTTTTTGTTTTTTAAAAGAATATATTAATAGAAACTCAATAGTACAATACATAACTCATATAATTTAAAATTTTGGCTACTAGCCAAGTAGCAGTCCAAATAAAACTAGAAATTCAAACTAATCTACCTTCCTAGCAAACCAAATATGCTACCATTGGAGCTTATGACTATTGGAACAAAAGCGTCTAAAATCCTCTATCATGGCTAGAATTGAGGAACCTTATAACAGTAGAAAAAATCAAATACCTCTATCATGATTTATGTTATAATTCTAATGCATAAACATCCTAACAATACTTGAAATATGAACAATCATGGAGCTGAAAGACCAATTGTTCACCTCTTGTGTAACCATGACTATAATTTTTTTATTTTTGTCTAAGTTTAGGCTGGCAAAGAGAGTAAAAGAAAGATTTAAAATTGACTTGTAACTCAAATGAATAAATATAATTTTTCATCCTTTTATCTTTGTGAATTTGATGTTGTAAATTGTGTATTCAAAATTACATATGTTATGTGTTCCATTATGCAGGTTTTGGGGGATCCTTTAATAAGTTGCAGCTCGATAAATAAGAACTATGACATGGGTATTACAACTTTGTAAAACCGTTCAAACGGGAGGAGAAAGGAACATATTCAATATAGCCACCAGTAATAGATGATATTATGGTTTTTTAAAAAATGCAATCATGTGGGAAAAACATCGTTTGATAAAGTAGTGAGAATAAGACTGGGTGAAATTTTTCCATACGGTAGTGCATACAAATTAAAATATATAGAAGGGATATACTACGCACTCTGAAGTAAAGGCCAAGTAATAAATTTTATGGAGGAGGACATCATTGTTATGGTTTGAGATAAAAGTACACAATTGTGTTCTCTGAACCAAGGAACTCTTGTACAATTAAACGATTTGGTTTTCAGGATGAACTGTTGCTTGAATCACATGATAGTCTAAGGTTGAGTGATTGCTGTTAAAATTGAACAATTACAGTATGAAATGTATGATCTCCTAAAGTTGTATGATTGATATTTGAAAGGTATGATTTCCCATGGTGATTTAGATTGAATGGTTGCAATATTATACAATTTTCAATGTGTATTATTACAGTGTGAACGAGTTATACAACTTCTAAACTTGTATGATTTTGTGAGTTGAATGATTTACCTAGAGTTGAATGGTTTCTAGGGTTATACGATTGTAATGCAAGTTGTATAATTTCCTTTATTTGTACAATATCTGTTCAAATTGTACAATTACCATTTGGGCTATCATCATTATATTATTAAAAAAATAGAGTTTAGTTTGATTGATGCTTCTTGGAAGTGGTGTTATTGTTGCTGCATTATTTGGTATTAGAGCTAGAAGATCTTTGAGGAGTAAGAAGTGATATGGATCTAAGGAGAGATGGTGCAATTAGGAAGAGGGAGATCGTGAGGGCCTCAAACTATAGATTTGGTGGAGATAATGATAGAAATCATTTATCAATTGGATGCATTGGAAACTACACATAGGATGGGCACCCAAGTTGAATATGTGAGTGATAGTGAAGAAGAGGAAGAAGATGGAGCAGACCAAACATGAGGTCACAATGAAAAATAAGAAGTATATCTAGGGGAAAGGTTAATCTGAGCAATTTATAACATGAGTAGAAATCCAAAGTTGCAAACCCCATCATATGATGGAAATTTAAACCCTAAATAACTCATCTATTGGATTGTAGAGATGGAGAATAATTTGATTTTGAATCAATTGTAAACTCCAAAAAAGAGAAATTTGTTTGTAAAATGTTTAAAGGATACATATCCTTGTGATGGGACCATGTTCAAACTGAAAGGCAAAAAAAGGAAAAGAGAAGATAAAGACATTGGAGAAAATAGTCACCAGGTTGAAGGTAAAATTCCTCTCATTAGATTACCAATTGGGCCTTTTTTGGAAGTTGCAAAATTGATATAAAAATAAATGTTTGTGAAAGATTACACGCATGAATACTATAAGCTCACCAGTCGGGCTAGCCATGTGGAAGGTGACAAGGAAAGGGTTTCAAATTATACCAATGGACTATGATTATCCATAGAAGATGAATTCAACATGATAAAGATAAGTATGGTAGAGAAAGCCTACCAATATTCCTTTAATGTTGAAGATAAGTTGTTGCAAAGACAAAATAATAATTAAATAGGAAGAGGGTGGTCTTCATGTGGATAAGGGAAAGCAAGCAATGGAAGAGGACAAAAAAATATGAAGAAGAAACTAGTACTTCTCATAATGACTTTAGCTAAAATTCTAGAGGAGGAGATTTATCAAGGAGAAGAGGTAGCTTTGGTAGGGTAAGGGATGGAGGATCCTCTAGAAGGTAATATAGGTGTAGGGAAGATGGCCATCGGCATTATAAATTTTTAAAAGCACAAGAAAGTGGAAGTAAAGGAAAGGAGATTAGGAACCATGTTGTAGTAGCAGATGAGAAAATGTTACTTTCCCAAAATACATGGAAGAGCCAGAACAAGGAGAATCCCTCGTGATGAAGAGAGTTCTAATAAAAATAGAGAGAATGTGAACCTGCTCAGAGGAGAAGTATTTTTAGCATAATGTGTAAATCAAAGGGTAAATATTTCAAGTTTATTATAGATAGTGGGAGTATGGATAATATTGTGTCCAATGAAATGGTAGAGAAACTAGGGTCGAGTCGAATAGGGCACCCCAATTCATATAAGATCTCTTGGTTATAAAAGGGACACCAAATTTTAGTCAGTGAATAATGTCAGGTGAAATTTTAAATTAGATCTTACAAAGATGAGGCCATATATGATATTATACCTATGGATGCTTGTCATGTGTTATTGAGAAGACCTTGGCAATTTGATAGAAAGGATGTACATGATGGTAAGGAAACACCTACACAATTATAAAGGATGGTAAGAATTATGTGTTGGGTCCCTTGAAGAACAAGGATGAAAGAGAGGACAATAATCCGAAGGTATGTTTTTTTAAGAAAGTGATTTTTAAAATAAATAACAAGGAAGAAAGTGTGTTTAGCATTGATTTCCAAACCCATAGAGGGTGGGATAGTAAACCAAGAGGATAATATTCAAGGTGAAGTCAATGAGTTGTTAAAAGAGTATGCCAAAATTTTATTAAAGGAATTTCCATATGGACTACCCCTGATGAAGATTATTAGCCATCACATCAATTTGATTCTAGGATCGAGTTTACAAAATAAGGAAGCATATAGAATGACACCAATGGAGAAAGAGGAAATAAATAGACAAGTCCAAAAGTTGTTGAATAAGGGACTGATTAGGGATATTTTGAGTCCATGTGCAGTACTAGCTATACTAACACCAAAGAAATATGGAGAATGGAAAATGTGTATAGATTCAAGGACTATCAATAAGATAACCATAAAGTATAGATTCTCAGTGCCACATGAATAATTTTATGGATTGTTTAAGTGGTACAAAGTAATTCACGAAGATAGAATTGAAGAGTAATTATCATCAAATCCAGATCAGTGAAGGGGATGAGTGGAAAATTCCATTCAAAACAAAGGACGGATTGTATGAGTGGATTGTCATACCATTCATATTGATAAATACACCTAGTACATTTATGTGGTTAATGATTGAAGTGCTTAAGGTATTTATTGTAAAAATTTTGGTTGTTTATTTGAATGATATCTTGATATTCAGTAAGAGCAAGGAAGAGCATTTGACACATTTGGGATGGGTCTTACAAAGGCTAAAGGAAAAGAATTTTTTAGTCAACTTGAACAAGTGTAGTTTCATGAAATAAAAATTGGTGTACTTGGGTTTTGTAATTTCTCTAGAAGTATTACTAATGGATCCTAAGAAGGTTAAGGCCATTATGAATTGGCCATCACCAAGAAGTAATTTTGAGGCAAGGAGCTTTCATGGGCTAGCAAGTTTCTATAGGAAGTTTATCAAAAAATTTAGTGGAAATTGTATACCAATTATAGAAACCCTAAAATGAGGGAGGTATGACTTTAAGTGGACAAGTGCAGTAAAAAGGAGTTTCCAAGTTATAAAGGAAAAGATAATAGAATAATCAGTTCTATCCTTACCAGATTTTAATAAGGTTTTTTAGGTGGATTATGATGCAAGTGGGATAGCAATATGAGGAGTTCTAAGCTAGGATGGTAAGCCCATTACCTATATCAATGATAAAATAAATGAAGCAAAGAGGAAATACTTAGTCTATGACCAAGAGTTTTATGCTATCATTCAAGCTCTAAAAAAGTGGAGATACTATTTGCTACCAGAATAATTTGTCTTATTCACAGATAATCATGCTTTTTAGTTTATTAACAATCAAAGTAAGTTGAATAAAAGGCATATGAAGTGGGTAGAATTCCTACAAGGGTACTCATTTGTCTTAAAACATAGAAGTGGTAAATCAAATCAAGTAGCTGATACCTTGAGTAAGTAAAATTTGATGGTGAATATGATGAGAGTAGAAGTCATTGGTTTTGATGCCATGAAGGAGATTTATAAGGATGATGAAGATTTCAAGGAAGATTGGGTAGCATGTAGTTATCCTCCTGTAGTAAATAGGATCCCATGGCTTGAATTTTTCATCCAAGAAGGGATGTTATTCAAGGGGCATAGACTATGCATACCATGAAGTTCAATGAGAGAAAGTTTGATAAGAGAAAAGCATTGTGGGGGACTTCCAAGATATTTTGGAATGGATAACACCATGAAATAACTTGAAGATACTATTGGTCTAAAATGACTACGAATGTAAGAAAATTTGTGCAAGATTGCTAGGTATACCAACATGCAAAAGGAAGGAGCCAAAATACTAGATTATATCAACCATTACCCATTCCAAAGAGATCATAGGAAGATATAAGCATGGATTTTGTTCTTGGATTTTTAAGGACACAAAGGGGAAATAAATCTATTTTTATTGTGGTTGATAGAATCTCAAATATGGCACTTTTCATACTTTGCAAGAAGATGAATGATGTGATTCATATTACTACTTTATTTTTTATAGAAGTGGTGAGATTGCACGATTTACCAATTAGTATTGTTTCATACAGGGATAGCAAATTTATGGGTCATTTTTGGAGGACATTGTGAAAAAATTTAGGTACTAATTTGGTATTTAGTTAGGCTTATCATCCACAAGCCGATGGATAAACTATCGTTGTGAAGATAAGTCTTGAACATTTGTTGATATGCTTAGTCGACAAGAATGTAAAGCTTTGGAATATTATTTTAGCACAAGCAAATTTTACATACAACAACTCAGTGTATCAAAGCACAAGTAAAAGTCCATTCCAAATTGTTTATGGAATACATCTACATGGGGTAGATGAGTTATGAAATATAGCTGACTTGCAAAGACCAAGTGCTATTGTGAAGGATTTTGCTTACTATATTCACGATTTACATAAGGAGGTGCAAAGTGATTTGGAAAGGAGTGTCATGAAGTACAAATAACACGTTGATCGTAAGTGAAGAGTACTAGAATTTTAGGTTGGGGATTTAGTTCTAGTATATTTACAAAAGGAGTGATTCCTAAAAGGTACTTAAAATAAGTTAAATTAGAAGAATATTAGACCCTATAAGATCTTGAGGAAGTTTACCACCAATGCTTACAAAATAGAACTACCAAAAGGAATGGATATACCACTCATTTTTAATGTAGTAGATTTATACCCATACCATGAAGGAGCAACTTGGAAATAAGAGGATGTAGTTTTAAGACTTTGAACGATTGATTGGGTACAACAACTACCATAAAAATAATGTGATGAATTTGAGATGATCATAGATTCCAAGGTTGTCAAAAATATGAGATGTAGGGAATATCATGAATACTTAATCTAAAATAAGAATCAAGAAACTAAGGTCACCACATGGTTGAATGCATTTGAGATTGCCAAATACTGGGTTTAGTTTGAAAAAATGTTGAACAATCATGAACCATTTTATTTCCCCGATGAGTATAATGTGGGAGAATCCCGATAATACCTGAAAGATGAACAATAATGGAGCTGAATGACCAACCGTTTGCCTTTTGTGCAACCATGACTATAAATTGTTTGTTTTTTTCTAGGTTTGCGTTGGCAGAGAGAGTAAAAGAGAGATTTTAAATTGGCTTGTTACTCCAATGAATAATAAAACTTTTTATCCTTTCACCTTTGTGAATTTGATGTTGTAAATTGTGTATTAGAATTGCATGTGTATTGTGTTCCATTGTGCAGGTTTTGGAGGATCCTTGAATAAGTTGTAACTCCATAAGGAAGAACCATGGCATGGGTATTATAACTTTGTGAAACCCTTCAAACCAGAGGATAAAGGAACGCATTCATGATATCCACCAACAATAGAGGATATTAGGGTTTTTTTAAAATGCAATCTTGTGGGGAAAACACCATTTGATAAAGCAATGCGAATAAGACTGGGTGAACTAGTTCTAAATGGTAGTGCAAATGGATTAAGATAGGAAGCAAGATACTACACACTGAGGTAAAGGCCAACTACCAAGTTTTATGAAGGAGGGCAACACTGTTAGGGTTCAAGATAAAAGTGCACAATTGCATTCTTCCAACTAAGGAATCCTCGTACAATTGAATGATTTGATTTTTAGGATGAACTATTGTTGGAATCGCATGATAGTCTAGGATTAAATGATTGATGTTAAGATTGAACAATTTTAGTGTAAAATGTACAATGTTCCAAAGTTGTACGATTGCAATATGAAAGGTACGATTTCCCATGGTGATTTAGATTGAACGGTTGAAGTGTTGTACACTTTTTAGTGTGAATGAGTTGTACGACTTTCAAACTTGTACGATTTTATGAGTTGAACAATTTTCCTGGAGTTGAATGGTTTCCATGATTGTATTATTTTGTGAGTTGAACGATTTTCCCAGAGTTATGGTTTCTAGGGTTGTACCATTGCAAAGTTGTATGATTTCCCAAAGTTGTATGATCTTTTTTCGAATTGTACAATTGCTATTTGGGTTGTGTCATCATCTAATTATTTAAGAAGTAGATTTTAACTTAATTGAGCCTTCTTGAAAGTGTTGTTATTGCTGCTGCATCAAATTCATATATAAAAATAGTATTTTATTTTTATTATTGTTATTTACTGTTTTTTGTTTGTTTTTTTTAATTTAACTGAAAATATTTGGACTTCTTTAAAAAAAAGACTTTTCCACTAAATAAACAAATATTGAATAAAAATTTTACTCTATGAATGTTAATTTTTCTTTAATTAATTCTAAAGGGCAAGGTTTTGCATTATACTTTAAAAAAATACACTAAATCAATTTTCCTTTATAACTTATAATTTTATAAATACTTTATTTAAATTATTAAATAAAAATATTTAAATTAAAAGTTTTAACCGTTTAAAAATGTAATTAAAAGATTAGGCAGGCTTCTCACATAACAAGAATCCTTTTTAAGGGAGGGATATATCAATCCACACCAAAATTCACCACTTTGAATAATTGGTGTGTTTTTTCGCTTATACTCTGGAGTTATGTAGTGGAATGATTGATGAATTACATGTATCATAAACATGCTATTTAAGGCAAGCACAGTGAACAAGAAGTTTAACTTCCCTTGCAGGCAAAAAAAAAAATTGGTTGGCCCAAAAACCTGATGCTTAGGACAAATATGAAAGACAAATAAAAATAGAAAAAATCGGCTATACATGGTCTTCCAACAATCTATGATTGAATAAATAATTCATTCGGTACAAGGTCCACAACAATGGTGCTGTGTCGCACCTGACTGGGAACAAGCAACAACTGCGACATGAGAATCTCGGTAATGATTACGTTCTGGGCTTTTTTTTAATCCTTTTTACTTCTTTTCTATATATAAGAGAGGTGACAAGCCAACCATCTTGCAAAGCGGGATTTCTTTGGCGAGATGTATGCAGGCAATGATGTGAGAGTCGCCATTTTCTGCAATGACAATGTCAATTTCTTACATGACATAGGAAGCGTGTGACACTCCTCAATTATTTTCATTTGCATTTTGTTATTCTGCCTGGCGTATGATACCCAGTCTCTGGAGGGCGCACAAAATAACATTATGACGAGGGCGTTCCCTAAAGTCTACGGCCTTAAATTATTATAAAACTAACCATCATGCTATTTGGTAAGTAGTATATTGCCTATTTTCGGCTCATTTCGCCCAATATATATGATTCCTAGATATTGAGATTTTTTATGCCGCTTCCTCTTCCAAGTTCTATACACAGAAGACGGTACTGTCTGCCTCCTTGTGCTAGGTCTGTAGCTTTTAATGATAGTGCACTATATTTCCTCCGTTATATATTTCATTCGTTGAGGTTTCATAAACGAGCTTGTACTTCTGCTTGTAAGCTTTCTTAGACGAACTCAATATGCCTTTATAATATAGGTTTATGAGGTTTTGGATAACTTTCACATTTGAGTTATAAAATGCTTGTATATGTGTTTTTTTATTTATATATATGACAGGATAAGATCAAATATGGGGCGTGCGCCTTGTTGCGACAAGAATGGGCTGAAAAGGGGTCCATGGACACCGGAGGAGGACCTGAAATTAACAGAGTACATAGAGAAGCATGGCCATGGAACTTGGAAAGCACTTCCAAAGCATGCAGGTAATGGATTCTCTACAATAAGTTGGACCAGGATGACCAAGTTCACCATGAAGGGTATCAATACCTTGTCATTTTAGATATGTCCTCATAAAATGTTTTGATGTTGCAGGCTTACTTAGGTGTGGAAAAAGCTGTAGATTACGATGGACAAATTATTTGAGACCCGATATTACGAGGGGAAAATTCAGTTTTCAAGAGGAGCAAACCATACTGCGACTCCATGCCACGCTTGGAAACAAGTAATCAAACAGAACCTTCATATCAATTTCATCATATATAAATTGTATAATTTTCATCGCTTTAAAAAATAAAAATTGAGAGGTGTATACTGTATTACGAATGTTCAGGTGGTCTGCAATAGCTTCCCATCTGCCGGGCCGGACAGACAACGGGATTAAGAACTACTGGAATACACGTTTGAAGAAACGACTACTTCAGAAGGGAATCGATCCTATGACTCACAGACCAATTATAGACCTTTTTGCTTCTTCAATGTCTTCTTATTTTGCTTCTCTTAACCCATGGGAGAGTACTAGGCTTGAGGCTGCTGCCCGATTGGCTAAACACTACTTGAGCCTTGCCACTTACCCATCTCCCAATCTTCACAGTGCTAACCTGGACCTTAATCTCCTAAGGTCTCCCTGTCAATTTAATGAGGCTGCAGCAGACGCCATGTCTGTGGCATCTAATTTCTGGGCACAGCTGCAGCAGCAGCAGCCTGTAAAATCTTCAACTTTCAGTGCTGCTCTTCATTTAGTCCAAGCAGATGAAGCAAGCAGATGTTCAGGAAGTTTTAGTGTGTCAAATCCCTGTAGAAGTACGGACGGCTTATTAGTACAGCGAGAGGAGCCTTCTGTGACTAGTTTTGTAGATAATATGTGCTTGTTAGATCTTCATTCCAGCTACTCGGCCCCTTTGCAAATGGATCAGGCTGCTATTAATGCTCCTCCCAGCCATTCCTGTGTAAAAACTGATGACAGCCTGAATCCTCAGAAAGAAACGAGTACCGTCTTCAACAGCGGAAACGGTCTAAAATTTTGCTTGGACCAGAAGATAAACATGCCCAGTATTCGCTTTAATCTGGACGAATACAGTTATAATGATATGCTATTGCTACCTGCTGCCATGGTTAATCATAGTACAAATTATTTGATGTAGCGAGATCATAAGTTTAATACCCTTCCAGCCTTGATACCTGCCATTGGCTCTCTAAGATCAACAAGAGTATGGTTGAGGCATAATATATGTTAATGAAAATGGATAGTGCATTTGAACATTGCTTTCACTATCTATTTTGTTAATGTTCTTTTATTATGGTTCGTGATATTAAAATTAGGAATATAACATAACTTACCTATTGCCATTATAATTATAATTATAATTATATTTATATTTATATTTCTTACTTAACCATATAGCAATTGAACTAATAAGTGAGATCTTTCATTTATAGGAATCATCCTATTAAAAGCAAAAAAGAAAGATGATGAGTCATTTGGTTTATCGTGCGATATCATTTTTATTTTTTATCATATATCCATTCAATTGTAATATTATATCACTTTTAATATTGAATTTTTTTTAACTATTTTTGTTTTTATTGTGATTTGATATGTGTTTGCTTTCATAGAAAAAAATAAAAATATTATATTTTTTTAATTAGAGTAATCATTCGAATCTCACTCATTGTCATCATTATAACCTTCAGTTGCATCGGGGTAAAGCTTGTCACCATTATAACCTTCAGTTGCATCAAGGTAAAGCTCGTCACCATTATAACCTCCACCATTATAACCTCCAGTTGCCTGGGGTAAAGCTCTTTGTCACCACTATAACCTCCAGTTGCATTTGCATGGGGTAAAGCTCCTTGTCACCACTATAACCTCCATTTGGATCGAGGTAAAGCTTCTTGTCACTATTATAACTTCTCTTGTCACCACTATAACCTCCAGTTGCTTCGGGGTAAAGCTCTCTGTTACCACTATAACCTTGAATTGCATCTGGATACAATTTTACATGCATTATTTTATGTAGCTTATACTATTGATCCGAGGGATTGGAACCTTGACCTCTACACTCCTATAAAAATATTTTGACCGTTGAACCAAAATCTTAAACCATAAATGTGGTATTTTAATGGATGAAGGAGAACATATTAATACTTCAAAACAACAATAACATAAGATACAAAAGAATATTTATATCAATATGAGATCTAGATTAACTATATTATATATAATACGTTTAAATATTTATCTATTGTAGTTACAAATATAAATAATAATTATGTCAACCATAGAATCAAGGGAAGATATAATTTATATGCTTTCAATTTTGCTTATAAAGAATGGTATTGAAGGTAAAAGAATATCCAAAATTGAAGGTAATTCAATGAAAATTATTTTCATTATATCTTCTTTTATATAAGAATTTTGTAAGGAATGGGATTTATAATACTAAAATAAATTCAACTATTGTTTTACTTGTATTTATTTAAAAAGGTTAAGGTTTATATATTTATTTTATAATAATATTGAATATTTTTTAAGAGTAAACATTGGTTCTAATTTCATATTGTTAATGTTTAGATTGGAATTTACTTTTTATTGTTTTAGATTATTATGAGTTGTGAGTTTGTATTTCTATATAAAATATAGTTTCTAACCTTTTTATTTCTACCAAATTAAAGAATGTAATAAGTTTTTTCTTGTCTTATATACAATTTTTGAATAAATATAAGGTCTACCCATTACATATTGATTATTGTTGATTATTTGTTTATTTGATATGTCATCTATATATATATATATATATATATATATATTTTTTTTTTTCTTTTTTTCCATGTCCTTATACTAGGGATTTATTTAAAGAAATATTTATTTTTATAAGTTTTCTAACTAATGTTCTTAATACCTTCATATTCTCAATCATTAGAGCATGAAGTAATATATTATTTTTTACTAGTTTAAACATAATCTCGCATCTCCATATTTTATATGTTATACAATTTGATTATTGAATTTAGTTTAATGGATCAAATATGTAATGAGTACTTCTCGACATTTTAATGTTTAACAAATACTATCATATGCATAGACTTGTTTCCTACTATTAATATATTAGTATAGTTCAAGAATCATTTTTATTATATGCATGAGTTCCTAAAATATATTACATTGAAAGTTCTTGTTGAAAGGGATTTTTTGTATTTTTTTGGGGTGTTGACCATAAATAATATAGTCTATTCAACAATTATAGTGTCTTGATGCATTTAATATTAGTATAAATCCTTTTTATATATGACCATAAATGAAGCTGAAAATCTACTAAATTCATAAATTTTTTACCACATGGATTACTTTGATGGCAACATATAGGGAATGTCTTGCAAAATTATTCATCAAGTTTTACATAGTCATATTTTAATATGTAACCAATATAAATATCAAAGTTTTTGGATATTTTAAATAATAATGTTTAGAAAAATAACATTTTAGACTTTGTTTCATTTTACATTTTCCTTCTTTTATTTGATTACATTTTTTTTTTCTTGCGGTAACATAAATTATATTAGAAAAATGATATATATCCCAATTAATAGTGTATATGATGAGTTTTTTATAAGAAAAATATGTTCAATAACCTATAATGCTTTAGGATCTAGTTATATTTAGAACCAACTAATGGAAAATGACAACCATAACTATATCAACTTCCATAACTTGTTTTCTTATCATAGGAATTGTTGGTACATAACATTGTTAATATTTTTTTAATGGATTAGAAGGGATTGAAATGAGCCCCACCCATATTACATCATCACCATATAGTGGTATTACAATAATGCTTGGATATTATCCATGTATCATTGTTTGGCAAGATTCATTGAAAATTTTAATTGGTTGAATTAATACCACCTAATTTTTTCAATGAGTTTTCATAGGTTTTTATGAGGGGTCTTGGTCCCCTCATACTAAACGGGGTTTGAACCTTAAACCTCCCAAAGAGAATCCAAAGGCCTTACCACTACAGTAAGCTTTTAGCTACATAACATTATTAATACTAGTTACATAATATTGTTAAATTTGTATTATATTTCTTGATTAATTAATTTAAGATTTATGGGCATCCCATCAATGAGGAAAGACCAACAAAAAATTTAATAATAATAATAATAATAAAGTACCATTATTGGATATCTATGAATTATTTTAGTGATGCTTTAGGTAAAAATAGGACTATTGTCTCGTTTTGATTTAGGTAAATTTTAGAGGATAATGTGAGAGGGATGAAAATTTTGAAGAGACACTCAAAATTTTAATAATTTGAAAATTAGTTTTAAAATGTATATAAATATTAAACAACATGAAATTTGTATTCCCATATTCTAATTTAGATCACTATTAAGTTTTGTATCTAGCACTTATAATATTTGGATTTTTTTATAAGAGATTTGGAATATATACCTATTTAATTGCACATGATTATGAGATATTAAATAGTTATCCTAATATATTTCTACCTTCCAATAATATATTTTTAATACTCTACCCATGTACACCTTTTTAATATAAATATTTCTCTATTTTTGTTAAAATACATATCTATTTTTGTAATGCAACATCTTATAATTTCTTCTCATTTTTCATATTTATCCTATCACACAAATTTAAAAAAATTAAAGCATGTAATTAGTGATACATTTGTAATTAGACTAACATGTATGTAAATTTAAAATTTAGTAAGATATCTTTTTTTTTGGTATTTTGTTTTTGCCTAGGCTTGACCTTGAAATCCGTATACATAGTTTACATTAACCCTCACCTCCTTAATACATAGCCATATATGGATGTTCATATTTAATTTAATATAGTTTTTTTTATTAATACATTAACATGGGGATTGAAACGCCCCCATCCCTTTTATATAAACTTCCTTACAAGTAGATCATAAAAGATGAAGAAAATAAGGTGCCAAGTCCATCTAAACTATTAACAATCATACAGAACCAAATTAAAGCACATGGTGAAGAAATATACAAACTACACAACCAATAACAAGAATAACCAAGCAATAATTGACTATACATGCATAATAGTATATCACATGTACACTGGGTCACCCATAATAATCTATCCCAAGAGCTGATATCCATAATTTAACTTCTTGCAACTAGAAAGTGAACATAATTGGGATGCTTTAGCTTATCCTTAGCCATAAATTCAATAAGTTGAAGTGGAAAAATATCTTTCCATATAATAATATCTTGATCCTTCCACTAGTAAATTTGTAGCTCCATTCCCTTCCCGTTAAACATACCTCAACTAAAGGTTGTGACAAGACTACAAGATCTATTTCTTCCCCACAACCATATCTACAATGCTCCAACTAGCTTCCTGTATTCCTTTTAGGATATTTATAAGGTTTAAGAAGTCCCCTTCTACAATAATATTTCTATAATGCCCTTATTTTATTAACTTAACCCCTATGAAAAATGCTCGGGCCTTAGTAAAATGGTTGGAATAGAATGATAGAGGTTCAAAAATGGTTTGCACAACAATTCCCCTAGAATACCTCAAAGTTCCACCCACAATATATGCCCTAGATTCCCTTTTGTAGCACCATTTATATTCAATTTTATCCACCCATCTAGAGTATATTCCCAATTAACTTCCAATCTTAAAGACCTCAATAGATTCACATAGACTAAAGGTTTCAAATTACAGCAAATAACAATGGCTTCCTCAAGTCTACTTTCATATTCCTTATAAAAGGATAAGATTTGAGAGTTCTCGACAACATCATTGAGAATACAAAAAGCAACCCCAAAAGCCTTTCTTTTCCTATTTTCAAAGCCATATTATTCTGCTCCTTCAAAATTCCCCAAATAAAATGGGGGAGAGAAAACCCCTAGAGAGATTTCAATCTACCACTATTGAAAGAAGGATTCCACTACACATAAATATCTTATATTGGTTAGGAAGACCCAAGAAACATAAAAGGGTTCCAAAAAATTCTCTAAAATCTGTTTAAAAAAGAAAAATTCAAGAAAGGGATGATGATCTTATTCCAAATTATGTTCACATAAATAATATCTATATACAACAAGGATTCCACTTTTGTGTAAGTTATAAATCATTAATAATATATTTTAAGCCACCAACCATAAGAAGATAACTATTTTAGGAATGCTCCCTTTAATCTAGATTTCCCTTACTAAAAACCAACTTGTACCTTCTATCTCAAGCAAATGGTATCTAGACTTAATAGAGTATTTTCCATTATTTTCCTCCTTCTAAATAACTGAATCACTAAAATAGAAAAATAAAGGATAAAAATGAAGCTATATTTTTAGATTTTTAATATGGCCAACCAAGTTTGGGTCTAAATAGATCTTTATATATTTTTTCAAAATTTCTAGTTGTTAAATAATCAATAACTTTTATACCAAAATGAAGGGACAAATAAGGTTCCAAGGCACTTACCTTTGGGTCCTCCAAGAGGGGAATGCACTTCAACCAATAATATTTCAAAAAGTTCATATGATTTCCATCTCCAATATATCAATATATCCCTTTACATAACAAATGTCTAATGTCCACAAGACTATTCCAAATGGATGATCCGATTGGTAAGTCATTGGAGTATAATTTTTTCCATTTCATAAATACTTGGATATAAGGATCTTAACCTACTCAAGTTGACCATTTTTAAATAATTTTCATTCTATATTTCCTATCAAGGCTTCATTCATCTATTTTACCTATCTATAGCCCAACCCTCATACACATTTAGTAGAACATATTTAATCCTAGATAACTATGACAAATTGCCTTCTATATTTGTTACAAACTAGAGGAATTATCTTTAAATATGCTCTATTTTAATCCTTATTTTAGATGGAATATTGAAAAGGGACTTAAAATAAATGGAAATAACCAATAAATAAGACTTCACATGCTAAGATTTACCTAACTAACTAAGAAGACTTCCTCTCCAACATGTTAATGTTTTTTCCAGTCTATCTAGAATTGGATTTCAAATATGTGACTTCATCCTATATTTAAAAATAGGTATACCCAAATACATGGTTGGTAGTTAATTTAATATAGATATTTATTATTTGAATGCATATTATAAGGTATCATTTAGCTACTTATCATGTTATTTAAGTGGGCTAATTATAAATAGAACTAAATAGAATTATAATTTGAGTTTTTTTTTTTATAATTTCATGATCAAAGATTAGTTTCATTTATATTAAATATAAATTTAGATTTAGTTTAATTTGTTAGAGGTATCTTAATTCTATTTTTAAATATATTTATTCTTTTCTAAGTAATACAAGGTGTTTTTTTTTTTATAAGTAAGCTTTTTATATCAAACGGGTTTTTCAGGTTGACCCAAAACCTTGTACAAAATCAGCATGGAGCTAAGCACAGAGAAAATAAACTGACTAAGGATCCTTAATCCTTTGTGACAATAGTCCTAAAATGTCAGGCAACAAAAAAACCAAGAGAGATTTCACTTCTCCCATAAAACATGCATGGGAGAAGCAAAATTAGGACCATGAACAAAAAGACACCGTCATCGGGCCTTTAGAAACGCCCACCACAAAAAGGAAAGGGTCTGAAACTTGCTTAATCATCCTCGTATTCATCCTCAAACTGGTTGTCATCCTTGTCATTTTTTGGGTCCTCGACCTCTATGTTGACTTAAGCAGGGGCATTGCTCTGGTATCCTTCGTTGAAGAAAACCTTGGATAGGGCATCGAGGACATCCTGCATCTAATGGGCCATGGATGTCAGGGTGGTCAGAACAAAATATTTGAGGACCAACATGTTGATTTTAGGACCCTCAGCCTCAGGGTCTAATATAACGGTTGTGGAAATTCCCTGCCCAAGCTTGTTCCTTAGTCTTGCAAAGGATAGTTTGGATCCCTCTGCTTCCTCAATATTCAATTTTCTCCTCGCTCCTCCACCAGTGATTGACACCTCTAGCTCATGCTTCTTAGTAGAGGACCCAGAGTGGGGCTTGGGTAGCTTGGGCCTGGAGCTGTGGGTCTCAGTTGGTGTAAAAGTAGGGGGTTCAGGTTGGGGAGAGGTGGCAAGGGAAAATTTGTAAATTACCTTGAACAGGCTTTGGTGCATAGGCATTGTTGTGACCTTCTTGCTACGACAAGAATTGATGGTGTAGTTCATGGAATTCAGGAGAAATTTTGGGATTCTAAGGGGGTTGATGTCATGGAAGAAGTTGATGAAGGCGTAGTGGAAGCTTAGAAGAACCTTGTCGGGGTCCTCTACTGTAATGAATTCCATGACATTTTTCATTACAAAGTTCCACGGGGCAGGGAGGTCCATCCTTGTCAAGCCATTCTTCGCCTCCTTAGAGATCTTGAGGTTATCCTTAAACTCACACAATTCGACATCCCAGTTATGTTTTTACCTATGGATGGAGTGGCCCCTTACCGTCTACCCAATTAGGATTACCAGAAGGTTAATATCAATAGAAATCTCATGCCCATGGATAACCACTCTGCCCTCATCTCAGGATTCCATAAACTCGATAGTAATGCTATCGTTCAGACCAGCAAACATGTCAAAGAATTGCATGAACTTCCTCTCAGTAAGGATGGCTTGCACAGCTGGCTCCATGACCACCATACTTGGCTCAATGTACGTCATCGTAATCTTACCTCTGGGATCCTCTGAAACTTCTCTAGCATCTTGAAGGTAATGTTTGCTCTCGGAAGCATAGAGGAGGGAAGAGTGGTGATGGCGAGAGAGGACTTTTCATATTAAACAAAAATTCTCATTAAGGTGAGTGCCAACTTTGATGGTAAGCCAACGCATACCTGCCACCTGGGTGCCATGTTGTGTAGCTGATCTGGCATAGGAATTGGGAGCCTTAATGTTATCCTTCTGGGAAAGATACGAGTTGTTATTAGTGGTCATCATGGCCTTTCGAGGGATCACATGTCTTGCTATGGTGGGTGGGCCTTCCCACGCCCCAATTCTGCATGAGATGCACTTAACAGATTTACCATGAGACGTAGCCCACCAGAGAATGTCAATCCTCGGGGAACTGTCCAACAGAGGCCCGAGGAGCCACCACCACTTCTGTCTAGTCACATGGTTATCCGAGGAGGTTGCCTTGGAAATATTAATATGTTGATACGAGCAACCCTGATGCCGTATGGCCGAATTTCTTGAAACCGTTGCTTTTGAGAGCTAATTTGAATTAGCCTTCCACATAAGACTTCATGACATCGCTCTCCCTGGAAGATACCCGCCACGTCCATCGGGAGGTCATGCATCCACATGGTCAAACCATCCACATCAACACCTATGTTGGTAAAGTAAGAAAAGGTGTTAACATTATGTATATTTAGTAAAATAGTCTATCTAATGAACTTAATATTAACATAGTATTTCTCTTAAATAATTTTTTAAATATATCTATGTAAACATTTAGAAATAAGATAAGTTTAAGAGGGCATCATGGTCTAACATATATGATGAATTTGACCATCCTAAATTCTCAATTCAAAGTTTAATAATAATACTTTTCTATAAGTACTCCATACAATATTCACAAAAGCTCAAAGTGAATATCCACTCCATTGATCTCCCATAGCTAGAGTAAAGTTCAAAGCCACTAAAAGCTACTACCAAAAAAAAAAAAAATCCATTCTTAAATATTAAGAAATATAATTTTAAATAATGTGAATAAACCTAATTTTTATTTTAAATCACTATTTTAAAATCCTAATAAAATTGAATAATAATTTTATATGTAATGATAAAACTAATAATATCTTATCTATTTTTAACTTATTTAGTTAATACATTATTATATATAGTTAAAAAAATTCAAACAACTTCCATAAGTTTTGATAAATTACTTTTCGGACTTCTATCTTCTAAGGAAGCAAGGAGAAAATCACCAAGGTTTATTTTCTAATTAATTATCCTCCTACCACAAGGTGTTAGTGCTCTTCCAAGGACATATGAAACTTCTACAACAATCATATTCTCTTTATAGTAGCATAATCATGCCACTTGGAACATATAAAGGATATTATCCTTCTTCTACCATAGTTAGAAATCCATATTCAAGAAAGGATCCCCTACCTCAAGGCCACATTGTTTGAGCCTCTTCACCGACCAATTTGGTGAGAAGAAAGGATCAAACACTTCTATGTAATTTTTAAACTATAGAATTTTAGAGAGTGCAAGCACAAGCCAAGAGAAAGTGTAACTAGCGAGTGTATCTAGGAGCAAGTGCGAGCATAAGACTAGAGTGAGTGTAGAAAGAAATAATAGTCTGAGTGCAATCCAAGAGTGATTACAACCAATAGATAAATCAAGTGTAAACTAAGAGTGAGTGCATCCAAAAATGAGTGCTAGTGCAATCTAGGAGTGAGTCAACCAAATGCAACTGTAAGCACAAGCTGGGAGTGAGGAGGAAGTGTGAGCAAAAAATTAAAAGTAGAAAGAAAAGCGTGACCATATAACAAGTACCACTTCTTGTTCCAGATCTTAGGAGAATTTAAATGATTCATTTGAAAAAATCTAGGTAACATGGAAATAAAGTCATTTGTAAAAGTTCTTAATAAAAATATGAATGGCCAAGTTGGAAATTTGGATGTCCTAGCTAACAATGAGAGCAAGAGATAATCTATGGAAAATTTAGTCTAGGTAGCAGATTCTACACCAGAAGTGGTTATCAAGGATGAGATGATTGAGCATGATATTATGATTCTTAAAACTAGAGGGTTAATTTTTAAGTTTCATGGATACTGGCCATGTTTTTCTAAGATTCAAAATTAGATTAAGTGGAAATGGGGATTGAATTAAAATTACTCAATGATTTATCTTCCAAAAGGATTTTCCTCATTATTTTCTCTAGTTCATAAACAAGGGATAAAATAATGGATGGAGGCATGTGTTGTAGGGGTAACGATGCATTATATTTAAGACACAGGAGTGAAATTTTTTTTGTGGAAACAAAAACTATTAAAAGGCTTTTGATATGGATTAGGCTTTTTGGACTTCTTTATCAAATCATCAATAAGGAGGTTTTGAAGAATATTGGTAATACTCTAGGTGAATTCATATAGGAGGGACCAACTACGAAGGAGAGAAGGCATGTTGTATACACTTGAATATGTGTTTCCATGGATATTTCTAAACCTTTTATATAATCAAATAAGATTAAATTTGAATCAAGAGAATGAGATCAATAAGTGTATTATAAATATATTGTATTATGATGTCGTAAATATCATGAAAATAGGCACATGGAAAAAGACTGTAAAGTGAAAATGAAAAGATGAAAATTTTTAGGTATGAGGGTAGCTTCAATTTGAAATAAGAAGACTTTATCATAGAAGAATCTAGGTCAAATCAAGGATTTTCCACTCCTAAGAAAGTGGATAGAAAAATCTCTCTACATCATCAGATGACAAAGGCCATTACAATTCACTTGAATTAGTCATTAGAAGAAAAAATGATATGGGGTATGAAGAAGTACAATGCGCAAGTTCAAAAATGGGAGCTAAAGGTGCGAAGGAAGAGGGGAAGATAAATTTAAATAGAAAGTAATATGGGAAGATGAATTTTAAAGGAAATTAGGTGAAAGAGATCATGCTTAATCTAGGCAAATCACCTCTATTATCATGAATTAGCTTAAAATATTTTCCTTACAATAAAAATGAAATTAGTATAGAGTGTATTCCTTGCACTTTAGATTTTTGATAGCACTATAGTAAATAAAATCTTATGGAGTATATTAAATTAAATTTAAGGTTTTGAGGTCAACATAAGAAAGTGGTGACTATGGAGGATCATCTATGTAGTTTCAATTTTCAGGGAAACATAAAGAAGAAACTGCTAATGAGGCTATTCATTACACTTTCGAATATTTAGTCAACATAAATCTTTAGAAAATAAGTCTCATTTTGAATAATATTAAAAAATATAATATATTTATGAAGATGAGATTTTTGGCAGAAATGGAAGAAGGAGAGGAAGGCCATCAAAGCAAGGACAAAGAGAAAAATAAATTCAAAAAGGATATTGATCTAGGAAGCCAAATAAAAATATCATAGGTGTTAACAAGAAGTGGGGCTAAGCCCACTAATAAAATTAAAAAGTGTTGATGATGAAAATGATATCATACAATATGAGGAGTATGAATAAGCCCACCAAAAAAGAGTTATTAAGGAATTAATATGTTGTTATAGCCCTAAGTTTATTTTAATACAAGAAATAAAATTAAGTAGTGAGGAATGTACGAATGTTTTTAAGAAGATTTGGAAGATAGGTGATTTTTTAGTAGATTCCTCTACAAAAGCTTAAGATGGTAATGCAATAATATGAGATAAATGCAAATGGGATGGACAACTATTAGAAGCAAAAATTAATAGGGTTGTTGGATTATTTTTGAATAAAGAGGAAAACATTAAATTTGGGGTTATAAATGCATATGCTCCAACTATAGTTACTCTTCGTGCAAGATGTTGGAAGGATATTAGTATACTTTTATCAAATACAATGATGTGATCTATGGATTCTTAGGATGATTTTAATATTGTTATATCTCATTTGAAAAATAAGGGTGACATTTTAGAAAGGTCTAAATCAATGCACGATTTTGCTTCATTTGTCAATTCAAATTACCTTTGGGATGTTAGTCCCTAAAGCTTTCAATACACATGGGATAATAGATGCATTGGGAAAAATCATATAGTATAAAGACTATATAGATTCTTGTTATCCAATAAATGGTTGAAAACAAAGTATACAACCTCTTTAGATATTTAATTGTGAGCAGGATTAGATCACAAAACTATTATTTTGACTTGTGTGTCATCTAACAATTGTCATCCAAAGCCATTTTTATTTTAGTCTATATGGCTCCAAGACCCTAATTTTTTCCATATGGGTATGTTATTATGGGATGAATAAAAATTTGAAGGATTATAAATGTACAGATCAAAAGTTGAAATATTTAAAGGAGAAAATGAATATATGGAATTTCAAATCTTTTGGTAACATTTTTAAATAAAAAAATTAATTGAATCAAAGCTCAATAATTTACAAGAGATAATAGAAACTAATGGAATATACCAGAATTCTTATGTGAAAGAAAAATAATTAATTTTTGATTATCATAATGCATTGAAAAAGGAGTCATATTGGTTCCAAAAATATATAGAGAAATGGATCAAGGAAGGAGATAGAAATACAATTTTATTTCATGTTACAACAAAAACAAAAAAAATTGTTCGTCATATCAAAAATATTATAACACTAGAAGGAAGAATTATTGATGATAAAGAAGATATAAGGAAGGAAGCAATAAATTATTTCAAAAATATTTTGTTAGATCCTAAACAAGATAAGGAGGCACAAGAACAATTTCTACAAAATATTCAATCAATTATCACGTAGGAAAAAAATAGAAATTTGATGAAGAATATATCTATGGAGGAGCTCCATGAAGCAATTTTATCTTTCCATCCTAAGAAGGCACCTGACCCTGATGGATTTCTTGTAATTTTCTTTCAAATATTTTTTTATTTAATGATATATGCAGTTGAAAAGGCCCAAAAAAGGAAGGCTATAATAAGTGAGAGCAATGATACTTTTATTGCCTTAGTTCCCAAGAAAGGTGACACAAAATATTTTAATAATTTTCGTCCAATAAGCCTTTGTAATATGATTTATAAGATCATTTTAAAAATTATGACACATAGTTGAAGGTAATTCTAGGGTGTCTTATCTTAGAGGAACAAGGTGGATTTATTTAGGGTAAACAAATTATTGATGGTAATTATTGCACAAGAGGTCATACATTCTCTTTATTCCATGAAAAAATAAGGTATGCTTTGAAATTAGATATGAAAAAAGCATATGATAGGGTTTCCTAGAATTTTATACATGCTTATTCTTAGAAATTTTGGTTTTTATTATAGTTGGTGTGAGTGGATTAAATGTTGTTATAGCACTGCAAAATTTTCTATTTTGATAAATGGTTTTTTTACTAGGTACTTCAACTCATCTTGTTGACTTCGTCAAGGTGATCCTCTTTCTCCTTTTATCTATTCATTATTCTAGTGGAAGCATTAGGGAGAGCATTTTTAAAGGTAAAAATAGAAGGAAACATCAAGGGTATTAAAGTTGCAAAAAATGATCCATTTGAATCTCATCTCCAATTTGTTGATGATACTTTTCTTTTGGTCCATCCCTCAGTTAATGAGGCCATGGAGTTTAAATTTTTTTTATCACACTATGAGAAGGCTACTCGACAATTGGTAAGTACTTCAAAATACAGGATTTTTTTTTAAATAATACTACCCTAGATTTACAAAAAATTATTGTGAATATTTGAGGGTTTAAAATTAAAAAAAATGCATCAACCTACTTGAGTATTCATTTATCTAATAAAAGAGATAAAAATGATGTTTGGATCTTTCTTTTGGATAGAATGAAAGCTTGTTTGGTAGGATGGAAAGGTAATTTCTTAACCATGGTAATAAGTCTACAACTCATAAATACTACTTTGCAATCCATTCCTATTTATATGATGTTACTTTCAATACTACCAATAGGTATTGCATCAAAAATTGATAAAATTCGAAGAGACTTTCTATGGAAATGTTGTGAGGAAAAGTTTAGGTTTTCTCTTTGTATGTGGGATAGGGTTTGCAAAGAAAATAATATTGGAGGAGCAAGCTTGCAAAATTGTAGACTTATAAATTTGGAATTAGGAGAAAAGCTTGGGTGGAGATTATTCAAAGATAAAGGAAAGAATTGGGCAAAAAAATTACTTCAAAAATATATAGATTCTCATGCAACAATTTTTTTTGGGAAAATAACTCTACCCAAAGGATCATCAACATGGAAATTCATTTTAAAGAGTTTGCAATTGATAAAGAAACATATTATATGGTCATTCAATAAATGGAGTTATACAAATTTTTGGTCTAGTGCTTGGTTGAAGCCTTATCTTCTTATATTTGACTCAAAATGGAAACCATTGACTCAAGTTTTTCTAGCATGTAAAGGTCCAAATATAAAAGATTTTATTATTATGAGAAAAAACTCTAGATCATGGATTTCCTTTAGTAACTTAGTTGAAGGAGAGGAACTCAAAAAAATTGTAGATGAACTTCAAAATATGCTTCAAGAATTTTATTTGTAAAATTTTACACGAAAGGATGAGTTGATTTTCAATTTATAAAAGGATGGTGGATACTCAGTCAAGTTGGGATATGAGGATTTAGAACAATAAAATTTTTCTTCTCCCAAATATTTTCCTTTGAAGAATGTTTTCTCATTAGAGGATCTCCCTAAGGCCTCAATATTTCTTTGGTTAGTAGTTTAAAGTAAGATTCCTGTTGGAGATAATGTACAAAGAAGAGGATATTATGGACCCTTCAAATGTGCCTTTTGTGAGAAATATTCATAAATTCTATATCATTTACTTCTTTATTATCTGTTTGCTCACACGTTTGTGTTTTTTTTTTAATACGAAATTATATTGGGTAGCTCCATCAACAATGAAAGAGTTGATAAAATATTGGATAAATTATTTCAAATCTAAAGAATTATGTATTTTTTGAAGGATTGGACCTATCATTATTTGTTGGAATTTATGGCTTGAAATGAATAATAGAATTTTTTAAAATAAATATGAAAATCATCCCTAATTTTGGAATCATATTGGTGCATCTTTTGCAGAATGTCTACAAATATGGTGCTCACCATGGGAAGTATCAATGGCAGAAAAAAAGTTGGTTATAATTTGGCTAAAGGATTTAAACATACATGGAAGAGTAATCTACAAAAATGGAATTAAAACAAAGGATCTACTTTTATCTATGGTAAAATGGAAATGTCCAAAAATTAGGATTATAAAAATTAATTTTGATGGTGCCTCTAAAGGAAATTCCAAAAAATGTTGGTGGAGGTGGTGTTTTTAGAAATAGTGAAGGAAAAATTCTCCTCACTTATTCATAATCATATGGAACTTCAACTAACAACTATGTAGAGGCTAGGGCACTTTTTATAGGGATTTAAATTTCAAAAAAAAAGGATGGAAATATATTTCAATTGAGGGGGACTCACAAAATATCATCAATTCTATTAACAAAAATAGAAGTGGAGATTGGATGAAAGATAGTATTATCACTATTTTTCATCATCTATTGTTATAGGTAATATCCTAGCAGTGTGAGTGTATACACAAAAACAACACCAATCCGATTATGTGACTACAAACACTGATCGCATTGACACACACAACCCCAAGGGCAGCCCCCAGAGGTCAAACAGTGGTTCTAACCACTCTCATAGCAGTTTTGGAAGGTCAGGAGTCAATTTGGCACCTTCAGGAACTTTGCTCAATACTCGTTTCACCCAAGGACAATTTCAAACTGGGATTCGCCCCACCCAGGGATGAATATCAGTATTCGCTCCAAGGTGGGGTGAATTGTAGGTTTAACAAGAAAAATGTCAAATCTTGACAAATGGCAGCTCAGATCCGCCACTTAACGCTTCCTTCATCGCATGGGAGTGTGGGTGAGTGTTTTTGAGCATTAGGGGCAGTTGCAAGGGTAGCCATGAAGTCCATAATCAGGTAGGAATCTCCCTCCCTTTGAGAAGGCATGATTACCAAGTGGCACATCTGCATGCCCAATTCAAGATACCTCAAGGTCTATAAATTGGTGAGTTTCCTCACCCCAAGATATACAAAAAAGGAGCATTTTGAGCAATGAAGTGTTGTCGTTTTACTTCCTCATATACCCCAATTTGATTGGTGCCTTTCACATCCGCGATCTCTTTTAGAGAGGAGGTCATTGGGTGACTATTGGAAGGACGAATCTTGAGCCCAAAACCTAACATTTGACCATAGTATACCACCCAATTTGTCGAAAACACTTTACAAGAGATTTTGGACTCATCCCAAGTGGATTGGTGCTGAAATCAGGCCCCAAATGATGGGCGGCCTGCCCCGGTGCCCTCGCACTGTTGCAGGTCTAATCGTCCCTTTTAGGAACAATTAGGAATCTATGGCCGATTTTTCTTTCTGTCATTTTCATTTTTGTATTTTATATTTATGCTACTTAGATAGTTTGCAATTTTGATTTCATACCGTTTTGATCAATTTTTGTCATGTTTTATCATTTTTCTGCCTTTACTAACTTGCAGATGGCATCATCAAAATCTAGGTATTAGAGGCCAAATTGGGGAAATATGACCATCTGGGTCATCCCAAAATACCCCCAATTAGCTAACCCCCACTTTTTCAAGAGATTTAGAGCTTTCCATATGTGACATTTTGAGCAGTGTTATCTGGTGTTTTATTGTAGGTCTATTCATCCCGCCCCGAAATGAATTCAAATATGTGAGGGATTTCCCAACTGTTCCATTTGTAGTGTTTTCTTTGTGAGGTCTTTAAGCCCCTATCAAATTTTTAGATCATTTGGATATATGCTGGTTATCATTTTATTTATTCTTTGCAAGCACTAATCATAGGCTTGGGGATTGCATGTTTCATTTTGTCCATAGGTGCTACTGATTGTTTCTTGTTTCTTTGAATGTAGTATCAGGATGCTAGAGGATCAACAGGGAGTCAAAATTTGTACACACAAGCGATGGTGATGTTTTGGTCTGCCCATCTTACATGTGGGCATGCGAAAGAAGGAATGGCATTCGTGGATGTAATAAAGAAACAAATTTAACGCTCCTCGCACCTAAAAAGGGAGGAGGCAAATTGTAACCAAATTCTGAAATATATCAATAAAAGAAAGGGTTGTTTTCTGCATTGGATTTTCGTTTGCATTTCAAATCGTTCATGCTTTCCCCATTTCATGCATTTTCAATTCGTAGGATTTACCGTTAAGTTTAGTTCTGTTTTTGCATCATACTTGGAGATTTTCCTTTTTTGTTTTCGTATCCTCATGCTTTCAGTGGTGATCATGGTGGTACCCTGTCCTCTATTTTTTTTATATCAAAAATCTGATCAAAAATTGCTTTTGCTTGCAGGTATCATTTTTTTCGAACGCGGGACTACTGTTCGTTCCAGTCTGTGGCAAATACAGAGCTGGAATTCATCTCATTCAGGGACGAATCGGAATGCACATCACCCTATGATGAATTCAGCTCTATTATTAATCCCATCCAGGGACGAATCACTCTCTACATAGTTTTAGGGCAAAAACATAGAGCCAGCAGATTTGGGCAGAGAAGAGGTAGGGATTCTAAACTTTTCCTATCATTTTTTGTCTTCAGTTTTTTTGTTTTTAGGTTACTTGCTTGCTTAGGGAAAGTTTTCTTTTACTGCTTGCTTGTTTCATTTTTGCAAAATAAAAATAACCCCACACATCACGTGGCAAATTAAACACCAAGGAGCTGGTCATAAAACCCTAGCCCTTGATCAAGACCAACGGTGGATTTCATCACCACCTTGGCTTGAATTTTTGCATCCATTACCCTAATCGCTACTATTGCTAGATGTAAATCCTGATGAAAGCTGACCAAGTGTAGTTGGGGTGATTCCCAACACATGAGGATAAGTCTTCTATGGTAGGTTTCATAAACAGGGTGATTCCCCTTCCATACCGCCTACGTTCCATGTACCATATACTCTCACGTACCATAGTTTCCCTCACGTAAGGGCGGGTATATAGAGAGGTTGGTATATCGGCCTGGAAATGGTATATCGAAGAGGTGACCATTTTTGGGAGTCATAAGAGCCATCATATTGCATTTAAACGTTCTTTACAAAAACCTTCAAAAACAAAAAAACAAAACACACTAAACCAGGTCTAGGACACACTTTTAATCTTTAAACGAATAATCATTGCTTTGTGTGTGTGTGTGCTCTTTTATGTTTAATGTAGCATAAAAATCATAAAAAGAGATAAAAAAATCTACATAGCTTATAGAAAAACACCACCATGGTGTACACCCGTAGCCAAGCCCAATCAAGGGTGAAAGTTGTAGAAAGTGTACAAGGGGGCACAAGTCGCTTCCTCTACAGCCCTAAGGACTTGGTCATACCGCCTTGGTGGTCTAACCCACAAGAGATTATGCATCGTTCCATGTCAGAATGGAACTATAGGGGCACCCCTTTGAAGGACACGCCCATTCATCATAGTCCCTTTCGAGAGGAGTCCTTACATGTGGCGCTCAACATAGACAGGAAGGCTCCCTTAGAAGCTCAATATGAATGGCCACTACACGATGAAGCGCTAGAGCAGCATAGGGTCCATGAGGAGAGGCCACATGATTATGGCATCCCTCCTTTACCCCCCATCACTGTTAGAACCAATAGACAAAACCCAGAGCGCAAGGCTCTTCAAGCAGGGCAAACCAACTCTACCTGCCCCTTTCACACATACGAAAGGGAGCATGAGGAAGACCATTATGTTCCTCAAGAGCAATATACAGCATGAGAGCCATGCGCTTCCACACCTACTATATACCATGATCACCCACTGAGGCCAGAGCCTCAAGTAAATGCCACCAACCTTGATAGAGGGAAGTGACCTATTGAGATCTCGGATCATCGCGACTGAGGTAAGTGCATAGGAGAGGCATTCATGCCTCCTAGGCTCAAGATGGTGGAACAAATTGACCTAGATATTGCAAGACATGCTACCCGCCAAGCGTAGATCACATGGCTTGAGCAAGACTAGCAGCAGCTAGAGAATCTATATCACCTTAGAAAAGAGTGCATTCAGCACCAAACAGATGATCTGCTCCATAACCTGGTGCCTAAGAGGGTTCCAACCCCTTGCACCCAAATAGTGGAACTATATGAGAGACCTAATACCTTGGTGTGAGATAGGTCTCCGCAACCTTACCAAGTGCTACCTCCGAGACCTCCTAGACCTGAGTGGGAGGCCACTCCCCGGAAAAACAATGGGTACCCTCCTCAGGGACCCACCTAGGGTCATAGGTCTCATCGAGAGACCCCTCAGGAAGCTTACGAGGAGTATGAGCAAGAAGAAGAGTGGGCCAAAATGCCATACCAAGGTATAGGGGTTACTATCTGGCCTCCCCTCTATAGGCCTCAAGTCTCCCACAACCCATAATAGGATCAAACTAAAGAGGACAAGATTAAGTCTTCATATGCATATAAAGCACTGCTAGAGCGTCTGGAGTCTGTGGAAACCAAAACTTTTGGCCCCAAAAGCCCATTTTATGACAACTTCGCAGTCATCCTGTGCATCCGTCCGTGCTAGCACCCCCTTACCCTAAACACTTTAAGCTGCCTCAGTTGGCAACCTTTAGAGGTGAGGAGGATGCTCAAGAGCATGTGACGATATTCCTGAGCCAATGCTTTGGCATTCAAGACAATGATGCTTTGTTATTAAGAACATTTATAACCACATTCGCAGGCCCTACCTTGGATTGGTTTACTCAATTACCAAAGCACAGCATTAACAACTTAGATCAGTTAGTGGATGCATTCCTTGAATGCTTCACCTTCAACACCAAGAAGAAGGCATCACTAAGTGACTTATCCAGCCTCAGGTAGTATGAGGAAGAAACCATGGCGGCCTATGGGAATCGATGGAGGACTTTGCTTTCAAAGCTGCCCTACCTTCCCCCTATGTCCGACCTCACTCAAATGTTCTCAAAGAGCTATTTGAGATCGATCTTTATACTATTGTAGCTGCAACAATATGCCACCTTAGAAGAATCTCTAGTGCAATCCAGGATCATTGAAGAGATCAAGATACAGGATGGCGAGATAGCCAAACCTAAGAAAAAAGAGTGGACTAAGAACACTAAAATAGGGACCATGCAACAGAAACCCTCTACGGTCAATCAAGTTGCTATCAATGTCCCTAAGCCTGCATAAGTAACATAGCCCCAAAAGGCTAATTATCAGGCGGTGCCTCCTAACAACTATGACAAAGAAAATCAAAGGCAAGAGTAGAATCAGTAGCATCACCCTAGGCGATAATACACACCCTACACAGAGTCCAAGGACTCCCTGTTTGACCGCTTGTTAGCTGCAAATATGATCAACCTTCCAGAGATTCAAACCATAGACCCCAATGCTCCCAAGCCTAAGGGGTACAGGGAGGACTTGTACTATAGGTTCCACAGAAGATAGGGACATGACCTAAATGCCTGCTAGAATTTTAAGGGCTTGGTGCAAGACTTAATTGATAACAAGACACTGGCGGTGGATAATCCCATGGCACCAAAAAATCAACAAATGGAGGTCTTTAAAGACCCCTTGCCTGCTCATGCTCCATAGGCAAAAACCCTACAAGTTAACGAGGTCACACAAAATTGCCCCATGCAGGGGTATGTAGGGATGATCAGTATAGTGACTTGAAATAGGAGGTATCCGAGTGTAGATGCCCCCGCAGCAACTACAGGTGAGGTGCCAACAACGATACAACCACAACAACACCTTGCACAACCCCCTCCACCTAGACCAGTGGCCACACTTTAGACCAAACTCACTCAGATTTTTAGGACCACCTCGGCTAGGCTCTCCATATATGAGCTCATACAACAATCAACGCCCCACCAGGAGGATCTAATGGAGATATTGAAAGCCATCGATTTACAGCCCCATGAAACAAATTCTTTCAAAAACTTTGTGGGACATGTCAAATAATGCACTGAGCCAGCCATAACATTTTGAGAAGACGAAGTGAAATTAGTGGCTGATGACATGGTGGATCCACCCCTGCACGTTATCGTGTGGGTCAACAGGATCCCATATAAGAGGGTTTTGATAGACACTGGCTCATCCAGTAATATCATCAAAACCGTGGCTCTAAAACATCTGAAGTTGCCAACATCTTACATCATAGTTTCGACCTACACTCTGCGAGCATTCAATGATGCAATTTGCTCGACAGTTGGCACAATAGTCCTACCCATCCAAGTGGGACAAAATACTATACCTACATTGTGCCACATATTGGAAGGTGAGATGGCCTACAACATCTTGCTGGGGTGGCCATGGATCAGGTACATGAAGTGTGTCCCATCGATAGCTCACCAGTGCTTAAAGTATACATTTGAAGGGGAGGTGCATGTAGTCCTAGTGGACTTAGAACCCTTCAAGTATTGTAATGCAGTGCAACTAATGCCGCAATCAACCCTTCCATCAACGCATTTGGATTTCCAATTGAATCCATCTAAACAGGGTCCGATTCCATAGGCATCCCCATTAGCAAGTTCTTCAAAACCCCAACCGGGTCCATCTTCATCATCTAGTCCTCCACCAACGATGCCACCTATGGGGGCCAAACAGAAGGACAAAGGGAAGAAACCTCTGGAAGAGGCACAACCTTTGGAAGAGACATTGCCATCAGTATCAACTATCTCTACTAAGGAGATGCCTATCCAAATGGAAGTTGAGACTCCTAGTTCACCTGACATGGAGTGGACTCAGGGAGAACTTCCATTCCCTCCCCCTCAACCACCAACAATCACTATTGAGATGGCCAATACAGGTCTGGGGGAGCATCTGGTACGGAATATTGTAGCAACACCCACACTGGATTCCATGCAGGACATGGGAAGACCTCGCCTCCCCATCGACACTATTGTTCCCCTAGGCTACCCGCCAAACCATACGAACTTTGTGTATGGGGGCCTTGATCATGGCGTTGCACCATGCATGCAAAAGGATGAATATGAAGAGCCTTTTATTGAAAATTTCAACTACTTGTCTAACCCAGACTTTGCCTTGAGATACCTTGTCCAATGCAATTGGCATGGATATGGGTTAGGTAGATATGAGCAAGGGGTACATCTTCTTTGCCAACCGAGATACCAAATTCCATATGACAAGTCAAGAGTAGGGTTCAACCACCCCTTGCCCTTGGACATCTTGGTGGAGAATATACAAGGCCTAGGGATAGGCAACAAGAGGGGATTGGCATCAGATCCATATGCCAACCCTAACACGACATATACATTGAGGGATTATCTCCCATTAACGGCAATCAACCTTGTTGACCCTCGCAATCCCTTCCCTTCGCTCGAGAGAGGAGAAATTTTGAGAGCTCATTTTCAAGGAGGGTCTGGACAATGTCAAGAAGAGTCATCAAAGGACAAATCTAAATATGAGGTAGCACCATGGGACCCCTTCGAATCATATAGCAATCACTCACAGGTGATCCCCATGGATGATTATCAAGAAAACCTCTTGACAATGTTCCCTTTAGATGCTCCAATCGAGCAAGTGCCACTCCAAGGAAATCAAGTCCCCCCGTAGAGAGTAGAACAACCCCAATGGGACCACATCAATTTGCTTGAGCAAGGCAAGCCTTTAATTTCGCAAGCAGTTGTCGAAGCCAACGAAGGTCGTTGGATCTCTGATAGTGATTATGAAGATGAAACTGAGATGGCATATCTTAATCACATGCAGCAAATGCAGCGACCATACCCATTGGAGATTAATGACATGTTGTGGCTACTCCACAACACTCCCCAAAATTGGGGACCCACCTTTTTTACATGCTTTCCAAGAAAAATGCAGTGGTCCAGATGCTAAAGATCAAAGAAAAACAGCAAAAAATAAAAAACGTCGTGATATCGTGACATGTTGCTCTGTTGCGGCCAAAAATGAAAAAACGTCGCGATATCATGACATGTTGCTCCATCGTGGCCAAAAATGAAAAAGTGTCACAATATCGTGACATGTTGCTCCATCGTGGTAGAAAAATGAAAATGTGTCGCGATATCGCGACATGTTGCTCCATCGTGGCCAAAAGCAAAGAGAAAGAGCTAAAAAGAAAAGTGTCGCGATATCATGACATGTTGCATTTTTGTGACCGTACAAAGCAAAGAGAAAAGTGTCACGATATCGCGACATGTTGCGTTTTTGCGACCGTACAGGAGAAAGTGTCGCGATATCACGACATGTTGCGTTTTTGTGATTCAAAGCAAAGAGAAAGAGCTAAAAAGAAAAGTGTCGCGATATCGTAACATGTTGCATTTTCACGATCGTACAAGACAAGAAAGAACAAGAAAAGAAAAGTGTCACGATATCGCGACATGTTGCATTTTCACAAACAAACAAGACAAGAAAGGCCAAAAGAGAAAAAAATGTCGCGATGTCACGACATGTTGCATTTTTGCGATCGTACACGAAAAAGTGTCGCGATATCACGACATGTTGCGGTTTTGCAATTCAAAGTATAGAGCGCGGCTAAAAATAAAAATTTTCGCGATATTGCGACATGTTGCTTCATTGCGGCTAAAGTGAAAAAGTGTCACGATATCGCTACATGTTGCTCCATCGCGGCCAAACGAGGAAAGAAAGAATCAGAGGAGAAAAGTGTCGCGATATCGCGACATGTTGCATTTTCACGACCGTACAGGAAAAAGTGTCGTGATATCGTGACATGTTGCATTTTTGCGACCGTATAGGAAAAAGTGTCGCAATATCATGACATGTTGCATTTTCGCGATTCAAAGCAACAAAATACGAAAGGGGCCAAAAGTGTCGTGATATTGTGACATGTCTTATTTTTGCGATAAAAGTGGAAGAGCCGAGCTATCGACGAAAAAATGTTGCGATATCGCGACATGCTATTTTTGTTGGTTTTCACGACGGGCCGTTACAGATTATATAGGGAAGGCATAGAACACATGGCATGAAGATGTCAAGACTATGGTGTAACGCTTTAGGACTAGCAGTTACAGTTCATAGAGAAGATCAAACGTTCGACATCCAAGCAGAAAGTCAAAGACAACAAAGAGGCGGAGAAGACGAAACGATGCAATCTAGGAAATGAAACGAAGCGTCACAGAGTGAAATAGAGAACCGCACCAGAAATTTTAAAAGCAGAAGCATAGGATAGGTACTGGGGTCAGAAATCGTTGCGGATAGAGTTGCAGAGCTGAAGGTGATAGGCCATTTTGGGCCTACTTTTGGAGCGTTTTCCTCCACTTTGTTTGGTTTTGTTAAAACTGGAAACATTATGTTCTTGTAAACTGATACATTATCTTTAATACAGAATTACAGAGAGTTGCATCTCATTGACAAGAAAGAAGGAGTTATTTTCTGCATGCTAGATTTAATTTTTATTTTTCCCCTTTTTAGATTTTTAGGCTTATAGGTGAAGTTTAATGCAAGTGTTCTTGGTTTCTTCATGTGAATGTCTAAATCTGAAAATCATAGTTAAAATCCCAAAAACCAGCACCTAATTTATCTGGATTGTGTGAGTTTGTAGGTTCAATAAGTTAGGTTGTATGTAGAAAACCTCATTATCTTCGGTTTTGTCAAAATAGGAATCGTAACACTCTGAATGTACTTTAGTTTTAGTCTCTTTGCATTTTATTTTCATTTCTTCAAATTCTCTGCATTTTTATTTTCCCGAAAGTTTAACCTTAGTTTAATTTACAATCATTAAAATAAAATACTTGAAAATCTACCGAAATCAAAAATAAAATAATTTCATCATTAAGATTAATTCACATTGAGTTCATTCTGATTACATGAACAATCATTACAATTTCAGAATAAAATAAACCACAGGATTTCTTTGCAAGTAGAGGATTTGGGAACTCAATTCCTATCAAAGAGTGTGTTTTCACAATCGGGTGAAAATACCACTCAACAGATTGGCGCTAGAAAGAGGACCTGAATTGGTTTATTTCAGTGTGATTTAAGTGCTACAGGGATGTCAATTTTGAATATTTCATGCCCTATTGGTTATTATCTTTAGATTTCTCTTAACAATACAACTTTGTACTATTAAAAGGACATGAATTTCTATGCACTATTCTAACGCTTTGATTGTTCATATAGGAATAATGTGATTTGATTTGATTTAAAAAAAAAAAAAAATTGTTAAAGTTATATTCTTTAAGATTCACTAATGGCTATGTTTACATCGTGGATGACAGGTAGCCCATTGAACATACCAGGAGTTCAACATTATTTTTCCGTTGGTGTTGAGATATGTCTTCCTTGATTTTTTTCTAATGGGACAAATACTGTAGAAGAACATATTCAAGCATTCAAATTTTGTGTGAATCACTTAACAATTTGGTATGATGATGTTGCTTGTAAAATTTTCCTTTACACCTTGGACAAAGTGGTATATGATTGGTTTACAAGTCTACCGTTAGGGTCTATCACTTCTTGGGCTCAACTAGAGGCAAAATTTCTTAATCAATTCAACAAAAAGCAAGTTGACCCAATCCGCATGTATGAGCAGTTTTTCACTATTAAAAAAGGACCAAGTGAAAACGTAAAATCATTTTCTGAAAGGTTCTTTGGAATATATAATCAATTAGTGACATTTTATGCTCTTCGAGAAGATATGGCTCTCCAAATATACGTCAATGCTCTTGACCCACTCACTTCCACATATTTGCGAGGGATGTCTCAAATCACATCTTTGTCACAAGCCTATACTCAAGCAATGGCAATTGAGCAACAATTGAATTATCAAAATTATGGTTTGGGTTTTGGATCATATAATCTTAAATCATTTAATACCTCCTTTACCCACCCAATGATTTATCCACCTCAACCAAATTCAAGTGTAAATCAATTTCAGAATCAACAATCATTCCCAAGCTTCAATCAATTTCAAAATCCTCAACCTACTATGCAAGATCAACCATATTTCTTAAGTATGAATCAACTTCAGAATACTCATCTTGATTCAAAAGATGTTTCTAAAATCAATTTCAATGATTTTCATAAGAATATGATTTTAGGCAAGGGAGGAGTACTAGAACCAACTAGTATTGAAACATGTGACAGATTGGAAACCCTTGACTCACCAAAAGATGAATTCTATGAGGATGAATCTGTTTCGGATGACACATTGGATGACATTGTTGAAAGTAATGGCCCATAAAATTCACACCTTCCAAATTATGTTAAATGTGAATCATGGGTTACACATGTGGATTATGATAGCCTTATCAATTTGAATACAAGCAATAACCCAATTTTGGAAGTAATTGAACCATCTAAGGAAGGTGAAGATAAATTTGATGAGAAACATGTTGATGAATTAAAAGATGATGAAGAAATAGTTGAGTATCACAATTTAATTTTGAAATATGATCATTATGATTCTTGGGAAGAGTATGCTCACTCCAAATCTTCTATTGAAATTTGTGTGCCTATTGATATTCAGGCTAATACAATTGCCCTTTCATATGAGGATATTACAAGTCCTGTACAATCTAAGAATGTTTTGGAAGAAGGGTTGGAATCTCATCAAAGGTTGGAGAAGGATAATGATTCTACTACCAGGGATGAAGAAGGAGAATCAATTGTTTTTGTTCCCCTTGAGGGGCAAGAAATCGAAAATATTGATCCACCTATTGCTTCTACAATGTTTAGGCCATCTCAAAATGATGAAATTACAAAACCTAAGTGGTGTGGGTTTGATACTATTGATGATCCTAATGAAAATATGGATTTTGAGGCAACTCAAGCCATTGATCATGGAAAGGTGTCACACGACACATATCTTGAAAAATTAGGCTCTCATTTTGAAAAGGATGGACGCTTGTTTGATTGGGTGCCTAACTTTGGTGTTTTTGAACAGGTATTGGACGATGAAGAAGACAACGAGAAAAAATAAAAGGCTACTAACACTCATCAAGTTATGGTAAATTTTAATCATGATGGGTTGAGTATGGATGACAAGGTGAAATCTTTACCGTTGGTAGTAACTACAAAAATTTTAAGTGATAGGTTACATGGTGTCCCTTTGGATGCTAATATCATTAATGGGGAAATGTCAAATTTTGTTGATGCTTGTCAAGTCTTGAATTATTTTGATTACTTTAAAATCCTGGAAAATGATTTGAATTCAAGACTTTTAAAAATAGGCTCTTGTTTGCAACATCTCACATTTGAAAAGGAAGGCCTAATTTTAAATCATGAATTGAATTATGAAGTGGATACTTTCATGAATAGACAAGAAGAGATTGAAAACCATTTATTGTCTTATCAATTCAATGAATTAAAATTTCAAAATGAAATTGCTAACGTTATCCAAGCAAGTTGGCAGAATGAGAAAGGCATAATGGGAATTGGAATATTGTTTGGCTTATTTTTATTCTTGCATTTTTGCAAATCTTGGTATGTGCCTAATGTTCAATGTCTTTCGAAATGTGCTAACTATATTTGGGATCCGGTAAAATGATGGCCCAAATTTTTGCACCATATTGTATAATAGTGTATATAATTTTGGGTTTTTGGTGTGGGTTTTCAAGTTTTCATTTTTGGGATTGCTATTTGGGTTTGGATTTAAAGATTGTGTGTTGGTCCTCTGGACATATCTAGTTGTCTATATATAAAAAAAAAATTGAGATGTCAACTTATGCCTAATATCAGGAGAATATGAAACATTGGAATTGTGTTGTAGAAATCTCCACAAGGAACACAAACATTTTAAATAATATCGTTTGAATCTTGTGATGCATGAAGTTGTCAGTTTTACAAATTATGGCAATACTCCATCCACAATTTAGAAAAGCAATGCATTCATATTACTTCACCTATACATGCCATCTTAGTTGCATATGCATGTCAGATACAAATCATTAAAGCATGTCAAATCCTCTTAGGGTTATTCTATAACATTAAAAAAAAAAAGAGAAAAAATCCTAAGGTTGGGAACTGATGCCCGAACTATCTTAAACCATGCACATTCTATGCACATTAAAAAATATCTTGAGCAAAATGATCAAAACCGTACTTGGAAGAAAGGTCAGGTGAAAGGAGCATTCCGTGTCTATCCTATCATGCAACATAATCCTTAAAATAGTGGTTTTTACCACTTCCATAAAGCTTAAAGTCTAAAACCAGAGTAGTAAGGATAGGATTAAATCCTCATCGAACTTAGGTTGAGGATCCAATTCCCCAAAGCTCTAATTTGACCTACATGGAGTAGTAAGGATAGGGCATAATTCTCATCTCGCTTAGGTTGAGAATCCAATTCCCCAAAGCTTCATTTTTTTTCCCATTTCATCATAAGTATTGGATTGGAAGGATCATACTACATATCCTCTACAAAGGATGGGTAGTCATCCCAAAGGTCCAAAAGTAAAATTAATTTTGCCCATTTCATATTAATATTGGATTGGAAGGATCGTACTACATGTCCCTCGCAAGGATGGGTAGTCATCCCAAAGATCTAAGAAAATAAAAAATAAATAAAAATGATTTAATGAAGCCAAATAATTGATTATGGAGTTAATATTCATTGGGGCTATAGATGTCTGACCGGCAGTGGAGTATGCTCATGCATGGTAGCATGTCTTGTCTAAAAGCAAGACCACTGACTGCTCAAACGGACAGACTAGCCTGACAATTTCATCCATAACTGGTTAAATCATTTTGCTCAAAGTGAGGTAATGAATTCCAGATCAGAGTAGTAATGATAGGGTTAAATTCCCATCTCGCTTAGGTTGGGAATCCGATTCCCCAAAACTCTGATTTCACTTTCACTTGCACATGGGTTAAAGATAGTAGTGACTCATAACCAACTTTGGGATATAATAAATCAATTCATTATACATATAGTTGATCCTAAGAGGGTTTGATAATTTAAATGTTTGTATATGATATTAAAAGTTTTAAAGATTTTATAAAGTAGATAGTTATATCTCTAGCCCATTTATTAGGTTGCTCAAATCTTTCACAACCTCACATATGCATTCATGTAAAAATGACAATGGAACACATTGCACACACCGAGCTGATACTTAATGATTCTGATGATTCATGTATTTCTAATCTATTGGCATTTGTTTATATTCCTTATGTGCTAATGCCTATTTTCGAGTTTGTATACTTCTAGGTTAGGTTCTCACAAAAATGCTCAGGAGAATTTGACAGCAGAGTCACCATTTGTTGTGGCTGCTCCACAACACACCCCAAAATTGGGGACCCACCTTTTTTACATGCTTTCCAAGAAAACTGCAGTGGCCCAGATGCTAAAGATCAAAGAAAAACAACAAAAAATGAAAAACGTCGCGATATCGCGACATGTTGCTCTGTCGCGGCCAAAAATGAAAAAACGTCGCGATATCGCGACATGTTGCTCCATCGCGGCCAAAAATGAAAAAGTGTCACGATATCATGACATGTTGCTCCATCGCGGCAAAAAAATGAAAAAGTGTCATGATATCATGACATGTTGCTCCATCACGGCCAAAAGCAAAGAGAAAGAGCTAAAAAGAAAAGTGTCGCGATATCGCGACATGTTGCATTTTTGTTACCGTACAAAGCAAAGAGAAAAGTGTTGCGATATCACGACATGTTGCATTTTCACGATCGTACAGAAGAAAGTGTCGTGATATCATGACATGTTGCATTTTTACGATTCAAAGCAAAGAGAAAAAGCTAAAAAGAAAAGTGTCGCGATATCACATGTTCCATTTTCACGACCGTACAAGACAAGAAAGAACAAGAAAATAAAAGTGTCATGATATCGTGACATGTTGCGTTTTCGTGATCAAACAAGACAAGAAAGGCCAAAAGAGAAAAAAATGTCACGACATGTTGCATTTTCATGACCGTACAGGAAAAAGTGTCACGATATCGCAACATGTTGTGGTTTCGCGATTCAAAGTATAGAGCACGGCTAAAAATAAAAAGTGTCACGATATCACGACATGTTGCTCCATCGTGGCTAAAGTGAAAAAGTGTCACGATATCGCTACATGTTGCTCCATCACGGCCAAACGAGGAAAGAAAGAATCAGAGGAGAAAAGTGTCGCGATATCGCGACATGTTGCATTTTTGTTACCGTACAGGAAAAAGGTGTCGCGATATCATGACATGTTGCATTTTCGCGATCGTACAGGAAAAAGTATCACGATATCGCGACATGTTGCATTTTCATGATTCAAAGCAACAAAATACGAAAGGAGCCAAAAGTGTCGCAATATCGCGACATGTCTTATTTTCATGATAAAAGTGGAAGAGCCGAGCTGTCGACGAAAAAACATCGCGATATCGCGACATGCTATTTTTGTTGGTTTTCACGACGGGCCGTTACAGATTATATAGGGAAGGCACAGAACACGTGGCATGAAGATGTCAGGACTATGGTGTAACGCTTTAGGACTAGTAGTTACAGTTCATAGAGAAGATCAAATGTTCGACATTCGAGCAAAAATTCAAAGACAACGAAAAGGCGAAGAAGACAAAACGATGCAATCTGGAAAATGAAATGAAGCATCACAGAGTGAAACAAAGAAACGCACCAAAAATTTTAAAAGCAGAAGCACAGGACAAGTACTAGGGTCAGAAATCGCTACATGCAAAGTTGTAGAGTTGAAGGTGATAAGCCATTCTAGGCCTGCTTTTGGAGCGTTTCCCTCCACTTTGTCTCGTTTTGTTAAAACTGGAAACATTCTGTTCTTGTAAACTGATACATTATCTTTAATACAAAATTATAGAGAGTTGCATCTCATTGACAAGAAAGGAGTTATTTTCTGCATGCTAGATTTAATGTTCATTTTTCCCCTTTTTAGATTTTTAGGCTTATAGGTGAAGTTTAATGCAAGTTTTCTTGGTTGCTTCATGCGAATGTCTAAATCTAAAAATCACAGTTAAAATCCCAGAAACCAGCACCTAATTTATCTGGATTGTGCGAGTTTGCAGGTTCAATAGGTTAGGTTGTATGCAAAAAACCTCATTATCTTTGGTTTTGTCAAAATAGGAATCGTAACACTCTGAATGTACTTTAGTTTTAGTCTCTTTGCATTTTATTTTCATTTCTTCAAATTCTCTGCATTTTTATTTTCTTGAAAGTTTAACCTTAGTTTAATTTACAATCATTAAAATAAAATACTTGAAAATCTACCGAAATCGAAAATAAAATAATTTCATCATTAATATTAATTCACATTGAGTTCATTCTGATTACATGAACAATCATTACAATTTCAGAATAAAATAAACCATAGTGCCCCTTGTTAACAGTTACTTGCAACCACTAAGGTATTCCGAATGTTCAAATTGAATATTATTATTTATGCCAAATGCTAATATAGCGGAGACCTTGGAGAAATTATTTACAATATTTCTTTGCAAGTAGAGGATTTGGGAACTCGAATCCTATCGAAGAGTGTGTTTTCACAATCGAGTGAAAATACCACTCAACATGACATTCAAACAATTAAACATAGTGTCAGGGCATGAGTGGTACGTAGACCCAACGTAGTGGGACCAAGTGTTGGATCTGCCACTCTGGGCATACAAAGCATACCTTCCGCCAAGAGACCCTATAGTGACATCAGTACCGAGGGTAGACCATGTCTTCCTTTCTACACATAGGGTCAATCCATTCATGCCAATACCTCTAGAGCCAGACCTAGAGCATAGAAAACATCTAGGATGTCCGAGTCATCACACCCACGATAATGGAGACCAAAATCATTTCATCAACATGATCTCCATTGACTTAACCACCCCCATCCACAACCTGGCCGATCCGGCACAGTCATTGTATCTAGATATAGATGCCATAGACTGGGATCGCGTCAATTGGTGAGATGCTTCATCTCACCCCAGGGCTAAATCAAGATATTTTCCATGCTGAAGAGGAACCCGAGGTTCCCAACATAGAATTAAACTCAACAAATGATATCCATTTGATCCCAACTCCACACCAATTGGAGGATGGATCCCACATGTCGGTCGAGGAGACGACTAGCGTAGACATCGGCTTTGATCCAATGAATCCATAGATCATCAAGCTAGGGGTAAGTCTATCCCCCGAAGAGCAAGTCGACTACATTGCCCTTCTCAAAGAGAAGAAGAATATTTTTGCATGGTCATATAGAGACATGCCTGGGCTAGATCTACAGCTAGTCATGCATAATATAATGCTTGATCCAACATTCAAGCCAGTAAAGCAAAAACTACATAATATGCACCCAACAGTGGCCTTAATGGTCAAAGACAAATTACAAAAGTTGTTGGATGCATAGTTTGTCATCTGTGTGGACTACCCACCATGGCTGTCCAACATGGTGCCCGTCAAAAATCCTGACGGGAGGATTCGCATATGCACTAATTTTTTATATCTAAACAAAGCGAGTCCTAAGGATTATTTCCCCTTGTTGAGCATCGACACATTGGTAGACGCTATAGTGGGTCATTAAATGCTTTCCCTCATGGACGATTTCTCGGGATACAATCAGATTTGTATCAATCCTGAGGACCAGCTAAAAACGGTGTTCACAACACCTTGGGGGACATTTTGTTATAAGGTCATTCCTTTTTGCCTTAAAAATGCTAGCGCCACCTACCAACGTGCCATGACATACATCTTCCATGATTACATACATAAAACTTTGGAATATTACATGGATGATTTTTTGGCCAAATCTCTTTTACGCCTAGATCATCTCGATGACTTAAACAAGATCCTCGATCACCTCATGGAACATAAATTCAGACTGAATCCCAAGAAGTGCGTATTTGGCATCACATCTGGAAAAATCTTGGGTTTCATAGTCCCAAATTGAGGCATCGAGGTGGACCCAAACAAAGTCAAGGCAATCCTTGAAATGCTTCCCCCAACTACCATCAAGCAGCTTAGAAGTCTGTAGGGAAAGGTCGCATCGATCAAGTGCTTCATATCGTAACTATCTGACAAGTGCTGACCCATGGACAAATTATTGCATAAGGGGGTAGCATTTCACTGGGATGACGAGTGCCAGTCAACCTTCGATGAAATTAAACAATACTTGGATTCGCCACCAGTATTGGCACCACCTAGACAAGGAGTTTCGTTCTACTTATACATATCAGCTACTAAGATGGCATTGGGCACCTTGTTAGCCCAAAAGAATGAACTTCACAAAGAACAGGCTACTTACTATCTTAGCCACACCCTGGTCAGTTATGAACTTAACTATGCATACATTGAGAAACTCTGCTTGGTAGTGGTGTTTGCTACCAAAAAGTTGCACCATTACATGCTGAGCAACAAGACGTATGTTGTGTCTAATGAGAATCCATTGCGATACATGATGAGTCGTACTTATCATAGTAGTCGCACGGCAAAATGGATCATGTTGTTGATGGAATTTGACATAGAATTTATTGGACAAAAATCCATAAAATGTCATGTCATCGCCGATCAACTAGCAGAGGCTCCTCTCGAATACGATCAGCCTTTTATTATAGAACTACCCAATGATGGGGTCTTCCATGTCTCAGAATCGCCAGATTCTAATGAGCCTGAGTCACAGGCTTACATAACCCTATTTTTTGATGGTTCTAAATGTGAGTAAGGTGGTGGCATGAGAATAGTATTCTTCACACCGCAAGGTGCTCCAATGCCTTTGTCATTTAAATTAAATTTCCCATGCACCAACAACAATGCAGAGTACGAAGCCTTGCTCATAGGTCTTCAGACAAAAATCACCATGAACATTAAATGATTGAATATCTTTGGTGATTTTTTGTTAATCGTCAACCAATTCAAAGGGATATTCCAATGCAAATGCCCAGTTCTGTAGGCCTACAAAGCCCTTGTGGAAAAATTCCTAACAAATCTTGAATGGTACGACATCGAGGCACTCCCTCGGTCATCAAATCATTTTGTGAACACTATGGACTCTTTGGGGTCACTAATCTCGCAAGACATTTTTGATGATATGACCACCATTCAAGTCAAAACACTATTGCAATCCATGATGGAGCATGTAAGATCTGACTTAAGGCTAGGAATCCACATGATTCAAATTCAACCACCTCAGGATAGGTTCTCTTGAATCCACGATCGTCTGAATCACGCCAACTGGGGGTCCTTGTTCTTCCCTACTCCCCTTAATAGCAACACCATGCTATTCTTGCAAGTTCTTTCCTGTTCAGCTTTTGCTAGGGATGAACTTCAAGAGGGATTGGCTATTCATACCGTCGAGGCTTCTGATTAGCAGGATTGGTATTCACCCATAAGGGACTACCTCAAGTTAGGTAATCTCCCGCTTGGATTGACACATGCTGTGAAATGAGCATTCAAGTAGAAAGCGGCAAAGCATGTCTTGTTAGGAGACATTTTGTACCATCGCAGCTATGAAGGAATCCTCCTTCATTGCTTGGACCAACAGAAGTCCACTTGGGAAATCGCCCAAGCGCACGATGGTACGTGCGATGGCCACTTTAGTGGTATGGCCATCGTAAAGTGCATTCTTCGCATGGGCTATTATTTGCCATCTTTAGAGTGAGATTGTTATGCATATATGAGGAAGTTCATGAAGTGTCAACATCATGCCAATTTGACACACGTACCTTCCCAGGCCTTGTAGTCGATCCAGTCGTCTTGGTCATTTTTGCAGTGGGGCTTAGATCTAATCAGAAATATCTCCCTTGTGTCATCAAGCCATCACACATTTATCATAACATCCACAGAGTATTTCACCAAGTGAGTGGAAGCTGTTTCGCTTACCTCTACAACTGGAACCCGCATTTCAGAGTTCATTTTACATAATATCATATGTCATTTTGGTATTCCATCCAAGATAATCTCGGATAATGGGACGTCATTCAAGAACAAAGACGTGCGTGCTTTGACCACAAAATACAAAATTCAGCATAGTTTTTTGACACCCTATTATCCGTAGGGAAAGCAGAGGCATCAAACAAAATGCTAGTTGCCATCCTCAAAAAGACAGTCACATACAGTCATAAGGATTGGCACATTCAGATCCCACTTGCCCTGTGGGTTTATCGCACTAGCATTCAGACATCAACTGGGGCAACTTCGTTTTCACTCGTGTATGGCTCTGAGGCTGTCATACCTCTCGAGTTGGAAATTCCTTCCCTACGCATATCAATGCAAGATTTCATCGATGATGACACTGCACAGCAGTCCCGGTTAGACCAGCTTACGTTGCTTGACGAACGACACATTAATGCTCTCGAGCATTTACGTATCTATCAAGAGCGACTTAAGAAAGCATACAACATGAAAGTTCATCTGAGGGACTTTTAGTTTGGTGACTTGGTCTTGAAAGAGAACCAACAAAACTCTAGTTTGTCGTCCCATCTAAGGGATAAGTTCATGGCAAACTGGTCAGCTCCCTATGTAATTGACAATAAAATAGGATGTGGAACATACCGGCTAGCCTCTCTTGATAGAATCAAGGAACTAGAACCCTTGAACATCAGTCACTTGTGGCCATTCCATATCTAGAGGAGTCGTAGCCCAACCAAAAAGCCCTAAGGATTCCCGCAATCGCTTGGTCAACCCAAAAAGCCCCAAGGATTCCCGCAATCGCTTGGTCAACCCAAAAAGCCCCAAGGATTCCTGTAATCACTTGGTCAACCCAAAAAGCCCCAAGGATTCCCACAATCGCTTGGTCAACCCAAAAATCCCCAAGGATTCCCGTAATCGCTTGGTCAACCCAAAAAGCCCCAAGGATTCCCGTAATCGCTTGGTCAACCCAAAAAGCCCCAAGGATTCCCGCAATCGCTTGGTCAACCCAAAAAGCCCCAAGGATTCCCACAATCGCTTGGTCAACCCAAAAATCCCCAAGGATTCTCACAATAGCTTGGTCAACCCAAAAAGCCCCAAGGATTCTCGCAATCGCTTGGTCAACCCAAAAAGCCCCAAGGATTCCCGCAATCGCTTGGTCAACCCAAAAAGCCCCAAGGATTCCCGCAATCGCTTGGTCAACCCAAAAAGCCCCAAGGATTCCTGCAATCACTTGGTCAACCCAAAAATCTCCAAGGATTCCCACAATCGCTTGGTAAAAAATAATAAAATTCAAAAACAACAAAATCATCAAAAATAACAAAAATTTGCATCTCATTTCCATGCATACTCATCGTCATAACAACAATAAATAGCTCTTTTTGCATCTCATCTTCATACTCACAAAAATCAATCCATCAAAAACACAAAAATATATAGCTGCATTAAGCATCACATCCATACATTGCATATTTGTGGTCATATGGGTCAAAGGCACCATAGACTGTAATTACTCCGCCAATCCATCTTGTTCCACATTTTTCCAATTTTGTAAATAGTCCATCAGAAATAAACATCATTCACATCATTTCACCATAGCTTAGTCAGTTGTCTCCTAATGTATCAAGAGTTTTCATCCTTCAGTCGTCATTAGCTTTCTAGCCACATACTGTACCAAATCAGATAGATTTTACAAAGGTAGAGTTCTACTTGGATCGCACCTTGGTACGTAGCATCCCAACACAAATTAAAACACATAAGAATTCCTAAGTTGTGTGAATTAAATATGAAACCTACAAAGCAATCTAGATCACCATAAGCAAAATGGTTATCTTGCTCGTCCCCCTATGCGAATGACCCCAAGAATGCTGAAAGTTGGTAAAAGGACAAACATCTTCCCTACCCAATTCCCCAAGGATCCCAAGTTCTCAAAAAAATTGTAAAACATCACAAATTTACAAAATTCAAAACTCTAAAAAATTTAACATCACAACCAAAGTGCATACATCAAGAAAAGCACATAAGATAGTGATTCTCATCACTCCATATTCAAATCCCTTGCTCAAAAGAAAAACAAAAATAAACAGTGATTTTTATCACTATAAAAGAGCAAGTATCCCAATACAATTGAAGAAAAGAAGGGAGTCGAACTTGAATCCTTGGAACTCTCAGCATTCTAATAGGTCATGAGGCAAACCTCAGTACTTGTTTGGTGGATAGCCTATCAGTCACTGGTGGTAAACCTCCCACATGATGATATATTTATCATAGTAACTTGTGTGCAGATCAATGTTTGCATGTGGATGAGCTAGCTTATGGTCTCCTATGACAGCACTGCAGATTAATCTGACTAAATACAACAAAAGAGTTATTGGAGCTAATCATGTGATCCTTAGTATAGGTTTGGTTGATAGCCTATCTGGAACTGGTGGTATCCTGACAAACACCACATAAATGAACTCAATTGCACACATAGGGATGTGAAATAACTTGGTCAAAAACAAGTCCGATTCATACCTTGTTAAAAAGTCTCGTAAGATAAAAGTACAGTCTTGGCTAGATAGTTAAAACATCTGAGTCTCAAAAAACCCTACCTACATTCTAAACCAACTTGTTGTCTTTCATTGCCATCAAAAAATACAAAAAAAATAGCCCGTATACATAAAGAAATTCAGGTCACACAGCAATCACCCAGCACAAAAAGCCATAAATTCTGAACAGTCTATGGTGCGACCGCCAAAAATCACAAATTCAATTCATCCATTCCATTTGCATATCATATAAATTAAAAAAAAAAAAAAAAACATTTGCATTTCATCAAAACATATGCATCCATCAATATAACTTAACATGCATACATCCATATTCATCAATCATCATGCATAACATCCAATCATGACATGTGCATAAATAAAATAAAGTTATATGTATATATCATCAAAAATGCTCGCAAGCTACAATGAACCGGTCCTGTGACCCCACAAAAAAATCCAAAATATCAAAAATCCCCAAAGCCTAAGGCTTCGGCCACCATGATCATGCAATATCGGTGCAATGGGAACTACCTCCCGTGGTGTGGGTCCTATGGGACCCCTCAAGGCGGCTGTTGCTAGCCCCCACATCATGCCTACTCCCCCATCCCTCGTCCAATCACCTGCAATGAGATGATACTGACTGCTCAGTATCACTGCCCCTCATCAGACATGAAGAGCCATCTCTAGAGGGCTCAGGTACCTGCCCCCCAAGGCGGATGATCTCTCCCTCTAAATCCATCTAGTGCTGACACCACTCCGCCTCCCATCAACGGTACATTGCTACTACATCATCGTGCTGCACCAACTACATCCGTAGGATATCCCTCTCTCGTGCAGCATCGGTATCCTCCTCCTGCTGGCGGTGCATAACCCATATGTTCTCCTGCTCTGCTAGCTGAGCCCATAAGATATCTCTCTCTTGTAGAGCCTCCCCTAGCTCCTCATCTCGCATCTGCAGCAGCCCTGCCAATCATGCATTCTCAATGCGCACCCCTGCCTCCATGTCCTCCACCACTACCTGGTGCATAGGTGAATCTGGGACTACAGCCTACTTTGGCTCCCACTACTCTGGGGTGTCCTACATCTCCAACTGATCTAGAACACCATAATCCACACCCACATCATCTACCTCCACCATGTTTGCATCCTCTAGCGGAGCTCCCCAATCATCTCCTGGCACCTCGATACCCTCCTCGCCTGCTACTACTGCCTCCATGCCTCCTAGTGGCCCATCTCCCCGCCATCGCCGTAGTATCCACCACTGGTCATACTTCATGGTAGTCCTAATGTCATCCACCTTTGGTACGTTGATCATCACATCTGAATCCTCGCCTAATGGTGCGATGACCAGCTGGTCCAGAGTCCTCTCATCCCCTCGACATCGATATACCACGGGCTCACTAGGCAATCCCTGGTGCACCCAAAACTATCGTGTCACTTGGCTGTAAGGGAAGAACTCCTACTTGGTCCCATGCCACCTAATCAGCCACCGCTCCCTACGTACCCATCGGAGCCACTCTCCAACTTCAGGCCAGGCTAGACAGTCCCGATAGGGGTGCCAAAACACCTCCCATGGAGCAAGCTGAGCGAAGGCATCGACATAGTGCCCTACGACACCTGCCCACTTCCAACTTTGTCCTACTTCTTAGACCGCCACCACAGAGCCACCTAACCTATATCTTTATCCACCATCTCTACCTGAGTCATCCACGATAACCCTACTGGCCTCTCCATTTCTATGTTCTACCAAGCCTAGCTCTACAACAGATAGCTACAGCCGATCCCCTTCTGCCTCTGGCAGCGAACCTCATATAGCTCACCATAGATCAAAGGCTCATGCATCAAACACTCCACTAGCTAACAGACCACATTTAGCAGGTTCCACAAGAACCTCACGCCTGACGAGTCAAGTAGCAGCATGTTGGAAATGAGGCCCATGAGTACTGTGTGCCTCACTCCCAAAACCCCCTTATCTAGACACCATCGAACTAGAATCTCGCTAATCTGACAGTCACCCTCTGCCCTCTCCACTGGGTTGTCCACACCCACCTCCTCCCCGTGCCCAAAGCAGCATGTTAGCACTGTTGTTCATTGATCCCATGACATCATCCTGATCGGTAGTCCATCTATTGGAATTTGAAGAATCTGATAGACATCCTCCAAAGTAACTGTCATCTCCCCTATTGGGAGATGGAAACTATTAGTTCAAGGATCCCATAAGTTGATCAGGGCCGTCAGGTAGGCCCGATCCCCAATCATTGGCTCCAGCCGAGTCACCTGCTTGAGCCCAAGGGCATCAAGCCACTCCCAGTCAGCCACAGCTAGCGCCTCTCGCACTTCAATAAAAACAGTAGGCACACGATACCGACTCTTCACAACCTACAAAATAAAATAAAATAAACACATTAAAATCATGAAAAAAAAGTGTACAGCTACAAACATTATAAAATAAAAACAAACTTAATTTGTCAACCTAGGGTTTTATACTCTCAAATTGATAAATTAAAACAAAAAAATTCAAAAATTACAAAATTAATTTGTCAACCTAGGGTTTTATACTCTCAAATTGATAAATTAAAACAAAAAAATCAAAAATTACAAAATTAATTTGTCAACCTAGGGTTTTGTACTCTCAAATTGATCAATTAAAACAAAAAAAATCAAAACTTACAAACTTAGTTTTTCAATCTAGGGTTTTTAACTTTACATTGATAAATCAAACAAAAACGACTAAGGTTGAGTGAAGTTTTTAAAAAACTACGTTTAACACTAATTTTTTAAGCTCAATTTTACCCTAAGTTTTTAAACTCAGTTTTGATCTTTGTTTAACTAGGGTTAGCCTACGTTTTTCAGCTAAGTTTCGATTTTTGTTAGCATAGGGTTTCTATTAGGTTACAAAAAATGAACATAAACAAACATGGTTTCCACTAGAATTTCAAACTATGTTTTAATGAAGCCATACCAAAACAAATAAACACATTCATTTCACTAAGGTTTTTCATTTTTACATTTAAAAAACAAAATACAAAAAAAAGAAGCGAAAAATAACTTGCAGTTTTAAAACTGTAATACAAAAAACTAATAAAGAGGAAGTTCACTTACTGGTCTCACTTCAGCTCCACCGCTCAATCCGGTCCGTGAACTCAAGCTGGCGGGAAAATTCGGCAGTGCTTCTCTTCATAGAATTGACCTTCTCCTCCTCAGAGCTCCAAATCGCTAGAAAAAACAAGTGCAAATGAGCCCAAAACCTAGTTTTGGCCTTTAAATAGGCTTTTTGAGCCTATAATCATTCCTCCCTAGGATGAGCACTCTGGTTAGAAATAATCCCACCCTAGAATGAATTCTCATAGGAATTCATCCCACCCAAGGATGAATACAGAGCAAACATTTCAAAAACAGCAAAAAATGCACAAAAAACAGCAATAAAACTATCCAATGAGAGTGCTTTTGCACTTGACATACCGGGCATGCAAAACAGATGTCGGGGTCACAAATACTCACTATCCTACTCCCTAAGAAGGCTGACATAGCCGGATCGCTCCACGGGAGGACAGATTTTTGAGAATTTCATCCCCAAACGACGTCACCAAATGGGTCCACACCCAACCAAAATAGCAATAACATTGCCGAACGAAGGCGCCTTTGCGCCTGACATTATTGGCATCCAAAATAGACGTTGGGGTTACAAATTGTCACCATACTACTCCCTAAGAAGGCCACCATGGCTGGACCGCTCCACAGGAAGACGAATTTTTGCCAATTTTAGCCTCGAAAAGCGTCACCAAAAGGGTTAACACCCACCAAAAATAGGTCTAAATGTTAGAAAACTGCACACACGTTTAACACTAAAACATCTGAAGGCACCCTTACACAAGGCATCTTGGGTCAATCGACTCGTCGCTTTTCTCATGTTTTTCATTCCCTCATCGATTGGCCGCTTGAGGGGGTAGTCACACTTAGTCACCAATCAACAAATACACACCCAATCATGGAAATAGCATGCATTCAAAGAATCATTGGCAAAGACAATCACGCCCTTGATTGGGGAAGAAAACAAGCAATAATCACAAGCTGATCAATCACTTGGCATTCTTGAATCATGAACTCATGGTTCCCACAGACAAAAGGTTGCGCCCTTTGCCTATTCATGACTGATCAATGTCCAAGCTCAAGTAACACCTCACCAAAAAATGTTAACACTTGAATTGAGTTCCTTCGCTTGTTAGAAGCAAGGATTCAAGAATGCATGCCCTTCCCATACTTGGGGTATCCAAAGTTGGTTAGGTTACTGAGAAACCCTAATAATTAGTGCTTTAGTTATCTATTTTTGCTCGACACTGTGCCTTGCACAGCGCATCCCAAAAAGAGGCATCTATAGACACCAAAATAGCACCAATCCGATTATGTGACTACAAACACTGATCGCATTAACACACACAGCCCCAAGGGCAACCCCCAGAGGTCAAACAGTGGTCCTAACCACTCTCATAGTAGTTTTGGAAGGTCAGGAGTCAATTTGGCACCTTTAGGCACTTTGCTCAATACTCGTTTCACCTAGGGATGATTTCAAACTGGGATTCGCCCCACCCAGGGATGAATATCAGTATTCGCTCCAGGGTGGGGTGAATTGTAGGTTTGATGGGCAAAAAGTCAATTCTTGACAAATGGCAGTTCATATCCACAACTTAACGCTTCCTTCATTGCATTGAGTGTGGGTGAGCATTTTTGAGCGTTAGAGGCAGTTGCAAGGGCAGTCATGAAGTCCCTAATCAGGGAGGAATCTCCCTCCCCCTGAGAAGGCATGATTTCCAAGTGGCGCCTTTGCATGCCCAATTCAAGAGACCTCCAAGTCTATAAATTGGTGAGTTTCCTCACCCCAAGATATACAAAGAAGGAGCATTTTGAGCAACGAAGTGCTACCATTTTACTTCCCCAGACGCCCCTTGTTTATTTGTGCATTTCACATCCATGATCTCTTTTAGAGAGGATGTCATTGGGTGACTATTGTAAGGATGAATATTGAGCCCAAAACCTGACATTTGACCATAGTATACCACCCAATTTGCCGACAACACTTTACAAGAGATTTTGGACTCATCCCAAGTGGATTGGTGCCAAAATCAGGCCCCAAACAACGGGCGGCCTGCCCGGGCGCCCCCGCACTACTGTAGGTCTAATCGTACCTTTTAGGAACGATTACAAATTTGTGGCCAATTTTTCTTTCTATCATTTTCATTTTTGTATTTGATCTTTATGCTGCTTAGATAGTTTGCAATTTTGATTTCATATCGTTTTGATCAATTTTTGTCATGTTTTATCATTTTTTCGCCTTTACTAACTTGCAAAGGGCATCATCGAAATCTATATGTTAGAGGCCAAATTGGGGAAATCTGACCATCTAGGTCATCCCAAAATACCCCCAATTAGCTAACCCCCACTTTTGCAAGAGATTTGGAGCTGTCTAGATGTGACATTTTGAGTGGTGCTATCTGGCATTTTGTTGCAGGTCTATTCGTCCCACCACGGAATGAATTCAAATATGTGAGGGATTTCCTGACTATTCCATTTGTAGTGTTTTCTTTGTGAGGTCTTTATGCCCCTATCAAATTTTTAGATTATTTGGATATATGCTGGTTATCGTTTTATTTATTCTTTGCATGCACTAATCGTAGGCTTGGGGATTGCATGTTTTATTTCATCCGTAGGTGCTACTAATTGTTTCTTGTTTCTTTGAATGTAGGATCGATATGCTAGAGGAGCAACAAGGAGTCAACATTTGTACATACAAGTAGAGGTGACGTTTTGGTCCGCCCATATTACATGTGGGCACGTGGAAGAAGGAATGGCATTCGTGGATGTAACAAAGAAACAAATTTAACGCTCCTCGCCCCTAAAAATGGAGGAGGCGAATTGTAACCGAATTCTGAAATGTATCAATAAAAGAAAGGGTTGTTTTCCACATTGGATTTTCATTTGCATTTCAATTCGTTCATGCTTTCCCCATTTCATGCATTTTCAATTCGTAGGATTTAGCGTTAAGTTTAGTTCCATTTTTGCATCATACTTGGAGCTTTTCCTTTTTTGTTTTCATATCCTCGTGCTTTCGGTGAGCATATTTATAGAGAAGGAAATAAATTAGTAAATTATGGTGTTGATATTCATACCAATGAAATTCAAATTTTATAAGGCAGTTGGCCAAGTGAGATTTTATAAATTTAAAAAAAATTATGTTAAAGAGTTGATTGTGGAAACACAACACTTAGAGGAATTTGAAGAATATATTTAAGAGAAAAAAAAGAAAAAAAAATCATGATAAAAATATACGGTACAAAAAGTATAATATTTTGGTATTTTGATAGGAGTGGCCCCCTATAGAAGCCATATATAACCTATTAAAACAAATTATATATAAAAAAAACTTCCAAAAGTTTTGATGAATTATTTGTTGGATTCCTCTCTTCTTAGTAAGCTAGCAGAAGATTTATAAGGTTTCTTCTATAATTATTTCTTCTCCTACCACAAGGTGTTAGTGCTCTTCCAAGGGCATCTAAAACTTCTACAACATTCTTATTCTCTTTATAGTAGCATAATCATACTGCTTGGAACATATAAATGATATTTTTCTTCTTCTCCCATAGTTAGAAATCCATCTTCAAGCAAGGAGTCCCTACCTCAAGGGCATATTGTTCAAGACTCTTCATTGACCAATTTGGTGAGAAGAAAATATAAAAAACTCCTATGTATATCACCAAGTATATTAGATATGTAAGATAAGATTTGAAATATACTTTATCTATTTCTCTCTCTTCATTTCTTCTCTTGCACTACACTTTATTGCATAAATGGGTATCTTGGATTTTGTATTCGTTAATTGATTTTTCCATTACATACTTGGGTAAGTTTTTTACACTATAGTTTGCTTCTTAATCCATTCTATTTCTCCTTACACCACTACCTTACCTTCCTAATCCTTAGGATTTCCATTATTATAGTAATTGAGGAATCTCGTCAAGAAGGAAAAGAAGTTGGAAAATGTAAAGAATATGCTCAAGTCCTCTAAAGATAAAAACAAGGTGACAAAGGCCTAGATAGATTTTCTCATATCCCCATTGGAGGAAGCAAATATGATATTGAAAAATCAAAGGAAGACAATATTAGAGTTGGAATAAGGAGCAAGTAGCACTGAAAAGATCACAAAAGTTAACCAACCACTCTAGAAGGGGGTCATCTAGGTAGCTAAAGAAGTCTTATAGGTGTTTGAGTACATTTACAAGTTCTTGTCTCTAAAGGATAAGATCAATAAGGGACTCGAAAATCTTAAAATAATGGTCAAAATCTAGTTTCAAGATGCACAGAGTTTCTATACTATCTTACTCTACATTTTGCCTAAGAAATGAATAACAATAGGAGTTGAGAAAAAAGAAACCATAACTCATAGAAGAATGGAAGTATTGATAAGCTTGTAGACCACATATCAATGTTATGAGCAAGTCATATGTATAGCCTAGAGGGTCGATGATTGGAAGAAGTTCATCTCTTTAATAATATTGGTTGACCTCCATTCCCTTGGGCTTCTAGTGGAAACCTCTCCTCAAATATGACTATCAAATACAACTAACTGAATAGGTAAGCATCATAGTATCACCAAACTCATTTTTTGATGATGGAGTGAATTAGGCTACAAGGCCTATAGTTAATATTGAAGTATTACTCTTAAATACTAAGAGTGAATTCATCTCCTTATTTATGGATGAATTGAACAAGTTTGAGAAATATTATTTGTATCCCACTTGGGTGAAGCTTATTTCTAAATATAAATGGATGGAAGTGATTGAGGCCATGAACAAAGTTTACTCATGACTTTATACCTAAATGATAAGACTACTAATTATGGTTCCTTCATCTCCCATAAGCTAGAGATCCCTTGAGAGTCACGATAACTATAGTGAATCTTCACTATATGTGGATTCCAATGATGAGTTCCCACTCAAACCAAAGTCTCATAGGAAAGCTAGTACAAAGGTAGCACTACACCATGATAATTATATCCTTGAGACTCAAAGGCAACTGAGGAAAGTAAAAATAGAGTGTAAGTGACATACCAAGAATTACACTATGCATAGAGTTCTAGTTACCTTGAGCTCCAAAATAGGACCAAAAAAGACAAGCACAAACTAGATCTGATGATGGGTATAGTACAGTGCCAACCCAAGATCCAAGCATATGTGGAGACAAGACCCACATGACCTAAGCTAACATAGGGATTGGATGATGAAATTTATTAGTAGTAAGAGCAAATGTTATAAGCATCACTAAGGCACATATTTCCAAGAGAAGGAAGTTTCATTAATGCTATGTTTAGGAGAAATAATCCTCTTCTATATGATTATTTATGATAATTAGACCATGGATCAGCTTCAAACCTACCAACACGATACATCTAACTCAACAACTATAGGGTGCACTAGTTTTCCCACTAATGTTAAGTTTTGGGGGTAGTTTTAAGTTTTGAATTATGATGAAGGATATATAAATAGCTAGTTTTGTATCTTCATAATGGAGGGAGAATGATGTTTTTTTGTGCCTATTATCTCACCTAAAATATTTTTTTCTCTCATTCTCTCGTGTATTGATCTAGACTCAATCCTCGAGTCAATTCATATACAAGCCCTTTGAGCCCTTCTCATTTTGGTATATGTATTTGGATGCTTCTAATATATCTAAAATAATTGTGGCTACTTGATTTTTGTTCTAGTCTTTATGTATGTGTGTGAATTTGTGAAAGGAGCTACGACTAGTATTTGTTCCATTCTTGTCATAAATTTCATAAGGAATAGATATGCTATTATGGAATTGTGTTCACTTTCCCTAACATGGTTGAAAATTGTGTTCATTCATACCATAAATTCATAGAGAAATCTTGTAATTCTTGGCACATTATTGCCATAGTTTTTTCTAATTAGTTTTACTAATTTTATTTATTCATTTTCTCTTATCCATTTTCCTAGAAAAAATCTAGTAGACTAGGCTAGATTAAGAAGAGTGTACCAATATCGCATCCCAAGAAGGAGCCAACCTTGAAAAAATCCTAGAGGTCATCTAAGGATTCAAATGCCATGCTCCATGAACTTCCCAAACTATTTTTTGTATTTTAGGTATAAGCACCAAGTGTACTCGATAACTATAAGTGTTCATTGTATTTGAAGCATGAACTAGACCAAATCCAGTTCCAAACACATACTTTTAATAGTAGTAAAATAATGAATATAATTAAAGAAGCCCTAGAATCATTTAGAAAATTAAAATATAGGAGAATAAAATATGAAATCTTCCTTGTAAATCCATGGTATGATGAATAATGCAATCCAGTAAGGAGAACCTTCAAAGAACTAAGAAAAAAAAAACCAAGTAGTAAGATATATGTGTTGGTAGTTTTGCCACACTGAAATTTTGATTGTAAAATTCAAAGAATATAAGATGAATGATGCAGTTGTTTTGATTTTAATATTTTAATGTATTTTTTTGTTTCCATCCTTTGAGTGATTTCATTAAATAAATAAGGTTGATTTCATCCTTGAAAATACACAAGTTTTTGTCGGTAAAAATTAATGCAAATTGTAGGTAAAATATAAAGGAGAAAATATATGGCAAAGAATGTCTCAGAATCAAAGGAAAATTATCTAAAGCTTCGACAAATTTTATTCAAAGGAAAAGCGTCAATGAAGATAAATGGGAAGACGTTTTCATCCAAAGGAAAGGGTAAAAATCATTTTCACCCCTATTTTGGGTGAAATACCATGTTAAGAAAATTCTTCCCAAGTGGAAGTGAAAGTAATTATAAACACTCAATTCGGAGTGAAGAATGAATTCTACTTATAAAAAAAAAAAAGATAAGTTAAGATTTGTTGCCCAAAAATTATGCATTTTAAGTGATTTCATCATTTTTTGAGGCAAATTACTATTTGAATTAATTTTGGGGTGAAAATGATGAATGGGGAACTGGTCAAAGTCAAAGTCACCCCTAGGGGTGAAAATAATTTTTGCCCTTCTTCAAGGTGAATTTCTAAATGAAGATGTTTTGGGGTGAAATCAAGAAAAACACGTACCTCATGAAGTCAAAGTCAAAATCACCTCTAGTAAGAGGTGAAAATCACTTTTGCCATTCTTGAGGATGAAATCCAAGTTGAGGATGTTTTTTGGAGTGCAAATGATGAAGTGATGTCATGAAGGTTACGCTAGTCAAAGTCAAAGTAAATTTAAAGAAGGCGTCTGCCAATGTAATTTTATCCCATTTTGAGCAAAAAAATTGATTTCAACTAATTTGGAGTGAAAGTCTCAAAGCAACATATTTATATGCTGATCAAAGTCAAATTTGCCCTAGGTAGGGGATGAATATCATTTTTGCCCCTCTTGAGGGAAAAATCAATTATTTTCGTTCAATTTCTTGCATAAGTCATTTATATTCTATTTTTTGGGTAAAATTAGTCAGGTAAAGAGTAAAAGCATGTTTATGGGTGAAAACACCAGAATACCTGGGTAAAATAAATTATTTCCCCTTTATTTTGGAAAAGTTATCTTTTGAAGGTGCCACTATTTCTAATATATTTTGGGAAAGATCGAATTCTGGTGGAATTTAATTCTTGATAAAATGAAATTAATATTTCCATAATTTCTTTTGAATAGATACCAAGATTAAATGCATCTCAGATTCTAGTGCGATCCTATTTATTTTTGAGGTGCTCTCCATTGATTTTGTTCCTTTTTTAAATAAATTTAATTTTTGTTAGGTCTCCACTGGTAAGGGTAATATTTTAAGGCTTAAAGTGATGGAATGTTATCCATAATTTAATATCCAAGCTCCTGCTTGTCGTGCGATATTACTGAGTTTCAATGCACCGAATCCTATACCATTTTTCCTATCATCCATTTTTGCTGATATCCCAAGTGCACTCCATGAAAACTAGATCATTTCTTCTTGAAGAATGTTATGATTCGATCACTACTATTACCGAGGAGAAAATTGCCTTGGTTGGTCTTACACTAGCCAACATTTTATTTTAATTTATATTTAATTTTAGAAGTGAAATCCTCTATTTTTTTAAAGTGAAAAAACCCTTGCGGAGCTGCCTTGGTCTAAGATACCATGAATAGGGGGTTATACACCGTCAAAGTCACCTGGGGGTCGCACCCGACCCTGCTCGCACCAACATTATCTATTGGATTTTAGATACCCAATTCAATTTTTTGGTAAGGTGGAGATTTGAACCTGGGACCTCCCTTGGAGGATTGCCCTCTTCTCTCCAACTCACCTACAACACCTGGGTTAAGTGAAATCCTCTATAAATACTAAGCATTTTTATGTAATGAAGGAGGATGAACACTCCGCAAAAAACACTTTAAGTTTTGTACATCAATCAAATCAGGGTTATGCATAGTGGTAAATATTTGCAAATTGGGTGAATATTAGGATTTCAAAAATTGAAAATTGGTGAATATGAAGACCCTCGACATCGGCCCATTTGCCTAAAATTTTTAGGATCAATTGTTTCTTAGGGTCAATTCACCACAATATATATCCAAACATAGGCATATTTGTACTCGTTGGAAATATATTTTCAACCCTGATCTAATGGTGGTGTTTGTTTGAAGTTATAAGATGATTTAATAGGTCAAAAGTGGCACCAAAGATAACTTTATATTTTAGGGCTTCAAATGCCCCAAATTTTGGTGTGAAGATGGTCAATTTGATTTGCTTAGGATTGTTCATGATTCACCTTGATTTATATTAGGATTCACCATTTTTTAACCCTGAATCGAAGGATTTATGGCTTCTGGTTCCTGGAGTAGTGTTGTATGCAATTCTTTTCTGTATTTCATTTTTTTTAAGTTCATGATATTTATTAGGTAAATTTAAATTATGCACTTCTGAATTTAATTCCTGGTATAAAATTAAATGTTGAACTGGTCATTGGAAAGTATCCCTGCAATCTATGAATGTTTCCTACACGTGTCTTCCCGTTACATGATGATTGAAACTTGATTTGGTTTTTAGTTGTTAGTTTATCCCCATCCAATGTTTTCTGGCTCATAGCCATATTTCCTATTTCTTTCTGTCATTTCCCATCTCTTTCCTATTACTCTAAGATTTAAACCTAATTAAATATGTAAGGGAACCAACCCTCTCTATAGATTGGCCTAAGGGACATCTCTCTCCTTTGGCCTTTCAATGTTTGTCAAGTTAGGGTTCATAAGCATTTTGTACTTAGACAAATTTATGACCAATAGTTTTTGGCATGCCCAGTGACACCTTAAAATGTTCCACTTTGAACAATATCAAGGTTTGATGTTTGTCTTTTTACTTTCTTATTAAAACATTTGATGACTCAGTTTTACCCGAAAACCTCTGAACATGAAGTGAGCAAAAGTTTTTCTTCATGATCACAAGATCAAAGGCCAAAATTTTTTAAGATACCGTTGAGTTTTATGATCTTGATACCCAAGTGCTAGGAGAACATCCTAGGTTAGTCACTCTAACTATTCCATTAGTTGTAACTTTTTCACAAGTAGTTGGTGTGTTTTCTATTCCTTCAAGTCCATCTAGCACAACCACTAGTTTTCCTCCTCCCCAAGCTAATACTTTAGTCCAAATGGCTAAAAATACACCACCCCAACCACCAAGCTAGTTTTTGGCCTGGAATCACTCTGGAGATTTGAATTTGCAAGCTTAGAACCCTATTCTACAAGTAGCGTTAAAGGCTTTGTCTACTTACCATGGTCTGTGTAAGATGATTTACAAGCATGTACAAGATGTGAATTCTCTAGTGACTATTCATGGTATCATGAATGATGATATCATGGTAAAATTGCTTATGCTCTCTCTCATAAGTAAGTTATTTTATTGTACCGATCGTTACAACCTACCACCATTACCACATAGGACCAATTGGCTGAATTATTAATCAAATGTTTCAGTGAACAAGTGGATTCGTTCTCTCTGTTGCATCAATTTACCACCATTCAGAGGTATATGTAGGAGGAAATCATGGACTTCAACGTCAGGTTTTACTAAACTTGGAAAATATTTCATGATGATCTCTAGAAAACTCCTAAGCAAGCTGCATTTTACTACCTCTGAGCTTTCAACTCCGATATCAGTATGGTCATCCAAAAGTCCAATGCTAACACATTTTCTGATTTGTATTCTACTGTGCAAAAGTCTAAGGCTAATCTGATTGCTATCAGTAAGCTTCCATCGAAGATGATGATACCTATATTTCTTGATCTTCCATAGTATTTATACACTATTACATCTTCTCAGACCTTGCCACTGTCTCCCATGTATTTTATTCCTTCATGGAATCCTTGTTCATCTTAAACCACAATGATAGTTTTTGTCCTACAAATGCCTACTCCAACCATTCCATATTTACCCACTCTAATTACATTTCTAGCTCTTCCATCCCCACCTATACCTCTACCATTACCAGCTCCTCCAACACCCTCAAATCCTTATCCATTAGAAAAGTTTCTAAAAGATACGTAGTCAATGAACTCGGTCATATGAGCGATGGGAAATGATATCATAGTTATTAAGAAGAAGCAAGCTAAAATATATTTCTATCCTAGGATATTTCAACCTCCATTGATCACTAGGGAGCAATAAACTTCAACCAACAAGGTACCTAAGATAAATTAGATCGTATTGATAAACAAAGAAGTTATCATATCAGATAAATCATACTAATTCTCTATCTGCAATGATTCACATGGTGAGGAAACTTGCATGGTTCACCTGAACTGCGTGTAAATATTAGAAAAAAGTTATTTCGATGGTCAAATCAACATGATCATAGAATTAAATCATAATTTCATGGTCCCTTCCAAAGAAAAAAAATTATTTCTCATAAGAGCTAGAAGAAACCATCATCGTGGACCCAGCTGACATGGAACCCCTAAAGATACCTGCTAATTTAGAGGTGTAAAATGAGAAAAAATAAGTGCAAGCAAAAGCAACTATTCCAACACCCAATCTAGATATGTTTGTCTTGTTAAAATACATTTTGCCTCTACAAGCAAAAGAAAGAGTGCAAGAAAAGGCTTCAAATTTACAAGCGAGAGCTAAAATGGAGGAACAGGCCAAGGAAAATCTCAAATACCCATCCTTCACCAAGAGTTAGAGGGTAGAGGCTACCTAGTAGTATCGAACAAATATGAGGCTTCCAATGAAGGAAAATAGTCTAGTGCATCCACGTACAACATCATTGAAGAGATGAAGAGGATTCTAGCCAAGGTAAGTCTCTATGATGCCTTGCAATTTCCTAGACAAGTGGACTTGTTGCAAGAATCACTAAAATTTATGAAATATAAGGGGAAAAATATGACTCAGATAGTGTTAGCTCAAATACTTATGACTTCTACCATTGGAAAGAATAGACCACCCCCTTTCTACTTGTCTCTCAGGATGGAAGGCTTGATTATGCACAATTGCATGATCGACTCCGATGTTGCAACATTTGTTATACCAAAGGTAGTCTATGATGTTATGGGTATGGAATATACAAGAAGTAGTACTAGAATTTTGTAATTAGATGGAACCCCTGTGAGGATAGTGGGGGTCATCAAATATATCCCCATTTGGCTACATAAAATGCCTCATATCATCGTGATCCAAGAGGTGGTTGTGGTTGATCTAGAGCCTTATTTTAGTATGTTCCTATCACGAGAGTTCACTACTAAGTTAGGAGGCTACCTTTATCTGTATTATTCTCATTTGGATATTCCTGTAAAAGGGTGGAGAATCCAAATTTATAATGAGAAGCCTTCAAATTATCACATAGAGAATATTGAAGAAGATAAACCCATTAATTTTGTCAGCTAAATGACCGAAGAATTGGAAGAATTGAATTTATGGAAGAAGTTATGGATAAGCTTCAAAAATAATATGTGTTTTCAATGCTCAATTTTAATACCATGATTAAGACTTAAATTAGTTGTTACACCATTACTAAGCCTAAAAAAGCTGAAGTGAAGGTGTCTAATGATCAAAATCTTGTTCCTAATTAATTATGGAAGTCGTACTTTGATGGTGCTAGATTTAAGAATGGCATAGGGGAAGGAATCATTCTCATTTATCCCTCTAACATATAGAAGACTTATTCATACCAACTGACTTGGAGTTGTACCAACAATACCACAGAGTATGAAGTACTTTGTCTAGGCTTGAAAAAGGTAGAGAAGCTTGGGATCAAACAATTGCAGATTTTTGGAGATTCTAATCTAATTGTCAACTAGGTAATTAATAAGTGTATTTCCAAGCATACATTACCTGAATGTATACCGTAACAAATTTTGGGACCTCTTTGAGGCCTATAAAACATTGAATATCCAAGAAATCTTGTGGGAGTAGAACAATCATGTTGCTCTCTTGGCATCCCTTGGCACTAAGTTTAATCCAGTTGAGCATGTGGTGAGAAATACTAAGATTGGGAGATTAGTTTATAGACCTTCAACACCTGATAAAAATATATTCTAGCAAGTGTTTGACAGTGATGAACAAATTGTGAATTTCTTGATAATATGAGCTAGTAATGTGGAAGAAAGAATACTTGTAAATTTTAGGCAAAAGCAGAGATTGGTCAATCCCAATATTGAAGCCCTGATGAAAGCGAAGCTGCTAAAAATATTGGAATCCAAGATCATTTACCCAATTAAACACTCTACCTAGGTATAAAATATGGTCCCTATGAGGAAGAAGAATGGAGATATTCGCCTGTGCATGGATTTTTAAAATGTAAACTAGTCATCTTTGAAGGATCACTATTCACTACCACAAATTGATCAAATTCTTCATGTAGTTGTTTGTGCTAAGAGATTTTCTCTATTGGATGGATTATATGGCTATAAAAAAATTTGGGTGAAGGATTAATAACAATATGAAACAAAATTCACCATGAAATTTGGAACACTTTCTTATTAGGGAATATTGTTTGGTCTTTTGAACGCTAGAGCAACTTTTTAGAGAGCAATGGTGTAGATTTCGGTGAGTTGTTAAGTCATGTTATTGTGATTTATTTGGATGGTATGACTATCTTCTATAAAAATAGGGAGGATAATAGTCTACATTTTAGGCAAGTGTTTGAGAAGTTTTGGGAGTTTAGAATATTCATCAACCCAAAGAAGTCCATCTTCATGATAAAAGTGTAGATCCTCAAATCATGTAAATCTGATTAGGCCACCAAGGCATTATCTAATTTGACACCATCCGACCACCTTGGGCAACCCTTAGAGGTTAAATAGTGGTCCTAACCACTTTTGGGAGGTTTTACCCCAATTTTGGGAATTTTTGGGCCATGTACGCATGGTCGTCCCACCCTAGGATGGCCACTAGTGGTCATCCCTGGGTGGGATGACCATGGTATTTGACTCCAAAAAAGTTAAAATTGGGACAAGTGGCACCCATAAACTACCATTATCCCACCTATTTAAGCATTCTAGTGAGGTAGCACATGAATATCATGATATATTACAGATTGGAGGCCAAAAAGGGAGATTCCTTCCCCCTCCATGGTGATATTTGGGAAAAATGGTGACCCTTGTCTCACATGGCCTCACATGCCCATTTACCCATATGACTTATTTGGATATAAAGTGGATCTATTCCATCCAAATTCAGAGAGGAGTCTTTGCATATTTCACCATGAAGTGCTACCGATATTTTCTCCCACATTATTGTGTGTTTTCCCTTGAGATCTCTACCTAGCGAATGAGGTTTTCAAGTGACTACAAAATGCACAATATATTTAAAAACCTATTTATTTGAGTGAATATTACACCCTAATATTTCAAAAATACCCTTGAGAGTATTTTGGACCAATTCCCAAAGTAATTGGTGGCAAAGAACCAATAGATTTTGTGGTCATCCCACCCAAGGTGACCCCCAAATTGTGACAGTCCTAACTATCACACCCTATGATGGCCATAAATTAGGACATGATTTTACTACTATTTTTTCCTAGGTCTATTATAGATTAGATTACATGCTTGTTATTCAAATGTGGCTCAATTTGGAGTTGTTTTGAATTAGATATCATGATTTTGGTGTTTTGCAGTCCTAAATGCTTGACCCTATGATGGCCACAAATTGGTTTGCAATTTTCTTACTATTTTTGCACATATAGTTTCTAGACCACCTTATATGATCTCTATTCAAATTTGGTGCAATTTGGAGTTGTATTTCTCTTGTTATTGTATTTTGTGAGTTATAGGTCTAAATGCCACACCCCGAGATGACCATAAATATAGGAGAAATTTCCTCACTATTTTTTATTAGATCAGTCATAGGGCACATAATATGCCTAGATCTCAATTTTGATAGCATTTGGAGAAATTTTGAATATTCTATTGCACTTTTCCTCTTTCAATATTTTTGATGCATGCACCTTCATGGTTTCAACATAATCCACATATGCTTTTAATCGATCATAGTTTCTTGTATGTAGACTCAGGTATCATAGTGCATGAGGAAGGACCATCAATCTAGAACAACAATAGAACACCTTGCGGTGGCATCGAGAGCCCACTCACCTCAATTGTGAGTGTGAGGAAGACATTGGAAGCATGCCTTGGATTCTTGGAAGGATTTGATCCTTTGGTTATTGTATTGAGTGTATCAATTGAGAGCCCTCAAGGGGACACTTTGTAATCACTTAATTGATATTTATATCAATATAAGGAGAACCACCCATTTATTTTATATATGTGTCATTTTATGCTTGTTTGAAGTGTCGCTTTCATAGTGCTTAGAATCAAGTAGAACAATAGATGCATCTCATTTTCCCTTGCTAGGCATGCCATTTTTTTTTCTCTACAAAAATAAGGAAAGCTCCTAGACCATAATATTTTGGAGAAAGTTTTAGCTATAGATCCTGAAAGCACGAGGATACAGAAAAAAAAAGGAAATGCCAAGATGCGATGTAAACGAAACTAAACTTAACGCTAAATCCTACGAACTGAAATGCATGAAAGGAGAGAAACATAAACGCATTGAAACAAGGTATAAAAGCAAATATGGAGTACAACCCTTTTTATTAATATGCTTTAGAACCCAGTTACAATCCGTCTCCTCCCTTTTCAGGGGCTAGGAGCATTAAATATGTTCTTGTCACATCAACAGATGGTATTCCTTCTTCCGCGTGCCCACATGTAGAATGGGCGGACCAAACGTCATCGCCGCTTGCGTTGATGAGTCTTGACTCCTTGCTGCTCCTCTAATGTCGAGATCCTACGTTCAAGGAAAACAAAAAATAGTCAGTAGCACTTGTAGATAAAATGAAACATGCAATCCCCAAGCCTACGATTAGTGCATGCAAAAAATAAATAAAATGATAACTAAATAGCATCAGAATGATCTAAAAATTTAACAGAAGCATGAGGACATTACCAGGAGGGCACTGCAAATGGAACAGTCAAAAAATTTGCCACGGATTTCTAATCGCTCCGGGGTGGGACGATTAGACCTACAACAAAATGTCAGAAAGCACTGTCCCAAATGTCACATCCGGGAAGCTCCAAATCACCTGCAAAGTTGGGGGTTAGGTAAAATGGGGTATTTTGGAAAGACCCAGAAGGTCAGATTTTTCCAATTCGGCCTCTATCACCGGGAATTTGATGATGCTACCTGCATGTTAGCAAAAGCGGGAAATGACAAAAACATGATCAAAACAGCTCAAAATGATGTGAAATTTGAATGACAACCTATCTAAGCAACATAGAATCAGATGCAAAAATAACAGAAAGGAAATCTGCTACAGATTTCTAATCGCTCTGGGGTGGGGCGATTAGGACTACAGCAGTGTGGGGGGCACCCGAGGGTAGGACGCCCACCGTTTGGGGCCCGATTTCGGCACCAATCCACTTGGGATGGGTCCAAAACCTCTTGTGGGGTGTTGTCGGAAAATTTGGTAGGATGTTATGGCCAAATTTCGGGTTTTGGTTCCAGATTTGCGCTTCCAATAATCACCCAATGACCTCCCTTCCAAAAGAGATCAAGGATGTGAAAGGCACAAATCAAAAGGTGTGAGGATGTAAAATGGCAGCACTTCGTTGCTCAAAATGCTCCTTCTCTGTCTCTTTTTGGGGTGAGAAGACTCACCATTTTATAGACCTGACGGTCTCTTTGGATGAGCATGCAGAGGCGCCACTTGGCAATCATGCCTTCCCAGAGGGGGAGAAGATTCCTCCCTGATTAGGGGCTCCATGACTGCCCTCGTAACTGCCTCTAGCGCTCAAAAATGCTCACTCACACTCCCATGCAATGAAGGAAGAGTTAAGTGGTGGATCTGAGCTGCCATTTGTCAAGATTTGACTTTTTTCCCATCAAACCTGCTATTCGCCCCACCCTGGAGCGAATACTGCTAATCGTCCCTGGGTGGAACGAATACCAGTTTGTAATCATCCCTGGGTGGAACGAGTAGAGAGCAGAGTGCCTGAAAGGTGCCAAATTGACCTCTGACCTTCCAAAACTATTGTGTGAGTGGTTAGGACCACTTTTTAACCTCTAGGGGCTGCCCTGGGGGCTGTGTGTGTCAATGCGATCAGTGTTTGTAGTCACATAATCGGATTGGTGTTGTTTTGGTGTCTACAGATGCCCCTTTTTGGGATGCGTTATGCGTGGCACAATGCTTGAGAAAAAATAGATAACCAAAGCACTAATGATTAGGGTTTCTCAGTAACCTAACCAAATTTTGATGCCCCAAGTATGGAAAGGGCATGCATTCTTGAATCCTTGCTTTTGACGAGTGAAGGAACTTAATTCAAGTGTTAACCTTTTTCGGTGAGGTGTTACTTGAGCTTGGACATTGATCAGTCATGAATAGGCAAAGGGTGCAACCTTTTGTCTATGGGAACCTTGAGTTCATGATTCATGAATGCCAAGTGTTTGATCAGCTTGTGATTATTGCTTGTTTACTGCCCCAAGCAGGGGCATGATTGTCTTTGTCAATGATTCTTTGAATGCGTGCCATTTCCTTAATTGGGTGTGTATTTGTTGATTGGTGACTAAGTGTGACTACCCCCTCAAGCGATGAATCGATGAGGGAATGACCTACATGAGAAAAGCGACGAGTCGCTTGACCCAAGATGACTTAGGTAAGGGTGCCTTTCAGTTGTTTATCTTTGAATGTGTGTGCAGTTTCCCGACATTTAGACCTATTTTTGGTGGGTGTTTAACCCTTTTGGTGACGTCGTTTGGAGATGAAATTCTCGACAATCCGTCCTCCCGTGGAGCGGTCCGGCTATGGTAGCCTTCTTAGGGAGTAGGATAGTGAGGATTTGTGACCTCGACATCTTTTTTGCATGCCAAGAAGCAGAGGCGCAAAGGCGCCTTGTTCGGCAATGTTATTGCTATTTTTGGGTGGGTTTGGACCCTTTTTGGGACGTCATTTGGGGATGAAATTCTCGACAATCCGTCCTCCCGTGGAGCGGTCCAGCTATGGTAGCCTTCTTAGGGAGTAGGATAGTGAGGATTTGTGACCCCGACGTCTATTTTGCATGCCCGAAATGTCAAGTGCAAAAGCACTCTTATTGGACAATTTTGTTGTCTGTTTTTGTGCAGTTTTTGCTATTTTTGAAATTGTTGCTCTGTAATCATCCCTGGGTGGGGTGAATACCAGTTTTGTAATCGTCCTAGGGTGGGACGAGTGCTAACTAGAGTGCTCATCCTAGGGTGGAACGATTACAGGCCTAAAAGCCTATTTAAGGGCCAAAACTAGGGTTTGGGCTCATTTGCATTCGATTTTTCTGGCGATTTGGAGCTCTGAGGAGGAGGAGGTCGAGTCTGCGAAGCGAAGCGCTATCAAATTTTTCCCGACACCATGAGTTCATGAACTGGATCGAGTGGCGGAGCCGAAGCGAGACCGGTAAGTGCTCCTCTTCATTATTTGCTTTTGTTTTATGTTACAGTTTTAAAATCGTAATTTATTTTGAGTTTGTTTTTTCTTTTAAACTAAGGTAAAACCCTAGGCTAAAAAGAAATGTTTTTTTTTTTTTGTTTGTATGTTTGTTAAGGTTACAAGAAACCCTAGGTTGAAAAGCGATGTTTTTATTGTTTTAAAACTAAAACCCTAGGTTAAACTGAGAGCAAAACCCTAGCTTAGAAAAATTGTTTGAATTTAAATTTTTGTATTTTCGTTTAAAAAACCCTAGATTCAAATGCGTTCTTTTTGTTGTTTTGTTTTTAAACTAAAACCCTAGGTTAAACTTAGAGAAAACCCTAGCTTTAGAAAGATTGTTTTTATTCTGAGTTTTTATTTGTGAACTTCAGTTATAAACCTGAGGTTAACGAAAAACTGTTATTTTGATTTTGATTTTTTTGTTTTTATTTATCAGTTTAAACGTAGAGTTAAAAAACCCTAGGTACTGACAAACTATTTTTGAATTTTTTGTTTTTATTTATCAGTTTAAACGTAGAGTTAAAAACCCTAGGTACTGACAAACTATTTTTTTTTTTTTTTTGAATTTTTGTTTTGTTTTTATTTATCAGTTGAACTTTAGAGTTAAAAACCCTAGGTACTGACAAACTGTTGTTTGAATTTTTTTTTTTTTAATTTTGTTTATCGTTATTTGTCTATTTTTAGTTGTACATTGTTTTATGCATTGTTGTATATTCATGTTATTGTTGTACAATTTATCATGTTTTTAATGTTTTTGTTTTGTTTTCTTTTGCAGGTTGTGAAGAGCCGGTACCATGTGCCTACGATTTTCTCTGAAGCACGAGAGGCACTGACTTTGGCTGACTGGGAGTGGCTTGATGCCCTTGGGCTCAAGCAGGTGACTCGGCTAGAGCCTATGGTGGGGGATCGGGCCTATCTGATGGCCCTGATCAACTTGTGGGATCCCTGGACCAATACCTTTCATCTCCCAATAGGGGAGATGATGGTGATGCTAGAGGATGTCTATCAGATTCTATGGATTCCGATAGACGGACTTCCTATTCGGACTACTCCGCATGATCAACGGATAGCAGTGCTGACACGATGCTTCGGTCATGGGGAGGAGTTGGGTGTGGACAGCCTGGTGGAGAGGGCAGAGGGCGACTGCCAGATTGGTGGCATTTTGGTGCGGTGGTGGCTAGAGAGGGGCGTGTTGGGAGTGAGGCATGCATTACTGATGACCCTCATTTCCAACATGTTGTTGCCCGACTCATCAGGTGTGAGGTTCCCTTGGAACCTGCTGGAGGTGGTCTTCAGACTGGTCGAGTGTCCAATGGAGGCACCTATGATTATGAGATGGGGACAGACTCTACTGGCACAGCTCTATGATGAGTTGTACGAGGTCCACTGCCGGAGGTAGAAGGGTATTGGATGTAGTTATCTATTGCAGTGTTGGGCTTGGTAGCACATAGCTGTGGAGAGGTCGGTGGGGTTGTCGTGGATGACTCAGGCAGAGATGGTTGATAGAGAGATAGGGTATGTGGCTCTATGGCGATGGTCTGAGGAGCAGGGACAGAGTCGATGGTGGGCAGGTGTCGTAGGGCACTATGTCGATGCCTTCACTCGGCTTGCTCTAGGGGAGGTTTTTTGGCACCCATACCGGGACTGTCCAGCCTGGCCTGAGGCTGGAGAGTGGCTTCGATGGGTGCACCGGGGGAGATGGCTGATCGGGCGACATGGGACCGAGTAGGAGTACTTCTCGTACATCCGAGTGACATGATAGTTTGGGGTGCACCAGGGGTTGCCTGGTGAGCCTTTGATCTATCGACATCGGGGTGACGAGAGGACTCTAGCCTAGCCGATCATCATGCCGTTGGGTGAGGAGTCGGATGCAGCGATTGATGTTCCTGACATGGACAACATTGGGGTGACCGCTGAGTATGACCAGTGGTGGACTTTGTGGTGGTGGCGAGGTGAGGGGCCTCTAGGGGGTGCAGAGGCGGCAGCAATAGGTGGTGAGGATGTAGAGGCATCAAGAGAGGGTTGGGGGGTTCCATTGGAGGATGCGGACATGGTAGAGGTGGACAGCTTTGGGGGGGATGATTTTGGGGTTCCAGAGCAGCCGGATATGTAGGACGTCCCAGAGCAGTGGGAGCCGGAGCAGGCTACCATTCTGGAGATGTCGATGCCTCAGGCAGTCCCAGAGGATACGAAAGCAGGGTTGCGCGTTGAGATAGCATGATTGGAGGGGCTACTCCAGAGATGGGATGAGGAGCTCAAGGATGCACTACAGGAGAGGGATCTCCTATGGACGTAGCTAGCGGAGAGGGAGAATGCATTTGCTATGTACCACCGATGGGATGGGGATACAGATGTTACACGAGAGATGGATCTCCTATGGACGTAGCTGGTGTAGCATGATGAGAACTTGGCGATGGTTCATCAATGGGAGATGGTTTTTGGATTGAGATTATCCACCTCGATGGGTGGATCCCTATGGTTAGTGGAGGTGGATCATCACGTCACACGAGAGGGAGCGATACTGAGCAGTCAACATCCTCTCGATGTAGGCGACTAGATGAGGGAGGCGCTAGTAGGCATGATGCGGGGGCTAGCAGTAGCCACCTTGAGGGGTCCCATAGGACCCACACCATGGGGGGTAGTTCCCGTCGCATCGATCCTACATGATCATGGTGGCCGATGCCCTAGGCTTGGGGGTTTTTGAGCTTTTGCCTTTTTGCGAGGTCAGAGGACCGGTTTATTGTAGCCTATGGGCATTTTTGATGATATATATATATACAGATGACTTTCTTTTGTTTATACACGTGTTGTGATTTGATTTTATGCACAGTGACTGATGTTTGATGGATGCATGTTAATTTACATTATGTATGGATATGTTGTGATGAATGCTAATGTTTCCTAATTTATATGATATGCAAATGGAATGGATGAATTGAATTTGTGATTTTTGGTGGTGGCACCATAGACTATTTAGAACTTATGGCTTGTTGTCCTAGGCGATTGGTGTGGTAAATGACCTTTTTATGTATACATGTTTTTTTGTATTTTCTGATGGCGATGCAAGGATGAAAGATATCACAGTTGGTTTAGAATGTAGTTAAGGTTTTTTGAGACTCAGGTGTTTTAACTAACTAGCCAAGACTGTACTTTTATCTTACAAGACTTTTGAACAAGGTATGAATCCGACTTGTCTTTGACCAAGTTATTTCACATCCTTGTGTGTGCAATTGAGTTTGTTTATGTGGTATTTGTCAGGATACCACCAGTGCTAGATAGGCTGTCAACCAAACATGTACTGAGGATCACCTAATTAGCTCCACTAACTCCTTTGTTGTATTTAGTCAGATTAATCTATGGTGCTATCTAGGATACCATAAGCTAGCTCATCCACATGCAAACATTGATCTGCACACAAGTTAATGTGATAGATATATCGTCATGCGGGAGGTTTGCCACCAATGACCGATAGGTTATCCACCAAACCGATACTGAGGTTTACCTCATGACCTTCTGAATGTTGAGAGTTCCAGGGATTCAAGTTCGACTCCCTTCTTTTCTTCAATTGTATTGGGATACTTGCTCTTCTATAGTGATAAAAATCACTATTTATTTTTGTTTTTTCTTTTGAGCAAGGGATTTGAATATTGAGTGATGAGAATCACTATTGTATGTGCCTTTTGATGTATGCACTTTGGTTGTGATGTCAATATTTTGGAGTTTTGACTTTTGCAAATTTTTTGATGTTTTGCAACTTTTTGAGAACTTGGGATTCTTGGGGAATTGGGTAGGGAAGATGCTTGTCCTTTTGCCAACTCTCAGCATTCTTGGGGTCATTCGCAAGGGGGATGAGCAAGATAACCTTTTCACTGTATGGTATCCTGAATTGCTGTGCAGGTTTCATCTTTCGTTCACACAACTTGGGAATTTTTATGTGTTTTAACTTGTGTTGGGATGCTACGTAACAAGGTGTGATCCAAGTAGAACTCTACCTTTGTAAAATATGTCTGACTTTGTACAGTATTTGGCTAGAAAGCTAATGACAGTTGAATGACAAAAACTCTAGATACATTAGAAGACAACTGACTATGATATGGTGAAAAGATGTGAATGGCATTTATTTTTGATGGACTATTTATAGAGTGGAGAAATGTGGAAAAATATGGATTTGTCGAATAATTACAGTCTATGGTGCCTTTGACCTGTATGACCAACAAATATGCAATGTATGGATGTGAGCTTAATGCAGCTATTATTTTTGTGTTTTCGATTGATTGAGTTTTCTGAGTATGAAAATGAGATGCAAAAGAGTTCTTTATTGTTGTGATGATTTTGAGTATGCATGGAAATGAGATGCAAATTTTTGTTATTTTTGATGATTTTATTGTTTTTGAATTTTTTTTATTTTTGACCAAGCGATTGTGGGAACCCTTGGAGCTTTTGGTTTGACCAAAGGGATGATGGGTACCTTTGGGGCGTTTGGTTTGACCAAAGGGTTTGTGGGCACCTTTGGGGCATTTTTGGGTGACCAAGCGATTGTGAGAATCCTTGGAGCTTTTGGTTTGACCAAAGGGATTATGGGTACCTTTGGGGCATTTAGGGGTTGACCAAGCGACTATGGGAATCCTTGGAGCTTTTGGTTTGACCAAGCGATTATGGGAATCCTTGGAGCTTTTGGTTTGACCAAAGGGATTATGGGTACCTTTGGGGCATTTTGTTTGACCAAAGGGATTATGGGCACCTTTGGGGCATTTTTGGGATTGACCAAGCGACTATGGGAATCCTTGGAGCATTTTGGGTTGACCAAGCGATTATGAGAATCCTTGGAGCTTTTGGTTTGACCAAAGGGATTATGGGTACCTTTGGGGCATTTGGGGTTGACCAAGCGACTACGAGAATCCTTGGAGCTTTTGGGTTGACCAAGCGATTATGAGAATCCTTGGAGCTTTTGGTTTGGGCTATGGCTCTTTTAAATATGGAATGGCCGCAAATGACTGATGTTCAAGGGTTCTAGTTCCTTGATTCCATCAAGAGAGGCTAGCCGGTATGTTCCAGGTCCTATTTTACTATCGATGACATAAGGACCTAACCAGTTTGCCATGAACTTGTCCCTTAGATGGGGCGGCAAGTTAGAATTTTGTTGGTTCTCTTTTAAGACCAAGTCACCAACCTGAAAGTCCCTCAGGTGAACCTTCATGTTGTATGCTTTCTTAAGTCGCTCTTGATAGATACGTAAATGCTCGAGAGCATTAACGCGTCATTCATCGAGCAATGTAAGATGGTCTAACCAGGCCTATCATGCGATGTCATCATCGATGAACTCTTGCATTGATATGCGCAGGGAAGGTATTTCCAACTCGAGAGGCATGACTGCCTCGGAGCCATACACCAGCAAAAATGGAGTTGCCCTAGTGGGCATCCGAATGCTAGTGTGATAAGCCCATAGGGCAAGTGGGATTTGAATGTGCCAATCCTTATGACTATCTGTGACTATATTTTTGAGGATGGTGACTAGCATTTTGTTTGACGCCTCTGCTTGCCCATTTTCCTGCGGATAATAGGGTGTCAAAAAATTATGCTGAATTTTGTACTTTGTGGTCAAAGCATGCACGTCTTTGTTCTTGAATGACGTCCCATTATCCGAGATTATCTTGGATGGAATACCAAAATGACATATGATGTTATGTAAAATGAACTCCGAAATGCGGGTTCCAGTCATAGAGGTAAGCGGAATTGCTTCCACCCACTTGGTGAAGTACTCTGTGGCCGTTATGATAAATGTGTGATGACCCGACGATGTAGGGGAGATCTTTTCGATTAGATCTAAGCCCCACTATGAGAATGGCCAAGTCGATTGGATCGGCTACAAGGCCTGAGAAGGTACGTGTGTCAAATTGGCATGGTGTTGACACTTCATGCACTTCCTTACATAGGCGCAACAATCTCGCTCTAAAGATGGCCAATAATAGCCCATGCGGAGAATGCACTTTGCGATGGCCATACCACTGAAGTGGCCACCGCATGTACCATCGTGCGCTTGGGTGATCGCCCAAGTGGACTCCTGCTAGTCCAAGCAATGAAGGAGGATTCCTTCGTAGCTACGATGGTACAAAATGTCTCCTAACAAGACATGTTTTGTCGCTTTCTGCTTGAATGATCATTTCATGGCATGCGTCAATCCAAGTGGGAGGTTACCTAACTTGAGGTAATCTCGTATGGGTGTGTACCAATCCTACTGATCGGAAACCTCGACAGTATGAACAACCAATCCCTCTTGAAGTTCATCCCTAGAAAAAGCTGAGCGGGAAAGAACTTGTAAGAATAGCATTGTGTTGCTATTAAGGGGAGTAGGGGAGAACAAGGACCCCTAGTTGGCATGATTCAGACAATCATGGATTCGAGAGAACTTGTCTAGGGATGGTTCAATCTGGATCAGGTGGATTCCTGGCATTAAGTCAGAGCTTGCACGCTCCATCATGGATTGTGATAGTGTTTTGACTTGAATGGTTGTCATATCACCAGAAATGTCTTGCGGGATTAGTGACCCCAAGGAGGCCATAGTGTCCACAAAATGATTCGATGATCGAGGGAGTGCCTCGATGTCATACCATTCAAGATTTGCCAAGAATTTGTCCACAAGGGCTTTGTAGGCCTGCAGAACTGGGCATTTACATTGGAATACCCCTTTGACTTGGTTGACAATTAACAGTGAATCACCAAAGATGTTCAATCATTTGATGTTCATGGTGATTGTTGTCTGAAGACCTATGAGCAAGGCTTCGTATTCGGCATTGTTGTTGGTGCATGGGAAATCTAATTTAAATGATAGAGGCATTGGAGCCCCTTGCGGTGTGAAGAATACAATTCCTATGCCACCCCCTTGCTCACATTTAGAACCATCAAAAAATAGGGTTATGTCGGCCTGTGACTCAAGCTCATCAGAATCTGGCGATTCTGAGACATGGAAGACCCCATCATCGGGTAGTTCTATGGTCAGAGGCTGATCATCTTCGAGAGGAGCCTCTGCTAGTTGATCGGCGATGACTTGACCTTTGATGGATTTATGTCCAATGAACTCGATGTCAAACTCCATCAACAACATGATCCATTTCATCATGCGGCTACTATGATAAGTATGACTCATCATGTACCATAATGGATTCTCCTTAGACACAACATACGTCATGTTGCTCAGCATGTAATGGCATAGCTTTTTGGTAGCAAACACCACTGCCAAGCAGAGCTTCTCAACGTATGCATAGTTAAGTTCATAACTGACCAGGGTGCGGCTAAGATAGTAAGTAGCCTATTCTTTGTGTAGTTCATTTTTTTGGGCTAGCATGGCACCCAGTGCCACCTCAGTAGCTGAGATGTATAAGTAGAATGACACTCCTGGTCTAGGTGGTGCCAATACTGGCGGTGAAGCCAAGTATTGTTTAATATCATCGAAGGTTGACTGGCACTCGTCATCCCAGTGAAATGCTACCCCCTTGTGCAATAATTTATTCATGGGTCGGCACTTGTCAGATAGCTGCGCTATGAAGCGCTTGATTGATGTGACCTTTCCCTGTAGGCTTATGAGCTGCTTGATGGTAGTTGGGGGAAGCATTTCAAGGATTGCCTTGACTTTGTTTGGGTCCACCTCGATGCCTCGCTTTGAGACTATGAAACCCAAGAGCTTTCTAGATGTGATGCCAAATACGCACTTCTTGGGGTTCAGTCTGACTTTATGTTCCATGAGGTGATCGAGGATCTTGCTTAAGTCATCGAGATGATCTGGGCGCAAAAGAGATTTGGCCAACAAATCATCCATGTAATCTTCCAAAGTTTTATGCATGTGATCATGGAAGATGTATGTCATGGCACGTTGGTAGGTGGCGCCAGACATTTTTAAGGCCAAAGGGCATGACCTTATAACAAAATGTCCCCCAAGGCATTGTGAACACCATTTTTAGTTGGTCCTCGGGATTGATACGAATCTGATTGTATCCCGAGAAACCATCCATGAGGGAAAGCATTTCATGGCCTGTTGTAGCGTCTACCAATGCGTCGATGCTAGGCAAGGGGAAATCATCCTTAGGACTCGCTTTGTTTAGATCTCAAAAATTAGTGCATATGCGAATCCTCCCATCAAGATTTTTGATGGGCACCATGTTGGACAGCCATGGTGGGTAATCCATGCAGATGACAAACTGTGCATCCAACAACTTTTGTAATTCATCTTTGACCATTAAGGCCACTGTTGGGTGCATCTTACATAGTTTTTGCTTAACTGGCTTGACTGTCGGATCAAGCGTTAGGTTATGCATGACTAGCTACGGATCTAGCCCCGGCATGTCTTTGTAGGACCATGCAAAAACCTCCTTCTTCTCTTTGAGAAGGGCAATGTAGTCGGCTTGCTCTTCGGGGGATAGACTTACCCCCAGCTTGATAATCTATGGATTCATTGGATCAGAGCCGATGTCTACGTCAGTCGTCTCCTCGATCGACATGTGGGATCCATCCTCCAACTGGTGTGGAGTTGGGATCAAGTGGATATCATTTGCTGAGTTTAGATCTACGTTGGGAACCTCGGGTTCCTCTTCAGCATGGAAGATATCCTGAGTTGGCCCTGGGGTGAAATGAAGCATCTCACCGAAAGGCCAGTACTATGATGGGGATGGTGGTGAATTGACGTGATCCCAGTCTATGGCATCTATGTCTAGATATAATGACTTTGTTGGATCGGTTGGATTGTGGATGGGGGCGGTTAAGTCAATGGAGATCATGTTGATGAAATGATTTTGGTCTCCATTACCATGGGTGTGGTGACTCGGACATCCTTGATGATATTTGTGCTCTGGATCTGGCTCTGGAGGTATTGGCATGAATGGATCGGCCCTATGTGCGGATAGGAGGACAGGGTCTGCCCTCGACACTGATATCTCTATAGGGTCTCTGGGTGGTAGGTGCTCTCTATATGCCCAAAGTGGCGGATTCAACACTTGGTCCCACTGTGCTGGGTTTAGGTGCCACTCATGCCCTGGCCCTATGTTTAGTTGTTCAAATATGTCATCAATATCCAGGGGGTATTGTTGCTGCATCTACCGCATGTGATTGAGATATGCCATCTCAATTTCATCTTCATAATCACTATCAAAGATCCAAAGGCCTTCGTTGGTTCCAACAACTATTTGTGACATTAGAGGCTCATCTTGCTCGAGCAAATTGATCTGGCCCCATCGAGGTTGTTTCACTCTCTACGAGGGGACCTAATTTTCTTGAGGTGGCACTTGCTCGATTGGAGCATCCAAAGGGAACATTGCCAAGAGGCTTTCTTGATAATCATCCATGGGGGTCACTTGTGAGTGATTGCTATCCGATTCGAAGGGGTCCCATGGTGCTACTTCATATTCTGACTCATCTTCTGAAGATCCTTCCTGACCTTGTCTATACCTCTCTTGTAGGTGAGTTCTCAAACTTTCTCCTCTCTCGAGCGAAGGGAAAGGGTTGTTGAGGTCAACAAGGTTGGTTGTCAATAATGGGAGATAATCCCCCAATGTATATGTCATGTTAGGATTGGCATATGGATCTAATGCCAATCCACCCTTGTTGCCTATCCCTAGGCCTTGCATGTTCTCTACCAAGATGTCCAAGGGTAGAGGGTGGTTGAACCCTACTCCTGACTTGTCGTATGGCATCTGATATCTTGGTTGGCAAAGAACGTGCACTCCTTGCTCATATCTGCCTAACCCATATCCATGCCAATTGCATTGGCCAAGGTATCTCAAAGCAAATTTTGGGTTGGAAAAATAGTTGACATCTTCTGCAAAGGGCTCCTCATCTTCTTCCTCTTGCATGTATGGTTCAATACCATGATCAAGGCCCCCATACACAAAGTTTGTCTGATTCGGTGGGTAGCCTAGAGGAACAATAGTACCGATGGGGAGGCGAGGTCTCCCCATGTCCTGCATGGACTCCAGTGTGGGTGTTGCTACAATATTCCACACCAGATACTCCCCCAGGCCTGTATTGGCCATTTCAACAGTGATTGTTGGTGATTGAGGGGGAGGGAATGGAAGTTCTTCCTCGAGTCCACTCCATGTCGGGTGAACTAGGAGCCTCGACTTCCATTCTGCTAGGCATCTCCTCAGTAGAGATGGTTGAGACTGATGGCGGTGCCTCTTCCAGGGGTTTCTTCCCTTTGTCCTTCGATGTGGCCATCGTAGGTGGCATCGTTGGTGAAGGACCAGACGATGAAGATGGACCCGGATGGGGATTTGATGGACTTGTCAATGGGGATGCCTACGGAATCAGACCCTGTTTAGATGGATTCAACTAAAAATCCAAATGCGTTGATGGAAGGGTCGATTGCGGCATTAGCTGCACCGTATTGCAATACTTGAAGGGCTCCAAGTCTGCCGGGACTACATGCACTTGCCCTTCAAATGTATACTTTAAGCACTGATGAGCTATCGAAGGGACACACTTCATGTCCCTGATCCATGGCCGACCCAACAAGATGTTATAGGCCATCTCACCCTCCAAGATGTGGCACAATGTAGGTATAGTCTTTTGTCCCACTTGGATGGGTAGGACAATTGTGCCAACTATCGAGCATATTGCATCATTGAATGCTCGCAGTGTATAGGTGGAGGCCACTATGTGAGATGCGGGCAACTTTAGGTGCTTCAAGGCCACTGTTGTAATGATATTATTGGATGAGCCAGTGTCCACCAATACCCTCTTATACGAAATCCCGTTGACCCACGCGATGACGTGCAGGGGTGGATCCGCCATGTCACCAGCCATTGATTTCAATTCGTCCTCTCGAAAGGTGATGACTGGCTCAGTGCATCATTTGACATGTCCCACGAAGTTGTTGAAGGAGTTTGCTTCGTGGGGCTGCAACTCGATGGCTTTTAGTATCTCCATTAGAGCCTCCCGATGGGGCGATGATTGTTGTATGAGCTCATAGATGGAGAGCCTAGCCGATGTGGTCCTCAAACTCTGGGTGAGTTTGGTTCGAATCGTGGCCACTGGTCTAGGTGGAGGAGGTTGCGTAAGGTGTTGTTGTGGTTGTGACATTGTTGGCACCTCTCCTGTAGCTACCATGGGGGTAGTTGTGCTCGGGTACCTCTTGTTCCGAGTCACTATACTGATCATCCCTACATACCCCTGCATGGGGCAGTTCTATGTTACCTCATTGACTTGTAGGGTCTTTTCCTACGCATCATGGGCAGGCAAGGGGTCCTTAAAGACCTCCATTTGTTGGTTGCTTGGTGCCACGGGATTATCCATCGCTAATGTCTTGTTATCTATTAGGTCTTGCACCAAGCCTTTAAACTTCCAACATGCATTAAGGTCATGTCCCTTCCGTCTATGGAACCTATAGTACAAGTCTTCCCTATAGCCCTTAGGTTTTGGTGCATTGGGGTCTATGGGTTGACTCTCGAGCAGGTTGATCAAGTTTGCCACTGACAAGCGGTCAAACAAGGAGTCTCTGGACTCTGTGTAAGGTGTGAATTGTCGCCTAGGGTGACACTGTTGATTTTGTTCTTGCCTCTAATTTTCTCTATCATAACTATTAAGAGGCATTGCCTGATAGTTAGCCTTTTGGGGTTGTGTTGCTTGTGTAGGCTTAGGGACGTTTATAGCAACCTGATTGACCGCAATGGGTTTCTGTTATGTGGTCCCTATTTTGGTGTTCTTAGACCATTCTTTCTTCTTTGGCTTGGCTATCTCGCCATCCTGAATCTTGATCTCCTCAATGATTCTAGCTTGCACCAGAGCTTCCTCTAAAGTGGCATATTGTTGTAGCTACAATAGCATGGAGATCGATCTCAAATAGCTCTTTGAGAACATTTGGGTGAGGTCGAACATAGGAGGGAGGTAGGGCAGCTTTGAAAGCAAAGTCCTCCATCGGTTCCCATAGGCCACCATGGTTTCTTCCTCATACTACCTGAGGCTGGCTAGGTCACTTAGTGACACCTTCTTCTTGGTGTTGAAGGTGAAGCATTCAAGGAACGCATCCACTAGCTGATCTAAGTTACTAATGTTGTGCTTTGGCAATTGAGTGAACCAATTCGAGGTAGGGCCTACGAACGTGGTGATGAATGTTCTTAGCAACAAAGCATCATTGTCCTGAATGCCAAAGCATTGGCTCAAGAATCTAGTCACATGCTCTTGGGCATCTTCCTCCCCTCTAAATATTGCCAACTGAGGCAGTTTAAAGTGTTCAGGGTAAGGGGGTGCCGACACTGATGGATGCACAGGATGACTATGGAGTTGGCGTAAAGTGGGCTTTTGGGGCCCAGAAGTCTTGGTCTCCATAGACTCCAAGCACTCTAGCAATGCTTTATATGCATCAAAAGATTTAATCTCTTCCTCCTTAGTTTGTTCCCGTTGTGGGTTATGGGGAACTTGAGGCCTATAGAGGGGTGGCCGAATAGCACCCCCTCTACCTTGGTAGGGCATTTTTGCCCGCTCTTCTTCTTGCTCATACTCCTCATAAGCTTCTTGAGGAGTTCCTGGGTGAGACCCATGACCATGGGTGGGCACCCGTGGAGGGTACCCATCATTGTTCCTGGGAGTGGCCTCCCGCTCAGGTCTAGGGGGTCTCGGAGGTAGCACTTGGTAAGGTCTTGGAGACCTATCTTGCACTAAGGGGTTATGCCTCTCATACCTTTCTACCCTCTGTGTTCGAGGGGTTGGAACCCTCTCAGGCATAGTGTTGTGGAGCAGCTCATCTATTTGGCATCGAATGCGCTCTTTGCTAAGGTGATATAGATGCTCTAGCTATTGTTGGTCTTGCTCAAGCTACGTGATCTGCGCTTGGTGGGTGACATGTCTAGAAAATTCCAGGTCGATTTCTCTTCTCTTGATCTCTACCCCCCCTTTATCTTGGTCATGGTGATCCGATATTTCTATAGGTCGCTTCCCTCTATCGAGGTTAGCGGCATTCACCTGAGGTTCTGGCCTCAGTGGGTGACCCTGATAAATAGTAGGTGTGGAGGTGCATTGCTCCCATGCTGTATATTTCTCTTGAGGAATGTAGTGGTCTTCCTCATTTTCCCTTTCATAAATGTGAAAGGGGCGGGTAGAGTTGGCTCACCCTGTCTAGAAGAGCCTTGTGCTCTGGATTTGTCTTATTGTTCCTGACAATGATAGGGGGTAAAGGAGGGATGATGTAATCATGTGGCCCCTCCTGATGGACCCTGTGCTGTCCTAGCGCTTCATTGCATGGTGGCCACTCGTAGCGAGCATCTAAGGGAGATTTCCCATCTATGTTGAGTGCCACGTGTAGAGACTCCTCCTGAAAGGGTCTATGTTGGGTGGGCGTGCCCCTCGAAGGGGTGCCTCTATAGTCCCATTCCATCAAGGTACGATGTGGACTATCTCATGGGTCAGGCCACCAAGGTGGAATGACCAAGTCCTTGGGGCTATAGCGGAGGTGACTTGTGCCCCCTTGTACACTCTCTGCAGCTTCTACCCTTGATTGGGCTTGGCTACGGGTGTACACCATGGTGGTGTCTCCCTACAAGATGCATAGATTTTTATTTCTTTTTATGATTTTTATGCTACACTAAACAAAGGGAACCACACAATCAAAGCAGTGATTATCTCGTTTATAGATTAAAGGTGTGCCCTAAATCTGGTTTAGTGTGTTTTGATTTTTGTTTTGACAGTTTTGTAAAGAACGTTTTGTAGAAAATGCAATATGATGGCTCTTATGACTCCCAAAAATGGTCGCCCCTTCGATATACCATTGCCAGGCCATTATACCAAACCTCTCTATATACCCGCCCTTACATGAGGGAAACTATTGGTACGTGAGAGCAGAATGGTACGTGGAACATAGGCGGTACGGAAGGGGGATCACCCTATTTTTGACACCTACCATAGAAGACTTATCCTCATGCACTGGGAATCACCCTAGCTACACTTGGTCAGATTTCATCAGGATTTACGTCTAGCAACAGTAGCGATCGGGGTTATGGATGCAAAAATTCAAGCCAAGGTGGTGATGAAATCCACCGTTGGTCTTGATCAAGGGTTGGGGTCTTACGACCAGCTCCTTGGTGTTTAAATTGCCATGTGATGTGTGGGGTTCTTTTTATTTTGCATAAAAGAAAGCAAACATGCAGTAAAAACTTTCCCTAAGCAAGCAAATAACCAGAAAACAGAAAACAGAAAACAGAAAATGACAGAAGGTGTTTAGGACCTCTACCTCTTCTCTACCCAAACAAGATGCCTCTGAGTTTCTATTATGAAACTGCACAGAGAGCTATTCGTCCCTGGGTGGGATGAATACATAGCTGTATTCATCACAGGGTGGGATGAATGCCCATTCGCCCTAGGGTGGCATGATTTTCAGCTCTATACTCGTCACAGACTGGAACGAACAACAGTCCAGCGTTTGAAAACTTGGTACCTGCAAGAAAAAACAAGCAATTTTTGATCAAAATTTTGATCTCAAAAATAGAGGACAAGGTCCCACCGTGATCGCCATTGAAAGCACGAGGATATAGAAACAAAAAGGAAATGCCAAGATGCGATGTAAACGAAACTAAACTTAACGCTAAATCCTACGAACTGAAATGCATGAAAGGAGAGAAACATAAACGCATTGAAACAAGGTATAAAAGAAAATATGGAGTACAACCCTTTTTATTAATATGCTTTAGAACCCAGTTACAATCTGTCTCCTCCATTTTTAGGGGCTAGGAGCGTTAAATATGTTCTTGTCACATCAACAGATGGTATTCCTTCTTTCGCGTGCCCACATGTAGAATGGGTGGACCAAACATCGCCGCCACTTGCATTGATGAGTCTTGACTCCTTGCTGCTCCTCTAATGTTGAGATCCTACATTCAAGGAAATAGAAAATAGTCAGTAGCACCTGTAGATAAAATGAAACATGCAATCCCCAAGCCTACGATTAGTGCATGCAAAAAATAAATAAAATGATAACTAAATAGCATCAGAATGATCTAAAAATTTAACAGAAGCATGAGGACATTACCAGGAGGGCACTGCAAATGGAACAGTCAAAAAATTCACCACGGATTTCTAATCGCTCCGGGGTGGGACGATTAGACCTGCAACAAAATGTCAGAAAGCACTGTCCCAAATGTCACATCCGGGAAGCTCCAAATCACCTGCAAAGTTGGGGGTTAGGTAAAATGGGGTATTTTGGAAAGACCCAGAAGGTCAGATTTTTCCAATTCGGCCTCTATCACCGAGAATTTGATGATGCTACCTGCATGTTAGCAAAAGCGGGAAATGACAAAAACATGATCAAAACAACTCAAAATGATGTGAAATTTGAATGACAACCTATCTAAGCAACATAGAATCAGATGCAAAAATAATAGAAAGGAAATCTACTATAGATTTCTAATCACTCTGGGGTGGGGCGATTAGGACTATAGCAGTGCGGGGGGCACCCGAGGGCAGGACGCCCGTCGTTTGGGGCCCGATTTCGGCACCAATCCACTTGGGATGGGTCCAAAACCTCTTGTGGGGTGTTTTAGGCAAATTTGGTAGGATGTTATGGCCAAATGTCGGGTTTTGGTTCCGGATTTGCGCTTCCAATAATCACCCAATGACCTCCCTTCCAAAAGAGATCAAGGATGTGAAAGGCACAAATCAAAAGGTGTGAGGATGTAAAATGGTAGCACTTCATTGCTCAAAATGCTCCTTCTCTATATTTTTTGGGGTGAGAAGACTCACCATTTTATAGACCTGACGGTCTCTTTGGATGAGCATGCAGAGGCGCCACTTGGCAATCATGCCTTCCCAGGGGGGAGAAGATTCCTCCCTGATTAGGGGCTCCATGACTGCCCCTGTAACTGCCTCTAGCGCTCAAAAATGCTCACTCACACTCCCATGCAATGAAGGAAGAGTTAAGTGGTGGATCTGAGCTGCCATTTGTCAAGATTTGACTTTTTTCCCGTCAAACCTGCTATTCGCCCCACCCTGGAGCGAATACTGCTAATCGTCCCTGGGTGGAATGAATACCAGTTTGTAATCATCCCTGGGTGGAACGAGTAGAGAGCAGAGTGCCTGAAAGGTGCCAAATTGACCTCTGACCTTCCAAAACTATTGTGTGAGTGGTTAGGACCACTGTTTAACCTCTGGGGGCTGCCCTGGGGGCTGTGTGTGTCAATGCGATCAGTGTTTGCAGTCACATAATCGGATTGGTGTTGTTTTGGTGTCTACAGATCCAACTAGAGCTGAGGCTCTCCTGAAGCTTTTGTTGCAAACCAATAAGAAGGATTTGCAATATTTCTTTTGGCATATAAATTTTGTTTGAAAGTTTTTTACATATTTTGCTCAAGTGAGAAAGCCGATGACTAATTTTTTAAAGAAAATTTCTAAGTTCAAATATATTGAGAAAAGAAAGAAAGCATTCAATGAAATCAAAGAAATAATTGCTCAAGCTCCGGTCCCAGTAAACCCTAATTATTCAAAATATTTTATCATGTATGTTGTTAGTGAAAAGAGATCTATGTAGTCGTGCCTATGTAAAAGGGAGATGATGTAGATGAGTGGCCAATTTCTTTCTTGAGTCAAGTCAACCAACTGCATGAAGATAAATATAATTTCATTGAAAAGCAAGTATATGTGGTGATGAAATCCTTGAAGAAATTTTGGCATTTTATTTCTCAAAGAAAAACAATAGTTTATGTTGTTCATCAAGATGTCCAAAGTTTCATTATTTAGGGAGATCTTGGAGACAAGATATCTAGTTGGATCTCTAAAATCCAAGAGTACGATGTTGAAATCCATTCAACCAAGCTAGTTTAAGATCGAGCATTATGTCAGGAGCTTGCAAGAAGAATTTTTTCTGAATCCATGGTTTGCCAACTTGAGGATTCAGTAAGTGAAAATAATTTCACTAATCACTCTGCAAGTGATCATGATTGGATAGAGGACCTTGTTGAATATTTCCATTCAGGTTGGTTTCCTTCACATTTTAATGCCTCACAGAGAAGGAGATTCAAACTTTAGACACTTAGGTAAGTGATGATGCCGAATGGACTATTCCATAAGAATATTGATGGAGTTCTTCTCAGGTGCATCTAAGAATCAAAGAAACAAAGAATCCTATAGGAGTTTCAGTTTGGTTTATCAAGAGGCCATTATGCAGGGAGACCAATGGTATTGAAGATCATTAAAGTAGGTTATTTCTAGCCCACTCTCTTTGTAGATGATTTTAAATTTAGTTAAAGTTATGATAAGTTCTAAATCTATGTTGGTAGAAGTAGAAATGCAGTGTTACCCCTTCATTTGATTCAAGTAGAAGCATCATTTTAGCAATGGGACTTATACTTTATTGGGGTCATTAATCCCAATTCCTCTACCGGAAACAAATACATCCTGACTGCAACTTACTATTTCACCCGATGGTCAGAAGTAATTTTGACCAAGAAGGTAGACCAGACAATAATTAGCACATTCCTTGAAGGTTTAATCACTCATTTTGGTATACTGAACATGATCATAATGGAAAATGAAACTCCATTTATTGTTGCTATAATTAGTGAATTCATGGGTAAGTATGAGATTTATTTGAAGATATCATCTAACTATTATCCATAGGGGAATGGCTTGGTTGAGTCCATAAACAAGATTTTTATCAAGATTCTGAAAAGGACTCTAGGATATAATAAGCGTAGTTTGCACTTGCTCTTGAACCAAGCATTATGGGTCGATCGCATCTCAGTGAAAAAATCCATCAAGACATCCCCTTATTCCTTGGTATATAGTAAAGAAGCAGTCTTACCCATTCATATTGAATTGTCAACCCTTCAATCATGGTACTTACTATATGGTGAAAACGATGAGTCTGATCCCATGATCACGAGATTGGCCCAACATTTACAATTGGAGGAAGAAATAAAAACACCATACAATACCTTCATCGAACATGCCTGGATGACACAAAAATATTTTGGTAAGAAAAATTCTTAGAAGTCATTCAAGGTAGGTGATATAGTGCTAAAATGGAATGAAAACAAGGCTAATCCTAGCAAGCATCACAAGTTTGGAGTGATATGGGAGGGCCCATTCTATATTTCAGGTGTGAATCTAGTCAACTCATTTTATTTAAAATATATGGATGGCCATGTGCTATGGATTCTAGTAAATGGTCTTCATTTGAAGGCCTACCATCCGTGATAAAATTCTGATCAAATATGTATATATGCACATAATTTTTCTTTGTTATTTTACTCTAAGTTAAATATTTTTAAAAATAATATATATAAAAAAAATTAGTCTCACCGGGGAGTTTAATTTTGCCCCAAAACAGGTGTTTTTGCCTTCAAAGCAATGAGTCACCAGTAAAAATTTGTTTTTGCCTTGAAAATATTTTAAAAATCTGTCTTAATTTGGGGTGAAAAATTAAAAGTAGGTTGTTTTCTCAAGATAAGTTAATAGAAGTGTCAGTTTGCTTTTCATTAAAAGAACTCCTATTTTTAATTACCAAAAAATGATATTAAAAAAAAATAAAAATAAGGGAGAGAATAATAAAGAGAAAAGCAAAAAGAAAAGAAAAATATATTAAAGAAAAAAGATTTTATTTTCGCCCAAAATATATTTTCGTCATATTTTAATTTTAGATATTTTTGGGGTAAAATTCAAAGAAGAGAAAAAAATGCATGGTTTTTTGAGAACTCCAGTTGGCAATACTGAGTTTGGAAAGAAAGGGGCAAAATTAATTTAACCTTGCTTTTTTAAGAAAAGCATTGACTGTTAGGTTTATTTTTAGCAATAAGCTGTTTGGGGTAAAATTGAAGATGAATTATTTTAAAAGGATTGCAAAGCATGTAATTTTGCCAAGCAGTTTGGAAAGGAGTATTTTTGGAGTGCAGTTAATTTGGTATGTTCACCAGAGTTGATATTTTCAATGAAGCAAGTGGATGCAGTTGACGTTTTTTGCTAGCCCACACTAATTTCAGAGTAAGCTCTAGTTAATTGACATGAGTTTAAATTTATTTCACTGATGAAATTAAAGAAATATATTTTTGATAGCAAATTTAATGATTTTCACCCCTGAAAAGTGCCCATCACTCCCACACGACATTTATTATTCCTAAAATGAGTCGGTAAATACACAGATTGCACCCTCTGAGATAAAAAATGTCTAGACACAGAGTTCAAGGAAGATTTATAATGGAAGGAAATTAATTATGGTTAAGTTATCATGAAAAAGCATACCGAGTGAGAGAACCAAGGGAGCACATCCACCCAAATTCATCAAAAGCACCACCTGCATTCAATTTGGTAGTTGGGAGCAAAAATTTTAAATATGGCAAACCAGAAGCTTGTAGTTGAAGAAAGGATTGAGATTATTTTTCTAGAGCATTGTTAGATTATCACTCTATTACCTTGAATTGTTGTTTTGTTACAGGATTATCAAATTTTTGTAGTAAATTTGATCGTATGAAGATGGAAAATAAAGTTTTTGAGTCAACAAAAGTTGTAGAGCCGAAGAAAACACAAGGAGGTAAAAAAACTAAAAAATCCAAGTGGAATGAAAATGTAGATTTTGATCCATATTATGATGCGCTGGCTCAGACTGGAAAATGTGCAATTTTGAACAAGAGCATAGAGAAATTGTGCCAGGACATGGAAGTTATTGTAGGGAAAGGATTGGCGACATAAAGATCATTAACTATTTCCTATCATGCGTAGCTTTCCTGGTACCTATGTACACCAATTAATACTTACCCTGAGCTAGTAATGGTGATTTCAAAGTTTTATCATCCTGCCATGAGGACTATATAAAATATGAAGGGAGGTAAAATATTCACCATTTTGTCTAGTGCAGTTAGAGAAGCATTTGTGTGTGGGGTGAAGCCTTCTTTGGATGTCATATTTAAAAATATGAATCTCAAGGAACAAGAAGAGAGGTACCAGTCGACTATGATGTTGTGCTAATTCATGGAGAATCATATAATAAAGGAACCCTAGTTTGGAGAGTTGCCAACTTTACAAAAGCCTCTGATAGAATTTAAAAGTCTATACATGTTTTCTATGTTGGCTTGGGTGTCCGATATTCCTAACGATTCCATGGTGTATAAATGGCAAGCAACATTGCTACAATGTATTTCATAGTTGGAATTTTATGCCCCAACAACAATGCAAGCAAGCACAAAACTATTTTTTGTAGACACCAAAACAACACCAATCTGATTATGTGACTACAAAACTGATTGCATTGACACACACAGCCCCAAGGGCAGCCCCTAGAGGTCAAAAAATGGTCCTAACCACTCTCACAGTAGTTTTGGAAGGTCAGGAGTCAATTTGGCACCTTCAGGCACTTTGCTCAATACTCGTTTCACCCAGGGACAATTTCAAACTGGGATTCGCCCCACCTAGGGACGAATATGAGTATTCGCTCTAGCATGGGGCGAATTGCAGGTTTGACGGGCAAAAAGTCAAATCTTGACAAATGGCAGCTCAGATCTACCACTTAATGCTTCCTTCATCGCATGGGAGTGTGGGTGAGCATTTTTTAGCGTTAGAGGCAGTTGCAAGGGTAGTCATGAAGTCCCTAATCAAGGAGGAATCTCCCTCCCCCTGAGAAGGCATGATTGCCAAGTGGTGTCTCTGCATGCCCAATTCAAGAGACCTCCAGGTCTATAAATTGGTGAGTTTCCTCACCCCAAGAGATACAGAGAAGGAGCATTTTGAGCAACGAAGTGCTGCCGTTTTACTCCCCCATACGCCCCTAGTTGATTTGTGCCTTTCACATCCGTGATATCTTTTAGATATGAGGTCATTGGGTGACTATTGGAAGGATGAATCTTGAGCCCAAAACCTAACATTGGACCATAATATACCACCCAATTTGCAAAAAACACTTTACAAGAGATTTTGGACTCATCCCAAGTGGATTGGTGCCGAAATCAGGCCCCAAACGATGGGCGGCCTGCTTGGGCGCCCCCGCACTGCTGCAGGTCTAATCGTCCCTTTTAGGAACGATTAGGAATTTGTGGCCTAATTTTCTTTCTGTCATTTTTATTTTTGTATTTGATCTTTATGCTGCTTAGATAGTTTGCAATTTTTATTTCATATCGTTTTGATCAATTTTTGTCATGTTTTATCATTTTTTTGCCTTTACTAACTTGTAGAGGGCATCATCGAAATCCAGACGTTAGAGGCCAAATTGGGGAAATATGACCATCTGGGTTGTACCAAAATACCCCCAATTAGCTAACCCCAACTTTTTCAAGAGATTTGGAGCTGTCCAGATGTGACATTTTGAGCAGTGTTATCTGGCATTTTGTTGCAGGTCTATTCATCCCACCCCAAAATGAATTCAAATATGTGAGGGATTTCTTGATTGTTCCATTTGCAGTGTTTTCTTTGTGAGGTATTGATGCCCCTGTTATATTTTTATACCATTTGGATATATGTTGGTTATCATTTTATTTATTCTTTGCATGCACTAATCGTAGGCTTGGGTGTTGCATGTTTCATTTCGTCCACAGGTTCTACTGACTATTTATTGTTTCTTTAAACACAGGATCGGGATGCTAGAGGAGAAGCAGGGAGTCAAAACTCATACACATAAGCGATAGAGAGGTTTTGGTCTGCCCATCTTACATGTGGGCACAGGGAAGAAGGAATGGCATTCGTGGATGTAACAAAGAAATAAATTTAATGCTGCTCGCCCCTAAAAATGGAGGCAAATTGTAACCAAATTCTGAAATGTATCAATAAAATAAAGGGCTATTTTTTGCATTGGATTTTCATTTGCATTTCAATTCGTTCATGCTTTCCCCATTTCATGCATTTTCAATTCGTAGGATTTAGCGTTAAGTTTAGTTCCATTTTTGCATCGTACTTGGAGCTTTTCCTTTTTTATTTCCGTATCCTCATGATTTCAGTGGTGATCATGGTGGGACCTTGTCCTCTATTCCTTTTAGATCAGAAATATGATCAAAACTTGCTTTTGCTTGTAGGTATCATTTTTTTCGAATGTGGGACTGCTGCTCGTTCCAGTCTGTGGCAAATACAGAGCTGGAATTCATCTCATCCAGGGATGAATTGGAATGTGCCCCAGCCTGTGATGAATTCAGCTCTGTTATTCATCCCATCTAGGGATGAATCACTCTCTACGCAATTTCAGGGTAGAAACTCAGAGCCAACATATTTGGGCAGAGAAGAGGTAGGGATTCTAAACTTTTCTTGTCATTTTCTGTCTTCAGTTTTTCTATTTTTAGGTTGCTTACTTAGGAAAAGTTTTATTTTACTGCTTGCTTGTTTCATTTTTGTAAAATAAAAATAACCCCACACATCACATGGCAAATTAAACACTAAGGAGTTGGTCGTAAAACCCCAGCCCTTGATCAAGACCAACTGTGGATTTCATCACCACCTTGGCTTGAATTTTTGCATCCATTACCCCGATCGCTATTGTTGCTATACATAAATCCCGACGAAAGCTGGCCGAGTGTAGCTGGGGTGATTCCCAACACATGAGGATAAGTCTTCTATGGTAGGTGTCATAAACAAGGTGATTCCCCTTTCGTACCACCTACGTTCCACATACCATCTGCTCTCACGTACCTATAGTTTCCCTCACGTAAGGGCGGGTATATAGAGAGGTTGGTATATCAGCCTGGCAATGGTATATTGAAGGGGCGACCATTTTTTGGAGTCATAAGAGTCATCATATTGCATTTAAACGTTCTTTAAAAAAACCTTCACAAAAAAAAAAAAAAAAAACCAAAACACACTAAACCAGGTCTAGGACACACTTTTAATATTTAAACAAGATAATCATTGCTTTGTGTGTGTGTGTGCTCTTTTCTGTTTAGTGTAGCATAAAAATCATAAAAAGAGATAAAAAATCTACATAGCTTGTATAAAAACACCACCATGGTGTACACCCATAGCCAAGCCCAATCAAGGGCAGAAGCTACGAAAAGTGTACAAGGGGGCACAAGTCACTTCTGCTACAACCCTAAGGACTTGGTCATACTGCCTTGGTAGCCTGACGCACAAGAGAGTCTGCATCTTTCCATGTCAGAATGGAACTATAGGGGCACCCCTTTGATGGACACGCCCATTCATCATAGCCCCTTTTGGGAGGATTCCTTACACGTGGCGCTCAACATAGACAAGAAGGCTCCCTTAGAAGCTCGATATGAGTGGCCACCGTGTGATGAAGCACTAGAGCAGCATAGGGTCCATGAGGAGAGGCCACATGATTATGGCATACCTCATTTACCTCCCATCACTGTTAGAACCAATAGACAAAACCCAGAGCGCAAGGCTCTTCAAGCAGGGCGAGCCAACTCTGCTCGCCCATTTCACACATACGAAAGGGAGCATGAGGAAGACCATTACATTCCTCAAGAGCAATATATAGTGTGGGAGCCATGCACTTTCGCACCCTCTATATACCATGATCACCTATTGAGGCCAGAGCCTTGGGTAAATATCGCTAACCTCGACAGAGGGAAGCGACCTATTGAGATCTCAGATCATCACGACCGAGGTAAGTGCATAGGAGAGGCATCCAGGCCTCCTAGGCTCAAGATGGCAAAACAAATTGACCTGGCCATCGCCAGACATGCCGCCTGCCAAGAGCAGATCATGCAGCATGAGCAAGACCAGCAGTAGCTAGAGCATCTATATCGCCTTAGCAAAGTGCACATTCAATTCCAAACAAATGAGCTACTCCATAACCCGATGCCTGAGAGGGTTCCAACCCCTCACACCCAAAGAGTGGAACCGTATGAGAGGCGTAATCCCTTGGTGCGAGATAGGTCTCTATGACCTTACCAAGTGCTCCTCAGAGACCTCCTAGACCTGAGCGGGAGGCCACTCCCGGGAACAACGATGGGTACCCTTTACAAGGATCCACCCAAGGTCATAGGTCTTGTCTAAAGACTCCTCAGGAAGCTTACGAGGAGTATGAGCAAGAAGAAGAGCAGGCCGAAATGCCCTACCAAGGCTGAGGGGTTGCTATCCGGCCTCCCCTCTATAGGCCTCAAGTATCCCACAGCCCACAACGGGAGAAAACTAAAGATGAAGAGATTAAGTCTTTAGATGCATATAAAGTGCTGCTAGAGTATCTAGAGTCTGTGGAAACCAAAACTTTTGGGCCCCAAAATCCCACTTTACACCAAATCTGTAGTCATCCTATGCATCCATCCGTGCCAGCACCCCCTTACCCTGAACACTTTAAGCTACCTCAATTGGCAACCTTTAGAGGTGAGGAGGATGCTCAAGAGCATGTGACGAGATTCCTGAGCCAATGCTTCGGCATTCAGTACAATGATGCTTTATTCAAATGAAAGCACGAGGATATGGAAACAAAAAAGGAAAAAGCTCCAAGTACGATGCAAAAACGGAACTAAACTTAACGCTAAATCCTACGAATTGAAAATGCATGAAATGGGGAAAGCATGAACGAATTGAAATGTAAATGAAAATCCAATGCAGAAAACAACCCTTTCTTTTATTGATACATTTCAGAATTCGGTTACAATTTGCCTCCTCCATTTTTAGGGGCGAGGAGCATTAAATTTGTTTCTTTGTTACATCCATGGATGTCATTCCTTCTTCCGCATGCCCACATGTAAGATGGGTGGACCAAAACGTCGCCACCACTTGTGTGTACGAATGTTGACTCCCTGTTGCTCCTCTAACATCCTGATCCTACATTCATAGAAACAAGAAATAGTTAGTAGCACCTACGGACGAAATGAAACATGTAATCCCCAAGCCTACGATTAGTGCATGCAAAGAATAAATAAAACGATAACAAACATATATCCAAATGATCTAAAAATTTTAAAAAGGCATAAATACCTCACAAATAAAACATTGCAAATGGAACAGTCAGGAAATCCCTCACAAATTTGAATTCGTTCTGGGGCGGGACGAATAGACCTGCAACAAAACGCCAGATAGCACCGCTCAAAATGTCACATCTGGACAACTCCAAATCTCCTACAAAAGTGGGGTTTAGCTAATTGGGGGTATTTTGGGATGACCCAGATGGTCAGATTTCCCAAATTTGGCCTCTAACACCCAGATTTCGATGATGCCCTTTGCAAGTTAGTAAAGGCAAAAAAATGATAAAACATGACAAAAATTGATCAAAACGATATGAAATCAAAATTGCAAACTATCTAAACAACATAAAGATAAAATACAAAAATGAAAATGATAGAAAGAAAAATCGACCACAAATTCCTAATCTTTCCTAAAAGGGACGATTAGACCTGCAGCAGTGCGAGGGCACCCGGGCAGGCCGCCCGTCGTTTGGGGCTCGATTTCGGCACCAATCCACTTGGGATGAGTCCAAAATATCTTGTAAAGTGTTGTCGGCAAATTGGGTGGTATACTGTGGTCAAATTTTAGGTTTTGGTCTCAAGATTCGTCCTTCCAATAGTCACAAATCAACTAGGGGCGTATGGGGAAGTAAAACAGTAGCACTTCGTTGCTCAAAATGCTCCTTCTCTGTATCTCTTGGGGTGAGGAAACTGACCAATTTATAGACCTGGAGGTCTCTTGAATTGGGCATGTAGAGGCACCACTTGGAAATCATGCCTTCTCAGGGGGAGGGAGATTCCTCCCTTATTAGGGACTTCATGACTGCCCTTGCAACTACCTCTAATGCTCGAAAATGCTCACCCACAGTCCCATGCGATGAAGGAAGCGTTAAGTGGTGAATCTGAGCTGCTATTTGTCAAGATTTGACTTTTTTCCTGTCAAATCTGCAATTCGCTCCACCCTGGAGTGAATACTGATATTCATCCCTGGGTGGGGCGAATCCCAGTTTAAAATCGTCCTTGGGTGAAACGAGTATTGAAAAAAGTGCCTGAAGGTGCCAAATTGACTCCTAACAATCCAAAAATGTTGTGAGAGTGGTTAGGACCACTGTTTGACCTTTGGGGGATGCCCTTGGGGCTGTGTGTGTCAATGCGATTAGTGTTTGTAGTCACATAATCGGATCGGTGCTGTTTTGGTGTCTACAGATGCCCATTTTTGGGATGCGTTGTGCCTTGAGTGTTTGTAGTCACATAATCGGATCGGTGCTGTTTTGGTGTCTACAGATGCCCATTTTTGGGATGCGCTGTGCAAGGCACAATGCCAAGAAAAAATAGATAACCAAAGCACTAATTATTAAGGTTTCTTAGTAACCTAACCAACTTTGGATATCCCAAGTATGGGAAGGGCATGTATTCTTGAATCCTTGCTTCTGATGAGCGAAGGAAATCAATTCAAGTGTTAACCTTTTTCGGTGAGGTGTTACTTGAGCTTGGACATTTATTAGTCATGAATAGGCAAAGGGCGCAACCTTTTGCCTGTGGGAACTTTCAGTTCATGATTCATGAATGACAAGTGATTGATCAGCTTGTGATTATTGCTTGTTTGTTGCCCCAAGCAGGGGCGTGATTGTCTTTGCCAATGATTCTTTGAATGCATGCTGTTTTCATGATTGGGTGTGTATTTGTTGATTGGTGACTAAGTGTGACTACCCCCTCAAGCGACGAATCGATGAGGTAATGACAAACATGAGAAAAACAATGAGTCACTTGACCCAAGATGACTTGTGTAAGGGTGCCTTCAGATGTTTTAGCATTAAATGTGTGTGCAGTTTTCCAACATTTAGACCTATTTTTGGTGGGTTTTAACCCTTTTGGTGACGCTTTTTGGGGCTAAAATTGGCGAAAATACGTCTTCCCGTGGAGCGGTCCAGCCATGGTGGCCTTCTTAGGGAGTAGGATGGTGACAATTTGTGACCCCAATGTTTTTTTTGGATGCCAATGATGTCAGGCGCAAAGACGCCTTCATTCGGCAATGTTATTGCTATTTTGGTTGGGTGTGGACCCATTTGGTGATGCCGTTTGGGGATGAAATTCTCAAAAATCCGTCCTCCCATGGAGCGGTCCAGCTATGGTATCCTTCTTAGGGAGTAGGATAGTGAGGATTTGTGACCCCGACACCTGTTTTGCATGCTCGGTATGTCAAGTACAAAAGCACTCTCATTGGACAATTTTATTGTTGTTTTTGGATAGAAACCCTAGGCTAACAAAAATCGAAACGTAGCTAAAAAATGTAGGCTAACCCTAGTTAAACAAAGATCAAAACTGAGTTTAAAAACTTAGGGTAAAATTTAGCTTAAAAAATTAGTTTTAAACGTAGTTTTTTAAAAACTTCGCTCAACCTTAGTAATTTTTGTTGTTTTTGTTTGATTTATCAATGTAAAGTTAAAAACCCTAGATTGACAAACTAAGTTTGTAAGTTTTGATGTTTTTTGTTTTAATTGATCAATTTGAGAGTACAAAACCCTAGGTTGACAAATTAATTTTGTAATTTTTTGTTTTAATTTATCAATTTGAGAGTATAAAACCCTAGGTTGACAAATTAATTTTGTAATTTTTGAATTTTTTTGTTTTAATTTATCAATTTGAGAGTATAAAACCCTAGGTTGACAAATTAAGTTTGTTTTTCTTTTATACTATTTGTAGTTGTACACTTTTTTTTCATGATTTTAATGTGTTTATTTTGTTTTCTTTTGCAGGTTGTGAAGAGCCGGTATCGTGTGCCTACTATTTTCGCTAAAGCATGGGAGGCGCTAGCTGTGGTTGACTGGGAGTGGCTTGACGCCCTTGGGCTCAAGCAGGTGGCTCGGCTGGAGCCAGTGATTGGGGATCGGGCCTACCTGATGGCCATGATTAACTTGTGGGATCCCCACACTAATACTTTCCATATCCCAATAGGGGAGATGATAGTTACTTTGGAGGATGTCTATCGGATTCTTTGGATTCCAATAGACGGACTGCCAATTAGGATGACGACGTGGGATCAGCGAACATCAGTGCTGACACACTGCTTCGGGAACGGGGAGGAGGTGGGTGTGGACAGCCTAGTGGAGAGGGCAGAGGGTGACTGCAATATTTGCAGGATTCTAGTTCGATGGTGGCTGGAGAAGGGGGTGTTGGGAGTGAGGCACGTAGTACTCATGGGCCTCATTTCCAACATGCTGCTACCCGACTCGTCAGGCATGAGGTTCCTGTGGAACCTACTGGATGTGGTCTATCAGCTAATGGAGTGTTTGACACATGAACCTTTGATCATGATGTGGGGGTAGACACTGTTGGAGTAGCTCTATGGTGAGCTATACGAGGTCCACTGCCAGAGGCAGAAGGGGATCAGCTGCAGCTATCTATTGCAGAGCTGGGCTTGGTAGCACATAGCAGTGGAGAGGCCAGTAGGGTTACCGTGGATGACTCGGGTGGAGATGGTGGATAAATATATAGGTTACATGGCTCTATGGTGGTGGTCTGAGGAGCAGGGACAGAGTCAGCGATGGGTAGGTGATGTAGGGTACTATATCGGTGCCTTCGCTCGGCTTGCTCTAGGGGAGGTGTTCTGGCACCCCTATCGGTACTGTCCAGCCTGGCCTGAGGCTAGAGAGTGGCTCTGGTGGGTATGCAGGGAGCGATGGCTAATTGGGCGGCATGGGACCGAGTAGGAGTTCTTCCATTATAGCCAGGTGACATGAAAATTTAGTGTGCGCCAGGGGTTTCCTGGTGAGCCCATGGTCTATCGATGTCGGGGGGATGAGAGGACTTTGGACCGGCTGGTCATCGCGCCATTAGGTGAGGATTCAAATGCGATGATCGACATCCTGGATGTGGATGACATCGAGACTACTGCAGAGTATGACCAGTGGTGGATACTGTGGTGATGGCGGGGAGAGGGGCCACTGGGAGGTGCGGAGGTAGCAACAGCAAGCGGGGAGGGTGCCGAGGCACCAGGAGATGATTGGGGAGCTCTGCTAGAGGATGCAAACATGGTGGAGGTAGATGATATGGGTGTGGATTATGGTGTTCCAGATCAGCCAGAGATGCAAGACACCCCAGAGTAGTGGGAGCCAGAGTAGGCTGTAGTCCTAGATTCACCTATGCACTAGGCAGTGGCAAAGGACACAGAGGTAGGGGTGTGCACTGAGAATGCACGATTGGCGAGGCTACTATGGAGGTGAGATGAGGAGCTAGGGGAGGCTCTGTAATAGAGATATCTCTTGCGGGCTCAGCTAGCAGAGTGGGAGAATGCATGGGCTGCACACCGTTGGTAGGATGGGGATACCGATGCTGCACAGGAGAGGGATCTCCTACGAACATAGCTGGTGCAACATGATGATGTAGTAGCAATGTATCATCGATGGGAGGCAGAGTGGTGTCGGCACTAGATGGATTTAGAGGGAGAGATCATCCACCTCGAGGGGTGGGTACCTGAGCCCTCTGGAGGTGGCTCTTCGTGCTGGATGAGGGGCAGTGATACTGAGTAGTCAACATCATCTCATCATAGGCGATTGGATGAGGGAGGGGGAGTAGGCATGATGTGGGGGCTAGCAACAGCCACCTTGAGGGGTCCCATAGGACCCACACCATGGGGGGTAGTTCTCGTCGCATCGATCCTACGTGATCATGGTGGCCGATGCCTTAGGCTTTGGGGATTTTTGATCTTTTGGATTTTGTTGCGGGGTCACAAGACCGGTTCATTGTAGCCTACGGGTATTTTTGATGATATATACAGATGACTTTATTTTATTTATGCACATGTCATGATTGGATGTTATGCATGATGATTGATGAATATGGATGTATGCATGTTAAGTTATATTGATGGATGCATATGTTTTGATGAAATGCAAATGTTTTTAATTTATATGATATGCAAATGGAATGGATGAATTGAATTTGTGATTTTTTTGGCGGTCGCACCATAGACTGTTTAGAATTTATGGCTTTTTGTGCTGGGTGATTGTTGTGTGACCTGAATTTCTTTATGTATATGGGCTATTTTTTTTTTGTATTTTCTGATGGCAATGAAAGATAGCAAGTTGGTTTAGAATGTAGGTAGGGTTTTTCGAGACTCAGATGTTTTAACTATCTAGCCAAGACTATACTTTTATCTTATGAGACTTTTTAACAAGGTATGAATCGGACTTGTTTTTGACCAAGTTATTTCACATCCCTATGTGTGCAATTGAGTTCATTTATGTGGTGTTTGTCAGGATACCGCCAGTGCCAGATAGGTTGTCAACCAAACCTGTACTGAGGATCACCTGATTAGCTCCACTAACTCCTTTGTTGTATTTAGTCAGATTAATCTGCGGTGTTGTTGTAGGATACCATAAGCTAGCTCATCCACATGCAAACATTGATCTGCACACAAGTTACTGTGACAGATATATCGTCATGCGGGAGGTTTACCACCAGTGACCGATAGGCTATCCACCAAACCAGTACTGAGGTTTGCCTCATGACCTATCGGAATGCTGAGAGTTCCAGGGATTCAAGTTCGACTCCCTTCTTTTCTTCAATTGTATTGGGATACTTGCTCTTTTATAGTGATAAAAATCACTGTTTATTTTTGTTTTTCTTTTGAGCAAGGGATTTGAATATGGAGTGATGAGAATCACTATCTTATGTGCTTTTCTTGATGTATGCACTTTGGTTGTGATGTCAAATTTTTTGGAGTTTTGACTTTTGCAAATTTGTGATGTTTTGCAATTTTTTTGAGAACTTGGGATCCTTGGGGAATTGGGTAGGGAAGATGCTTGTCCTTTTGCCAACTCTCAGCATTCTTGGGGTCATTCACACAGGGGGATGAGCAAGATAACCGTTTCGCTTATGGTGATCTGGATTGCTTTGCAGGTTTCATCTTTCGTTCACACAACTTGGGAATTCTTATGTGTTTTAATTTGTGTTGGGATGCTATGTACCAAGGTGTGATCCAAGTAGAACTCTACCTTTGTAAAATCTGTCTGACTTGGTACAGTACGTGGCTAGAAAGCTAATGATGACTGAAGGACGAAAACTCTTGATACATTAGGAGACAACTGACTAAGCTATGGTGAAATGATGTGAATGGCATTTATTTTTGATGGACTATTTACAAAATTGGAGAAATGTGGAACAAGATGGATTGGCGGAGTAATTACAGTCTATGGTGCCTTTGACCCGTATGACCACAAATATGCAATGTATGGATGTGATGCTTAATGCAACTATATATTTTTGTGTTTTTGATGGATTGATTTTTGTGAGTATGAAGATGAGATGCAAAAAGAGCTCTTTATTGTTGTGATGACGGTGAGTATGCATGGAAATGAGATGCAAATTTTTGTTATTTTTGATGATTTTGTTGTTTTTGAATTTTCTTATTTTTGACCAAGCGATTGTGGGAATCCTTGGAGCTTTTTGGTTTGACCAAAGGGATAATGGGCACCTTTGGGGCATTTTAGGGTTGACCAAGCGATTACGGGAATCCTTGGGGCTTTTTGGGTTGACCAAGTGATTGTGGGAATCCTTGGGGCTTTTTGGGTTGACCAAGCGATTACGGGAATCCTTGGGGCTTTTTGGGTTGACCAAGCGATTACGGGAATCCTTGGGGATTTTTGGGTTGACCAAGCGATTGCGGGAATCCTTGGGGCTTTTTGGGTTGACCAAGCGATTGTAGGAATCCTTGGGGCTTTTTGGGTTGACCAAGCGATTGCGGGAATCCTTGGGGCTTTTGGGTTGACCAAGTGATTATGGGAATCCTTGGGGTTTTGGGTTGAAAGCGATTGCGGGAATCCTTGGGGATTTTTGGGTTGACCAAGCGATTACGGGAATCCTTGGGGTTTTTGGGTTGACCAAGCGATTGCGGGAATCCTTGGGATTTTGGGTTGACCAAGCGATTGCGAGAATCCTTGGGGCTTTTTGGGTTGACCAAGAGATTGCGGGAATCCTTGGGGCTTTTTGGGTTGACCAAGAGATTGCGAGAATCCTTGGGGCTTTTTGGGTTGACCAAGCGATTATGGGAATCCTTGGGGCTTTTTGGGTTGACCAAGCGATTGCGGGAATCCTTGGGGATTTTTGGTTGGGCTGCGGCTCCTCTAGATATGGAATGGCCGCAAGTGACTGATGTTCAAGGGTTCTAGTTCCTTGATTCCATCAAGAGAGGCTAGCCGGTATGTTCCAGGTCCTATTTTACTATCAATTACATAGGGACCTAACCATTTTGCTATGAACTTGTCCCTTAGATGGGACGACAAACTAGAGTTCTGTTGGTTCTCTTTCAAGACCAAGTCACCAACCTGAAAGTCCCTCAGATGAACTTTCATGTTGTATGCTTTCTTAAGTCACTCTTGATAGATACGTAAATGCTCGAGAGCATTAACGCATCGTTCATCAAGCAATGTAAGCTGGTCTAACCGGGCCTACCATGCAGTGTCATCATCGATGAACTCTTGCATTGATATGCGTAGGGAAGGAATTTCCAACTCGAGAGGCATGACAGCCTCGGAGCCATACACTAGAGAAAATGGAGTTGCCCTAGTGGGCGTCCGAATGCTAGTGCGATAAGCCCATAGGGCAAGTGGGATCTGAATGTGCCAATCCTTATGACTATCTACGACTGTATTTTTGAGGATGGCAACTAGCATTTTGTTTGACGCCTCTGCTTGCCCATTTGCCTACGGATAATAGGGTGTCAAAAAACTATGCTGAATTTTGTACTTTGTGGTCAAAGCATGCATGTCTTTGTTCTTGAATGACGTCCCATTATCCAAAATTATCTTGGATGGAATACCAAAATGACATATGATGTTATGTAAAATGAACTCCACAATGCGGGGTCCTATCGTAGAGGTAAGCGGAACCGCTTCCACCCACTTGGTGAAATACTCTGTGGCCGTTATGATAAACGTGTGATGGCCTGATGATGTAGGGGAGATCTTTCCGATTAGATCTAAGCCCCATTGTGAAAATGGCCAAGACGATTGGACCGGATGCAAGGCCTGGGAAGGTACGTGTGTCAAATTGGCATGGTGTTGACATTTCATGCACTTCCTCACATATGCGCAACAATCTCGCTCTAAAGATGGCCAATAATAGCCCATGCGGAGAATGCGCTTTGCGATGGCCATACCACTGAAGTGGCCACCGCACGTACCATCGTGCACTTGGGTGATTGCCCAAGTGGACTCCTACTGGTCCAAGCAACGAAGGAGGATTCCTTCATAGCTACGATGGTACAAAATGTCTCCTAACAAGACATGCTTTGCCACTTTCTGCTTGAATGCTCATTTCGCGGCATGCGTCAATCCAAGTGGGAGATTACCTAACTTGAGGTAGTCCCTTATGGGTGAATACCAATCCTGCTGATCAGAAGCCTCGATGGTATGAACAGCCAATCCCTCTTGAAGTTCATCCCTAGCAAAAGTTGAATGGGAAAGAACTTGCAAGAATAGCATTGTGTTGCTATTAAGGGGAGTAGGGGAGAACAAGGACCCCTAGTTGGCATGATTCAGACGATCGTGGATTCGAGAGAACCTATCCTGAGGTGGTTCAATCTGGATCATGTGGATTCCTGGCCTTAAGTCAGAGCTTGCATGCTCCATCATGGATTGCGATAGTGTTTTGACTTGAATGGTGGTCATATCACCAGAAATGTCTTGCGAGATTAGCGACCCCAAAGAGGCCATAGTGTCCACAAAATGATTCGATGATCGAGGGAGTGCCTCGATGTCGTACCATTCAAGCTTTGCCAAGAATTTGTCCACAAGGGCTTTGTAGGCCTGTAGAACTGGGCATTTGCATTGGAATACCCCTTTGACTTGGTTGACGATTAACAACGAATCACCAAAGATATTCAATCATTTAATGTTCATGGTGATTGTTGTCTAAAGACCTATGAGCAAGGCTTCGTACTCTGCATTGTTGTTGGTGCATGGGAAATTTAATTTAAATGACAGAGGCATTGGAGCACCTTGTGGTGTGAAGAATACTATTCCCGTGCCACCACCTTGCTCACATTTAGAACCATCAAAAAATAGGGTTATGTCGGCCTATGACTTAGGCTCATCAGAATCTGGTGATTCTGAGACATGGAAGACCCCATCATTGGGTAGTTCTATAATCAGAGGCTGATCATCTTTGAGAGGAGCCTATTCTAGTTGATCGATGATGACTTGACCTTTTATGGATTTCTGTCCAATAAACTCTATGTCAAATTCTGTCAACAACATGATCCATTTCACCGTGCGACTACTATGATAAGTATGACTCATCATGTATCGCAATGGATTCTCCTTAGACACAACATACGTCTTGTTGCTCAGCATGTAATGGCATAGCTTTTTGGTAGCAAACACCACTGCCAAGCAGAGTTTCTCAATGTATGCATAGTTAAGTTCATAACCGACCAGGGTGCGGCTAAGATAGTAAGTAGCCTATTCTTTGTGAAGTTCATTCTTCTGGGCTAACATGGCACCCAATGCCACCTCAGTAGCTGAGATGTATAAGTAGAATGACACTCCTGGTCTAGGTGGTGCCAATACTAGCGGTGAAGCCAAGTATTGTTTAATGTCATCGAAGGCTGACTGGCACTCGTCATCCCAGTGAAATGCTACCCCCTTATGCAATAATTTTTTCATGGGTCGACACTTGTCAGATAGCTGCGCTATGAAGCGCTTGATCAACGTGACCTTTCCCTGTAGACTTCTGAGCTGCTTGATGGTAGTTGGGGGAAGCATTTCAAGGATTGCCTTGACTTTGTTTGGGTCCACCTCGATGCCTCGCTTTGAGACTATGAAACCCAAGAGTTTTCCAGATGTGATGCCAAATACGCACTTCTTGGGATTCAGTCTGACTTTATGTTCCATGAGGCGATCGAGGATCTTGCTTAAGTCATCGAGATGATCTGGGTGCAAAAGAGATTTGGCCAACAAATCATCCATGTAATCTTCCAAAGTTTTATGCATGTAATCATGGAAGATGTATGTCATGGCACATTGGTAGGTGGCACCAACATTTTTAAGGCCAAAAGGCATGACCTTATAACAAAATTTCCCCCAAGGCATTGTGAACACCGTTTTTAGCTGGTCCTCGGGATTGATACAAATCTGATTGTATCCCGAGAAACCATCCATGAGGGAAAGCATTTCATGACCCACTGTAGCATCTACCAATGCGTCGATGCTCGGCAAGGGGAAATCATCCTTAGGACTCACTTTGTTTAGATCTCGAAAATCAGTGCATATGCGAATCCTCCCATCAAGCTTTTTGATGGGCACCATGTTGGACAGCCATGGTGGGTAGTCCATGCAGATGACAAACTGTGCATCCAACAACTTTTGTAATTCATCTTTGACCATTAAGGCCACTGTTGGGTGCATCTTGTGTAGTTTTTGCTTTACTGGCTTGACTGTCGGATCAAGCGTTAGATTATGCGTGACTAGCTACGGATCTAGCCCCGACATGTCTTTGTATGACCATGCAAAAACCTCCTTCTTCTCTTTGAGAAGGGCAATGTAGTCGGCTTGCTCTTCGGGGGATAAAATTACCCCCAGCTTGATGATCTGTGGATTCATTGGATCAGAGCCGATGTCTACGTCAGTCGTCTCCTCGATCGACATGTGGGATCCATCCTCCAACTGGTGTGGAGTTGGGATCAAATGGATATCATTTGCTGAGTTAAGATCATCGTTGGGAACCTCGGGCTCCTCTTCAGCATGGAAAATATCCTGAGTTAGCCCTGGGGTGAGATGAAGCATCTCACCGAAAGGCCAGTACTCTGATGGGGATGGAGGTGAATTGACGTGATCCCAGTCTATGGCATCTATATCTAGATACAATGACTATGCTGGATCGGTCGGGTTGTGGATGGGGGCGGTTAAGTCAATGGAGATCATGTTGATGAAATGATTTTGGTCTCCATTACCATGGGTGTGATGACTCGAACATTCTAGATGTTCTCTGTGCTCTGGGTCTGGCTCTAGAGGTATTGGCACGAATGGATCGGCCCTATGTGTGGATAGGAAGACAGGGTCTGCCCTCGACACTGATGTCACTATAGGGTCTCTGGGTGGAAGGTATGCTTCGTATGCCTAGAGTGGTGGATCCAACACTTGGTCCCACCACGCTGGGTCTACGTACCACTCATGCCCTGGCACTATGTTTAATTGTTTGAATATGTCGTTAATCTCCAAGGGGTATGGTCGTTGCATTTTCGCATGTGATTAAGATATGCCATCTTAGTCTCATCTTCATAATCACTATCGGAGATCCAAAGGCCTTCGTTGGCTCCAACAACTACTTATGGCATTAAAGGCTCATCTTGCTTGAGCAAATTGATGTGGCCCCATTGGGGTTGTTCCGCTCTCTACGGTGGGGCTTGATTACCTTGGAGTGGCACTTGCTCGATTGGAGCATCTAAAGGGAACATTGTCAAGAGGTTTTCTTGATAATCATCCATGGGGATCACCTGTGAGTGATCGCTATCTGATTCGAAGGGGTCCCATGGTGCTACCTCATACTCTGATTCATCCTCTGAGGACCCTTCTTGACATTGTCTAGACCCTCCTTGAAAATGAGCTCTCGAGCTTTCTCCTCTCTCGAGCGAAGGGAAGGGATTACGAGGGTCAACAAGGTTGATTGCCATTAATGGGAGATAATCCCTCAATGTATATGTCATGTTAGGGTTGGCATATGGATCTGATGCCAATCCCCCCTTGTTGCCTATCCCTAGGCCTTGCATGTTCTCCACCAAGATGTCCAAGGGCAGGGGGTGGTTGAACCCTACTCCTGACTTGTCATATGGCATTTGGTATCTCGGTTGGCAAAGAACCCGTACCCCTTGCTCATATCTGCCTAACCCATATCCATGCCAATTGCATTGGCCAAGGTATCTCAAGGCAAAGTCTGGGTTAGACAAGTAGTTGACATTTTCAGCAAAAGGCTCTTCATCTTCATCCTCTTGCGTGCATGGTGCAATGCCATGATCAAGGCCCCCATACACAAAGTTTGTCTGGTTTGGCGGGTAGCCTAGGGGAACAATAGTGCCGATGGGGAGGCGAGGTCTCCCCATGTCCTGCATGGACTCCAATGTGGGTGTTGCTACAATATTCCACACCAGATACTCCCCTAGGCCCGTATTGGCCATCTCAATGGTGATTGTTGGTGGTTGAGGGGGAGGGAATGGAAGTTCTCCCTGAGTCCACTCCATGTCGGGTGAACTAGGAGTCTCAACTTCCATTCGGCTAGGCGTCTCCTCAGTAGAGATAGTTGATACTGATGGCAGTGTCTCTTCCAGAGGTTGTGCCTCTTCCAGAGGTTTCTTCCCTTTGTCCTTCTATTTGGCCCCCATAGGTGGCATCGTTGGTGGAGGACCAGACGATGAAGATGGACCCGACTGGGGTTTTGAAGAACTTGCTAATGGGGATGCCTACGAAATCGGACCTTGTTTAGATGGATTCAATTGGAAATCCAAATGCATTGATGGAAGGGTCGATTGCGGCATCGGTTGCACCGCATTACAATACTTGAAGGGTTCTAAGTCCATCGGGACTACATGCACCTCCCCTTCAAATGTATACTTTAAGCACTCGGTGAGCTATCGAAGGGACACACTTCATGTCCCTGATCCATGGCCACCCCAACAAGATGTTGTAGGCCATCTCACCTTCCAAGATGTGGCACAATGTAGGTATAGTATTTTGTCCCACTTGGATGGGTAGGACTATTGTGCCAACTATCGAGCAAATTGCATCATTGAATGCTCGTAGAGTGTAGGTGGAAGCTGTGATGTGAGATGCGGGCAACTTCAGATGTTTTAGGGCCATGATTGTGATGATATTACTGGATGAGCCAGTGTCTATCAACACCCTCTTATATGGGATCTCGTTGACCCGCACGATAACATGCAGGGGTGGATCCGCCATGTCATCAGCCATTGATTTCACTTCGTCTTCTCAAAATGTGATGACTGGCTCAGTGCATCGTTTGACATGTCCCACGAAGTTGTTGAAAGAATTTGTTTCATGGGGCTGCAACTCGATGGCTTTCAATATCTCCATTAGAGCCTCCTGGTGGGGCATTGATTGTTGTATGAGCTCATATATGGAGAGCCTAGCCGAGGTGGTCCTCAAACTCTGAGTGAGTTTGGTCCGAAGTGTGGCCATTGGTCTAGGCGAAGGGGGTTGTGCAAGGTGTTGTTGTGGTTGTGTCATTGTTGGCACCTCACCTGTAGTTTCTACGGGGGCAACTACACTCGGATACCTCCTGTTCTGAGTCACTATACTGATCATCCCTACATACCCCTGCATGGGGCAGTTCTATGTGACCTCGTTAACTTGTAGGGTTTTTGCCTATGGAGCATGAGTAGGCAAGGGGTCTTTAAAGACCTCCATTTTTTGATTGCTTGGTGCCATGGGATTATCCACCGCTAGTGTCTTGTTATCAATTAAGTCTTGCACCAAGCCCTTAAACTTCCAGTAGGCATTTAGGTCATGTCCCTACCATATGTGGAACCTACAGTACAAGTCCTCCCTATACCCCTTAGGCTTGGGAGCGTTGGGGTCTATGGTTTGAATATTTGGTAGGTTGATCAAATTTGTCGCTAACAAGTGGTCAAACAGGGAGTCCTTGGACTCTGTGTAGGGTGTGTATTGTCACCTAGGGAAACGCTATTGATTCTGCTCTTGCCTCTAATTTTCTCTATCATAGTTGTTAGGAGGCATCGCCTGATAATTAGCCTTTTGGGGCTATGTTACTTGTGTAGGCTTAGGGACATTGATAGCAACTTGATTGACCATAGTGGGTTTCTGTTGCATGGTCCCTATTTTAGTGTTCTTAGTCCACTCTTTTTTCTTAGGTTTGGCTATCTCGCCATCCTGTATCTTGATCTCTTCAATGATCCTAGCTTGCACCAGAGCTTCTTCTAAGGTGGCATATTGCTGTAGCTGCAATAGCATAGAGATCGATCTCAAACAGCTCTTTGAGAACATTTGAGTGAGGTCGGACATAGGGGGAAGGTAGGGCAACTTTGAAAGCAAAGTCCTCCATCGATTCCCATAGGCCACCATGGTTTCTTCCTCATACTGCCTGAGGCTGGCTAAGTCACTTAGTGACACCTTCTTCTTGGTGTTGAAGGTGAAGCATTCGAGGAACGCATCCACTAACTGATCTAAGTTGTTAATGTTGTGCTTTGGTAATTGAGTAAACCAATCCGAGGTAGGGCCTACGAATGTGGTTATAAACATTCTTAATAACAAAGCATCATTGTCCTGAATGCCGAAGCATTGGCTCAAGAATCTTGTCACATGCTCTTGAGCATCCTCCTCACCTCTAAAGGTTGCCAACTGAGGCAGCTTAAAGTGTTTAGGGTAAGGGGGTGCTGGCACGGATGGATGCACAGGATGACTATGGAGTTGGCATAAAGTGGGCTTTTGGGGCCCAAAATTTTTGGTCTCCATAGACTCCAAATGCTCTAGTAGTGCTTTATATGCATCTGAAGATTTAATCTCTTCCTCTTTAGTTTGCTCCCATTGTGGGTTGTGGGAGACTTGAGGCCTATAGAGGGGAGGCCGGATAGCAACCCCTCTGCCTTGGTAGGGCATTTCGGCCCGCTCTTCTTCTTGCTCATACTCATCGTAAGATTCTTGAGGAGTCTCTGGATGAGACCTATGACCCTGGTTGGGTCCCTACGGAGGGTACCCATCGTTGTTCCGGGGAGTGGCATCCCACTTAGGTCTAGGAGGTCTCGAAGGTAGCACTTGGTAAGGTCACGGAGACCTATCTCACACCAAGGGATTACGCCTCTCATATGGTTTTGCTCTTTGGGTGTGAGGGGTTGGAACCATCTTAGGCATCGGGTTATGGAGCAGCTCATATGTTTGGAGCCGAATGTGCTCTTTGCTAAGGTGATATAGATGCTCTAGCTGCTGCAAATGAAACAAAAAAGGAAAAATATCCAAGTACGATGAAAAAATGGAACTAAACTTAACGCTAAATCCTACAAATTAAAAATGCATGAAATGGGGAAAGCATGAACGAATTGAAATGCAAACAAAAATCCAATGCAGAAAACAACCCTTTCTTTTATTGATACATTTCAAGATTTGGTTACAATTCGCCTCCTAGCTTTTTAGGGGTGAGGAGCATTAAATTTATTTCTTTGTTACATCCATGGATGCCATTCTTCTTCTGCATGCCCACATGTAATATGGGTGGACCAAAACATCACCACCACTTTTGTGTATGAATTTTGACTCCCTGCCGCTCCTCTAACATCTCGATCCTGCATTCATAGAAACAAGAAATAGTTAGTAGCACCTACAGAAACGGTCAGTAGTCACTTACTAGTCTCGCTTCGGCTCCATCGCTTGATCCAGTCCATGAAATCATGGTGGTAGGAAAATTTTGCAGTGCTTCACTTCACAGAATTGACCTCCTCCTCCTCAGAGCTCCAAATCGCCAGAAAAAACAAGTGCAAATGAGCCCAAAACCTTGTTTTGGCCTTTAAATAGGCTTTTTGAGACTGTAATAATTCCTCCCTAGGATGAGCACTCTAGTTAGAGATTGTACCACCCTAGAATGAATTATCAAAAGGAATTCATCCCACCCGGGGATGAATACAGAGCAAACATTTCAAAAATAGCAAAAAATGCACAAAAATGCACCAAAAATAACAATAAAACTGTCCAATGAGAGTGCTTTTGCACATGACATATCGGGAATGCAAAATAGATGTCGGGGTCACAAATCCTCACTATCCTACTCCCTAATAAGGCTACCATAGCTGGACCACTCCACGGGAGCACAAATTTTCAAGAATTTCATCCCCAAACGACATCACCAAACGGGTCCACACCCAACCAAAATAACAATAACATTGCCGAACGAAGGCGCCTTTGTGCCTGACATTCTTGGCATCTAAAATAGATGTTGGGGTTACAAATTGTCATCATCCTACTCCCTAAGACAGCCACCATGGCCGAAAATCTCCACAGGAAGACGGATTTTTGCCAATTTTAGCCCCGAAAAGCATCACCAAAAGGGTTAACACCCACCAAAAATAGGTCTAAATGTCAAAAAACTGCACACACATTTAATGCTAAAATATCTAAAGGCACCCTTACACAAGTCATCTTGGGTCAAGTGACTCATCGCTTTTCTCATGTTGGTCATTCCCTCATCGATTCGTCGCTTGAGGGGGTAGTCACACTTAGTCACCAATCAACAAATACAGACCCAATCATGGAAACAACATGGATTCAAAGAATCATTGGCAAAGACAATAACACCCCTACTTGGGGCAGCAAACAAGCAATAATCACAACGTGATAACTTGGCATTCGTGAATCATGAACTCAAGGTTCCCATAGACAAAAGGTTGCACCCTTTGCCTATTCATGACTGATCAATGTCCAAGATCAAGTAACACCTCACCGAAAAATGTTAACACTTGAATTGAGTTCCTTCGCTCGTCAAAAGCAAGGATTCAAGAATGCATGTCCTTACCATACTTAGGGCATCCAAAGTTGGTTAGGCTACTGAGAAAACCTAATCATTAGTGCTTTGGTTATCTATTTTTGCTTGATGTTGCCCCTTGCACAATGTATCCCAAAAAGGGGCATATGTAGACACCAAAACAACAACAATATGATTATGTGACTACAAACACTGATCGCATTGACACACACAACCACAAGGGCAGCCCCCAGAGGTCAAATAGTGGTCCTAACCACTCTCACAATAGTTTTGGAAGGTCAGGAGTCAATTTGGCACCTTTAGGCACTTTGCTCAATACTCATTTCACCCAAGGACAATTTCAAATTGGGATTCACCCCACCCAGGGACGAATATCAGTATTCACTCCAGGGTGGGGTGAATTGCAGGTTTGATGGGCAAAGAGTCAAATCTTGACAAATGGTAGCTTAGATCCACAACTTAACGCTTACTTCATCGCATGGGAGTGTGGGTGAGCGTTTTTGAGCATTAGAGGCAGTTGCAAGGGCAGTCATTAAGACCCTAATCAAGGAGGAATCTCCCTCCCACTGAGAAGGCATGATTGCCAAGTGGTGCCTATGCATGCCCAATTCAAGAGGCCTCCAGGTCTATAAATTGGTGAGTTTCCTCACCCCAATAGATACAAATAAGAAGCATTTTGAGCAACGAAGTGCTACCGTTTTAATTCCCCATATGCCCCTAGTTGATTTGTGCCTTTCACATCCATGATATCTTTTAGAGAAGAGGTCATTGGGTGACTATTGGAAGGATGAATATTGAGCCCAAAACCTAAAATTTGACCATAGTATACCACCCAATTTTTTGACAACACTTTACAAGAGATTTTGGACTCATCCCAAGTGGATTGGTGCCAAAATCAGGCCCCAAACGGTGGGTGGTCGGCCCGGGCGCCCTCGCACTATTGCAGGTCTAATCGTCCCTTTTAGGAATGATTAGGAATTTGTGGCTGATTTTTATTTCTATCATTTTCATTTTTGTATTTGATCTTTATGCTGCTTAGATAGTTTGCAATTTTGATTTCATATCGTTTTGATCAATTTTTGTCATGTTTTATCATTTTTCTGCCTTTACTAACTTGTAGAGGGCATCATCGAAATTTGGGTGTTAGAGGCCAAATTGGGGAAATATGACCATCTGGGTTGTCCTAAAATACCCCCAATTAGCTAACCCTCACTTTTGCAGAAGATTTGGAGCTGTCCAGATGTGACATTTTGAGCAGTGCTATCTGGCATTTTATTGCAGGTATATTCATCCTGCCCCGAAATGAATTCAAATATGTGAGGGATTTCTCGAATGTTCCATTTGTAGTGTTTTCTTTGTGAGGTCTTGATGGCCCTATCAAATTTTCAGATAATTAGGATATATTATGGTTATCATTTTATTTATTATTTGCATGCACTAATCGTAGGCTTGGGGATTGCATGTTTCATTTTGTCCACAGGCGCTACTGACTATTTCTTATTTCTTTGAACACAAGATTAGGATGCTAGAGGAGCAGCAGGGAGTCAACATTCATACACACAAGTGGTGGCAATGTTTTGGTCCACCCATTTTACATGTGGGCATGCGGAAGAAGGAATGGCATTCGTGGATGTAACAAAGAAATAAATTTAATGCTCCTCGCCCCTAAAAAGGGAGGAGGTGAATTGTAACCAAATTACGAAATGTATCAATAAAAGAAAGTGCTATTTTCTGCATTGGATTTTCGTTTGCGTTTCAACTCGTTCATGCTTTCCCCATTTCATGCATTTTCAATTCATAGGATTTAGCATTAAGTTTAGTTCCGTTTTTGCATCGTACTTGGAGCTTTTCATTTTTTTTTTTCGTATCCTCGTGCTTCTATTGGATCGATTATCTAAATCCAAGTACCAATCGACTGTGATGTTCTAATTCATGGAGAATAATCCAATAAAGGCACCATAGTTTGGAGAGTTGCCAACTTTACAAAAGCCTCTGATAGAATTTAAAAGTCTATACATGTTTTCTATGTTGGCTTGGGTGTCCGATCTTCCTAACGATTCCATGGTGTATAAATGGCAAGTGACATTGCTACAATGTATTTCATAGTTGGAATTTTATGCCCCAACAACAATGCAAGCAAGCACAAAACTGATTTTATTTGACTGGGTCGATTACATGGCTCGAGCAATGCATACCCAATTGGAGAAGATATAGAGTGAAGGATCAATTTCATTTAGGCACACTTCATTTTTGGCTTGGTATTTTTTCTTCCGCATGCACTAGCATTTTTATTTCATAGCAGTCAAGCACATTGATGAGGTAGACAGGAAGCTGCCAGTTTCTTTGTGGACTCCAAGCTTTTCTTTGAAAGATTCATTTTATAATTTCAATCACATGTTTTTTGTGTTGATCCTCAAACTTATTTTTGGCACATGTAAGAGATTTCCAAAGGCGATGAGGCAAGAAATCATTATGAAGGAGAAAGGAGATATTTTCTTGTTGATGCAAGGTATCGTCATACAAATTTTTGGCTTCACTTGCAAGTTGTTTCTCCTTTCATTTTTTACTACAAAGCACCTTTTTGCAATGGAATTTGTCCACCATACCGACTTCATAAATGATGTATATGGGGTAGGACAGGGAAAAAACACTACATACACCATGCCATTTCACTTCAATTATATTGAAGTAGACAAAGTTGGAAAAAACAAATTTATTAATGGATCTCTCTATGATATGGGTATTGTGGAGTTACCTCAATGATGGAAGTATGACCCTTTGGCTTGGTTCACGGTATTGATTAAAGATAAAAGTTTTCATTGCTATCCCAAGGCAAATATTAAGCAATAGATAAATAATCCAAAGGGGCATGATCTTGAATGGCACATTGAGAAAATGATGACCTTCCCACCATGACACAATTTTTATGATATGGAGGCTGAATATAACCCTACAGTTCACAATCATCATATTCCTCCTCCAGGCTTGTTTGGAAAAATGAAGGAACAATTTCCAAAATGGTCCAAAGAGAAAATTACTAACAGGTGGGTTTTGAGGGCCCACCGAGGAAAAAATGGATCAACTTATGACCTGGCAATGGATGATGCATTTTTGGATGTATAACATGAATGCCAGGATAGTATTAGCCAATATCTTTAACTAAAATCATATCTTAGAGCTTTCAAATATATAATAGTGAAGAGATCATGGCTAGACATGATCAATGAGTGGTTGAGGAAGAACCACTTATGAAACAAGAGAAATAGTTGTCACCAAAAGTACAACCCCAACCTAAGAAGAGGAGAAAGTGTGAGGTACTTTTTTCAAAAATCTCCAAGAAGCCACACATTTTCTTCGTTAGGTGTGAACCCTCATCCTAGAACCAAAGCCACATAGGCTGATGTTTTAGAAAATCCTCCTTTGGTTCAGGTAGGACAGCTTGGCCAACACATGGAAGTTATAGATCTATAGCAAGAGACAAAGGAGGAACAAGACAAGGGTGAACTAGTGTCACATCCACCCTCATCATTGGTACAAAAAGTGTCGAATACCAAAGGTATATTTTCTCTAAAATATTCCATTTCTCTTCAGCATTTAGTGATTGTTGCACCCCATTCCATAATTTTTGCTTCCATCTCACCTCCATTTCACTTCCCATTTTTTAGTTCCTAGTCATCGATGATCCCTCTTCTTCTATTCCCATTTCTTCTATTTCCCTTTCTTTCAGTTATCTTACATCTAGGCCCAATCCATTTTCACTCCCTTCATCCTCCATTATAGAAATTTCTACCATGGCTATAAGTACACAAGATCCTCCTCGAGTAACTATAACTATAGCCGAACCCCTCACTTTCATTCCCTCAACCACTTTTTTCCACCAACTGTTCCCATTTCTACTTGCATTCCCAAGCCAAATCCTCAATAGACTCATTTTCCCTCTACTTATTTTATTGATTTACAGGTGCTTCTAGAGCCAGAGATGGAGATTGTGCCAGAAAATCCTATCACAAAAAATGAGTCGAGCCTACCAAAGTTCATCGTAGTGGCTAAAAAATTGTAAGAGAAAATAAGCTCAAGCTCTAGCATAGATGTTGAAGGTCACTTTTGACCCTAAAGTTATGGAGTCTTATACTATAAAAATAATCCCACATGTACAGAAGCCTTAAGGAGAAATTACCCCAAGTGATTACACTTATGAAGTCATTGTAGAGGACCTGATGAATATTAATACTATGGAGAATATGGGGAATATACAGGTGGATATGAACTCTCTTTACCTATATGGTGAGCATTACAAGAAAATATTTTTTGAGGCTGAGGTGAAGATTGTTGAGTTAAATGAAGCTCTGGCTGATAATAGAGAACAACTAGAGACATCAAGATCAGAGGAAGAGCGTTGGTAGAGAAAAGCAAAAGAGTTGAATAATGCAACAAATGGATACTAGACAACTTGGGCATGAGTAGAGAATAAAGTGCAAGCATTGAATTCCCAGCTTGAATCTTTATGGAAATAGTTGGCCGAAAAAGCCACATAGTTAGTGGGCTTCTCCAAGGAGAAAATCAAAGAAGCTCACCACCATTTAACTAAACATTGTGTGACATTGGAAAAAGATGTGCTCAAGGTTTTTTTGTACACTGATGAGGTACAAATAATAATTTTCATTAGTGATCAGTCCTAGGAGTATGCTAAGGAGCAGTTGGAACCCAAGTTGGACATGGCACTGAAGATTTAGATGTTAGCTCAATCTAACTTCCAAGTTAACACATTGAGTGGGATGGATTGATCTTGGGTCAGTGCTAGGATTATATTGCGCAACTTCTTCTCCAGGTTGGATCTGGCTTGAGAGTTCTGAAAACTAGCTACTATATTTGAGCATAAGCGTTACATTTTACTAGATTATTTTGAGGCTCTAGCTGATTCTAGGTTCCTAAGCTTCACTGACGATCAAGGGGAGATTTTTTCAAAGAAATAATTGGACGTGGCCTAGTGAGATTTTTCCAAAGATACTTCAAATATCGATAGCTAGAAGGATCTAATAATTGAGGAACAAGTATTACCATGCATGGAGAGGCTCACCCACATCGAATCATCCCTATTGGAGCTTAGTTAGAGAGCTAATAGAATCAACCTAGACCACATTGAGATGTTATTTGTTATTAATTCATCCAGTATCCTTTTAAGCTTTATGTAGAGTCTTAGGCCCATGTGGTTATAGTATATGAGGTTACTAGTGTAAGTCCTACCAAGCAAAAAGTTTGAGCATGGGCAGAAGCAAAGCAAAAATGGGTTGTAGAAGAGCAGGAGAAACAAGAACAAGAGGAAAGAAAGAAAAATGAGGTTGGTGAATCAAATGTACCACTTGATGCAGCCAATTATGGTGACAACTGAGCCTAATGGATGAAGTCCTGGGGTCGATTGCATCCAAACAAACTAAATACCTTGAGAGCCACCAAAAGTGTTGGTAGTTTTGCTACACTAAAATTTTGATTGTAAAATTCAAAGAATATAAGATGAATGATGCAATTGTTTTTATTTTACTATTTTAATATATATTTTTTTTGTTTCCTTCCTTTGAGTGATTTCATTAAATAACAAGGTTGATTTCATCCCTAAAAATACACAAAACATTTTTGCCAGTAAAAATTAATGCAAATTGTAGGTAAAATATAAATGAGAAAATAAATGGCAAAGAACATCTTAGAATTGAAGGAGCGAATAAAAAGGTCTAAAGCTTTGGCAATTCTTATTCAAAGGAAAAGTGCCTATGAAGATAAAGGGGAAGACATTTTCGTCCCAGGGAAGAAAAAAAAATCATTTTTACTCCTCTTTTGGGTGAAATACCATGTTAAGAAAATTCTGCCCAAGTGGAAGTGAAAGTAATAATAAATGCTTAGTTCATAGTGAAGGATGAATTCTATCGGTAAAAAACAAAAAAGGGATAAGTTAAGCACTTTTGCCTAAAAATTACACATTTTAAGTGATTTTGTCCTTTGTTTGGAAAAAATTACTTTTTGAATTAATTTTAGGGTGAAAATGATGAATGGGGAACTGGTCAAAGTCAAAGTCACCCCTCAAGGGGGTGAAAATCATTTTTGCCCTTCTTCAGGGAAAATTTCTAAAAGAAGATATTTTAGGGCGAAAATAAATAAAAACATGTGTCAGTGAAGTCAAATTCAAAATCACCTCCAGTAAGAGGTAAAAATCACTTTCTCCCTTATTCAGGGTGAAATCCAAGTTGACAATGTTTTTTGGAGCACAAATGAAGAAGTGACATCATGAAGGTTGTGCTAGTCAAAGTCAAATAAAATTTAAAGAAGACGCATGCCGATGTAATTTTACTCCATTTTGAGCAGAAACATTGATTTCAACTAGTTTGGAGTGAAATTACCGAAACAACATAATTATATACTGTTCAAATTCAAAGTCACCCCAGGTAGAGGGTAAAAATCATTTTTTTCCCTCTTGAGGGTAAAATCAATTATTTCACCTAGTTTCTTGTAGAAGTCATTTCTATTTTAATTTTCAGGAAAAATTAATCAGGTAAAGAGCAAAAGCATGTTGATGGGTGAAAACACCAGGTTGCCTGAGTGAAATCAATTTTTACCCTTTCTTTCGACAAAGTTCTCCTTTGAAGGTTTTAGTGTTGTTAATATCTTTTGGGAAAGAACGAAAACTACTAGAATTTAATTCTTGAAGAAATGAAATTAATATTTCCATAATTTCTGCTGAAGAGATACCAATATTAAATGCTACATCATATATTTTGGTGTAATATTATTTATTTTTGAGGTACCCTTCACTGATTTTGTTCCTTTTTGAAACAAAGTTAATTTTCATTGGGTCTCCACTGGTGAGGGTAATATTTCAAGGTATAAAGTGATGGAATGGTGTCTAGAATTTAATATCCAAGCTCCTACTTATCACATGATATTGCTGAGTTTCGATGCAACGATGCCTTGAATTTTTTTCCTACCATCCATTTTTGTTGATCTCTTAGGTACACTCCAAAAAAATTATATTGCTGCTTCCTAAAGAATATTCTAATTCGATCACTACTATTACTGAGAAGAAAATTGCTTTGGATGGTCTTGAACTAGATGATATATATTTTTTAATTTACATTTAATTTCAGAGGTGAAATCCTCTATAAATACTAAGCATTTTGATGTAATGAAGGAGGATGAACACTCTACAAAAAATACTTTAAGTTTTCTGCATCAATCGAAGGATTCATGGCTTATGGTTCCTAGAGTAGTGTTGTATGCAATTGTTTTCTATCTTTCATTTTTTTTATCTTTATTAGGTAAATTTAAATTCAGCATTTTTAAATTTAATTCTTGGTAGAAAACTGAATGTTGAAATGGACATTGGAAATTATCCCTATAATATATGAATGGTTTCTATGATTTCCTTCCCATTACATGCTAATTGAAACTTGATTTGGTTTTTAGTTGTTAGTTTATACCCATACAACATTTTTTGGCTCATAGCCATATTTCCTATTTCTTTCTATCATTTCCCATATCTTTCTTGCTACCCTAAGATTTAAAATAAATTTGATTATTAAGGGAACCATCCCTCTCTAAAGATTGACCTCAAGGACATCTCTCCTTTGACCTTTCAATGTTGGTCAGGTCTAGGACACATAAGCATTTTATACTTAGGCAGATTCATGACAAACAAGGTGTAAACACCAAGTGTACTCGATAACTACAAGTGGTCATTGTGTTTGAAGCATGAACTAGACCAAATCCAATTCCAAATACATACTTTTGATAGTAGTAAAATGATGAATATAATTAGAGAAGCCCTGGAATCATTCAAAAAGTTAAAATGTAGGAAAATAAAATATGAATGCTTCCTTCTAAATCCATGGTATGGTGAAGAATACAATCCAATAAGGAGAACTTTCAAAGAACTAAGAAAAGAAAAAACAAGTAGCAAGATATATAAACAACTACCCAAAATAATAAATAAAGAACACTTAAAAGCTAAAAATATTTGATGTATCTTGCAAAGTATATCCCAAGTCAATTTTGGAAAGAGCTATAACAAAGTAAAAGGTACACAAAAATTTATATCACAATTAAACAATGGTTACACTATGCTAAGCAATTATATAAAATAAACCAAGAAAAATATACGCGTCCTATAATTGACACAACCAAGGAACTTTTTCTTTGAAAGATGTGAAGGGAAGCATTAAGAAAATAACAATAATTAAAGCTCACGATATCAATGGTTTACAAGTTAAACATTTCATGTGTGGGGTTGATATCTTAGCACCACACATCTAAAATATTTTTAACTACATCATTAAAGGAGGCTTTCCATTGTAATGGATAACCAAAGTAATCATACCATTAAAAAAAAATAGATATATTGATAGTATTTCAAATTATTGTACCATCAAAATTTATCCTCTTTTTACAATTTTTTTGATAGCATAGCAGAAATTAAAATCATTCAATGGGTGCAAAATCAAGGAAAGAGGTCAATATGACAAGCATGGTTTATACCAAAGCACTCAACAATAGATCACTACATTACGCTAGGGAACCTAATAGAGAGGATATGGAATGAAAGTGGATAAGTTTATTACAGTTTTATGGACTTTAAAAAGGCTTTTGACAGTATCTAGAGGTAAATTACGAAAAAAAATTGAAGATATTTATGTATGAACTAACTATAAAGCAATTGTACACATACATAATGAGTAAGTGGTAAAAAAATTAGAACTCTATATGTAATATTACCAAGTTTAGGTGGTGATATTAGGGTGAAATAGGATTATCCATTATCACCTACAATATTTGGGCTTTACATTAACAAATCAGTAAAATAGATAAAAATGATAGGAGGAGAGGGAATACAATTGGCTAATTATGTAGTGAAACTTTTTATCTATATTGATGATCTCATCTTCATTGAAAATACACCTAAAAGTTTAAAAGAACATGTAAAAGCTTTAGAGAATTTTTATAAATAAATTGAAATGTAGGTGAACACTAGCAACAATAAAATTATGGTCTTCTCTACTCAAAGAGAGCAAAAAAAACCATATATATTATATGAAAGAAAACCTTTAGATATAGTAATAGAATATAAATACCTTGGATTATATTTTCAAAGTAAAATCAATTAGGAAATATGTAATATTAAAAGAATACAAAAAATATGGAGGCCACTCTACTCATTACTAAGTAGGGCCAAAAAATAGAGTTATGGCATTGGAAAACCACTAGGGTCCTTTTTGTTTTATTATTTATTCTAGTCATAGTTTAGAAACTTGGAACTCACGATAAACTTGTTATCTTAATTTTGGAGATCTTATAAAAAAGTTAGGAAAAGGCAAAAAATATATGAAGAAAAATTTTCAATAAAGAGGTAAAACATTTTAAGCAATAATTGAAGAGACAAAAAAGTTGATTTTATATTATATATTCATTATAAAGAGTATAATTATAGTTTTATGAATCAACAAATCATTCCAAATGCAACATAAATATGAAATATTTGAAAATGGAAAACGGTTTTTAAATTGCTTTTTTTTTTCTTTTCTTACCCTTGAAATGGTGGGAAAATTGAAGGTTATTCAAGTGCATTATCATCATGGTATATCTTTTTCTATCCTATTAAATGTTATTCTTTCTCCTCAAGTGCCTCAATATCCTCTCTATTGTAAACATAGGATGAACAAAACTCTCAAAAGTCCAATCACATAGTGGATCTAGCTCATCCAATTTAATTGCCTCATCAAATTCACTAGCCTCCACTAGTCTTGTGCAAAGCTTAATATTGTATTGCACCATCAATCTAAATTCTACGTGTGCTAATTTCCAATCTTTGATGTGATCTAAAAAGGTATTTTAGCATTATTGTTTTGAGTATTTTGATCTATTATAAGATTTTTTTTTTTAAATAAAGGGGTAAAAATTTATTGATAAAAAGTCTGGATTACAAAGTACAACTTGAGCCCCCACCCAGGACTCAAATAAGCAACAAGACAAACTAAATCACCAGACAAGGTCAACTCCCAAAGAAAACCAAAAAAAACAAACCACATTAAGTCTGAACATCCTTATGGATCAACTCCCGTAGGTGTTGAGAATCCCCAGACGGGAGACTCTCCCAGTTATCAATACTCTGAGTATCCAATAGCTCAGAAGCCCTTTTGGCCAGGTAATCAGCAACCCCATTCCATTCCCTTGGAATGTGCACAAAGGATATAAATTCGAACTCTTCACTCATTCTGAGAATCTGAATGGTCACAGAGGCCAACCGCCAATTAACATCCTCCACTCTTTTGTTGTTTAAAATATTAACCAAAATTTGAGAGTCGGACTCGCAAATAATCCTCGTGCCAGCCAAGAGAAAACCCCTTTGCAAGGCCTCAAGTATCGCCGGAGCTTCCATAAGATTGTTGGAGTGAACACCTTTATAAATGGAAAAGAAAAACCGACCACGCCAACAGTAATCTCTCCCAACACCACCAATTCCAAAGCATGTCCAGGATTGCCCCTGGACGACCCATCAGTATTAATTTTTAAAACTCCTCTAGGGGGCCGTCTCCATCTACCCTCTCTCCTAACCTTCTTGCTAAGCTGAGGAATCCTACTAGGGCTAGAAGAATTCACACCAACCCCAAACAAACCAAGGGCCTTTCGTACCTTCTCCTCCCTAGAGTCCAAATGAGGGTCCACATCACATTTACTATGGATAGTTTCTTGAACCATACACAGGATCCTTTGCCAGATCTGTTGAACAGCCAAATGACTTCCCTCAAAAATGCGCCGGTTTTGTTCGAGCCAAATCTGCCAGATGATGCAAGAAGGGCCCAAATTCCAAGCCACTTGGAGGAAGGGGGCCTTGGCTGGAGGTCTGCCCAGACTACTCCAAAACTCCACCAGGGAGAGCACATGAAAACAAGGATGGTTCCAGGCACTCCACCAATAGTGCCAAATGTCTCTGGCAAGGGAGCATTGGAAAAATAAATGAGAAGAGTCATCCTCATTCTTACCACAAAGGACACATAAAGAGGGACCCTGAAATCCCCTCTTCCTCAAGTTATCCCAAGTGAGGCATTTATTACGAGCTACCAGCCAGAGAAAAAAGTTACATTTCGGCCAAGCAAATCTATTCCACACCTTTTTCCACCATGTGACAGGGAGACTCCCAAACTTTTGCTTATCAAGAACTTGATAACCATAGGCTACAGAGTAGGTTCCCTTGGGATTAGGGTTCCAAGCCATAATGTCTTTATCCCTCAATGAAGAACAGTACCTCCCTGCAAGAATAAGAGCAAGCACCTCTCTATCCTCGGCCAATCCCCCTTGGGGCCATTCCTGTGGATCTTTCCATCTGATACATCTCCATATTTCCAAAATACTAGATTTTTTTAAAGTCCTCCACATGAGACCAACCCGCTTCCAAGAAACAAATGCTTAGGGAATGTAACCCGGGATATTGAGTCAAGATAGGAGGGTGGCCATCCCAAGAATCCTCCCAAAAAAGAACATCCGATCCCCGATTGCAAATCCGTAACAAACCCTCGCTTAATTAAATTAGCTCCTCTTTTCGGAGTGTCCCGTATAATAGAACCTTTCCCAACCAAACTGGCTCTAGGGATATCTGCCTCGAAAATACCTCTCAAGTATTTATAAGATAATATTTTAGCCCAAATCTGATCTTGAGAGGTACACCATCTCCAATAAAGTTTCGCAGCCAAAGCCTGCCCAGAAAGAGTTGTCTGTCGCAACCCAAGGCCTCCCTCTTGAACTGGCCTACAAATGGAATCCCATCTAACCAAACTCCATTTAGATTGATCAAGTTTTCCAGACCACAAAAACTGTCTTGACAAAGCATCCATGTCCTTGATGAAACGAGAAGGAGTTGTTTGCACAAAACATCTGTAAATGGGTAAAGCTTGAATAACATATTTTAAAAGCAATACTCTACCTACAGAGGATAGCCATCTGACAGTCCAGTGATTTACCTTCCTTCTAAACTTATCAAGTATAGACTGCCAAGAAGATCTAGGCAGAGGATGAGATGAAATCGAGATCCCAAGATAAATGAAGGGGGGAGTCCCGACCTGGAATCTTAGAATGCGAGCAATCCTGGCTTGAATAAGAGGGGGGGTATTGAAGAAGAAAATAAAGGACTTGTCCTCATTAATCACCTGTCCGAAAGCACCAAGATATATGTCAAGAGACTGTCTAATGTTTCCAGCTTCCTTGATAGTGGCAACTCCCAACAAAGCAATATCATCAACAAATTGAAGGTGGGAAAGAGGTGGCAAACTGTTATCCCACTTCCACCCCTGAATGAGACCATGCCTGACCTGAGACTTGAGTAATCTGCCCAACCCTTCTCCCATAATGATAAACAAATAAGGAGATAGAGGATCTCCTTGCCTCAATCCCCTTGAGGCCTCAAATAGCTCCGATGTCTCGTTATTAACAAGAACAGAGAATGAGGAAGAAGAAATACAGCTCATCACCCATCTAATCCATTCCTCCTCAAAGCCAAAAGCAAGCAAGAACTTTTTGAAGAAAGGACCATCTAACTCTGTCATAGGCTTTTGCCATGTCCAACTTAATGAACATAGTTTTCTCCTTAGAAGTTTCCATTGAGTGAATAGCTTCTGTAGCAATAACAACCCCATCCATGATTTGTCGACCAGCAACAAACCCACCTTGCTCCTCAGAGATGATTTTGCTCAACCATATCTTCAGCCTCTCAACAATAATTTTTGTGATGATCTTATATACAACATTACAGAGAGCAATAGGCCTGAACATATCCAGGGAATTCGCTCCCTCTTTCTTGGGAATAAGCACCACAAAGGTAGCATTTAGGGCCCTTAGCATCTGTTTGTTCTTTTGGGACTCACGGACCACTTCCAAAAGGTCAAATTTGATTAACTCCCAAAACTCTTGATAAAACTCAATCGAGAATCCATCCGGACCCGGGGCTTTCCCATTTTTCATCTTGAATACAACACTTTTCAGCTCCTCAAGGGAAATTGGACCCATCAAGTGCTCATTCATCTCTCTAGAAACAATCGAGGGAATACAGTTTAGAATAAGTTTTTCTTCCTCATCATCTGAGAGGGCATCCTCCTTGAAGAGAGAGGAAAAATACCTCTTAGTCTCTTCTGAAATATCCCTAAAAGAAGAAAGCAGGGCACCCCGAGAATTAACAAGAGAGGTAATCAAGTTACCATTACGACGAGCCTTAACAGAGTTATAAAAGAAGGTTGTGTTCCTATCCCCTTCCTGAAGCCAATCTACTCGAGCTTTTTGTTTCCAAAAAATTTCTTCCCTCAGTTCCCATTCAACAAGGTCTTTTACAGCCTCAGATTCCTCAACAAGAAGCTCCTCTGTGAGTCCCTGATCTCTAATCTTCCTTGAGGCTTCTTCCACCCTCCTAAGAGCTGCCAGCTTAGCCAAGGAAAGGTTCCCAAAATTTAGTCTATTCCATCTCTTCAATTTATGCTTAACAAATTGAAGCCGCTTCATAAAGGAGTACATAGCGATGCCATGAGGAGGTTTGCCATTAGTCCACCAGCCTCGCATGAAATCATGAAGCTTAGGATCTCGCAGCCACATAAGTTGAAACTTAAATGAGGGATTCTTTTTTAGCCCTAACTCCAGAGCAGAGAGTTTGATAGGCCAATGATCAGATCCTCTACCCTCCAGAATCACAGAACTAGCGCTTCTATTATTGCCAATCCAAAAACTAGAGATCAAAAACCTATCCAATCTCTCTGAAATGGAATATTCCCCACATCTTCTATTATGCCAGGTAAATATCCCATTATCCGGCTTGATGTCAACCAAGTTCAAGGCCCGGATATGAGCATTGAAGACAGAAGAAAAAGGCTCAAGACGATCAATCCCACCACGTTTTTCCTCCAGACAAGTGATAGAATTGAAGTCTCCAACCAAAATCCATGGGTACAGGGGAGCCAAACTTCTCACAAAGCCAATGTGCTCCCATAAATTCACTTTACCATTGTAATCAATAGGAGCATACACGTTTGTAAGTAGGATGGTCTCACCAGATTCATTATCATGCCCGATCATCGAAATAGACCACCTACTGGAAATCCAGGTAAGAGGAGAGATCTTAACTGGATCCCATAAACAAGCAAGGCCACCAAGCATATCCACATGCACCAATACACTCGACATTGCCCCTTTCTCCACAACTTGGGAGCAATATTGAACAAACTATCAATAGCTAATTTAGTCTCCTGAATAAAAACCACATCCGGAGAATGAACACGAATCAAATCACGAACAACTTTTTGTCTGGGGATGCTGTTCAACCCCCTTACATTCCATGAAAGTATAATCATTTTTGGGGGTTATAAAAATGGGAGTCCAATGTTCTCACCAAACCTGACTCTACCAAAGTCTCCCCCATTAACTTAATTTTATCCTGGTCTTTCTTCCGACCCACCTTCATATTCTTATCTGAAGCATTTTTTTTAATTATTTTATGCTGCAATCCCAGCACCGTAGGAGTTTTACAGTCCATGGATGACTGCATCAGTGCCTGGGTAGGAGAGGGCATATCTAAATCTATGCCATTTTCTAAGATAACTTCACTTCCAGGGCTAGGGCCAACCATATCACCTATACTCGAAACCAAAGCCCTCTGTTCTTCATTTAAACCCCCTATATCTGGTTCCCTTGGTTCCACCTCATGAAGAGACAACTGATTTGGTCCTGTTATATCTATAACAGGTAGCGATGTTTCAGGTATCTCCACGCACTGATCAAGATTCTCTAGAATTTCAAAACGGTTGAGCTGAGCATCTGGCATGTTATCCTTAATGTCTCTTTTTGCCTTTCTTCCTTTGTTTCGAGGTTTTACCGTAACAAAGCCTTCCTTATCCTGATCCCCCTCCTTTATCGGGGCTTTTCCTTTATCCATATTTTGTACAGCTTGAGAGGGCCCAGGATTTGAAGCCACAGGTAAGACAAACTTAGGGCATTTTCTTTGTAAGTGGCCATATTCATGGCAAATCCGGCAACGAAATGGAAGAGCTTCATAGTCAAGTTTTTGAACCCATTTGGTTGATCCGAATTGTATTTCAATAGAATCTAGAATAGGATTGTTTAAATCAATTTCAACACAGATACGGGCAACAGAGATTACCTTTTTATCCAACGTCTGTCGTGACGGCCCAACCGGCTTCCCAAGTAGAAGGGCAATCATATGCAAGATGTCATTTCTCCAAAATTCCAATGGGAGCCATGAAAGCCGAACCCACACCGAAACCCGTGATGGCCGCTCCTCTGATGGGTTGAAACCCACATGCCAAGGTTTAAGAAAGAGTCCCGCTTGGTTACAAAAATAGGGACCTCCTTCAAATGCTTTGTTACGATCCGCAAGACAAGAAAAAACCACCATAAAATAGCTGTTTGCACTCAACATCACCTCCACATCACCTTCAGGGTTCCAAGTCTTCCTAACCCAAGCCTCCACAAAGGGAAGAGAAATTCGGATGCCCATAAATTTACCAATAAGCGCATGTTTGGTTAAATACTCCACATCTTCTGCCACCGAGTCTGGTTGAACCACTAGAACCGGCCTGGCTTCACATCGTTCCAAACATCCATTGTTCTTTAACAAGCGATTCCCGACATGCAATGGGAAATCCTGTTCCTTCCAATCATTTTTAAAAGAAATACCAGCCCTAGCATGCACGCTCTGTGACGGACCTAATGCCATCACTACATTCCTCCAGTTGTTCATACCTCCTCCAAAAACTGCTGCCATCCCCACAGAGCCCACCAGATAGGTCTCAAAAAAATTCCAGCAAAGCAACTTTCCTCATCAAACCCTAGCAGAGCTCAAAAAAATCATCCTCTCTTCAAATTTCACCCCCCCAACTATCCATTTCTTACTTGTATTTGTTCTTTATCATTAAAATCCTTCCAAATCCTGATCTATTACAAGATTATTCATAGTGTTTGAGAGAAAATAAAATAAACAAATGATTGAATATGGGGTTTTAAAAACAAATCCTACATTTCTCCTCTTTTTTGTGCTTGTGATTGAGTTTGTCATGATAAACCAACAAGAAAATGGTGCAAAACTCATCATGATTGGTCAGTTTCTTAACATCAATAAAATTTAAAAACCTCATCATACATGAATTCTCACAAGTTTTGCGAGATCTCATAATTTCTTAGCAATTTTTTGAACTATGATTTTATTTATGGGCGTGAAGTGTGGGTTAGTAATACATTATATTTTAAATGGAGATAAATAAAAAGAATTCAAAAACAACTAATTACAAAAAAAAAAAAAATAGAGTTAAACGATCAATTCCACATGAGGTTTTACCTGCTAAAATAGGAACTTTTTCACTAGAAATAGAAGCTATGGTAAGGCTATTGGAGTACCTAAAGAAAATACAAAGAATGGAAGATAGCAAGTTTCCAAAATAGGTAACCAAAGAAACACTGAATAGAAGAAAAGACACATGAATGAAACAAAAGAACAAATAGATGGACAAATGGAGAATTAAATTTCATGAGGCCCCAAACTGTAACAAAGAATTTAAATAGCATATGAGGGACAAATCTAGACTTGTCATATGGACTAAAATATAGAAAAAAATAGTTATACAACCAACCAGTTCAACCCAAACTATGGACAAAGATAAAATAAGTACATAGATACAAAGATCAAATGGAAGGAAAAATGTTTACAATCCAACTAAGATATAGATAACAGCATCTTAGACACAAAACCAAGAGAGTCAAGAGGTATGGTTAAAACGAATGTGTCTTTTGCATAGCAGGAGTAATGGAGATTGAAAAACATTTTGTCATGGAATGTGAATCCTACAAGTACATCACTATTACATATGAGGACACTCTAAAACTAATCTCACTAATGGATCTTTTTGAAGAATGAAGAATACAAAAAATAGGAAAACTTCCCATCAAAATCAACAACTTCAAAAGATGATAAAAGGATGTTGATCTTTTTAGTTTTGTTGAATGATCTTCTTTCTTGAACATTGTTAAACTTTAAAACTTTGAACAGAAGGTGCAAAATTAAAATTAAAAAAAAAAAGTAGGATTGTATACCATACACATTATATTAAAACTCTTACTTCCATTAATTATTTTACTATCTAAACATAATTAAAATAATTTCATTTCATCTATATTAAAAACATTAATTTGATTGATAAAGCATTAGCCCTTCCATTACCCCATATCAACCATAATAGCAATGAAGTCTTTTAAGCTATACAGATATATGATAACAACTTATAATGAAATTTACAGAATTAATCTTATTATTTTACTGTAAGATCATCTATTTTTTAAAATTCGAACTTCGGTTAGAAGCGCTCTGCACTTCAGACACGGCACAACAATATAGCATGGTCTTTAAGTCCAGTTCAACTTAGGGTTTTATAATCGGCGCATCATTTGTAGTTGAAGTTTGATTGAATAAATACACATAATCAGACTCTCATGACATCAAATCTGATTTTTATATACTGATATATGTGTACAACGTGAGCTCAGGAGAGCAAAGTTAATGCCGTATTCTCTGGGAATCGTGTGTTTTCACGTGAACTTTGACAAGGAAATATGGAGATATATAAATATAAGACACACCTAAGTCCAACTCCATCTTCCTTGTGCCAAAAGTACAGCCGTCGTGTCTGTCTATCCGTCATGTGGCTGTATATATATGTACACGCACGCACAGATGTGTATGATGAACTCGGTAATAGCGTGTTGATCGAGAAAGCAACGATTCAACAATAAAATATAAACAGAACAAACATATAACAATAATTCATGGGTTAACTGATGTCGGCGCTGCAACTTGACGACAGTCACTATCGCTTCTAAAATCAATCATTCGATTTTATTACCTGCTTTGCTTTAGATTATGATTACGTTTCATAGATAACAGAAATATTGTTCGAATACTCTAATTTGGGGAGTAGGTACAAGAAATTTAAAATAATCTAAAACAAATTTATAACTCGCGGATTAGAGTCAAACATAGTTTTCGAAAATCTACTCCATAAGCGATAGGACAATGCATAATTGGTACTTATTTCATGGATTTTTGGAATAAAATGAACTGAGGTCTATTTGAGACCCGTTTTTTTAATGTCAGCCGTAAAAAAGATTATGATATGAATAATTGGGATATATAACTATTATCGACATACTTGCCAGCTTCATTTGATGTCCATAATTAGATCGTGGGGAAATCACTAGTCTACAATGGTTAATCGTTATATACGACAGAGTATAATTACATTTTTAATCTTAAAACTGATTATACTTTATTATGGATGCAATAAAATATTTAAAAAGCTATAAGTATAGTGGTAGTATTCATTGGTGTTACTTATTTTGTATTAATATGGACAGACTTCATCAGCTTTCTTATATGGTTCAAGATCTTCAGAAGGTTCAATAAAAACCTTTAAAAAAGAAGGCAGTTAACAATGATGAGCAAGTTCCGTTTTTGATTACTACTATTTTTTGTTTTGATTACTTTTATTTCTTTCTTGAGGACTTGAGAAGATATGACGGAAGACACACCTATAATTCCTCTATATAACATGTTTTTCCACACCATACATGAGTGCTCATATATGAGTCCTCATATATGGTGTATTGCAGCAAGATATAGCTATAGTCTTTGTTGTTATTAGCTTCTATTCTTCTGTATACTATTCTTTACTCCTTATCCACCTCATTTTGTTTTTAGATGGTGAATAGAGTTAGCTCCATAATATTGTAATATTTTTGTTAATGAATTAATATAATCTAACTTTTTCTATATATATAATTTTTATAATCTTATATTTTATTCAAACTTTCTATGGTTCAAACTCTCTAATGATGAAGGAGATGTTAAAAGGGTTTACAACAAGTGAATTCAATATATATAATTCAAATGGTTGAAGAAAATCATTTTTCATTAAAGAGAATTATGTTTAATTCTTAACAAGCATAGATATCTAATATATATGACTGGAAGAGCTTTATTTCAAGCAACTTGTATGATAACCCATTGAATAAGTGATAGTTTTATAAACCTAATTCATCAAGTTGAGACCTAGATGTGTTGTCTTTTATGAAAAGATATGTGATACTCTAAGAAAAAATTCAAATTCATGTCTTAACAACTCAAAGTCAATCTCAATGTGTCTTGATTCTAAGTGAATTGTGATGGCCTCCCTATAAACCAAAACCGATGGTGATCCATTAAAAAGGATTTTTGAAAAATAAAAATCCCTTATAAACCATACTTTAAAATTAAAGTTTTATTTCTACCTAATCAACTAAATAAAAAGCACTAAAATTTGGAAACACAAAAATAGAGCCATGCTATATCATGAAAAGGATAAGTCCAAAGAAATAAAATATGAGAAGAATTATAATAACCAAGAAAATGTAATAAAAATTGTATGAAGATAAGATTAGAGTTCAAGTATGTTTTGCCATATCCCATCTCTTGTGTCACACTTATTAACTCTTCTATTAAAAATTCAATAGGAGCTTATAATAAATCTAAAGTTAAATTTAAAAAAAATGTCTATATTTCATGGAGTTTTTAGAATGGTAAGGGTTTGGTTCCAAAATATAAGATGGTTACAAGTCAACTAAGGGATACAATTATAAATATGCAATACAACATAATATAAATGCATAGAAGATAGTGAAGATCAAATATCCATAATTCATGTAACAGTAAATTTTGAAAATTATGAGCAATTATGATCGTCAATTCAACCACAATTCAAGTTTGAAGTACTTAAACAAATTGAGAGTAAGGCAAATTTTATAGTATTTTTTTGAAGGGCATATGAAAAGTGAACATGTGTGGATTTTTCTTGAATGAAAGGTATGATGAACTATGTCCTTTAGTTATGGAAATAAAATGGTTATGTGCACTTTATTATTGGGGTAATATTGTGTTAGAATTTGCACCGATTCAATGAGAAAGTGTGATTAACTATATGAAAAAGTTGCTCCTAACAACAATAGGTATATTACACCTATGAGTTGCAATAGAGATAAAGTATACTAACTAATCTATGTGAGTGTAATAAAAGGAAATATCTAAATTTAGTTACTCTACATGAAAAAAAAAATGAAATATTTGTTATGAGTCAAATTTAACCATCTTAGAGGATTGGCAATCCTATTATAGGTATTGAAAAAATATTTTGTCATATTACAACCTACTACCTACTAAATGTGTTTAGGCTTCCTTGAATGACATGCTAAATGTATTTTATTTCTTCTTTGTATACCCATATAGATTAATATATTCTACAAGACATGTACATATGTTTTTTTTTTATTGGTTGAAAGGGTGTTGAAAGGTCCCTGAACCTTGTACAAGTATTTTTTACATGTAATTCAAACCGACCGAAGAGGCCCAAGAGCTAAAGATCAGAGAAAAAGCCAAACACCGCAAGAAGAAAGGTGTTGCGATATCGCGACATGTTGCATTTTCACGGTCCCAAGCATATAGAAAAGGCAAGGAGGAAAAGGTGTCACGATATCGCGACATGTTGTGCCGTCATGACCAAGGGAGGAAAGGATGTCATGATATCGTGACAAGATGCAGCATCGCGTCTGAAGGAGATAAAGTGTCACGAAATCATGACATTTTGCAACGTCGCTGCCAGAAAGGAAGAAGTGTTGCGATATTGCGACAAGTTGCATCATCACGGCCAGAGGAGGAAAGGTGTCGTGATATCATTACAAGTTGAATCATCGAGGCCCAAGAAGAAAATATTTCATGATATCGTGACATGTTGCATTGTCACGGACACAGGAGAAAAAGTGTCGCGATATCGCAACATGCTGCACAATCGTGACTATAAGAGAAAAAGTGTTGCAATATCACGACATGATGTATTGTCACTGCCAAAGGAGGAAAAGTGTCGTGATATCATGACATGTTGCAATTTTGTGGCCAAAAGAGAAAAGGTGTCGCGATATCACGACAAGATGTATCATCATAGCCTAAGGAGAAAAAATGTCATGAAATTCGACGTGGTGCATCGACTCACCTAAAGGGTAAAAATGTCACGATATCATGACATGTTGCAATGCCGTGGCCAAAGAAGGAAAATGTGTCACGATATCGCGACAAGTTGCATCATCGTGGCCCAAGAGAAAAAGTGTCGTGAAATCGCGACATGTTGCATCATCGTGGCCAGAGGAAAAAAAGTGTCGCGATAATTTGTAGCATCGTGGCCAGAGGAGAAAAAGTGTCACGATATCGCGACAAGATGCAACATCGCGGTCAAAGAGTAAAGATGTCGCGATATCGCGACATGTTGCAACGACATGGCCGAAGGAGAAAAAGTGTCGCGATATCGTGACATGTTGCATTGCCGCGGCTAGATGAGGAAAAAGTGTCGCGATATCGCAACATGTTGCAATATCGTGACCAAAGAGAAAAAGTGTCATGATATCGTGACATGTTGCATTATCGTGGCCAAATAGAAAAAGTGTCGCGATATCGCGACATGTTGCATTATCGCAGCCAAAGAGAAAAAGTGTTGCGATATCGTGACATGTTGCATTATCATGGCCAAATAGAAAAAGTGTCGTGATATCGCGACATGTTGCATTATCGCAGCCAAAGAGAAAAAGTGTCGCGATATCGCGACATGTTGCATTATCGCGGCCAAAGAGAAAAAGTGTCGCGATATCATGACATGTTGCATTATCGCGGCCAAAGAGAAAAAGTGTCGTGATATCGCGACATGTTGCATTATCACGACAAAAGATAAAAAGTGTCGCAATATCGCGACATGTTGCATTATCATAGCCAAAGAGAAAAAGTGTCTAGATATCGCGACAAGTTGCATCATCATGACCGAAAGAGAAAAAGTGTTGCGATATCGTGAAATGATGTAGCACCACGACCAAAGGAGAAAAAAGTGTCGCGATATCACAAGTTGCAACGTTGCACCCAAAGGAGAAATAAATGTCGTGATATCGCGACATGTATTTTTGCGACCAAAGGTGAAAAGTGTTGCGATATCGCGACATGTTGCATTTTCGTGGCCAAAGGTGAAAATGTTGAGCAAGGTGCAGCAAAAGCAGTGCAAAAGTATTGTAATTGTTGTCAACAAAGACAGATTGATGCAGTGATGCAGTTCAGAGGTCAGTCAGATCAAGTGCAGAAAATTTCAAGAAAAACAGAGGGGACCCAGATTCAGAAACTTGCAGAAAAAGACAAGGAAGAAAACTGTCGCGATATCGCGACATGGTTCCTGTCGCGATTATCGCGACATATCTCGATTACAAAGAAAAAATTGCGATTTGGACATATCGGAGAGAGAAAGTGCATAAGAAAATGTCGCGATTTCGCGACATATCGGAGGAGAGAGAAAGTCCATAAGAAAATGTCGCGATTTCGCGACATATCGGAGGAGAGAGAAAGTGCATAAGAAAATGTCACGATTTCGCGACATATCGGAGGAGAGAGAAAGTTCATGAAGAAATGTCGCGATTTCGCGACAAGCTTGGAGCAAAGGCGTCAAAGATGAAAAGTGTCACGATTTCACGACGTATCTGAAGAGAGAGAAAGTTCATTGAAAAGTGTAGCGATTTCGCTACATGTCGACTTTCGGGTAGGTCCAGAAGCCAAAGTGCAAGAGTGTAGCGATTTCGCTACAAGTCCAGAAGCCAAAGTGCAAGAGTGTAGCGATTTCGCTACAAGTCAAGAAGCCATGGGGCATATGTGTAGCGATTTCGCTACAAGTGCATATCACAGAACAAGATGATGTAGCGATTTCGCTACAAGTCTAAGCTTGATAAGACGAAGCACGAGGAAGCACCAAGGCAACAAAATCGTAACAATCTCGATACATGCTAGATTTTCGGAAGATGCAACAAAGAAAAATGTTAAGTTAGAAAGTTGTAGCGATTTCGCTACAAGTAAGGTGTTTGCAGCTGCTGGAAGCTAGGAGCGTCGCGATTTCGTGACACCATGATGGATGACGTCAGCAAGACTAAAAATGTCGTGATATCGCGACAAGTTGACAGAGAAGCCTCAGGAAGCAAGGAACGTCACGATTTCGCGACAACTTGGAAGGTGACGTCAGCAAAACTAAGAAGTGTCACGATTTCGCGACAGGGTAACGAAAAGCCGTTGCAAGTCGAAGCGTCACGATTTCACGACATCTTTGAAGATGACGTCAGCAAGTCTAAAAATGTCGCGATATCGCGACAAGTTACCAGAAAAGCCGTTGCAAGTCGAAAGCGTCACGATTTCGTGACATCTTTGAAGATGACGTCAGCAAGTCTAAAAATGTCGCGATATCGCGACAAGTTTCCAGAGAAGCCTCAGCAAGCCAGAAATGTCACGATTTCGCGACAACATGGAGGATGACGTCAGCAAAAGCGGAATGTGTCACGATTTCGTGACATGTATCAATTTCGTGGAGGCAAGCGAAGGAAAGTGCAGGAAAGCAGAAAACGTCGCGATATCGCGACAGGTAATGGTTTTGGCGGGAAAAAGTTAAATATGCATGCACAGTGACAGGTGTCGACCAAGCATGCTGCCAGTTACAGTAAAGTTAACTGGAGTCAAATGTGCAGTTCCCAGTGACAGGTGTTTGAAAAAAGACTAGAAGAAAAACTACAGCAGTTAACTGGAGTAACAAGGATAGTCACGAAGCAGCACATTTAAGAGAATAACAGCTGTTGCAGGGCCGTAATGCAGCATGGCTGGCATGGCGGCAGTAACGGATCAATGCATTGAATGCAGAACAGCTGTTGCAGGAGTGATTATACCGAGAACCATTTACAGAGATGCATTAACAGGTTGCGTGTGTCAGAAAAGGCAGTAGCAGGCCGAATAGAAAGATCGACGCAAATAGAAAAGAAGTGTCACAAGAAAGTGAAAAGGTTCTAGAAGGGCAGTTACGTAGAGTTTAGGAGAACAGAGTCAGAGAGCATCGAAACGCGCAAAAAGGCTGTCAGTCTGCACAGAAAAGGGTGTCAGTACCAGCAGAGTAGAATGTCAGAAGAAAACGGTGAAAAGGTGGAACGTGTCAGAGAGAGATTTTGACAGATCAATTACAGCCAAAAATGCATGAAAAAGTTGGAGGGAAAATTGAGTCGTTTCAAATTGAGCCATTCGAGGAAATCAAGGATATAAGGATCGAACTGGCACAGTTAGAAGGTTACTGCACTGTGCATTATTGAATACATCAAAAGGCGTAGTGTGGTAAAAGAGCTGGATGAACAACAGCAAGATTTTTTGAAACCTACACATTTTTCTTGTAAAAACAACAGAGAGGTTTCAGATTTGAATAGAAGCTATTGAGTCTCTAACAATTCTTTCTATGCTTCTGTGGGATGTTTGTATGTGCTGTAGACCAGTGAGGGTCTTGAAAAAGAGAAGGCATTTTATATGTCATTATTTTTATTAAAAATTAAAATCCAAGTGGGTGCTTGGTAAAAGGAGTTGGTGCTCATATCGTTGCAGCAGATAAATCGGGGGTTGGTGCTCCTTCCAAGGTGGGTCTTTGGTAAACCTTTTGTAAAGATTGAATCCTTGCAAAGACTGGATTTGGATCGTAGTCCAAACGGTCATTTTTGAGGAGTAGCCACATTGGTGAACCTCGTTAAATCCTGTGTTGTGTGATGCTCTTGTGCTATGTTTGCTGTATTTGTTTTTAAGCTTGCAGTATTAAATTTTAAGAGTAGCAGATTTAATTTTTAAATAGTTACACTGATTCACCCCCCCCTCTCAGTGTCATTGTGAGAATATCAATTGGTATCAGAGCAAGGCACCTGTACAAGCTTAATCAGCTAAGGTGATCTTGGAAGACACACAATGGCCGGTGGTGAAGGTTTTTCTTCTAACAAAGCTCCTCTGTTCGATGGAACAAATTATTCCTTCTGGAGGCTCAGGATGCAGACCTATCTATGTGCATTGGGTTATGACATTTGGGAATCGGTTGAAAATGGATACACCATACCCACTGTTCCTCCAACAGATGCGGCTGAGAAGAAAAAGTTTGAGAACAACTCGAAAGCCAAGAATGCTATTATGTGTGGATTAGTAGACAGTGAGTTGATACGCATCATGAACTGCAAATCTGCTAAAGATATATGGGACAAACTGCAAAGCATTCATGAAGGAGATAGCAAAATCAAGGAAGCTAAGCTGCAAACACATCGTGCCTAGTTCGAAGCATTAAATATGACCGATGATGAGAACATTGAAGCCTATCTCGCTGAGAGTAAATGGGATCATCAATGCAATAAGAGGACTCGGGGAAGAAATGGAAGATGCAGTTATTGTAAAGAAGGTTCTAAGAACTCTCAATAAAAATTTTGATGCAAAGGTCTCTGCCATAGAGGAAGCAAAAGATTTAAATCTTTTTAGTATGGATGAAATGCATGGTTCTCTAACAACATATGAAATGAGGATTGGACAAACTAAGCCCTCAGACAGAGAAGCAGCTTTCCAAGCTCAGAAAAACATAAAATCTAAACAAGAATCAGAGGAAGAAGAATCTACAGATGAGACTGAAGCAAACTTTGTTAGGAAGTTAGTAAAGGGAAAAGGAAAATACAGAGGCAAGCTACCGTTCAAGTGCTTTAACTATGGAGGCATCGGGCACTTTGCAGCAAAATGCCCAATGAATGAGAAAAATAGAAGTGATGAAGGGACACACCAAGAAAGAAAAGTCTGGAAAAAGAAACCGCAGTTTAGAAAAAGGAACTTCAAGAAGAAAAGTTTCATTTCCCAGAATATTGATTCTTCTGAAGACAAGTCCAGTGAGGACTCAGAAGAAGAAACTGGTGAAGCCTTGTTCATGGCTTTTGAAGAACAAACAACTGAGAAAACACAGGAGTGTGAAGAAAAATTAGAAGATGAGGCTGAGATAGATCTGGAAGGTGAGTTAGTTGCTGCACTTGAAGAGTTAAGTGCAGAAAGGAAAAGAAATAAAAATATTTCAAGAAAACTTGAGGATGCTGGCAAATTAATAATCAGTTTGAAAGTACAAACTGAAGAATACAAGAAAAGGTCTGAAGATTTTGAAGCTCAGCTAACCGTGAAAATAAATGAGTGCAATAAGCTAGAAGAAGACATAGTCGGATTAAGGCTGCAGCTAGAAGAGATGAATCAGAAACTGAGTTGTCATTATAAATTCGAAGACAGTTCAGCCAAGCTGAATAAAATGTTAAATGATCAAAGACCTACGGGTATCAAATTTGGGTTGGGCTTTGATGAAGGAGAATCCTCAAAGGACTCAAAGGCTATAACTGTAGAACCTATAAAGAATAAAGACAAAATCAGAGTTGAACAAGATAAACCGTATCATGCAAAGGAAAACAATAAGTCCAAGCTTGAAAGGAGTTCTGCAAATGATGGATTTACCAAAGTCACATATCATAGAAGAAGAAGACCCATGGCTCCTACTACAACATGGCAACAACCATTACCCAGGTACACTCGTTCCTTTTCTGGTTATTGTTTTAAATGCAATGCATATGGTCATAAAATTTCAAGTTGTAGATATAATGTAGAACAAAGAAATTTTACTAGTAGAAATATTTTTTCTCCTTTGATAGATTATGCTGTAGAATGTTATAACTGCCATAACTTCGGCCATATTGCAAGGAATTGTCGTAGCTCTTTTGCAGGAAATAAATACCAGGAAAGAAAGCATCACTCAGCTGGATCAAAACAGTACAGAAAATTTCCCAATAAACTGTCACAAGCCAATGAAAGGGAGAAGGTAAAGCAAGTAACCAGATCTGCTGTCAAATCTCAGTGGAAAGAAAAGGAACAACCGAAGAAAGACAAGGAATCCCTGATCGTTCAAACAGCTCTCAAAGCACAGAATAAATCTGCTCCTTGGATTCTGGACAGTGGATGCTCCAGTCACATGACAGGAGACAAACAGAAGTTTGATAAGCTACAGACATACGAAGGTGGTTCTATGAAATTCGAAAACAATGATGGAGCAAAGATAGTGGGTAAAGGATCAGTTAAGTTAAGTGACGGTAAAATCAACTCTAAGGAAGTTCTTTTTGTGGTAGGTCTGAAGCATAACTTACTGAGTGTAAGTCAGATTTGTGACAGAGGTCATGAAGTGATTTTCAAGAAGGAGGGTTGTGAAGTAAGAAAGACAAAAAATGGAAAGTTAATAGCCACTGGACTGAGAACTTCTGGAAATTTGTATACACTCTCGGAGACTTCAGAAGGAGCTTGCTTGGTTGGCCAGGAGGAAGAAAATTGGCTGTGGCACAAAAGACTCGGTCACATAAGCTTTGATAATCTGGTAAAAATCAGCTCGAAAAGAGCAGTAAGAGACATACCCACTATTGGTAAACCATCAAACAACATTTGTGAGTCATGCCAAAAGGGGAAGCAAACCAGATCTACTTTCAAAGCAAAAGAGTATTTCACAAGCAAGCCATTAGAACTGATTCACACTGATTTGTGTGGACCCATGAGGACAGAGAGCATAAATGGATACAAATATTTCATGCTGTGTATAGATGATTTTTCCAGAATGACATGGGTACTCTTTCTAAAACAGAAATCAGAAGCCTTTGAGATGTTTAAAACCTTCAAAAATCTTGTTGAGAATCAATCTGGAAAAAGAATTAAATGTTTGAGATCAGATAGAGGAGGAGAGTTCATTTCAGATGAGTTTGCAGAATTCTGTGAGAACCATGGAATAAGAAGACAGTTTTCAGCAGCAAGAACACCTCAGCAGAATGGAGTAGTTGAAAGAAAGAATAGAACTGTGCAAGAAATGGCAAGAACCATGTTAACAGAGAGCAAAATTGCTGACAAGTTCTGGAAAGAGGCAGTTCATACTGCAGTCTACATTCAGAATAGATGTATGTTGAGGCCACATGAAAGCAAAACACCTTATGAACTGTGGTTTGGCAAAAAGGCTACAACAAAATACTTCAAAGTGTTCGGGAGCAAGTGTTACATTAAAAGGACTAAAGCCAATCTTGGCAAGTTTGAAGATAGAGCTGATGAAGGTATCTTTCTTGGTTACTCAACAAAAAGCAAAGCTTATACATGCTACAACAAAAGATTAAAGAAAATTGTGGAGAGTGCGGATGTAAAAGTTGATGAAGGCAGGAAACAAGAAATCAGCAATAATGAAAACTACCCGACCTATGAAGAATTTATTGAAGAAGATGAAGATCAAGAAAAGGAAGAGAGACAAAAATCAGATTCAGATGATTTGGAAAGAGAAGAAAATAGAAAATACAGAACAGGCAATTGCGAGAAAAATCATCCCAAAGAGCAGATTATTGGGGACCCTACGGTTGGCATTCAGACAAGAAGAAGAGTAGTAAATAACTATTCTCTCGTTATCCAAGGATTGAGCCCAAAAATATTATTGAAGCAAGCACGGATGAAAGTTGGATGGAGGCAGTAAATGAAGAACTAGATCAAATTGAGAAAAATAAAACCTGGGAGTTAGTACCAAGGCCTGAAAATAAAAACATAATTGGTACTAAATGGATATTTCGAAATAAACTGAATGAAGATGGACAGGTTGTAAGGAATAAAGCGAGACTGGTCTGTAAGGGATATGCCCAAGTTGAGGGGATTGATTTTGAAGAGACTTTTGCACCAGTGGCCAGACTTGAAGCAATAAGACTATTTTTGGCTTTAGCTGTTCATAAGAATTTCAAGGTTTATCAGATGGATGTAAAATCAGCATTTCTGAATGGAAATCTTGAAGAAGAAGTATATATTGAACAGCCTGATGGTTTTCAACTTTGTGATAATCCTAACTTTGTTTGCAAGCTGAAGAAAGCATTGTATGGCTTGAAACAAGCACCTAGAGCTTGGTATGCAAGATTGGACAGCTATCTCACTAAGCAAGGATTCAAGAAAGGTATGGTGGATAGCAATTTATATGTGAAAACTGAAAATGGCAATTTCATTGTCCTAGTTGTTTATGTAGATGATATAATTTTTGGGAGTAGCAATGATGAATCATGCAAAGACATAGCAAACAAAATGCAGAAAGAGTTTGAAATGTCTATGATAGGTGAACTTTCATATTTCCTTGGATTACAAGTTAATCAAACTGAAAAGGGGATCTTTATTTCTCAAATTAAATATGTGAAAGAAATGCTGAAAAAGTTCACTATGGAAGATAGTAAGCCTGTGAGCACCCCCATGACAACAGGCTGCAAGTTGAGCAAGGATGATAAATCTCCGGATGTTGATCAAACAATGTACAGATCAATGATTGGGAGCCTGCTGTATTTGACAGCCACCAGACCGGATATCTTACAAGTTGTTTGCATGGTTGCAAGATTTCAGGCTAGTCCAAAAGAGACTCATGCAACAGCTGTGAAAAGGATCTTTAGGTACCTCAAGGGTACTATGGAGTATGGGCTGTGGTATCCAAAAGGAAAAGACTTCACTCTCTTTGCATATTCTATGCAGATTGGGCGAGGATGCATTGATGACAGAAAAAGTACAAGTGGAGGAGCATTTTTTCTTGGAGATAAATTGGTAGCATGGCACAGTAAGAAGCAAGAATCAGTCTCTCTATCCACAGTCGAGGCAGAATACATTGCAGCAACAACATGCTGTACACAAATACTATGGATGAGACAAACATTGAAAGATCTAGGTATTCACTTCAATGAGCCCATTTCAGTCAAATGTGATAACACTAGTGCAATCAACATTTCAAAGAATCCAGTAATGCATTCCCGCACCAAACACATTGCAATCCGGTATCACTTCTTGAAGGATAAGGTTGCAGAAGGAGAGGTCAGATTGGAATTTGTTCCCACTACAGAGCAAGTAGCAGACATATTCACCAAACCTTTACCAAAGGAAGTTTTTGAATACCTTCGGAAGAAGTTGGGAGTAGTCACACTTCCCAAGCACTGACTAGCTATGGGAAATACATTCTCAGGGGGAGCATTCAAGTTATTTATGCTTGAGAATGTTGTGCATAGACTCAGGGGGAGTCTGCAGCAGCCCTTTGGCATTATTGGCAAAGGGGGAGAAGAATTTGAGCAAGGTTACAGTGTGTTGCCAACAATTCCAAAGGGGGAGATTGTTGAGCAAGGTGCAGCAAAAGCAGTGCAAAAGTATTGTAATTGTTGTCAACAAAGACAGATTGATGCAGTGATGCAGTTCAGAGGTCAGTCAGATCAAGTGCAAAAAATTTCAAGAAAAACAGAGGGGACCCAGATTCAGAAACTTGCAAAAAAAGACAAGGAAGAAAACTGTCGCGATATCGCGACATGTTTTCTGTCGCGATATCGCGACATGGTTCCTGTCGCGATTTCGCGACATATCGAAGGAGAGAGAAAGTGCATAAGAAAATGTCACGATTTCGTGACATATCGAAGGAGAGAGAAAGTCCATAAGAAAATGTCATAAAAAACAACCGATTTCCGACATTCGGGAGAGAGAAAGTTCATGAAGAAATGTCACGATTTCGCGACAAGCTTGGAGCAAAGGCGTCAAAGATGAAAAGTGTCACGATTTCGCGACGTATCTGAAGAGAGAGAAAGTTCATTGAAAAGTGTAGCGATTTCGCTACATGTCGATTTGGGTCGAAAGTGCAAGAGTAGGTAGCGATTTCGCTACAAGTCCCAAAGTGCAAGAGTGTAGCGATTTCACTACAAGTCAAGAAGCCATGGGGCATATGTGTAGCGATTTCGCTACAAGTGCATATCACAGAACAAGATGATGTAGCGATTTCGCTACAAGTCTAAGCTTGATAAGACGAAGCACGAGGAAGCACCAAGGCAACAAAATCGTAACAATCTCGATACATGCTAGATTTTCGAAAGATGCAACAAAGAAAAATGTTAAGTTAGAAAGTTGTAGCGATTTCGCTACAAGTAAGGTGTTTGCAGCTGGAAGCTAGGAGCGTCGCGATTTCGTGACACCATGATGGATGACGTCAGCAAGACTAAAAATGTCGTGATATCACGACAAGTTGACAGAGAAGCCTCAGGAAGCAAGGAACGTCATGATTTCGTGACAACTTGGAAGGTGACGTCAGCAAAACTAAGAAGTGTCACGATTTCACGACAGGTGAACGAAAAGCCGTTGCAAGTCGAAAGCATCGCGATTTCGTGACATCTTTGAAGATGACGCCAACAAGTCTAAAAATGTCGCGATATCGCGACAAGTTACCGAAAAGCCGTTGCAAGTCGGAAGCGTCGCGATTTCGCGACATCTTTGAAGATGACGTCAGCAAGTCTAAAAATGTCGCGATATCGCGACAAGTTTCCAGAGAAGCCTCAGCAAGCCAGAAATGTCACGATTTCGCGACAACATGGAGGATGACGTCAGCAAAAGCGGAATGTGTCGCGATTTCGTGACATGTATCAATTTCGCGGAGGCAAGCGAAGGAAAGTGCAGGAAAGCAGAAAACGTCGCGATATCGCGACAGGTAATGGTTTTGGCGGGAAAAAGTTAAATATGCATGCACAGTGACAGGTGTCGACCAAGCATGCTGCCAGTTCTGATAAAGTTAACTGGAGTCAAATGTGCAGTTCCAGTGATAGGTGTTTGAAAAAATACTAGAAGAAAAACTACAGCAGTTAACTGGAGTAACAAGGATAGTCACGAAGCAGCACATTTAAGAGAATAACAGTTGTTGCAGGGTCGTAATGCAGCATGGCTGGCATGGCGGCAGTAACGGATCAATGCATTGAATGCAGAACAGCTGTTGCAGGAGTGATTATACCGAGAACCATTTACAGAGATGCATTAACAGGTTGCGTGTGTCAGAAAAGGCAGTAGCAGGCCGAATAGAAAGATCGACGCAAATAGAAAAGAAGTGTCACAAGAAAGTGAAAAGGTTCTAGAAGGGCAGTTACGTAGAGTTTAGGAGAACAGAGTCAGAGAGCATCGAAACGCGTAGAAAGGCTGTCAGTCTGCACAGAAAAGGGTGTCAGTACCAGCAGAGTAGAATGTCAGAAGAAAACGGCGAAAAGGTGGAACGTGTCAGAGAGAGATTTTGACAGATCAATTACAGCCAAAAATGCATGAAAAAGTTGGAGGGAAAATTGAGCCGTTTCAAATTGAGCCATTCGAGGAAATCAAGGATATAAGGATCGAACTGGCACAGTTAGAAGGTTACTGCACTGTGCATTATTGAATACATCAAAAGGCGTAGTGTGGTAAAAGAGCTGGATGAACAACAACAAGATTTTTTGAAACCTACACATTTTTCTTGTAAAAACAACAGAGAGGTTTCAGATTTGAATAGAAGCTATTGAGTCTCTAACAATTCTTTCTATGCTTCGGTGGGATGTTTGTATGAGCTATAGACCAGTGAGGGTCTTGAAAAAGAGAAGGCATTTTATATGTCATTATTTTTATTAAAAATTAAAATCCAAGTGGGTGCTTGGTAAAAGGAGTTGGTGCTCCTTCCAGTGGGTGCTGGTAAACCTTTTGTAAAGATTGAATCCTTGCAAAGACTGGATTTGGATCGTAGTCCAAACGGTCATTTTTGAGGAGTAGCCACATTGGTGAACCTCGTTAAATCCTGTGTTGTGTGATGCTCTTGTGCTATGTTTGCTGTATTTGTTTTTAAGCTTGCAGTATTAAATTTTAAGAGTAGCAGATTTAATTTTTAAATAGTTACACTGATTCACCCCCCCCTCTCGGTGTCATTGTGAGAATATCAGAAAAGTGTCACGAAATCGTGACATGTTGCATTTTTGCTATCGAAGGAGAAGAAGGAAAAGGTGTCGCGATATCGCGACAAGTTTCAACAGCATGCCAAACCAATCCCCTGGCAACATCTCACATTGTGCAAACATTGAAACTTGTAGGATGGTTCCTTAGGCCAATGGGAAAGGAGTCTCTCCATACTTGAATGTCAGTTTCACCGACTCCCTTGTTAGCAAGCCAGTCCGCAGCTTTGTTTCCTTCTCGATATTGATGCTTAATGGTTAATTCTGGGTAATTGCCAATTAGGGCCTTGCATTCTTGGAAGATCGAAGCAAGGACCCAAGGAGGCTTAGCGGTACCATTGAGCCAGTTAATACATTGCAACGAGTCTCCTTCGATGATAAGTTTATTGATGGTCAACCCTTCCATGAGGATCAAACTTTGGAACAGGGCCCGTGCCTCTGCCATATTGTTGGATTGAATTCCCAGGTTTTGGGCAAAGGCCAAAATTATTTCTCCTCTGTGATTTCTGAGAATTCCCCCTCCGCCAGCCGCTCCTAGGTTGCCTTTAGCCGCACCATCGAAATTGAGCTTGTGCCACCCATTAGGTGGTAAGACCCACTTGATGACGGACCTGTCAACATAAATACGAGGCATGACAGAGATGTTAGACAGATTGAAAAGTTCGGTTAGGTCCGATTCTATGCCAGGAGGGGGGGTTTAGAAGATGAAACAAGAGAGGCATTCTCCGCAGCAAGGTTCATGATTTTGGCAACGATAATCTTCTTATCAGTGGCTTGATTTTTGAAAATTTTGGTGTTTCTCTCGAGCCATATCTGCCATAGGTAAAGGTGGAGGCAAGCTTGCCACATGAATTTTAGTTGGTTGCTCTTGAAAGGCCGGGGCCATTGCTTAATAAGGAGGGGAATGGAATGTGGGAGGACTGTGGAGATGTCAAAGGTGTTATGGACCTAGTTGAGAACTGCAAGAGAAAATGGGCATTCCAAAAAAACATGCGAAGTAGACTCACAGGCATTTTTGCACAGGATACACCAATTGGGGATGAATAACCCTCTGATTATCAAGTTGTCAATGGTGAGGATTCTATTTTGGATGGCCAACCAGCAAAATAATTTGATCTTGGGAATGATCTTGGGGACCCATACCTGATTTGATAAGTCCCAACCATCTGTGGGAGTTTCTTGACTGTAGTAGGCTGATTTGACAGTGAAATTCCCAGATTCTTCAAGGTTCCAGACCATGGAATCATCTTTGTGAGAGCTCGGGATGATGCAAGTCCTCAACAAGTTTCATAACCACCTAAGAGCCTCGGTGATATGCCTGGGCCCGTTAAGAGCCAGGTGTTTCCATTCAGGTCTTGTAGGACCTTGGTTAATGAAATGGCACACCTTATCTCCAAAGGTGGCTTCGGTAGTCGCCTTGAGCACTGCAAGATGCGGATCTTGGCTGAGAGGTTTATCACGGATCCACGGGTCATCCCAAAAATGGATGGTCATTCTAGTTCCTAGACACCACCTTAAGCCTTCCATGATGATTTTCCTTGTTTTGATTACGCCATTCCAGAAATGGGATCCGATAGGGAGGTTGTGCTCTCCAAGAAAGGACAACTGATGGAGGTACTTAGCTTTAATGATATCAATCCAAGTGACTTTTTCATTGATGGTAAGTCTCCAGGCCTGCTTGGCAATGAGGTCCAAGTTCATCCGCTTGATGTCTCTGAATCCGAGTCCTCCATTCTTTTTCTTGGAACAGACCCTATCCCAGGTGACTAGCAAAAATTTGTTCTTGTTTTCGTTTCCAGCCCAAAGGAATCTGCATTGAATTTGTTCAATTTTTTGGCAAATGGTAGCTGGAGCTTTGAAAATAGATAAGAAAAAAATGGGGATACTTTGAAGGTAAGCTTGGACCAGAGTGGCTTTGGCTGCCTGGTTGAGCATTGAGCTTTTCCACCCCGCTAGTTTCTTGTTGAGGCGATCTAGAATAGGGTTCCACATAGCCGAGACTGATCTACCGTGGAAAAGCGGTAATCCAAGATAAGTAGTTGGAAGGCTCCCAATGTTGCACCCAAGGATCTCAGCAATCCTATTTTGTCTGTGATTGGGAGTATTGAGAAAGTATAGCTTGCTCTTGTGGTAGTTGACTTTCTGACCAACCGCCTCTTCATAAGAATCAAGAATGTTCTTAATGATTTTTGCTTCGGGAACGGAAGCATGAGAGGATAGAATAGTATCATCAACAAACTATTGATGGGATATGGCTTTGGATGTAGAGGCTGGTTTGATCCCGAAAACAAGACCACTATTGTAGGCAGCTGAGAGGGTTCTTCCAAGGGTTTCGACCAAAATGATGAAGAGAAAGGGGGACAAAGGGTCCCCTTGATGGATGCCTTTGAAACTTTGGAAGAAACCTGCGGGTGAGCCATTGATAAGAACCGAGAACCAAGCAGTTGAGACACATTCACGAACCATCTTGATCCATTCTTTGTGAAACCCAAACTTTTCCAGGACTTCGAACAAGAATTTCCAGGAAACCCGATCGAAAGCCTTGTTCATGTCAAGCTTAAGGAACATGCTGGGTTTTTTATTTTTTGATGTCGTGTGGGCCAATTCGTGGACGGTTATCACTCCATCCGAAATGAATCTGCATTTGACCGAGCTCCCTTGGCACTGATCGATGATGGAGGGAAGGATGTCTTTCAACCTATTTGCCATAACTTTGGTGATAAGTTTGTAAATGACAGTGCAAAGACTAATCGGCCTGAAATCAGAAAGGGAAGCACGATCGTTGGACTTGGGAATTAAAACAATGAAAGTGGAATTGGCTTCTCTCGGCATCTTTTTGGCTCTCTGGAAGAATTTAACCGTGGCAACAACATCTTGGCCCACAATATCCCAGAAATGTTGAAAAAATCGGGGTGGGAAGCCATCAGGTCCAGGGGCCTTATCAAGTTCCATTGCGAACATAGCTTCTTTGATCTCCTCTTCAGTGAAGCTTTCAAGCAATTTTTCATTATCATTGTTAGACACCAACTTTGGGATGTTCTGTAGCAAAGAACTTGAAGTGCGGGGATGGCAGCCAGTGCTTGGACCTAAGATTTCTTGGAAGTGGCAAACAACTTCCTGTCTGATTGCTTGGATGTCAGAGACAATGGATCCATCAGCCTTGGTCAGCTTAGATATTTTATTAGAGCCTCTGTGATGCATGGTGGAAGCATGGAAAAACTTCGTGTTGGTGTCTCCTTCTTTGAGCCAGAGGTTTCTGGATTTTTGCCTCCAGTAAGTCTCTTCCTTAGCCAAGGCATTGTGAAAATTTGAAAGGAGGCTCTTTTCTTCAAGGAAAGTTTCGGCCCTCAGATCTCCTCCCTGAATCAGATTTTCCACCCTTTTCAGCTCATCCATCAGATGCTTTTTCTCGGTAAAGAGGTTGCCGAAGACATCCCTGTTCCAGCATTTCAGCTTGAGTTTGACCGCTTTCAGTTTGAGGAACAGATTCGTGAGAGGGTTTGGATAGAAGTCCTACTGCCACCATTGGCGAATACACCGGCCTAAATCTGGATGAGTGAGCCACATCTTTTTGAACCTGAAGGGGGTTTTGAAGATTTGTTGAGGGCAGGAACAATCTAGAATTAAGGGATTGTGGTCGAAGCCAATTTTAGGGTGGCAATGAATCCTGGCATCGCCAAAAATAGGAATGAGTTCTTTGGATAAGAGAAATCTGTCTAGCCGGATTTGGATGTGATGGATTCCCGCTCTTCTATTGCTCCATGTGTAGTTGGACCCTTGGAGCGGCATGTCCATTAGCTCGTTGTGGTTGAAAAATTTGCTGAAGTCTTCTATGCAGCTGCTGGTGATCGGATTGCCTCCTTGTTTATCAAACAAATGGAGGGGAGAATTGAAATCACCACAAAGCATCCATGGAAAGTCTACAAAGTTGTTACGCATTGCAGAAATGTTATCCCACAACAATCTTCTATTAATAGGACTGTTAGGTCCATAAACATTGGTGCCGATCCACTGGAGGTGAGTATCTTTATTGGTAAATAGAATGTTGATGGTTCTGTCAGATATTGAAAGAACTTGCCCTTCAATGGTTTTCGGGTCCCATAAACAGAGGAGACCCCTGGATGCCCCTGTGGAGGGACAAAAGGCAAAATTGCTGTTTTCCCATATTAACTTGCAGACTTGAGTGCTGCTATTCTCATCTAATTTGGATTCTTGAAGGAACATGATATTTGGTTTTAGATTTTTTCTTACTATTTTAACAGTTCTCTGTTTTGCAGTTTCGTTGAGGCCTCTGACATTCCAGGAGACGATCTTCATCGAGATGATTTGGAGTTTGCTTTGCGACCTCTTCCTCTCCCTTGAGATGGAGTTAGTTTGGGTCTAACTTCATCCTCTTCTTGGTGAGTTGTGATGGAGTGTTCAGAAATGGGCCCCAAGGTGATAGGCACTGTGCCATCAGCCATTTCGATCTTAGCTGCTTTGGAAAGTTTTTTTGCATTTGACGGTCGTCCCCTCCTCTGTTCTTTGTTGACGTCTACTTTGGGTGTGGGATTGGGAGATTTCATCGGGCTGGAGATTTGGTGGATGTCGGTGGAGTCAGTCCCAGGGGCTGGTCGATGGGGGGATGAAGAGCGGGGAGGCTGGCACAGGGCAGCAGACTCAGGGGTTTGGTGAAGGGGGCTCTGAGATGGGGGGAGGGGTGGGAGGGGAAGAGGAAGGTGTGAGGGACCAAAATCGGTGGGTGAGTTTGGAAAGAGCATTGCAAACTTTCCTTTGGACAAAGGGGACTGGATCAAAGTGGGTGTGGACGCGATGGTTAGATCTATGGGTAGGTCATCTGAAATGTCCTCTCCAATATGAAGATTATTTAAGGGGGCAAAATGATTAGATCGAGGAGGCAGAGCGCTAACCTTGTTGGGTTTGACTGGATCTAAAGCAGAGGTCTTAGGAGGGCCTGCAGATCAGCCATGACCTCAAGTAGTAGCCTTTTTCTGGATAGTCTGGATCTGAGTATCCAAATTTCGTCCCGAATCACTAGGGGTTTCTTTTTTTTGGGAAGGGCATTGAGAAAGAAGATGGCCCTGAGTATTGCACTCCAAGCAAAAAGCGGGCTTGTTTTCGTACTCAACTCCTTGGCGTCTCCTGTAGCTCCCGTAGTTGATACCGATGCAAGTAGGCAAAGCCGAGTCCAGATTTTCCATGACACAAACTCGAGCATAGGTCATTCTGGTTCTGGCTCGGGTAGCAGGGTCGATGGCGACCAAATATCCAATCGGTTGAGTAATGCCTTTGAGTGCATCGTTGTAGAAGAACTATGGGGGAAGCCCATGAAGTTTGACCCAAATTGGTGCGATGTTGATAGACTGAGTTTCAAGGTCAAAGTCTTCCCCCCATCTCCGTAGAAATAGGCTGCGGCGGTCGAAAAACCATGGCCCTCCGATTAGGATGCGGTGGGTGTCAAGAGCATTATTTAGCCTTATCATAAAAAACCCCCTGGGAAAGGCTACTAACTCCAAGCTGCCCAAAGCCGCCATTTGGATAGATCCCACTCGCGGATAGTTTCCATATCAGGTCGAGCACCGACAAATTTCCCAATAAGAGAGAGAGACTCTTGGAAGATTAGTGGCTCCATGACCTCACTCGGGAAAGAAACTTCAGTGCCCGTAACAGAGAAGGGCAAAGGGGTTTGGAAAGAAAACACGTCGGATGAAGACCGCACTTTGTCAGCAAAGGATGAAGACCATGGAGGTGCTTTGGAAGGAGAAGAGGATGAAACCCTAATGGTTTCAGAGCGGCTCCCATTGCCATCTGCCGGTTTCACCATGCCATTTGGGTCTTCACCGAGATTCCCACCTAGTGGGCCTACGGTAGGCCCAACAACATCTGCAGGACTCGAGGACAAACCTGCAGTACCTGCTCCCACCATCATCGCCATCGTCGCTCCTGCCAGTTATATTTATTTGTAAGACCCATTACATGCATTTATTACTAGTGCAATACTTGTACATGCATTATGAATCCTTTGATATGATTGCATTAATATTATTATAGTGAATTTATTCATAGATCTAATTGAGGAAAGAAATATAATACTCATATTTTTTTACACCATCTAGGATGCCCAACCATCCTATAAATATCTATGGGATGTCTTAGGCATCCTACCCATATCTTTGGTACTTCTAGGTGTATTAAATATGGCCATGCAACCTTAAATATTATGGGGATGTCTCATATGTCCCCATAATTTTTTAGGAATGCTTGGATATCCTAGAGATATTATCCTATGATGAACTCATTTTAAGGACAACATAAAAGGCTTTGAAATATTTTAAGGATATCTTCCCCGAATTAAAATATTTGAGGGATTTTTTGGCTCCATCCATATGTCCCCAAAATGTAATGGATGATAAAATGAGTCTCTTGGGAGGAAACATATGTTCCTATTTAGGATAGGTAAATTAATACTAGTAGAAATATTAAAATGATTAATATATTAATAATCAAATCACATGATATTAAATGATTACAATTGTGGGCTCTTAATGTGGAGACCTTTGGTGAAAAACCGTAAGGTAATATAATATTACTATATGGTTTATTGAAATACTTTACTAATACAATGATTATGTACTATAGGTTGGACTTATTTCGACCATATAACCATATAAAAATATCAAATATTAATATTAATGGTATTAAGCTAAAATTACAAGCATAATCCATTATTAAGAGCAAAGTAAATTAAAAATAAGAGAAGAAATCAATAATTGTTTAATATATAAGGACTTATAATGTAAGGTAAAATTGTCTGGTATACCACAATGGAAAAAGGCATCAAGCTTTCCTAATGAAGATCCAAGTTCAATTCAAGGGAAGGGTGGCCCTGGTATGCCCCCAAATTTACATCCTATTCAAGAAAAGTAATATGATGTAAAGCCTATAGTGTTACCATGTCAAAAAATATTATTTTAATTAAAGACATCCATATTTTTATACAAAATATCATAATTATTTATCATTCAAAAGTATGATTTAAAGGATTGAGTTGCTCTATAATTCAATAAAATGAAACAAGATATGAAGTTGTTGTCCATTAAATATTATTTTTCATCTTAACATATAAATATGCATATGAGGTTAGAATATATTAAGGATGTTCATACTCAAGTATCCTTATATAATGCCATTTGGATTCCAAGGATATCATAAAATAATTACTCAATGGGTCTATATTATCATAACAGATGGAATACTATGGTTTGAATATATAAAATTTTATGAAAATATTTAAATGCAAACTATCATCCTCTTAAACCATGACTCGATGGTTTGTTTATACAAAATAATAGTAACAATTGTACTATATATGATAACATGTAGTTTATATGTTATAAACCAAAACCATAAATATTCAATCCAATTTGACATGAAAGAGAGTATAATGTTCATAGGAAAATGATCCCTATAGTCAAATTTGAATGTTTCAATTATGTATAATCTTGTATTGCTATAATTTTATAGTGAGGAAATATCTATTAAGAACAAGTTGGTTTTAAAGCAAGGATATGCCCATTCAATGTACTAAATAGAATCATACACCAAAGTTTGTAATTTATCAAAATGAATTAACATTAGATGATATTTCATATGTAAAATATCTCATGAACATTAACACTTTAGCTTTACATGACAAAAAAAATAAATATCCTAGAATAGGAATAAATCTAATTACATATTGTAAACAAAGCAAGTATATAACATTTTTTCAGGTTCAAATATATCATAACAAATTCCATATTTGCAATATTCAAATTGGTTCATTGATGAGTCAAATATGTGTAAACATTTTTTAGGATATTTTACCAAGATATATCAAGATCTAGAGAGAGAGAGAGAGAAGCTCACTAAATAAAAATCCATGGAAACCCATTGACCATGCACTTTTATTAATAGTTAAGAATTAATTTTAGCTTTTAACAAGCATAGAAGTCAAATATAGGTGAATTGGAGTGCATTATCTCGAATAAGTTACCACAAGCTTACTAAAATCGATGGAAACCCATTGAATATGTATTTTTATTGGTAATAGTTTTATAAAAACTAGTTCATAAAGGTGACCTCTAACATGGGCCATGCTCTAGGATAGGTCTCATGTTCATTTCCAAGAAACTCAAAGTTGATCTTAACATGTGTAAATTATGGTGTTTTACTATCTCAATTATGATGTCCATCCTATAAACTAAAATCCATGGTAACCCAATGGAATAGAGTTGCAAAATATTAAAATAACTATAAACCACATTTCAAAATATTTTTTTCCACCTAATCAACTAAATACAAAATACTAAATGTGTAAATCATAAATTGTTCAAGCTTATAAAAAGGGGTCATATCATATCATAAAAAATATAAGACTAAAGTATTAGAGTATAAGAAGAATAATGATAATGGAGTAAATTATAATAAAAATTTCTCTAGTCCTATGAAGACCTTAAGAGATTTCAAGAATATTTTGGTATATTCCATTGTCCACTTAGAATATCATGGCCATCCATTGCAATAGTCGGATGCACCCAACACTCATACCTTACATAGAGAATCATAGTCAAAAGTCTTGAGAGCATGGGACTATTATTCACATGACAACCTTCAAAAAACTTTCTAAGGCTAACTCCTTATTTGATATAATATTTGATTCATATTACTAAAATTAATTAGGGAAAAGTGAAAGGATATTGTAGAAAATAAAAAATATAACCTATGGGAGGTATTGAACGAAAATTAAGTAAAACTTTTACTACACCATTGTGAGAGTGAACACATGAATTACCAATCAAGAACTAATAAATGAAAATGATTATAGAATAAGAATATAACACACACATACACACAACACACAAGAAATAGGATAGAGAGAAGGTAACCATAAATACTTATATTAAAATTCATGTGAGTACATCCAAGGCCAAATAGTATCAAAAAAATATGAAGACTTTCAACCGAACAACACAAGGCTCAAAGCCGATTGATGTATCAAAAAATTATTAAGGTAATTATAGCCAAGGAAACATTGTAGGCATGAGTCGCTATCTCCTCCTCATATTTATCCCAAGTCAAATCCTAGAATTTATGATCTTAAGTAATTTAAAATTTCAAAAATTTCCCTTGTTTAAACACTAATAGGGCAAATTGCAATACTTAATGCTTATCGGTTTTAGGAACCTCTTGAGGTATCTTTGCATTTATTTATAGAAGGCTTGAGGTTTATTGGAAATACCTTTTCATTCAATGCTTGGTTGGATCCTAATCCTCATTTAATGCTACATTTACGAGCTCCTACCATTTCTAGAAAGACCAAATTTAGTGATGGCTACTATGGAAATATTTTCTTGTTATGAAAAGCTTTTGTCAGAAGGGAATTTTGAATGCTAAGTTGGAAGTTTTATTTCTATTTTGCATTGATAAGGCCCCCACTTCTTCCTTATTTTATCCATAGAATATATTGTTGCTTTTACCTTATGTGGGATCTATTTAGTTCCCTTTTGTATGTAACATTTTATTCATTCCTCATCACAATTTTTGTTAGCACTATTTTACATGTGACGCCACCTTAATTTTTTTGAAGTTTTGGTTTTTTATCCCTTTGCATACAATAGGACTCTAGTATATGATATTTTACACTTGATTTTACCTTAATTTTTTTTGGAATTTAGGTTAGTTCTAGTGTTGTGCTTCTTGGACATTTAAAAATTGTGGTTACAATTAGATATTCTCCCTTTTGGTCCTAATTGACTTGCTTCTTTACTTTCCTACCATTAATTTCATGTTGAATTTCATATAAATAGGGGAAAAATCCCGTTTACATATAGTGAATATTAACTATAGCTCTTGTGACTCATGGGGTATCTATAGCTTACTAGGGATGGAGAACTTAGAATTAGCTATCATATCTTTCATGCATCAGTGACATCATCCTATAGCACCTAATTCACCTCAATTATTTATTTACTTACCCATATACTTCTTTAAGGATTATAGCTCTTCTAGTTGTGCCATGAGGTGGGTCATTTATGACGTCATTACCTAAATATCAACTTAAGTGGATCTAAGTGTGTGTTTAGTATTCTACAGGTTTTTTTCCTTCTTGATGAGCTTCATCACCTGAGTTAGGTATTCATGGATTACAAATTTACTTTTCTTATCTGCAAATTCAATTTTATCTTTAGGCTAGGGGTCCTTGAATATTAACTCCATACAATACACCTAATAAACTTGATATTTTATTTCTCCATTCATCTTAGAGATGATAAGTGTTAGGTGGTCCATATAGATGATGGGGTTTGTAGGATAATATACAATTCTCACCTACATTATCACATATTTATCTATATTTTTAGCTACCTTTTGCTATATGTAATGTTGTATTTCATCTTGGACCTATTTAAATCAAGGAAACATCTCAGGTGATGATTTGGATACTTGGTTATATTTTGTTAGCCATATAAGGATAGAACCAAGGGTCTCATGAAGGGAAAAGTAGTTGACTAGTATTTAAGGGATAGAGTGGTGGAAGGAGACTTGACAAAGAACAGGAAGGTAGAGGGAGCTATAGACTAGGCTAGTTGGTTGGTGGTGAATGGTAGAAGGGTGGCAAGAGTTATGAAAATAGTGATGATAAAAAAATGGTATTTTAAGAAGGTACAGATAGACTAAATATGAGGGATGATGCATCGGTTGTGACTTCAATTGACAAGATGATATTTTTGAACATAGAGGTGGTGTATTTGGGAGCAACCATCAAGGAAGGAAGATATGTTTCCTAGGATGGAGTCTTACATTTATTATTATTTATGAATGGTTCTATATCTAAATTTTATTTTTCCAAAGCGGTTTACACCTATGCTTGGCTCATCTTGCACTTGATTTCTTTTTACAGGTGTTGAATAGGCCAAGGTAGTTATAATGGGAGGTACCAAAGTAGAAGGTATGGTAGGGGCCTCTTTCTATTCTAATGGTAAGTTCAATAGGATGCATATGCCAATATATTTAATTCCTTTCATTCTTATCAATCAACATGATTGCACACTCAAATATTCTTTACCACTTCCATTTGAGGAGTCACCAACATCTTCGAGTGATCATAATCATAATATTGAATGAAAATTTCAAAATATTATCACTTACAATAGTACACCTAGGTATCATCAATAACCTAGTCGAATAATCACCAAGCATTGATATTGTGATTACTCCAACCTTGGTATTGTAGAAACTTCTTCTTATTAGTGTTGATTCAAGACATGGGATTTATCTCATGCTTTTATTGTAGAAGGATTGATATAGTTTTAGTTGGGAGGTGAATTACAAGAAATAAATCATTTTAAATGGTAAGTGAGATCCCTATTTTATTCTCTAGAACAATTATATTTGAAGCCTTAGTTCATGGGTAAATGTTTTGGAGCCTTTCATGCCTATAAGCTATGTCATAAATTTCCCTTCTAATTCAAAATTTCATGCATCATCCAAACATTCCAAACCTAGTTATTATACCTTAGACTCTAATTTTAGGGATTCCTTCCTTTTCAACAAAGATGCATTGCCAAGGTGTATGGGGGGTTTGTAAAATATTTTCTTGCTCAATACATTTATATAGGTGATATAAATCATGTCAAACTATCTCAATATATCTATAGAGACCACTCTCTTTATTGTGTACATTCATAGTAGGTACACTAGCTTATTAAATCCAAAGAAGTGGATAATAGTGTAGTCCTCAAAGAAATACCAGTCCCCTTGAACTAAAAGATGTAGGCCTCTAATGTTGACTTCTAGGATGCATGTGGGTTCCCCTCCTTTAATCATACCTAGGGTTGACAACAAAAATTAATCTATAAAATCATAATAGGAGTAGGTTCAATAGAGGACTTCCATCCCATAAGATATAGGCCATGTTTGGACATCACATCCTTAATATTCAATTCTAAATGTTAATACATTTAGAAATTTTGAAATAATGTTAAATGCACCAAGAATGAATAATACCTAAATGTATGAGCATCCCTAAATTTATATAACCCTTCATGATTTTTGTGGGTTATATAGTCACTATAGTCAAGGATCAATATTTTTTTCATAAAGAAATACCTCAACATATGGAGAATGTATACATGTTTATCAACATCTACACCAAAAGTGAATGCCACTATGATCTAAACATCTTTAGCATTATCTTTGAAGGCTTATCTACTTAAGGGAAAGTCCAACATGGAGGTTTTTGGATTCTAGAGATAATGGTTTAAGCAATTTAGCTTACTATGTATTTTAGTATAATACCAATTAAACATATTTAGAGTTATCTTGATCTCCTTGGACACCATCATCACTTTTTGTATGACCTTTCCTAAGATGATAAACTTGAAATGACTATAGTGGACCCTATCCTCTCTAAGATAAGGGTTATAACATGAGGTGTGAGCCTCAACTATTGCATAGTAGCAATGCACTTAAGGAACTAGGTACTGATTTAGAAAATAGTCCAAATAATTATGGAGGACTCATCCTCATTGATGTGGCTCCTTCTAGTAGTTATATGGTATGACATTAAATAAGGCCTTAAAGTCATTTATTTATAAATTATTAATACCTTCTAAAAGAAATTTCACATGAAAAGCATATCATATGTTCATATTTAATGCACTCTTATCCTTGTCCCTTGCCACATATGGTAATGAAGCCATGTTTTTTTTGTAGGTAAAAATGATTATGTGTTGGGTTTAAATGGGCCCCAAACTCAACCCATGGTTTGGCTCATACCATGGTATTGTAATAGACATATCATGCCTATAAATTTACATATTTATTAAATAATGAATTAAAGGCATTTATTTAGTGCCATACCATATCAAGTAGACCCTTTCTCTCAAAATTTTGGTATTATTCAACATCCTAGGGTCTACTACATTTTTACTACATTGACAATGCACTTGTGATATTTCATTCATGTGTTCTGAGCATAGGTGTCTCTCCTAGAAACAAAGTGAGATGTTTAAGATTCTCTCGAGGATGAACTAGTGACTACAATCCTTATATAATCCATGGTCATTGTAGGTTACTTGAAGTTTTGAAACTCTATCTTTATTTTATTTTACTAGGAACTTGTCATACTTCAAAGCTCTTGGTAATTTAAACTACTTATCACATAATGAGGAAGAATTGAGAAAGGGAGGGTATTAATAGATTTTGAATTTTATCAACTGTTATTCATTCACATGCATGATACTTTCTTTTTTGTATGGTAAATAGGAATGGTTGTGATCATTTCTAGTCTAGTAGGACTTATTAGTCCAAGTACCTACTCTTGTGATTGACTAATTTTAATTTTACTATCATAATATCATCAATATTTATTTCCAATCCACCATATCAATGAAATATTCCATCTCATCCATTGGAGGATTGATCAAACAATCTAGAATTTCCTACCCAAGGTTCCATTTTGGTGTGACATGAAAGGTGCCATGTGTTACCGCTTTGCTTCTAAGGTAGACTAGAGAGGCTTGATCAAACAATCTAGAATCTTGTATGGATTAAGTCGACAATAATTTTCAATTCCACTTCTCATCCCTAGGTAGACCAGAGAGTTCGTTGGCCAACATGAGCTATTTTTTGGTCATTTTCCATTTTGAGAGTTTTTCTAGTATTTTTAATTTATTACATGTTTGTGATTGATTGTAAAGAATGGTCACATGAGGGTACATCTCCTGCTAATATATTAAAAATATATAATTTTCCAATGGGGTTTGTTCTATAAGTATGGTGTGATCGCCCCTTGTCATGAGTATATGGAGGCAATATTTTATTGTAGCTCTTGGTCATTATGGAATATTTTTGGTACATGTTGGTCTCCTATTGAATATACACCATTGGAAATAATTCTGTTTATGCCGCCTTGGAACCTCCCTAGAGTGTGTGAAGATCTATTAGTATTTCTATAAGAAGGGTGGTCCAGTTTGAGGAGCATCACCAACACTATCAAGTTCCTTTCTTACTTGAGATTTGACACCATCAAACTATGTGGTTTTTATCTAAGGTTCTTCCTATCATCTTGATAACCTAAAAAATATTCTCTATTTGTAGTACATATATAGATGAGCCTTTGAAGGTCAATAGTGGTGCAACCTCCCCACTCAATATCTCTTAGGGATATTAACTATATAAAACAAACTCACCACATGTTTAGTTATTTTTATGCAAGATACATTTGAGCAAGCAGTGGCATGTTGCATTTAGTTGTTCCTCTAGATAACTCAGTTGGTAAAATTAATGCTTTTTAGAAAATTATGTTCTACGAAATTATTTGCATGATGATAAAACATAACTCCATAGACCAAAATTTTATTGAGGCTTCCCCTACCTACATTATCTCTATATATCATTTAGTTGTGTTTTCATGAGGTGCAAGCTAGTTTATTTGAGTGAACCTTGGTCAAAGTATAGCAAATAAAGTCTATTTCTTCTCTTTGCTCTCTCTTCTATATATAGGTATTTCTTCATGTAGGTCCCATTGACTATAATTAAGAGCTTTTTCCCTTCTATCATGGATAATTTGAACACTAATTATCAAATCTAACCCTTTTAATTATACATATCAGGTTATTGTTCAATGACTTTATTAAACCATTTCCTTTTGGGTAAGAATTGGACGTTTTTAAGTAGATTTCATGTTGGAGTGCAACTCGAGTCACCTTGATCTTGATGAATGCATTGGCATTATTCGTAATAATCATATTTGGTATGCCGAATTAAGTGATAATTTCCTCCAAAAAATAGGCAATAACCTTCCTTATGGCCTTATTATGTAGAACTACATTTTCCACCTCGTATAGTAATTTATGGCTATGAGAGTCCATTAGTGGCCTTTTCTATATGGGATTGATCATATCGATGAAATCAAGTCACCACTAGGAGAATGGTTCATTAATAGTGATGGACTTTAAAATAATGGGAGCATATTACTTCCTTATAGTGAATAACTTATAAGTATTGCATCTCCCTATCCACTAGTAGGAGTCACTAAACAAGGTTGGCAAATAGTACCCAAATCACATGATCTTCCCTATATTAATGTGAACTGGATAGTGGTTGTAAATGAATTCCTAGTGAAATTAATGAAGTAGTGAGGCAACCTAGTTGGTTGTAATACACCTTAAGACGATGTTAAAGTTTCTTCTAAATAGGATCTCCTCAATGAGAGAAAAATTTTGACTCTATAATATATAGGCTCTTCTTAATTCTCTATCTAGGCTTGACAGATATTATCCAATCTGCATGTTATCAATCCACTTTGTTACCTACTCAAGAGCTCTTATGATCACGTTAAAGAAATAATGTCCTCCTTTATATATAGCGTTAACAATATATTGGGTAATTTTTTGGTATAACCCTCTACCTTTGATCAATTTGGTTATCTTGATCTCAATGTGATATTCAAAGATCATAGTGATACATCCAACTCTCTCCTATATGATTTATCCATTCATAATGTAATTTTTATGGTTTAATGAATAACATTAGTGATAGTATTATTATTTGAGACTTCTAAACAAAGCTATAATGTGCTTAATAACATTTTAATGTCTATCTAAACATCTATGAATGCTCATTCTATTCCTTATCCTTTTGTGTGAGCATTATCACTATGCAAAATTAAACCACATACACATAAAGGATAAAATTATTATCAAAGAGTAGGTTTACTAACACCAATGCCTTCATCATAGCCCAATTGATATCTTTCAAATATTATTTACCCACCTTGATCCATTTAAATTATTTTTCTTTATTTAACATAAGGATTATTGGCAAAACGATGGAGATGAAGTTTGGTATAGATATGTAGCTCAAATTTATATTGCCTAATAAAGAATGGAGGGCCTTCTTATGTTGAGGAAGTGATAGGTTGATAATGGTTTTAACCTAATTTGGATCTATGTTTATCCTTTAATTTTACATGGTGTAGTCTAGTAGATTTTCCTATGAATAAAAAGATACTTTCTTAGATTTAGATATACCTCAAATTCATGAAAATGCCTGAACACCTTATCTAGATGCACCAAGTGGTCTTCCTCTTTCTTTGAAAATTATGAGGTCATGTATGTAGACTAGTTATTAATTTAATGTGATATCCATAGTGCTCTATAAGGTTGTACCAACATTGGATAGGGCATAAAATATGTGTTGGTAGGAGAAGGTCCCCAACTTGGTGGTGAATGTCATCTCATGCTAATCCTCATCATTTAAATACATTAGGTTGTATCTAGAAAATCCATCCATAAAGGAAAAAATTTTATACCTTATCATTATATATAGGATTATATCCATGGAGGGAAGGGGGTAGTGGTCTTTTAGAGATTCCAAATTGAGGTCTCTAAAGTGCACATAGAGATAAATTTATTTATTTTTCTTCCTCATGGGAACCAAGTTAGACACTCATGTGTTGCATTTGAGAGGGTATATAATATTTCTCTCCAGCAACTTGGATAACTCCTTTCTCATGAATAAATCAATATTAGGTTTTACCAACCTTTACTTCTACCTTATGGGATTTATATCTAGGTTTGGTTATATCATATGTTGGGTAGTATTTTTTCATAGCCTTTCAAGTCTTCATATCTCCAAAGCTACCACCTCAGTGTGCTTATTACATAGACTAAAAAGAACATTCTTATACATTTGGATGGTCATTTTACCTATCTATAATACCTAGTTGTCTTCTATCTCTACTTCCTAATAATCTTCTTCATATATTGTGATGCCCTTTTAGCCCTTGAAAAGATCATATACATTGAATAAATATTTCAACATTACTAGCCCTTTGGTAAGCTTATTCAATTTGAGCTAAATGATTTGGTCTTCATAGGATTCCTACATATTTGGAGTTAACTATTCTATAAACCTAGTTTTTTACAAGATGAAGTGGACAATGTGTTCATAACTATCAAAGACTTGCTAGTGAATTTTATTGCTTGGGATTGTTGATTTGATTATCATCTTGACAAGTTTATGGTTATGCAATAGATCTTCCACTAGGTCAAATTATGCCCTAATGGCTACCATTCAACCAACATAAATATTTTTATCTCAAGGAATAATCTATAGGTTGGTTACTTTAAATACTTTGAATAGGTCCTAGATCCTAAGCCTATACAATTTCATCAATTAATTTTTGGCTAGTCACTAGAACCTTGTATAAAAACAATATTTGTATCACCATATATTTGTATAATATTGATTCCCCTTATTTTTTTGAGTTAGAATCCATGCCCCAATACCTCATACTTGATGATGTTAGTGGAACAATCAAAATACAACCTATAATATTGCAATATCTTTTCTTCTCTAGATGAGACTAAACAAATACATGTTCTTGATTTTATACTATATTTGGTCTCATTAACGTAGAGATTTCATATCTTGATTAAGTCTTTTGTGATATTAGTGATCTTAAGAAGGAACAAACTCTCATATTTAATTAGGTAAGTTCTTAATATATTTGGTTCAAAGATGTCATAAGTGTTTAAGTCCTACATCTAAAAGGCCCATTCATCTATTTGGTCATTAGGAACTAGAGTTTGAACCTCATATAGTAGCATCTCTAATTAGACCACCCCTTGGTTGGTTAGCTCATACGATAGATATAATGCGTCTACCACCCATATAGGAATGATGGAAGTACTTGAACCTAAGTCAACTAAGCAATTGTGAATTAGCTTATCCCCACATACCAATTTTAAGTAGAATGGCATGAGTTCAAATTTTCTTGGATTTAGACTAGATACTTGGAGGACCATTGGTGGCTTCTACTTATCTATAATATGTTGCTCCTCTATGGCCTCCTCAAAATATCTCATCTACTTGGGCATGATGAGGACATCCTAGAGTAGCATGGGAATCATATAATTCTCTAGATGATCCACCATATTAAAATATTTAAGGAGTTAGACTTTAGGTGTATTGCTTATTACCCATAAAGACCTCATAATTTGTATTATAAGATTGAAAACCTTGGTTGTTTTTTGAAAAAATAGTTATGATCCATATGGGTGTCTTGTTTATGCAATTGGATTATTTGTTGGATACTTTAAATTAGGTATTAGGACCTTCTTGGTCTACTTTGTGCTACTCTATTTATCTCCTTTTGCTTCTTGTTATGATGCTCAACTAAAAATATGGTGAACTAGTTTCTAGAATATTTGCTCCATCTATCATCATGTAAACTTTACCTTCATCCCACATCACTAGCATTTTCTCTGCCATATTAGTGTTTGACTTGGAAGGGCATTAGAGGTCTATTTTTTATGACTTTGACCCTATGCTTGTGTTCTATGCTTCAAGGAAGTAATAGATGGTGGGAAATACATGGTCTATGGGGGGAATTTGGGATTAGGAAGACATGCATTTTTGTAAGGATAGTTTCAATCTATGACTTTCCCACATAATTGTTATTAGAAGGAACAATATCCTTGACTGGGTTGAGAAAGAATTATTTCAAAGGAGTGGGCATGTGTACTATTGTTTGATTAGAGATTTATGATAAATTTTATTCTTATAAGAATTTGAACCTCAATAACATTGGTTATTTAAAGGATATTTGTAGTTTTAGCCACTGTAAGGAATGCCAATGATCTCTATTGTCTCTTTAGGGATATAACCTCATTTAAAACTATATTGAGTAAAATATTTATCTCATCTAGTTTTTATAAATAATTCATGGAAGGTTTTTCTAAATTAGGAGAACATGGTTGTATTGACACCAAGCTTACAATAGTATTTTATTAAAAAGTGGTAGGTTGGATAATAGGAGGTAACTAATAAGGAGGTTGTACATTCAAGAACAAAGCAATAAATGGCCTAGAGTCTAACCTACCTATTTAAATCAAGTTATTCTTATATTGAATGGAAAAAATATAGGCTTGGGGTAAGGAGTTTTCTGCTTTTAAATTGATCATCATGAAAATTTCTAAATTAAAATCCTTCAAATAGTAAGTAAGAGCAATACCTAGTAGTGGATGGATGTTGTTAGGTATTCTATCCTAGGTTTTATGGAACCTCATGTTGAAATTATCCAGTGTTTCCATTGGAGATATCTTGATAGTGGTTAGTTTCACTAGAAGGGATACATTGTCTACTTTATCACCAAATATAGCAATTAGTAAGCCTACAAGCTAGTACCATGTCCCAATTGAGTGTGGTGCGAGTCTTATGTACCATTCATGTGCCCTTCTTATGAAAGAGGTTGTTAGTAAAGTTAAAGAGACAATTTATACGTTAAAATTGTACACCATGCAAAAACTAATAATATGATGGAGATGCTTCATAGGAGTGGTAGCATCATTACCCATGAAGTAATGTAATAACATGAACATGAGGCTAGTATCTTATCCCATGTTGTGGGTGGAACACATATTTACAATGGACCTCTATCATTTCTATAGATATGTAGTTTTTTTCACCCATAGCATTCCAATATTCTAGTCAATTTTGGCAGCCTAAGTCATTTTCTAATCATCATCATGATTACTAATTCAAAAACGTTCATCACTCATAGAATTGTATCCTATTAGTATCCAAAAAGGGGGATAAAATTAAATATATATTGGTAGGATGCATATGTCAATTGATTATCTATTTTTTCTTTTTAGTTTTTTTTCTTTTAGAAATGGCATTAAATATTGGAAGTTTTGTAATTCTATCAACTAGATAGTGCTAATATTAAAAAGCATTGGCTAGTAGGATAGTAGGATGACATTGAATCAAATTGAGATGAGTTAAATTTTAAATAATAATGAATCCCATACAATAGTGCAGTAACATTAATGAGCTAAATGATATATTTTGTAGCACATGTGAAAATACCAACATGATTGTTTAATAGTACTATTACCAATAGTCCAGTACCATTATCAAGCATCTAAAATTATTGCCAGAGAATAATTAAAATATAAAATTTTTATTATATTGAATTGGTTTAATATATCTAATAATAATAATAATAATGCTATTTTAATATTTAAAATATAATTGATGTATATTTAGTCGTTTGTGTCCAACTTGTGTCTTCATCAACACATGCACTGATTGAACATGATTTAATTATGTTATAAAAATGATGAAATATAATGGGATAAATATTATGTGTCTACACAAATCTCAATAAAGTTGTTATTTTCTATAACAAAAAGTTAACTACTCTATATCAATATCGAAATATCAAAAGTAGGGAGATGCCACTTGCTGAAGAAACAATGCTTAAAGGACTAATAATACATTAGCCTTTAATTTTTGAAGGAAGAAAATATTTGTTCTACACTTAGTATTAGGTAAATGGTAAAATTAACCACATCATTATTAAATTTGAAAGTTAGACCAACATTATTGCATGACTCTTTTGAATGAATCAACCTCTAGATCTCGATACACCTACAAAATTACTCTCTTATTTGAATTCTTCAAAGACATTATTGAATGGCATGCTTTTAATAGTTTCAATTTATGATAAAATATCACAAGAACCATCCTTTCTATTTATGCACCTTTAATTATCATAAAACTATAGGCCATGACTTCATTAACTAGGGATATTGTATTACAATAACATCATCTTTGCCACAATACATTACCTAAAGATATAGAGCTAGTCACCACCACAATATTACCTTCATAATGATTTGTTGAACCATTTGGATATTATTTATATATAATTTCATACACATATCGATGACATGATCTAATAAGTACATAAATCCAATATAGTTAGACACCTTGACATTGAAAATATGGTTATAAAACTATAGCATTATATTTATTAGCCACACATAATCCAAGATGTAGAGTTTTACATCAATTCATATACTTCATTTAGCATTGGAAAACAAACAAATAATAAATTAGAGCTTTTCTATTCACTTTAGTTTTCTTGTAGATCATAGAAATCCATAAAGTTGGATTACTTGTTATACATATCTTTCATTAAACATAAAAATATTTATATCTTTTTTTTTTGTGTATATGTTTTTATAATTATAAACATAGTTCCTGTGATAATAGTATTAGCATACTTTAGATTTAATAATTATTTTTCCAACATGTTCGGGTTCACTTTGGTATCCCAAAATATATCTTTCTAAATTTTAATTCCTTCTTTATTTATAACTTCTAGAATAATTTAAGGATCATCACAACAAAAAACTCAATACTTCCACAATATTATATTAGGATATACAATTAACCTTCTATTATGATATACACTTATAATAATTATTATACTTGGGTTGACATATTGTCTCATGTATAAAATTCATATAATATGGATGAACACAATTTTAATATTGACATTTTCGATTTAATCCATGTATATCTATGGATATGGCCTTTCACATTTTTTATGGTGATACCAACAATTATTAAGAAGATGAATGAGGTTAATCATTTTTTGTAGTGCATATTGCACATACATAAATAAGTTTAACAAATATTTTGTTATTAATAGAAGTATAAGGAATACGATGATCAATATTATAGTTATCTTATTTTTATATTTAATACTAGCTTAGGATTTAATTGAATAAGGAACATATCTTTGACCCACATTGAATTGTTAACGTCCTTTACCATGGACCCTACTACCATATATGACATGATGGGTAAGAATGTTTTTATTTTCAAATTATCTTCATACATGGGGATGCACCCAATTTTCAAAACCAAGCTTTTAAAGAAATATTATCCTCCTTAATTATAACCAATTATAGTATTATATCCTATAGTGCAATATTACACTTGATTAATCCTTGTTTTGATAAACCAATTGATTAAATTTACCAACAAAAGTATGAATGAAGGAACATACAAATTATTTGAGATTGAGGATTGGTAAGTTTACAACACAAGTTAAATAATACACAATTGACCAACTTAAATATTTTTTCTTAATATAAATCCAATTTGATGGATACCATGTTCTTTTAGGATAAATAATCTAATTAAATAAGGGTTTACTAAATTTTTCATATATAATAATGCTAAAAAAACACTAGCTCACAAGCCATGGAACCCATTAAGGCTCATTACTCAATAGGTTAGTACCATAGCTACTTGTAACACCTCAATTATTTATGATATTATACTTATATATGATATCAACATCAATTTCAATATATTACACTCTATGTTGTCAATTATAACATGACATCAACATATATGCAACCAATCACACCATGCAAAATGATAATTAAGTACCAATATACTATGTCATAAACAAATTCTAAAACAATTATGGGATATTATTTAATTTTTGAGCATTAGAGAAAAAACTACAACTATCCAATCTCATCATCAATCATTTTTTACACTATTGCCATTCTTAGGGAAGTAATGGAATGGTTTTATAACTATTTGCTTGAATTAATTCATGATTAGTTGGGAGCTAAATTGCTTCCTCTTCCAGCTACTTTGTAACCATATATAATTATATATAGAGTAGGACTTTAGTATAATACTTTTTTTTGGGGGTTTGATGAGGAAAAACTACTCTACTAGTGTTTGATGAAGAAAAATTGCTCTGCGGGGATGATAGCAACTTATGGAGGAGGTCTAAAAAACTAGAGGAATGTCATGATGGAATCTAGTCGGGCATAGAGAGTGCATGCTCATGATATTTTTTCATCTAAAAATTACTGGAAGGAACAGGATTTTCCAATGCATGTCGAGAACCGCTTGTTAAAGAACAAAGGATGTTTGAAATGATGTGAAGCCAGGCTAGTTCTAGTGGTTCAACCAGAATCGGTGGTGGAATATGTGGAGTATCTAACCAAACATGCACTTATTGGTAAATTTTTGGGCATTTGAATTTCTCTCCCCTTTGTGAAGGCTTGGGTCAGTAAGACTTGGAATCCTGAAGGTGATGTGGAGGTGATGTTGAGTGCGAATAGCTATTTTATGGTGGTTTTTTCTTGTATTGCAGATCATAACAAAGCATTTGAAGGGGGTACTTATTTCTATAACCAAGTGAGACTCTTTATTAAACCCTCACATGTGGGTTTCAACCCATCAAAGGAGCAGTCATCGCGGGTTCCAGTATGGTTGCGGTTTCCATGGCTCCCGTTGGAATTCTGGAGCACTGATATCTTGCATAAGATTGCCCTTCTGCTTGGGAAGCCAATTGGACCATCACAACAAAAAATGGATAAAAAGGTAATATATTTTACTCATATTTGTGTTGAAATTAAATTAAATAATCCTATTCCAGATTCTATTGAAATACAATTTGGATAAACTACATGGGTTCAAAAACTTGACTATAAAGCTCTTCCATATCATTTCTGGATTTACTATGAATATGGCCACCTGCAAAAAAAATGCCCTAAGTTTATCTCACATGTGGCTTCAAATATTGGGCCCTCTCGATCTGGACAAATTTTGGTTAAATAAAAAGCCCCGATAAAGGAATGGGAATGGGATAAGGAAGGTTCTATTTCGATAAAAGCCCGAAACAGAGGACAAAGGGCAAACAAAGACCTTAAGGATAGCCAGCCAGATGCTCCACTCAACCATTTTTAAATATTAGATGATCTTGATCAGTGCATGGAGATACCTGAAATGTCAATACCTGATGCAAATATAACAAGGCTGAATTAGATGTCTCTTCTTGAGGGGGAACTTAAGGAATCAGATCTAGGGGGTTTAAATGAAGAACACAAGGCTTTAGATCTAAGTATAGGGGACATGGTTGGGTCTAGCCCTATAAGGAAAATATTTTGGAAAGTGGTATAAATTTATTTATGCCCTCTCCTACTCAGGCACTGATGTAGTCATCCTTGGAATGCAAAACTCCTACGATGTTGGGATTGTAGTAAAAAATAAGTAAAAAAGGTTTTTTGGATAAGAATATGAAGGTGGGTAGAAATAAGGACCAAGATAAAATTAAGTTAATGGGGGAGAATTTGGTTGAGTCAAGCTTGGTGAGAACATTGGAATCCCATTTTTATAACCCCCAAAAATGATTATCCTCTCATGGAATGTAAGGGGGTTGAATAGCATCCCTAGAAAAAAAGTTATTTGTGATTTGGTTCATGTGCATTCTTTGAATGTGGTGTTTATTCAAGAGACTAAATTGGCTATTGATAGTATGTTCAATATTACTCCCAAGTTGTGGAGAAGGGGGCAATGCCAATGTATTGGTGCATGTGGATATGATGGTGGTGTCACTTTTTTATGGGATCCGATTAAGATATCCCCTCTTACTTGGATTTCCAACAAATGGTCTATTTTAATGGTTGGGCATGATAATGAATCTGGTGAAATCATCCTACTTACAAATGCGTATGCTCCTATTCATTACAATGGTAAAGTGAATTTGTGGAAGCACATTTGATTTGTGAGAATTTTGGTTCCCCTATACCCATGGATTTTGGCTGGAGACTTCAACTCTATCACTTGTGTAGAGGAGAAACTATAGACACCAAAATAGCACCAATCCGATTATGTGACTGCAAACACTGATCGAGTTGACACACACAACCCCCAGGGCAGCCCCCAGAGGTTAAACAATGGTCCTAACCACTCTCACAATAGTTTTGGAAGGTCAGAGGTCAATTTGGCACCTTTCAGGCACTCTGCTCCTTACTCGTTCCACCCTGGGATGATTACAAACTAGTATTCGTCCCACCCTGGGACGATTAGCAGTATTCGCTCCTGGGTGGGGCGAATAGCAGGTTTGACGGGAAAAAGGTCAAACCTTGACAAATGGCAGCTCAGATCCACCACTTAACTCCTCCTTCAATGCATGGAGTGCGAGTGAGCATTTTTGAGCTCAAAGAGGCAGTCATAGAGGCAGTCATGGAGTCCTTAATCAGGGAGGAATCTTCTCTCCCCTGAGAAGGCATGATCGCCAAGTGGCGCCTCTGCATGCTCATTCACAGAGACCCTCAAGTCTATAAAATGGTGAGTCTTCTCACCCCAAAAGGAGAACAGGTCAGGAGCATTTGGAGCAATGGAGTGCTGCCGATTTACATCCTCACCTTTTTGCTTGTGCCTTTCACATCCTTAATCTCTCTTTTGGAAGGGAGGTTATTGGGTGATTATTGGAAGCACAATCCAAACCGAAAACCTGAAATTTGGCCACAATATCCCACCCAAATTTGTTGACAATACCCCACAAGAGGTTTTGGACCCATCCCAAGTGGATTGGTGCCGAAACTGGGCCCCAAACGGTGGGCGTCCTGCCCTCGGGTGCCCCCCGCACTACTGCAGTCCTAATCGCCCCACCCCGGAGTGATTAGAAATCTGTAGTAGGTTTCATTTCTATTTTTCTTGCATTATATTCTAGGTTGTTTACATAGGTTGTCATTCAAATTTCATGCTATTCTGAGCAGTTTTGATCATGTTTTTGTTATTTCTCGCTTTCACTAACATGCAGGGAGCATCATCAGATTTCGGGTGATAGAGGCCGAATTGGAAAAATCTGACCTTCTGGGTCTTTCCAAAATACCCCATTTTACCTAACCCCCAACTTTGCAGGAGATTTGGAGCCTCTCGGATGGGACATTTAGGACAGTACTTTCTGACATTTTGTTGCAGGTCTAATCGTCCCACCCCGGAGCGATTAGAAATCCATGGCGAATTTCTTGACTGTTCCTTTTGCAGTGCCTTCCTGGTGATGTTCTCATGCCTCTGTCAAGTTTTTAGCTCATTTTGATATGTTTTAGTTATCATTTTATTTGTTTTACGCATGCACTAATCGTAGGCTTTGGGGATCGCATGTTTCATTTTATCCGTAGGTGCTACTAATCCTTTTCTGTTTCTCTGAACGTAGGATCTCGACATCGGAGGAGCAGCAAGGAATCAAAGACTCATCCATGCAAGTGGCGATGACGTTTTGGCCCACCCATTTTACATGTGGGCACGCGGAAGAAAGCGGACCATCCATGGTGTGATAAAGTTATATTTAACGCTCCTAGCCCCTGAAAAGGGAGGAGACGTATTGTAACCGAGTTCCAAAGAAAATTAATAAAAAGGGTTGTATTCAACATTTGCTTTCTATCTTGTTTCAATTCGTTTGTGTTTCCCTCTTTTCATGCATTTCAGTTCGTAGGACTTAGCGTTATCTTTCGCTTTTGGCATACATCGCACTTGGGGTTTCCGTTTTGTTTCCGTATCCTCGTGCTTTCAGTGGCGATCACGGTGGGACCTTGTCCCTAGATTTTAAGATCAAATTTTTGATCAAAAGTGTTTGTTTTTGCTTGCAGGTACCAATTTTTCAAACGTTGGACTGTTGTTCGTTCCAGTCTGTGATGAGTACAGGGCTGGAATTCATCTTACCCAGGGACGAATGGGCATTCGTCCCACCCTATGATGAATACAGTTCTGTTATTCATCCCACCCAGGGACGAATAGCTCTCTATGCACTTTCAGGGCAGAAACTCAGAGGTATCCGATTTGGGCAGAGAAGAGGTAGGGGTTCCTTGCATCCTCTGTCATTTTTTGTTTTTTGTTTTCTGCTTTCTGTTTCTTTGCTTGCGTAGGAAAGTGTTGTTGCATGTTTAATTTCTTTGCATAAATAAAAAGAACCCCACACACCACGTGGTAATTTAAACAACAAGGAGTTGGTCGTAAAACCCCAACCCTTGGTCAAGACCAACGGTGGATTTCATCACCACCTTGGCTTGAATTTTTGCATCCATAACCCCGATCGCTACTATTGCTAGACGTAAATCCTGACGAAAGCTGACCAAGTGTAGCTGGGGTGATTCCCAATGCATGAGGATAAGTCTTCTATGGTAGGTGTCAAAAATAGGGCGATCCCCCTTTCGTACCGCCTATGTTCCACGTACCATTCTGCTCTCGCGTACCAATAGTTTCCCTCACGTAAGGGCGGGTATATTGAGAGGTTTGGTATAATGGCCTGGCAGTGGTATATTGAAGGGGCGACCATTTTGGGAGACATAAGAGCCATCATATTGCATATACAACAACACGTTCTTTACAAAGCTTTCAAAACAAAAATCAAAACACACTAAACCAGATTTAGGGCACACCTTTAATCTATAAACGAGATAATCACTTCTTTGATTGTGTGGTTCCCTTTGTTTAGTGTAACATAAAAAATCATAAAAAAGATAAAAACCTACATAGCTTGTAGAGAGACACCACCATGGTGTACACCCGTAGCCAAGCCCAATCACGGGTAGGAGCTGCAGAGAGTGTACAAGGGGGCACAAGTCACCTCCGCTATAGCCCCAAGGACTTGGTCATACCACCTTGGTGGCTCGACCCACAAGATAGTCCACATCGTGCCATTTCAGAATGGGACTATAGAGGCACCCCTTCGAGGGGCACTCCCATTCAGCATAGACCCTTTCAGGAGGAGTCCCTACACGTGGCACTCAATATAAATGGGAAGGCTCCCTTAGACGCTCGGTATGAGTGGCCACCATGCAATGAAGTGCTAGAACAGCATAGGGTCCATAAGGAGAGGCCACATGATTATGTCATCCCTCCTCTACCCCTCATCACTGTTAGGAATAACAAGCCAAATCCAGAGCACAAGGCTCTTCAGACAGGGCGAGCCAACTCTACCCGCCCCTTTCACATATATGAAAGGGAGCATGAGGAAGACCATTACATTCCTCAAGAGCAATACACAGCATGGGAGCAATGTGCCTCCACACCTGCTATCTATCAGAATCACCTACTGAGGCCAGAACCTCGGGTGAATGCCACCAACCTCGATAGAGGAAAGTGACCTATAGAGATCTCGGATCATCACGACCGAGATAAATACATAGGAGAGGCATCTAGGCCCCCTAGACCTAAGACGATGGAACAAATTGACTTGGCATTTGCCAAACATGTCGCCCACCAAGCGCAAATCACGCAGCTTGAGCAAGACCAACAATAGTTAGAGCACCTGTATCACCTTAGCAAAGAGCGCATTCGGCGTCAAACAGATGAGCTGCTCCATAACACTATGCCTGAGAGGGTTCCAACCCCTCACACCCAAAAGGTAGAACTGTATGAGAGGCACAACCCCTTGGTGCAAGACAGGCCCCCATGACCTTACCAAGTGTTGCCTCCGAGACCTCCTAGACCTGAGCGGGAGGCCACTCCCAGGAACAATGATGGGCACCCTCCATGGGGACCCACCCATGTTTATAGGTCTCACCCAGAAACTCCTCAAGAAGCCTATGAGGAGTATGAGCAAGAAGAAGAGCGGGCCGAAATGCCCTACCAAGGCGAGAGGGGTGCTATCCGGCCACCCCTCCATAGGCCTCAAGTTTCCCACAACCCACAGTGGGAACTAACCAAGGAGGAAGAGATCAAATCTTTCGATGCATATAAAGCGCTGCTAGAGCGCTTAGAGTCTATGGAGACCAAGACTTATGGGCCCCAAAAGCCCACTTTACGCCAACTCCGTAGTCACCCTGTGCATCCATCAGTGCCAGCACCCCCATACCCTGAACACTTTAAGCTACCCCAGTTGGCAATATTTAGAGGGGAGGAGGATGCCCAAGAGCACGTGACTAGATTCCTGAGCCAATGCTTTGGCATTCAGGACAATGATGCTTTGCTGCTAAGAACATTTATAACCACATTCGTAGGCCCTGCCTCGGATTGGTTCACTCAATTGCCAAAGCACAACATCAGTAACTTAGATCAGCTAGTGGACGCGTTCCTCGAGCGCTTCACCTTCAACACCAAGAAGAAGGCATCGCTAAGTGACCTAGCCAGCCTCAGGCAGTATGAGGAAGAAACCATGGTGGCCTATGGAAATCGATGGAGGACGTTGCTTTCAAAGCTGCCCTACCTCCCTCCTATGGCCGACCTTACCCAAATGTTCTCAAAGAGCTATTTGAGATCGATCTCCATGCTATTGTAGCTGTAGCAATATGCCACTTTAGAGGAAGCTCTAGCGCAAGCCAGAATCATTGAGGAGATCAAGATTCAGGATGGCGAGATTGCCAAGCCAAAGAAGAAAGAATGGTCTAAGAATGCCAAGACAGGGACCATGCAACCAAAACCCACTATGGTCAATCAGGTTGCTATAAACATACCTAAGCCTGCACAAGCAACACAACCCCAAAAGGCTAACTATCAGGTGGTCCCTCTTGATAGTTATGAAAGAGAAAATCATCGACAAGATCAAAATCAGCAGCGTCACCCTAGGCGACAATTCACACCCTTCACAGAGTCTAAAGACTCTTTGTTTGACCATTTGACCATGGCAAACTTGATGAACTTCTCGGAGAGTCGACCTGTAGACCCCAATGCATCGAAACCCAAAGGTTATAGGGAAGACTTGTACTGTAAGTTTCATCGATAGAAGGGACATGACCTCTATGCATGTTGGAAGTTTAAAAGCTTCGTGCAAGACCTAATCGACAACAAGATGCTAGTGGTAGATAATCCAGTAGTGCCAAACAACCAACAGATGGAGGTCTTCAAAGACCCCCTGCCTACCCATGATGCATAGGCAAAGACCCTACAAGTCAATGAGGTGACACAGAACTACCCCATGTAGGGGTATGTAGGGATGATCAGTATAGTGACTCGAAACAAAAGGTACCCGAGCACAGCTACCCCCGTGATGGCTACAGGAGAGGTGCCAACAATGTCACAACCGCAACAACACCCTACGCAACCTCCTCCGCCTAGACCAGTGGCCACAATTCAGACCAAACTCACCCAGAGTTTGAGGACCATGTCGGCTAGGCTCTCCATCTATGAGCTCATACAACAATCATCGCCCCATCGAGAAGCCCTAATGGAGATACTTAAAGCCATCGAGTTGTAGCCCCATGAAGCAAATTCTTTCAACAACTTTGTGGGGCATGTCAAGCGATGCACCGAGCCAGTCATCACCTTTAGAGAAGATGAATTGAAGTCAGTGACTGGTGACATGGTGGATCCACCCCTGCACGTCATTGCGTGGGTCAACGAGATTCCATATAAGAGGGTGTTGGTGGACACTGGCTCATCCAAGTAATATCATTACAACAATGGCATTGAAACATTTGAAGTTGCCAACATCTCACATCGTGGCCTCCACCTACACTCTACGAGCATTCAATGATGCGATATGCTCGACAGTTGGCATGATTGTCCTACCCATCCAAGTGGGACAAAAGACTATTCCTACATTGTGCCACATCTTGGAGGGTGAGATGGCTTATAACATTTTGTTGGGCCGGCCATGGATCAGGGACATGAAGTGTGTCCCTTCAATAGCCCACCAATGCTTAAAGTATACATTCGAAGGGCAAGTGCATGTAGTCCCGGTGGACTTAGAACCCTTCAAGTATTGCAATGCGGTGCAGCTGATGCCGCAATCGACCCTTCCATCAACACATTTGGATTTTTAGTTGAATCCATCTAAACAGGGTCCGATTTCGCATGCATCCCCATTGTTAAGTCCATCAAATCCCCAGTCGGGTCCATCTTCATCATCTAGTCCTTCGCCAATGATGCCACCTACGGTGGCCACACCGAAGGACAATGGGAAGAAACCCCTGGAAGAGGCACCGCCATCAGTCTCAACCATCTCTACCGAAGAGATGCCTAGCCGAGTGGAAGTCGAGGTGCCTAGTTCACCTAACATGGAGTGGACTCAGGAAGAACTCCCATTCCCTCCCCCTCAACCGCCAACAATCACTATTGAGATGGCCAACACGGGCCTGGGGGAGTATCTGGTGTGCAACATTGTAGCAACACCCGCACTGGAGTCCATGCAGGACATGGGGAGACCTCGCCTCCCCATAGGCACTATTGTTCCTCTAGGCTACCCGCCAAACCAGACAAACTTTGTATATGGGGGCCTTGATAATGGCATTGAACCTTACATGCAAGAAGAAGAAGATGAAGAGCCTTTCATTGAGGACGTCAACTATTTGTCCAACCTAGACTTCGCTTTAAGATATCTTGGCCAATGCAATTGGCATGGATATGGGTTAGGCAGATATGAGCAAGGAGTGCGCGTTCTTTGCCAACCAAGATATCAGATGCCATACGACAAATCAGGAGTAGGGTTCAACCACCCCCTGCCCTTGGACATCTTGGTAGAGAACATGCAAGGCCTAGGGATGGGCAACAAGGATGGGCTGGCATTAGATCCATATGCCAATCCTAACACAACATATACATTGGGGGATTACCTCCCATTGTTGATGACCAACCTTGTTGACCCCAACAACCCCTTCCCTTTAACCGAGAAAGGAGAAAGTTTGAGAACTCACCTACAAAGGGGAAATAGACAAGGTCAGGAAGGATCTTCAGAAGACGAGTCAGAGTATGAGGTAGCACCATGGGACCCTTTCGAATCGGATAGCAATCACTCACAAGTGACCCCCATGGATGACTACCAAGAAAGCCTCTTGGCAATGTTCCCTTTGGATGCTCCAATCGAGCAAGCGCCACCTCAAGAAAATTAGGTCCCCCCATAGAGAGCGGAACAACCCCGATGGGACCATATCAATTTGCTCGAGCAGGACGAGCCTCACATGTCACAAATAGTTGTTGGAACCAACGAAGGCCTTTGGATCTCTGACAGTGATTATGAAGATGAAACTGAGATGGCCTATCTCAATCATATGTGACAATAACAATACCCCATGGACATTGATGACATGTTTGAACAGCTACACATAGGGCCAAGGCATAGGTGGCACCTAAACCCAACACAATTGGACCAAGTGTTGCATCCGCCACTTTGGGCATACAGAGAGCACCTTCCGCCCAGAGACCCTATAGCGATATCAGTGCCAAGGGTAGACCCTATCCTCCTCTCCGCACATAGGGCCGATCCATTCATGCCAATACCTCCAGAGCCAGATCCGAAGCACAAAAATCATCCAAGATGTCCGAGTCACCACACCCATGGTAATGGAGACCAAAATCATTTCATCAACATGATCTCCATTGACTTAACCACCCCCATCCACAATCCAGCCGATCTAGCAAAGTCATTGTATCTAGACATAGATGCCATAGACTGGGATCATGTCAATTCACCACCATCCCCATCAGAGTACTGGCCTTGCGGTGAGATGCTTCATTTCACCCCAGGACCAACTCAGGATATCTTTCATGCTGAAGAGGAACCCGACGTTCCCAATGTAGATTTAAATTCAGCAAATGATATCCACCTGATCCCAACTCCACACCAGTTGGAGGATGGATCCCACATGTCAGTCGAGGAGACGACTGACGTAGACATCGGCTCTGATCCAATGAATCCATAGATAATCAAGTTGGGGGTAAGCCTATCCCCCGAAGAGCAAGCCGACTACATTGCCCTTCTCAAAGAAAAGAAGGAGGTTTTTGCATGGTCCTACAAAGACATGTTGGGGCTAGATCCATAGCTAGTCATGCATAATCTAACGCTTGATCCGACAGTCAAGCCAGTTAAGCAAAAACTATGCAAGATGCACCCAACAGTAGCCTTGATGGTCAAAGATGAATTGCAAAAGTTGTTGGATGCATAGTTTGTCATCTGCATGGATTACCCACCATGGCTGTCCAACATGGTGCCCATCAAAAATCCTGATGGGAGGATTCGCATATGCACTAATTTTTGAGATCTAAACAAAGCGAGTCCTAAGGATGATTTCCCCTTGCCTAGCATCGACGCATTGGTAGATGCTACAGTGGGCCATGAAATGCTTTCCCTCATGGATGGTTTCTCGGGATACAATCAGATTCGTATCAATCCCGAGGACCAACTAAAAATGGTATTCACAATGCCTTGGGGGACATTTTGTTATAAGGTCATGCCCTTTGGCCTTAAAAATGTTGGCGCCACCTACCAACGTGCCATGACATACATCTTCCATGATCACATGCATAAAACTTTGGAAGATTACATGGATGATTTGTTGGCCAAATCTCTTTTGCGCCCAGATCATCTCGATGACTTAAGCAAGATCCTCGATCGCCTCATCGAACACAAAGTCAGACTAAACCCCAAGAAGTGCGTATTTGGCATCACATCTAGAAAACTCTTGGGTTTCATAGTCTCAAAGCGTGGCATCGAGGTGGACCCAAACAAAGTCAAGGCAATCCTTGAAATGCTTCCCCCAACTACCATCAAGCAGCTCAGAAGCCTACAGGGAAAGGTCACGTCAATCAAGCGCTTCATAGCGCAGCTATCTGACAAGTGTCGACCCATGAATAAATTACTGCACAAGGGGGTAGCATTTCACTGGGATGACGAGTGCCAATCAACCTTCGACGATATTAAACAATACTTGGCTTCACCACCAGTATTGGCACCACCTAGACCAGGAGTGTCATTCTACTTATACATCTCAGCTACTGAGGTGGCACTAGGTGCCATGCTAGCCCAAAAAAATGAACTACACAAAGAACAGGCTACTTACTATCTTAGCCGCACCTTGGTCAGTTATGAACTTAACTATGCATACGTTGAGAAGCTCTGCTTGGCAGTGGTGTTTGCTACCAAAAAGCTATGCCATTACATGCTGAGCAACATGACGTATGTTGTGTCTAAGGAGAATCCATTGTGATACATGATGAGTCATACTTATCATAGTAGCCGCATGACGAAATGGATCATGTTGTTGATGGAGTTTGACATCGAGTTTATTGGACAAAAATCCATCAAAGGTCAAGTCATCGCCGATCAACTAGCAGAGGCTCCTCTCGAAGACGATCAGCCTCTGACCATAGAGCTACCCGATGATGGGGTCTTCCATGTCTTAGAATCGCCAGATTCTGATGAGCCTGAGTCACAGGCCGACATAACCCTATTTTTTGATGGTTCTAAATGTGAGCAAGGGGGTGGTGCAGGAATTGTATTCTTCACACCGCAAGGGGCTCCAATGCCTCTATCATTTAAACTAGATTTCCCATGCACCAACAACAATGCCGAATACGAAGCCTTGCTCATAGGTCTTCAGACAACAATCACCATGAACATCAAACGCTTGAACATCTTTGGTGATTCATTATTAATTGTCAACCAAGTCAAAGGGGTATTCCAATGTAAATGCCTAGTTCTACAGGCCTACAAAGCCCTTGTGGACAAATTCCTAGCAAATCTTGAATGGTACGACATCGAGGCACTCCCTCGATCATCGAATCATTTTGTGGACACTATGGCCTCCTTGGGGTCACTAATCCCGCAAGACATTTCTGGTGATATGACAACCATTCAAGTCAAAACACTATCGCAATCCATGATGGAGCGTGCAAGCTCTGACTTAACGCCAGGAATCCACCTAATCCAGATTGAACCATCCCTGGACAAGTTCTCTCGAATCCATGATTATCTGAATCATGCCAACTAGGGGTCCTTATTCTCCCCTACTCCCCTTAATAGCAACACAACGCTATTCTTACAAGTTCTTTCCCGCTCAACTTTTGCTAGGGATGAACTTCAAGAGGGATTGGTTGTTCATACCATCGAGGTTTCGATCAACAGGATTGGTACACACCCATAAGAGACTACCTCAAGCTAGGTAACCTCCCACTTGGATTGACGCATGCCACAAAAAGATCATTCAAACAGAAAGCGGCTAAACATGTCTTGCTAGGAGACATTTTGTACCATCGTAGCTACGAAGGAATCCTCCTTCATTGCTTGGACCAACAGGAGTCCACTTGGGTGATCACCCAAGCGCACGATGGTACATGCGGTGGCCACTTCAGCGGTATGGCCATCGCAAAGCGCATTCTTTGCATGGGCTATTATTGGCCATCTTTAGAGCAAGATTGTTGTGCATATGTAAGGAAGTGCGTGAAGTGTCAACACCATGCTAATTTGACACACGTACCTTCTCAGGCCTTGCAGCCGATCCAATCGGCTTGGCCATTTTTGTAGTGGGGCTTAGATCTAATCGGAAAGATCTCCCCTGCATCGTCGAGTCATCACACATTCATCATAACGGCCATAGAGTACTTCACCAAGTGGGTGGAAGCAATTTCGCTAACCTCTACGATTGGACCCCGCATTGCGGAGTTTATTTTACATAACATCATATGTCATTTTGGTATTCCATCCAAGATAATCTCGGATAATGGGACGTCATTCAAGAACAAAGACGTGCGTGCTTTGACCATAAAGTACAAAATTTAGCATAGTTTTTTGACACCCTATTATCCGCAAGCAAATGGGCAAGCAGAGGCGTCAAACAAAATGCTAGTTGCCATCCTCAAAAATACAGTAGAAGATAGTCATAAGGATTGGCACATTCAAATCCCACTTGCTCTATGGGCTTATCGCACTAGCATCCGGATGCCCACTGGGGCAACTCCATTTTCGTTGGTGTATGGCTCCGAGGCGATCATGCCTCTCGAGTTGGAAATTCCTTCCCTGCGCATATCAATGCAAGAGTTCATCGATGATGACACTGCATGGCAGGCCCGGTTAGACCAGCTTACGTTACTCGATGAACGACGTGTTAATGCTCTCGAGCATTTACGTATCTATCAAGAGCGACTTAAGAAAGCATACAACATGAAAGTTCACCTGAGGGATTTTTAGGTCGGTGACCTGGTCTTAAAAGAGAACCAACAAAACTCTAACTTGCCACCCCATCTAAGGGACAAGTTCATGGCAAACTGGTTAGGTCCGTATGTGATTGATAGTAAAATAGGACCTGGAACATACCGGCTAGCCTCTCTTGATGGAATCAAGGAACTAGAACCCTTGAACATCAGTCATTTGAGGCCATTCCATATTTAAAAGAGCCATAGCCCAAACCAAAAGCTCCAAGGATCCCCATTATCACTTGGTCAATCCCAAAATGCCCCAAAGGTGCCCATTACCCCTTTGGTCAAACCAAAAGCTCCAAGGATCCCCATTATCGCTTGGTCAATCCCAAAATGCCCCAAAGGTGCCCATTACCCCTTTGGTCAAACCAAAAAGCTCCAAGGATCCCCATTATCACTTGGTCAATCCCAAAATGCCCCAAAGGTGCCCATTACCCCTTTGGTCAAACCAAAAAGCTCCAAGGATTCCCAATCACTTGGTCAATCCCAAAATGCCCCAAAGGTGCCCATTACCCCTTTGGTCAAACCAAAAAGCTCCAAGGATTCCCACAATCGCTTGGTCAACCCTAAAATGCCCCAAAGGTGCCCATAATCCCTTTGGTCAAAACCTCCAAGGATCCGAAAGAATCACTTGGTCCGCCCTCACACGGAATGAACCAACCATAAAGAACATTAAAAAACAAACAAAAACAAAAGATAATCAAAAATAACAAAAAAACTGCATCTCACTTCCATGCATACTCTTACAAATCAAAACACAAAAAAAATATAGCTGCATCAGGCATCGCATACATACATTGCACATTTGTTGATCATACAAGTCAAAGGCACCATAGACTGTAATTACGGGCAATTCCATCATTCTCCACACTTTTCCACTTTGAAAATAATGCAGCAAACATAAACGCCATACATATTTTTGGCAACATCATAGTCAGTTGTCTCCTAATGTATCTAGAGTTTTCATCATTCAAGTTGTCATTAGCTTTCTAGCCAAATACTGTACAAAGTCAGACAGATTTTACAAAGGTAGAGTTCTACTTGGATCACACCTTGTTACGTAGCATCCCAACACAAGTTAAAACACATAAAAATTCCCAAGTTGTGTGAACGAAAGATGAAATCTGCAAAGCAATCCAGGATACCATCTAGTGAAAAGGTTATCTTGCTCATCCCCCTATGCGAATGACCCCAAGAATGTTGAGAGTTGGCAAAAGGACAAGCATCTTCCCTACCCAATTCCCCAAGAATCCCAAGTTCTCAAAAAGTTGCAAACATCAAAAAAATTTGCAAAAGTCAAAACTCCAAAATTTGACATCAAAACCAAAGTGCATACATCAAAAGGCACAAGCAATAGTGATTCTCATCACTCAATATTCAAATCCCTTGCTCAAAAGAAAAAAAAACAAAAATAAAATAGTGATTTTTATCACTATAGACGAGCAAGTATCCCAATACAATTGAAGAAAAGAAGGGAGTCGAACTTGAATCCCTGGAACTCTCAACATTCAGAAGGTCATGAGGTGAACCTCAGTACCGGTTTGGTGGATAGCCTATCGGTCACTGGTGGCAAACCTCCCGCATGACGATATATCTGTCACATTAACTTGTGTGCAGATCAATGTTTGCATGTGGATGAGCTAGCTCATGGTATCCTAGATAGCACCATAGATTAATCTGACTAAATACAACAAAGGAGTTAGTGGAGCTAATTAGGTGATCCTCATTACAAGTTTGGTTGACAACCTATCTGGCATTGGCGGTATCCTGACAAATACCACATAAACGAATTCAATTGCACACACAAGGATGTGAAATAACTTGGTCAAACTCAAGTCTGATTCGTACCTTGTTCAAAAAATCTTGTGAGATAAATGTATAGTCTTGGCTAGTTAGTTAACACATCTGAATCTCAGAAAACCTTAACTACATTTTAAAACAACTGGTACATTTCATTACTTACATCAACATCAAAAAATATGAAAAATACCAAAACAAAATCCATACATGCAAAGTCATTCCATAAAGCAATAAGTACAGAAAGCCAGTAAATCTTGTACAGTCTATGGTGCCATCAACGAGTTATCAACAACTCATTTCATTCATTCCATATGCATACATCATATAATTAGAAACATCGCATTCATAATACCACATGCATACATCATCATAAATAAATGTGCATAAACAGAAAAAATAAATCATGACAAGTGTATAACCAAAAAGAAAAGTCATGTATATATCTATCATCAAAATGCCCGTAGGCTACAATAAACCGGTCCTCTGACCTCACAAAAAACAAGCGCTAGGGGGCCACCATGATCATGTAGGATCGGTGTGATGGGAACTACCCCCCATGGTGTGGGTCCTATGCGACCTCTCAGGGTGGCTGTTGCTAGCCCCCGCATCACGCCCACTAGCGCCCCCCTCATCCAACCACCTATGATGAGATGATGTCGACTGCTCAGTATCATTGTCTCTCATCCGACGTGAAGACCCACCTCCAGGGAGCTCAGGTAACCGCCCACCGAGGTGGATAATCTCTCCCTCCAAATCCATCCGATGCCAAAACCAATCCACCTCCCATCGATGGTACGCAACCACTACATCATCACACTGCGCCAACTAAGTTCGTAGGAGATCCCTCTCCCATGCAGCATCTGTGTCCCCATCCCATCGGTGGTACGCAACAAATGCGTTCTCCCACTCAACCAACTGAGTCCGTAGGAGATCCCTCTCCTACAAAGCCTCCCCAAGCTCCTCATCCCATCTCCAAAGTAGCTCCTCCAATCATGCTATCTCATCGATCCCTCACCTCCACACCCTTCGGGACAGCCTGGTGCATAGGCGTATCCGGGACTATAGGCTGCTCCGGCTCCCACTACTCCGGGACGTCCTACATATCCGACTGCTCTAAAATCCCAAAATCATCCCCCCAAAGCTGTCAACCTCTACCATGTTCGCATCCTCCAACGGAACCCCCCAACCCTCTCCTGGTGCCTCTCCACCCTCCCGCCTACTCCGCATCTGCCCCTCCTAGAGGCCCCTCTCCTCGCCACCACCATAGCGTCCACCACTGCTCATACTCAGTAGTAGCCCCGATGTCATCCACATCTAGGACATCAATCATGGTATCCACCTCCTCCCCTAGCGACATGATGATCGGCCAGGCCAGAGTCCTCTCGTCGCCCCGACGTCGATAGATCAAGGGCTCACCAAGCAACCCCTAGTGCACCCCAAACTATCGCATCACTCAAACATACGAGAAATACTCCTACTCGGTCCCATGTCACCCGATCAGCCATCTTCCCCTACGCACCCATCGAAGCCACTCTCCAACCTCAAGCCAGAGACAGTCCCGATATGGGCGCCAGAACACCTCCCCTGGAGCAAGCCGAGCGAAGGCATCGACATAGTGCCCTACGACACCTGCCCACCATCGAATCTACCCCTGCTCCTTAGACCACCACCATAGTGCCGCATACCCTATCTCTCTATCAACCATCTCTACCCGAGTCATCCATGACAACCCCATCGGCCTCTCCACAGCTATGTGCTGCCATCCCCAGCACTGCAACAAATAGTTGCAACCAATACCCTTCCACCTCTGGCAATAGACCTCGTACAACTCATCATAGAGCTACGCCAGCAGTGTCTAACCCCATCTCATAATCAGGGGCTCTGAAGTCGGACACTCCACCAGTCTGAAGACCACCTCCAACAGGTTCCAAGGGAACCTCGCACCTGATGAGTCGAGCAACAACATGTTGGAAATGAGGGTCATCAGTAATGCATGCCTCACTCCCAACACGCCCCTCTCTAGCCACCACCGCACCAAGATGCCACCAATCTGGCAGTCACCCTCTGCCCTCTCCACCGGGCTATCCACACCCACCTCCGTCCCATGCCCGAAGCATCATGTCAGCACTACCATCCGTTGATCACGTGGCGTAGTCCTAATCGGAAGCCCGTCTATCAAAATCCAGAATCCGATAGACGTCCTCGAGAGTCACTATCATCTCCCCTATTGGGAGATGGAAGGTATTGGTGCGGGGATCCCACAAGTTGATCAAGGCCATCAGATAGGCCCGATCCCCCACCACAGGCTCTAATCGCGTCACCTGCTTGAGCCCAAGGGCATCAAGCCACTCCTAGTCAGCCACAGTCAATGCCTCCCATGCTTCAGAGAACACCGTCGGCACACGGTACCGGCTCTTCACAACCTACCAAAGGACACAAAACAAAAACATTAAAACATGACAAAATAAAAACAAAAAAATAGTACAACACTAAAACAAACATACACAATGTCTAAATACAAAAACATTTCATAAATGTACAACATACACATTAGCAAAATGCAAGTACGTACATTAATAAATAAACAAAAACAAAAAAATCACAAACATTTGTCAGTTCCTAGGGTTTTTAACTCTAAGTATCAAACTGATAAATAAAAACAAAAACAAAAAATTCAAATAAAACATTTGTCAGTTCCTAGGGTTTTTAACTCTAAGTTCAAACTGATAAATAAAACAAAAACAAAAAAATTCAAATAAAACATTTGTCAGTTCCTAGGGTTTTTAACTTTAGTATCAAACTGATAAATAACAAAAAAAATAACAATTTTATTACCTAGGGTTTACCTGAAAAAATAAGACAAAAAAAAAAAAAAAAAAAAAAAAAAAGATTTTTAAAAAAAAAAAAAAAAAAAAAAAAAAATTTTAAGCTAAGTTTTTGATCTTTGTTAAACTAGGGTTTCTTTTAGTTTACAACAACAACAAATTAAACATGGTTTCCACTAGGGTTTCAATCTAAGTTCTAATGAAGCCATACAAAGCACAAATTCACACACATACAAAACAAAAAAAAATTTTTTTTAACTAGGGTTTCATTTTTAAAATCGAAAAACAAAATACAAAAGAAAAACATTGCGGCTTTAAACTATCAAATAAAACAACAAAATAAAGAGGAAGAGCACTCACCGGTCTCACTTCAGCTCTGCCACTGGATGATCCGATTCATGAACTCATGGTTTCCAAGAAAATCCAGTAGCGCTCCGCTTCGCAGACTCGACCTCCTCCTCACAACTCCAAATCGCCAGAAAAATCGAATGCAAATGAGCCCAAACCCTAGTTTTGGCCCTTAAATAGGCTTTTAGGCCTGTAATCATTCCACCCTGGGATGAGCACTCTAGTTAGCACTCGTCCCACCCTAGGACGATTACAAAACTGGTATTCGTCCCACCCAGGGACGATTACAGAGCAAAAATTTCAAAAACAACAAAAATGCACCAAAATGCACAAAAACAAGCAATAAAATTGTCCAATAAGAGTGCTTTTGCACTGACATTCTTGGCATGCAAAATAGACGTCGAGGTCACAAATCCTCACTATCCTACTCCCTAAGAAGGCTACCATAGCTAGACCGCTCCACGGGAGGATGGATTTGTCAAGAATTTCATCCCCAAACGACGTCCCAAAAAGGGTCCAAACCCACCCAAAAATAGCAATAACATTTCCGAACAAGGCGCCTTTGTGCCTCTACTTCTTGGCATGCAAAATAGATGTCGAGGTCACAAATCCTCACTATCCTACTCCCTAAGAAGGCTACCATAGCTAGACCGCTCCACGGGAGGACGGATTTTCGAGAATTTCATCCCCAAACGACGTCCCAAAAAGGGTTAACACCCACCCAAAAATAGGTCAAAATGTTGGGAAACTGCATAAGCATTCAAGGCAAAACAACTGAAGGCACCCTTACCATAAGTCATCTTGGGTCAAGCGACTCATCGCTTTTCTCATGTCGGTCATTCCCTCATCGATTCGTCGCTTGAGGGGGTAGTCACACTTAGTCACCAATCAACAAATACACACCCAATCAAGGAAATGGCATGCATTCAAAGAATCATTGACAAAGATAATCATGCCCCTGCTTGGGGCAGCAAACAAGCAATAATCACAAGCTGATCAAACACTTGGCATTTGTGAATCATGAGCTCAAGGTTCCCACAGACAAAAGGTTGCGCCCTTTGCCTATTCATGACTGAACAATGTCCAAGATCAAGTAACACCTCACCGAAAAAGGTTAACACTTGAATTAAGTTCCTTAGCTCGTCAGAAGCAAGGATTCAAGAATGCATGCCCTTTCCATACTTGGGGCATCAAAATTTGGTTAGGTCACTGAGAAACCCTAATCATTAGTGCTTTGGTTATCTATTTTTGCTCAACACTGCGCCACGCATAGCGCATCCCAAAAAGGGGCATCTATAGACACCAAAATAGCACCAATCCGATTATGTGACTACAAACACTGATCGAGTTGACACACACAGCCCCCAGGGCAGCCCCCAGAGGTTAAACAGTGGTCCTAACCACTCTCACAATAGTTTTGGAAGGTCAGAGGTCAATTTGGCACCTTTCAGGCACTCTGCTCCTTACTCGTTCCACCCTAGGATGATTAGCAGTATTCGCTCCTGGGTGGGGCGAATAGCAGGTTTGACGGGCAAAAGGTCAAACCTTGACAAATGGTAGCTCAGATCCACCACTTAACTCCTCCTTCAATGCATGGAGTGCGAGTGAGCATTTTTGAGCTCAAAGAGGCAATCATGGAGTCCTTAATCAGGGAGGAATCTTCTCTCCCCTGAGAAGGCATGATCGCCAAGTGGCGCCTCTGCATGCTCATTCACAGAGACCCTCAAGTCTATAAAATGGTGAGTCTTCTCACCCCAAAAGGAGAATAGGTCAGGAGCATTTGGAGCAACGGAGTGTTGCCGATTTACATCCTCACCTTTTTGCTTGTGCCTTTCACATCCTTAATCTCTCTTTTGGAAGGGAGGTTATTGGGTGATTATTGGAAGCACAATCTGAACCAAAAACTTGACATTTGGCCACAATATCCCACCCAAATTTTCTGACAATACCCCACAAGAGGTTTTGGACCCATCCCAAGTGGATTGGTGCCAAAACTGGGCCCCAAACGGTGGGCGTCCTGCCCCCGGGCGCCCCTCGCACTGCTGCAGTCCTAATCGCCCCACCCCGGAGCGATTAGAAATCTATAGCAGGTTTCATTTCTATTTTTCTTGCATTATATTCTAGGTTGTTTACATAGGTTGTCATTCAAATTTCATGCTATTCTGAGCAGTTTTGATCATGTTTTTGTTATTTCTCGCTTTCACTAACATGCAGGGAGCATCATCATATTTCGGGCGATAGAGGCCGAATTGGCAAAATATGACCTTCTGGGTCTTTCCAAAATACCCCATTTTACCTAACCCCCAACTTTGCAGGAGATTTGGAGCCTCCCGGATGGGACATTTAGGACAATACTTTCTGACGTTTTGTTGTAGGTCTAATCGTCCCACCCCAGAGCGATTAGAAATCCATGGTGAATTTCTTGACTGTTCCTTTTGCAGTGCCTTCCGGTGATGTTCTCATGCCTCTGTCAAGTTTTTAGCTCATTTTGATATGTTTTAGTTATCATTTTATTTGTTTTATGCATGCACTAATCGTAGGCTTTGGGGATCGCATGTTTCATTTTATCCGTAGGTGCTACTAATCCTTTTCTGTTTCTCTGAACGCAGGATCTCGACACCGGAGGAGCAGCAAGGAATCAAAGACTCATCCATGCAAGCGGCGGTGACATTTTGGCCCACCCATTTTACATGTGGGCACGCGGAAGAAAGCGGACCATCCATGGTGTGATAAAGTTATATTTAACGCTCCTAGCCCCTGAAAAGGGAGGAGACGTATTGTAACCGAGTTCCAAAGCAAATTAATAAAAAGGGTTGTATTCGACATTTGCTTTCTATCTTGTTTCAATTCGTTTGTGTTTCCCTCTTTTCATGCATTTCAGTTCGTAGGACTTAGCGTTATCTTTCGCTTTTGGCATACATCGCACTTGGGGTTTCTGTTTTGTTTCCGTATCCTCGTGCTTTCAGAAACATGGTGGGGTGGACCATCTTGAGCCTTTTTCTTCTATCTTCAGTGCTCATATCCATGCCCTAAAATTGGTTGACATCAAGCCAGATAATGGGATCTTTACTTAGCACAATAGAAGGTGTGGGGAAGCTTCCATCTTAGAGATACTGGATAGGTTTTTGATATCCAGTTATTGGAAGGGTAATAACAGAGGTGCTAGTTCTGTGATTCTAGAGGGTAGGGGATCTGATCATTGGCCTATAAAACTCTTTGCTTTGGAGTTACGACTAAAAAATAATCTCTCCTTGAAGTTTCAACTTATGTGGCTTCGTGATCCTAAGCTTCATGATTTCATGCGAGGCTGGTGGACCACGGGAAAACCTCCTCATGGCACCACTATGCATTCCTTTATGAAGCGACTACAATTTGTAAAACATAAATTGAAGAGATGGAATAGACTAAATTTTGGGAACATTTCCTTGGCTAAGCTAGAAGCTCTTAGGAGGATGGAAGAAGCTTCAAGGAATATTTAGGAGTCTGAGGCTACGAAAGACCTTACTGAATGGGAACTAAGGGAAGAAAGTTTTTGGAAATAAAAAGCTCAAGTAGATTGGCTTTAGGAAGGGGATAGGAACACAACCTTCTTGTATAACTCAGTTAAGGCTCGCTGTAATGGTAACCAAATTACATCTCTTGTAAATTCTCAGGGTGCCCTGCTCTCTTCTTTTAGGGATATTTCAGAAGAGACTAAGAGGTATTTTTCCTCTCTCTTCAAGGAGGACTCCCTATTAGATGATGAGAATGAAAAGTTTATTCTAAACTATATTCCAACAATTATTTCTAGAGAGATGAATGAGCACTTTATGGGTCCAATTTCCCTTGAGGAGTTGGAAAATGTTGTATTCAAGATGAAAAAAGAAAAATCCCCAGGCCCAGATGGATTCTCGATTGAGTTTTATCAAGAGTTTTGGGATTTAATTAAATTTGATCTTTTGGAGGTGGTCCAAGAGTCCCAAAAGAACAAACAGATGCTAAGGGCCCTAAATGCTACCTTTGTGGTGCTTATACCCAAAAAAGAGGGAGCAAATTCATTGGATATGTTCAGGCCTATTTCTCTCTGCAATGTTGTGTATAAGGTCATCACAAAAATTATTGCTGAGAGGCTGAATATACGGTTGAGCAAAATCATCTATGAGGAGCAAGGAGGGTTTGTTGTTGGCTGAAAAATCTTGGATGGGATTGTTATTGAAATAGAATCTATTCACTCGATGGAAACTTCTAAGGATAAAACTATGTTCATTAAGTTGGACATGGCCAAAGCCTATGATTGGGTCAGATGGTCCTTTCTTCAGAAAGTTCTTGTTGCTTTTGGATTTGAGGAGGAATGGATTATATGGGTGATGAGCTATGTTTCTTCTTCCTCATTCTTTGTTATTGTTAATAATGAGCCATCCGAGCTATTTGAGGCCTCAAGGGAATTGAGGCAAGGATATCATTTATCTCCTTATTTATTTATCATTATGGCAAAAGGGCTAGGAAGATTTCTCAAGTCTCAAGTCATACAGGGTCTCATCCAGGGGTGGAAGTGGGATAGTAGTTTGCCACCTCTTTCCCACCTTCAATTTTTTGATGATACTACTTTGTTGGGAGTTGCCACTATTAGGGAAGCTGGAAATATTAGACAGTCTCTTGACATATATCTTGGTGCTTCTGTACAATTGATTAATAAGGACAAGTCTTCTATTTTATTCTTCAATACCCCTCCTCTTATTCAATCCAGGATTGCTTGTATTCTAAGATTCCAGGTTGGGACTCCCCCTTCATTTATCTTGGTATTCCAATTTCATCTCACCCTCTACCTAGATATTCTTGGTAGTATATGCTTGATAAGTTTAGAAGGAAGGTGAATCACTGGACTTTCAGATGACTATCCATTGTAGGTAGAGTGTTGCTTTTAAAATCTATTTTTCAAGATTTACCCATTTATAGATGTTTTGTAAAAATAGCTCCCTCTCACTTAATCAAGTACATGGATGCTTTGTAAAGACAATTTTTATGGTCTAGAAAACTTGATCAATCTAAATGAAGTTTGGTTAGGTGGGATTCTATATGTAAGCCGGTGCAAGAGGGAGGCCTTCGGTTGCAACAAACAACTCTTTTTGGGTAGGCTTTAGCTGCAAAACTTTATTGGAGATGGTGTACCTCTCAAGATCAAATTTTGGGTAAAATATTATCTTGTAAATACTTGAGAGGTATTTCTGAGGCTGAAATCCCTAGAGTCAGCTTGGTTGGGAAAGGTTCAGTTATTTGGGACACTCTGAAAAGAGGAGCTAATTTAATCAAGCAGGGTTTATTCTGGATTTGCAATTAGGGATCAAAAGCTCTTTTTTGGGAGGATTCTTGGGACCTCATATCTTGAATCAGTATCCTAGGTTATGTTCCCTAAGCATTTTTTCTTGGAAGCAAGATGGTATCATGTGGAGGACTTTAAAAAAATCTAGTATTTTGGAAATATGGAGATGTATAGGTGGAAATATTTGCAAGAATGGCCCGAGGTGGGACTGGCCAAGGACAAAGAGGTGCTTGATATTATTATTACGGGGAGGCCTTGTTCTTCATTGAGGGCTAAAGATATTCTGGCTTGGAACCCTGATCCTAAGGGAACCTACTCGGTAGCCTATGGTTATCAGGTTCTTGATAAGAAAAAGTATGGGAGTCTTCCTATAACCTGGTGGAAAAAGTTGTGGAAAAAATTTGTCTGGCCAAAATGTAACTTCTTTCTCTGGTTGGTAGCTCGTAATAAATGCCTCACTTGGGATAATGTGAGGAAGAGGGGATTTAAGGGTCCATATTTTTATGTCCTTTTCAGTAAGAATGAGGATGAATCTTCTCATTTATTTTTCCAATGCTCCTTTGCCAGAGACATTTGGCACTGTTTGTGGAGCATTTGGAACCATCCATGTTTTCATGTGTTGTCTCTAGTGGAGTTTTGGAGTAGTCTGGGTAGACCTCGGCCAAGGCCCCCTTCCTTTGGGTGGCTTGGAATTTGGGCCCTTCTTGCATCATCTAGAAAATTTGGCTCGAACAGAACCGACACATATTTTAGGGTAGTTATTTGGCTATTCAACAGATCTAGTAAAGGATCATGTATATGTTTCAGGAAACCATCCATAGCAAATGTGATGTGGACCCTCTTTTGGATTCTAGGGAGGAGAAGGTGCGTCAAGCCCTTGGTCTCTTTAGGGATGGTGTGAACTATTATAGCCCTAGTAGGGTTCCTCAGCTTAGAAAGAAGGTTAGGAGAGATGGTAGGTGGAGGCCACCCCTAGAGGAGTTTTAAAAATTAATACTGATGGATCGTCCAGGGGTAATCCTATACATATTGGCATTGGCGGTGTTGGGAGAGATTCTACTGGTGGTGTCGATTTTTTCTTTTCCATTTATAAAGGTGTTCACTCCAACAATTTTATGGAAGCTCTTACAATTCTTGAGGCCTTGCGGAGGGGGTTTTCTCGTGGCTGGCATGGGATTATCTGAGTCTGACTCTCAAATTGTGGTTAATATTTTAAATAGTAAAAGGGTAGAGGAAGTTAATTGGCAGTTGGCCTCTGTAGTCGTTCAAATTCTTAGAATGAGTGAAGATTTCAAATTTATATCCTTTGTGCACATTCCAAGGGAATGGAATGTGGTTGTTTATTACCTGGCCAAAAGGGCTTCTAAGTTGTTGGATCCTTGGAGTATCGATAATTGGGAGAGTCTCCCATCTGGGGACTTTCAACGCCTATGGGAATTGATCCACAAGGATGTACAGACTTAATGTGGTTTATTCTTGTTGTCTTTTTTGGGTGTCATTCTAGTCTAGTGGTTTTAGCCCGTTTGGCTGCTTATTTGAGTCTTGGTTGGAAGCTTAGTTGTACTCTATAATCCAGAATTTTTATCAATAATTTTTTACCCCTTTATTTTAAAAAAGTATAATATTTTTTTTTTCTCTTTAGCTTCTTAGTCTTCTTGGTATTCTTCTATTGGCATCACTTCATCCATATTGTAGATAGTATTTTATTTACATTCCCTTATGCTATTTTTCAGTTACTTTCACTACAAAAAAAATGGACTACAAAGTGCCTTTTAAATATTTGTACCATGTATAATTAAGTATATAGATTGTTTTCAATGCCACTACATGAAATACTTATATTCTATAATTCACTATGAAGTTTTCTTGTCATTTGAAAAATATAATTTGTTATGCACTATACTACTATAAAAATTTGTCAAATAACTTACTAAAATTAAAAACTAGTCCAAGGAGTTGTTGTTAATATAACTATTATAAAATTTTAAATTTAAATTGATTTATAATTTAAAAATTATTAATAGTTAATATACTATTTTTAATATATAAAATTTTCAATAAATACAAATTCATTTGCGTCTATTTATAATTTATAAAATAAAAACTATTTAAAAATTCATATTAATTTTTTTTTAAATATTATTTAAGATGTTCAAAAAGAAAATAAAAATAGAATGTTTAAAATTAAAATTGGAAGCACAAATATGATACACTTCTCTCTCTCTCTCTCTCTCTCTCTCTCACACACACACACACACACACATATGAAAACTAATATATTATATCTAGCTTAAAGGTTTGTACATATAAGAAGAAACAATCAATCATGGTGAAGTTGGCTTGAAGGTTTATAGAACTAAAAGAAAATATGATGTCAAAATAGGACTAGCTTGAAAGTTTACAGATCTAAGAAGAAATAATAGGTCATGATGGATATGGCTTGAAGGTTTGAAAATATAAGAATAAATAGTAGTTCATGGTGGATCTAGATTGAAGGTTTATAAATCTAAAAGGAAACACCATATCACACTAGAGCTAGCTTAAAATTTTGTAGATCTAAGAAGTGAAAACCAGACACAAAGGAGTTAGATTGAAGGTTTGCAAATATAAGAAGAAAGAGTAGATCATGATAGACTTGGATTAAAGGTTTATAGATTTACGAAGAAATAATAGGTCATTGTAGTGAGGGCTTGAAGGTTTGTAGATCTAAGAATAAATAATAGACCTAAGAAGAAATAGCAGGTCATGATGAATTTATCCTTAAGGTTTGTATATTTAGAAAGAAACATCATGATGGAATAGGATTGAAGGTTTGTAGATCTCACAGGAAATAGTAGGTCATGGTAGATTTGGCTTGAAGGTTTAGAAATATAAGAAGAAAAAATAGGTCATAGTGGAGCTAGAAGGATAACATCTCTAACTCTTCAAAAGGAATAAATAGTAGGTCATGAATGCGTTAAATTGAAGGTTTGTAGATTTAATAATGAAATATGGGTCAAGATAAATATAGATTAAAAGGAAAATAGGATCATCATCATCATAGAAGCGCGATGTAGGTAAAATGCTAGGATCCAATAAAAAATAACAAATACTTGCACTCAAGCAAATGAGGCCATTGTCGTTAGATTTTGATCAGTATGGCCAAGAAGGAGAGGGAATGATAGAATTAAAAAATAATAAATTGATAAGAACTCTCAATAAGTACAATATTGACCCACTAATCACTAATAGTGGCAAGGCAAATAAGTCAACCATACATCAAGAGGAAGAGGAAGTAGTAAACTTCAATAAAGTGCTTAAGAAATATATACAGACCTCAAATTGTTTCTCTAAGGAAGCATTAAATTACATCTAGAATAAGTGGGATAAGGTATGTGGAGGATTCAACTTAGACCCATGCTAAAAATCCCAATCAACTTCAAACCCTAACCCTAGGACATTCATGGTCAAAAATAGAGAAGAGGAAGTATGGACAAATAAAATAGAGAATATAATGAAGGGTAGTTTAGATATATTGTGATATAAACAAACTAATTAAAAAGGGGGGAAAGAAAGTAAACATGTTATATTAAATTGCTCGAGTTGGTTTGAATGATAATAGGTGAGGATGTTATGATAGAGCAAGCTTTATCACTAAAGTACAAGAATTTGGTAGGTATATTTATGGGATTCTCTATGAAACTAAAAACTCTATAGGAATGGATCAAGGTTACTTAGTTGAAATTTTGGGCTATATTCCTACATATCATACAATGATGAGGAGTTGGATTGTTTTTGTCTTCTAAAAGGTAAAATATTCTATAACCATAAAATATGAAATATGTAGTTAGGGGATCAACATTTAAAACCTAAAATTTTGGACTCTTGGACTCAATCCATTCTTTGAGAGGACTAATATCCATCCTACCTGGGTTAATCTACCCATTTTTTCCCTTGAATTATAGAGTTATGAAGAACACAAGCTTATACTGAGAGGGGGGTGAACAGTATAAGACCACTTTTTACTTTTCTTTCCCAAACAATATTATCCAATATAATCAATGGCAATATCAACAATAGTAATCAAAGCAATGCACAAATCATCACACACAATAGAGACACCAATTTAACGTGGTTCACCCAATGTGGGCTACTCCACGGAGAAAATATTTCACTAAAATTTTCTCAACAAATCTCTTGGGAATCCTTCCCTATTACAATGTTTATGGACCTCTATCCAAAGGAGACACCAATCCCCTAATCAAGTTCATGGATCTCTATCCATAGGAGAACTCCTTCCCTTTGTTGGTTCATGGATCTCTATCCATAGGAGAACTCCTTCTCCTCTGCTCTGGTTGGTGATCTTCTAGAAGACTACTACCTCCACTGCACTGGCTTGTGGATCTCTCTCCACTGAAGACCTCTATCCTCACTCAGAAGACCTCTATCCTCACTACCCTAGCTAATGGATCTCTATCCACTAGAGACTACTATCCTCTACTCTATCACCTCCAAAGCTTACTCTCAGCTCTACTCAATCTCTATCTCAAATCTACACTAAACACTATCCTTCGGTCTAGCACAAATATACTCACAAGTTCTATCTTCACAAATCTACCCTCAAATATACACCATAATCTATCCTCAAATCTATCCTCAAGCCTTAACACAAAGCTTGATCCAATCACAAATCAACTCTGCTAGATCTACCCCAAGCCTTAACTCAAAGCTTGAACAAATCAATCAATCAAATCTACTCTCAAGTCTTCTCAAATACTTACCTCAAATATATCCACAAGTCCTCTCAAGAACTTGCTCAATCTCTTCACTCTCAAGTCTTCACCTAAGACTTACCTCAAATCTTCTCCAACAAGTCCTCTCTAGAACTTGTCCAATCTATTCAACAAGTCTTCCCTAAGACTTGCCTCAAAATCTTCTCAACAAGTCCTCTCTAGAACTTGTCCAATCTGCTCAACAAGTCTTCACCAAGACTTATCTCAAATCTACTTGTAAGCTTCCACAAAAGCTCACACAAATATTTCCTTAAGTCCCCTCTAGGACTTACTCAAAATAGTCCACTAGCTTTCACAAAAGCTTATTCAAATCAATTGCAAAACTTGCATACAAAACTCAACTTAATCTCTTTAAGAAAACCTCTTCAATCACACAAACAAGTTTCACTCAGAATCTTGTTTAACCATAGAAACATATAGAGAATGGTAAGAGACTCAATATGTTTCACACTCACAAATCACTTTATCACTTTCAAACTCACTTTATCAATTCAAAATAAAGAATAATTTGTTTCACAAATCTTGAACTATCACTCCAATACTCTCAATCAATAATGCTCAATCAACTTCACTCAACCATTCACTCAATGAAACACAACTTGCTTACAAACCCTAACCAAGTGTTTCACTATACTTCCAACAACTCACACTATAAACCTTGACTCAAGATAATTCCAATTTCACATAACAATGATACTCATGTTCTTTCACAAACCCTAGCTCAAGATAGTTCTCAATTTCACATAACAATGATACTCATGATCTTTCACAAACCCTAGCTCAAGATAGTTCTCAATTTCACATAACAATGATACTCATGTTCTTTCACAAACCCTAATCATGCACATGAAGGCTCACTCAAATATTTCCAACAATGCTTATCAAACAATCCTTTTCACTCCAACTTTGCATCTCACAACATTCAATCAAACAATATTTCACTCACAAGGAAGATGTGCCCATACCTTTTATTTTGATGGAGATATGTCTTCAAAACCTATCTTAATCACAATCAAATTCTCTTTGCCAATTTCAAGGTTAGAAAACAACAACCTATCTCAAAATCTCCACAAAATTATTCTCTCCAGTAATTAATTCACCATACAAAAATATTAGCTCTCAAGTACACCTTATAATCTCCAAACTTCACAAAATAATATTCAATTCATAAACAATCAAAACTCCTTTGATAACACTTTATAAACCCAATTTCACAACTATAAAAAATAAAACTTAATTCCTTTATTTAACACTTTTAACTCCAATCTTCACACAATAATATTCAACACAATTAATTTCCTTTCAAACACCTTATATCTCCAATATTTATTTTTAATGCTAATTAAAAATTAAAATATTAAACACCCTTATGACTCCCTATCTTTCACCTTAGCAAAAATTAATCAAAGCACCTTCACAACTATCACATGGCCCCTAGCACTATTCACACCTTGAAAAAATAAATCAAGCGCTTACCTCATACGATGGCCCACATTAAAATTAGTACCCTCAAAGACTGCGCTCAACTCGAACCCATGACCAACCATCATCGTGATGCCTAAGCCCTAAGGCTTGGCTATCATTGGGCCACACACCCAAGACAAAACCAAAGGTGCATGATGTACCTTTTACACCTTGCTCTCATGCCTTTCAAAATAAACAAAAACCTTTTTCACTCAAAATGAAGGGGACGTGAATCGAACCCCTGACCTGCCTTGCACAAATGCCTTAACCAACCGTCGATCATCGCTTGCGCTACCAAGCGCTTGGTGAATTATTTGATGCTCCACTTGGTCTTATCACAAGGTCTGCCCTTTTAATATTAACACATGCAAATCCTCTTTCTTCTCTTAATGCAACACAAATTTCTTTTACTCTCTTGGGCATTCGAATTGCATGGATAATTTGAAATAAAAATATTGCCCCCTTTTATACCTTTTGCTATGCACTCCAACACGTCGGTGCTTCCAATTCAATTTTAATTCAAATTTTAAACTTAGACTTATGGCACCTTTAATATTTATTTAAATTAAAATTTTAACCTATGGTTAAAATATTTTAATTTAAATAAATTAAATAATAACCTTTTAATAATCTGCCAAATGGGTCTTTTAAGGATTTATATTTTAATGACTCCTTGGACCTCATTTTTCTTCACCTCAACCTTTAGCCTAAAATATTATAATATTATTATTTCCTTTTAAACCTGCTTCTCCTTTTCTTTTTAAACCTCTTCTTCCTTGGGTCTTTAATATTTTAGGCCACTTTAGGCATATAATATTAAAATAAATATTATATCCTATTTCTTTTAACCTCTTCCTTGCCTTTTGGAAAAACCACCTGATGACATTAATGATGATGAAACTTGAACATCAATCTCTTGACATCAATGACAACAAAACTTGCTCATATTTCCAACAATCTCCCCCTTTGTCATTGATGGCAACCCTTTTTCCTTTTACCATTTCTTTTACCTTTTTCAGTTCTGCTCCCCTTGAGAAATTGCTCCCCACGAATTGAATTTTCTCCCCTAACTCAAATCTCTCCCCCTTTGACATCAATGGCAAAGGGTCACCTTTGGGGCTTGGGGCTAAAGATAAGACTCTTAGCTTAGCCCCTCCCCCACCTCCTCTCTTTGAGGTGGTTAATTTTGGGGTGGGAGTATCTCTACTCCCAACATACACTGCTCTTTACCTTTGTCCACCTTCTTTCTCAATTGATCCTTCTGATTTTTCTGAATGTTCCTATTCTTGCTTGTCTCTGGAAATTCTGCTCTACACCACTTAGCCATATGCCCAACATTATTGCACTTATAACACTTAATGTTGTGATTCCTTGAAGGTGCAAATATCTTGTAGTTCCTCCTGGTGAAGCCATATCCATTCCTATCATGAACCCTACAATTAACTGCCTTATGACCAAACTGATTACAAGAGTAGCAATACCCTTGAAAGAGATACCCATTTCTAAAATTTCTATTAGTGAAACCATATCCCTATCTTTCATGTGTCCTGCACTGTGAAGCCTTGTGGCCAAACCTGTGACATGAGAAGCAACATCCATTGAAGAACCCTTGCCTTGACCCCATTGGTCTCTTAGTCTCTTCTTCCCTATGATGTTTCCTATTCCATCTGTTCCTTATTTGTGCATTGTTCCTTTCCTTGTTGAACTTTCTATTTTCCAACTTATCCTCAGAAGTCTCACTTTCTCTTTCACTCTCTTCTTCTAAAGCTTCTTCTTCTTTGGAGCTTGAGATTGACTCCTCTCCTCGTCCTCTATATTCTTCTTCAAAACCAAGTCCTGTCTTATTTGATGAAGATCTTTGTACCTTGATAATCTTATCCAAGTTCTTTGAGCTTCTCCCAAACCTGTGTAGCTTATCTTTAGACTCTTTTACTTCCTTCCTTAGTGAAGCTACTTCATGCTCTAACCTTTCACATTCTAAAACCTTTGCCTCTAACCTCTCTTTAAATCTCCTTGTCTTAGCTATTGAGTTGGTTAGATCTTCAATAAGCTTTCCTTTCTCTTCATCACATTCTTGAAATTGAAGCTTGAGTTTTGAGTTCTACTTTCTTACCTTCCTTAATTCCTTAAGAGCAGAAATAAGCTCACCCTCAAGATCAACTTCTCCTTCCTCTAAATTTTTGATTCTTCCTCTACTCTTTTATCTTCAAGATCATCTTCATTATTTTTTGATTCATTTCCACTAGAAGCACTTCCTTCTTCTTCTATTGCCATAAGAAGACTTTCTTCTTCTGGACCTTCAAGAGCATCTTCATATTCATCTTCACTGAAACTGAACCCATTCCTTGTACAACTATCTTCAAGATGACCAAAGTTACCACACCTAAAACACTTGAGAATTATTGGTGCCCTTTTTCTAACATCTTCTTTTTCTACTATCAGAAATAGAATTTCTTCTTCTTCATTATCTGAGGACCTTTCATCACTATCACTTGAACTCTTGCCTATCTTATCTGCATAAAAACTCTTCTTATGCCTTTGGAAAAACTTCTTTCCTTGCTTGCCTTGTCCATCCCTACTTTTATTTTGATACCTGTATTTTCCTGCTTCCCTGTTCTTATGATCCTGTTTCTCATCACCACTGCTATTTCTAGATTCTGGACAATCAGATGCATAGTGACCATATTTACCACATTTGAAACACTTAACTGATTTTGTACCTTTATAATTTCTTGTGTCCTTGTTCCTTCTACCATAGTTTGCTTCTTCATCACTGGATGACTCATTACTTGAATCTGACTTCTTACCCTTTGTCTTCTTTGTAACTTTGAAGGTTGCTTCTTTCTGGGGGATAGACTCCTCTTTTATTCTCATCTCAAAAGTTGTGAGAGTTCCATGTAACTCATCCCTTGTCAAAGTTTCAATATCTCTTGTTTCTTCTATGGCTGAAACCTTTTCACTATACCTCTTAGGGAGTGATCTTAAAACCTTTTGACAAACATCTGATTCTTCAACTTTAAACCCAAGTCCTTGCATGGAGTTAACAACCTCATCCACATGAAGTAAGTATGTAGCAATGTCTTCCTCATCCTTCATCTTTAGGTCTTCAAATGTTTTCTTGTGATTTTGCAATTTTTCCATCTTGACCTTTTTGTCTCCCTCATATATATTTTTTAGTTTATCCCAAATCTCTTTTGTTGATGTGCAATGCATAACTTTTACAAACTCTATTTCACGTAAACCATTTAAGATTCCATTCATTGCCTTTGAATTATTCAGTTGTAGGAGCTTACCATATTTATCTGTAGGTGGAGTAGTTGGTGGTATGTACCCATCCTCAACTGCTTGCCATATATCATTTCCTAGTGCCATTAGGTAAATCTTCATTCTCACACTCCAAAATGCATAATTGTTCCCATAGAACAATGGTGCCTTATTTCCTGAAGATCCACTCTGAGAATCCATCTGTGTTCTTGTAAGCTTTTCCTTCAAGTTGTTAAACTCTTCCGAAGGAACCCGCTCTGATACCAATTGAAGAACACAAGCTTATACTGAGAGGGGGTGAACAATATAAGACCACTTTTTACTTTTCTTTCCCAAAAAATATTATCCAATATAATCAATGGCAATATCAACAATAGTAATCAAAGCAATGCACAAATCATCACACACAATAGAGACACCAATTTAACGTGGTTCACCCAATGTGGGCTACTCCACGGAGAAAATATTTCACTAAAATTTTCTCAATAAATCTCTTGGGAATCCTTCCCTATTACAATGTTTATGGACCTCTATCCAAAGGAGACACCAATCCCCTAATCAAGTTCATGGATCTCTATCCATAGGAGAACTCTTTCCCCTTTGTTGGTTCATGGATCTCTATCCATAGGAGAACTCCTTCTCCTCTGCTCTAGTTGGTGATCTTCTAGAAGACTACTACCTCCACTACACTAGCTTGTGGATCTCTCTCCACTGAAGACCTATATCCTCACTCAGAAGACCTCTATCCTCACTACCCTAGCTAATGGATCTCTATCCACTAGAGACTACTATCCTCTACTCTATCACCTCCAAAGCTTACTCTCAGCTCTACTCAATATCTATCTCAAATCTACACTAAACATTATCCTTCGGTCTAGCACAAATATTCTCACAAGTCTATCTGGTCTAGCACAAATCTACCCTCAAATATACACCAAAATCTATCCTCAAATATATCCTCAAGCCTTAACACAAAGCTTGATCCAATCACAAATCAACTCTACTAGATCTACCTCAAGCCTTAACTCAAAGCTTGAACAAATCAATCAATCAAATCTACTCTCAAGTCTTCTCAAAGACTTACCTCAAATATATCCACAAGTCCTCTCAAGAACTTGCTCAATTCTCAACAAGTCTTCAAAAAAACTTACCTCAAATCTATCAACAAGTCCTCTCTAGAACTTATCCAATCTTCTCAACAAGTCTTCACCAAGACTTACCTCAAATTTCTCAACAAGTCCTCTCTAGAACTTGTCCAATCTGCTCAACAAGTCTTCACCAAGACTTAACTCAAATCTCTTGTAAGCTTTCACAAAAGCTCACACAATTTTCCTTAATTACTCAATCCTTAAGTCCCCTCTAGGACTTACTCAAATGTCCACTAGCTTTCACAAAAGCTTATTCAAATCAATTGCAAAACTTGCATACACAACTCAACTTAATCCTTTCAGAAAACCTCTTCAATCACACAAACAAGTTTCACTCAGAATCTTGTTTAACCATAGAAACATATAGAGAATGGTAAGAGACTCAATATGTTTCACACTCACAAATCACTTTATCACTTTCAAACTCACTTTCAAATCAATTTAGAAATAAAGAATAATTTGTTTCACAAATCTTGAACTATCACTCCAATACTCTCAATCAATAATGCTCAATCAACTTCACTCAACCATTCACTCAATGAAACACAACTTGCTTACAAACCCTAACCAAGTGTTTCACTATACTTCCAACAACTCACACTATAAACCTTGACTCAAGATAATTCCAATTTCACATAACAATGATACTCATGTTCTTTCACAAACCCTAGCTCAAGATAGTTCTCAATTTCACATAACAATGATACTCATGATCTTTCACAAACCCTATATATTTCAACTCTCACATAACAATGATACTCATGTATCTTTCACAAACCCTAATCATGCACATGAAAGCTCACTCAAATATTTCCAACAATGCTTATCAAACAATCCTTTTCACTCCAACTTTGCATTTCACAACATTCAATCAAACAATATTTCACTCACAAGGAAGATGTGCCCATACCTTTTTTTTGATGGAGATATATCTTCAAAACCTATCTTAATCACAATCAAATTCTCTTTGCCAATTTCAAGGTTAGAAACCAACAACCTATCTCAAAATCTTCACAAAATTATTCTCTCCAATAATTAATTCACCATACAAAAATATTAGCTCTCAAGTACACCTTATAATCTCCAAAATTCACAAAATAATATTCAATTCATAAACAATCAAAACTCCTTTGATAACACTTTAAACTCCAATCTTCACACAATAATATTCAACACAATTAATTTCCTTTCAAACACCTTATATCTCCAATCTTTATTTTTAATGCTAATTAAAAAATTAAAATATTAAACACCCTTATGACTCCCTATCTTTCACCTTAGCAAAAATTAATCAAAGCACCTTCACAACTATCACGTGGCCCCCTAGCGCTATTCACACCTTGGAAAAAATAAATCAAGTGCTTACCTTATATGATGGCCCACGTTAAAATTAGTGCCCTCAAAGACTACGCTCGACTCGAACCCATGACCAACCATCACCATGGTGCCTAAGCCCTAAGGCTTGGCTATCGTTGGGCCACATGCCCAAGACAAAACCAAAGGTGCACGATGCACCTTTTACACCTTGCTCTCAGTGCCTTTCAAAATTAAACAAAAACCTTGCTATGCTCAAAATGAAGGGGATGCGAATCGAACCCCTGACCTGCCTTGCACAAACGCCTTAACCAGCCATCGATCGCCGCTTGCGCTACCAAGCGCTTGGTGAGTTATTTGATGCTCCACTTGGTCTTATCACAAGGTCTGCCCTTTTAATCTTAACACATGCAAATCCTCTTTCTTCTCTTAATGCAGTGCACAAATTTCTTTTACTCTCTTGGGCATTCGAATTGCATGGATAATTTGAAATAAAAATATTGCCCCCTTTTATACCTTTTGCTATGCACTCCAACACGTCGGCGCTTCCAATTCAAATTTTAATTCGAATTTTAAACTTAGACTTATGGCGCCTTTAATATTTATTTAAATTAAAATTTTAACCTATGGTTAAAATATTTTAATTTAAATAAATTAAATAATAACCTTTTAATAATCTGCCAAATGGGTCTTTTAAGGATTTATTTCTTAATGACTCCTTGGACCTCGTTTTTCTTTACCTCAACCTTTTTCAGAATATTATAATATTAAATATTATAATATTATTATTTCCTTTTAAACCTGCTTCTCCTTCCTTGGGATTTCTTTTTAAACCTTCTTCTTCTTCCTTGGGTCTTCAATATTTTAGGCCGCTTTAGGCATATAATATTAAAATAAATATTATATCCTATTTCTTTTAACCTCTTCCTTGCCTTTTGGAAAAACCACCTGATGACATTAATGATGACGAAACTTGAACATCAATCTCTTGACATCAATGACAACAAAACTTGCTCATATTTCCAACAAGTGAAATAATATTGCATAAAATTGTAAAATACCTAGGGTTATCTTTGGATTAGATATATAAAACTTAAATTGTATCTAAAAAATAGTAGCTCATATCTTAGTGGATCTTGATCTTAGTTTATGGTTTGAAAAAGACATGGAGTTCATCTCAAGGAATTAGAAGTAATTATAAAATTTTGACTACATTGAGGTATTATTTTGATGTAGTAATTATCATCATTATGGTCATATCAAGTCGAATTATGAAATAGAAGAGAGCAAAGAACAAAGGACTATAGAAAAGTAAGTTAAAAGTTCTTTTGGTATAAATTTTTTAGAGTTAATGATGATGAAAGCACAGACAAAGGAAGACCTATTCAAGACTCCTAAATTTCTTAAAGAAATGATTCTTGTCATCAATGTCTAGACAAAGGAGAAAGAGTTGGCTCCAAGTAATTATAATTGAAAAGTTTTAGATGAGGTATAGGAGTCCATACAAGTGATTTAAAAACTATATAGAGGTATTTAATCATGTATAAATGAAATCCTAGATTTAATATTACCCTTTTTAGGGGATGAAGAATTAAATTCTAATAATGTTAAACTTGTTATATCATATTGTCCTAGGTCAAGCCCTAATATGGTAGTATTGATAAGTCATAGTTTCAATATGATATTGCAAGAGTGTGGTGTTGTTCCTTTGTTTTGGAAAGGTAGGGAGGAGAAATCATATGGTCAGAAGGAGGAAGGGGAAGAATTTTAAATCCAAGGGGGTCTCTACAATGTATTTTTATCAAAGGCTTAGAATAATTAGAGGATAAGGTGTTAGAAAATATTACATTTTTGGTAGACATGAATGTACCCCCATAGTACTTGTAGATATCTAAAACATGTCATGTTGATGAGGTTACGTATTTTGACTCCTTAAAGACCATGTGACCCACCTTGGGTGGACCTAGGGCTTAAATAGTAGTTTTCACCACTCAAGCAAGGGAAATTTCCCTTTGTAACCTTGAATTTCTCTCCTAGGGATGACCTCTCGAGGTCATCCCACCCGGAGTGACCCTCATTCAAGTTCATCCTACCTCAGAGTGGCCTTCAAATTAATATCATATTACACTAGAGTGGCCCCCAAATTAAGGTCATCCTACCTCGAAGAGGCCCACAACCATGTTCGTCCTACCCCGAGGTGACCACACTAGAAATGGAGAAAAAAAAGGATTCATACGTGGGCTGGTGGTACCAATTTTGCACACGCTCGAGCCCAAGTTAGCATGCACGCTTGTCCTAGAATAGGGTTATGTAGGTCAAAAAATCCAAGTGGTATTGCATGGGATTTTAGGAATAGCATGTAGGCCATCTCTCCCATGCAAAGATTATTTTCCAATAATAGGTTTCTTTTGAGGGATCTATAAATTGGCATTCACCTTCATCCAAATGGGCCCAACTTTTAGAGTTTACAAGCGATAAAGTGTTGCTCGAATTGAACCACAAACCCTTGAGTTGTTTGTATTGTTCATATTTTATCATAGTTACATTTTGTTTGATGTGTTTACTTATCATATTTTAGTTATTTTTTGATTTTACTTATATTTTCACCTACAGATGCTATTAATGCTTTTATGTTCTTTATGTGTACATCATAGATATTCTACTAGAGAAGAGGAGCACAAGAGTTTAACATCACCATCGCTTGCCGAGGTCGCAAAGAAACCCTTTACAAGATGGTTTGTGGATGCAAGAAGGCCACATAGTGCACCAAACTATTTTAGAGAGGGTTAAACCTCTCGGATTATGTACTTATTGTATCACATTATTGAACTCCCTAAAGGGGATGTATTTGTAACCCATTTTGATCAAAACAAGTTATTTTTAATATAAATAACCTCATTTATTATTTACTTGTTTTATTATAGTTTGTTATATTGCATGCTCTTGTATTCATTTATTGTAATAATACATTTTAGAGTTATTGTGCACTAGTTTTTGAGTATTTTAGTGGTGATCACGGTGGGACATAGTCCCTATTTTTCATAAAAAATACTAATTGCTATTATTTTAGTGTTTTTAAGTTGCATTTACCATTGTCCCTTATAGAAATGGTCAGCAGACACAATTGTCTCACCTTGGGATGACCCTGTTCTACAATCGTCTAACCCCGGGATGACCCTATTATATGACCATATGACCCTAGGATGGCCCGGTTTTATGATCGTATGACCCTAGGATGGCCTAGCTTGGTGATTTTATGACCCTAATATGACCTTGATTTGAAGTAATTTTGACTCGAAACGGTCGTACAAGTGCCCCCCTGTGACCCCCCTTGCGAATGCTCACTGTTACAACTAGTGTGTGATCACCCACCTCACAATGAAAGGTAAAAAATGGTAACAAATGGGAAATTCATCAAATGTAGGCTATCAAAGTAAGTGTAAGTGTATCTATCCTTATTTTCATATTCTCATAATGAAAAGTAAAAAAAAAAAAGTTTTCCATTATATAAAATATTACAATATTTGTTTGTTGTTTCTTTGGCTTGTTGCTACCTATGTATAGGCTACTCATTTAGGGTGCATTTTTAGATTTTTGAACTTCAAAAGTATATTTGTAGGAATCTAAATTTAAAACGTCATTTTATATACATTAGTAAAGCATAATCATATTATCTATGCTTTATTTGCTTTTGTAAAATAAAATTAACCCCACACACCATGTCATATTTTAAATATCAACAAGTTGTATTTCACCACCAACTGTTGATCAAGACCAGTGAATGTGGGCTTCATATCCATCTCGTTGGCTTGAATATTGTTACATTTTACCCTTTTTTGGTCAAGGTCGGCTCCAAGAATCATCGTAGCCATGGAAAATAACACGCACTCTTCTTTAGAAGGTGTATTGATGACCATGGTGAACTGGGTAAGGACTGGTAGGACATGTGCTCCCTCACCGGATATGGGCTTCACATCCATATTTTGGTGGGTTTTACAACCTGGACTTCATCACTAGGCTTGTGTGAGAGCGTATAGGTGAAATTATTTTAACATTGAGTATTACATTAATAATATAAAAAATATAAACAATAAAGAAATAATATCAATGCATTAAAACACACCAAATAGTTTAGGGATTCACATCTAAAATTTAAATGAGATAATCAAATTATTTGATTATGTGTTTCTAAAATTTTGAAGGACATAATCACATTGTTTGATTATATGTTTCTAAAATTTAAAGGAGATAATCACATGGTAACTACACGCAGCCAATATCGATCAAGGGCTAGTGTCATAGAATATTTCCAAGGAGGCCTTGAATGCCTTTGATACATTCCTAAGGATTTCCTCATTCTTTAACGATATCCAAAAATTCTGTTATAATCACAATGAAACTGAGAGGGGGGGTGAATCAGTGTGTTCTTTAAAAACTTAAAAGCAATTTAGACTTTTAAATAAATTGCAGCAGATTAAAACAGAAATAATAAAAGTACTAAGAGCATCACACATAACACGACATTTTAACGAGGTTCACCGATGTGGCTACTCCTCAAAAAGACTGCTTGGACTACCATCCAAATCCGGTCAAATGCAAAGCTACAACTTTACATAATCATTCACCAGCACCAACTGGTAAGAGGCACCAACCTCTAAATTTTATCTGCTACAACAGAATGGAGCACCAACTCCAATTTTTCCAGCTCCAACTGGAAAGAGGCACCAACCCATTTTACCAAGCTACAACTTGGAGATAGTAATAAAAATTGCAAAATTAAACTGTCACCTCAATTTGCACGATCTGCTATTTTTCTTGCATTCTACTGCTTGTCGGCATTCAGTTACTTCGTTGTGAAAAATGATTCGCACTTTTTCAACCACTCCTCTATATCTCTCCGCGTTCTCTGCTGCAACTTCATAGAAATATTACTTCTACAGCCAGCACACTGTCATTTCACACTCAAAACATGACTTCTGCATACCGCATTCTTATATTCTCTTTGCACCACTCACTCTGCTGCACCTTCCATGAAATATCACTTCTACCATTTGCGTATTTTTGCCTCGGACTTTAAACACGCCGTCTGCATATCGCTCTCTTTGTTCTCGATCAGTCGATACGCACTCACTCATTATCTCATCACTGCGATCTCTTTTCTTTAACTCCAAAGAACTATCATCGACTTACACTCTGCTGCACACGAACTTCATTCGCATATATCGCATCACGCCCATCTTTCAAACTCGAAGAACCCTTGCTTTTATAGAAGAAATTTTAGAAACAAACCCTAGAAGAACGTCGACTGAGAAACCCTAGAATTTGTCAGCTGCCAAACCCTAAAATCCGTCGGCCCAGATTTAACTTTGTCGGCCTCAAACTCTTCTCCACCTTCGTCACCTTCCTGTAGCTTATTGCCGCGAAATAGTAACACGTCGACCCTTTTAATTTAAATTTTAAATAAAATAAAATTTAAACTAAATATTTAAAATTAAATATCTTCATCATCGGGGCATCTTTTTCAACGAAACGAAGACCCAACTTGGGTTTTAAGAAAAACCCATTTCAAATCTATTATCCATGGTTTTAAATAAAACTTTTTATTTTGATTGCCTTGGTTTTCACAAAGAACCTTTAAAATTTAAACTAAATATTTAAAATTAAATATCTTTATCACCGGGGCATCTTTTTCAATGAAACGAAGAGCCAACTTGGGTTTTAAGAAAAACCCATTTCAAATCTGTTATCCATGATTTTAAATAAAACTTTTTATTTTGACTGCCTTGGTTTTCACAAAAAACCTTTCCGCTTCTTGACATCTCAGGTTCTGAAGACTTCTTCTTCTCATTCTGAATTATGTTTTCTGTTTTTGTGCATCTATCATTTAAGGACTCATGATCTGACTAACTTTTGAACTTTATCCTCTGCATCTGAGTGACTTCTAAACAGTTTAAATTTTAAATATATTCATCATCGGGGCATCTTTTTCAATGAAACGAAGAGCCAACTTGGGTTTTAAGAAAAACCCATTTCAAATCTATTATCCATGATTTTAAATAAAACTTTTTATTTTGACTGCCTTGGTTTTCATAAAAAACCTTTCCGCTTCTTGACATCTCAGGTTCCCAATTTTGGCTAAATCAATCAGGGTTGATCTTGGATTAGTACACAATGGCTAAGAAGAATAGATCCTCATCCAAAAAGGCATCCCAGCCAGTTTCAGTTCCTATGGTTGAGAAAATTGAACCAGAAATGGCGGGAAGGAATGAACTCCGAAGTTGAAGAAGTTGAGGCTGAAGTTGATTTAGAGGGTGAGCTAGTGTCTGCCCTTACGGAATGGGAATCGGAGAAAAAGAAGAATGAAAAATTGTCAAGGAAACTTAAGGATGCAAACAACATTATTGCCAGTTTAAAAATACAGACTGAAGAATACAAAAAAATGTATGAAGATCTGGAAATAAAGGTATCCATGAAGGTAGACCACTGCAGCAAATTGGAAGAATAAAATGTGAGTCTTCGAATACAGATACAAGAGCTGGATCAAAAAATCAACTGTCATGTAAAACGTGAAGAAAGCTCGATGAAATTGGACAAAATTCTGAGCGATCAAAGATCCACAGGTATTATCCAAAAAGTCATCATGAGGTCAACCCCTCACCCAGAGGACTTGACCACCAAGGTACCTTTGCCAAGATAACACCAATTAGTTATCCACATAATCAAGTGGATTATTTGGTCAACCAACACCAATTCCAGACCACAACCAGACATAACCGGTCTATCAAGAGCCCTAGTAGGTAAGTCTATACTCACTCTACATCGTGGCCTTAACCACCCCAAACTCCCATACAATGAGTGGTAATAATTTAGAGTAGGCATATACAAATTTTGTGTATACCATCAACCAACATGAACATGGGTGAGTTAACACAATAATTCCCCAAGCATCGGGAAACTCTCATGGAGATTTTAAATTCAATCAAGTTATAACCTTAGGATTTTGATGCTTTCAACAAATTTATGGGATAAATACAAATAGACAAGGATCATGTTATAAACTTTCAAAATCATAATATAAAAAACGTGTCTACCAATTTACCAGACCCTCCTTTGCACATCAAAAATCAATAAAAAAACTAGTGCACAATAACCTGAGAATGTATGTTTACAATAATATTGTAAATATTAGAATATGGTGTAAGTCAATAGTTTAGGGTGTGTGATTTATATTTCCTTTATAGTATATGTCTATATGTTGGATGAGTCCAAGTGTCATATAATATTATGAGCAAGTGTGTAATGTGTGAGAGTGTGCAAGTGTGTATAAAGTCAAGAATCATGTATACAAATGGTAAGATCTAAAGTTAAGGGACATGAGAGTAATAAGAAAAGATGCATATTTTAGATATCTAAGAAGAGCAATAGTCAAGTATTTAAGAGTCACCTTCTAAGGTTATATTATGGAGATAAAACTCCATGTATTGTATGAGAAGATTCACTAGATAATATTGAAGCTTGTATATATTTTTAGAATAATTATATTGTAAGTTTGCTTATGCATATTGTTATTGATATTAGTCTGTTAATCTATATTATTATTATTTCATGAATGTTATATTCATTGGTATTGGCCATTTGTATTGATTGCTCTAATATTTGATTTTACTCAAGATATTATGTATTGTGATCTATGATTCAATCTAGCTAAAAATTAGTCAATGATATTAGCGCTAATTTAAGTAGACTCGAATTCTAGCATAAAAAAGTTTGGTGTGAATATTTAAAGAATTTTAGAGTGATAAGTTTTAGATTGAAAATCTATCATTATAGAAGAACTCTGGTGTAAATTTTATTAGAAAATTTAAATATTGAATGTTCTTTTGCCTAATATATTGAAAAAGAAGTTGAATATATATATTTTTGGTTGGTTGATATATATTATTGAGCTTGCTATAAATTTTTTTAAGAAAAATGAAATTTATGCTAGAACATTTAAAACATTGTACACAAAGTATGATTAAGAATGGTAAAGAACAAAAAGATACAAAAATTTATAATATTTTACAAATAACTTTTAGAGAAGCTAGAAAAGAATAATTTGTAGCACTTGAACATTATATAGACATTAAATTATCTAAAGCAAGTGAAAATTCTAAAAATACAGTTATAGTACCTATTGATATAGGGATAATAACATATATGTCATTACTCTCTTTAGAAGTTCAAGATCAAAGAAGAAGAAAAGAGTTATTAAACTTCAATAATTGTGTTCATAAAAATGAACAAATATGAAATGTATGTAAAAATGGTATATCTTTATATTCCACATCAAACAAGAATCAAATCAGTATCGATGAAGGATATGAGTTATATGATTATGATCTAATGATACATAATATAAAAATAGGAATTAACTCTTAGACACAATAGAATATGATCAAGACAAAGATAGAAAATAATAGAGCAAAGAAACAAAAGAAGATAAAAAAGATCCAAAGAAAGGTAGCAAAATACAAGGAAACTCTAATAAATACTATAGGAAATAGGGTAGTAGATCAACACCAAAATCTTAAACAATGCTAGAGCCAAAATAGAAGGACAAAAACTAGAATTATATATTGAAGTATGAAGTCTTGAGTAACCAAATAATATAATACAGGGGGCATTAGAGAATATTATATTATTTGATAGAAGTGAGTGTACCCCATAGTAGCATTGTAAATATTAAAATAGGGTGTGAGTTAGTAGTTTAGGCTGTGTCATTTATATTTCTTATAAAGTTTGTGTCTGTATTTAGGATGGATCGAAGTGTCATTATAATAATGTAAGTGAGTGTGTAATATGTGATAACGTGCAAGTGCCATATATTAGAATGTGTAAGTGTGTAGAAAGTTAATTCATGTATACAAGTGGCAATATGTAAAGTAAAGGGATATTAGAGGAATAGGAAAGGATGCATCTCTGATATATGTGAGAATATCAATAGACAAGTATTAAATATTCACCTTCTAACTTTATATTATAGAGATAAAGTTCCATGTATTGTATGATAAGAATCACTAGATAATATTGAAGCTTGTATACATTTTTAGAGTAATTATATTTTAAGTTTTTTATGCATATTGTTATTTATATTGGCCTATTAATCTATATTACTATTATTTTTTAATGTTATATTCATTGATATTGGCCATTTATATTGATTGCTCTAATATATGGGTTTACTCAAGATCCTAGATATTGAGACTTGTGATTCAGTTTGGCTAAAAATCCATTAGAAGGGTGTCAAACATAGATTTCTTACCCTCTTTAGATAGAAATATTTAAATCCTAGGAATCAAGTATGGATTAAACAACCCTATTAGGTTCTCTTCCCCACCAAGTCCTCCAAACAATAATACAAGCACATCTTCTAGCAAATATACCCTGAGAACTCTAGAATAAGGTAAAAACAATACTCGGTATGGTCAAGTATCAAGGAGCATAGGCCTTGATACAATTCAATATCTATATTTTAGAGTAGGAAGAAAAATTTACGTAAAAACTACATAAAAAATAAGCTAAGAAGGTAATTTTTTATGGTAAACAAAAAACCATAATTAGGGTTCTTAGAGTAGGAAAGCCCTAAGGGAAAGAAAATCAATAATCATATTCTATTTAAAACCTAGAGGGATTGGAACCCCTCATTAAGAAGAATCCCTAAAATATTTTTTATATTTCGTAAGCCAAATATAATTTTAGATGCGAAAAAACTAGTGATCATCCTTGCCTCTCTCCTATAAAATAGGAATTTTGAATGGATAGAATCAAAAATAATATAAACAAGGAATTTAATGGAATGGAATTACTCCTTCCAAATAGTTTACAAGGTATATATTAAGATAGGGATGGTTATAGACTAATTATATGGTTCTAGGAAAGTTGATTTTTGTAGTTAATCTAATGATCCTTATGGTGGCAGAAGGGAGTTTTTGGGAAGAATTATTTATATGGTACATTTTAAAAAATAAAAAATAGTAGTTTAGTTGGACGGGACTTACATTTTGTAACTTAAATATCATAAATATGGGTAGAGGAGGATAAAATAGATACATTCACTAAATATTTTTGTATAGAAAATATAAATACAAGGTTGTGTGATGTAGAACCCATTAAATTAGCTCTTAATTGGAGGAATCATACTACTAGAAGATAGGCTATTTCTAAAATCTTGGACATATTTTTTGTTTCTAAAAATTGTATAGCTAAAGTAGAAAGAGTGAGGTCTTGGATAGATCAAGGTGGGGGATCTAATAATTCACTGATTTTATTTTAGTTATAAAATGATCAAGAGAAACCAATAGGTCATTTTAAGTTAAATGCTATTTTGTTAGAAGATGTACAATTTATAAATTTAGTAAAAGGTAAGTGGAGAAATATTGAATCAATAATATAAGATACAAGTGTGTTTTAATTTTCTAAAAATGTAACACACATGATGTAGGTGAGTTGGAGAGGGTAGGTAAATCCTCTGAGGGAGGTCCTTCACCCTACCAAATGCACATTAGGTACCCAAAATCCAGTTTATAATACTGGTGCAATCAGTACTGGGTGCGACCCATGGGTGATTTTAATGGTGTAGAACCCCCTGGTTATGGTTTCTCATACCAAAGTGTCTCTGCAAGGGTTTTTTTTGCTAAATTTTAAAAAAATCTAAAAATATAAGAAGAATCAAATATGCTACAATCACATGGGCCAAAGGTAGATATTGAGAAATAGAGACGAATATAGTTGATATAGAATCTAAATTAAATCAGTTGTATAAACACAAAGGCAGTGTGATTTTTTTAGATAAGAATAATTTGTTGATCAAGGAATTCAAAAAAATGATGAAAGAATTACTAGAATAGGAGGATACAATATGGAGGATAAAAATTATAGAACTTTTACTAGAGCAAGGGGATGAGAATACAAAACTCTTTCAAAAGTGTATAAAACAAATAAAGATAATAAATACCATTTGGGAGATGAAATGGGAGGGTTGAGGAATTATGAGAAGATTTTAATATATAGCTAGACTAGGAGTATCCTACTTTAATAAAATGTATAAAGACCCAATAGAATAAATATAGAAGAAATAATTAATGTAGCACTTCATCTATCTAATATTTTTAGTGATGAATTCAAAGAGGCTTTGATGATAGAAATTACTAAGGAGCTACAAATAATAGTTAAATACTGTTAGAATGGGAAGAGTCTCAGATGGATGGTTGGTATATTAAATTTAATATGTATTTTTAGAGTTTTTGGAATAATACCTTTTAAAGGTGGTTGAGGAGTCAACGATTCCTAGGTAGATACTCAATTTTATAAATACAACTTTCTTGGCCTTGATTCCCAAGAAGGATAATCCAGAATTCTTTGGGGAGTATAGGCCTTTATCCTTATGTAATATTATCTACAAAATCATCTCAAAGATTATTGCTAGTAGTTTAAAAGGTTTTTTTTAAATAACCTCTCAGAACAATCCATGAAGCTATTGGTGTTGCTTAGAAAGTACTTCATTATGTCAAATCAAGGAAGCAATTGATAAGTTAAGCTTATTTTGAAAAATATTTTGATAAGTTAAGATAGTTGTATATTAGGTTCATATTAATTCTTATTGGCTATAGTGTGCCCTTTATAAATTGGGTAATATGATGTATTAATTTTTCTTCCTTTGTTGTCTTGATTAATGGTTTAGCTTCTAGCTTCTTCTAGCCTTCTAGAGGGTTAATATAGGGATTCCCCTTATCAGCCCTATAATTGTTTCTTATGGCTAAAGGACTAAGCAAAATATTTAAATGAATAGAAAATACTTGGCATGATCAAAGATATTTAGATGGGAAACTCTCTAGTTGGCATTCACTCACTATCTAAAGATGATATAGCTCTATTTAAAAATGGCACCTTAAGAGAAGCACTTAAATATAAATATTTTTTAGATCTATATTGTATTTCTATAGGAATTGAAATAAACCTCTAGAAGATTGATATTGCCTTTAAAAAACTACAACTAGGACAAGAAGTCATGATAAGGATTTTTGGCTTCAATCTAATTGGGCTTATCAAAGGGGTAAAATATTTCAAGTTTAGGATGAAGCTGAAGATTATGGATATTAAATTGGATTTGCTTATATAATAAAGTGGAAGAAAGGGTAACTTCATGAAGTAATATATGGTTATCAAAGGGATACCTTTTAACACTACCGAATTCAGTTTTGAAGTTCATTATAGTATATTGGCACTCCATGGCTTATTTTCCTATTAAAATAGTGAAAAAAATATTGAATAAATGCTTCCATTTCCTTTGGATAGGAAGAAGGAAAAATTATGTAAAATTTAGTTAATTGGAGTAATATTGCCAAAACTAAATTAGTAGGAGGATGGGGACTTAAGAGTGCACATAACATTGTGAAAGCACTAGCTTCTAAGAGTCTTTAGAGATTGATAACTAGTAAAAGATTATGGCATGAGGTTATTAAGGAAAAATATGTTGGTTCCATGTCCTCTGAAGAGAGTAATAGATTTCCTATCAAGTCAGTGACTAATATTATTATCATTTCAAAAGCATTAGTGAAGGATTTTCCATTTGAGAAAAAGTTTTGGTTTGGAGAATAGGAAATGAGAAGAAAGTAAGACTAGGAAAAGAGCCTTGCCTAGGAAGTGGAGGAGATAACCATCCAAAATTTAATACAACATCTAAATAGATAGGGGTTATAGGTATTAGTAAATGCAATCTCTATGGATAAAATAGGTTTGTGAAATTAGGGATGATTTTTAGAAAAATAATTACTTTTGGAAGGAAATGAAGCTGAGCAATGGAGCAATTATACAAGGGGTTTGACAAGGGATTTTATAAGACTAATACAAGAAGAAGACTCTTTATTATGGTCAAAGAACCTAGCTAGTGGACTATTTTTTTATCAGTTAAATTTAAATTAAAGTGGATTTTTATCAAGGGACCCAAAACCTGATTACAATAAGTCACCAGAATTTTTCTTAAAAATCCATAGGAAAGGCCACAGGAAAGCCCAAGGATGGACTTAAGGAAAGGCTTGAGGAAAGCCTTCAGGATAGGTAACAAGAAAACCTTCAGGAAAGGCAAAAGGAAAGCCTTCAGGAAGGAAGCAAGGAAAACATGTGGGAAGCGGGAAACCAAAAGTTTGAAAAGCCTACCTAGAGGGGAATAGAAAATATAAAAAAATTAAATGATCATTCCTACCTAGTTACAAATTTGAACAACCAAATATATGGGAAAATGAAACAACCGACTTAGCGAAAACTAGAAACTAGCAAAAAGCATCATCCCACGTAGGGGAAACCATAATCTAATAAAATGCAACATCCCACAGGGGGAAACTAGAATCTAGGAGAATGCAACATCCCACGTAGGGGAAAACCAAAAACGTATCAAAAAAACCACCCTCAACCATAGGTTGAAACTGATAAACTGCAAATAAAGAAAATCCACCATAGAAAGAATGGAAAACAAGCAGGGATACCAAAAAATCAAATGACCAGAAATAAACCGCATCTAAAATAGGCCTGTAAAGTGGAAGAAAAAACTAGGGATCTCCATAGGCCATGAAATCCTCTTGCAGTGATGCAAGGAAACTATGAGGATGCCAATAGAAATAGATAAAGCAACAGACGTAGAAAAATACACCATGGGAAAGAGACAGGAAAGTTTCCAAGGAATCCAAAAGGAAGGAGCCATGGGGAGAAACAACTACAAGCAATACGCATTTGCCATCCTAGACCAAAAGGATGTAGCAAGAAACCCCAAACAACCTTCAACATCGCAAATGAACAAATTTGGGGAAACATATGAGGAAGTCTAGTAGGAACCCAAAAACAAGCAACGTAGTGGCCCATGATCAAAGCCATGAAAAATAATGAGAGCTCACCAAACCCACACCAACAATCCCAAAGAGCAGAGTCACAGGAGAAAGCACATGGTCACACCAAACCAAAAATATGTTGTGCAAAACTTCTCATGAAGCCACTTTCCCACAACCACAACAAACCACATCTAAAGAACCACTGAAGGCCAACACCAAGCAAAAACCTACAAAAAACATAGGAAAAAACTAAGAACTCTAAGGAAAACCCCTGAAGCAACCCAAAAATCCTAGGGAGGGTCCTAGGAAATAATCCAGGGATGTCCCAAGGTCCTAAGGATGAACCCAAGGATATCCTAAAAAGAAGGCATAGGAAGGAAACCTACCAAAAGGTAAGGAAAGGGGTAGACAAATGAAGAAGTGACCTCCCACCCCAAGGAGATCATATGCAACACAATCCAGCAAAAGAGGAAGGGTTAAGCACATGCCAGGAAAATTGGGATAGAACCATGGACCTAGGATAGGACCAAGGAAATGTTCTAGGGAAATGGAGAATAACTTCCCATGGAAGTCCCCTGTAGATCCCTTCCCTCTGTTGCTAGTGTATTTTTTATTAATAAGAAAGGATACAATGAAATGTTTTAAGATCATAATGATGAGGTTTATTGATGATGGATAAGGATTTGAAAGGTCAAAACACCCTTGGAATTTTTTTTTCTTGGTTAGTATTAGCTAATAAGAAATTTACATGAGATGATATACAAAATTAGTCCTATTAGTGTCCAACTAAATGTAGCCTATGTAAAAGATAAGAAGAAACAATGGATCACCTACAAGTTCATTTTTATTTTTAGAAAATGTGTGGAAGTTTGTACTACACATGACTAAGGGCAAGGGGCAATAGACAACAAGGAATTTGTTGAATAATATGCAATAATAGCTCAAAGACAAAGGCTTAATGAATATGATTGTATTTCATTAATAGTCACGTGAGATTTGTGGTTGGAAAGAAATTATATGTTGTTTAAGAGAAAGTAAATTCCACCTACACAAGTTTAAGATCAAATAAAACATAGTTATGAAGACATAAAATAAACCCTAAAATTAAAGGTTGTAAGATAAGTTGACAGTTTAACAATAGATATTACAAATTCTTACATTTTTTTCGCTAGAGCTTGTTAATATAGTCTAGGTAGATGTGGGGTAGGAGGAATATTATATTTTGATAAAATTCATAAAATTCACTTTCAAAGTAGGTCTTGGTGAAGGCACCAATACTATAGCTGAGTGGAAGGCTTTGATATTTTTAATAAATACAATAATGAAATTGGGAATGACAAAACTTTAATGACTCAATATTGATGGTGGATTGGTCTCTAGGATTAATGAGGATGCAACATTTGATACTTAGGCCTTATTATGAGTAGGAAAAATTACTAGAAGAATCATTTGCAGAGATCTCTTATAGAGAAATAAATGAGGAAGCATATGGTCTATCAGAATTTGCCTTAATATTCCAACTAGCACTTGGTTAATAGAGTACTATTGTTGAAAATATGTTGAATATTTTCCATATAATTATGGCCAAATTTTGGATTAATATATTTGGACCCATGGATTAATATATTTGAACTCATGGATAAATATATTTGAGTTAATATATTTGAACACATGTATAGATATATTTTGATTAATATATTTGAACCCGAGTTTTATGGCCATGGTATTGTAAAACCCCTTCTTGTGTTGTTGATATATAAAACAACACTTGCATAAAGCTTTGTGCATGGTGAATGTTTGAACACCCCTAAAGGGGGGAATGAATTTGTATAGTAGTGTAGCATGTGAAGATACGACAAGAGAAAGAAGAGGAGGTTACAACGGATTTGTTGTAGGTTGTATCCCTTCATTTTTTTAGATGGAATAAAAGGCTTGGTTATTTTATTTGTGAACATAGCCCATATTTGGTGAACCATGTAAATCTGTCTCTTGTATTATTTTATTTTTCTATGTTTTATTTTCACATTTAATTATTGCTCGTATTTTATTATTTAATCCTAACAACTAGTATCAAATCGAGGTTTAGAATTTCATTTGAAAGGAGGGTTTTCTGATTCAAGTGGGAGAAATGGAAAAAGAAAACAAGTTTAGGGTTGAGAATTTTAACAACTTTGTAGACACCAAAACAGCACCAATCCGATTATGTGACTGCAAACACTGATCGCTTTGACAAACACAGCCCCCAGGGCAGCCCTCAGAGGTTAAACAGTGGTCTTAACCACTTTCATAGCAATTTTGTAAGGTCAAGAAGCAATTTGGCACACTTGGACACTTTGCCCGGTATTCGTCTCACCCGGGGACGAATTCAAAATAGAATCCGTCCCACCCCGGGACGAATTCTGAATCCGTCCCTGGGTGGGACGAATTCTAAGCTTAACGGGCAAAAAGACAAATGGCGCCAAGTGGCAGCCCAGAACAGTCAGTTGATGACTCCTGCCTTGCACGCGTGTGTAGGTGGACGAAGGGGCCGTTAGAAGACTGTCACAAAAGGCATTTATCAAAGCCCAAGTCAACGGAGGACTCCCCTCCCTCATGGGAAGACAAGACTGCCACATGGCGCCTATGACCAACACATGGCATTTGTGCTTCCCTCCCAAAAGAGACCCCATGGGTCTATAAAAGGTGGGACTTTTCTCACCCAAAATATACGGGTTGAAGGAGTTTTCAAGCAACGAAGTGCTGTCGAGTTGAAGACCCACTTGCATCCCTTTTGGTTCACCTTCCCACATCCACCAATCTCTTTTGCAAGGGAGGTTGTTGGGTGGCCTTTGGAAGCTCGAACCTGACCCAAATCCAACACATGGACACCTGAACCAACCAATTCGCCGACCCCCAATCCTAAGAGGTTTTGGGCCCATCCCTAGTGGATTGGCTCCAAAATCAAGTGCCAACGGTGGGAGGCCCACTTGGGCACCCCCGCACCTCCCAAGTCCTATTTTAAGTTTTAGAGCATTTTAGATTACTTTTTCAGATTGCATTTTGTGTTATTAGGTTTGATTAACCCATAGCTGCAATTTTGTAACTTTTGGTCAGATTCTAGTATGTTTTGTGTCGCTTTGTTGTTTCACTGACTTGCAGGTGTCGAGGTCAAATTCCCGAGGGTAGAGGCCAAATTGGGAGAATCCGACCATCTGGGTCATCCCAAAATGGCCCCAATTACATAACCCCCTATTTGCAGGCATTTTGCGGGTCTCGGGATCCGACATTGGAGCAACAGCAGGTCGGTTTCTTCAACACAGAAGAATTCGTCCCACCCAGGGACGAATTGCAGTCAATTCGTCCTGCCCAGGGACGAATTCCAGTTGAAGGTAGATTGGCCAGCTGTCTCAGTGGCAGTGGCCTTCTGGTAACTTTTCTTATCTTCTGTCAAGTTTTGAAGCCATTTGGACTCACTGTATTCACTGTTTCAGGCAAATGTTTACATGCATATTTCGTTAGTTTTAGAGAACAAACACTTTTCATTTGCGGCAGATGCTACTGACATCTTGGTTGTTTCTTTGTTCGCAGGAGAAGCAGCGGAGGTTAAGAACTCATCGACATCAGCGACGGCATCATCTTGGCCCGCCCATTGCAATCGTGGGCACGCGGAAGGAGGAAGACTAAGTCACACATTGTAACAAAGACAAATTTAACGCTCCTAGCCCCTAAAAAGGGAGGAGACGTCTATGTAACCGAGGATAAGATATTTGAATAAAGAGGGCTGTGATTTCTTTACATCTTTTCTTTCCTTTCCAAATTGTCTCTTTCCTTTGTTTTGGTGCATAAGGTTAAAGCGTTACATTTCGTCTTACATTGCATAATTAGTGTTTCCTTTGCCCGGAATCTCGTGCTTTCAGTGGCGATCACGGTGGGACCTGTTCCCTGGTTTTTAAAATCACAGAAACTGATCAAATTTTTGTGTTTTGTGCTTGACAGGTACATTTTTTTTGTTGCAGACTGCTATTCGTCTCGGACAGGGACGAATTCTGTTCTGCAATTCGTCTGACCCTGGGACGAATTCAAATTCGTCTCTGGGAGGGACGAATTCTGTTCTGCAATTCGTCTCCCAGAGGGACGAATTCCTGTCTGCAGATTTTCAGAGCAAAAATTCAGAAGCAACTGGAGCAGGCAGAGAAGAGGTAGGGATTTTTATGATCTCTGTTAAATTTTTTGTTTCTGTTTCTGTTCCTTTGATTGTTTTCATTTTGTCCTGCATTGCATAAGAAAATTCATGTATGCTTGTTTCATTTTTGTTGAATAAAATGAATCCCACACACATCACGAAACAATTTTAAACCAAGGAGCTGGTCGTAAGACCCCAGCCCTTGATCAAGACCATTGGTGGATTTCATCACCACCTTGGCTTGATTTGCATCCATTTCCCGATTGTCAACTGTTGTTAGGCGTAAATCCTGACGAAGACAGACCGAGTGTCGCTGGGGTGATTCCCATGCGCGCGAGGATAAGTTTTCTATGGTAGGTGCCATTAACAGGACAATCCCCCTTTCGTACCGCCTACGTACCACGTACCTTCTGCTCTCACGTACCTATAGTCTCCCTCTCGTAAGGGCGGGTATATAGAGAGGTTGGTATATCGGCCTGGTTGGTATATTGAAGGGGCTACCGTTTTGGGAGTTATATGAGCCGTCATAATGCATTTAAACGATCTTCAAAACCTACAAAAACAAAACAAAACACCAAAATGCACTAAACCAGTTTAGGGCACACCAATAATCCTTAAAAGAGATAATCACGGTTTTGTGAATGTGTGTGTTCATTTCTGCTTAGTGTAACAAAAAAAAAATCATAAACAAAAAGATAAAAAATCTACGCATTTTGTCATTTTTTCCAAAAGCTCCAAGGATTCCCGTAATCGCTTGGTCACTCCAAAATGCCCCAAAGGTGTCCATGAACCCTTTGGTCAACCCAAAATCACCCCAAATGTGCCCATAAGTGATGCAGGACCATCCAACAAAATATGGGAAATCTTGTATTTTTCCCTAAATTTTAGTGCATCTTGCCGGGGCCATAACTTCTCAACCGTAGCTCCGATTGACTTGAAATTTTACAAGGAGTTAGGTGGGATAAATTTAAACAAATACAATTCCCTAGAATTCTATTTGCCCAAAAAAGTCAGTTTTCGGGGCCAAATTCCATCATCTAGTGCCCCGAAATTAGGTTTTAAAATTGGGCACGCAATTTTATGCACTTTTTGAGCTGTTCGGATGTCAATATCTCCTAATGTATTTAGAGCTAGGACTTGAAACTTCATTTTTGTCTTATCTACTATAAGAGGGATGCACATGCCAATTTTGGGCCCCATCTGACTCATTTCAATTTTTAGGGTTTTTAGAGAGACATCGTCATGGTGCTCACCCATAGCCAAGCCCAATCACGGGCGGATGCTATGGGGAATATCCAAGGAAGAACGAGTCATCTCCATTACAATCCCAAGGATTTGGTCATACCACCTTGGCGACCTAACACACAAGGCAGTCCCCTCCACACCTTAAAGGAAAGGGACTATAGGGGCACCTCTTCTAAGGGCACTCCTGTTCAGCAAAGCACTCAGCACATACCCTTCCATGAGGGGTACAGTCATAGGAGAGATCCCTTAGATGCTCGCTATGAGCGGTCACTGCGCGATGAAGCGCTAGGTCAACATAGGGTTCGACGGGAGGAACCAATTGATTACACTATCCTTCCTTCACCCCCTCTAGTTGTCAGGACTACAAGGAAAAATCCAGAGCACAAGGCTCTTCAGGCGGGGCGAACTAACTCCGTCCATCCCTTTTTCACTTATGAAAGAGAGCAAGAGGAAGATCCCTACCTTCCTCGAGAGCAATATACAATGCGGGAGCAATATGCCTCCGCACCTGCTATCTATCAGGACCACTCACTGAGGCCAAAGCCCCGAGGGAATGCCGCTACCCCCAACAAAGGGAGGTCACCTATAGAGATCTTGGATCACTACGATCGAAAATATCTAGGAGAGGCATCTAGGCCTTCTAGACATGAGGCGACAGGACCAACCATCTTAGAATCTGTCAAGCACGTCGCACGCCAAATGCAATTCACGCAACTTGAGCTAGAGCGACTAGAGCGACTACATTTAGAGGAACTGTATCTATATTAACAAAGAGCACCTTCAGCGCCAGAAGGATGAGTTGTTCCAACACACTATGCAGGAGAGCCAACATGAAAGGGAGTACGAGGAAAGCCATCGCATTCCTCGAGGACAACAAACGAGTGCGGGCCTCAAGTACATGCCGCCTACATCGACGAGAGGGAAGCGACCCATTGAAATTTTAGATCATCAAGATCGAGGCCAACACATAGGAGAAACATTCGAGCCTCCTGAGCAAAATAGGGTAGACCGAATCGACCCGATAGTCGCCGGACATGCCACCCGTCAAGCCCAAATCATGCGGCTTAAACAAAGTCATCAGGAGATAGAGTATCGACACCGCTTGGATAGAGAGCGCATGCAACATGAAGCGGATGAGTTGCGCTATAAACTACCTGAGAAGACTCCAACCCCTCACACACATAAGACAAAATATTATGAGAGGCACAACCCATGGGGGCAAGACGAGTCATCGTGACCTCATCAAACACCCCACCCCGCCCCCAAGCACCACCCCCGATGCCTCCTAGACATGAGCGGGAGGCCGCTCCTATAACCAATGATGGGTGCCTTCCTCAGACATCCACCCAAGCTTATGAGCCACCCTTAGAAATTCATCAAGAAGCCTCTAAGGAATCAGAGCAAGAAGAAGAGCGGGATGAAAAGCCCTACCAAGGCATGGGGGTGCTATCCAGCCACCCCTCCATAAGCCCCAAGTTCCTCAACAAGAACCAACCAGAGAGGAGGAACTCAAATCTCTCGATACATGCAAAGTGCTAGAGCACTTAGAGTTGGTAGAGACCAAGATTTTGGAGCTCCCAAGGCCCAACTTACATGAAGCTCCTTTCAAAGAGGATCAACCTTTAACCATAGGGCTACCTGATGATGCAGTCCTCCATGTCTCAGAATCTCCAGATTCTGATGAGCTATACTCACTAGTTGAAAGTGAAGATGAAACAGAGATAGCCCACAACAATCACATAAGACAACATCGACATCCCATAAAATTTGAAGAAGCATGTCAATAGATAAACATAATACTAGGGCATGAGTGGCGTGTTAACCCACCGCAGTGGGACCAAGCATTACATCCGCCACTTTGGGCACACAAAGAGCAACTTCCACCAAGAGACATCATAGCAACATCACTGCCACGGGCGGACCCTGTCCTCATCTCCGTGCATAGGGCTGATCCATTCATGCCCATACCTCTAGAGCCAGATCCGAAGTGCAAAGACCATCAAGTCAGGGGTACCTCTATCCCCTGAAGAACCATAATCCAAACCAAAAAGCTCCAAGGATTATCGCAATCACTTGGTCACCCAAAAAGCTCCAAGGATTATCGCAATCACTTGGTCAACCAAAACTCCCAAGGATTATCGCAATCACTTGGTCACCCAAAAGCTCCAAGGATTATCGCAATCTCTTGGTCACCCAAAAAGCTCCAAGGATTATCGCAATCACTTGGTACACCAAAAAGCTCCAAGGATTATCATCACTTGGTCACCAAAAACTCCAAGGATTATCGCAATCTCTTGGTCACCCAAAAGCTCCAAGGATTATCGCAATCTCTTGGTCACCCAAAAAGCTCCAAGGATTATCGCAATCTCTTGGTCATCCAAAAGCTCCAAGGATTATCGCAATCTCTTGGTCACCCAAAAGCTCCAAGGATTATCGCAATCTCTTGGTCAAAACCAAAAAAGCTCCAAGGATTATCGCAATCTCTTGGTCAAACCAAAAAAGCTCCAAGGATTATCGCAATCTCTTGGTCAACCCAAAAAGCTCCAAGGATTATCGCAATCTCTTGGTCACTACAAAAAAGCTCCAAGGATTATCGCAATCTCTTGGTCACCCAAAAGCTCCAAGGATTATCGCAATCTCTTGGTCAACCCAAAAGCTCCAAGGATTATCGCAATCTCTTGGTCACCAAAAAGCTCCAAGGATTATCGCAATCTCTTGGTCAATCCAAAAAGCTCCAAGGATTATCGCAATCTCTTGGTCACCAAAAACTCCAAGGATTATCGCAATCTCTTGGTCCAAAAAGCTCCAAGGATTATCGCAATCTCTTGGTCAATCCAAAAAGCTCCAAGGATTATCGCAATCTCTTGGTCAATCCAAAAAGCTCCAAGGATTATCGCAATCACTTGGTCAAACCAAAAAGCTCCAACGATTATCGCAATCGCTTGGTCAAAAAAAAATCAAGAAATTCAAAAAAACAAAACAACAAAAATCATCAAAAACAACAAAGATTTGCATCTCAATTCTAGGCATACTCAAATTCATCAAAAAATTCATATTCTCGCACCTCATCTTCACCTTCACCAAAAACAATCCATCAAAATTACAAAAATACATAGCTGCATTAAGCATTGCATCCATACATTGCATATTTGTAGTCATACGGGTCAAAGGCACCATAAGCTGCAATAGCTCTGATATTCCATCTTGTTCCGCATTGTCTCATGTTACAAAAACAACAAAAACACCAAGCATAACTTTTACCACACTACAGTCGGTGGTCTGGGAATGTACCAAGAGTTTCAGTGATTCAGTCATCATTTTCCTCTTTAGCCATGTAGTGTATCAAGTCGAACAGATTTTACGAAGGTAGAGTCATACTTGAAATACACCTTGTTACGTAACATCCCAACACAAATCAAAACACTAAAATTCCCAAATTGTGTGAACGAAAGATGAAACCCGCAAAATAATCTAGGTCACCACAAGCGAAACGGTTATCTTGCTCATCCCCCTGTGCGAATGACCCCTAGAATGCTGAGAGTTGGCAAAAGGACAAGCATCCTCCCTACCCAATTCCCTAAGAATCCCTAAAGTTCTCAATAGTTGCAAAACACAAAAAATTTGCAAAATGTCAAAACTCCAAAATTTGACAAACTACAGTGCACACATCAAAAGGCACAAACAACAGTGATTTTCGTCACTCCATATCCCCAATCCCTTGCTCGAAAGAAAAACAAATCAAAATAAACAGTGATCTCATCACTACAATGAGCAAGTATCCCAATACAATTGAAGAAAAGAAGGGAGTTGACCTTGAATCCCTGGAACTCTCAGCATTCTATAGGTCATAAGGCAAGCTTCAGTACCAATTTGGTTGATAGCCTATCGGTAAAAAAAGTAAACCTCCCGCATGACGATATATCTGTCACATTAACTTGCGTACAGATCAATGTTTGCATGTGGATGAGCTAGCTTATGGCATCCTGGATTACACCGTAGATTAATCTTAGTACATACAACAAAGGAATTCGTGGAGCTAATTAGGTGATCCTCGAGTACAGGTTCGGTTGAAAGCCCATCTGGCACTGGCGGTATCCTGACAAATACCACATAAATGAACTCAATTGCACACACAGGGATGTGAAATAACTTGGTCAAAAACAAGTCCGATTCATACCTTGGTCAAAAGTCTTGTAAGATAAAGTACAGTCATGGCTAGTGAGTTAAAACCGTCTGAGTCTCGGAAAACCTTAGCTACATTTCTAAACCAAGCTGCACTACTTTTCATCCTTACAAATACCATCAAAAAATACAAAAAAGAAAAACCATGTATACATATAAAGGCATACATCACAACAATCGCCTAAAAACAAAATAACAGAGTTCTAAACAGTCTATGGTGCCATAGCCAAACATCACAAACCCCATTCATCCATTTCATATCTGCATATCACATATAAATCAAAACCATTTGCATTCATCATAGCATATGCATCCATCAAAATAAATCAACATGCATACATCCATATTCATCAACCATCATGCACAAGATCAAAGAAAATCAAAACAACAAAAACAACAAATAAATGCAACACAAAAACAAAAAGCAATAAACATTGCCGGACACAAGTGCTCTTGCACTTAACCTCTTGGCATAGAAAAACTGATGTCAGGGTCTACATTGTCACTATCCTACTCCCTAAGAAGGCTACCATAGCCGGACCGCTCCATCGGGAAGACGGATTTTCGACAATTTCATCCCCAAATGACATCACAAAAGGGTCAAAGCCAACTCAAAAACAACAAAAAAACATAAAACAACACAAAAACAATAAACATTGCCAGACACAAGTGCTCTTGCACTTAAACTCTTGGCATGGCAAATCGACATCGGGTCACAAATTATCACTATCCTACTCCCTAAGAAGGCTACCATAGCCGGACCGCTCCACGAGAGACGGATTTTCGAAAATTTAATCCCCAAATGGTGTCACAAAAAAAAAAAAAACAACAAAACATGCAACATAAAAACAAAGCAATAAACATTGCCGGACACAAGTGCTCTTGCACTTAACCTCTTGGCAAAGAAAATCGATGTCGAGGTCCAAATTATCGCTCTCCTACTTCCCCAAGAAGGCTACAATAGCCGGACCGCTCCACGGGAAGTTAGGTTTTCGATGATTTCACCTCATTACGCATCACCAAAAGGGTTAACACCCACCAAAAATAGGTCCAAATGTTGGAAAAATTGCACACGCTTAACGGTAAACCCTCTAAAGGCACCCTTGCACAAGTCATCTTGGGTCAAGCGACTCGTCGCTTCTCTCACGAAGGTCATTCCCTCATCGATTCGTCGCTTGAGGGGGTAGTCACACTTAGTCACCAACCAACAATCACACACCCAATTAAGGAAAATGACATGCATTCAAAGAATCATTGACAAAGACAATCACGCTCCTGCTTGGGGCAATAAACAAGCAACAATCAAATCAATCAAACACTTGGCATTTCGTGAATCATGAACACAAGGTTCCCCCGAGGATAAAAATGCCCTTTGCCTGTTCATGACTGATCAATGTCTAAGTTCAAGTCACACCTCAACAAAACAGGTTAATACTTGAAATCAAATTCCTTAGCTCGTCAGAAGCAAGGATTCAAGAATGCATGCCCTTTCCATACTTGGGGCATCAAAAGTTGGTTAGGTTACCAAGAAACCCTAATCATTAGTGCTTTGGTTATCTATTTTTGCTCAAGACTGCGTCACCCGCAGCGCTTCCCAAAAAGGGGCATCTCGTAGACACCAAAACAGCACCAATCCGATTATGTGACTGCAAACACCGATCGCTTTGACAAACACAGCCCCCGGGGCAGCCCTCGGAGGTTAAACGAGTGGTCTTAACCACTTTCATAGCAATTTTGTGAGGTCAAGAAGCAATTTGGCACACTTGGACACTTTGCCCAGTATTCGTCTCACCCAGGGACGAATTCAAAATAGAATCCGTCCCACCCCAGGACTAATTCTGAATCCGTCCCTGGGTGGGACGAATTCTAAGCTTAACGGGCAAAAAGACAAATGGTGCCAAGTGGCAGCCCAGAACAGTCAGTTGATGACTCCTGCCTTGCACGCGTGTGTAGGTGGACAGAGGGGCCGTTAGAAGACTGTCACAAAAGGCATTTATCAAAGCCCAAGTCAATGGAGGACTCCCCTCCCTCATGGGAAGACAAGACTGCCACATGGCGCCTATGACCAACACATGGCATTTGTGCTTCCCTCCCAAAAGAGACCCCATGGGTCTATAAAAGGTGGGACTTTTCTCACCCAAAATATACGAAGTTGAAGGAGTTTTCAAGCAACGAAGTTCTGCCGAGTTGAAGACCCACTTGCATCCCTTTTGGTTCACCTTCCCACATCCACCAATCTCTTTTGCAAGGGAGGTTGTTGGGTGGCCTTTGGAAGCTCGAACCCGACCCAAATCCAACACATGGACACCTGAACCAACCAATTCGCCGACCCCCCAATCCTAAGAGGTTTTGGGCCCATCCCTAGTGGATTGGCTCCAAAATCAAGTGCCAACGGTGGGAGGCCCACTTGGGCACCCCCGCACCTCCCAAGTCCTATTTTAAGTTTTAGAGCATTTTAGATTACTTTTCAGATTGCATTTTGTGTTATTAGGTTTGATTAACCCATAGCTGCAATTTTGTAACTTTTGGTCAGATTCTAGTATGTTTTGTGTCGCTTTGTTGTTTCACTGACTTGCAGGTGTCGAGGTCAAATTCCCGAGGGTAGAGGCCAAATTGGGAGAATCCGACCATCTGGGTCGTCCCAAAATGGCCCCAATTACATAACCCCCCTGTTTGTAGGCATTTTGCAGGTCTCGGGATCCGACATTGGAGCAGCAGCAGGTCGGTTTCTTCAACACAGAAGAATTCGTCCCACCCAGGGACGAATTGCAGTCAGAATTCGTCCTGCCCAGGGACGAATTCCAGTTGAAGGTAGATTGGCCACTGTCTCAGTGGCAATGGCCTTTCGGTAAATTTTCTTATCTTCTGTCAAGTTTTGAAGCCATTTGGACTCACTGTAATTACTGTTTCAGGCAAATGTTTACATGCATATTTCGTTAGTTTTAGAGAACAAACACTTTTCATTTGCGGCAGATGCTACTGACATCTTGGTTGTTTCTTTGTTCGCAGGAGAAGCAGCGGAGGTTAAGAACTCATCGACATCAGCGACGGCATCATCTTGGCCCGCCCATTGCAATCGTGGGCACGCGGAAGGAGGAAGACTAAGTCACACATTGTAACAAAGACAAATTTAACGCTCCTAGCCCCTAAAAAGGGAGGAGACGTCTATGTAACCGAGGATAAGATATTTGAATAAAGAGGGCTGTGATTTCTTTACATCTTTTCTTTCCTTTCCAAATTGTCTCTTTCCTTTGTTTTGGTGCATAAGGTTAAAGCGTTACATTTCGTCTTACATTGCATAATTAGTGTTTCCTTTGCCCGGAATCTCGTGCTTTCACAACCAAAATTACAAGCTATAGAAGATATAAATAGAAGACTATATATATTAGAAGGAAAAGTAATAGAAAGCACAACGATAGTGTTGGTGAGCTATGCCATTGGTATATCTAGTTATCTCTGATAGTAGTGGAGCTATTGAGCTTTGGTAGTGGTATAGCTAATGAACTTTGATAATGGTAGAGCTAGTGAGCTTTGATAATAGTGGAGTTGGTGATATCTAGTAGCAGTGGAGCTAGTGAGATTCAATAGTGGTAGAGTTTGTGAGCTCTGGTAATAGTAGAGCTGGTGAGTTTTGATAGTGGTAGAGTTGGTGAGCTATAGCAATAGTAGAGCTAGTGAGCTTTAACAGTAGTAAATTAGACGAGCTTTGATAGTGATAGATCTGATGAGATCCAGTAGTAGTAGATCCAATGAGCTTTGATAGTGGTAGATTTGGTGAGCTTCGATAATGATATATCTAATAAGCTTTGATAGTGGTAGATCTAGTGAGCTTCAATAATGGTAGATCAAGTGAGCTTCGATAGTGGTAGATATGGTGAGCTTTGATAGTGGTATATCTAGTGAGATTTAGAAATAGTAGATCCAGTGAGATTTGGCAATGATAGATCCAATAAGCTTCAACAATGGTAGATCTGGTGAGTTTTGATAGTGGTAGATTTGGTGAGCTTTGATAGTAGAAGATCTAGTGAGCTTCGATAGTGGTAGATATAGTGAGCTTTAGTAGTGGTAAATCTAATGAGTCTTGGCAGTGATAGATCCACTGAGCTTTGATAGTGGTAGATCTTGTGAGCTTCGGTAGTGATAGATCTAGTGAGCATCTCAATAGTGGTAGATCTGATGAGCTTTGGCAATGGTAGATCCGGTGAGCTTCAGTAGCAGTAGATCTTGTGAGCTTCGATAGAGGTAGATCTGGTAAGCTTCGATAGTAATAAATTTGGTGAGCTTCAATAATGGTAAATCTTATGAGCTTCAATAATGGTAGATCTAGTGAGGTTTGATAGTGTCATATTTGGTGAGCTTGGATAACGATGGATCTTATGAGCTTAAAAAATGGTAGATCTAGAGATTAAGGATGGAAATACTTGTTCTAATCGCCTTATTACAAAGTTGCTAGAAATTTTCTAAGATGGTTTGTTGGTTGTACCATATGTTTTGGGTAAAGTATTAAATACTGTGACAAGTGTAACTTGTACTTGAAGAAGTTATTGTAACTAGTGTAGTTGTGGCTAAAAAGAGACTAGTGTAGATGCTAGTGATGGTTTTTTGGTATAATATTCTTAGATTTAACTCCAATAATATTTGTAATATTTTTAAAATGGATTTTTAGACTATTTTGTTACCTTATCGGTATATGGCTAAGAGTTACAGATGAAACTAATATGTTTAGATATTACACATATAGTGGGAGTAGTTAGCATATATATATCCAATCCAAGGAAGGAACATTGAACTACTATGGTAGTTTTTGGACCCTATGGAAAGTATTCAACAAGTGGAAGATTGTTGAAAATGTGTTGAATATTTTCCATGTTATTATGGTTGGGTTTTGGGTTAATATATTTGAACCCATAGATTAATATATTTGGGTTAATATATTTGAACCCATGGATAAATATATTTGAACCCATGGATAAATATATTTGGGTTAATATATTTGAACCCATTGATAAATATATTTGGGTTAATATATTTGAACCTGGATTTTATGGCCGTGGTATTGTAAAACCTCTTCTTATGTTGTTGGTATATAAAACAACACTTGTATGAGGGTTTGTTTATGGTGAATGTTTGAACACCCCCCTAAAGGGAGGAATGAATTTGCATATTAGTTTAGCACGCGAATATATGGTGAGAGATATAAGAGGAGGTTACAGTGGATTTGATGTAAGTTGTATCCCTTTATTTTTAAGGATAGAATAAAAAGCCTGGTTATTTTCTTTCTGGATGTAACCCATATTGGGTGAACCACATAAATCCGTGTCTCTTGTATTATTGTATTCCTATGTGTTTTATTTCCATATTTAATTATTGATCATGTTTTAATATTTAATCGTAACAACTATGTGGGACTATGATCATACCACAATCTTCTCCCTTTTAATACTAGTTTTTTTTTCTTTTTTATAGAAGTGATGGTTTATGATACATTTTGCGTTTTTTTAACATCTTTTTATAATTATAGCTAATGCATATAGGGTTAAAGTACCAAAATTGCACTCTATAAGATAGTTGAAAGCTTGCACCAAGCTATAAAATATCTTGATAGATATTTTAGAGAAATTTGAGTCATTGTTGGAAGATTTTAAAATAGTTTTTAATAATGTTGTTTAACAAGATCTATTTGAGGTTATAAAATACCCATCTCATTATAATCTTTTAAAACTTTAAAATGAAAATTATTAATTTTTTTAAGAAAAAAATGAAAAAAAAAAATAACCTACAAATCATAAAAAATAAATCACAAACCTACTTGGAAATCCAACCATGCACAATATTGCACTTATTTTAGATTAAAACATAAAGAAATAGTTGGACATTGAAATTTCAATAATTAGTTTTAATATGATAAGTTTGACCAAATTTATTTTCATTAGTAATATCTTAGTTAAAAATAAAATTTAGAAGGTATTTCATTTATATATTTTTTAAAATAAAAGAGCTCATTTTTATCTCTTTCTAAGAATTTTTAATTTAAACCAAAAATAACATTATTAATTTTTTGGTTTATTTTTATAATTTTTATCATCTTTTCTATAGTAGAAGATAACGTGATTTATGATTTTAAGATATTATTTTAACTATAAATAAATATTATATTGTTTGAAATTTATTTATACTTTGAACAATGCCTATAATTTACATATAGAACAATGCGTAAAGTGTTTTTGAAAGCACTTCCAATTCATGCAGGTAATGGATTGTCTGCACTAAGTTGGACCAGGATGACCAAGTTCCCCATGAAAGTTACCAATATCTTATGTCATTTTAGATATCTCATGATATAACGGATAAAATGTTTTGATGATGCAGGCTTACTTAGGTGTGGAAAAAGTTGTAGATTACGATGGACAAATTATTTGAGACCCGATATTAAGAGGGGAAAATTCAGTTTTCAAGAGGAGCAAACCATATTGCGACTCCATGCCACTCTTGGAAACAAGTAATCAAACAGAACCTTCAAAAAATCTCATCATATATAAATTCTGTAATTTTCATCCCTTTAAGGAAATAAAAATTGAGAGGTGTATACTGTATTACACGAATGTTCAGGTGGTCTGCAATAGTTTCCCATCTCCCGGGCCGGACAGACAACGGGATTAAGAACTACTGGAATACATGTTTGAAGAAACAACTACTTCAGAAGGGAATCGATCCTATGACTCACAGACCAATTATAGACCTTTTTGTTTCTTCAATGTCTTCTTATTTTGCTTCTCTTAACCCATGGGAAAGTGCTACGGTTGAGGCTGCTGCCCGATTGGCTAAGCACTTATTGAGCCTTGCTACTTACCCATCTCCCAATCTTATCAGTGCCGAAACAGGAAATATTAACCTGAACCTTAATATCCTAAGGTCTGCCTATCAATTTAATGAGGCCGCAGCAGAAGCCAATTCTGTGGCATCTAATTTCTGGGCACAACTGCAGCAGCAGAAACCTGCAACATCTTCAAATTTCAATGCTACTGCGTGTTTTAATCAACATTTAGTCCAAGCAGATGAAGCAAGCAGATTTTCAGGAAGTTCTAGCGTGTCAAATCCATGTAGAAGTACAGACGGCTTATTAGTACAGCGAGAGTAGCCTTCTGTGACTAGTTTTTTAGATAATATGTGCTTGTCAGATCTTCATTCCGGCTACTCGGCCCCTTTGCAAATGGATCAGGCTGCTATTAATGCTCCTCCCAGCCATTCCTGTGTAAAAACTGATGACAGCCTGAATCCTCAGAAAGAAACGAGTACCGTCTTCAACAGCGAAAACGGTCTAAGATTTTGCTCGGACCAGAAGATAAGCATGCCCAGTATTCGCTTTAATCTGGAGGAATACAGTTATAATACAAATTATTTGGTGTAGCGAGATCATAAGTTTAATACCCTTCCAGCCTTGATACCTGCCATTGGCTCTCTAAAATCAACTACTGATTTCAGTGACCTTGATCTACCACTAGACTCAACTTTTCCTATGATAAACAACAATTTTTACGACGGATTGCCCATTACTTCCTCCAGAGCTCTTGCTAGCCTTCACAGGAAGTTCATAATTCAAATAACAAGTAAAACGGTAGACTTGGATGCGCGAACTAAGTATAGTAAAATGAAATAGGTGATACGTGTGAGTATTGTTGAGCCATAATATATGTTAATGAAAATGCATGGTGCATTTGAACATTGATTTCACTATGTATCTTCTTAATATTTTGTTAATGTTCTTTTAGTATGGTTCCTAGTATTAAAATTAGGAATATAACCTAACTTACCTATTGTCATCTCTAAATAAAAAATTAAATGAAATTCATATATATATATTACTTAAACCATATAGCAATTGAACTAATAAGTGAGATTTTTTTTTATAGAAATCATCCTATTAAAACAGAAAAAAAAAAATGAGTGATTTGTTTTATCGTTCGATGATATATATATCTATACAAGCTTTTATGTGATTTTTTCATATTTGTTTATTTTATTTAGAATTTTATGCCGTTTTAATAATTTCTTAAACTATTTATTAGTTTTATTTTGATTTGATATGTCTTTGCTTTAGTAGGTCTAAATATAAATATGGTATTTTAATGGATGAACAAGGCCTATTGAATAATGGGACCATATTAATGCTTAAAAACAATAATAATGTAAGATGCATAAGAATACTTATATCAATAAAAATTTATTTTTTTATTTAATAAATATTTCTTATACAAATCTATCATGGGGATTGAACTAAGGTCACATCACCTATAATACAAGTAGCATCCTTGCTAGTAGATCACACATCTACCTTAACTATATTATATATACTACATTTAAACATTTCACTATTGTATTTACAAATATAAATAATAATTATGTCAACCTTGAGACATAATTTATATGCTTTTCATTTTGCCAATAAACAATGGTATTGAAACTAAAAGAATAATCAAAATTAAAGATAATTCATTGAAAATTATTTTCATTACATCTTATTTTCTATACAAATTTTGTAAGGGATGGGATTTATAATTCTAAAATATATTTAACTATTATTTATTTAAAAGTTTAAGTTTTATATATTTATTTTATAATAGTATTGAAATAATTGTTTAAAATCGATATTGTTTGGTAATTCCATATTGCTAATGCTTGCATTTGAAATTACTTTTCAATGTTTTAGATTATTATGAGTTGCGAGTTTATATTTCTATATAAAATAGTTTCCAAAATTTTTCATTTCTACCAAATCAAAGAATTTAATAAGTTGGTTCTGGTCTCATATACCACTTTTTAATGAATCTAAGGTTTACCCACTAGATATTTATTATTTATGATTATTTGTTTACTTGGGATATCATTTTTTTTGCCATATCTTTATACTAGGGATCTCTTAAAACAAATATAGTCTATTCTCAATAATTAGAGCATGAGCTAATATATTATTTTTTACTAGTTCAAACATAATCTAGCATCTCCATATTTTATATGTTATAAACTTTGATTATTTATTTTAGCTTAATGGACCAAATATGTAATGAGTGCTTATCAATATTTTAATGTTTAGCTAATGCTATCATATGCACACAATTTTTTCCTACTACTAATGTATAAGTATAATTTAAGAATTATTTTATTACAAGTATGAGTTTCTATAATATATTATATTGAAGGTTCTTATCAAAGTGATTTTTTGTTTTTTTGTGTAGCGTGGAGCATAAATAATATAGTCCATTCAAAAATTATATTGTCTTGATGCATTTAATAATAGTATGAATCATTTGTATATGACCATTAATAAATTTAGAAATCTTATAAATTCATATATTTTTACCACATGGATCACTTTGATGGAAACATAAAGGGAATGTATTGCAAAATTATTCACCAAAATTTACATAGCCATATCTATTGATATGAGATCATTGAAATTATATTTGTTATGTAACCAATATAAATATCAATGTTTATGGATATTTTAAATAATAATTTTTAGAAACATAAATTTTTAGGTTTTGTTCCATATTATATATATATATATATATATATATATATATATATATATATATATATATATATATATATATATATATATATTATTTGTTTCTTGTAGTAACATAAATTGTATTAGAAATAATGATATCTATCCCAATTAATAGTTCATATGATGAAATCTTTGTAATAAAATGTATTCAATGTTGATTAACCTTATAGCATACACAATTATAAATTCTATTCAAAATGTAAGAAAAAAACTCAACCATATTCTATGTCTACTACAAGAATGTAGAGTATAATTCATATTAATGCATATTAAAATATATTTATAAGATTTGATATATTTAGAATAAATAACATTGATAAAGTTTTTTTTTATGATAAAAATTTAGAATATAGTTGGATCATTACATATATATAGACTCCTAATTCAATCATGAGAATAAGGAGCTTATAGAGGGACCTAAAAGATATGCAGAGGATATTCTTCCTCTCATGGGTAGTAGCTGGGGTTTTTAACAATCTCTTACTACCTAGAGAGAAGAGAGGAGGTTCTCAGATTTACAATGATGATATGGAGAATTTGGAAAATTTCATTGCAGAGATAAGCCTGATTGATATTGAACTCAAGAGAAGTAAATACACTTAGTCCAATAGGAGGATAGGTGAGAAGCTAATTCAAATAATACTAGATAGGATGTTAGCCTCACAATATTGGTATGTAAATTTTAGCAATTTAGTTCTATAAATCCTCCCTAAGGTTACCTTTGATCATAGTCCATTGATCATAGATATAGTTATTAGTTCTAGATCAAAAAACCCTCATTTTATATTTGATTTAATGTGGATTTAACATCCCCATTTTAAGGAAAAAAGTAAAGGAATGTTGGAATGTTGACATTAGAGGGACCAAAATATTTATAGTTAAAAAATATTGAAAAACCTCAAAAGAAATATGATATATTGGAATAGAGATATCTTTGGCAATATCTTTAATAAAAAATGATTTATTAGCTCAAATCTAAGACTAGGAAAATATGATCCAAATACAAGGGAGATCTCAAGAACATGAGGAGAGAGAGGAGACTTTGATCAGTGAATATCACAATGTTTTAGCATTGGAGGAAGTTTTCTAGAGGTAAAAATCTAGAGCACTTTGGTTAAGAGAGGGGGACCAAAACATAAAGTTCTTCCACTTTTTCACTCTCAAACATAGAAGCTCAAATAAAATTAGGGAGATAATATTAGAGGATGGTTCCTTGATCCAAATATATTATGAAATAAAATATGCTACAATTTTATTTTTCAAATATTTATTCAAAGATAACATTACTAAAAACTTACAAGCCTCTCATTCTATTATATTGATCATTTCTAAGTTGATTATAGCTTAGATGAATAACTTCTTAACACAACCCTTCTTAGATAATGAAATAAAAAAGCTATATTTAGAATGCAACGGGATAAATCTCTTTGCCTAGATGGTTTACCTCTAGGAATTTTTAAAGAATTTTTGCATATTGTTCAACAAGATATAGGTTAAGCAAAATTGTACTCATTGCAAATATCTTTTCAAGTCTGATATAATGGTGGTGTTTTTATGAATTATAAGATGATTTAATAGGTAAAAAGTGGCCCTAAATATGACCTTACATTTTATGGCTTCAAATACCCCACATTTTTGTATGAAGATGGTTGATTTGATTTTCTTAGTATTCTCCATGACTCACCTTGATTTTGATTAGGATTCACCATTTTTTTACAAGTACATTTTGAGTGCAACCCCTTATGCATAACCCTGACATGATCTACAAAATTGTTACCAAGACCTTAGCAAATAGATTGAAGATCCTTCTCCCTGAGATTAGTTATCAAATCCAAGGTGGTTTTATGGTAAATATATAGATTGTGAATGGTGTTATATCTATTCATGACGTGTTGCATTCCATGGATCAAAGAGGGTTTATAGGTTTACTTTTAAGGTTGGACATGAGTATGGCCTATGACAGGGTGTCATGGGTATTTTTCAATAATATCCTAGAATATTTTGGCTTCGACTCAAAATGGAGAAACTAGGTTACTTAGTGTATATGTACTCATATGTTCTCAGTCATTGTGAATGGCTAGATAATAGATTTATTTCCCAATAAAATAATACTAAGGTATGGGGACCCTCTCTCCCCTTACATATTCATTATAATGGTAGAGGCACTTGGTAGGGTCGTTGACTTAGCTAAAAATTCAATGCATATTAAAGGAATTAAGCCAACAAAAATATAAATGATAGTTACTCACCATCATTTTATGGATGATACTATAATTATAGGAATGTATTATTTAAGATAAGCCAATAACATAGACAAGGTGCTCTAGGAGTATGAACAAAATTTAAATCAAAGCATAAACCTTACCAAGACTAAACTATTCTTTATCAACACTTTGGCTTCTAGACAACACATAATTGCTAAGATCTTTGGTTGTAAAATTGTAAACTTTTCCTCAACTTATTTAGGAGTACCACTATTTAAAGGAAGAGTTAGAGATGAACTATAGAATTTTGTGATAGAAATATTTCAACACAAATTAGTAGGGTGGAAGGGTCTCTCTTGTCTTAGGCTGGTAAAGTGTAGATCTTGAAATATACTCTTCAACCCTTACTAGTATATCACCTCTTGATGTTTAAAATCCCCTCATTATTTTCTAATATTTTTTGCAAAAATTTAAATATATTTTTTATGGTTAAGTGTTGAGAAACATCAAAGACTTCCCCTAGTGGCTTGGAATAAATTGTGTAGTCCTAAGAGATAAATAGGGCTAGGAAAAAATAGAATGTAGAACTTTAATGAAGCTCTTATGACCAAGCTTATTCGGAGGTTACTCAAAGAAATTAAACATCCTAGTTCAATATCATTAAAGGTAAGTATTTATAATCCTTAAACACCTTCTTTAGATGTGAAAATCCACTTTTTTATTTAGATTTTTGGAATGGATAAATTAATATAAGGTCTCTATTGTTGAAACATAAATTAGGGATTGGCAATTCTATCTTGTTTTTGGAGGACACTTGGATAGATGAAAATCCTCTTTGTGCTTGGAGGGAATATAGTAAGATCATGGAACCCCTAAAGTTAAGATTTCACATTTGGGTTAGTGATTATATAGAAGGAGAAGGACAATTCAGAAGATGTGAAGATATCTATATTCCTGCTGCTAAACAGGAAACTCAACACCAGGTTTCTTTTGTTAAAATACTTCTCTCTTATCACATCCCTATAATACCTACTAAAGATACCCTCATTTGAGCCCCTACTTAAATAGGAATTTACTCAGCTAAGTTAGGTTATATACTAACAAGAGATTAATACCTTTTAAAATTCTCAGTCAATAGAGTTTGGATGAAAGACTTAACTCCTAAAGTTACATTTTTCCTTTGGTTAGTCCTTCAAAATAGAACTTTTACAATTGACAATCTCAAAAGAAGAGGCTTCTATTTTTGAACATGTTTTCTTTGTGCAAAGTTGATGAAGAATAGATTTCACACCTCTTTATCCATTGTTCTTTCCCAAGGAATGTTTTTAATTTGATGCTTCAAGCCTTTGAATATTCTTAGGTGGCCCCTTAATCTATCCTTAGTTTTATTGAATAGTGAAATGCCCCCTTAAAAAGTTCTAAACTCATTTATTTATGGAATATATCCCTATATAATTTTTGTTGGGGTATCTGGTTGGAGCACACTAACATAATTTTTAGAGATCATTATAGGTATGAGAAATATTTTTTTTTTAGAACTAAGAATGTGATATAGGAGAATCTATCAATAAGTAAGAATTAGGAAGGGGTTGAGTAGGGAATAGAGAAAGATATGGCTGATAATTGGAAATTAAAAATAAATACTAGAGATAGCTATAAGTTGAGGGAGGACATACAAATAATACTAGATGGAAGAAACTTGAGGAGGAGTGGGAAAAACTTAAATTTTTTGGGGCCTCTAAAGGAAACTGAAGAAAATTTGGGGAAGGTGGTATGATAAGAAATTAAAAAGTGAAGATGATAGGACCTTGATCAGAGAATTATGTGACCCAAACTAGTCGTGGTTGAAGCTAAGGTGATGATAATTGGTATCAAGCTCCTGGTTCAACTTGACATTCCTAAGATGGTACTTGAAGGGGACTTCCTTAACATCATTAACTATTTTATTATAAAGGAGGAACCAATCTAGACCATGCAAGGAATCATAATGGATAATAAAATGCTGCTTCAATCTTTTCAAGAGGTGAAAATCATGCATAATTGTAGGGAAGGAAATAAAGTTACTGATTATTTAGCTAATATAGTAGTAAAAAACTATGAAGGAGACATATGGGTGGACTCATATCCACATCATGTGATTTTAGCTTTAGGCTTGGATAATCAATTTAGCTCCAGTAATATAGAAATTCAGCAGGATGAGGATGAAGGATACTTATAATTCTACCAATATTTTAATTTAGTTTATGATTAAGTTCTGTGTTTGGCACTTATAATATTTCTATTTTCTTTGTAAGATATTTACTATATACCTATTTCATAATTAATGATTATGAGATATTAAACGGTTATCATAATATATTTCTACCTTCCAATAGTATATTTTTAATACTTTACCCAAGTACATATTTCTAATATAAATATTCCTCTATTTTTGTTAACATACATGTCTATTTTTGTAATCTTACATCTAATAAATTCTTCTTATTTTTTATATTTATCCTATCACATAAATTTAAAAAATGTAAAGTATGGAATTAGTGATACATGTTTATAATTAGATTAACATGTATGTAAATTTAAAATTTGTAAAAATTTTACTAAGATTTATTTTCTTTTGTATTTATTGTTTACCTAGGCTTGAACTTGAAATCCATATATATAGTTTACATCACCCCTCACCTCCTTAATGCATAGACATATATGGATCCTTTTATTTAGTTCAATATTTATTGTTATGATTTAATTGCATATTATAAGGTAATGTTTAGCTACATAGTATGTTATTTATGTGGGCTAGTTATAAATAGAATTAAATAGAATTATAATATGAGTTTATTAATTTTTTTAATTTCATAATCAAAGATTAGTTTCATTTATATTAAATTTAAAGTTAGATTTAGTGTAATTTATTGGAGGTGTCTTAATTCTATTTTAAAATCATTTTAATATTTTCTAATCAATACAAGATGTTAACATTATGTATATGTAGGAAAATAGTCTATAAAAGCAACTCAATGTTAACATAATATTTATCTTAAATAATTTGTTAAATATATCTATGTAAATACTTAAAAATAATACAATTTTTAGAGAGCATGTTTTTCTCACTCCTATGATGCATTTGACTATCCTAAATTCTCAATTCTAAGTTTAATAATGATGCTTTTCTGCAAGCACTCAATGCATTATTCACAAAAGCTCAATGTGAATAAAAAAAGCTCCCCTGTATTTATAAATATTTTTCTTAGACATAATTTTTTTTTCTAATATTAGGAAAAACATGAAGACACATTGTCCTTAATATTATGATATTTTATATACTAAAGAATCATCATCAATATACATTAATGAATACTTAAGTATGAGTGTAAGTGGGTTTAAATTTTATGTTTTGAACAAAATATTACCACCAAAGATATCCAACCCACTTAACAAGACTTTGGATTATGTTTTCTATAGTACTTACTAGGGTTTAGGTCACCCTAGACTACCTAGGATAAATTTATCCATCCCCAACACCTTCTAATTTTATTTTTTTGTTTTACATACTAGAGCATCACTCAAATTTACTAATATCCCATTACAATTCTAACAATACCACAATAAGGTACCACATTGGAGCATTGCATATCATATGCCATTGTCTTTATTAAAAATAGGTTAGAACAAAAATTATAGCCATAATTTACAAGTCATGACCTTCCATAAATCTCTCCTCATCTAACTTTCTCTCAGTTCTACTTACATCTACTTAGATGATATGAGTGTTATCCATTGGTTGGTACTTTTTCTAAAATAAATATTAACAATAAAACCCTATCATTAGAGAGTTTTCGTCTCATTCTTGGATAAATTCAAACATCAAGTTCCATAATATTTAATAAATTATTTGATGAATTCCTCTATTCTGAGGAAGTAAGGAGAATATCCATAAGGTTTTTTATTTAATTACTTCTCCTCCTATGACAAGGTGCTAGTGCTCTTCCAATATCATCTAAAACTTCTACAATAATTCTATTTTTTTTGTAGTAGCATAATCATGTCATGTGGCACATGGATATAGGAATTTAAGTAGATTAAAAATTTATGATTGTTATCTCTATAGTCTTAAGAGTTTATTGAATATAAATCTACACCTCAAGAAATGCCAAAGCTAACTATGGATTTATAGGAGTTGGAGGAGTAATCAGAGATCATCAAGGAAACTTGGTTAAGGCCTTCTCTGAACCATTGGTAATTAGAACTAATAATGACGCGTAAGCTAGAGCCCTTTTGGGAGACGTTTTTTGTAAGACTACCCAAACTACCAAAATTGTTTCAGCCATATCTCTCATCCAGACTCGGAGTGAGCTAAAATTTTGAGGGTAGATGCCTGAAAAATCATATAATGTCCCCACCAATTTTCATATCATTTGGAACAACATAGATCCTAGCACATCCCTATGTGTGAACAAGATATTTGGTAAGTGGCTATGCAAAGGTTTCATCTGGGTTGAGTGCAAGCAGCTCCAGAGTTTGGTTTTTAGGGTCTTTGGGCCCTAGCGACCAATATTTTTGTGGTTTATGCTCAATATGTTAGCAGGAAATATTGCAGGGGATCCAATATTGGTTAGAAATTTGTCTTTCAATAGATCATCTGTGAACTTGAGTGACAACGGCTTTCAATTTGCTGCATAAAAGAAAAGTGAAAACCATACCTTTCCACAGTGTCTAGGGCAAGGATTAAAGAGATCACGAAACAAGTTTCAAGTATTTGATAAAAAAATGGCTCATATCTCAAGTGAATATAGTGCTAAGGTGCACCCACAAAATAATTCTACTGTGAAAACCCTTGTCAAGGGTAAGAATTTCGAATACTCAGTCCAAAAAATAAATTTTAGGGATGCCCTTTGTGGAGTCAGGATGTCTTAAAGCAGCTGATGGAACTCCTATTGTTAATATTGATATGGGTAACATTCATACTGGCATTGAAGATTTGGAAAAAAGAGGACTAATTTGTCGGTTCGTGGGTTTTCATCCGAGTCTATCTGCTTTCAAATTTTGGGCTACAAAAAGCTAGAAACTAAAGGTGAGTTACAAATCTCTATTTATCCAAATGGTTATTTTCTTGTTTTATTTGCTAATAATAAAGATAGAGAGAAAAATTTTCAAGGGGGTCCTTGGTTTTTGGAAGGTAGGGCTTTTCATGAAGCCCTGACATACTAAATTTAAATTTGAAGAAGATATGCCTTCTATAGCTCCAGTGTGGGTTAGCCTCTTTGGCCTCCCTATTGAATTTTGGAATCCTACTATTTTTTCTTCAATTGGAAACTCTTTAGGAACTTTTATGATGACTTTGATTGTATTCAAAATTTTGAAAATATTATTTATGCTCGGATTTGTGTTTTAATGGATTTTGAAAAAACCCTACCTAAAAATATCACATTACAATTTGGGGAAGACACTTGGGAGCAAGTAGTGGACTATGAGAACATTCCTTTTCATTGTAGAATTTACCATGAATATGGTCATTTGGTTAGTGCTTGCCCAAATAAAATTCCTGATCAAAAGAAAGAAGATATAAACTCAGCAGGTTTCCAAATACCTAAGAAGGAGAACACTCAGAAAAACCAGCTATGAAGGATCAATCAAAGTCATCTACTAATATGTTTGAAATACTTTCCACAAATGATGTCCCAATTGAGGAAGATGAAATAATGGAAACTGAAATCCTAGAAACACAATTTAAATTTAAGGGAAGAAATTAGAGACAAACCAACAAATCAAAGATTTTCAACAAAAAAAAAGGAGAAAATTAAGAAAAACAATATTTCAAAGGTCAAAACTTCAAATAATGTAGGTCCCAATATAGACTCCGTTGAACCATCTAGTAAAATTCTGGATGTGTACGATCATTCTTCAAGGTTAGAATCCATATCAGATTCAATTAGAATAAGTTAAGAAAAAGGGAAAAAAAATTGAAGATGGATTCTAATAAAAAAGCAGGTCATAAGACCAATCAATATCATATGGTAAAAGAAGGTGAAAATCTTGTAGAGGAAGGTAATATTAATGCCCTTCCCAAATTTTTTAGCCCTGGTATTAATGAAGATCATCACTTGGAATATTAGAGGACTCAAAGGGAGTCTTTAAAAACAAAATTAAATTAGAAGAATGATTCAGATAAATCATCCACATCTTGTTTTCCTTCAAGAAACAAAGATTTCAATGGAGGATATGGACTCAATTGCCAATAAAATTTGGCCAGCTAGAAAAGTGGTTTCCCTCAGTTCCCAAGGAACTTCGGGTGGCATTTCTTGTCTTTGGGACCCAAAAGAGGTAATTATTCACCATATGGTTGGCAGTTGGGGTTTGTTGGCTATAGCTATTCAAAGTAGACATTCCAACCAAATTATGCTCTACATTATTGTTTATTCTCTAAATTATTTAGAGGAAAAAAGAAGATAGTGGAAGGATATTACTCATATTATCTCTCATTTTCCTAATGCTTGGATCTTGATTAGAGGATATTTCAATACCATCCTCTCTCTGGATGAGAAAAGGGGGGAAATAGATTTTTTTTACAAAAGCATTGACCTCATGAGTGAATATATTACGAACCTCCATCTTGTGGATATCCAACTAGATAATGGCCTTATGACTTGGTCTAACAGAAGGTAAGGCTTAGCTTGTATAATGGAGATATTGGATAGGTTTTTGCTCTCTAAAAATTTCTTAATCCATGGTCACATTCCTAAAGTGAAGACTCTTAATAATGCTAGTTTGAATGATTGGCCAGTCATGGTGAAAATGTGGAAAACCAATATGAGTTTCACTCCTTTTTGTTTCCAATTAATGTTGCTTAGAGACATTTCCTTAAGACCTCATGTGCAACAATGGTGGAAGGAAGGTAAACCTAGGCATGGGACTAAGATGTTCTATTTTTCCAAAAGTCTGCAATACATTAAATCCAAAATCAAGAATTAGAACTGGAAAGAGTTTGGGGATGTTCATAAAAAAAACATGAAGTTATTGCTCATCTTGAAAATTTGAATAAGAAAATCCATTTAGATGGCCTCACAGAGAAGAGAAGTGTAGATGAAATTAAACTCAAAAATCAGTTAGAGGAATGGGAAAAAAGAGAAGAAATCTTATGGAAGCAAAAATCTAGAGTTCAATGGCTCAAAGAAGGAGATCAAAACAAAAATTTCTTCCACAAATCTCTTCTAGCTCGAAGATCTCACAACTTTATTTCTTCCTTGAAATCAGATTTTGGAGATGTTTATACTTGGGATGGCATGAACTCTATTGTTGTTGATTACTTTTCCGATCTTTTTGCTACTACTCCTCTTGAATCAACTTCACAACAAAATATTCTTCAAGAAATCCCTTCTCTTATCACTTCTGAGGAGAACTCTATTTTTACTGCTCCTATTACTATCAATGAGCTTCAACAAGTAGTTTTTAAAATGCAAAAATGGAAAAACCTAGGTCCTGATGGTTTTCCCATTGAGTTCTACCAAGAGTTTTGGGATATCCTTCATGTTGATTTATTAGAGGTTGTGGAAGAAATCAGGAAAGCCAAAGGAATTTTGAAGGTTATCAATAAAACTTATATTACTCTTGTTCCAAAATCTCAAGAGGTTGATCATATCACAACTTTTAGACCTATTGCTTTATGTAATGTTCTTCTCAAAATCATTACTAAAATCATGGCAGAAAGGTTGAAGCCTCTTTTGCATAAGATTATTTCCCCAGATCAAGGGGGTTATGTGGAAGGACGTAAAATAATAGACGAGATAGTTCTTTCTCAGGAAGCCATCCATTCCATGGATATGCAAAATTTTCCTTCCATGTTCATTCGGTTAGACTTATCCAAAACTTATGACAGAGTGGATTGGCACTTCCTTATCAAAGTTTTGAGGCAATTTGGTTTCTCTAAGGATTGTATGGATTAGATTATGGGATGTATCTCTTTAGTTTCCTACTTAGTTCTTATCAATATCAGGCCTTCTCATTCATTCCCAGCTTCGAGAGGTATTAGGCAAGGTGACCCGCTATCCCCTTATTTATTCATCATTCTTGTTGAATGATTGGGTAGGACTATAACCAAAAAAGAGGGAAAATAAAACCCTTGAGGGAGTTACCATTGCTCAAGGAGCTAGACCTATCTCTCATATTCAATTTGTGGATGAATCTACTATTTTAGGTAAAGCTACAGTTAAGGAAGCTTCTAATATTAAGCAAATCATTAGTTATTTTTCTAAGGCTACTGGGCAGTTGATCAATGAAGACAAATCTAAAGTTATTTTCTTTCACTTCTCTGCTAGATAGGAATCCATGGTCTTGTATAATTAAGATATAATAAGACCTCTCTTCCAGTAACTTATTTAGGTATTCCCATTAATATTCAAAGGCAGAAAAATAAATATTGGAATTGGTTGTTGGACAAAGTCAAGAAAAATTTGGAAAGTGGACCAAAAAGTGGCTTTCTTATGGGGGTAGAATCACCTTGGTAAAATCAGTCCTTCAAGCTATTCCTATTTATGTTTTTTTCATTTTGAATATCCCAAAGGTTGTTCTTCAAGAATTGGATCAAATCAGTCATCGTTTCCTTTGGAGTGGTACTAAGGAGAAAAGAAAATGGTCCTTGGTGAAATGGGATACTTTATGTCTTCCTAAGAGTGAAGGGGGGTTAGGATTCCGGTATTCAAGTAATAACAACAAATATTTAGCTACTAAATTATATTTGAGGATGTTGCATAACCCCAACACTCTTTGGGCCAATAATATCTGTACTAAATATGATGAGAACAAAAGTCCTGAAGACCTTCTTCGCTATCATCTTCCTACCAAAGGTTATCCCATTTTAGTAGTCCTTAATATTGTTGAGGATTTGATAAAGAAAAAATTATTTTGGATCATTCATAATGGTCAACATACAAATTTTTGGACAGATTCTTGGGATGGTCAAAATACTTTGATAACTCAGTATCCCAATTGGAGGCCTTGTATGGAGGAGCTTCACCAAGCTAATTGGATAAATGTGGCTAATTACTATCGATACCATACTGGTAATTCAAAGGTTGGTAGATATTGGATCCCTATTGAGAACTGACCTATTCAAATCCTAGAAATGCAAATACAAGATATCCAAGGCATCCTTCATATGAGATCCCTCTCTTGGTCCCATGAAAAATATTGTTTTGGATGGAAATACACTACTAAGGGTGAGTATTCAGTTTCTCAAGGTTATTTGACCTTATGCCATAATAATCCCAACCATTATTATGACATCTTTTCTCGATTGTGGGATCAAAAGCCTTGGCCAAAGGTGAGGTTATTTAAATGAATTTTATTGCATCGTAGGGTGCTTACTAGTGAACAACTTATGAAGCATGGTTTTCATGGCCCTTTTAGATGTGAAATGTGTGAAGAGAATGTAGAAAATATCAACCATATTTTTATTGAGTGTACTTTAGCCTCTGAGCTATGGAGGAGAATGGCCACTTTACTTGGCTTATAGTGGTCCAATTTTTTTAGTTTTGAACAACTTTGAAGGGATTGGACTAATCAAGAGGGTGTTGATCATTTTATTAGGTAGTTAGTTTGGATGGGTTCTACCATTCTTCTTTGGAATAGTTGGAATGAAAGGAACAACCAAAATTTTAATCAATATAGGAAGGATATTCACTATGTTTGGCAAAAGACCATAGCTAACTTAGTTGAATCAGTCCATAAAATCCTTAATCACCCCCAAAACTCCCACCAAATATGGGATCAAGTGATGCAAATATTGAATATTAAATCTTCTAAGGGCAACCAACTTAAAGGGAATGTGAGTATTAGTAAGATGGATAGGACTAGAAATTGGCAACCTCCTCCTAAGGATTTTGGAAAATTCAATACTGATGGAGCCTCTAGAGGGAACCCTGTCAAAGCACGAGGATACGAAAACAAAAATGGAAAAATCTTCAAGTACGATGCAAAAAAAAATGGAACTAAACTTAACGCTAGATCCTACGAATTGAAAATGCATGAAATGGGGAAAGCATGAATGAATTGAAATGCAAACAAAAAGCCAATGAGGAAAATAACCCTTTCTTTTATTGATACATTTCAGAATTCGGTTACAATTCACCTCCTCCCTTTTTAGGGGCGAGGAGTGTTAAATTTGTTTCTTTGTTACATCCATGGATGCCATTCCTTCTTTCGCATGCCCACATGTAAGATGGGCGGACCAAAACATCGCCGCCGCTTGTGTATACGAATTTTGAATCCCTACTGCTCCTCTAACATCCCGATCTTGCATTCAAAGAAACAAGAAACAATCAGTAGCACCTGCGGATGAAATGAAACATGCAATCCCCAAGCCTACGATTAGTGCATGCAAAGAATAAATAAAACGATAACTAGCATATATCCAAATGATCTAAAAATTTGACAGGGGCATCTAGACCTCGCAAATAAAATGCTACAAATAGAATAGTTGGGAAATTCCTCACATATTTGAATTCGCTCAAAACGCTAGATAGCACCGCTCAAAATGTCACATCTGGATAGCTCCAAATATCCTGCAAAAGTGGGGGTTAGCTAATTGGGGGTATTTTGGGATGACCCAGATGGTTAGATTTCCCCAATTTGGCCTCTAACGCCCGAATTTTGATGATGCCCTCTACAAGTTAGTAACAACGGAAAAATGATAAAACATGACAAGAATGGATCAAAATGATATGAAATCAAAATTGCAAACTATCTAAGCAACATAAATATCGAATAAAAAACATGAAAGTAACAGAAAGAGAAATCGACCGCAGATTGCCAATCGTTCCTAAAAGGGATTATTAGACCTGCAGCAGTGCGGGGGTGCCCGGATAGGCCACCCGATGTTTGGGGCCTGATTTCGGCACCAATCCACTTGGGGTTAGTCCAAAATCTCTTGTAAAGTGTTTTCGGCAAATTGGGTGGTATATTGTGGTCAAATGTCAAGTTTTGGGCTCAAGATTCGTCCTTCCAATGGTCACCCAATGAACTCCTCTCTAAAAGAGATCACGAATGTGAAAGGCACAAATCAACTAGGGGCGTATGGGGAAGTAAAACGGCAACACTTTGTTGCTCAAAAATGCTCCTTCTCTCCGTATTTTGGGGTGAGGAAACTCACCAATTTATAGACCTGGAGGTCTCTTGAATTGGGCATGCAGAGGCGCCACTTGGCAATCATGCCTTCTCAGGGGGAGGGAGATTCCTCCCTAATTAGGGACTTCATGACTACCCTTGCAACTACCTCTAATGCTCAAAAATGCTCACCCACACTCCCATGCGATGAAGGAAGTGTTAAGTGGTGGATTTGAGCTACCATTTGTCAATATTTGACTTTTTTCCCATCAAACCTGCAATTCACCCCACCCTGGAGTGAATTCTGATATCCATCCCTAGGTGGGGCGAATCCTAGTTTGAAATCATTCCCGGGTGAAATGAGTACTGAGAAAAGTGCCTGAAGGTGCCAAATTGACTTCTGACCTTCCAAAACTACTGTGAGAGTGGTTAGGACCATTGTTTGACCTCTGGGGGCTGCCCTTGGGGGCTGTGTGTGTCAATGTGATCAGTTTTTGCAGTCACATAATTGGATTGGTGTTATTTTGGTGTCTACAGATACCCCTTTTTGGGATGCGTTGTGCAAGGCACAACGCCGAGCAAAAATAGATAACCAAAGCACTAATTATTAGGGTTTCTTAGTAACCTACCCAAATTTTGATGCCCCAAGTATGGAAAGGGCATGCATTCTTGAATCCTTGCTTTTGACGAGCGAAGGAACTCAATTCAAGTGTTAACCTTTTTTGGTGAGGTGTTACTTGAGCTTGGAAATTGATCAGTCATGAATAGGCAAAGGGCGCAACCTTTTGTCCGTGGGAACCTTGAGTTCATGATTCATGAATGCCAAGTGATTGATCAGCTTGTGATTATTTCTAGTTTACTACCCCAAGCAAGAGCGTGATTGTCTTTGCCAATGATTCTTTGAATGCATGCTATTTCCATGATTGGGTGTGTATTTGTTGATTGGTGACTAAGTGTGACTACCCCCTCAAGCGACGAATCAATGAGGGAATGATCAACATGAGAAAAGCGACGAGTCGCTTGACCCAAGATGACTTGTGTAAGGGTGCCTTCAAATGTTTTAGCGTTAAATTTGTGTGTAGTTTTCCAACATTTAGACCTGTTTTTGGGGGGTGTTAACCCTTTTGGTGACACTTTTTGGGGCTAAAATTGGCAAAAGTCCGTCTTCCCGTGGAGCGGTCCGGCCATGGTGGCCTTCTTAGGGAGTAGGATGGTGATAATTTGTAACCCTAATGTCTATTTTGGATGCCAATAATGTCAGGTGCGAAGGCGCCTTTGTTTGGCAACTCTATTGCTATTTTTGGTTGGGTTTTGACCCTTTTGGTGACGCCGTTTGGGGATGAAATTCTCGAAGATCCATCTTCCCGTGGAGCGGTCCGGCTATGGTAGCATTCTTAGGGAGTAGGATAGTGAGGATTTGTGACCCCGACATCTATTTTGCATGCCCGGAATGTCAAGTGCAAAAGCACTCTCATTGGACAGTTTTATTGCTATTTTTGGTGCATTTTTTGCTATTTTTGAAATGTTTGCTCTGTATTCGTCCCTGGGTAGGACAAATTCCTATTGAGCATTCATTCCAGGATGGGATGAGCCCTAACCAGAGTGCTCGTCCCAGGGAGGAACGATTGTAGGCTCAAAAAGCCTATTTAAAGGCCAAAACTAGGTTTTGGGCTCATTTGCACTTGTTTTTTCTGGCGATTTGGAGCTCTGAGGAGGAGGAGGTCAATTATGTGAAGTGAAGCTCTGCAAAATTTTTTTGCCACCATGAGTGCACGAACCGGATCGAGTGGCGGAGCCGAAGCGAGACTAGTAAGTGAACTCCCTCTTTATTAGTTTCTTGTATTACAGTTTTAAAACCGCAAGTTATTTTTCGCTTCTTTTTTGTATTTTGTTTTTCAACTTGTAAAAATAAAAACCTTAGTGAAATGAATGTGTTTATTTGTTTTGGTATGGCTTCATTAAAATGTAGGTTGAAATCCTAGTGGAAACCATGTTTGTTTGTGTTCATTTTTTTGTAAACTAACAGAAACCCTAGGCTAACAAAAATCGAAACTTAGCTAAAAAACGTAGGCTAACCCTAGTTAAACAAAGATCAAAACTGAGTTTAAAAAATTATGGTAAAATTGAGCTTAGAAACTTAGTGTTAAACGTAGTTTTTTTTTTTTAAACTTCGCTCAACCTTAGTTGTTTTTGTCGTTTTTGTTGTTCTTGTTTGATTTATCAATGTAAAGTTAAAAACCCTAGATTGACAAACTAAGTTTGTAATTTTTGATTTTTTTTGTTTTAATTTATCAATTTGAGAGTATAAAACCCTAGGTTGACAAATTAAGTTTGTAATTTTTGATTTTTTTGTTTTAATTTATCAATTTGAGAGTATAAAACCCTATGTTGACAAATGAATTTTGTTTTTCATTTATACTGCTTTCACACTTTTTTTTTTTTTTTTTTTTTTTTTTTTTTTTTTTTTTTTTTGGTGTTCCTCCCCCTTTTTTCCAACGGGGCCGGGGGCTGCCCCCCGCGGGCCGGGGAGAGGGGGCCCCCCGCCCCCCCCCCCCCCCACCTCCCCCCCCCCTCCCCTCTTCCCCCCCCCCAGGGAGAAAAGAGGGAGAAATTAGATTATTTGATTTTTTTGTTTTAATTTATCAATTTGAGAGTATAAAACCCTAGGTTGACAAATGAATTTTGTTTTTCATTTATACTATTTGTAGCTATACACTTTTTTTCATGATTTTAATGTGTTTATTTTGTTTTCTTTTGCAGGTTGTGAAGATCCGGTATCGTGTGCCTACTATTTTTGTTGAAGCATGGGAGGCGCTAGCTGTGGCTGAATGGGAGTGGCTTGATGCCCTTGGGCTCAAGTAGGTGACTCGATTAGAGCCGGTGATTGGGGATCGGGCCTACCTAACGGCCCTGATCAACTTGTGGGATCCCCGGACTAATACTTTCCATCTCCCAACAGGGGTGATGACAGTCACTTTGGGGGATGTCTATCGGATTCTTTGAATTCCAATAGACGGACTACCAATAAGGACGACACCGCGGGATCAGTGGACAACAGTGCTGACACACTGCTTTGGGCATGGGGAGGAGTTGGGGGTGGATGGTCCAATGGAGAGGGTAGAGGTCGACTGCCAGATTGACGGGATTCTAGTTCGATGGTGGCTGGAGAAGGGGGTGTTGGGAGTGAGGCACGCAGTACTCATGGGCATCATTTTCAACATGCTGCTACCTGACTCATCAGGCGCAAGGTTCCCGTGGAACTTGCTGGATGTGGTCTGTCGATTGGTGGAGTGTTTGACGCATGAGCCTTTGATCATGAGATGGGGATAGACGCTGCTAGCATAGATCTATGGTGAGCTATACGAGGTCCATTGCTAGAGGCAGAAGGGGATAAACTATAGCTATATATTGCAGAGCTAGGCTTGGCAGCACATAGTGGTGGAGAGGCCAATGGGGTTACCGTGGATGACTCAGGTAGAGATGGTGGATAAGGATATAGGTTACACGGCTCTATGGTGGCGGTTTGAGGAGCAGGGACAGAGTCAACGGTGGGCAGGTGTCATAGGGCACTATGCCGATGCCTTCACTAGCTTGCTCCGAGGGAGGTGTTCTGGTGCCCCTATCGGGACTGTCCAGCCTAGATGGAAGGCTGGAGAGTGGCTCCGATGGGTACTCAGGGAGCGGTGGCTGATTGGGTGGTATGGGACCGAGCAAGAGTTCTTCCCTTACAGTCGGGTGACACGATAATTTGGGGTGTGCCGGGGGTTTCTTGGTGAGCCCGTGGTCTATCGACATCGGGGGGACGAGAGGACTCCGGACCGACCACTCATCATGCCATTAGGCAAGGATTCAGACGTGGTGATCGACGTCCCAGACGTGGATGACGTTGGGACTATCGTACGGAGTATGACCAGTGGTGGATACTGCGATGATGGCGGGGAGAGGGGCCACTGGGGGGCGTGGAGGCAGCAGCAGCAGGCGGGGAGGGTGCCGAGGCACCAGGAGATGATTGGGGAGCTCCACTGGAGGATGCAAACATGGTGGAGGTGGATGATGTGGATGTGGATCTTGGGGTTTCGGATCAGCCAGAGATGCAGGACGTCACAGAGCAATGGGAGCCAGAGTAGGCTGCTATTCTAGAGATGCCAATGCCTCAGGAAGTTTTGGAGGACACGGAGTCTAGGTTATGTGCTGAGAATGCATGATTGGAGGGGCTACTACGGAGGCATGATGAGGAGCTGGGGGATGCGCTACGAGAGAGGGATCTCCTATGCATGTAGTTGGTAGAGTGGGAAAATGCATGGGTTGTGTACCATCGACAGGATGGGGACATCGATGTTGCATGGAAGAGGGATCTCCTACAAACACAGCTGGTGGAGAGGGATAGGGCTTTAGTGCATCGTGATGAGAACTTGGCTACATATCACCAGTGGGAGATGGACTTGGTGTGGCAGTGGTTGGAGCTAGAGGCAGAGATTAGCCACCTTGATGGGTGTGTCCCTATGTGGATGACATCGAGACTACTGTAGAGTATGACCAGTGGTGGATACTATGGTGATGGCGGGGAGAGGGGCCACTAGGAGGCGTGAAGGTAGCAGCAACGGGCATGGAGGGTGTTGAGGCACCAGGAGATGATTGGGGAGCTCCGCTAGAGGATGCGGACATGGTGGAGGTGGATGATGCGGATGTGGATCTTGGGGTTTTGGATCAACTAGAGATGCAGGACGTCATGGAGCAGTGGGAGCCAGAGTAGGCTGCTATTCCAGAGATGCCAATGCCTCAGGCAGTTTCGAGAGGACACAGAGTCCGGGTTACACACTGAGAATGTGTGATTGGAGGGGTTGCTACGGAGGCACGATGAGGAGCTAGGGGATGCGCTATGGGAGAGGGATCTCCTACGCATGAGCTGGCAGAGCGGGAAAATGCATGGGCTGCATACCATCGACGGGATGGGGACACCAATGCTGCACGGGAGAGGGATCTCCTATGGACACAGCTGGCAGAGAGGGATAGGGCTTTGGTGCAATGTGATGAGAACTTGGCTACGTATCACCAGTGGGAGATGGACTTGGTGTGGCAGCGGTTGGAGCTAGAGGTAGAGATTAGCCACCTTGATGGGTGGGTCCCTACGTTCAGTGGAGGCGGATCATCGTGCCACTCGAGAGGGAGCGAGACTGAGCAATCAACATCCTCTCGGTGCAGGTGACTGGATGAGGGGGGCTCGAGTAGGCATGATGCGGGGGCTAGTAGTAGCCACCCTGAGGGGTCTCATAGGACCCACACCATGGGGGGTAGTTCTCATCGCACCGATCCTGCATGATCATGGTGGTCGATGCCTTAGGCTTGGGGGTTTTTGAGCTTTTGGATTTTGTTGTGGGGTCACAGGACCGGTTCATTGTAGCCTACGGGCATTTTTGATGATATATATAGATGACTTTATTTTGTTTATGCACATGTGATGATTTGATTTTATGCACGATGATTGATGAATATGGATGTATGCATGTTAAGTTATATTGATGGATGCATATGTTTTGCTGAAATGTAAATGTTTTTAATTTATATGATATGCAAATGGAATGGATGAATTGAATTTGTGATTTTTGGCGGTCGGACCATAGACTATTTAGAACTTTATGGCTTTTTGTCCTAGGCGATTGTTGTGGTAAATGACTTTTCATGTATACATGTTGTTTTTTGTATTTTTTGATGGCGATGCAAGGATGAAAGATATTAGTTGGTTTAAAATGTATTTTAAGGTTTTCTGAGACTCAGATGTTTTAACTATCTAGCCATGACTGTACTTTCATCTTACGAGACTTTTGAACAAGGTATGAATCAGACTTGTCTTTGACCAAGTTATTTCACATCCCTGTGTGTGCAATTGAGTTCATTTATGTGGTGTTTGTCAGGATACCGCCGAGTGCCAGATAGGCTGTCAACCAAACCTATGTCGAGGATCACCTGATTAGCTCCACTAACTCCTTTGTTGTGTTTAGTCGGATTAATCTGCGGTGCTATCGTAGGAGACCATAAGCTAGCTCATCCACATGCAAACATTGATCTGCACACAAGTTAATATGACAGATATATCATCATGCGGGAGGTTTACCACCAGTGACCGATAGGCTATCCACCAAACCAGTACTGAGGTTTGCCTCATGACCTATCAGAATGCTGAGAGTTCCAGGGATTCAAGTTCGACTCCCTTATTTTCTTCAATTGTATTGGGATACTTGCTCTTTTATAGTGATAAAAATCACTGTTTATTTTTGTTTTTCTTTTGAGCAAGGGATTTGAATATGGAGTGATGAGAATCACTATCTTATGTGCTTTTCTTGATGTGTGCACTTTGGTTGTGATGTCAAATTTTTTGGAGTTTTGACTTTTGCAAATTTGTGATGTTTTGCAACTTTTTGAGAACTTGGGATCCTTGGGGAATTGGGTAGGGAAGATGCTTGTCCTTTTGCCAACTCTCAGCATTCTTGGGGTCATTCGCACAGGGGGATGAGCAAGATAACCATTTCGCTTATGGTGATCCGGATTGCTTTGCAAGTTTCATCTTTCGTTCACACAACTTGGGAATTCTTATGTGTTTTAATTTGTGTTGGGATGCTACGTACCAAGGTGCGATCCAAGTAGAACTCTACCTTTGTAAAATCTGTCTGACTTGGTACAGTACGTGGCTAGAAAGCTAATGACGACTGAAAGATGAAAACTCTTGATACATTAGAAGACCACTGACTATGGTATGGTAAAAAGAAGTGAATGGCATTTATTTTTGATGGACTGTTTACAAAAGTGGAGAAATGTGGAACAAGATGGATTGGCGGAGTACTTACAGTCTATGGTGCCTTTGACCTGTATGACCACAAATATGCAATGTATGGATGTGATGCTTAATGCAGCTATATATTTTTGTGTTTTTGATGGAATGATTTTTGTGAGTATGAAGATGAGATGCAAAAAGAGCTCTTTATTGTTGTGATAATTGTGAGTATGCCTGGAAATGAGATGTGAATTTTTGTTATTTTTGATGATTTTATTGTTTTTGAATTTTCTTATTTTTGACCAAGCGATTATGGGAATCCTTGGGGCTTTTTGGTTTGACCAAAGGGATAATGGGCACCTTTGGGGCATTTTTAGGGTTGACCAAGTGATTATGGGAATCCTTGGAGCATTTTGGGTTGACCAAGCGATTATGGGAATCCTTGGAGCATTTTGGGATTGACCAAGCGATTATGGGAATCCTTGGAGCATTTTGGGTTGACCAAGCGATTATGGGAATCCTTGGAGCGTTTTGGGATTGACCAAGTGATTATGGGAATCCTTGGAGCTTTTTGGATTGACCAAGCGATTATGGGAATCCTTGGAGCTTTTTGGGATTGACCAAGCGATTATGGGAATCCTTGGAGCATTTTGGGCTATGGCTCTTCTAAACATGGAATGGCCACAAATGACTGATGTTCAAGGGTTCTAGTTCCTTGATTCCATCAAGAGAGGCTAGCCGATATGTTCCAGGTCCTATTTTGCTATCAATTACATAGGGACCTAACCAATTTGCCGTGAACTTGTCCCTTAGATGGGACGACAAACTAGAGTTCTGTTGGTTCTCTTTCAAGACCAAGTCACCAACCTGAAAGTCCCTCAGATGAACTTTCATGTTGTATGCTTTCTTAAGTCGCTCTTGATAGATACGTAAATGCTCGAGAGCATTAACATGTCATTCATCAAGCAACGTAAGCTGGTCTAACTGGGCCTGCCATGCAGTGTCATCATCGATGAACTCTTGCATTGATATGCACAGGGAAGGAATTTCCAACTCGAGAGGCATGACAACCTTGGAGCCATACACGAGCAAAAATAGAGTTGCCCTAGTGGGCGTCCGAATGCTGGTGCGATAAGCCCACAGGGCAAGTGGGATCTGAATGTGCCAATCCTTATGACTGTCTATGACTGTATTTTTGAGGATGGCAACTAGCATTTTGTTTGACGCCTCTGCTTGCCCATTTGCCTGCGGATAATAGGGTGTCAAAAAACTATGCTGAATTTTGTACTTTGTGGTCAAAGCATGCACGTATTTGTTTTTGAATGACGTCCCATTATCCAAAATTATCTTGGATGGAATACCAAAATGACATATGATGTTGTGCAAAATGAACTCCACAATGCGGGGTCCTATCGTAGAGGTAAGCGGAACCACTTCCACCCACTTGGTGAAATACTCTGTGGCCGTTATGATAAACGTGTGATGACCTGACGATGCAGGGGAGATCTTTCCGATTAGATCTAGGCCCCACTACAAAAATGGCCAAGCCGATTGGATCGACTGCAAGGCCTGGGAAGGTACGTGTGTCAAATTAGCATGGTGTTGACATTTCACGCACTTCCTCACATATGCGCAACAATCTCGCTCTAAATATGGCCAATAATAGCCCATGCAGAGAATGCGCTTTGCGATGGCCATACCACTAAAGTGGCCACCGCACGTACCATCGTGCGCTTGGGCGATTGCCCAAGTGGACTCCTATTGGTCCAAGCAATGAAGGAGGATTCCTTCATAGCTACGATGGTACAAAATGTCTCCTAACAAGACATACTTTGCCACTTTTTGCTTGAATGCTCATTTCGTGGCATGCGTCAATCCAAGCGGGAGATTACCTAACTTGAGGTAGTCCCTTATGGGTGAATACCAATCCTATTGATTAGAAGCCTCGATGGTATGAACAGCCAATCCCTCTTGAAGTTCATCCCTAGAAAAAGCTGAACGGGAAAGAACTTGCAAGAATAGCGTTGTATTGCTATTAAGGGGAGTAGGGGAGAACAAGGACCCCCAGTTGGCGTGATTCAGACGATCATGGATTTGAGAGAACCTATCCTGAGGTGGTTCAATCTGGATCATGTGGATTCCTGGCCTTAAGTCAGAGCTTGCATGCTCCATCGTGGATTGCGATAGTGTTTTGACTTGAATGGTTGTCATATCACCAAAAATGTCTTGCGGGATTAATGACCCCAAGGAGGCCATAGTGTCCGCAAAATGATTCGATGACCGAGGGAGTGCCTCGATGTCGTACCATTCAATATTTGCTAGGAATTTGTCCACAAGGGCTTTGTAGGCCTGTAGAACTGGGCATTTGCATTGGAATACCCCTTTGACTTGGTTGACAATTAACAACGAATCACCAAAGATATTCAATCATTTAATGTTCATGGTGATTGTTGTCTGAAGACCTATGAGCAAGGCTTCGTACTCTGCATTGTTGTTGGTGCATGGGAAATTTAATTTAAATGACAGAGGCATTGGAGCACCTTGCGGTGTGAAGAATACTATTCCCATGCCACCACCTTGCTCACATTTAGAACCATCAAAAAATAGGGTTATGTCGGCCTGTGACTCAGGCTCATCAGAATCTGGTGATTCTGAGACATGGAAGACCCCATCATCGGGTAGTTCTATAATCAGAGGCTGATCATCTTCGAGAGGAGCCTCTGCTAGTTGATCGGCGATGACCTGACCTTTTATGGATTTTTGTCCAATAAACTCTATGTCAAATTCCATCAACAACATGATCCATTTTGCCGTGCGACTACTATGATAAGTACGACTCATCATGTATCGCAATGGATTCTCCTTAGACACAACATACGTCTTGTTGCTCAACATGTAATGGCATAGATTTTTGGTAGCAAACACCACTGCCAAGCAGAGTTTCTCAACGTATGCATAGTTAAGTTCATAACTGACCAGGGTGCGGCTAAGATAGTAAGTAGCCTATTCTTTGTGAAGTTCATTCTTCTGGGCTAACATGGCACCCAGTGCGACCTCAGTAGCTGAGATGTATAAGTAGAACGACACTCCTGGTCTGGGTGGTGCCAATACTGGTGGTGAAGCCAAGTATTGTTTAATGTCATCGAAGGTTGACTGGCACTCGTCATCCCAGTGAAATGCTACCCCCTTGTGCAATAATTTGTTCATGGGTCGGCACTTGTCAGATAGCTGCGCTATGAAGCGCTTGATCGATGCGACCTTTCCCTGTAGGCTTCTGAGTTGCTTGATGGTAGTTGGGGGAAGCATTTCAAGGATTGCCTTGACTTTGTTTGGGTCCACCTCGATGCCTCGCTTTGAGACTATGAAACCCAAGAGTTTTCCAGATGTGATGCCAAATACGCACTTCTTGGGATTCAATCTGACTTTATGTTCCATGAGGCGATCGAGGATCTTGCTTAAGTCATCGAGATGATCTGGGCGCAAAAGAGATTTGGCCAACAAATCATCCATGTAGTCTTCCAAATTTTTATGCATGTAATCATGGAAGATGTATGTCATGGCACGTTGGTAGGTGGCACCAATATTTTTAAGGCCAAAAGGCATGACCTTATAACAAAATGTCCCCCAAGGCGTTGTGAACGCCATTTTTAGCTGGTCCTCGAGATTGATACAAATCTGATTGTATCCCGAGAAACCATCCATGAGGGAAAGCATTTCATGACCCGCTGTGGCATCTACCAATGCGTCGATGCTTGGCAATGGGAAATCATCCTTAGGACTCGCTTTGTTTAGATCTCAAAAATTAGTGCATATGCGAATCCTCCCGTCGGGATTTTTGACGGGCACCATGTTGGACAACCATGGTGGGTAGTCCATGTAGATGACAAACTATGCATCCAACAACTTTTGTAATTCATCTTTGACCATTAAGGCCATTGTTGGGTGCATCTTGCATAGTTTTTGCTTAACTGGCTTGACTGTCGGATCAAGCGTTAGATTATGCATGACTAGCTATGGATCTAGTCCCGGCATGTCTCTGTATGACCATGCAAAAACCTTCCTTCTTCTCTTTGAGAAGGGCAATGTAGTCGGCTTGCTCTTCGGGGGATAAACTTACCCCTAGCTTGATGATCTGTGGATTCATTGGATCTGAGCCGATGTCTACGTCAGTCATCTCCTCGATCGACATGTGGGATCCGTCCTCCAACTGGTGTGGAGTTGGGATCAAATGGATATCATTTGCTGAGTTAAGATCATCGTTAGGAACCTCGGGTTCCTCTTCAGCATGGAAGATATCCTGAGTTGACCCAGGGGTAAAATGAAGCATTTCACCGAAAGGCCAGTACTCTGATGGGGATGGCGGTGAATGGACGTGATCCCAGTCTATGGCATCTATGTCTAGATACAATGACTATGCCGGATCGGTCGGGTTGTGGATGGGGGTGGTTAAGTCAATGGAGATCATGTTGATGAAATGATTTTGGTCTCCATTACCATGGGTGTGATGACTCGGACATTCTAGATGTTCTCTGTGCTCTGGGTCTGGCTCTAGAGGTATTGGCATGAATGGATCGGCCCTATGTGCGGATAGGAAGACAGGGTCTACCCTCGGCACTGATGTCACTATAGGGTCTCTGGGTGGAAGGTATGCTTCGTATGCCCAGAGTGGCAGATCCAACACTTGGTCCCACCGCGTTGGGTCTACGTACCACTCATGCCCTGGCACTATGTTTAATTGTTCGAATATGTCGTTAATCTCCAAGGGGTATGGTCGCTGCATTTGTCGCATGTGATTAAGATATGCCATCTCAGTTTCATCTTCATAATCACTATCGGAGATCCAAAGGCCTTCGTTGGCTCCGAAAATTGCTTGTGGCATTAAAGGCTCGCCTTGCTCAAGCAAATTGATCTGGCCCCATTGGGGTTGTTCCGCTCTCTACGGTGGGGCCTGATTACCTTGGGGTGGCACTTGCTCGATTGGAGCATCTAAAGGGAACATTGTCAAGAGACTCTCTTGATAATCATCCATGGGGATCACCTGTGAGTGATTGCTATCTGATTCGAAGGGGTCCCATGGTGCTACCTCATATTTCGATTCATCCTCTGAGGACCCTTCTTGACATTGTCTAGACCCTCCTTGAAAATGAGCTCTCGAGCTTTCTCCTCTCTCGAGCGAAGGGAAGGGATTGCGAGGGTCAACAAGGTTGATTGCCATTAATGGGAGATAATCCCTCAATGTATATGTCATGTTAGGGTTGGCATATGGATCTGATGCCAATCCCCCCTTGTTGCCTATCCCTAGGCCTTGCATGTTCTCCACCAAGATGTCCAAGGGCAGGGGGTGGTTGAACCCTACTCCTAACTTGTCATATGGCATTTGGTATCTCGGTTGGCAAAGAACCTGTACCCCTTGCTCATATCTGCCTAACCCATATCCATGCCAATTGCATTGGCCAAGGTATCTCAAAGCAAAGTCTGGGTTAGACAAGTAGTTGACATTTTTAGCAAAAGGCTCTTCATCTTCATCCTCTTGCGTGCATGGTGCAACGCCATGATCAAGGCCCCCATACACAAAGTTTGTCTGGTTCGATGGGTAGCCTAGGGGAACAATAGTGCCGATGGGGAGGCGAGGTCTCCCCATGTCCTGCATGGACTCCAGTGTGGGTGTTGCTACAATATTCCACACCAGATACTCCCCCAGGCCCGTATTGGCCATCTCAACGGTGATTGTTGGTGGTTGAGGGGGAGGGAATGGAAGTTCTCCCCGAGTCCACTCCATGTCGGGTGAACTAGGAGCCTCGACTTCCATTCGGCTAGGCATCTCCTCAGTAGAGATAGTTGATACTGATGGTAGTGTCTCTTCCAGAGGTTGCGCCTCCTCCAGAGGTTTCTTCCCTTTGTCCTTCTATTTGGCCCCCATCGGTGGCATCGTTGGTGGAGGACCAGACGATGAAGATGGACCCGGATGGGGTTTTGAAGAACTTGCTAATGGGGATGCCTACGGAATCGGACCCTGTTTAGATGGATTCAATTGGAAATCCAAATGCATTGATGGAAGGGTCGATTGCGGCATTAGTTGCACTGCATTACAATACTTGAAGGGTTCTAAGTCCGCTGGGACTACATGCACTTCCCCTTCAAATGTATACTTTAAGCACTGGTGAGCTATCGAAGGGACACACTTCATGTCCCTGATCCATGGCCACCCCAACAAGATGTTGTAGGCCATCTCACCTTCCAAGATGTGGCACAATGTAGGTATAGTCTTTTGTCCCACTTGGATGGGTAGGACTATTGTGCCAACTGTCGAGCAAATTGCATCATTGAATGCTCACAGTGTGTAGGTGGAAGCTGTGATGTGAGATGCGGGCAACTTTAGATGTTTTAGGGCCACGGTTGTGATGAGATTACTGGATGAGCCAGTGTCTATCAACACCCTCTTATATGGGATCCCGTTGACCCATGCGATAACGTGCAGGGGTGGATCCGCCATGTCATCAACCACTAATTTCACTTCGTCTTCTCGAAATGTGATGACTGGCTCAGTGCATCATTTGACATGTCCCACGAAGTTGTTGAAAGAATTTGTTTCATGGGGCTGCAACTCGATGGCTTTCAATATCTCCATTAGAGCCTCTCGATGGGGCGTTGATTGTTGTATGAGCTCGTATATGGAGAGCCTAGCCGAGGTGGTCCTCAAACTCTGAGTGAGTTTGGTCCGAAGTGTGGCCACTGGTCTAGGCGGAGGAGGTTGTGCAAGGTGTTGTTGCGGTTGTGTCATTGTTGGCACCTCACCTATAGTTGTCGTGGGGGTGGCTACACTCGGATACCTCCTATTCTGAGTCACTATACTGATCATCCCTACATACCCCTGCATGGGGCAGTTCTATGTGACCTCATTAACTTGTAGGGTTTTTTCCTATGGAGCATGAGCAGGCAAGGGGTCTTTAAAGACCTCCATTTGTTGATTGCTTGGTGCCACGGGATTATCCACCGCTAGTGTCTTGTTATCAATTAAGTCTTGCACCAAGCCCTTAAACTTCTAGCAAGCATTTAGGTCATGTCCCTACCGTCTGTGGAACCTACAGTACAAGTCCTCCCTGTACCCCTTAGGCTTGGGAGCGTTGGGGTCTATGGTTTGAATCTCTGGCAGGTTGATCAAATTTTTTGCTAACAAGCGGTCAAACAGGGAGTCCCTGGACTCTGTGTAGGGTGTGTATTGTCGCCTAGGGTGACGCTGCTGATTCTGCTCTTGCCTCTGATTTTCTTTGTCATAGTTGTTGGGAGGCACCACCTGATAATTAGCCTTTTGGGGCTGTGTTACTTGTGCAGGCTTAGGGACATTGATAGCAACTTGATTGACCGTAGCGGGTTTCTGTTGCGTGGTCCCTATTTTAGTGTTCTTAGTCCACTCTTTTTTCTTAGGTTTGGCTATCTCGCCATCCTGTATCTTGATCTCTTCAATGATCCTGGCTTGCGCCAGAGCTTCTTCTAAGGTGGCATATTGCTGTAGCTGCAATAGCACAGAGATCGATCTCAAACAGCTCTTTGAGAACATTTGAGTGAGGTCGGACATAGGGGGAAGGTAGGGCAGCTTTGAAAGCAAAGTCCTCCATCGATTCCCATAGGCCGCCATGGTTTCCTCCTCATACTTCCTGAGGCTGGCTAAGTCACTTAGTGATGCCTTCTTCTTGGTGTTGAAGGTGAAGCATTCGAGGAACGCATCCACTAACTGATCTAAGTTGTTAATGTTGTGCTTTGGTAACTGAGTAAACCAATCCGAGGTAGGGCCTGCGAATGTGGTTATAAACGTTCTTAATAACAAAGCATCATTGTCCTGAATGCCGAAGCATTGGCTCAGGAATCTCGTCACATGCTCTTGAGCATCCTCCTCACCTCTAAAGGTTGCCAACTGAGGCAGCTTAAAGTGTTCAGGGTAAGGGGGTGTTGGCACGGACGGATGCACAGGATGACTGCGGAGTTGGCGTAAAGTGGGCTTTTGGGGCCCAAAAGTTTTGGTCTCCATAGACTCCAAACGCTCTAGCAGCACTTTATATGCATCTGAAGATTTAATCTCTTCCTCTTTAGTTTGCTCCCATTGTGGGTTGTGGGAGACTTGAGGCCTATAGAGGGGTGGCCGGATGGCAACCCCTCCACCTTGGTAGGGCATTTTGGCCCGCTCTTCTTCTTGCTCATACTCCTCGTAAGCTTCCTGAGGAGTCTCTAGATGAGACCTATGACCCTGGGTGGGTCCCTACGGAGGGTACCCATCGTTGTTCCAGGGAGTGGCCTCCCGCTCAGGTCTAGGAGGTCTCGGAGGTAGCACTTGGTAAGGTCACGGAGACCTATCTCGCACCAAGGGATTACGCCTCTCATACGGTTTTGCTCTTTGGGTGCGAGGGGTTGGAACCCTCTTAGGCACCGGGTTATGGAGCAGCTCATCTGTTTGGTGCTGAATGCGCTCTTTGCTAAGGCGATATAGATGCTCTAGCTATTGCTGGTCTTGCTCAAGCCACGTGATCTGTGCTTGGCAGGTGGCATGTCTGGCGACTGCCAGGTCAATTTGTTTCGCCATATTGAGCCTAGGAGGCCTGGATGCCTCTCCTATGCACTTACCTCGGTCGTGATGATCCGAGATCTCAATAGGTCGCTTCCCTCTATCGAGGTTGGTGACATTTACCCGAGGCTCTGGCCTCAGTAGGTGATCATGGTATATAGCGGGTGTGGAAGCGCATGGCTCCCATGCTATACATTGCTCTTGAGGAATGTAATGGTCTTCCTCATGCTCCCTTTCGTATGTGTGAAAGGGGCGGGCAGAGTTGGCTCGCCCTGCTTGAAGAGCCTTGCGCTCTGGGTTTTGTCTATTGGTTCTAACAATGATGGGGGGCAAAGGAGGGATGCCATAATCATGTGGCCTCTCCTCATGGACCCTATGCTGCTCTAGCACTTCATCGTGTGGTGGCCACTCATATCGAGCTTCTAAGGGAGCCTTCCTGTCTATGTTGAGCGCCACGTGTAAGGACTCCTCCTGAAAGGGGCTATGATGAATGGGCGTGTCCCTCAAAGGGGTGCCCCTATAGTTCCATTCTGACATGGAATGATGCAGACTCTCTTGTGGGTCAGGCCACCAAGGCGGTATGACCAAGTCCTTAGGGCTGTAGCGGAGGCGACTTGTGCCCCCTTGTACACTTTTCATAGCTTCCGCCCTTGATTGGGCTTGGCTATGGGTGTACACCATGGTGGTGTTTTTCTACAAGCTATGTAGGTTTTTATCTCTTTTTATGATTTTTATGCTACACTAAATAGAAAAGAGCACACACACACAAAGCAGTGATTATCTCGTTTAAATATTGAGAGTGTGTCCTAGACCTGGTTTAGTGTGTTTTGGTTTTTGTTTTTTTTTTTTTTTTTGTTTTTGAAGGTTTTTGTAAAGAATGTTTAAATGCAAAATGATGGCTCTTATGGCTCCCAAAAATGGTCACCCCTTCGATATACCATTGCCAGGCCGATATACCAACCTCTCTATATACCCGCCCTTACGTGAGGGAAACTATAGGTACGTGAGAGCAGATGGTACGTGGAACGTAGGCGGTATGGAAGGGGAATCACCCTATTTATGACACCTACCATAGAAGACTTATCCTCATGTGCTAGGAATCACCCCAGCTACACTCGGTCAGATTTCATCAGGATTTACGTCTAGCAATAGTAGCGATCGGGGTAATGGATGCAAAAATTCAAGCCAAGGTGGTGATGAAATCCACCGTTGGTCTTGATCAAGGGTTGGGGTTTTACGACCAGCTCCTTGGTGTTTAATTTGCCACGTGATGTGTGGGGTTATTTTTATTTTGCAAAAAGGAAACAAGCAAGTAGTAAAAGAAAACTTTCCCTAAGCAAGCAAGTAACCTAAAAATAGAAAAACTAAAGATAGAAAATGACAGGAAAAGTTTAGAATCCCTACCTCTTCTCTGCCCAAATCTGCTGGCTCTGAGTTTTTGCCCTAAAACTACGTAGAGAGCGATTCGTCCCTGGATGGGATGAATAACAGAGCTGAATTCATCATAGAGTGGGGTGCATTCCAATTCGTCCTTGGATGAGACGAATTCCAGCTCTGTATTCGCCATAGACTAGAACGAACAACAGTCCCGCGTTCAAAAAAAAATGATACCTGCAAGCAAAAGCAAGTTTTGATCAGATTTTTGATCTAAAAAAATAGAGGATAGGGTCCCACCATGATCGCCACTGAAATCACGAGGATACGGAAACAAAAAGGGAAAAATCTCCAAGTACGATGCAAAAATGGAACTAAACTTAACGCTAGATCCTACGAATTGAAAATGCATGAAATGGGGAAAGCATGAACGAATTGAAACGCAAACAAAAATCCAATGCGGAAAATAGCCCTTTATTTTATTGATACATTTTGGAATTTGGTTACAATTCGCCTCCTCCCTTTTTAGGGGCGAGGAGCGTTAAATTTGTTTCTTTGTTACATCCATGGATGCCATTCCTTCTTCCGCGTGCCCACATGTAAGATGGGCGGACCAAAACATCACCGCCGCTTGTGTGTACGAATTTTGACTCCCTTATGCTCCTCTAACATCCCGATCCTGCGTTCAAAGAAACAAGAAACAGTCAGTAGCACCTGCGGATGAAATGAAACATGCAATCCCCAAGCCTACGATTAGTGCATGCAAAGAATAAATAAAATGATAACTAGCATATATCCAAATGATCTAAAAATTTGACAAGGGCATCTAGACCTCGCAAAGAAAACACTGCAAATGGAATAGTCAAGAAATTCCTCACATATTTGAATTCGCTCCGGGGCGGGACGAATAGACCTACAACAAAATGCCAGATAGCACCGCTCAAAATGTCACATCTGGACAGCTCCAAATCTCCTGCAAAAGTGGGGGTTAGCTAATTGGGGGTATTTTGGGATGACCCAGATGGTCATATTTCCCCAATTTGGCCTCTAATGACCAGATTTCGATGATGCCCTCTACAAGTTAGTAAAGGCGAAAAAATGATAAAACATGACAAAAATTGATCAAAACGATATGAAATCAAAATTGCAAACTATCTAAGCAGCATAAATATCAAATACAAAAAATGAAAATAATAGAAAGAGAAATCGGCCATAGATTCCTAATCGTTCCTAAAAGGGACGATTAGACCCGCAGCAGTGTGGGGGCGCCCGGACGGGCCGCCCATCGTTTGGGGCCTGATTTCGGCACCAATCCACTTGGGATTAGTCCAAAATCTCTTGTAAAGTGTTGTCAAAAAATTGGGTGGTATATTGTGGTCAAATGTCGGGTTTTGGGCTCAAGATTCGTCCTTCCAATGGTCACCCAATGACCTCCTCTCTAAAAGAGATCACGGATGTGAAAGGCACAAATCAACTAGGGGCGTATGGGGAAGTAAAACGGCAGCACTTCATTGCTCAAAAATGCTCCTTCTCTGTATATTTTGGGGTGAGGAAACTCACCAATTTATAGACCTGGAGGTCTCTTGCATTGGGCATGCAGAGGCGCCACTTGGAAATCATGCCCTCTCAGGGGGAGGGAGATTCCTCCCTGATTAGGGACTTCATGACTGCCCTTGCAACTGCCTCTAATGCTCAAAAATGCTCACCCACACTCCCATGCGATGAAGGAAGCGTTAAGTGGTGGATCCGAGCTGCCATTTGTCAAGATTTGACTTTTTGCCCATCAAACCTGCAATTCGCCCCACCCTGGAGCGAATTCTGATATTCGTCCCTAGGTAGGGTGAATCCCAGTTTGAAATCATCCCTGGGTGAAATGAGTACTGAGCAAAGTGCTTGAAGGTGCCAAATTGACTCCTGACCTTCCAAAACTGTTGTGAGAGTGGTTAGGACCACTGTTTGACCTCTGGGGGCTGCCCTTGGGGTTGTGTGTGTCAATGCGATCAGTGTTTGTAGTCACATAATCGGATTGGTGCTGTTTTGGTGTCTACACCCTGGAAAAGCCAGTGTGGGAGGAATTGGTAGACTTTCAGATGGCTCCCTAGTTTTTACTTTTGTTGAGAATTTGGGTATTATTTCCAATAACCTTGCTGAGGGGTATGGTATCCTCAGAGGCCTTCAGGAGGCTACTAAGGTTGGATGGGAAAAGGTGTTAGTTGAGTTTGACTCTCAACTTATGATTAATCTCTTGAAGACTCCTTCTAAGAATCATAAGGTGGATTGGAGAATAAAAAGAATTATTGAGAAGATTTAGTTAATCCAGATGGGATTTTTGAAAGTTGATTACAATCATGTGGTCAAATATCAAAACAAGAGTGTTGATGATTTAGCTAATTGGGCTTTGGACAAAGGTGATCTTACTTGTTATGGCCACCCTCATATATCATGGGCTTCTCAAATTAGGGAAGCTCTTATTTCTATCATTTCTTTGGATGGCTCCAGTTTTGAAGGTACCTAGTTTCTTCTTTTTTTTTTTTTTTTGTGCTTCTCTTTGGTTCATTGATTTTTTTTTAGTTCCCTAGCTCATTCTATTCTTTATTTTGTTTCCTCTGTTGATTCTTGCCTTAATAGTCTTCTGGTCTAGATAGGTCATTGTTATGTTCAATTTTTTTCTTTTTTCTTTTTTCTTTTTTCTTTTTTCTTTTTTTATTTAGTTTTTTAAGGTGGGTGTGTTCTTTTGTTTTGTTTTATTTTTGTGTTCTTTGTGTTGTTTTTTGTTGTTCTTGTGTTTTTGTTGTTTTGTTTTGTTTTTTATGTTTTTTGTTATTGTTCTTGTGTTTTTTCGTTCTTGTTTTTGGGTTTCTCTTTGTTTGTGTTATTTCATGTTTTTATGTATGAGTGTTTTCTATGTTTTTTGTTTTTGTTTATTGTTTGTTGTTGGTTTATTTTTATTTTATTTATTTTTTATTTTTTAGATTTTGGTTGTGTTTATTTTTCATGTTTTTTTTGGCTTATGTCTTTGTAGTGTTCTATTGTTTTTGTCCTGTTTGTGTTTTGTTATGTGGTTCTTGTGTTTTTCTATGTGGTTTGTGTTGTGGTTTCTTTTATATTATTGTGCGTTTTTGGTTGTGCTTTTGTTTTTGACACACTCAAGAAGCATGTTTTTTATTTTATTTTATTATTTTTGTTGTTATTTACATATTTTTAATTTTTTTGTGTGTGTTTGTTTGCTCCTTGAGTACATCAAAGGTGGTAGGCCAGGTCCGAGTCCTGGGTGTTTTTTGTGGAATGGGTACCCCTACCTCCTTGTGTCTTACTCGAATGTGGCATCCATTTTGGGATGTTTTCCATGAATAACAAAAAAAAACTAGAGCCCTTTTGAGATGGTTAAAATTTGCCTAGAAGACTCATGGAAATTTGATGATTGAAGGCGATTCTATCAATATCATCAACCTATTAACCAATGGTAGAAAACCTCCATGGAGGATTAAGGTCATCATCAGTGAGTCAAGGATCATTTCTACGGTAATACAGGACAATAAGATTCACTATGTGTTTCATGAGGCCAACAAAGAGGCTGACAAATTAGCCAATGTGGGTATTGATGTGAGAAGTTTGATGATGTGGACACAAGGGGTACCACATGAAGTGAAATACATTCTTGGACATGAAAAACACACTACTTATTAAGGATAAAAGTGGAAGGGTAATTTTTCCCCAAGTTTTTCATGATAAGCATAGATTTTTTTCTCTAAGTCAACTCAAATAGCTATCGCTGTAAGTAATGTTAATTGTCATGTTGAATTGTTTTTTTGTAGTAAGCATAAGGTGTTGTAGGATAACCCACACAATTTTTGAAAATAATGTTCTAAGGATGACCAAGATCCACAATCTCAGCATAAGGCTAGATTTTGTATTAGGTTTTGGGTTAACCTACAAAACTCGGTAATTAATGACAATTTTTATTTACCAAAAAAAGATAATTTATAATTTTTTAAGTTTTTTGATTTTATACCTGATTTTCAATATTATAGGAATCAAATATTAGGTGCACTCAAGTTGTTTAATATTTGCATGAGTATTTATAATTGCAATGCACACTTAAAAATATGTTTAATATAAAAGAGATAGGAAACTTAGAACCCTGAGAAAAATACTTAAATTTTAATATTTACAATACAAATGTTTGGATCATAAACCAAATAGTAATAAAAAATATATTCTTCAATATATATAATAAAAACCAAAATTTAATCAAACAAATATATAATTTATTTAAATATTTTAGATGAATTTGTCTTCTTAATCAACGGGTGGTCCCCTTCACATCAGATAAAAAATAATGAGGTGGAATATATTTGGTGGGAGTAGTCCCTGTGGTTTGAACCCTAGGTTCGTCAATTACTAAAAATAGTGTAACCAAAAAATATATTTATGCATTGAAATGTTTTTAAAATAGTTTAAAATTTCCTACTAAGTTTTGAAAAGTATCCATAAAATTTTGAATATGAATTTATTGTTTGTTGAAATATATTGTCTTAGATTTGTATATTTAAAATAATATTACATCAAAATTGTTATCCATTGGAAATTTTTGGAAACTTATTGTTTCTTCAATGTTAAAAGCAAATGGGGTATTACTTGAATATTATTGAATGTGTCATTGATAAGTCATGAGATTATAAATAATCCCTATAACTTTTCAGTGTTTAATATTGTCATTCATTGCCAAATAAATTTAGATGATACCAAATAGCTCAATTTGACTAAATCGATGTAAAAGAGCAAGGATAACCCTTTCAAAACCATAATTAAAAAAATAATAATAATCATTCATTATTTAAGGTTACATTATCAATTGGTGAGCTTGAAAATTTGTTTAGTGAATTGAGAAGAAAACAAAGTCATTAAATCACATAAGCAACACATTCCCTCCCATTGTATATTGTTTTGATTTTATATTATTCACATATTTTGTATAGTGTACAAGTACCATGGTTTGGAATGCCCTATAATTTGTAAGGATCTACATTAGGAAGGTGATAGGGAGTACATTGGTGGTAATTAAGAGGAGAGGATAAGAGGAGAGAGAAAGTGTTACAAATAGTCTAAGTTTATAAGTATATGATATCATTCAAAAATAATTATTATGAAGTACCATGATGACATTTTTATGAAAAACTTATGGTGTGAATTATTTTCAGATATTTTATTTCATCTTGGAAATGAGTGAAGGAATATTTGTTTCTTAGGAGAAGATAGAGTTAAAATATATTTTAAAAATACTTTGAAGTGATAGGAAATTGAATATTTACCAAGAATTGTAGTAAATATATACTAACACTTGAGAAGGTGGATATTTTGCAAACGATAGAAGAAGTCAATATTTAACATAAATAAGTATAATGAGGAAGATTTGAATTATAATCATGGTGTGAAATTATTACATATCAAAGTAGAGGATAGGTTCTCACTATAAATATGAAGCTAGAAATTACATAATGGATGTTGTTCAATTAGTAAAGGGAGGAAGAGAATGCTAAGGGAGAGTTGAATTATAATCGTTATGATAATTTATTACGTACAAAAGGGAGGATGAGGTCCTTACTCTAAGTTTAAATCTATACAATACATGAAGCATGTTATTCAATTAATGAAGAGAGAATGAGTCTACGAGTGTTTTTATTTTATAATTTGTATTCATGAATAATCACATTATTGTTATTTGGAGAAGGAGAATAGAAGGTAACATAAATTAGATAGCTTCTCTTTATACTATGTATAAAATTAAGGATATCTTTGTTAAAGTTGTTAAGAAAGCAAGAAATATTACCTTAGATATGCCTTTGGTATTAATTTTTACCTTTCCTAAGTGATTATTCAAAAAGTAAGTGGTAACAAGGAGAAAAAATCATGGTGGTAAACGGAGGCATCTAAAAATAGGATCCATTTGACAATAAGAGGAAGGGTATCCATGACCATTTTTATGATACAGGTTGGCAAGATACTACTAGAGGTGGAAGACACAACACACATGAATAAAAATACCTTCTAATGGCATTGAAGGTAATAAATGATCAATAGGTGCATGACTACAAAAATATACGTAGATGAAATATGAGATAATATGATCCACATGGATGAGACAATAGCAAATACTTGAAAAGAGCCTCAAGATATTTGTATGAGCATGAGAGACACATTTATTGAATCTATCTATTTTAATATAAAACCACTTATTATTACAAGGGTTATTAAGGTAAATTAAATTTGATCATGGGATGCTACAAAACATTCACAAGATGGTGAAAGGCCTATAGTCCTAGAAAAATGATATATAATGTCATGCTCCCTTGCTTTGACTTTATCGTTTACATTTTCATGTGAAGCAATACTCTTGGATTATAGAATTTGGGCATTTAGTATTTTTGTATGGATTTCTCTTTGTTCTTATTCCATTTAAAAATTGTATAGAATATAGCTTTTTATAGTAAATTAAAGTATCTTGTATTCTTCTTAAGCTTCTTATAATAACTAAAAATATATGCTTTTGGTTACTTATATTTTAAATTTACTTTTAAATTATATATTCTTGTAATTATTATGTATTCATATATATTTTATATGTGAGAATAATGGATTTAAATGCACTACATATTTTTATGCTTATAAAAAATATTTTAAAACTTTAAAAATATTTGATAGTTTTTATGCATATAAAAACCTCATTTTTTTTTTGCTTTTGATAAAAAAAAATTTATTGATGTGAAAGGGTTTTGAAGGGGACCCTAAACCTTTTACAAAGGAGAAAAAATCAAAATATGGTAAATCAACAAGATTGACCAAAGGAAAATGGAAAAATATGTAGCAAAAACATCAACTCTAACCAATAGGAGAGAGGAAATAAACCCAAGCTTAACATAGTATAAGCATAACCACAACTAAAAACATCATAAATACCAACAACTACTCAGCCATGGAGAGGCTAACACTCACATTGCACAAACCGACACCAAGGAACATGTTGTGAGTGACAAATCGGTGAGCCAAATGGAAAGGAATTTTAAAGTAAACAAATGTCATCATCCTGATTGGTAGACCTGAGTTTCTAAATAAAATTAGTATGCCAAACATGAAGGATGTCTTCCTCAATTCCTCTATTAGCAAGTGAGTCAACATCTTTGTTTCCTTCTCTTAACACATGTTGGAAAATCACATTAGATTACTTACTAGGAAGCCTTTTGCACTCACAAATGATGTTGGAAAGGCTCCATGAAGGGGATTGAGATGCTTTGAGATAGTTGATGATAAGCAGTGAATCTCCTTCAATGATTAAGTTGTTGAAACCAATACCTTCTAATACTAGTAGGCCTTGATATAGAGCTCTCACTTCAGCCAAGTTGTTGGATTGAACTCTGATATCCTTTGCGTAGGCCGTGATGATTTTCTAATATCATTTCTGATTATTGTTGGAAATTTGAGTTAATTTGAGGTATTTTATATTGTCATTGATGTTGATAGAGGAAATAATAAATGTAATATGGGAGTAAAGGTACTCCCACCCTAAAATTAATCACCTCAAGATAGAAGGTGGTGAAGGGGCTATGCTTAAGAGTCATATATTTTAGCCCCATAGGTGTCCCTTTTGCCATTGATGTCAAAGGGGGAGAGATTTGAGTAAGGGGGAGAGCATTGAGTTAGGAAGAGAAGAAATTGATTTAGGGGAGCAACCTCCATAGAGAGTATTGAGTCAGAGGGAGTAGCTTTGATTCTTAGAGATGGCTTTTGCAGTGATTATAGTTATTTGTTTTAGAGGTGTTGCCATCAATGACAAAGGAGGAGATTGTTGGAAATTTGAGTTAATTTAAGGTATTTTATGTTGTCATTGATTTCACATGGATAATTGATGTCACATGGATCACATTTGGTTTTGGTGGCCAAAATATTTCATAAATAAGCATCTATGATATTTTGGAAAGCATGGTTATTTATAGTTTTTTTATGAAAACCAATGTAGACAAAATAAAAGGTTTTATTTAAAAACATGGTGGGCTTATGTGGAAAGGGATTTTCTTAAAATCCAAGGTGGAATTTTGTTTCATCGAAAAAGGACCTCCGGTGATGGAGATATTAAAGTTTAAAGTTTAAGTTTAAATTAATGGAGGGCCGACCTATGTGAAATTAATCGAGGTTGACTATATATATATATATATATATATATATATATATATATATATATATATATATATATATAGATATAGATGTAAAGGTTTTAATTTATTTTAGAAAGGGGGCATATTATATATCATAGGAAAGCTTATTTCGAGGGCTATTTGACTAAATTATTTATAAGGATAAATAAGGTGTGTGTAAAGATATATTTTTGATATTGCAAAGGGGTTCCAAAAGTGAAGTTTACCTTCAATAGGATTAATTCTTTCATGAGGTGACAAGGTATGCAATATTGTGATTTATTTTATTTAATGGTATAAGTGGTTTTGGGAGTGAAAATATTATGCAATGTTTTGATTTATTTTATTTTATGGTATAAGTGGTTTTGGGAGTGAAAAGGTTATGCAATGTTTTGATTTATTTTATTTTATGGTACATGTGGTTTTAGGAGAGATAAAGAAGGTGTGCAATTAAATGCCTTGGTGATGATTATTGAAAAGTGGAGTAATATTGATTATTTTTTGATCTACTAACCCTTGTGAAGATTGGCAAAAGAATTTTGTGATTGTGGTAGATTTACAAAGAGGTTTTCTCATCTTCATAAAAGGTATGGGCACATTCTCCTATTGATTGTTTATGGTGGTTTATTTTTAAAATATCATTGGAGGGAACATGATTGTTTGTGGTTTCGTTTTCGAAAGTGGTTGGTTGAATGCTTTAAGTTTTTTTTATTTGAGAGTTGAGTTTAAACCTTGTTTTATAAGCATAGTTGTTGAAGCCCATTGGTTGTAAAAGAACTTGAGTTAGAAAAGAACATGAGTATCATTGTTATGTGAGATTTGTGGTTGAGAATTATTGGAAACATTTGAGTTGGTTGATACATACTTGCACTAGGGTTGTGTGAGAAAGAGTTATCCCTTGTGGTGATTGGTTGATTTGAGTTGATTGAGCCTAGTCAAGTGATATGTGAAGTGATTTTTCAAGTCCTATGAAACAAACTATACCATTGTTCTGATTTGGGTTGAGAGTAATATTATAACATATTAAGTCTCTAACAATTCTCTTTATGCTTCTATAATATTTACTTGAGTTGAGTTGAGATTGATTTCAGTTGAGTTGAGTTGATATTGAGATTAGAACATATTGAGTCTCTAACAATTTTGTGTATGCTTCTATGAATTGATTTAAGTTGTGTTGAGTTGAGATTAATATTAGAACATATTGAGTCTCTAAAAATTCTCTTTATGCTTCTATTCTATGAGTTGAGTTGAGATCATTGTGGATCATTGTTGTCATCCATTGAAGACTACATTGTCATTCATGGTTGAGTTCATCTTTGAGCTTTGCCTTGATAGATTTGTGGATGAGATTTGAGTGCTACTTGAGCATTATTGATTGAGCCTTTGAGAAGGCATTTGTGGATAGTTTTGAGAAATATTTGTGGATAGATTTTTGGATAGAGTTTAGAAAAAATTTGGGCAAGTTCTTGGTGAGCTTGCTATAGCATATTTGGGCAAGTTCTTGGTGAGCTTTCTAGAGAATAATTGGAAAAGTTCTTGGTGAGCTTGCTAGACAAAATTTAGGCATGTTATTGGTGAGCTTGCTTGAGCAAATTTGGACAAGTTTTGTGTGATCTTGTTATTCATATTTGGATAGGTTCTGTGTGAGCTTGTTATTAAGCATTGGACAAGTTATGTGTGAGCTTGTTATTTAGCATTGGACAAGTTCTATGTGATATTGTTAAGTAGGTTCTATGTGAGCCTATTGAAAAGGTTATTAGTGAGCCTACTAACAGAGCTTTGGAGGTGACAAATTACATAGGATATATGAAAGCATGAGGATACGGAAACAAGAAAGGAAAGACTCCAAGCATGATGCAAAAAATGAAACTAAACTTAACACTGAATCCTAAGAATTAAAAATGCATGAAATGGAGAAAGCATGAATTGAAACCCAAATGAAATAACAACCCTTCTATTTTATTGATGTATTTCACAACTCGGTTACAATTCACATCCTCCCTTTTCAGGGGCGAGTAGCGTTAAATCCATCCCTTGGTTACATCCATGGATAGCCTTCCTTCTTTCGCGTGCCCACATGTAAGATGGGTGGACCAAAACGTCGCCACCTCTAGTGTCTATGAATGTTGATTCATTGTTGCTCCTTCAATGTTCCGATCCTGCATTCAAAGAAACAAAATATAATCAATAGCACCTACGGATAAAACAAAGCATGCAATCCCCAAGCCTACGATAAATGAATGAGAAAAATGAATTAAACTATGACTAAAATGAATCCAAATACTCTAAAAATTTGATAGGGGCATCAAGACATCACCAGGAGGACACTGCAAAAGTAATAGTCATGAAATTCCTCACCAAATTGAATTCGCTTCGGGGCAGGACGAATTCACCTGCAATAAAATGCTGAAAAGGTACTATCCCAAATATCCTGCCAAGAGATCTCCAAAAGACCTACAAAATTGGGTTTAGCTAACTGGGGGAATTTTGGGAAGACCCAAGTGGTTGGATTTTCCCAATTTGACCTTCGTTAATGGGAATATGATGATGCTACCTGCAAGTTAGTAAAAGCGAACGAATATAGAAACACGATCAAAATTGTTCAAAACGAGATGAAATTTAAATGACAACCTATCTAAGCATCGTAGAATTGAATGCAAAAATTTAAAATGATAGAAAGCAAAATCTACCACAAATTCCCAATCATTCCTAAAAGGGACGATTAGGCTCGCAGCAGTGTGGGGGCGCCCGGGTGGGCCGCCCACCGTTTGGGGTCTGATTTCGACACCAATCCACTTGGGATGGGTCCAAAATATCTTACAAGGTGTTGTCGACAAATTGGGTTGTATTCTATGGCCAAATGTTGGGTTTTGGGCTCAAGATTTGACCTTCCAATAGTCACCCAATGACCTCCTCTCTAAAAGAGATCAAGGATGTAGAAGGCACAAATCACACAAGGATGTATGGGGAAATAAAACGGTAGCACTTCATTGCTCCAAATTGCTCTTACTCTGTATTTTTTGGGATGAGGAAACTCATCAATTTATATACCTGGAGGTCTCTTACGATGAGCATGTAGAGGCACCACATGGTAGCCATGCCCTTCTAGGGGAGGGAAGATTCCTTCCTGATTAGGGGCTTCATGACTGCCCCTATAATAGCCTCTAATGCTCAAAAATGTTTGCCCATGCTCCCATGAAATGAAGGAGGCATTAAGTGGCAGACCCGAGCTGCCATTTTTCAAGATTTGAATTTTTTCCCGTCAAACCTGCAATTCACCCCACCCTGGAGTGAATTGTAAATTCGTCCCAGGGTGGAGTGAATCCCAATTAGAATTCGTCCCTGGGTGGAAGGGATATTGAGCAAAGTGCCTGAAGGAGCCAAAATGATTTATGACCTTCCAAAACTACTGTGAGAGTGGTTAGGACCACTGTTTAACCTCTGGGGGCTGCCCTTGGGGTTGTGTGTGCCAATGTGATCAATTTTTGCAGTCACATAATCATATTGGTGTTGTTTTGGTGTCTACAGATGCCCCTTTTTGGGATGTGTTGTGCAAGGCACAACATCGAGCAAAAATAGATAACCAAAGCACTAATGATTAGGGTTTATTAGTAACCTAACCAACTTTTGATGCCCCAAGTTTGAAAATGGCATGCATTCTTGAATCCTTGCTTCTGACGAGTGAAGGAACCCAGTTCAAGTGTTAACCTTTTTCGGTGAGGTGTTACTTGACCTTGGACATTGATTAGTCATGAATAGGCAAAGGGCGCAACCTTTTGTCTGTGGGAACCTTGAGTTCATGATTCACGAATGCCAAGTGATTGATCAGCTTGTGATTATTGCTTGTTTACTACCCCAAGCAGGGGTGTGATTTGTCTTTTCCAATGATTCTTCGAATGCATGCCAGTTCCATGATTGGGTGTGTATTTGTTGATTGGTGACTAAGTGTGACTACCCCCTCAAGAGACGAATCGATGAGGGAAAGACCGACATGAGAAAAGTGACGAGTCAATTGACCCAAAATGACTTAGGTAAGGGTGCCTTTAGAGATTTATCTTTGAATGTGTGTGCAATTTTTTGACATTTAGACCTATTTTTGGTGGGTGTTAACCTTTTTGGGGACGCCTTTCTGGAGCTGAAATTGTCAAATATCCATATTCCCGTGGAGCGGTCCGACCATGGTGGCCTTCTTAAGGAGTAGGATGGTGATGATTTATAGCCTCAACGTCTATTTTGGATTCCAAGAATGTCAGGCACGAAGGCGCCTTCATTCGGAAACTCTATTGCTATTTTTGGGTGGGTTTTGACCCTTTTGGTGACGCCATTTGGGGATGAAATTCTCGAAGATCCGTCCTCCCGTGGAGCGGTCCGACTATGGTAGCCTTCTTAGGGAGTAGGATAGTGAGGATTTGTGACCCCGACATCTATTTTGCATGCCTAGAATGTCAAGTGCAAAAACACTCTCATCGGGTAGGTTTATTGCTGTTTTTGGTGCATTTTTGTGCTTTTTTTGCTATTTTTGAAATTTGTGTGCTGAATTCGTTCGAGGGTGGTACAAATTCCTGTGTAGTATTCGTTCCAAGGTGGAACGAGCGCTAACCATTACAGGATCAAAAAGCCTATTTAAAGGCCAAAACTAGGTTTTGGGCTCATTTGCACTTGTTTTTTCTGGCGATTTGGAGCTCTGAGGAGGAGGAGGTCAATTCTACGAAGCGAAGCGCTGTCGAATTTTTTCGCCACCATGAGTGCACAAACTGGATCAAGCAGCAGAGCCGAAGCAAGACCAGTAAGTGAACTCCAATTTATTATTTTCTTGTATTATAGTTTTTTTTTTTGAATTTATCAATTTGAGAGTATAAACCCTAGGTTGACAAATGAAATTTTGTTATTGCTGAGTTTTTTTTGTGTGTGTTTGTATTAATTTATCAATTTCAAGAGTATAAAACCCTAGGTTGACAAATTAATTTTTTTTTTGCGTTTGTGTTGTTTGTATTTGTACACTATTTTCCATGATTCTAATGTGCTTATTTTGTTGTCTGTTGCAGGTTGTGAAGAGCCGATATCGCGTGTTGACTATTTTTGTTGAAGCGCAGGAGGCGCTAGCTGTGGCTGACAGGGAGTGGCTTGATGCCCTGGGGCTCAAGCAGGTGACTCGAATGGAGCCAGTGATTTGGGATCAGGCCTATCTAATGGCCCTGATCAACTTATGGGATCCCTAGACTAATAATTTCCATCTCCCAAAAGGGGATATGATAGTCACTCTAGAGGATGTCTATCATATTCTTAGGATTCCAATAGACAGACTACTGATCAGGATGACATCGTGGGATCAGCAGATAGTGATGATGACACGCTACTTTGGGCATGGGGAGGAGTTCTGGGTGGATGGTCCAATGGAGAGGGCAAATATTGACTGCCAGATGGGCAGGATTCTAGTTCGATGGTGGTTTGAGAGGGGGGTTTTAGGAGTGAGGCACACATTGCTTATGGGCCTCATTTCCAATATGTTGCTGCCTGACTCATTAGGCACGAGGTTCCCATGTAACCTATTGGATGTGGTCTGTAGACTGGTGGAGTGTTCAATGCATGAACCTTTGATCATGATATGGGGACAAATGCTACTAGCATAGCTCTATGAGGATCTATATGAGGTTCGTTGCCAGAGGCAAAAGGGGATCAGCTATAGCTATCTACTGTAGAGCTGGGGTTGGTAGCATATAGCGATGGAGAGACTAGGGGGGTTACCATGGACGATGCGGGTGGAGATGACAGATAAGGATATAGGTTACGTGGCTCTATGACGGTGGTCTAAGGAGAAGGGATAGAGTCGGTGATGGGCAGGTGCTATAGGGCACTATGCTGATGCCTTTGTTTGAATTTCTCCAAGGGAGGTGTTTTGGTGCCCCTATCAAGACTGTCTAGCCTGGCCTGAGGCTAGAGAGTGGCTCTGGAAGGTACGTAGGGAGCGATGGTTGATTGGGAAACATGGGACTGAGTAGGAGTTCTTCCCGTATAGTCGAGTGACATGATAGTTTGGGGTGCACCAGGGGTTTCCTAATGAGCCCATGGTCTATCGGTGCTAGGGGGATGAGAGGACTCTAGATCGGTCGATCATCATGCCATTGGGAAAGGATTTAGATGCGTTGATTGATGTCTTGGATGTGGATGATTTTGGGACTACGGTAGAGTACGATTAGTGGTGGACTCTACAGCGATGGTGGGGAGAGGGGCCAGTGGGAGGTGTAGAGGTAGCAACAGCGGGCGGGGAGGGTGTCGAGGCGCTAGGAGATGATTGGGGAGCTCCAATCGAGGATGCAAACATGGTGGAGGTAGATGATGTGGATGTGGATCTTGGGGCTCTAGACTAGCTAAAGATTTAGGACGTCCCGGAGCAGTGGGAGCCAGAGCAGGCTGCTGTTCCAGAGGTGCCTATGCAACTGGTCATGGTGGAGGACAAGAAGGTAGGGGTGCACGCTGAGAATGCACAATTGGTGGAGCTGCTATGGAGGTGAGATGAGGAGTTGGGGGAAGCTTTGTGAGAGAGGGATCTCCTACGAACTCAACTGGCGGAGCGGGATAGCACATTTGTTGCACACCACCGAGGGGATGGGGACACCAATGCTACATAGGAGAGGGATATCCTATAGACGTAGCTGGTGCAGCACGACGATGCAGTAGCTTACTATCGTCAGTAGGAGGCATAGTGGTTGTAGTTGGAGATAGATTGGTATTAGTGGGAGATAGATTGGTCTTGACATCAGATGGATATGGAGGGAGATATTATCCTCCTTGATGGGCGGTTACCTAAGCCTCTTGGAGGTGGCTCATCGCGCTGGATGAGGGATAGTGGTACTGAGCAGTCAGCATCATCTCATCGTAGGCAATTGGATGAGGGAGGTGGTAGCAGGCATGATGTGGGGGCTAGCAGCAGTCGCCCTGAGGGGTCCCATAGGACCCACACCATGGGGGGTAGTTCTCATCGCACCAATCCTACGTGATCATGGTGGTCGATGCCTTAGGCTTGGGGGTTTTGAGATTTTGGATTTTGTTGCGGGGTCAAAGGACCAACTCTTTGTAGCCTGTGGGTATTTTTGATGATATATATAGATGACTTTATTTTGTTTATGCACATGTGATGATTTTATTTTATGCATGATGATTGATGAATATGGATGTATGCATGTTAAGTTATAGTTATGAATGCATATGTGTTGATGAGTGCAAATGTTTCTAATTTATATGATATGCAAATGGAATGGATGAATTGAATTTGTGATGTTTGGTAGTCGCACCATAGACTGTGTAGAACTTTATGGCTTTTGTCCTAGGCGATGGCTACGGTAAATATATTTTTATGTATACATGTGTTTTTTTTTGGTATGGCGAGAATAAAATATAGCAAGTTGGTTTTGAAGGTAGTTAAAGTTTTTTGAGACTCAGATGCTTTAACTAACTAGCCACAACTGTACTTTATCTCACAATACTTTTGAACAAGGTATGAATCGGACTTGTTTTGGACCAAGTTATTTCACATCCTGTGTGTGCGATTGAGTTCATTTATGTGGTGTTGGTCAGGATACGGCTAGTGCCAGATAGGCTGTCAACCAAACCTGTACTGAGGATCACCTGATTAGCTCCACTAACTCCTTTATTGTATTTAGTCAGATTAATCTATGGTGCTATCATAGGATACCATAAGCTAGCTCATCCACATTCAAACATTGATCTATGCACAAGTTAATGTGACAGATATATCATCATGCGGGAGGTTTACCACCAGTGATCAATAGGCTATCAACCAAATCGGTACTAAGGTTTGCCTCATGATCTGTCAGAATGCTGAGAGTTCTAGGGATTCAAGTTTGACTTCCTTCTTTTCTTCAATTGTATTGGGATACTTGCTCTTTTGTAGTGACGAAAATCACTGTTTGTTTTTGTATTATTATTATTTTTTTTTTGAGCAAGGGATTTGGATATGGAGTGATGAGAATCAGTATTGTATGTGCTTTTCTTGATGTATGCACTTTGGGTGTGATGTCAAATTTCGATTTTTGACATTTGCAAATTTTTGATGTTTTGCAACTTTTGAGAACTTGGGATTCTTGGGGAATTGGGTAGGGAGGATGCTTGTCCTTTTTTCAACTCTCAACATTCTTGGGGTCATTCGCACAAGGGGATGATAAAGATAACCGTTTCGCTTATGGTGACCTGAATTGCTTTGCAGGTTTCATCTTTCGTTCACACAACTTGGGAATGTTTTATGTGTTTTAATTTTTGCTGGGATGCTACGTAACAAGGTGTGATCCAAGTAGAATTCTACCTATGTAAACTTTGTCTGACTTGGTACAGTATGTGGCTAGACAGCTAATGATTATTGAATGAAGAAAACTCTCGATACATGAGAAAACAACTGACTATGATGTGGGAGAATAACATGAATGGTGGTTATAGGCGATGAGCTATTGATAAAGAAAAAAAATGTAGAAGATGATGGTTTTGCCAAGTAATGATAGTCTATGGCTCTTTGACCTTTATGACCATAAATATGCAATGTGTGGGTGTGATGCGTAATGTAGCTATATGTTTTTGTATTTTTTATGGATTTGATTTGTGTGAATATGAAGATGATATGCAAAATCGAGCTCTTTATTTTTGTGACGATTTTGAGCATGTATGGAAATGAGATGCAAATTTTGTTATTTTTGATGATTTTATTGTTTTTGAATTTTCTTGTTTTTACCAAGCGATTGCGGGAGTCCTTGGAGCATTTTGGGGATTGACCAAGTGATTGGGGAAATCCTTGGAGCATTTTGGGGATTGACCAAGCGATTGGGGAAATCCTTGGAGCATTTTGGGGATTGACCAAGCGATTATGGAAATCCTTGGAGCATTTTGGGGATTGACCAAGCGATTAAGAAAATCCTTGGAGCATTTTGGGGATTGACCAAGCGATTACAAAAATCCTTGGAGCATTTTGGGGATTGACCAAGCGATTACAAAAATCCTTGGAGCATTTTGGGGATTGACCAAGCGATTACAAAAATCCTTGGAGCATTTTGGGGGTTGACCAAGCGATTACGGAAATCCTTGGAGCATTTTGGGGATTGACCAAGCGATTACGGAAATCCTTGGAGCATTTTTGGGATTGACCAAGCGATTACAAAAATCCTTGGAGCATTTTGGGGTTGACCAAGTGATTACAAAAATCCTTGGAGCATTTTTTTTGGGCTATGGCTCTTCTAAACATGGAATGGCCACAAATGACTGATGTTCAAGGGTTCTAGTTCCTTGATTCCGTCAAGAGAGGCTAGCCGGTATGTTCCAGGTCCTATTTTGCTATCAATTACATAGGGACCTAACCAGTTTGCTATGAATTTATCCCTTAAATGGGATGGCAGACTAGAGTTCTATTGGTTTTCTTTCAAGACCAAGTCATCGACCTGAAAGTCCCTCAAGTGAACTTTCATGTTGTATGCTTTCTTAAGTCACTCTTGGTAGATACATAAATGCTCGAGGGCATTAACACATTGTTCGTCAAGAAACGTAAGCTAGTCTAACTGGGCCTACCACGCAGTATCATCATCAATGAACTCTTGCATTGATATGCACAAGGAAGTAATTTCCAACTTGAGAGGCATGACAGCCTCAGAGCCATACACGAGAAAAAATGGAGTTGCCCCAGTGGGTGTCCGAATGCAGTGCGATAGGCCCACAGGGAAAGTGGGATCTGAATATGCCAATCCTTATGATTATCTGTGACTATATTTTTGAGGATGGCGACTAGCATTTTGTTCGATGCTTATGCTTTCCCATTTGCCTACGGATAATAGGGTGTCAAAAAATTATGCTGAATTTTGTACTTTGTGGTCAAAGCACACATGTCTTTGTTCTTGAATGATGTCCCATTATCTCAGACTATCTTGGATGGAATACCAAAATGACAAATGATGTTATGCAAAATGAACTCCACAATGCGGGGTCCAGTCATAGAGGTTAGCGGAACCTCTTCCACCCACTTGGTGAAGTACTCTATGGCCATGATGATAAACGTGTGACGACCTGACGACGTAGGGGAGATCTTTTTGATTAGATCTAGGCCCCACTACAAAAAATGCCAAGCCGATTGGATCGGTTGCAAGGCTTGGGAAGGTACGTGTGTCAAATTAGCATGGTGTTGACACTTCATGCACTTCTTGAAATATGCGCAACAATATCACTCTAAATATGGACAATAATAGCCCATGCAAAGAATGCACTTTACGATGGCCATACCACTAAAGTGGCCATCGCATGTACCATCATGCGCTTGGGCAATCACCCAAGTGGACTCTTGCTGGTCCAAGCATCGAAGGAGGATCCCTTCATAGCTACGATGGTACAAAATGTCTCCTAACAAGACATGCTTTGCCACTTTATGCTTGAATGCACGTTTTGCGACATGCGTCAATCCAAGTGGGAGGTTACCTAACTTGAGGTAGTCCCTTATGGGGGAATACCAATCCTGCTGATCAGAAGCCTTGATGGTATGAACAGCCAGTCCCTCTCGAAGTTCATCCCTAGAAAAAGATGAGAGGGAGAGAACTTGCAATAATAGCATTGTGTTGCTATTAAGGGGAGTAGGGGAGAACAAGGACCCCTAGTTGGCATGTTTTAGATGATCATGAATTTGAGAGAACCTGTCCATGGATGGCTCAATCTAGACCGAGTGGATTCCTGGCGTTAAATCAGAGCTTGCTCACTCCATCACTGATTGCGATAGTGTTTTGACTTGAATGGTGGTCATATCACCAGAAATGTCTTGTGAGATTAGCGACCCCAAAGATGCCATAGTGTCTGCAAAATGATTTGATGACTGAGGGAGTGCCTTGATGTCGTACTATTTAAGATTTTCTAAGAATTTTTCCACAAGGGCTTTGTAGACCTACAGAACTGGGCATTTACATTGGAATACCCCTTTGATTTGGTTGACAATTAACAACGAATCATCGAAGATATTCAATTGTTTAATGTTCATGGTGATTGTTGTCCGAAGACCTATGAGCAAGGCTTCATACTCTGCATTGTTTTTGGTGTATGGGAAATTTAATTTAAATGACAAGGTCATAGGAGTGCCCTGCGATGTGAAGAATACTATTTTGGTGCCACCACCTTGCTTACATTTAGAACCATTGAAAAATAGGGTTATGTCAGCCTGTGATTCAGGCTCATCAGAATTTGGTGATTCTAAGACATGGAAGACCCCATCATCGGGTAGTTCTAAAGTCAGAGGCTGGTCATCTTCGAGAGGATCCTCTGCTAGTTGTTTATCAGTTTTTTTCCAATAAACTCTATGTCAAATTTTGTCAACAACATGATCCATTTCGTCGTGCGACTACTATGATAAATTTGACTCATCATGCATCACAATGGATTCTCCTTAGAAATGACATGCGTCTTGTTGCTCAACATGTAATGGCACAACTTTTTGGTAGCAAACACCACTGCCAAGAAGATTTTCTCAACGTATGTATAGTTAAGTTCATAGCTGACCAGGGTGCGGCTAAGATAGTAAGTAGCTTGTTCCCTATGAAGTTCATTCTTTTGGGCTAACATGGCTCCTAGTGCCTCCTCAGTAGTTGAGATGTATAAGTAGAATGGCACTCCGGGTCTAGGTGGTGCCAATACTGGTGGCAAAGCCAAGTATCATTTAATGTCATTGAAGGCTGACTAGCACTCGTCATCCCAGTGAAATGCTACCCCCTTGTGCAACAACTTGTTCATTGGTTGGCACTTGTCAGATAGCTGCGATATGAAGCGCTTGATCGATGTGACCTTTACCTATAGGCTTCTGAGTTGCTTGATGGTAGTTGGGGGATGCATTTCAAGGATTGCCTTGACTTTGTTTGGGTCCACCTCAATGCCTTGTTTTGAGACTATGAAACCCAAGAGCTTTCCAGATGTGATGCCAAAAACACACTTCTTGGGATTCATTCTGACTCTATGCTCCATGAGGCGATCAAGGATCTTGCTTAAGTCACCGAGATGATCCGGGCATAAAAGAGATTTGGCCAAAAAATCATCCATGTAATATTCCAAAATCTTGTGCATGTAATCATGGAAGATGTATGTCATGGCACGTTGGTAGGTGGTGCCAATGTTTTTAAGGCCAAAAGGCATGACCTTATAAAAAAATGTCCCCCAAGGCGTTGTGAACACCGTTTTTAGCTGGTCTTCAAGGCTGATACAAATTTGATTGTATCCCGAGAAACCATCCATGAGGGAAGCATTTCGTGACCCGCTATAGTGTCTACCAATGCGTCGATTCTCGGCAAGGGAAAATCATCCTTAGGACTCGCTTTGTTTAGATCTCAAAAATTAGTGCATATGCGAATCCTCCCGTTAGGTTTCTTGACGGGCACCATGTTGGATAGCCATGGTGGATAATCCACACAAATGAAAAACTATGCATCCAACAACTTTTACAATTCATCTTTGACCATTAAGGCCACTTTTGGGTGCATCTTGCATAGTTTCTGCTTAACTGGCTTGACTGTTGGATCAAGTGTTAGATTATGCGTGACTAGTGGGTCTAGTCCTTCTTATCTTTGAGAAGGGCAATGTAGTCAGCTTGCTCTTCAGGGGATAAACTTACCCCCAGGTTGATGATCTGTGGATTCATTGGATCTGATCCGATGTCTACGTCAGTCATCTCCTTGACCGACATGTGGGATATGTCTTCCAACTGATGTGGAGTTGGGATCAAGTGGATATCATTTGCTGAGTTTAGATCATCATTAGGAACCTCGAGTCCCTCTTCATCATGGTAGATATCCTGAGTTGGCCCAGGGGTAAAATGGAGCATTTCATCGAAAGGCCAGTACTTAGATGGGGATGGAGGAGAATTGATGCGATCCAAGTCTATGGCATCTATGTCTAGATACAATGACTATGCCAAATCGGCTAGATTGTGGATGGGGGCAGTTAAGTCAATGGAGATCATGTTTATGAAATGATTTTGGTCTCCATTACCACGGGTGTGATGACTCGGACATCCTAGATGTTCTCTGTGCTCTAGATATGGCTTTAGAGGTATGGGCATGAATGGATAGGCCCTATGTGTGGATAGGAAGACAGGGTCTACCCTCGGCACTGATGTCACTATAGGGTCTTTGGGCAGGAGGTATGCTTTGTATGCCCAGAGTAGTGGATCTTCCACTTGGTCCCACCGTGCTGGGTCTACGTACCACTCATGCCCTGGCACTATGTTTAATTGTTTGAATATGTTTCTAATCTCCAAGAGGTGTCGATGTTGCATCTATCGCATGTGATTAAGATATGTCATTTTTGTTTCATCTTCGTAATCACTATCGGAGATCCAAAAGCCCTTGTTGGCTTCAACAACTATTTGAGGTATGACAGGCTCGTCCTACTCGATCAAGTTAATGTGGTCCCACCTAGGTTTTTTTGCTCTCTACGGGGGGACTTGATTTCCTTGGAGCGACCCTTGCTCGATGGGAGCATCTAGGGGGAACATTGTCAAGAGGCTTTCTTGATAATCATCCATGGGGATCACCTGTGAGTGATCGCTATCTGATTTGAAGGGGTCATATGATGCTAGTTCATACTCTGAATCATCCTTCGAGGACCCTTCTTGACATTGTCTAGACCCTCCTTGAAAATGAGCTCTCGAGCTTTCTCCTCTCTTGAGCGAAGGGAAGGGGTTGTTAGAGCCAACAAGGTTGATTGTCGTTAATGGGGGATAATCCCTCAATGTATATGTGGTGTTAGGGTTGGCATATGGATCTGATGCCAATCCCCCCTTGTTGCATGTTCTCCACTAAGATGTCCAAGGGTAGGGGGTGGTTGAACCCTACTCCTGATTTGTCATATGGCATTTGGTATCTTGGTTGGCAAAGAACACGTATCCCTTGCTCATATCGGCCTAACCCATATCCATGCCAATTGCATTGGCCAAGGTATCTCAGAGCAAATTTTGGGTTAGACAAATAGTTGAAATTTTTAGCAAAAGGCTCTTTGTCTTCGTCCTCTTGCGTGCATGGTGCAACACCATGATCAAGGCCCCCATACACAAAGTTTGTCTGGTTCGACGGGTAGCCTAGGGGAACAATAGTGCCAATGGGGAGTCGAGGTCTCCCCATGTCCTGCATGGATTCTAGTGTGGGTGTTGCTACAATATTCCGCACTAGATACTCCCCCAGGCCCGTATTGTGGCAGTTGAGGGGGAGGGAATGGAAGTTCTCCTTGAGTCCACTCCATGTCGGGTGGACTAGGAGCCCCGAATTCCATTCGGCTAGGAATATCCTTAGTAGAGATAGTTGAAACTAATGGTAGTGTCTCTTCCAAAGTTTTGCCTCTTCCAGGGGTTTCTTCCCTTTGTCCTTATGTTTGGCCCCTAGAGATGGTGTCGTTGATGGAGGACTAGATGATGAAGATGAACCCGAATGGGATTTTGAAGAACTTGTTAATGGGGATGCTTACGAAATTGAGCCCTATTTAGATGGATTTAACTAGAAATCCAAATGCATTGATGGCAGGGTCGATTGCTGAATTAGTTGCACCACATTACAATACTTGAAGGGTTCCAAGTCCACTTGGACTACATGCACCTCCCCTTCAAATGTATACTTTAAGCATTGGTGAGCTATCAAAGGGACACACTTCATGTCATTGATCCATGGCCAGACCAACAAGATGTTGTAGGCCATCTCACCCTCAAATATGTGGCACAATGTAGATATGGTCTTTTATCCCACTTGGATTGGTAGGACTATTATGTCGACTGTCGAACAAATTATGTCATTGAATGCTCGTAGAGTGTAGGTGGAAGCTGTGATGTGAGATGCGGGCAACTTTAGATGTTTGAGAGCCATAGTTGTGATGATTTTGCTGGACGAGCCAGTGTCTATCAACACCCTCTTGTATGGGATCCTGTTGACCCATGCGATAATGTGCAGGGGTGGATCTGCCATGTCATCAGTCACTGATCTCAATTCATCTTCTTGAAATGTGATGACCGGCTTAGTGCATCATTTTACATGCCCCACAAATTTGTTGAAAGAATTTGTCTCATGGGGCTACAACTCGATGGCTTTCAAAATCTCCATTAGAGCTTCTCGATGGGGCGTAGATTATTGTATAAGCTCGTATATGGAGAGCCTAGCCGAGGTGGTCCTCAAACTATGAGTTAGTTTGGTCCGAAGTGTGGCCACCGAATTAGGCAGAGAAGGTTGTGCAAGGTGCTATTGTGGTTGCAAAGTTGTTGGCACCTCTCCTATCGCTATCACAGGAGGATTCATGCTCAGATACCTCCTGTTTCGAGTCACTATACTGATCATCCCTACATATCCCTACATGGGACAGTTCTGTGTGACCTCGTTAACTTGTAGGGTCTTTGCCTACAGATCATGGGTAGGCAAGGGGTCTTTGAAGACCTCCATTTGTTGATTGCTTGGTGTGACAGTATTATCCACCGCTAGTGTCTTGTTATCAATCAGGTCTTGCACCAAGACCTTAAACTTCCAACAAGAATTTAGGTCATGTCCCTGCTGCCTATGGAACCTGCAGTACAAGTCCTCTCTATACCCCTTAGGCTTGGGCGCATTGGGATCTATAGTTTGAACCTCTGGCAGGTTGATCAAATTTGCTGCTAATAAGCAGTCAAACAATGAGTCCCTGAACTCTGTGTAGGGTGTGAATTATCGCCTAGGGAGACGCTACTGACTCTGTTCTTGCCTCTAATTTTTTCTATCATAGTTGTTAGGAGGCACTGCCTGATAGTTAGTCTTTTGATGCTGTGTTGCTTATGCAAGCTTAGGGACATTGATAGCAACTTGTTTAACCATAGCGGGTTTATGTTGAGTAGTCCCAAATTTAGTGTTTTTAGTACACTCTTTTTTCTTAGGTTTGGCTATCTCGCCATCCTATATTTTGATCACTTCAATGATCCTGGCTTGCGCCAGAGCTTCTTCTAAGGTGGCATATTGCTACAGCTGTAATATCATAGAGATCGATCTCAAACAACTCTTGGAGAACATCTGAGTGAGGTTGGACATAGGAGGGAGGTAGGGAAGCTTTGAAAGCAATGTCCTCCATCGATTCCTGTAGGCCGCCATGGTCTCCTCCTCATACTGCCTAAGGCTAGCTAAGTCACTCAGTGACACCTTCTTCTTGGTATTGAAGGCGAAGCATTCAAGGAACACATCCACTAACTGATCTAAGTTGTTAATGTTGTGCTTTGGTAACTGAGTAAACCAATCCGAGGCAAGGCCTACGAATGTGGTTATAAATGTTCTCAATAACAAATAATCATTATCCTGAATGCCGAAGCATTGGCTTAGGAACATTGTCACATGCTCTTGAGCATCATCCTCACCTCTAAAGGTTGCCAACTGAGGCAACTTAAAGTATTCAAGGTAAGGGGGTGCTGGCATGGACAGATGAATAGGATGACTATGGAGTTGGCATAAAGTGGGCTTTTGGGGCCTAGAAGTTTTGGTCTCCATAGAATCCAAATGCTCTAGCAGCACTTTATATGCATCTGAGGATTTAATTTCTTCCTCTTTAGTTTGCTCCCATTGTGGATTGTGGGAGACTTGAGGCCTCTAAAGGGGTGGTCGGATGGCAACTCCTTCGCCTAGTTAGGGAATTTCAACCCACTCTTCTTCTTGCTCGTACACCTCGTAAGCTTCTTGAGGAGTCTCTAGATGAGACCTATGACCCTAGGTGGGTCCTCACAGAGGGTACCCATCATTGTTTCAGGGAGTTGCCTCCCGCTCAGGTCTAGGAAGTCTTAGAGGTAGCACTTGGTAAGGTCACGGAGACCTATCTTGCACTAAGGGATTATGCCTCTCATATGGTTTCGCTCTTTGGGTGCAAGGGGTTGGGACCCTCTCAGGCACCATTTTATGTAGCAGCTCATCTGTTTGGCGCCTAATGTGCTCTTTGCTAAGGCGATATAAATGCTCTAGCTACTGTTGATCTTGCTCAAGCCATGTGATCTACACTTGGTGGGCAGCATGTCTGGCAACTTCCAGGTCAATTTGTTTTGCCATCCTAAGCCTAGGAGGCCTGGATGCCTCTCCTATGCACTTACCCCAGTACCAATGATCCAAGATCTCAATAGGCTACTTCCCTCTGTAGAGGTTGGTGACATTTAACCGAGGCTCTGGCCTCAGTGGGTGATCATGGTATCTAGCTGGTGTGGAAGTGCATGGCCCCTGCGCTGTATATTGCTCTTGAGGAATGTAATCATCTTCCTCATGCTCCCTTTTGTATGTGTGAAAGGGGCAGGCAGAGTCAGCTCGCCCTACTTGAAGGGCCTTGCGCTCTGGGTTTTGTCTATTGGTTCTAATAGCGATGGGGGGCAAAGGAGGGATGCCATCATCATGTGGCCTCTCCTCATGGAAACTATGTCACTCTAGCGCTTCATCGCATGGTGGCCACTCATATCAAGCTTCTAAGGGAGCCTTCCTATCTATGTTGAGTGCCACGTGTAAGGACTCCTCCTGAAAGGGGCTATGATGAACGGGCGTGTCCCTCAAAGGGGTGTCCCTATAATTCCATCTTGAAATGGAATGATGCGGACTCTCTTGCATGTCAGGCCACCAAGGCGGTATGACTAAGTCCTTAGGGCTATAGCGGAGGTGACTTGTGCCCCCTTGTACACTTTCCATAGCTTTTGCCCTTGATTGGGCTTGGCTACGTGTGTACACCATGGTGGTGCTTTCCTACAAGCTATGTAGATTTTTCTCTTTTTATGATATTTTATGCTACACTATACAGAAATGATCACACACACACACACAAATAGTGATTATCTCATTTAAAGATTGAGAGTGTGTCCTAGACCTGGTTTAGTGTGTTTTTGTTTTGTTTTTTTTTTTAAGGTTTTTGTAAAGAACGTTTAAATGCAAATGATGGATCTTATGGCTCCCAAAAATGGTCGCACCTTCAATATACCATTGTTAGGCTAATATACCAACCTCTCTATATACCCGCCCTTACGTGAGGGAAACTATAGTTATGTGAGAGCAGATGGTACGTGGAACGTAGGCAGTACAGAAGGGGAATCGCCCTGTTTATGACACCTACCATAGAAGATTTATCCTCATGTGTTGGGAATCACCCCAACTACACTCGGTCATATTTCATTAGGATTTACATCTAGCAACAGTTGTGATCGGGGTAATGGATGCAAAATTCAAGCCAAGGTGGTGATGAAATCCACCGTTGGTCTTGATCAAGGGTTGGGGTTTTACAACCAATGCCATGGTTTTTAAGTTGCCACGTGGTGTGGGGTTATTTTTATTTTTCCAAATGGAAACAAACAAGCGGTAAAGGAAATATAATTTCCCTAAGCAAGCAAGTACCCTAGAACAAAAAAACTAAAGATAGAAATAGATAAGAAAAATTTAGAATCCTTACGTCTTCTCTGCCCAAATCTGTCAATTTTGAGTTTTTGCCCGAAGACTGCACAGACAAAAATTCATCTCAGGGGGGAATGAATTATAGGACTGTATTCATCACAGGGTGGGGCGAATTCCCATTCATCCCTAGGTAAGACGAATTACAGTTCTATATCTGCCTCCTGATGGAACGAACATCAGTCAGCATGTGAAACTCGACACCTGCAAGAAAAAAACAAACAAGTTTGGATCAGATATCTGATATTAAAAATAGAGGACAAGGTCCCACCGTGATTGCCACTAAAAGCATGAGGATACGGAAACAAGAAAGGAAAGACTCCAAGCATGATGCAAAAAATGAAACTAAACTTAACACTGAATCCCACAAATTAAAAATGCATGAAATGGAGAAAGCATGAATTGAAACCCAAATTAAATAACAGCCCTTCTCTTTTATTGATGTATTTCACAACTCGGTTACAATTCACATCTTCCTTTTTTAGGGGCGAGGAGCGTTAAATCCATATCTTGGTTACATCCATGGATAGCCTTCCTTCTTCCGCGTGCCCACATGTAAGATGGGCGGACCAAAACCTCACCACCGCTAGTGTCTACGAATGTTGATTCCTTACTACTATTTCAATGTTCTGATCCTACATTCAAATAAACAAAATATAATCAATAGCACCTGCGGATAAAACAAAGCATGCAATCCCCAAGCCTACGATAAATGAATGAGAAAAATGAATTAAACTATGACTAAAATGAATCTAAATGCTTTTAAAATTTGATAGGGGCATTAGGACATCACCAGGAGGACACTACAAAAGGAATAGTTGGAAAATTCCTCACCGATTTGAATTCGCTTTGGGGCGGGATGAATTCACCTGCAACAAAATGCCGAAAAGGTACTGTCCCAAATGTCCTACCTAGAGAGCTCCAAAAGACCTAAAAACTTGGGGTTAGCTAATTGGGGGAATTTTGGGAAGACCCAGATGGTCTAATTTTCCCAAATTGACCTCCATCAATGGGAATATGATGATGCTACCTGCAAGTTAGTAAAAGCGAACGAATATAGAAACATGATCAAAATTGTTCAAAACGAGATGAAATTTAAATGAAAATATCTCTAAGCATCATAGAATTGAATGAAAAAAATTAAAATTATAGAAAGAAAAATCTTCCACAAATTCCCAATCATTCCTAAAATGGACGATTAGGCCTACAGCACTGTGGGGGCGCCCGGACGGGCCGCCCACCATTTGGGGCCTAATTTTGGCACCAATCCACTTGAGATGGGTCCAAAATATCTTACAAGGTGTTGTCGACAAATTGGGTGGTATTCTATGGCCAAATGTCAGGTTTTGGGTTCAATATTCGACTTTCCAATAGTCACCCAATGACCTCCTCTCTAAAAGAGATCAAGGATGTAGAAGGCACAAATCGCACAAGGATGTATAGGGAAATAAAATGGCAGCACTTCAATGGTCCAAATTGCTCTAACTCTATATTTTTTGGGATGAGGAAACTCATCAATTTATAGACCTAGAGGTCTCTTGGGATGAGCATGCAGAGGTGCCACATGGCAGCAATGCCCTTCCAGGGGAGGGAAGATTCCTCCCTGATTAGGGGCTTCATGACTGCCCCTGTAACAGCCTCTAACACTCAAAAAAGCTTGCCCATGCTCCCATGAAATGAAGGAGGCGTTAAGTTGTGGATCTGAGCTACCATTTGTCAAGATTTGACTTTTTTCTCGTCAAACCTGTAATTTGCCCCACCCTAGAGCGAATTGTAAATTTGTCCCAGGGTGGAGCAAATCCCAATTAGAATCCGTCTCTGGGTGGAACGGATATTGAGCAAAGTGCCTGAAGGTGCCAAAATGATTTTTGACCTTCCAAAACTACTATGAGAGTGGTTAGGACCACTGCTTAACCTCTGTGGGCTGCCCTTGGGGCTATGTGTGCCAATGTGATCAGTGTTTTTAGTCACATAATCAAATTGGTGTTTTTTTGGTGTCTATAATATAGTCTTAGTGGATAGAGATCCAGCAACTAGCATAATTGAAAACAGATCTAAGTGAGGATTCTTAAAGTGGAGAGAGGTCCACCAATCAGTGCAGTAGAGAGATAGAGTCTTCTAGAAGATCACATAGCCAGAGTAGAAGGGAAAAGAGTTCTCCTATGGAAGAGATCCACAAAATTGATATTAGGGTATCAACATCTCCTTTGGACAGAGATACATAAACATTGTAATTGGGAGTTATTCCTAAAGAGATTGATTGAGAAAGTTTTAGTAAAATATTTTCTCCGTGGAGTGCCTCACATTGGGTGAACCATATTAAATCTTGTGTCTCAATTGTGTGTGGTGACTTGTGCTCTTGCTTACTACTACTATCTAAGTTATTAATGCACACTGCTATATTTGGTTATTGTAATTAAAGACATTAATTGATATTGGTTTGGAAAGAAAGTAAAAAGTGATCTTATATTGTTCACCCCCCTCTCAATATAAGCTTGTGTTCTTCAATTGGTATTAGAGCGGGTTCCTTCAGAAAGGCTAATAGCTTGAGGGAAGATTCTACAAGAACACACATGTCAAAGAAAGGCAAAATAAGAACCATGAGATCTAATAAGAAAAATGAATCTGATCTTGAAGCTCTAATAAGGGAAGAAGAAAAATCAATAAGATGTCTTGAGTGTGGTAATCTTGGTCACATGGCATTTTATTGTCCACAAAATGGGTATAGCAGCAATAGAGAGGAAATGGAACTTGACTGGATTTTCAAAGATATTGTTTCTTAAAAAGTAGCATTCAAGGTTTCAAAAGAAAAATATTCTACTTGTGGTCAACTCGATCATGTCTTAGGTTACTGTAATGGCTTCAATGATAGTGAAGATTAAATGGAACTCAAGGAAGACAGGCACAATAAAAATAGTGAATATGAATGCAAATTGGGTGGTCTATTATAGTCAAATGTCATGTTTTGGACTAAAGATTTGTCCTTCCAATGGTCACCCAATGACCTCCTCTCTAAAAGAGATCATGGATGTGAAAGGCACAAATCAACTAGGGGCATATGGGGAAGTAAAACGATAGCACTTTGTTGCTCAAAAATGCTCCTTCTCTATATCTTTTGGGGTGAGGAAACTCACCAATTTATAGACCTAGAGGTCTCTTGAATTGGGCATGCAGAGGCACCACTTGGCAATCATGCCTTCTCAGGGGGAGGGAGATTCCTCCCTGATTAGGGACTTCATGATTGCCTTTGCACTGCCTCTAACACTCCAAAATGCTCACCCACACTCCCATGCAATGAAGGAAGCGTTAAGTGGTGGATCTGAGCTGCCATTTGTCAAGATTTGAATTTTTGCCCATCAAACCTACAATTCACCCCACCGTGGAGCAGATTTTGATATTCATCCCTGCATAGGGCGAATCCCAGTTTGAAATCATTCTTGGGTGAAATGAGCACTGAGCAAAGTGCCTGAAGGTGCCAAATTGACTTCTGACCTTCCAAAACTGCTGTGAGAGTGGTTAGGATGACTGTTTGACCTCTGGGGGTTGCCATTGGGGCTACGTGTGTCAATGCAATGAGTGTTTGCAGTCACATAATCGGATTGGTGTTGTTTTGGTGTCTACACCCTGTAAAATCTAGTGTGGGAGGAATTGGTAGACTTTCAGATGGCTCCCTAGTTTTTACTTTTGTTGAGAATTTGGGTATTCTTTCCAATAACCTTGCTGAGGGGTATGGTATCCTCAGAGGCCTACAGGAGGCTACTAAGGTTGGATGGGAAAAGGTGTTAGTTGAGTTTGACTCTCAACTTATGATTAATCTCTTGAAGACTCCTTCTAAGAATCATAAGGTGGATTAGAGAATAAAAAGAATTATTGAGAAGATTTAGTTAATCCAGATGGGATTTTTGAAAGTTGATTACAGTAATGTGGTCAAATATCAAAACAAGAGTGTTGATGATTTAGCTAATTGGGCTTTGGACAAAGGTGATCTTACTTGTTATGGCCACCCTCCTATATGGTGGGCTTCTCAAATTAGGGAAGCTCTTATTTCTATCATTTCTTTGGATGGCTCCAATTTTGAAGGTACCTAGTTTCTTCTTGTTTTTTTTTTTGTGCTTCTCTTTGGTTCATTCATTTTTTTTAGTTCCCTAGCTCATTCTATTCTTTATTTTGTTTCCTCTGTTGATTCTTGCCTTAATAGTCTTCTGGTCTAGATAGGTCATTGTTATGTTCAATTTTTTTCTTTTCTCTTTTTTCTTTTTTGTTTTTTTTTATTTAGTTTTTTAAGGTGGGTGGGTTCTTTTGTTTTGTTTTATTTTTGTGTTCTTTGTGTTGGTTTTTGTTGTTCTTGTGTTTTTTTTGTTTTGTTTTGTTTTGTTTTTTTTTTTTATGTTTTTTGTTATTGTTCTTGTGTTTTTTTGTTTTTGTTCTTGGGTTTCTCTTTGTTTGTGTTAATTCATGTTTTTATGTATGAGTGTTTTCTATGTTTTTTGTTTTTTTTATTGTTTGTTGTTGGTTTATTTTTATTTTATTTATTTTTTATTTTTTATATTTTGGTTGTGTTTATTTTTCATGTTTTTTTTGGCTTATGTCTTTGTAGTGTTCTGTTGTTTTTGTCCTGTTTGTGTTTTTTTATGTGGTTCTTGTGTTTTTCTATGTGGTTTGTGTTGTGGTTTATTTTATATTATTGTGCGTGTTTGGTTGTGCTTTTGTTTTTGACACACTCAAGAAGCATGTTTTTTATTTTATTTTATTATTTTTGTTGTTATTTACTTATTTTTAAATTGGTTTTGTGTGTTTTTTTGCTTCTTGAGTATGTCAAAGGTGGTATGCCAGGTCCGAGTCTTGGGTGTTTTTGGTGGAATGGGTACTCCTACCTCCTTGTGTCTTACTCGAATGTGGCATCCATTTTGGGATGTTTTCCATGAATAATAAAAAACAAACTAGAGCCCTTTTGAGATGGTTTAAATTTTCCTAGGAGACTCATGGAAATTTGATGATTGAAGGTGATTCTATCAATATCATCAACCTATTAACCAATGGTAGAAAACCTCCATGGAGGATTAATTTCATCATCCGTGAGTCAAGGATCATTTCTACGGTAAGACAGGACAATAGGATTCACCATGTGTTTCATGAGGCCAACAAAGCGGCTGAAAAAATTAGCCAATGTGGGTATTGATGTGGGAAGTTTGATGATGTGGACACAAGGGGTACCACATGAAGTGAAATACATTCTTAGACATGAAAAACACACTACTTATTAAGGAGAAAAGTGGAAGGGTAACTTTTCTGCAAGTTTTTCATGATAAGCATAGATTTTTTTCTCTAAGTCAACTCAAATAGCTATCGCTATAAGTAATGTTAATTGTCATGTTGAATTGTCTTTCTGCAGTAAGCGTAAGGTGTTGTAGGATAACCAACACAATTTTTGAAAAGAATGTTCTAAGGATGACCAAGATCCACAATCTCAGCATAAGGCTAGATTTTGTATTAGGTTTTGGGTTAACCTACAAAACCCGGTAATTAATGACAATTTTTATTTACCAAAAAAAGATAATTTATAATTTTTTAAGTTTTTTGATTTTATACCTAATTTTCAATATTATAGGAATCAAATATTAGGTGTACTCAAGTTTTTTAATATTTGCATGAGTATTTATAATTACAATGCACACTTAAAAATATGTTTAATATAAAAGAGATAGGAAACTTAGAACCCTGAGAAAAATACTTAAATTTTAATATTTACAATACAAATGCTGGGATCATAAACCAAATAGTAATAAAAAATATATTCTTCAATATATATAATAAAAACCAAAATTTAATCAAACAAATATATAATTTCTTTAAACATTTTAGATGAATTTGTCTTCTTAATCAACGGGTGGTCCCCTTCACATCAGATAAAAAATAATAAGGTGGAATATATTTGGTGGGAGTAGTCCCTGTGGTTTGAAACCTAGGTTCGTCAATTACTAAAAATAGTGTAACCAAAAAATATATTTATGCATTGAAATGTTTTTAAAATGGTTTAAAATTTCCTGCTAAGTTTTGAAAAGTATCCATAAAATTTTGAATATGAATTTATTGTTTGTTGAAATATATTGTCTTAGATTTATATATTTAAAATAATATTACATCAAAATTGTTATCCATTGGAAATTTTTGGAAACTTATTTTTTCTTCAAGGTTAAAAGCAAATGGGGTATTACTTGAATATTATTGAATGCGTCATTGATAAGTCATGGGATTATAAATAATCCCTATAACTTTTCAGTGTTTAAAATTGTCATTCATTGCCAAATAAATTTAGATGATACCAAATAGCTCAATTTGACTAAATCGATGTAAAAGAGAAAGGATAACCCTTTCAAAACCCTAATTAAAAAAAAAATAATCATTCATTATTTAAGGTTACATTATCAATTGGTGAGCTTGAAAAGTTGTTTAGTGAATTGAGAAGCAAACAAAGTCACTAAATCACATAAGCAACACATTCCCTTCCATTGTATATTGTTTTGATTTTATATTATTCACATATTTTGTATAGTGTACAAGTACCATGGTTTGGAATGCCCCATAATTTGTAAGGATCTACATTAGGAAGGTGATAGGGAGTACATTGGTGGTAATTAAGAGGAGAGGATAAGAGGAGATAGAAAGTGTTACAAATAGTCTAAGTTTATAAGTATATGATATCATTCGAAAATAATTATTATGATGTACAATGATGACATGCTTATGAAAAACTTATGGTGTGAATTATTTTCAGATATATTATTTCAAATTGGAAATGAGTGAAGGAATATTTGTTTCTTAGGAGAAGATAAAGTTAAAATATATTTTAAAAATACTTTGAAGTGATAGGAAATTGAATACTTACCAGGAATTGTAGTAAATATATACTAACACTTGAGAAGGTGGATATTGTGCAAACCATAGAAGAAGTCAATATTTAACATAAAGAAGTATAATGAGGAATATTTGAATTATAATCATGGTGTGAAATTATTACATCTCAAAGTAGAGGATAGGTTCTCACTATAAATATGAAGCTAGAAATTACATAATGGATGTTGTTCAATTAGTAAAGGGAGGAAGAGAGTGCTAAGGGAGAGTTGAATTATAATCGTTATGATAATTTATTACGTACAAAAGGGAGGATGAGGTCCTTACTCTAAGTTTAAAGCTATACAATACATGAAGCATGTTATTCAATTAATGAAGAGAGAATGAGTCTATGAGTGTTTTTATTTTATAATTTGTATTCATGAATAATCACACTATTGTTATTTGGAGAAGGAGAATAGAAGGTAACATAAATTAGATAGCTTTTATTTATACTATGTATAAAATTATGGATATCTTTGTTAAAGTTGTTAAGAAAGAAAGAAATATTACATTAGATATGCCTTTGGTGTTAATTTTTACCTTTCCTAAGTGATTATTCAAAAAGTAAGTGGTAACAAGGAGAAAAAATCATGGTGGTAAACGGAGGCATCTAAAAATAGGATCCATTTGACAATAAGAGGAAGGGTATCCATGACCATTTTTATGATACAGGTTGGCAAGATACTACTAGAGGTGGAAGACACAACACACATGAATAAAAATACCTTCTAATGGCATTGAAGGTAATAAATGATCAATGGGTGCATGACTACAAAAATCTACGTAGATGAAATATGAGATAATATGATCCACATGGATGAGACAATAGCAAATACTTGAAAAGAGCCTCAAGATATTTGTATGACCATGAGAGACACATTTATTGAATCTATCTATTTTAATATAAAACCACTTATTATTACAAGGGTTATTAAGGTAAATTAAATTTGATCATGGGATGCTACATCACATTCACAAGATGGTGAAAGGACTATAGTCCTAGAACAATGATATACAATGTCATGCTCCCTTGCTTTGACTTTATCGTTTACTTTTTCATGTGAAGCAATACTCTTGGATTATAGAATTTGGGCATTTAGTATTTTTGTATGGATTTCTCTTTGTTCTTATTCCATTTAAAAATTGTATAGAATATAGCTTTTTATAGTAAATTAAACTATCTTATATTCTTCTTAAGCTTCTTATAATAACTAAAAATATATGCTTTTGGTTACTTATATTTTAAATTTACTTTTAAATTATATATTCTTGTAATTATTATGTATTCATCTATATTTTATATGTGAGAATAATGGATTTAAATGCACTACATATTTTTATGCTTATAAAAAATATTTTAAAACTTTAAAAATATTTGATAGTTTTTATGCATATAAAAACTTCATTTTTTTTTTCTTTTGATAATTTTTTTTTATTGATGTGAAAGGGTTTTGAAAGGGACCCTAAACCTTTTACAAAGGAGAACAAAGTGAAATATGGTAAATCAACAAGATTGACCCAAGGAAAACCAAAAAGGAAGTAGCAAAAACATCAACTCTAACCAATAGGAGAGAGGAAAGAAACCCAAGCTTAACATAGTCTAAGCATAACCACAACTGAAAACATCATAAATACCAACAACTACTCAGCCATGGAGAGGCTAACACTCACATTGCACAAACTGACACCAAGGAACATGTTGTGAGTGACAAATCGTTGAGCCAAATGGAAGGAATATTAAAGTAAACAAATGTCATCATCCCGATTGGTAAACCTGAGTTTCTAAATAAAATTAGTATGCCAAACATGAAGGATGTCTTCCTCAATTCCTCTATTGGCAAGTGAGTCAACATATTTGTTTCCTTCTCTTAACACATGTTGTAAAATCACATTAGAGTACTTACTAGGAAGACTTTAGCACTCACAAATGATGTTGGAAAGGCTCCATGAAGGGGATTGAGATGCTTTGAGATAGTTGATGATAAGCAGGGAATCTCCTTCAATGATTAAGTTGTTGAAACCAAGACCTTCTAAGACTAGTAGGCCTTGATATAGAGCTCTCACTTCAGCCAAGTTGTTGGATTGAACTTTGATATTCTTTGTATAGGCCATGATGATTTTCTAATATCATTTCTGATTATTGTTGGAAATTTGAGTTAATTTGAGGTATTTTATATTGTCATTGATGTTTATAGAGGAAATAATAAATGTAATATGGGAGTAAAGGTACTCCCACCCTAAAATTAATCACCTCAAGATAGAAGGTGGTGAGGGGGCTATGCTTAAGAGTCATATATTTTAGCCCCATAGGTGTCCCTTTTGCCATTGATGTCAAAGGGGGAGAAATTTAAGTAATGGGGAGAGCATTGAGTTAGGAGGAGCAGAAATTGATTTAGGGGAGCAGCCTCCATAGAGAGTATTGAGTCAGAGGGAGTAGTTTTGATTCTTAGAGATGGCTTTTGCAGTGATTATAGTTATTTGTTTTAGAGGTGTTGCCATCAATGACAAAGGGGGAGATTGTTGGAAATTTGAGTTAATTTAAGGTATTTTATGTTGTCATTGATGTCACATGGATAATTGATGTCACATGGATCACATTTGGTTTTGGTGGCCAAAATATTTCATAAATAAGCATTTATGATATTTTGGAAAGCATGGTTATTCAGAGCTTTTTTATGAAAACCAAGGTAGACAAAATAAAAGGTTTTATTTAAAAACATGGTGGGCTTATGTGGAAAGGGATTTTCTTAAAATCCAAGGTGGAATTTTGTTTCATCGAAAAAGGACCTCCGGTGATGAAGATATTAAAGTTTAAAGTTTAATTTTAAATTAATGGAGGGCTGACCTATGTGCAATTAATGGAGGTTGACATATATATATATATATATATATATATATATATATATATATATATATATATATATATATATATATATATATATATATATATATATATATATATATATAAAGGTTTTAATTTATTTCAAAAAGGGGGCATATTATATATCGTAGGAAAGCTTATTTCGAGGGCTATTTGACTAAATTATTTAGAAGGAGAAATAAGGTGTGTGTAAAGATATATTTTTGATATTGCAAAGGGGTTCCAAAAGTGAAGTTTACCTTCAAGAGGATTAATTATTTCATGAGGTGAAGGGGTATGCAATATTGTGATTTATTTTATTTAATGGTATAAGTGGTTTTGGGAGTGAAAATATTATGCAATGTTTTGATTTATTTTATTTTATGGTATAAGTGGTTTTGGGAGTGAAAAGGTTATGCAATGTTTTGATTTATTTTATTTTATGGTACATGTGGTTTTAGGAGAGATAAGGAAGGTGTGCAATTAAAGGCCTTGGTGATTATTATTGAAAAGTGGAGTAATATTGATTATTTTTTGATCTACTAACCCTTGTGAAGATTGGCAAAAGAATTTTGTGATTGTAACAGATTTACAAAGAGGTTTTCTTATCTTCATAAAAGGTATGGGCACATTCTCCTATTGATTGTTTATGATGGTTTATTTTTAAAATATCATTGGAGGGAAAATTATTGTTTGTGGTTTCCTTTTCGAAAGTGGTTGGTTGAATGCTTTAAGTTCTTTTTTATTTTAGAGTTGAGTTTAAACCTTGTTTTATAAGAATAGTTGTTGAAGCCCATTGGTTGTAAAAGAACTTGAGTTAGAAAAGAACATGAGTGTCATTATTATGTGAGATTTGTGGTTGAGCATTATTGGAAACATTTGAGTTGGTTGATACATACCTGCACTAGGGTTGTGTGAGAAAGAGTTATCCTTGTGGTGATTGGTTGATTTGAATTGATTGAGCCTAGTCAAGTGATATGTGAAGTGATTTTTCAAGTCCTATGAAACAAACTATACCATTGTTCTGATTTGGGTTGAGAGTAATATTATAACATATTAAGTCTCTAACAATTCTCTTTATGCTTCTATAATATTGACTTGATTTGAGTTGAGATTGATTTCAGTTGAGTTGAGTTGATATTGAGACTAGAACATATTGAGTCTCTAACAATTTGTGTATGCTTCTATGAGTTAATTTAAGTTGTGTTGAGTTGAGATTAAGATTAGAACATAATGAGTCTCTAACAATTCTCTTTATTCTTCTATTCTATGAGTTGAGTTGAGATCATTGTGGATCATTGTTGTCATCCAATGAAGACTACATTGTCATCCATGGTTGAGTTCATCTTTGAGCTTTGCCTTGATAGATTTGTGGATGAGATTTGAGTGCTACTTGAGCATGATTGATTGAGCCTTTGAGAAGGCATTTGTGGATAGTTTTGAGAAATATTTGTGGATAATTTTGTGGATAGATTTATGGACAGAGTTTAGAGAAAATTTGGGCAAGTTCTTGGTGAGCTTGCTAGAGCATATTTGGGCAAGTTCTTGGTGAGCTTGCTAGAGCATATTTTGGCAAGTTCTTGGTGAGCTTGCTAGAGAATAATTGGAAAAGTTCTTGGTGAGCTTGCTAGAGAAAATTTGTGCATGTTATTGATGAGCTTGCTTGAGAAAATTTGGACAAGTTCTATGTGAGATTGTTATTCATATTTGGATAGGTTCTATGTGAGCTTGTTATTAAGCATTGGACAAGTTATGTGTGAGCTTGTTATTCAACATTGGACAAGTTCTATGTGATATTGTTAAGTAGGTTCTATGTGAGCCTATTGAGAAGGTTCTTAGTGAGCCTACTAATAGAGCTTTGGATGTGACAAAGTACAGAGGATATATGAAAGCATGAGGATACAAAAACAAGAAAGGAAAGACTCCAAGCACGATGCAAAAAATGAAACTAAACTTAACACTGAATCCTACGAATTAAAAATGCATGAAATGGAGAAAGCATGAATTGAAACCCAAATGAAATAATAGCCCTTCTATTTTATTGATGTATTTCACAACTCGGTTACAATTCGCATCCTCCCTTTTCAGGGGCGAGGAGTGTTAAATCCATATCTTGGTTACATCCATGGATAGCCTTCCTTCTTTCGCATGCCCACATGTAAGATGGGCAGACCAAAACATCGCCACAACTTGTGTCTATGAATGTTGATTCCTTGCTGCTCCTCCGATGTTCTGATCCTACATTCAAAGAAACAAAAGATAATCAATAACACCTGCAGATAAAACAAAGCATGCAATCCATAAGCCTATGATAAATGAATGAGAAAAGTGAATTAAACTATGACTAAAATGAATTCAAATGATCTAAAAATTTGACAGGGGAATTAGGAAATCACTAGGAGGACACTGCAAAAGGAACAATTGGGAAATTACTCACCAATTTGAATTTGCTCCGGGGCGGGACAAATTCACCTGCAACAAAATGTTGAAAAGGTACTGTCCCAAATGTACTTTCTAGAGAGCTCCAAAAGACCTACAAACATGGTGTTAGCTAATTGGGGGCATTTTGGGAAGACCCAGATGGTCGAATTTTCCCAAATTGACCTCCATAAATGGGAATATGATGATGCTACCTGCAAGTTAGTAAAAGCGAACGAATATAGAAACACGATCAAAATTATTCAAAACAAGACAAAATTTAAATGACAACTTATCTAAGCATCGTAGAATTGAATGCAAAAAATGAAAATAATAGAAAGCAAAATCTACCACAAATTCCCAATCGTTCCTAAAATGAACGATTAGGCTTGCAGTAGTGTGGGGGTGCCCGGGCGGGCAGTGCACTGTTTAGGGCCTGATTTTGACACCAATCCACTTGGGATGGGTCCAAAATCTCTTACAAGGTGTTGTCGACAAATTGGGTGGTATTCTATGGCCAAATGTCAGGTTTTGGGCTCAATATTTGACCTTCCAATAGTCACCCAATGACCTCCTCTCTAAAAGAGATCAAGGATGTAGAAGGCACAAATCGCACAAGGATGTATGGGGAAATAAAATAGCAGAACTTCATTGCTCCAAATTGCTCTTACTCTATATCTTTTGGGATGAGGAAACTTATCAATTTATAGACTTGGAGGTCTCTTGGGATGAGCATGCAGAGGCGCCACATGGCAGCCATGCCCTTCCAGGGGAGGGAAGATTCCTCCCTAATTAGGGGTTTCATGACTGCCCCTGTAACAGCCTCTAATGCTAAAAAATGCTCACCCATGATCCCATGAAATGAAGGAGGTGTTAAGTGGTGGATCCGAGCTACCATTTGTCAATATTTGACTTTTTGCCCGTCAAACCTGCAATTCACCCCACCCTGGAGCGAATCCCAATTATAATTCATCCCTGGGTGGAACAGATATTGAGCAAAGTTATTGAAGGTGCCAAAATGATTTTTGACCTTCCAAAACTGTTGTGATAGTGGTTAGGACCACTGTTTAACCTCTAGGTGCTGCCCTTGGGGCTGTGTGTGCCAATGTGATCAGTGTTTGCAGTCACATAATCATATTGGTGCTATTTTGGTGTCTACAATATAGTCTTAGTGGATAGAGATCCAACAGCCAACATAATTGAAAACAGATCTGAGGAGTTTTAAAGTGGAGAGAGGTCCACCAATCAGTGCAGTAGAGAGATAGAGTCTTCTAGAATATCACATAGCTAGAGCATAAGGGAAAAGAGTTCTCCTATGGAAGAGATCCACAAACTTGATATTAGGGTATCAACATCTCCTTTGGATAGATATCCATAAACATTGTAATTGGGAGTTATTCCTAAAGAGATTGATTGAGAAAGTTTTAGTAAAATATTTTCTTCGTGGAGTACCTCACATTGGGTGAACCATCTTAAATCTTGTGTCTCAATTATGTGTGGTAACTTGTGCTCTTGCTTACTACTGCTATCTAAGTTATTAATGTACACTGCTATATTTGGTTATTGTAATTAAAGACATTAATTGATATTGGTTTAGAAAAAAAGTAAAAAGTGATCTTATATTGTTCACCCCCCTCTCAATATAAGCTTGTGTTCTTCAATTGGTATTAGAGTGGGTTCCTTCCGAAAGGCTAATAGCTTAAGGGAAGATTCTACAAGAATGCACATGTCAAAGAAAGGCAAAATAAGAACCATGAGATCTAATAAGAAAAATGAATTTGATTTTGAAGCTCTAATAAGGGAAGAAGAAAAATCAATAAGATGTCTTGAGTGTGGTAAGCTTGGTCACATGGCATTTTATTTGCACAAAATGGGTATAGCAACAATAGAGAGGAAATGGAATTTGATTGGATTTTCAAAGATATTATTTCTTAAAAGGTAGCATTCAAGGTTTCAAAAGAAAAATATTCTACTTGTGGTCAACTCGATCATGTATTAGGTTATTGCAATGGCTTCAATGATAGTGAAGATTAAATGGAACTCAAGGAATACAGGCACAATAAAAATAATGAATATGAATGCAAGAATAAAAAAGAAAATGAAAACATGTATGAAAAAGGCATACATGACAATAAGAGCTTGTATATGGAAGAAGCAATCAATGCTTCTAGCAGCAATAATGAAAGTATCTCAATCGGTGAAAAATAAGAAGCTCCTACTGAAGATAAAAAGTAGGAATATTAAGTAAGAATTTATCATGAAGAGAAAAACAGGCATAATTATTATAATGAAGAAAAGAAAGTGTCAGAATAAGCTTTTGAAGAAATAAAAAGAAAACTCAAGACTAAAGGTTCAAGCTCCTACAAGATCTCATTGATCTAAAAATTATGGTTGAAGAGGCAAAGAAAATTGAAGATATGTTTGAACAACTAAATGTAAGGAGGCAAGAATGTGAAATATTAGAAAATGAAGTTGTTTCCTTAAGGTTGGTAGTGAAATACTCCAAGGATAAGTTGCACAAGTTTTGGAAAGGTTTCAAAGCACCAAAGGTCCCATATTTTAGGTTTGGGGAATCACACTCAAAAGGAAAGGAAGTTCTAAAATATGAAAGCAAGGAAGAACCTAAGATTTGTGAGGAAAGTTCCAAAGTTCCTATGGCTCCAAATATTGAGTTCGTTGCTTGTTTTGAGATAGATGAATCAAGTTCAAAAGGAAAAGAAATTCTTGAAGGGAAAGGCAAGGAAGAGGTTTTATATGCTATAAAGAAGGTTCAAGAATGCAATGCACAAGTTGAATATGATCATAAGGATAATGGTCAAGAAAGGTATGAGGAACCAAGGTATGAACAAAGGGATTTTCAAGGATATTGTTTTTCTTGTAATGGATTTGGACATAGGGCTATACATTGCAAGATCCATGGATCAAAGAAGTTTGATTTTGCTAGAAGAAACTTCAAGGGAAGAGGGTATGGTTTTTAGGGACATTAATTCTCATGCAACTGGATTGGTCATAAATATTTTTAGTGCAAAGGTTATGAGCAACATGTTTTTGGTTTTAGAGCTACACATTTTAGAAGATATGGTTATAATGGTCATGAAAACAGATCTACACAATACAAGGTTCAGGAAAGGAATGGATATGGAATTATTTGAAGAATAATTTCAAGATATGGGCACCATCCAAATGCTACAATATCAAGTGTTTTAATTGCAATAAATTTGGGCATATTGCAAGATGGTGTAGGACTCAATTCCAAACAGGTTCAAGGCAAGAAGGTCAAACAGGTTCAAGACAAGAAGATCAAGTAATTCATCAAGAGAAGGATATTAAAAAAATATGGAAGGAATTTGATAGAGGAAATAATCAATGTAATATGGGATTAAAGGTACTCCCACCCCAAAATTAATCACCTCAAGAGATAAGGTGGTGAGAGAGCTATGCTTAAGAGTCATATATTTTAGCCCCATAGGTGTCCCTTTTGCCATTGATGTCAAAGGGGGGGATATTTGAGTAAGGGAGAGAGCATTGAGTTAGGAGGATCAGGCATTGAGTTAAGGGAGCAGCCTCCATAGAGAGTATTGAGTGAGGGGCAACAGCTTTGATTCTCAGAGATGGCTTTTGTAGTTATTGTAGTTATTTGCTTTAGAGGTGTTGCCATCAATGAAAAATGGGGAGATTGTTATAAATTTGAGTTAATTTGAGGTATTTTATGTTTTCATTGATGTCACATGGATCACTGATGTCACATGGATCACATTTTTTTTTGTGGTCAAAATATTTCATAAATAAGCATTTATGATATTTTGGAAAGCATGGTTATTTATAGTTTTTTTATGAAAACCAAGGTAGGCAAAATAAATGGTTTTATTTAAAACCATGGTGGGCTTATGTGGAAAGGGATTTTCTTAAAATCCAGGGTGGAATTTTGTTTCATCAAAAAAGGACCTCTGGTGATGAAGATATTATATTTTAAAGTTTAAGTTTAAATTAATGGAGGGTCGACCTATGTGCAATTAATGGAGGTTGGCATATATATATGTAAAGGTTTCAATTTATTTTAGAAATGGGGCATATTAAGTATCATCAAAAAGCTTATTTCGAGGGCTATTTGACTAAATTATTTAGAAGGAGAAATAATGTGTGTGTAAAGAGATATTTTTGATTTTATAAAGGGGTTCCAAAAGTGAAGTTTACCTTCAAGAGGATTAATTCTTTCATGAGGTGACAAGGTATGCAATATTGTGATTTATTTTATTTTATGGTATAAGTGGTTTTAAGAGTGAAAAGGTTATGCAATGTTTTTATTTATTTTATTTTATGGTATAAGTGGTTTTGGGAGTGAAAAGGTTATGCAATGTTTTGATTTATTTTATTTTATGGTACAAGTGGTTTTAGGAGAGATAAGGAAGGTGTGCAATTAAAGGCCTTGGTGATGATTATTGAAAAGTAGAGTAATGTTAATTATTTTGTGATTTACTAACCCTTGTGAAGATTGGAAAAAGAATTTTGTGATTGTGGCAGATTTACAAAGAGGTTTTCTCATCTTCATAAAAGGCATGGGCACATTCTCCTATTGATTGTTTATGGTGGTTTATTTTTGAAATATCATTGGATGGAAAATGATTGTTTGTGGTTTCCTTTTCGAAAGTGGTTGGTTGAATGCTTCAAGTTTTTTTTTATTTGAGAGTTGAGTTTAAACCTTGTTTTATAAGCATAGTTGTTGAAGCCCATTGGTTGTAAAAGAACTTGAGTTAGAAAAGAACATGAGTATCATTGTTATGTGATATTTGTGGTTGAGCATTATTGGAAACATTTGAGTTGGTTGATACATACCTGGACTAGGGTTGTGTGAGAAAGAGTTGTCCCTTGTGGTGATTGGTTGATTTGAGTTGATTGAGCCTAGTCAAGTGATATGTGAAGTGATTTTTCAAGTCCTATGAAACAAACTATACCATTTTTCTGATTTGGGTTGAGAGTAATATTATAACATATTAATTCTCTAACAATTCTCTTTATGCTTCTATAATATTGACTTAAGTTGAGTTGATATTGATTTCAGTTGAGTTAAGTTGATATTGAGATTAGAACATATTGAGTATCTAAAAATTCTCTTTATGCTTCTATGATTTTATTTGAGTTGAGTTGAGTTGAGATTAATATTAGAACATATTGAGTCTCTAAAAATTCTCTTTATGCATCAATGAGTTGAGTTGAGCTGAGATCATTGTGGATCATTGTTATCATCCATTAAATATTACATTGCCATTCATTGTTGATTTCATATTTGAGCTTTGCCTTGATAGATTTGTGGATGAGATTTGAGTGCTACTTGAACATGATTGATTGAGCCTTTGTGAAGGTATTTGTGGATAGTTTTGAGAAAGCTTTGTGGATAGTTTTATGGACAGATTTGTAGATAGCATTTAAAGAAGATTTAGGAAAATTCTTGGTAAGCTTGCTAGAGCATATTTGGGTAAGTCCTTGGTGAGCTTGCTAGAGAAAAATTGGGCAAGTTCTTGGGGATCTTTCTAGAGAAGATTTGGGAAAGTTCTTGGTGAGCTTGCTTGAGCAAATTTTGACAAGTTTTGTGTGAGATTGTTATTCATATTTGGATAGGTTTTGTGTGAGCTTGTTATTAAACATTGGACAAGTTATGTGTGATCTTGTTATTCAAGATTGGACAAGTTCTGTGTGATCTTGTTAAGTAGGTTATATGTGAGTCTATTGAGCAGGTTCTTAGTGAGCCTACTGATAGAGCTTTGGAGATGACAAAGTATAGAGGATAGAGTGTCAGTGGATAGATATCTAGTAGCTAGCACAATTGAAGATAGATCTGAGAGAGGAGTCTTCAAGTGGAGAGAGGTCTACCAGTTAGTGCAACGGAGAGACAAAGTCTTCTATAAGATCACATAGCCAAATCATAAGGGGAAAGAGTTCTCCTATGGAAGATATCCATGAAATTGAGATTAGGGGATCAACATCTCCTTTGGATAGAGATCCATAAACATTGTAATTGGGAGTGATTCCCAAAGAGATTGATTGAGAAATTTTTAGTAAAATATTTTCTCCGTGGAGTACCTCACATTGGGGGAACCGCATTAAATCTTATGTCTCAATTGTGTGTGGTGACTTGTTATCTTGCTTACTACTGCTATCTGAGTTATTAATGCACACTACTATATTTGGTTGTTGCAATTAAGGACATTAATTGATATTATTTTGGAAAGAAAGTAAAAAGTGATCTTATAATGTTCACACCCCCTCTTAGTATAAGCTTGTGTTCTTCAATTATACCTCCACTCCCAACCCTTCCAAGATTTTCTTGAGCCACTCCATCAAATTTAATATTTATCCACCCTCTAGGAGGAGGTATCTACGTAATGTCTAATCTATCAACAGTTGGACGAGGAGGACCTACAAAAAAATTTATTATATTGAAACTAGAAAATAAGTAAGATTAAGATCAAGTTTGGAGTCCCAATTCAATGAAAACATGCAGGCATTATCAGAGGCAAAGGTAGTGACACAAAGGAGGATAGATTGAGAGTATTTAAGCATGTGGACCACAAGAATTTTAACTGGGAATTACAAAAAGGGTTAATCCATTGTTCAAACAAAAGGATAACAGAGGATGGTTGGATCGAGGTGATGCTAACCAAATCAAATAGAGAATTTATAATGGAAAGAGAGAAAGGGTATTGTAGGAAAATATGGAAGGTTGATTCCCAATTGGACTTGCAAAGAGGGTAGTAGTTAGGGATAAAAATGCCTATGATAATTAAATTATCCATAGTTAGAATTCAATTTTGAGAAGCAATCTAGGAGAAGAAACCAATTTTTGGAATTAAATTTTTAACCCAGATAAGCTTAGCAAGGGTCCAACTAGGTGAGGGGTTTTCTTGAATATAGTAAGTAGATTTAACCATGAACTTATCATCCTCACTAAGTTTCCAGATGATACTATATTTTGACTAGGAGTTCGAGATAACAAAAACTTACAATAAATTTTGAAGGGTTCTAGCAAAAGAGGTGGAATTGAATTCCAGTTCATTGGTGGGAATGGATTTCTAGAGGTGTCAATTAGGATACTGAGAAATGAAATTAATCACTCTAATTTTGAATATTTGGTCCATGAAGGGCTTGAGAATTGCCCAATTTTGTTAAAAAATGAGGGGGTGTTCCTTAAGCCAATCATCTTCCCAAAACCTGCTAAGCAAAGGGCTACGTTGGAAACTGGGAAATGGAAGAAACATTGATTTATGGGACCACAAATGGTTAAAGGACTATCCCCTCTTTGCAGACCCCATCCTTTCAACCCTTAGAGCTTGGACAATTGAAGTTTTTGGTACCAAAGTTGCAGATTTTATTACTTTGTCAAACAATAGAAGGGTATGGAAGCCAATAATGAACAATGATCTACCAGGGGCATCAATAATACTGGAGAATGAATTAAGACAGTCTTTAATCCCTTCTGGAATTCTTGAGGACCAGCTTATTTGGGAAGCTTCAGACAATGGGGAATTTTCTGTCAAGACTGCTTATCTGATGCTTATTGATAATGATGAACCTACTTTCCTTCACTTGGAAGTTTGGCCCAAAAGCATTGTTTCGAAGGTTGGGTTTTTTGCATGGCTGGCCATCCAAAATAAGATCCTCACCATGGATAACTTAATAAAAAGAGGTGTGATTGTTGTTAATAGGTGTTATCTCTCGTATGTCTGAGTGGGAGTCTATTGATCATTTGTTTACGTATTGTAATTTTTCTGTCTCAATCTTGTTAGGTCTGTTACAAGTGTTTCATATTTATTGGGTCCATCCTCAGTCTATTTTTGACTTATTTTTCCAGTGGCCTTCTCCCTTTTTGAATAGGCATCTTAGGTATATGTGGAAGATCTGCCTTCATCACTTGCTTGTGGCGAGATATGGTTGGAAAGGAATCTTCGGGCCTTCTTGGATAAGGTTTCTCAGTCATCCTCTGTCTGTCAAAAATTTTAGTATATGCTAATGAGAATGCTTGTTTAGTGCCTGCAGCATCTAGACCTCCAAATCCTTTTGAAGCTTCATTAGGCCAGTCATTAAACTTACCTCTCACTGATGGCCTCAATCATCCTCAAGTCTGTCCTAGAACCATGATCACATGGACCCCACCCCCCCTAGGGTGGATTAAGTTAAATTTTGATGGGGCATATAGGGGCAACCCAGGTGAAGCTGGGGCTGGTGGATTACTTAGAGACCACAAGGGTGAGGTGCTTGTAGCTTTTGCTGAACATTTTAGAGCTCAAACTAACAATGTGGCTGAAGCGAGGGTAGTTTGGAGGAGCCTCAAGGTGGCAGAGAATTATCCAGGGAAACTGTTGGTGGAAGGTGATTCTCTTATTATTATAAATCTTCTAAAGAACACTAAGAGAGCTCCTTGGAGATTTGATGACTACATCCACGAAGCAAGGGCTCTAATTCATGATCGACCTGAGGCCATAATTTTGCATACCTTTCGGGAAGCAAACATGGCAGCTGATAGGCTGGCAAATGAAGGCATTGTAGCAGCAAATTTGATCACGTGGACTGAAAATCTTCCTCATGCAGTCTCAATGGTGATAGATAATGAAAAATTTTAGATTGGAAGGCTCAAAGTGGATCAATGACAGAAAATGGGGGCATTTTTAAAAATATTTTTTTGAACCTTATAATGGCTTTTGTCATATTTGTTTTTTTTGTTCATGTGACTAGTGTTTTTTGCAGTTGGTGGGGCACTGATATAGGTTTTTTATCTACAAATTCATGCATGGGAAACATCCGCTTTGGCCTCAAGTATTTCCCAAGGTGTGTTTGGATTCGATGTCGCAAAAAGGCCCTAGCAAGAAATAACAAAGTGTTGGAGATCCCTGACAATGAGGTACCGGACCCCACCATAATAGTCTTGGAGAAGATGACAATTTCATCAACCTCCAACAGTATCAACCAGTTGAAGAGTCTGTCTGGCCTCATCAGTGCAGTTGTTGATTTGTGTGATTCTCTAAATCTTCTGTTTTATAGCCAGTAGTTCCAGGGGAACAAGGAGTCGAAGGAAAAATCTAAAGATGATGGCAAGGAGGATGATAAGAAGTTAGATGAGGACTACAAGGAAGACTGCTTGGCCTCTTGGCTGTCCATTCTATGGGATGTTTTTTTTGACCATATTCTATTATTTTATATGGGCACAAGCTACTCTGCATGGTGCTTGCATGATTAGTTTTTGTCTTTGTTAGTTCTATTTTGCGTCTTTCTTTTCTGATGGCCATAATATTAGGCTTCCATAGTTTATTTTGGCTGTATTCTGATGGAAGAGTAGGTCTTGGCCCTTTTTGTTGTCAATTTAAACTTTTAGGGTTTGGCCTTTGTCCAGTTGGTCAGTGGACCCTATTTTGTAAAATGGTTTTGGGTCAACCAGTTAAAACCCGGTGTTAATTATAATATTCTCTTACTTACCAAAAAAAATCATCTTCCCAAAAATTGATATAATTACCGCAACCAAGTTTCCATCTCATTCCTTTTCTGATGATGTCCCTGCATTGAATGATAGAATTCCAAAAGCACGACCCTTGGGGGAGGTGTTGGTTATCCATGAAAGAGGTTTGTTGGAGGTATTTCCTTTTTATTATATCAATCCAAGTAGTTTGAGTATTAGTGATGATTCTCCATGCTTGCTTTGCCATGAGTGCCAGATTTTGTTTATGGATTTCCCTATAGCCTAGCCCTCCTTGGTCATTTTTCTTACAAATTCTACCCCAGGCAACTAAAGGAAACATTTTTTTATTTTCATTTCCAGCCCAAAGAAACCTCTTTTGGATTTGTTCAATATTATGGTAAACAAAAATAGGAACTTTGAATATTGACATGAAAAAAATTGGGATACTTTGTAGGTATGCTTGCACCAAAGTAGCCTTAGCCACTTGGCTTAACATTATTTTTTCCACCCTACCACCTTCTTGTTGATTTGATCAAAGATATTGTTCCATAAAAATTTTGAAGGATTACCATGAAATAGAGGAATCCCGAGGTAATGAGAAGGAAGATGAGAAACAATACAACCTAGAATACTATTAATATTAAGATGCCTATGGATGGGAGTATTAAGAAAATATTTTTTTCTCTTCTCAAAGTTAATTTTCTGCCCAATAGCTTCTTCAAAAAAATTTAGAATTAATTTGATTATTTTGGCTTCATGGACTGAGGATAGATTTGCTAGGATTTTATCATTCACAAATTATTTATGAGTAATAGGCCAAGAAAGAGACGAGGGCTTGATACCGGAGAGAAGAACCAAAGAGAAATCTTGTTTAAGGGATCTACCACGGGATTTAGCCATGATGATGAAGAGAAAGGGTGATAAGGGGTCACCTTTTCTGAGTCCTTTGAAGCTTTTAAAATATCCTACTATTGAACCATTAACAATGACTGAGAACCATGAAAAAATTAAGCACTCCTTGATTAAAGTGATCCACTCATAAAACCTAAATTTCTTTAGAACTACAAAGAGGAAATTCCAAGAAACTCTATCGAAAGCTTTTCTAATATAAATTTTTAGGAAGAGGTCAGGTTTCTTAATCATAGCAACAAAATTGATAAGTTCATGCATAGTAATTATACCATCTGTTATAAATCTGCTTCTAACAGAGCTCCCTTGATAATGATCTATTATGTCTGGGAGGATGACCTTGAGTCTATTGGTCAAAACTTTGGATATGAGCTTGTAAATGATATTGTAAATTTTGAAGAGAGTTTAAATTTAGAATTTTATAACATTAATATAATCATATTTCCCTAAAATTATCATTTCATCACAAATATACCATGTTTATGAAAAATATTAATAACAATAAAAATGGTATAACGGAACACACTGCTTAATATAGATAATGATATTCTTATTTTAATGAAAAAATGTTAAATATTTATTAAATATATTTTTTTCAATGAGTTTACATGGGTTTTTATGAGGGGTCGTGATCCCCTCATACTAAGTGGGGTTTGAACAAAGAGATGCCAAAACCCTTACCATTGCGGTAAGCTTGCAACTATGATTTATAAAATATTTTTATATTTATTTCAATACATAGTTTATTATGTACTTTAACTATGATACATATTGATATGTTATGGAAGATATTTTTTGTTTAATACCTTATATATATATATATATATATATATATATATATATATAAAATAGAAGAGTGTATCATATTTTACATGACATATACTTTTTAAAAGTCATCAAATTTTTATCATAAAATATTATAAAAATTAACATTAAATATAAAAATATTTTTGTATACTTTACTTTAGTGAGCCTAAAGATGAAAACTTTACAATTCAAAACAAGAGGTCTAGGGTCCAATCCTAAAGGGATAGGGTTGTACATTATAATTTTGGCACGAAAATGTATATAAAAAGAAAAGTTGTTAAATAAATGATATAGGAGCATCTAAGTGAAATGATGGTTTTGTTTTTGTGCATATGGTTTAATGGTTTATGTTGCATTTAATATATAAAAACAATATTTTGTTTTTATTGTTGTTATTTACTATTTTTTTGTGTGTATTTAAATGGAGATATTTAGGTTGCTTAAACATACAGGTTTTGATTAGACCTTTTCTCAACTATCCTAAATGGTATCAAAGTATGCAGAAATATTATTAGATTCGGAGGTTGATTCTTGGTGGTGGTAGAAGAGTGGTGAACCCATAACCCATAGGTCCCACTATTCATACACAAAGTGGCTATTAGAAGAAGATAAGTAGTTTTCAAATAAATTTTATTATAAGAGATTTGTGAGCAAAAACTCATATTATCTTGTTATTTGGGGTGTTTAATACAAGAATATTTAAATAGGACATGGTTTTGTTTTTGTACACATGATATAATTAATTTTTTTTAAAGGATATATTAAGAGAAACTCAATACTACAATACATAACTCATATAATTTTGCATTTTGGCTACTAGCTAAGTAGTAGTCCAAATAAAACTAAAAACTCAAACTAATCTGCCTACCTATAAAACAAACTATGCTACCATTGGAGCTTATTAATATTGCAACAAGACCCTCTAACATCCTATATCATGGATAGAATTAAGGAACCCCGTACGAGCAGAAAAGATCAAATACCTCTATCATGGTTTATGTTGTAATTCTAATGTGGGAGCTTCTCGATAATACCTAAAAGATAAACAATCATGGATATGAAAGACCAAATGTTCACCTCTTGTGCAACCATGACTATAAATTGTTTTTTTGTCTAAGTGTCAGTTGGCGAAGAGAGTAAAACAAAGATTTCAAATTGGCTTGTAACTCCAATGAATAAATAAAAATTTTCATCCTTTTACCTTTGTAAATTTGATGTTGTAAATTATGTATTCAGAATTACGTGTATCTTGTGTTCCATTATGCAGGTTTTAGGGGATCCTTGGATAAGTTGCAACTCAATAAGGAAGAGTTGTGGTGTGGGTATTATAACTTTGTGAAACCCTTCAAACGAGAGGAGAAAGAAACACATTCAAGATAGCCATAAGTAATAGAGGATATTAGGGTTTTTTTCAAAATATAATCTTGTGGGAAAATACCATTTGATAAAGTAGTGCGAATAAGACTAGGTGAACTTGTTCCAAACATTAGTGTAGACGGATTAATACATAGAAGACATATACTAAACAATGTGAGGTAAAGCTAAACTACTCAATTTTACAGAGGAGGACAGTGTTGTTAGGGTTCAAGATAAAAGTGCATAATTGCATTCTCCCAATCGAGGAATCTTTGTACAATTAAATAATTTGGTTTTCAGGATGAACTATTACTTTAATTGCATGATAGTATAAGGTTGAGTGATTGTTGTTAAGATTGAAAAATTGTAGTATGAAATGTACGATCTCCTAAATTTTTACGATTGCAATATGAAAGGTACGATTTCCCATGGTGATTTAGATTGAAAATTTGTAGTGTTGTATTATTTTTAGTGTGTATGATTATAGTGTGAATGAGTTGTATGACTTCCAAACTTGTATGATCTTATGAGTTGAACGATTTCCCTAGAGTTTAATGGTTTCTAATGTTATACAATTATAATGCGAGTTGTATGATTTTCTAGAGTTGTATGATCTCTGTTCAAATTGTATGATTTCCATTTGGGTGATGTCATCATTAGATTATTGAAGAAGTAGATTTTTTCTTGATTGATGCTTCTTGGAAGTGTTATTATTATTGTATCATTTGGTATCGAAGACAAAAGATATTTGAATAGCAAGGGGTGATATGTATCTAAATAGATATGGGACAGCAAGGAAGAGGGAGATCACGAAGACCTCAAAAAATAGATTTGATGGAGATTATGAGAGGAATAATTGCTCGATTGGATGCATTAGAAACTGCTAGAGGAGGGGCACCCAAGCTGAAGATGTGAGTGATAGTGAAGAAGAGGGAGAAGACCAAGCAGAAGTTCACAATGAGGAATAAGGAGGCTGGGGGAAAGGTTAAATACAATAATTTCTAACATGGGAAAAAATACAAAGTTAGAAACCCCATCATATGATGGAAATTTAAACCCTAAATAACTCATTGATTGGATTGCAAATATGGAATTTTTTTTTATTTTGAATCAATTGTAGGTCCCAAGAGAGTGAAATTTACTTGTACAATGTTGAAAGATTACACGTCCTTGTGGTGGGACCATGTTCAAATTGAAAGGAAAAAAAGGAAAACAAAAGATAAAGATATGGAATAAAATGGTCACCAGGTTGAAGGTAAAATTTCTCCCGTCATATTACCAATTGGGCCTTTTTAGAAAGTTGTATAAATTGAGATAAAAAGAAATGACTGTGAAATATTACAGACATGAATTTTATAAGCTCACCATTCAGGCCAGCCATGTGGAAGGTGATGATGAGAGGGTTTCAAAGTATATCAATGGACTATGATTGTCGATACAAGATGAAGTCAACATGATAAAGATAAGGATGGTATTGCAAGACTACCAATATACCTTTAAGGTTGAATATAAGTTGTTGCAAAGATAACAAAATAATAAAATAAAAATATGGTGCTCTTCATGTGGTCGAGGGAAAGCAAGAAATAGAAGAGGACAACAAAAATATGAAGAAGAAACTAGTACTTATCATAATAAATTTAGCTAAAATGCCATAGGAGGAGGATATTTCTCAAGGAGAAGAGGTAGCTTTGGTAGGGGAAGGGATAGATGATTTTATAGAAGGTGTTATAGGTGTGGGGAAGATGGCCATCGGCCATTTGAAAGTCCAAATGCACAATGAAGTGGAAGTACAGGAAAGGATATTACAAACCATGTTGTAGTAGATTACGAGGAAAGTGTTACTTCCCCAAGATATATGGAAGAGCTAGAATAAGGAGAATCCCTCATGATAAAGAGATTTCTTCTAAAATCAGAAAAGAGAGAATGTGAACCTACTCAAAGGAGAATTTTTTTTAGAACAATGTGAAAATTAGGGGGTAAATATTGCAAGGTTATTGTAGAAAGTGGGAGTATAGATAATATTATGTTCAATAAATGGTAAATAAACTAGGGTTGAGTCAGATAGAGCACCCCAATCTATACAAGGTATCTTGGCTACAAAAGGGACACCAAATTTTTATCAGTAAACAATTTCAGGTGAAATTCCAAATTGGATCTTATAGAGATGAGGTAATGTGTAATATTATACCTATGGATGCTTGCCATGTATTTTTAAAAAGAACTTGGCAATTCTACAGAAATGTTGTACATGATGGTAAGGAAAACACCTACACAATTATGAAGGATGGTAAGAAGTATGTGTTGGATCCCTTGAAGGATAAGGATGAAAGAGAGGATAATGATTCGAAGGTATGTTTGATTTTGGAAAGTGAATTTTAAAAGAAATAATAAGGGAGAAAGTGTATTTATAATTGATTGCCAAACCCACAGAGGATGGGATAGTAAACCAAGAGGATAAGGTTCCAGGTGAAGTCAAGGAGTTAAAATAGTATACAAAAATTTTGTTAAAGGAATTTCCATATGGTTTACCCCCGATGACGAGTATTAGACATCACATCAATTTGATTCTAGGATAAAGTTTTCCAAATAAGGCAACATATAGACTGATGCCAATGGAGAATGAGGAAATAAATAGGCAAGTCCAAGAGCCACTGAACAAGGGATTGATTAGGAAAAGTTTGATCCCATGTGCAGTACCAGCTGTAATGACACCAAAGAAAGTTGGAGAATGGCAAATGTGTACAGATTCAAGGACTATCAATAAGATAACCATAAAGTATAGATTTCTATTGTCATGCATGGATGATTTGATGAATTTCTTAAGTGGTGCAAAGTACTTCATGAAGATAGACTTGAAGAGTAGTTATCATCAAATCCAGATCAAGGATGGGGGTGAGTGTAAAACTACATTCAAAATAAGGGATGAACTGTATGAGTGGTTTTTCATAACATTCAGATTGAAAAATACACCTAGTAACTTTATGTGGTTAATGAATAAAGTTCTTAAGGCATTTCTTGGAAAATTTATGGTTGTCTATTTGGATGACATCCTGATATTCAGTAAGAGCAAGGAATATAATTTGACACATTTGATACAGGTCTTACAAATACTGAAGGAAGAGAAGTTGTTGGTCAACTTGAAGAAGTGTAGTTTCATGAAAGAAGAATTGGTGTACTTGGGTTTTGTGATCCTATGAAGGTTAAGGCCATTGTGAATTGGCCATCACCAAGAAATAAATTTGAGGCAAGGAGCTTTCATGAGTTAGCAAGTTTCTATAAGAATTTTATCAAAAACTTTAGTGGGATTTGTACACCTGTTATAGAAACCCTAAAATGGGGGAGGTATGACTTTAGGTGGATAAGTGCAACAAAAAGGAGTTTCAAGTCCTAAAGGAAAATATAATAGATCAACTTGTTCTATCTTTGCCATATTTTAATAATGTTTTTAAGGTGGATTGTGATGCAACTGGAAAAACAATATGAGAAGTTCTAAGTTAGGAGGGTAAGCCCATTACCTATCTTAGTGAGAAGCTAAATGAAACAAAGAGGAAATACTCAGTCTATGACCAAGAGTTTTATGCTATCATTCAAGCCCTAAAAAAGTGGAGGCACTATTTACTACTAAAAGAATTTGTCTTGCTCATAGATAATCATGCTTTACAATTTATTAACAATCAAAGTAAGTTGAATCAAAGGCATATGAAGTGGGTAGAATTCCTGCAAGGGTACTCATTTGTATTAAAACATAGAAATGGTAAATCAAATCAAGTAGCTGACTTGAGTAGGTGAATTTTTTTAGTGAATATGATGAGAGGAAGTCATTGGTTTTGATGCCATGAAGGAGCTTTATAAGGATGATGAATATTTCAAGTAAGCTTGGATAGCATGCAGTTATCCTACTATAGGAAATAGGACTCCATAGCTTGAATATTTCATCCAAGAAGAGATGTTATTCAAGGGGTATCAACTATGCATACCATGAAGTTCAATAAGAGAAAATTTTATAAGGGAAAAACATTATGGGGGACTTCCAAGATATTTTGGGATGGATAAAACCATGAAATAACTTGATAAAGACTACTGTTGGCTTGGTATGGCTACGGATGTAAGAAAATTTGTGCAAGGTTGCCAGGTATGCCAACATACAAAAGGAAGAAGCTAAAATACCAGATTATATCAACCATTACCAATTTGAGAGAGACCGTGGGAAGAAATAAGCATGGATTTTATCCCTGGATTGTCAAGGACACAAAGGAGAAATGACTCTATTGTTGTTGTGGTTGATAGATTCTCAAATATGGAACATTTCATATCTTTCAAGAAGATGAATCATGTGACGCATATTACTACTTTGTTTTTTATAGAAGTGGTGAGATTTCACGGTTTACCAAAGAGTAGTATTTTAGATAGGGATAGCAAATTTTTGGGTCATTTTTGGAGGACATTGTGGAAGAAGTTGGGTACTAAGTTGGCATTGAATCTAGCTTATCATCCACATACATATGAAAAAACTAAGGTTGTGAACAAAAGTCTTGGAAATTTGCTGAGATGCTTGGTCGACAAGAAGGTGAAGCTTTGGGGTACTATTTTGGCACAAGAATATTTTGCATCCAACAACTCAGTGTAGCGAAGCACGAGTAAAAGTTCAAACTATATTGTTTATGGAATACATATACGTGGAGTAGATGAGTTACAAAATACAGGTGATTTACAGAGGCTAAGTGTTATTGTGAAGTATTTTGCTGACTTTATTCATTTACATAAGGAGGTGCAAAGTGATTTATAAAGGAGTGTCATGAAGTAGAAACAACATGTAGATCGTAAGTGAGAGTGCTAGAATTTTAGGTTGGATATTTGGTTCTAGAATATTTACGAAAGGAGCGATTCCCAAAAGGTTCTTACAATAAGTGAAACTGGAAGAAGATTGGACCCTATAACATATTGAGGAATTTTACCACCGATGCTTACGAAATAGAACTACTAGAAGGAGTGGATATATCACCCATTTTTAATGTAGCATATTTATACCCATACCATCAAGGAGCAAGTTAGAAATAAGAGGATCTAGTTTCAAGACTTTCAACAATTGATTGGGTACAACAACTATCAAAAAAAGAATGTGATGAAATTGAGATGATCATAGATTCTAGGGTTGTCAAAAATATGAGAGGTGAGGAATATCATGAATACTTAATCAAATGGAAAATTTAGGAAATTGAGGATGCCACATGGCTGAATGCATCTGAGATTGTCAAATACAAGGTTTAGATTAAAAAATTGTTGAACAATCATGAACTATTTTTTTTACCTTATGAGTATAATCTGGGAGTATCCCAATAATACCTGAAATATGAACAGTGTGGGATGGCAGTGGGAGCATCCCGTTCATCTCTTGTGCAACCATAACTATAAAATGCTTTTTTTTATCTAGGTGTGGGATGGCAGTGAGAGTAAAAGAGAGATTTCAAATTGGCTTGTAACTCCAATGAGAAAATAAAACTTTTCATCCTTTTACCTTTGTGAATTTGATGTTATAAATTGTGTATTCAAAATTGCATGTGTTCTGTGTTTCATTGTGCAGGTTTTGGGGGATCCTTGAATAAGTTGCAGCTCGATAAAGAACAAGCGTGGTGTGGTCATTACAACTTTATGAAACCCTTCAAACAAAAGGAGAAAGGAACGCATTCAGGATAGCCACCAAAAATAAAGGATATTAAGGTTTTTTTTAAATGTAATCTTGTGGACAAAACACCATTTGATAAAGCAATGCGAATAAGATTGGGTGAACTTGTTCCAAATGGTAGTACAAAAATATTAATACACGGAATGTAGCTACTACACACTGCGAGGTAAAGGTCAACTACTCAGTTTTATGGAGGACAACATTGTTACGGTTTAAGATAAAAGTGCACAATTGCATTCTCCCAACCAAGGAATCCTCGAACAATTTCACGATTTAGTTTTTAATATGAATTGTATAGTCTAGGGTTAAATGATTGATGTTAAGATTGAACAATTGCAATGTGAAATGTACGATCTCCCAAAGTTGTACAATTGCAATATGAAAGGTACGATTTCCCATAGTGATTTAGATTTAACGATTGCAGTGCTGTATGATTTTCAGTGTGAATGAGTTGTACGACTTCCAAACTTGCATAATTTTATGAGTCAAACTGTTTGCCTAGAGTTGAGTGGTTTCCAAGCTTGTACGAATTTGTCATTTGAATGATTTACCCAGAGTTGAACAGTTTCTAGAGTTGTACGATTACAAAGTTGTATGATCTTTGTTTGAATTGTACGATTACAATTTAGACTATGTCATCATTGGATTATTGAAAAAGTAGATTTTTGCATGGTTGACGCTTTTGAAAGTGTTGTTATTGTTGCTACTTCAAATTCATATATAAAAAAAGTATTTTGTTTGTATTATTGTTATTTACTGTTTTTTTTGTTTTTATTTAATTGAAATGTTTGAATTCCTTAAGAAAAGGTTCTTTTCCACTAAATAAACATATATTGAATAAAATGTTTACCCTATAAATGTTATTTTTTCTTTACGGATTTTACATTATACTTTTAAAAATACATTAAATCAGTTTTTCCTTATAACTTATAAATTTATAAATTTTACAAATATTTTATTTAAATTACTAAATAAAAAATATTAAAAAAATCTTTAACTGTCTAAAATATATTAAAAATGTAATTAAAAGATTAGGTAGGCTTCTCACATAACAAAAATCCTTTTAAAGCAAGGGATACATCAATCCACACCAAAATTCATCACTTTGAATAACTGGTGTGATTTTTCGCCTATACTCTGGAGTTCTTAGTTGAATGATTGATGAACTACATGTATCATAAACATGCTATTAAGGCAAGCACAGTGAACAAGAAGTTTAACTTCCCTGGCAGGAAAAAAAAACAAAAATTGGTTGACCCAAACACCTGATGCTTAGGACAAATATGAAAGGCAAATAAAAATAAAAAAATCGGCTATACATGGTCTTCCAACACTCTATGATTGAATAAACAATTCATTCGGTACAATGTCCACAACAATGGTGCTGTGTCGCACCTTACTGGAAACAAGCAACAACTGCGACATTAGAATCTCGGTAATGATTACGTTCTCGGCCTTTTTTTAATCTTTTTTTTCTTCTTTCTTATATATAAGAGAGGTGACAAGCCAGATTGAAAATTACATTTAAAAATAAAAATAAACAAACGAACTTGGGGGTAGTTGGGAGCCAACCATCTTGCAAAGCGGGATTTCTTTGGCGAGATGTATGCAGGCAATGATGTGAGAGTCGCCATTTTCTGCAATGACAATGTCAATTTCTTAGATGACATAGGAAGCGTGTGACACTCCTCAATTATTTTCATTTGCTTTTTGTTATTCTGCCTGGTGTATGATACCCAGTCTCTGGAGGGCACAGAAAATAACATTATGACGAGGGCGTTCCGAAAAGTCTACGGCCTCAAATTGTTATAAAATTAATCATCATGCAATTTGGTAAGTAGTCTATTGCCTATTTTCGGCTCATTTCGCCCAATATATATATATATATGATTCGTAGATATTCAAATTTCCTATGCCGCTTCCTCTTCCAAGTTCTATACACAGAAGACGGTATTGTCTGTAGCTTTTAATGATAGTGCACTATACTTCCTCCGTTATATATTTCGTTCGGTGAGGTTTCATAAACGAGCTTGTACTTCTGCTTGTAAGCTTTCTTAGACGAACTCAATATGCATTTATAAGATAGGTTTATGAGGTTTTGGATAACTTTCACATTTGGGTTATAAAATGCTTGTATTTATATATATGACAGGATAAGATCAAATATGGGGCGTGCGCCTTGTTGCGACAAGAATGGGCTGAAAAGGGGTCCATGGACACCGGAGGAAGACCTGAAATTAAGAGAGTACATAGAGAAGCATGGCCATCGAACTTGGAAAGCACTTCCAAAGCATGCAGGTAATGGATTCTCTACAATAAGGATGACCAAGTTCACCATGAAAGGTATCAATACCTTGTCATTTTAGATATGTCCTCATAAAATGTTTTGATGTTGCAGGCTCACTTAGGTGTGGAAACAGCTATAGATTACGATGGACAAATTATTTGAGACCCGATATTAAGAGGGGAAAATTTAGTTTTCAGGAGGAGCAAACCATACTGCGACTCCATGCTACTCTTGGAAACAAGTAATCAGAAGCTTCAAATTAATTTCATCATATATAAATTGTGTAATTTTCATCGCTTTAAAGAAATAAAAAATGAGAGGTGTATACAGTATTACGAATGTTCAGGTGGTCTGCAATAGCTTCCATCTGCCGGGCCGGACAGACAACCGGATTAAGAACTACTGGAATTCACGTTTGAAGAAACGATTACTTCAGAAGGAAATCGATCCTATGACTCACAGGCCAATTATAGAGCTTTTTGCTTCTTCAATGTCTTCTTATTTTGCTTTTCTTAACCCATGGGATAGTACTAGGCTTGAGGCTGCTGCCCGATTGGCTAAACACTACTTGAGCCTTGCTACTTACCCATCTCCCAATCTTCACAGTGCTAACCTAGACCTTAATCTCCTAAGGTCTGCCTGTCAATTTAATGAGGCCGCAGCAGACGCCAAGTTTGTGTCTTCTAATTTCTGGGCACAACTGCAGCAGCAATTAGGTTATTTATTTTTGTAAAGTTTTTCAAAATTGAAGTTCTTTAATGTTTGATCTAATTTCATATATTTAGAGAAAATAAAAAATTGAATATTTGCAAATTTATATATTTGGTAGATAAAAGAATAATAATTCCAAACTTAAGAAAATATAAATTTGCATGTTGAGTGGTATTTTCACCCGATTGTGAAAACACACTCTCCGATAGGATTCGAGTTCCAAATCCTCTACTTGCAAAGAAATTTAATAAATAATTTCTCCAAGGTCTCCGCTATGTTAGCATTTGGTATAAGTGATGATATTCAATTTGAATGTTCGGAATACCTTAGTGGTTGCAAGTAATTGTTAACAAGGGGCACTGTGGTTTATTTTATTCTGAAATTATAATGATTGTTCATTTAATCAGAATGAACTCAATGTGAATTAATCTTAATGATGAAATTATTTTATTTTCGATTTCGGTAAATTTTCAAGTGTTTTATTTTAATGACTGGAAATTAAACTAAGGTTAATCTTTCGGGAAAATAAAAATGCAGAGAATTTAAGAAAATGAAAATAAAATGCATAGAAGCTAAAACTAAAGTACGTTCAGAGTGTTACGATTCCTATTTTGACAAAACCGAAGATAATGAGGTTTTCTGCATACAACCTAACCTATTGAACCTACAAACTCGCACAATCCAGATAAATTAGGTGCTGGTTTCTGGGATTTTAACTATGATTTTCAGATTTAGACATTCGCATGAAGCAACCAAGAAAACTTGCATTAAACTTCACCTATAAGCCTAAAAATCTGAAAAGGGGAAAAATGAACATTAAATCTAGCATGCAAAAAATAACTCCTTCTTTCTTGTCAATGAGATGCAACTCCCTGTAATTTTGTATTAAAGATAATGTATCAGTTTACAAGTACAGAATGTTTCCAGTTTTAACAAAACCAGACAAAGTGGAGGGAAAACGCTCCAAAAGCAGGCCCAAAATGGCCTATCACCTTCAGCTCTGCAACTCTGCTCGTAGCGGTTTTGACCCCTGTACCTGTCTTTGCTTATGCTTTTAAACTTTCTATTGCGGTTCTCTATTTCGCTCTATGATCCTTCATTTCATCTCCCAGGTCACTTCATTTCATCTTCCTGCCTCTTCATTATTTTGGCTTTTGTTAAGGTTCGAAACGTTTGATCTTCTCATCTAACTATAACCGTTATCATAACCCTTACACCTTTATGACACATGTTCAACACTTCCCTGCATATTCTGTAACGGCCCACCATGAATCGTGACAAAAAAAACATGTCGCGATATCGTGACGTTTTCTATACCTACAGCTTTGTTCTTCTACCTGTACCACGAAAACAAGACATGTCGCGATATCATGACATTTTTCTATCAATAGCCTTGTCCACCTTCATGCATCATGAAAATGAGACATGTCGCGATATCACGATATTTTTATGTCAACAGCCTTGTCCGCCTTCATGCACCGCAAAAATGAGACATGTCGCGATATCGTGATATTTTTTTGTCAACGGGCCATGCAAATGCAACATGTCATGAAATCGCGACATTTTTTTGTTTCGAGACTTGTCGCGAAATGCACACTTTAAAACGAAATCGTGACATATTTTTATTTCGCATCATCTTCTTGACTTCTATCGTGAAATCATGACACTTTTCTTCTACATCCACTTTGGTTGCTCTAGGTCATGAAACTCTGACATGTCATGATATCGTGACATATTTCCTTGCTTAGCTTGTAGGTCATCGCAAATCGTGAAAATGAGACAGTCACGATTTCATGACATGTCGTGATATCGTGACAATTCACCTTATCTTCTCTCTCCTCTATGAACCGCGATTTCATGACATGTCACGATATCGCGACATTTTTCACTTTGTCTTTCTCTCTCCTCTATGAACCGTGATTTCATGACATGTCGCGATATCGCGACATTTTTGTACTTGGCTGTTTTACCCATCAAACATTGCAAAAACACAACATGTCGTGATATCTTACCATGATTTCACAACACGTTGCAAAATCGTGACATTTTCTCATCATCCTGCATTCTGTTGCTCTTAGTCACGAAAACGCGACATGTCGTGATATCGTGACAATTTTTCATTTTACTTTGCTTGTCTGAGTCGCGATAACATGACATGTCGTGATATCGCGACAATTTTCTTTTTAAGCCACGATAGAGCAACATGTCATGATATCGCGACAACTTTTCTATTTTTGGACGCGATGGAGCAACATGTCGCGATATCGTGACAAACTTTTCATTTTTGGCCGCGATGGAGCAACATGTCGCGATATCGTGACATTTTTCATTTTCTTGCTTTTCTTTGCTCTTTTAACATCTGGGCCACTACAATATTCTTGGAAAGCGTGCAAAAAAGGTGGGTCCCCAATTTTGGGGTGTGTTGTGGAGCAACCACAACAAATGGTGACTCTACTAGGAAATGCTCCTGAGCATTTTGGTGAGAACCTAACCTGGAAATATACAAACTTAGATACAGGCGTTAGCACATAAGAAAGATAAACAAATGCCGATAGATCAGAAATACATGAAACATCAGAATCATTAAGTATCAGCTCGGTGTGTGCAATGTGTTCCATTTTCTATCGTTTGAAATTGATCCACATTCCATTGTCAGTTTTACATGAATGCATATGTGATATTGTGAATGATTTGCACAACCTGATAAATATGCTTAGAGATATAACAATCTACTTTATAAAAGCTTTAAACCTTCTAATATCATATACAAACATTTAAAATTATCAAACCCTCTTAGGATCAACTATATGTATAATGAATTGCTTTATTAGATCCCAAAGTTGGTTATGAGTCACTACTATCTTGAACCCATGTGCAAGTGAAAGTGAAATTAGAGCTTTGGGGAATCGGATTCCCAACCTAAGCGAGATGGGAATTTAACCCTATCCTTACTACTCTGATCTGGAATTCATTACCTCACTTTGAGAAAAATAATTTAACCAGTTATGGATGAAATGGTCATGCTAGTCTGTCCATTTGAGCAGTCGATGGTCTTGTTTTAAACAAGACATGTTGCCTCGCATGGGCATACTTAACCCCATAATCCATGATTTGGCTTCATTTCTTTATTTCTTGGACCTTGGGGATGACTACCCATCCTTACTAGGGACATGTAGTACGATCCTTCCAATCCAATATTAAGATGAGATGGAAAATATTATTTTTTATTTCTTGGACCTTGGGGATGACTACCCATCCTTACCAGGGACATGTAGTACGATCCTTCCAATCCAATATTAAGATGAGATGGAAAATATTATCTTTTATTTCTTGGACCTTGGGGATGACTACCCATCCTTACTAGGGACATGTAGTACGATCCTTCCAATCCAATATTTATGATGGATGGAAACATAGAAGCTTTTATTTCTTGGACCTTGGGGATGACTACCCATCCTTACCAGGGACATGTAGTATGATCCTTCCAATCCAAGATTTATGATTAAATGAAAACATAGAAGCTTTGGGGAATCGGATTCTCAACCTAGGCGAGATGAGAATTACATCCTATCCTTACTACTCCATGTAAGTCTTTAAGCTTTATGAGAGTGGTAAAAACCACTGTTTTAAGGATTATATTGCATGATAGGACAGACAAGAAATACTCCTTTCGCCTCACATCTTCTTCCAAGTATGGTTTTGATCATTTTGCTCAAGATCCTCTTTAATGTGCATAGAACGTGCTTGGTTCAAGATGGTTCGGGCATCAGTTCCCAACCTTGGGATTTTTTTTTTTTTACGTTATAGAATAACCCTAAGAGGACTTGACATATTTTAAATGATTTGTATTTGAAATGTATATGCAACTAAGATGGCATGTATATGCAAAGTGGGATGAATGCATTGCCTTTTTAAATTGCGAATAAAGTATTGCCATAATTTGTAAAACTGACTACTTCATGCATCACAATTTTCAAACGATATTATTTAAAATGTTTGTGTTACTTGCGGAGCTTTCTACAACATAATTCCAATGTTTTACATTCTCCTGATCCTAGGCATAAGTTGACATCTCAATTTATTATTTTTTTTTAAATAGACAACCAGATATGTCCAGAGGACCAACACACAATCTTTAAATCCAAACCCAAATAGCAATCCCAAAAATGAAAACTTGAAAACCCACACCAAAAACCAAAAATTATATACACTATTGTACAAGATGGTGCAAAAATTTGGGCCATCATTTGCCCGGATCCCAAATACGGTTAGCACATTTCGAAAGACATTGAACATTAGGCGCATACCAAGCTTTGCAAAAATGCAAGAATAAAAGTAAGCCAAACAATATTCCAATTCCCATTATGCCTTTCTCACTCTGCCAACTTGCTTGGATAACGTTAGCAATTTCATTTTGAAATTTTAATTCATTGAATTGATAAGACAATAAATGGTTTTCAATCTCTTCTTGTCTATTCATGAAAGTATCCACTTCATAATTCGATTCATGATTTAAAATTAGGCCTTCCTTTTCAAATGTGAGATGTTGCAAACAAGAGCCTATTTCTAAAAGTCTTGAATTCAAATCATTTTCCAGGATTTTAAAGCAATCAAAATAATTCAAGACTTGACAAGCATCAACAAAATTTGACATTTCCCCATTAATGATATTAGCATCCAAAGGGACACCATGTAACCTATCACTTAAAATTTTTGTAGCTACTACCAAAGGTAAAGATTTCACCTTGTCATCCATACTCAACCCCTCATGATTAAAATTTACCATAACTTGATGAGTGTTAGTAGCTTTTTCTTTTTTTTCATTGTCTTCTTCATCATCCAACACCTGTTCAAAGACACCAAAGTTAGGCACCCAATCAAACATGCGTCCATATTTTTCAAAACAAGAGCCTAGTTCTTTAATATATGTGTCGCGTGACATTTTTCCACTATCAATGGCTTGAGTTGCCTCGAAATCCACATTTTTATTAGGATCATCAATAATATCAAACTCGACCCACTTAGGTTTTGTAATTTCATCATTTTGAGATGGCATAAACATGGTAGAAGCAATAGGTGGATCAATATTTTTGATTTCTTGCCCCTCAAGGGGAACAAAAACAATTGATTCTCCTTCTTCATCCCTGGTAGTAGAATCATTATCCTTCTCCAACCTTTGATGCGATTCCAACCCTTCTTCCAAAACATTCTCAGATTGCACAGGACTTGTAATATCCTCATATGAAAAGGCAATTGTATTATCCTGTATATCAATAGGCACACAAAATTCATCAGAAGGTTTGGAGTGAGCATACTCTTCCCAAGAATCATAATGATCATCTTTCAAAATCAAATTGTGATGCTCAACTATTTCTTCATCATATTTTAATTCATCAACATGTTTCTCATCAAATTTATCTTCACCTTCCTTAGATGGTTCAATTACTTCCAAAATTGGGTTATTGCTTGTATTCAAATTGATAAGGCTATCATAATCCACATGTGTAACCCATGATTCACGTTTAACATAATTTGGAAGGTGTGAATTTTTTGGGCCATTACTTTCAACAATGTCATCCAATGTGTCATCCGAAATAGATTCATCCTCATAGAATTCATCTTTTGGTGAGTCAAGGGTTTCCAATCTATCACATGTTTCAATACTAGTTGGATCTAGTACTCCTCCCTTGCCTAAAATCATATTCTTATGAAAATCATTGAAATTGATTTTAGAAACATCTTTTGAATCAAGATGAGTATTTTGAAGTTGATTCATACTTAAGAAAGATGGTTGATCTTGCATAGTAGGTTGAGGATTTTGAAATTGATTGAAGCTTGGGAATGATTGTTGATTCTGAAATTGATTCACACTTGAACTTGGTTGAGGTGGATAAATCATTGGGTGGGTAAGGGAGGTATTAAATGATTGAAGATTATATGATCCAAAACCCACACCATAATTTTGATAACTCAATTGTTGCTCAATTGCCATTGCTTGAGTATAGGCTTGTGACAAAGATGTGATTTGAGGCATCCCTCGCAAATATGTGGAAGTGAGTGGGTCAAGAGCATTGACGTATATTTGGAGAGCCATATCTTCTCGGAGAGCATAAAATGTCACTAATTGAGTGTATAGTCCAAAGAACCTTTTAGAAAATGACTTCACATTTTCACTTGGTCCTTTTTTAATAGTGAAAAACTGCTCGTACATGCGGACTGGGTCAACTCGCTCTTTGTTGAATTGATTAAGAAATGTTGCCTCTAGTTGAGCCCAAGAAGTGATAGACCCTAAAGGGAATTGTAAACCAATCATATGCCACTTTGTCCAAGGTGTAAGGGAACATTTTACAAGCAACATCATCATACCAAACTGTTAAGTGATTCACCACAAATTTGAATGCTTGAATATGTTCTTCTGTAGTATTTGTCCCATTAGACAAAAATCGAGGAAGACATCTCTCAAAACCAACGGGAAAATAATGTTGAACTCCTGGTATGTTCAATGGGCTACCTGGCATCCACGGTGTAAACATAGCCATTAGTGAATCTTAAAGAATATAACTTTAATACCCAAAAATTCTTTTTATTTTTTATTTATTTATTTATTTTTTAAAAAATCAAATCACATTATTCCTGTATGAACAATCAAAGCGTTAGAAAAGTGCATAGCAATTCATGTCCTCCTTTTAATAGTACAAAGTTGTATTGTTAAAAGAGAGCTAAAGATAATAACCAATAGGGCATGAAACATTCAAAATTGAAATCCCTGTAGCACTTAAATCACACTGAAATAAACCAATTCAAGCCCTCCTTCTAGCGCCAATCTGTTGAGTGGTATTTTCACCCGATTGTGAAAACACACTCTCCGATAGGATTCGAGTTCCAAATCCTCTACTTGCAAAGAAATTTAATAAATAATTTCTCCAAGGTCTCCGCTATATTAGCATTTGGTATAAGTAATAATATTCAATTTGAATGCTCGGAATACCTTAGTGGTTGCAAGTAACTGTTAACAAGGGGCACTGTGGTTTATTTTATTTTGAAATTGTAATGATTGTTCATTTAATCAGAATGAACTCAATGTGAATTAATCTTAATGATGAAATTATTTTATTTTCGATTTCGGTAAATTTTCAAGTGTTTTATTTTAATGATTGGAAATTAAACTAAGGTTAATCTTTCGGGAAAATAAAAATGCAGAGAATTTAAGAAAATGAAAATAAAATGCATAGAAGCTAAAACTAAAGTACATTCAGAGTGTTACGATTCCTATTTTGACAAAACCGAAGATAATGAGGTTTTCTGCATACAACCTAACCTATTGAACCTGCAAACTCGCACAATCCAGATAAATTAGGTGCTGGTTTCTGGGATTTTAACTGTGATTTTCAGATTTAGACATTCGCATGAAGCAACCAAGAAAACTTGCATTAAACTTCACCTATAAGCCTAAAAATCTGAAAAGGGGAAAAATGAACATTAAATCTAGCATGCAGAAAATAACTCCTTCTTTCTTGTCAATGAGATGCAACTCCCTGTAATTTTGTATTAAAGATAATGTATCAGTTTACAAGAACAGAATGTTTCTAGTTTTAACAAAACCAGACAAAGTGGAGGAAAACGCTCCAAAAGCAGGCCCAGAATGGCCTATCGCCTTCAGCTCTGCAACTCTACCCATAGCGGTTTCCGACCCCTGTACCTGTCCTATGCTTTTTCTTTTAAAATTTTTGGTGCGATTCTCTGTTTCGCTCTGTGACGCTTCGCTTCATCTCCTAGGTCACTTCGTTTCATCTTCCCCGCCTCTTCATTGTTTTGGCCTTTTTGCTCGAGGGTTGAAACGTTTGGTCTCTCTCTTGCTAGATCGTAACCGATTACTCGTAACCCTTACGCCTTTATGCCACGTGTTCAACACTTCCCTACATGTTCCATAACGGCCCATCATGAATCGCGACAAAAAAATAGCATGTCATGATATCGTGACGTTTTTATATCTACAACTTTGTTCCTCTTCTTGTATCGTGAAAACGAGACATGTCGCGATATCGCGACATTTTTCTGTCAATAGCCTTGTCCGCCTTCATGCACCATGAAAATGAGACATGTCACGATATCGTGACATTTTTCTGTCAACAGCCTTGTCCGCCTTCATGCACCGCGAAAATGAGACATGTCACGATATCGCGACATTTTTCTGTCAACGGGCCGCGCAAATGCAACCTGTCATGAAATCGCGACGTTTTTTTGTTTTGGGCTGTGCAGATGCAACTTGTCGCAAAATCGCGACATTTTTTTGTTTCGGGCTGTCTCGCTATACTTGGCCGTGAAAACACGATATGTCGCAAAATTGTGACATATTTTCATTCAGCATCATCTTCTTGACTTCTATCATGAAATCGTGACACTTTTCTTCTACATCCACTTTGGTTGCTCTAGGTCGTGAAACTTCGACATGTCACGATATCGCGACATATTTCCCTTACTTAGCTTGTAGGTCGCCGCAAACCACGAAAATGAGACAGGTCACGATTTCATGACATGTCGCGATATCGCGACAATTATAGCACCTTATCTTCTCTCTCCTCTATGAACCATGATTTCATGACATGTCGTGATATCATGACATTTTTCACTTTGTCTTTCTCTCTCCTCTATGAACCGCGATTTCATGACATGTCGCGATATCGCGACACTTTTTGTACTTGGCTGTTTTACCCATCAAACATCGCGAAAACACAACATGTCGCGATATCGTGACAACTTTGAGTCTTCAACTTAGTTCTTTGTCCTGCATCACGCAAATGAGACATGTCGCGATATCGCGACATTTCTGACATCTTGTTTTGTTTGACAACTTTGACTGCGATTTAACAACACATCATGAAATCGTGACATTTTCTCATGCTACATTTTGTTGCTCTTAGCCACAAAAACACGACATGTCGCAATATCATGACACTTTTTTGTTCCATTGTACTTCGTTTTTCTGAGCCGCAAAAACACGACACGTCACGATATTGTGACAATTTTCTTTTTAAGCCGCGACGGAGCAACATGTCGTGATATCGCGACATTTTCATTTTATGAGCCGTGATGGAGCAACATGTCGTGATATCGCGACATTTTCATTTTTGGCCGTGATGGAGCAACATGTCGCGATATCGCGACATTTTCATTTTTTTGCTTTTCTTTGCTCTTTTAACATCTAGGCCACTGCAATATTCTTGGAAAGCGTGCAAAAAAAATGGGGTCCCCAATTTTGGGGTGTGTTGTGGAGTAGCCATAACATTGCAAAAAATAATTCTTAGTTTCTAAAACTAAGGAGACATAAGGTTGTCTACCTGAAAGGAAATATATCTTTATATTGATTGCATATTATTGAATAAATTAAAAATTCATTCAATAATGAAGATATAGCTAACAAACTAAAATATCATTTTCAAATAATGATATATGAATTTGATAGTGAGAAGAAATAAACAAGATCACAATGATCATGAGCATACAAAATTAGATCTTGTTTACTACAAAATATTATTCTAGTAGCTCATAAATATACTCCATTATAAAATTAGAAACTACTAAAATATTGAATCACTTCATCATCTACATTTCATCTACATGGAAAATAAGGAAAGAATAGCTTTGGAAGTACATAAATGGTTATGTTATTTTACCAAGAAGATAAATGAACTTGAAACTATAAGAAGGATGAATAAAGCAATAAAAATATGTTCAAGATGTGTTTATTGCAATAAAATTAGTCATGAAAAAACAAATTATTGTAGTCTTCATCCATGTAAATATTGTGGAATAAAATCTCATTCTTCCAATTTTTGTTGGTACAAGGATAGATATTGTAGAAGATATGAAAGAGCATTATTCAGATTAAAATATCATTTTCAAATACTCATTTATGAAGCATCTTCTAGCAATGGATCCAGGTGTACAATTTCTAAAACTTAGAAAGATAAAATATTCTAAAAATGAGGAAAAGGAAGGTGGATAAAAGAAGGTAGATCTCATAGTTAACCTAAGGGTAATGGCAAAGGAAATATTATTATGCAATAATTTGATGACAATGAGAGAGTTCAACAAGATTATAATATTAAAGCTACAAATATTGAATAACATGATAAATTCAAAGAGGATGAACTTTAGTAAGCTCAAGAAGAACACATACATTGCAAGGGTAGTTGAAGAATGAAAACAAAGATAAAGACTATATTTTAAGACTAAAGTCTTCAATAACTAAATAATGTAATATAGGGGGTTTTCGAGTATATTACATTATTTGGTACATTCTAATGTACCCCTATGGAACCTTCATGGTACATTTGTAAATATTAGATTAGGTTTGAGTCATACTTTAGAGTGTGAGTCATAATTAACTTTTATTTAAGTGTGAATGTGCAGAAAATGCACAAGTGTATTATATGTAAGAGTGCAAATATGTAATGTAAATATGTGTACAAGTGTATTATGTTAGAGTGTGCAATTTATAGAAGTATACGAGTAATTTTTAGATGTGCATAAAATATAGTGTCAAGTAGAGAATCTAAGATTCATGAGACTTGGTATATAGAAAGGAATAGTCAAGCATCCAAAGAGTCATATTACTATGGCTATAAAATGCAAATAATACTCCATAAGCATGTATCACAATAATTCACAATCATCACTATCATATACTTTTTTGAGAGAAAGAGGAGTAATAAAAATTACATACATGATTAGTACATGATTAGTACATGTAAGTTGTTCTACATGATTAGTACATGTGTGATTCAAGCTATTTACATCCATATTTATGCTTATTATTGAATGTTATTTGAAATATTATTAGACATGATTTACTATCAATTTGCTCATATTATTCTACTTACATAATTATCTTGACCTTATTGTATTGTGGCTATATTATATATGATATGATGATATTTGACCTGTGATATTTGTGGTAGTGTTAAGACTTAAAAATTCATCATAAATATGTACACAAGTGTCTTATATTAGAGTGTGCAAGTTATATAAGTGTAAGAGTCATGTATAGGTGTACATATGTTATAGTGTCAAGTGTTCATCAAGTATGCAAGTGTGAAGTAGTCAAGCCAAGATTCATGAGACTTGGCATATGAAGAGCTATAGTCAAGTATCCAAAGAGTCACACTACTATGGCTATATTATGGAGGTAATACTCTACAAAAAAGTATATAACAACAAGGAGAACAAGTATTGTCGTCTTTTGTAAGAGAAAGTTAAGCAATAAATATTGTATATATTTTAAACAATTAATATTGTAAGTTATATTTCATGCATAGTACATGAATGATTAAGGCTATTTAAATTCATATTTATACATATTACTTAATGTTATTTGTTTTATTATAGGCCTTGTTATATATATTAATTTGCTCATATTATTCTACTAATATTATTATATTGATGTTATTATGTTGTGGATATATTATATTTAGATCATATGAGATATAACCTATGATATTTGTGGTAGTAATAAGGGTTTAAAAACCATCAGTGGTATCAGAGCTACCATCAAACTTTATCCAGACTGATAGATTTTATTTTAGCCACTATTAAAATTTTTTTATCAAGTTTTATAAAGTCTATTAAGAGTTTATCCACTTTTAAGGAAATGAAACTCATACTCTATTTTAATGTCATATTTAGTAGCAAGGGTAGGCACTAGGTTGAAGAAAAACCAATGAAGAGTAGGTACTCAATTAATTTGAATAAGAACCAACTCAAATGAAATTTGGTCATTTAGGAAAGAGATATTCTCTATTAATGAGGATAATCATATTGGTTTCTTAGGATTGGCCTAAGATATTATTTACTTTAGAAAGAGTTGCGGCAGAGATTAAGATACAAAAGTGTGAGAAGCTTCCTATAGAAGATAGAGAATATTTTTAGCTTCTAAGAGTATAGTATTTAAAGCATATAGAAGAGAAAAGAAAGAAAGTAGTAGGTTGAGAAGCATTCATAGCTTATTAAGAGAAAATAAGAAAATAAAAAAAAATAAAGAAGATAGATATATCAATCCCTAATATATCATTCTTTAAGAAAGATAAAGCACATGGATTACTTTATATTCCTTCAAGCATTGGATTAATATCTACATTTATACAAGTTGCAAGTTAGTATAAAGAAATATGCCATTATAAAGAAGAAAAGAGGTCCATTTAGAGGAAAGAAAATGACCATTATATATAAAATAGATAAGCCCTTGTAAAGTAAAGAATAATGTTTGTATAGAAATGAAATAGAGGCTCATATAGAGAGTAGAAAGAAAGGGGTCCATATAAAATAGAGAGAGATGAATATAAAGAAAAAATAAATATAATAGGTTCATGATAGAGATAAGAGGCCTATGATAAATATAATAGGTCCATGATATAATAATGAGGTGGCCTATACTAAAATAAATAAATAAGGAAGAAAGTTCATTTAGCCAACTTCAAAAATAATAAAGAGAGGTCTATTTGGCCAACTCAAAAGAAATAGACCATTTGACCAATTCAAAGGGAGCAATACAACATATCTACACCATAAAGAGTACATAACATTCAAATATTAAAATGATTAAATTTGTTGGTATACATCATATAACACTAGGAATTATTAGTGTTATGAGAGCTCAATGACCTCTAAAGCTACAAAATTGTAGAAGATCAGTATGAAGACCTGAACCAACACAAATATCAGTGTTACATATTAAGAAGAAGCTATAGAAGTTTAATAAAAAACTAGAATGTTGTAGAGGAAGTATTATTTGAAGCACTCACAAAGAGGTAGCAATCATCACAAAAGCTAAAGTGTTGAAACAACATCAATAATGGAACAAAGGTAGCAAATCCAAGTTGAAATTCAATGTGCCAAGTTGGAAGTTGAGCACTATGTTGGAAGCCAAGCACCAAATTGGAAGCGAAGCACAAGTTGAAAGGCAAAGTAATAGTAACACCTAAGTTTTAATGTAGAAACCAAAGAGTATAAGTGCCAACCAAGGAGGAGTTACATTGAACCTTAGTAACATAGATGATAAATGAGAATCATAATGTCTAAAATAAAGTGAAACATTTGGTTTCTCATGCATGCTTACATGTGGAAGAAGCCAATTAGTGCCTGAGAGTTTGAAAGGAAGACCATTTGAGCAATAACATGAATGTGAAGATCACACAAGTAGAGTAGTCAAAATAAATATGTGCACAACAATAACATAAGGTTGGTAAAATTATTTTAGAGTTTATATAAAGTCAAATATAGGAAAAATAAGGTTTAATTAAGTTATATAAGTACTTAAGTTTAGAGTGATAAGTTTAATGATTTTTTTTATTTTTATTTTGGTGTGATAGTTTATATGCTTGGAGTAATAAGGAAATTATAGATTTTTTTAAGTTTTTAATTTTGAAGCTTTTGGAGAATATTTAATTTGGTTTTATTTTTGAGAAAATTTAAAAATTGATATTTTTTAGTTTATTGAAAATTTAAATATTTGGGATAATAAATATTTTCAACATCAAAATATTAGGAAAACCATAAATTTCCAAAAGTTATTTTTAGTATTTAAACTTGGAAGACAAGGTTTACTACTTCATATAAATTAATCTATGAATTATTTAAACCTAGGAGATATAAGGTTTTCTACATCAAAGGATTTTTTGAATGAGTTCTACTATGTCTAACAACAAATTTTTCCTTTTTGAGTCTCAACTTCTGAAAGGACCAAATTTTGCTTCATGGAAAAACAAAATGAAATCAATTCTAGTTGTAGAAAAACTTTGGGATATAGTTAGTGGAACAAATAGGTTAGTATAGCAAAGTTAATATAATTCCAATATCAATACAATCCTCAATGACAACAATAATTTCAACCTCAACACTTTCAATGTCAGTGCCATTCTCAAAATAATTATGGTCATCAGCAACAACCATAGTTACAATATAGATATGGAAACCAAAAAGGAAATTTTGATCAAGAAACTTATGAAATTCAATAACTAGAAGAAACTAATAAAAAAAATGAATTCAAAGATATCTCAACAAAATTGATAATCAGTAAAGATATTTTTTTCTCAAAGAGTTATGAATATACTAATTTTGCAATTGATATAGGACCTGGGTTATGCGTAAGGGGTCGGCCCCAAAATATATTTATAAAAATTTGGCGAATCAATTTCAAAATCCAGGTGAATAGTTTCAAAACACATGTAGAAGGTTCACTATTATTAGGGGTAATGTTGAAAATTTAAACTTAAAATGGTCAAATTATTATAAAATTGGGATGAATCGACCCCCAAAAAAAATTACATCTAGAAATTTTTGGCTAATGGACCCTGGTCAAGGGTCCCATATATTAGCCAATTCTAAATTTTAAAAATCCTAATTTTAGCCAATTTTGCGAAAATAGCCACTATGCATAACCCTGTATAGAACATCAGGATATAGGAAGGAAACATGATAAAACCAAGATAATATATATATATATATATATATATATATATATATATATATATATATATATATAGAGAGAGAGAGAGAGAGAGAATAAATAAGCAGAAGAAGAAAATCAGGAAAATTTAGAAGAAAGCAAAAAGAGAACAAAATAAGCACAGGTCCCAGGATCACTTGAATATTGAAGATAAATATAAAGACCTTGATTGAATACTAAAGTCTTCAATAATAAAATAATGTAATATAGGTAGATGTTGGAGTATATTACATTATTTTGTGCATGCTAATTATCCCATGGTACCTTAATGGTACATTTGTAAATAGTATAATAAGGTTGAATCATAGTTTAGAGTGTGAGTTATATTTCTCCATCATGTAAGTGTGAATGTGCAAGATATGCACAAGTGTCATGTAAAGTTGTAATATATGTGAAATGCATAACTGTCATATTAATTAGAGTGTAAGTGTAAGTTGAGTCTATGTGCACAAGTATATTATATGTAAGAGTGCAAATATGTAATGTAAATATATGCACAAGTGTCTTAGATTAGAGTGTGCAAGTTATATAAGTGTAAGAGTCATGTATAGGTGTGCATATGTTATAGTATCAAGTGTTCATCAAGTATGCAAGTGTCAAGTAGTCAAGCCAAGAGTCATGAGACTTGGCATATGAAGAGCTATAGTCAAGTATCCAAAGAGTCACACTACTATGGCTATATTATGGAGGTAATTATCCATAACAAAGTATATAGCAACAAGGTAACATGTATTATAGTCATTTGTAAGTGAAAGTGAAGCAATAAATATTATATACATTTTGAGCAATTAATATTGTAAGTTATATTTCATGCATAGTACATGAATGATTAAGGCTATTTACATTCATATTTATACATATTATTGAATGTTATTTGATTTATTATAAAACTTGTTATACATATTAAGTTTTCCATATTATTCTACTCATAAAATTATGTGGACTCCATTATAATGTGGCTATATTATATTTAGACCCTATGAGATATAATATATGATATTTGTGATAGTATTAAGGCTTAAAAATACATAAATAAATACTTTGGTTTTATATCCACATTAATTAAAACTTTAAATGGTTGTTTTTCTTTATTTCCTCTAGACTACACCAAAACATAAGAGGGTCATGGTCTGACCCTATTCTCAGCAATAGTGTCAAATTATGGTCACCAATTTTATCAAGCGACTCCAAGAATAGTAAAACCATGTTGAATATCACCTAGATCAAGTATTACCATAGCCTCTTGTTAGTCCATGTGAATGCATTGCCACTAAAACCAATATCATAAAGACTCAATATTGATATAAACTTGCTAAGGTTCTCCATAATATCAGTGAATCCCTATAACCGCCATTTCTTCTTACCTAGTATTAATGGAGTGTTGAAGTCTCCTACCACTTTTCATAATCCATTAACCTATTGTCCCATATATTCTCTCTTTATAAAAATATTTATCATTCTACTTTCATTTGGATAAGGAGGAAGAGGAGGTTGAATTGAAATTACTTTGTAAATTTTCTTCCTAAAGTTTTTTTAACCATCATATTTTCTATTTAAAAATTAGCGATACTATAATGGGTGGTGGGCCATGATTTAGGGGAAAAGATGCCATTTATTTAATACCATTGAAAAACATTTATGTTGAGGAAAAAACTATTAAGAAGATTCCCATGTGGATTAGGCATTTTGGAGTTCCATATCAGCTTATCAATAAGGATGTTTTGAAGAAAAATGGAAATACCCTAACGAAATTCATCAAGGAAGGACTAACTATTAAGAAGTGAAAGCTTGTTATATATACCTAAATATGTGTTCTATGGATAGTTTATAATTTTTTTCACAATCTATTAAGATTAAATTTGAATCAAGGGAATGAGATCAACAAGTGGATTATGAATATATTGCATTGTAATGCCACAATTGTTATGAGACTAGTGACATGGAAAGAATTTGCAAAATAGAAAGTATGAAGAAATATATACAAACTTTTATTAAAGAGATAAATTTCAAGATATCCGCCCATGCAGAGGAGTTGGAGAGCAAGTGGGTAGTTAAACCTCTCTAGTTGCTGAGAGGCCCAGGTTCTAATCTCTCGCCTCGCATGTTGTGGATATGTTATGTAATGGTTCCCTCGTGGTCACAGTCTGTTTACCCCTTGTGGCCACCACCAAAAAAAAAAAAAAAATTCAAGATGAAGTAAGGAAATAATATAGTTATAGAAGCTAGATTAGATCAAGGATATCCAAAGGAAAATGAAAAGGCCACCATATCTCAATTGGATCGACCATTAGAAGAAAAAAAGAGGGATATAAGGTATGAGAAAGTACAATGTGTAACTTAAATATGATAAGGAATTAAATGTGCAAAGGAAGATGTGGAGGAAAATTCGAAAACAAATATGATAGAAGAGGTCATAATTTTTATAGGTAAATCATCTTCAATTTTCCAAGTAGTATAGAATCCTCTCTTAATAATAAAATTTATAGTGGTGCAAAGGTTATCCATTGCACTTTAGGATTTCGACAACAGTATAATAAAAAATAAGGATAAAATTTGTAACAATTCAAGGTTTCTCGGGCAAAATAAGAAGGTAATTGCAAAGAAAAAACATCCTTTCTCTTTAGTATTTCTCGAGAAATATAAATAAGAATATGTTTTTAAGGTTATTCCTTGTAGTTCATATACCATAAGGAAAGATAAAACTAAATATGATAAGCCTTACTATAACTAGTGTGAGAAGATAGAAGATATTTATGAAGATGAAAGTATTGGTGGAAATGAGAAAAAGAGAGAAAGACTCGAGAAGCAAAAACAAAGAGCAAAAAAAAATAGAGGGATATTGTTATGGGAAAATAAAAATAAATATCATAAGTGATAACAAGAAGTGGGGCTAGACCCATAAATAAAAACAAAAAATAACAATGAAATTAATATATTGGAATATTAGGGGCATGAATAAGAACCTTGAACTAAGGTATTAAGAAATTGTCAATTGTTATAGACAATATATGTATATATAGAAATTAGGCAAGTAATATTTTAACCATTTGTGGTGTTGAATTTCATCTTGACATTTTTAAAAATTTTGAAGGCATCTATATGAGTGGGATTTTATCTCTTAATAAAAGTGATATAAAGGAGTTGTTTGTAGAAACTTAGTAGTTTGAGGAGGATGGCAAATATCTTTGATAGAAAGTCAAGCTGGATTAACTTAATAAAAATGTAATGAGAGAAATATAATGTTTTGTTTTTGTAATGGGAAAGTCCCCCATAAAAATACACATAACTTATTCAAAAAAATATTAAAAAAAAAAAATGAAAAATAAGCAAAATATTAAAAATGAGAATTTATCTTACGTAGATATGATATAAAGCAGAAAATATCATAGAAAAATATAATAAAGGTAAAATCAAAAGTGCATAAAATGTAAGAATAGAAAATATATTAAAATAATACGTAAAATTAGATACTCCAATCTCATATGACTTTACTTATGCAATGTTACATTCAAAATGATTTTCCATAGTGATTAAAGATCTCTACTATACACATATATAAAGTTAATTATAAAACACAATTGGTATTATTAATTACAAATTAAATTATTTGAAACAATTTTAAAAGGATGGACTCAGAAAAATAAGCTAAGGGATAAATATTAATCTAATTATAAAAGTTAAAATTTTATAATTGACCAATTCTTATGCTTAAAATTATTATTGAAAAATGTATATATTATCAATATTTAAACAAATCCAAGCCCAACATAAAATCCCAAAATGGTGTAGTCATAGTAAAGAATACAAACAAGAATTGAGAGAGAGAATGAGGGGATATATTGGTTGATTACTATATTAATGGAAATCCTAAGGATTAGGAAGGCAAGGTAGTGGTAAAAGGAGAAATAGGATGGATTAAGAAGCAAAATATAATATAAACAATTGACCCAAGTATTTAATGGAAAATCAATTAATGAATACGAAATGCAAGATACCCATTTATGCAATAAAGTGTAGTGCAAGAGAAGAAATGAAGATAGAGAAAGAGATAAAGGAGAGTTCAAACGTTATCTTAAATATCTAATCTACTTGGTGACATAAATAGGAGTGTTTTATCTTTTATTCTCACCAAATTGGTAGATGAAAAATTTTGAACAATGTGGCCTTGAGGTAGTGGCTCCTTGCGTGAAGATGGATTTCCAACTATGGGAGAATAAGGACAATATGCTTTCTATGTTCCAAGTGGCATGATTATGCTACTAAAAAAAAGAATAGGAAGGTTGTATAATTTTTAGATGCCCTTGGAAGAGCACTAGCACCTTGTGGTAGGAGAATAAATACTTAGAGAAGAAACCTTGGGAATTTTCTCCTAGCTTCCTAAGAAGAGAGGAGTCCACAAAATAATTTATCAAACATTATGGAAGATTTTTTTTTTTATATATAATAGGTTATATGTGGCTTCTATTGGGGTCCACTCTCGTCAAATTACCAAAATATTATATTTTTTGTAGCATACATTTTTATCACAATGTTTTCATTTATTTTTTATCTTAAATATATTCTTCAACTTCCTTGAAGTGCTATGTTTCCAAAATAAAATATTTGACATTATTTTTACTAAGACATAAAATTTCACTTGGCCAATTGCCTTCTAAAGTTTGAATTTCATCGAGATGAAGATCAACACCATAATTTACTAATTTATCTACTACTCGATTTCCTTCTCTACAAATACGCTCACATTGGCACGAGATTGCCTCTAGTAATAGATAATGAACAACAACAATAATATTATTTTTTATCCAATCTCCACATCCATTTTTGTTAATATCATTGATGATAATTTGTGAGTCCCTCTCAATTGAAGTATATTTTCATCCTTTTTTGTTGCAATTTTAATCCCTAAAAGAAGTGCCCCAGAGTCTACATAGTTGTTAGTTGAAGTTCCATATGATTATGAATAAGTGAGGATATTTTTGCATTTACTATTTCTAGAAACACCACCTCCACCAAATTTTCTTGAATTTCCTTTAGAAACATCATCAAAATTAATTTTGATAAACCCAATTTCTGGATATTTCCATTTTACCATAGACTAAAGTAGATCCTTTGTTTTAATTACATTGTTGTAGATGACTCTTCCATGTATGTTCAAATATTATAGCCAAATTATTAGCATATTTGTTTTTGTAATTGTGACTTCTCATGATGAGCACCATATTTATAGACATTCTACAAGAGAAGCACTAATACGATTTCAAACTTGGGCATGATTTTGATATTTATTTGTAAAAATTCTATTGTTACTTTCAAACCATAAATTCCAACAAATGATGGTAGGTCCAATCCTCCAATGAATACATAATGCTTTAGATTTAAAATAATTTATCCAACACTTTATCAACTCTTTGAATGTTGATGAACTATCCAATATAATTTCATATTTCTAAAAAGATAACCCCAATTAGTTTGAGCAAGATTACAATGAAGAAGTAAATGGTACAATGTTTCTAAATCCTTATCACACAAGGCACATTTGAAGGGTCCATAATATCCTCTTCTTTGTAGACTATCTCCTATAAGAATCTTATTTTGAACTACTAACCAAAGAAATGTTGAAACCTTACGGAGAGCCTTTAATGACCAAACGTTCTACCAAGGAAAATATTTGGGAGAAGGAAATTTTGATTATTCTAAATCCTCATATCCCAACTTGACTAAGTATCGACCATCCTTTGATAAGTTACAAACCAACTCATACTTTCATATAAATTTTGGTAAATAAATATCAAAGCATCTTTTGAAGTTCATCTGCAATTTGTTTGAGTTCCTCTTATTCATGATATCAAGTGTTTGCTCATAATAATATAATCTTTGACCTTTTTACCTTTACATCCTAGGCATGCTTGAGCCAATGGTTTCCATTTTGAGTCAGATATAAGAGGATAAGGCTTCAACCAAGCATCAAGCCAAAAATTTATATAACTATGCTCATTGAATGACCATATAATATGTTTATTTACCGATTGCAAACTCTCTTATATGAAGTTCCATTTTGATGATCATTTTTTTTTAAATAAAGGGGTAAAATTTATTGATAAAAATTTTGGATTACAGAGTACAACTGAGCTTCCAACCAGGACTCAAATAAATAGCAAAACAAGCTAAAACCACTAGACTAGAATGACACCCAAAAAAAACAACAAGAAAAAACCACATTAAGTTTGTACATCCTTGTGGATCGACTCGCATAGGCGTTGAGAGTCCATAGACAGGAGATTCTCCCAATTATCGATACTCCAAGGATTCAACATCTTAGAAGCCCTTTTGGCAAGGTAATCAGCAACCACATTCCATTCCCTTAGAACATGCACAAAGGATATAAATTTGATCTCTTCACTCATTCTAAGAATTTGAAAGGCTACAAAGGCCAACTTCCAATTAACTTCCTCCACCCTTTTACTATTTAAAATATTAACCATAATTTGAGAGTCAGACTCGTAGATAATCCTATGCCAACCAAGAGAAAAACCCCTTCGCAAGGCCTCAAGAATTGCAAGAGCTTTCATAAAAATGTTGGAGTGAACACCTTTATAAATTGAAAAGATAAAACTGACACCACCAGTAGAATATATCCCAACGCTGCTAATTCCAACATGTCCAGGATTACCCTTGGACGATCCATCACTATTAATTTTTAAAACTACTCTAGGGGGTGGCCTCCACCTCCATCTCTCCTAACCTTCTTGCTGAGCTGGGGAACCCTACTAAGGCTAGAAGAGTTCACACCATCCCCAAATATGCCAAGGGCTTGTTGTAACTTATCCTCCCTACAATCCAAAAGAGGGTCCACATCACATTTACTATGGATGGCTTCCTGAACCATATACAGGATCCTTTGCCAGATCTGTTGAACAGCCAAATAACTACCCTAAAATATACGTCGATTTCATTTAAGCCAAATTTTCTAGATGATGCAAGAAGGGCCCAAATTCCAAGCCACCCGAAGGAAGGGGGCCTTGGTCGGAGGTCTACCTAGACTACTCCAAAACTCCACCAAGGACAACACATGAAAACATGGATGGTTCCAAGTGCTCCACCAATGGTGCCAAATGTCTCTGGAAAATTAGCATTGGAAAAATAAATGAGAAGAGTCATCCTCATTCTTACTGAAAAGGACACAAAAATAGGGACCCTAAAATCCCCTTTTCTTCACATTCTCCCAAGTGAGGCATTTATTACAAGCTACCAACCAAAGAAATAAGTTACTTTTTTGTTAGGCAAATTTGTTCTACACATTTTTCCACAAAGTGATAGGAAGACTCCCATACTTTTGCTTATCAAGAACCTGATAACCATAGGCTATTGAGTAGGTTTCCTTAGATCAGGATTCCAATCCAGAATATCTTTACCCCTCAATAAAGAACAAGGAATCCCCATAAGAATAAGAGCAAGTACCTCTTTGTCCTTGGCCAGTCCTCCTTGGGGCCATTATTGTAGATATTTCCACCTATACATCTTCATATTTCCAAAATACTTGATTTTTTTAAGTCCTCCACATGAGACTAGCCTGCTTCCAAAAAAAGTATCTTAGGGAATGTAACCTAGGATATTTATTCAAGATAGGAGGGTGGACATCCCAATAATCCTCCCAAAAAAGAGCATTTGATCCCTGATTGCAAATCCAGAACAAACCTTGCTTGATTAAATTAGCTCCTCTTTTCAAAGTGTCTCAAATAACTGAACCTTTCCCAACCAATCTGAATCTAGGGGTATCAGCCTCAGAAATACCTCTCAAATATTTACAAGATAATATTTTAGCCCAAATTTGATCTTGAGAGGTACACCATCTCCAATAAAGTTTTGTAGCCAAAGCCTGCTCAAAAATAGTTGTCTATCGCAACCCAAGGTCTCCCTCTTGCATCAACCTACGTATAAAATCCCACCTAACCAAACTCCATTTAGATTGATCAAGTTTTCCAGACCATAAAATTGTCTTGAAAAAGCATCCATGTCCTTGATGAAGTGATAGGGAGCTATTTGTACAAAACATCTATAAATGGGTAAAGCTTGAACAACATATTTTAAAAGCAACACTCTACCTATAGTGGATAGCCATCTGAAAGTCCAGTGATTTGCTTTCATTCTAAAATTATCAAGCATAGACTACTAAGAAGATCTAGGTAGAGGATGAGATGAAATTGGAATACCAAGATAAATGAAGGGGGGAGTCCCAACTTGGAATATTAGAATGCGAGAAATCCTAGCTTGAATAAGAGGAGGGGTATTAAAGAATAAAATAGAAGACTTATCCTCATTAATAAACTATCTAGAAGCACCAAGATATATGTCAAGAGATTGTATAATATTTCCAGCTTCCCTGATAGTGGCAACTCCCAACAAAGCAGTATCATCAACAAATTGAAGGTGGGAAAGCGGTGGCAAACTCCTATCCCACTTCCACCCTTGAATGAGACCCTGCATGACTTGAGACTTGAGAAATATTCCCAACCCTTCTGCCATAATGATAAACAAATAAGGAGATCAAGGATCTCCTTGCCTTAATCCCCTTGAGGCCTCAAAAAACTCTGATGGCTCATTATTAACAAGAACAGAGAATGAGTAATAAGAAAAATAGCTCATCACCCATCTTATCCATTCCTCCTCAAATCCAAAAGCAGCAAGAAATTTTTGAAGAAAGGACCATCTGACCCAATCATAGGCTTTGGCCATGTCCAACTTACTGAACATAGTTTTCTCCTTAGAAGTTTCCATCGAGTGAATATATTTTGTAGCAATAACAACCCCATCTAAGATTTTTTGGCTAGAAAAAACCCTCCTTACTCCTCAGAGATGATTTTGCTCAATCATATCTTCAGCCTCTCAGCAATAATTTTTGTGATGATCTTATACACAACATTGCAGAAAGCAATAGGCCTGAACATATCCAAGGAATTTGCTCTCTCTTTTTTGGTTATAAGCACCACAAATGTAGCATTTAGGGCCCTTAGAATCTATTTTTTCTTTTGGGACTCATGGACCACCTCCAAAAGATCAAATTTGATTAAATCCCAAAAATCCTAATAAAACTCAATCGAGAATCCATATGGGCCTGGGGATTTTCTTTTTTTCATATTGAATACAACATTTTCCAACTCCTCAAGGGAAATTGGACCCATCAAGTGCTCATTCATATATCTATAAACAATCGCTGGAATATATTTTAGAATAAGCTTTTCATTCTCATCATTTGATATGGAGTCCTTTAAGAGAGGAAAAATACCTCTTAGTCTCTTATGAAATATCCCTGAAAGAAGAGAGCAGGGCACCCTAAGAATTCACAAGAGAGGCAATCAAGTTACCATAACGGTGAGCCTTAACTGAGTTATAAAATAAGGTTGTGTTCCTATCCCCTTCCTAAAGCTAGTCTACTCGAGCTTTTTGTTTCCAAAACATTTCTTCCCTTAGTTCCCATCCAGCAAGGACTTTCATAGCCTCATATTCCTCAACAAGAAGCTTCTTCGTGAATCCCTTATCTCTAATATTCCTTGAATCTTCTTCCATCATCCTAAGAACTATCAGCTTACCCAAGGAAAGGTTCCCAAAATTTAGTCTATTCCATCTCTTCAATTTATGGTTTACAAATTGTAGTCGCTTCATAAAGGAATATATAGCGGTGCCATGAGGAGGTTTGCCAGTGGTCCACCAGCCTTGCATGAAATCATGAAGCTTAGGATCATGAAGCCACATAAGTTGAAACTTAAAGGAGGGATTCTTTTTTAGCCCTAACTCCAAAGTAGAGAGTTTGATAGGCCAATGATCAAATCCCCTACCCTCTAGAATCACAAAACTAGCACTTTTGTTACTACCCATCCAATAACTGGATATCAAAAACCTATCTAGTCCCTTTGAGATGGAAGCTTCCCCACACCTTCTATTGTGCCAAGTAAATATCCCATTATCTGGATTGATGTCAACCAAGTTTAGGGCCTCGATATGAGCACTGAAGACAGAAGAAAAAGGCTCAAGTTGGTCCACCCCACCATGTTTCTCCTCCAGAAAAGTGATAGAGTTAAAGTCTCCAGCCAAAATTCATTGGTATAGGGGAACCAAACTTCTCACAAAGCAAATGTGATTCCACAAATTCACTTTACCATTGTAATCAATAGGAGCATACACATTTGTAAGTAGGATGGTTTCACCAGATTCATTATCATACTCGACCATTGAAATAGACCATCTGCTGGAAATCCAAGTAAGAGGGGATATCTTAACCGGATCCCATAAAAAAGCGACACCACCAACATATCCACATGCACCAATACACTAGAATTTCTGCATTCTCCATAACTTGGGAGTAATATTGAACATACTATCAATAGCCAATTTGGTCTCTTGAATAAACACCACATCCGAAGAATGCACACGAACCAAATCACGAACAAATTTTTGTCTGGGGATGTTGTTCAACCCCCTTACATTCCATGAGAGGATAATCATTTTTGGGGGTTATAAAAATGGGAGTCCAATTTTCTCTCCAAGTCTAACTCTACAAAAGTCTTCCCCATTAATTTAATTTTATCCTAGTCCTTATTTCCACACATTCATATTTTTACCTGAAAAACTTTTTTTAATTATTTTTTGCTATAATCCCAACACCATAGGAGTTTTGTAGTCCAAGGATAATTGCATCAGTGCTTAAGTAGGAGAGGGCATAACTAAATTTGTACCACTTTCCAAAATAGTTTTCCTTATAGGACTAGACCCATCCATGTCCCCCATACTCAGATCCAAAGCCCTTTGTTCTTCATTTAAACCCCCTAGATCTGATTCCTTAAGTTCCCCCTTAGGAAGAGGCATCTGATTTGGCCTTGTTATATTTGCATCAAGTTGTGACATTTTAGGCATCTCCATGCACTGATCAAGATCATCTAATATTTCAAAACGGTTGAGTAGAGCATCTGGCTGGTTATACTTAAGGTCTTTGTTTACCCTTCGTCCTCTATTTTGGGCTTTTATCAGAGCAAAACCTTCGTTATCCCATTCCCCTTCATTTATCGAGGCTTTTCCTTTATCCAAACTTTTTTCAGACTGAGAGGGCCTAAGATTTGAAGCCACGGGCGGGATGAACTTAGAGCATTTTCTTTGCAGGTGGCCATATTCATGGTAAATCCGACAACAAAATGGAAGAGATTCATAGTCATGTTTTTTAACCCATGTAGTTGATCCAAATTGTATTTCAATAGAATTTGGAATAGGATTATTTAAGTCAGTTTCAACACAAATATGAGCAACAAATATTACATTTTTATCCATTGTTTGTTGTGATGGTCCAACCGACTTCCCAAGCAGAAGGGCAATCTTATGCAAGATATCAGTTCTCCAAAATTTCAATGGAAGCCATGGAAGCCACACCCATACTAGAACCCATGATGGTCACTCCTCTAATGGGTGGAAACCCACATGCTAGGGTTTAAGAAAGAGTCCCACTTGGTTATAGAAATAAGAACCCCCTTCAAATGCTTTGTTATGATATCCAATACAAGAGAAAACCACCATAAAATAGTTGTTCGCACTCAACATCACCTCCACATTGCCTTCAATATTCCAAGTCTTCCTGACCCAAGCCTCCACAAAGGGGAGATAAATTTATATGCCCAAAAATTTGCCATTAAGGGCATGTTTGGTTAGATACTCCACATCTTCCGCCATTGAGTTTGGTGTAACCACTAGAACTGGCCTAGCTTCACATCATTCCAAACATCCATTGTTCTTTAACAAGCAGTTTTTGACATGCACTAGAAATTCATGTACCTTCCATTCATTTTTAGATGAAAAAACATCACGAGCATACACTCTCTATGCTGGACCCGATGCCATCATGACATTCCTCCAATTTTTTAGACCTCCTCCGAAAGCTGTTGCCATCCTTGCAGAGTAGTTTTTCTTCATCAAACCCTAGAAGAGTAGTTTTTTTTCATCAAACCCTAGTAGAGCACATCTTCCTAATTATTTTCAATTTACTTGTGTTGATGATCCTTTGGGTAGAGTTATTTTCCTAAAAAAATTCATTTCATCAAGAGAACCTATATATTTTTGAAGTAATATTTTTACCCAATTCTTTCCTTGATCTCTCAATAATCTCCACCCAATATTTTCTCCTAATGCAAAATTTATAAGTCTACAATTTTCAATCATGCTCCTCTAATATTCTTTCCTTTGCAAACCCTATCCCACTTACTAAGAGGAAACTTATTTTTTTCCTCACAACCTTTCCATAGAAAGTTTCTTTGAATTTTATCAATTTTTGATGTAATACCTATTGGTAATCTTGAAAGTAACATCATATAAATAAGAATGGATTGCAAAGTAGTTTTTATGATTTGTAGACTTCCTACCATGGTTAAGAACTTACCTTTCCAACCTACCAAACAATCTTTTATTCTATCCAAAAAATATATCCAAAGGTCCATTTATCTCCTTTATCATACCAAGGAATACCCAAGTAGGTTGATGGAATTTTTTTAATTTTAAACCCTAAAATATTCAAAATATGTTTTTATAAATCTAGGGTAGTATTAATGAAAAATATTGGATTTTGAAGTATTTACCAACTATCCAGTAGCTTTCTCATAACATGATAAAATTGATTTAAACTCCATGGTCTCATTGAATGAGGGATCACACCAACAAAAAGTATCATCAATAAATTGGAGATGAGATTCAACTGCACCATTTTTTGCAACTTAAATTCTTTTTATTTTTTCTTCTATTTTTACCTTTGAAAAGGCTCTCCCTAATTCTTACACCAGAATAATGAATAGATAAGGAGAAAGAGGATCACCTTGATGAAGTCCATAATATGACTTGAAGTACCTAGTAGGAGAACCATTTATCAAAATAGAATATTTTGTAGTGCTATAACAACATTTAATCCACTCACACCAACTATAATTAAAGACAAAATTTCTAAGAATAAGCATGTAGAAAATTCCAATAAACCTTATCATATGCTTTGTTCATATCTAATTTCAAAAGCATACCTGATTTTTTCATGGAATGAAGAGAATGTATGGTCTCTTGTGCAATAATTATAACATCAAGAATTTTTTTACCCTAAACAAAGCCACCTTGTTCCTCTGAGATAAGACACGCTAGAGTACCCTTCAACCTGTCTGCCAAAATTTTTTAAATAGTCTTATAAATCATATTACAAAGGATTATTAGATGAAATTTATCAAAATATATTGTGTCACCTTTCTTGGAAACTAAGTTAAAAAAAGTAGCATTGGTATCACTTATTATAGCCATCCTTTTTTAGTCCTCTTCAACCACATATAACATATCACTCTTCAATAAATCCTAAAATTTTTGAAAGAAAATTATAGAAAATCCATCAAGGTCAGGTGCCTTGTTAGGATGGAAAGAGAAAATTTATTTATGGAGATCCTTCATAGATATCTTCTTCATCAAGCTTTCATTTTTTCCCTAAGTGAAATTTGATGGATTTTTTTTTTAGAAGTTTTTCTTGTGCCTCCTTGTATTGCCTAGAATCTGTTAAAATATTTTTGAGATAATTTATTGCTCCCTTCCTTATATCTTCTTCTTCCTCAAAATTTCTTCCATTTGAATTTATAATATTTTTGATATTATGAACATAAAATTTTATTTTTTTTATAACATAAAAAAATTGTATTTCTATTTCCATTCTCAAGCCATTTCTCTCTAGATTTTTGGAACTAATATGATTCCTACTTTTTCAATGCATTATGATAATCAGAAAGTAATTATTTTCATTTTACATTAGAATCCTGGTCCATTTCATTAATTTATACTATCTCTTGTAAATTCTTGAGCTTGGATTCAATTTCTTTTTTTCTTTAAAAATGTTACCATAAATATTTATTCCATATCTTCATTTACTCCTTTAAATATTTAAACTTTTGAACAAACTTGTACATACATGATCTTTCAAATTTTTATTCATCCCACCATAACATAACCATCTAGAAAAAATTAGGGTTTTTGAGCCATATAGACTATAAGTGAAATGGCTTTGGATGACCATTATTAAGTGACAAGTCAAAAGAATGGGTCTGTGATCTAATCCTTCTCATAATAAAATATTTGAAGAGATTGTATACTTTTTTTGCAATCATTTATTGGATAACAAGAATCTATCCAATCTTTTTGTTATGTGATTTTTCCCATTGCATGTATTATTCCATGTGTTTTGAAATCTTGAGGGACTAACATCCCAAATTTCATTTGAATTGAAAAATGAAGCAAAATATTATATTGAATTAGACCATCCTAGAATGCCACCCTTATTTTGCAAAGGAGATATAATAGTATTAAAATCACCCCAAGAATCCATAGATCACAATCAATCATCATTGTATTTGATAAAAATATACTAAGATCATTCCAACATATTTCACGAGGAGTAACTATAGTTGAAGCATTTACATTTATAACCCCAAATTTGATATTTTCTTCTTTCTTGCAAAATAATCTAGCAATTCAATTACTTTTTGCTTCTAATAGTTGTCCATACCATTTGCATGTGTCCAATATTATTGCAATACTTTTTAAATATCATGTAGAAGAAACTTCTAAACAATCACATGTCTTCCAAATCTTCTTAAAAGCACCATTACATTCCTCAATACTAAATTTTGTTTCTTGTATTTGATAAAAATATACTAATATCCTTCCAACATATTTCACGAGGAGTAACTATAGTTGGAGCATTTACATTTATAACCCCAACTTTGATATTTTCTTCTTTATTGCAAAATAATCTAGCAATTCAATTACTTTTTGCTTCTAATAGTTGTCGATACCATTTGCATGTGTCCAATATTATTGTGATACTTTTTAAATCTCATGTAGAAGAAACTTCTAAACAATCACATGTCTTCCAAATCTTCTTAAAATCACCATTACATTCCCCAATACTAAATTTTGCTTCTTGTATTAAAATAAACTCAGGCTATAGCAACATATTAATTCCTTAATAACTCTTTTTTGTGAGGGTCTATTCATACCCCTAATATTCCATGATATCATTTTCATCATCAACACTTTTTATTTTTATTATTGGGCTTAGTCCCACTTCCACCTATGATATTTTTTTTTGGCTTCCCAGATCAATATCCTTTTGAATTTCTTTTCTCTTAGTTCATGCTTTGATGACCTTCCTCTCCTTCTTCCATTCCCACAAAAACATTCATCTTCATCAATCTCTTCTATTTTTTTATTTTTCAAAATGAGACTTATCTTCTAAATATTTATGTTGTCCTAAAGATTTTAAAGTGCAAGGAATGGCCTCATTAGTATTTTCTTCTTTATGTTTTCAAAATCAAAACTACATAGACGATCCTCCATAGTCATAACTTTATTATGTTGTACTAAAATCCCTAAATTTCCTTGGATATACTCCATAATATTTTTTATTATACTGCTCTTCAAAATCTAAAGTGCAAGGAATACACTCTGTACTACTTTTATTTTTATTATAAGGATAATATTTTAACCTAATTGAGGATAATAAAGGTGATTTACCTATATTAAGCTTTATCTAATTCACCTCATTTGGTTTAAAATTCATCTTCCTATATTCCTTTGTATTTAAATTTTCCTTACCCTCTTCCTTATCACATTTAGCTCCTATATTTGAAGTTGTACATTGTACTTCCTCATCCTCCATATCATTATTTTCTTCTAATGGCTCATTTAAGTGAACTGTAATGGCCTTTTCCATCTATTTATGTAGAGGTATTTTTCTAGCCACTTTATTAGGAGTGGAAAATCCTTGATTTGACCTAGCTTATCCTGTGATAAAGTTTTATTGTTTCAAATTGAAACTACCCTCATGCCCAAAAAAATTTGATCTCTTCATTTTTACTTTGCAATCTCTTTCCATGTACCCACTTTCATGATATTTGCGACATCAAAATACAATATTTTCATAATCCACTTATGGATATCATTCTATTGATTAATATTTAATCCTAATCAACAACACAAAGGGTCTATAAATATCCATGGAAACACATATTTAAGTGTATACAACATGTCTTCTCTCCTTAGTAGTTGCTTCCTCCTGGATGAATTCACCTAGAGTATTACCAATATTCTTCAAAAACTCCTTATTAATGAGTCAATAAATAATTCCAAAAATCTTAATCCATATCAAAAGCTTTTTAAATAGTTTATGTATCCACAAAAAATCCCACTCCAAGGTCTTAAATGTAATGCATCTTTACCCCTAACCCACGAGCCTCCATCCATTATTTTATCTCTTATTTCTAAACTAGAGAAAATAATAAGGAAAAATCCTTTTGGAAGAAAATTCATGGATCCTTAGTAAGGATATGTTCATCAATAGCCCTGGGCTGATTTTTTTAAAAGGTTTTGGGTCAACCTGTAAAACCCGATATTAATGCTATAGTATCTTATCTACAAAAAAAAAAATCATAGAGTTATTTGAATTCAATCCCCACTTCCACTTAATCCAATTTTGAATCTCACAAAACCTTGGCCAATATCCATGAAACTTACAAATTAACCCTCTAGTTTTAAGAATCATAATATCAATGCTCAATTATCTCATCCTTGATAATCACTTTTGGTGTAGAATATACCACCTAGACTAGGTTTGCCATAGATTCTCTCTTCCTATCATTGCTATCTAGGAATCCAAACTCCCAACTTGGTCATTCATACTTTCAATAAGGACTTTCACAAATGACTTTATTTCTATGTTACCTAGATTTTTTTCAAATGAATTCTTTAAATTATCCTAATATCTAGAACAAGAAGTGGTACTTGTTACATGATCACACTTTACTTTCTAATTTTTTATTTCTCCTCATACTTCCTCCTCACTCGTAGCTTGTACTCACTTTTGTATTTGGTTGCACTCACTCCTGACTCACGCTCACATACATATTTGGCTACACTCACTCTCAGCTTGTGGTTGCACTCACTACTGGATACAATCACTCTTGGCTTACACTGACACTATTATTTCTTGCTACACTCACTCTAGACTCATGATTGCACTTACTCCTAGATGTGCTTATTGGATGCACTTGCTCCTAGCTTATGCTCATACTCTCTTTCGACTGTCTTCACTCACTCTTGACTGCACTCGCTCTTGGATGCTCACACTCTCTAAAATTATATAGTTTAGAAATTACATAGGAGTGTTTTATCCTTTATTCTCACCAAATTTGTTGATGAAGAGGCTCAAAAAAGGTGGCCTTGAGGTAGGAGATCCTTGCTTGAAGATGGCTTTTTATGAGAGAAGTATAATATCCTTTCTATGTTACAAGTGACATTATTATGCTACTATAAAGAGAATAGGAATATTGTAGGAGTTACATATATCCTTGGAAGAGCACTAACACCTTATGGTAGGAGGATAATTAATAAGAGAAGAAACCTTGGGGATATCCTCCTTGCTTCCTCAAAAGAGAAGTCCACCAAATAATTTATCAAAACATATGAAAGTTGATGTTTGAATTTTTAATTATACATAAGAATGTATTAATTAAATACATTAAAAATAGATAAGATATTTTTAGTCTAATTATTAGTATTCAATTTTATTAAGATTATAAAATAGTGATTTAAAATAAAATTAAGATTTATTTACATTATTTAAATTTATATTTCTTAATATTTAAGAATGAGATTCTTTTTCTAGTGGTAGATTTTAATGGATTTGACCTTTACTCTACTTATGGGAGATCAATGGAATGGACACTTGCCACACTATAAAATTGTTTAAATCGTGAATGATGTTACGTATCTTATTAAAAATAAAAATATATATATTTAATAAACAATATTTTAAGCTTAATATAAATTTATCATATATTTAAAATGAGAATTTCTCTTACCTAAAAAATATATAAACCATAGTAATTTTCATAATAAAGGATAATTAATACAAAATCATAAGTGTATAAAATGTAAGAGAAGAAAATATATTAAACATTACTTAAATGAGATACTCCAATCTCATCTCAATTTACTTATTCAATGTTATATTCAAAATGATTTCCCACAGTGAATAAATATCTCCACCATACAAAGATATGGATTTAATTATAAAACACCAATGATATTATTAATTACTAATTAAACTATTTGGAACCATTAAAAAATGATGTATTAAAAAATTAAGCTAAGGAATAAATCTTAGACTAGTTATAAAAGATAAAGAATTATAGTTGACCAATTCTTATGTTTAAAATTGTTATCTAAAAAAGTATATATTATCAATATTAAGACAAATTCAAAACCAACATAAATCACAAAATTGGTGTATTCATAGTAAGGTACACAAACAAGAATTTACTAAAATAATTTAAATCCTAAATATTAGTAGGATAAGATAGGGATAAAAGAAGAAATATGATAGATAGAGAAGCAAAGTATAGTGTAAAACATTGACCCAAGTATGTAATGAAATAATGTAACTATGAATACAAGATGTAAGATACCCATTTTGTAATAAAGTTTAGTTCAATATAAGAAGGAAGAGAGAGAAAGATACAAACAAGAGTACAAACCTTAGCTTAGATATCTAATTTTATTGGTGATATACGTAGGATTTTTTGATCCTTGCTTCTCAATAAATTCATTGATTAAAAGGACTAACCAAGGTGGTCTTGAGGTAGGGTTTCCTTGATTGGATATGTCTTGATCACTATGGGAGAAGAAGAATAATACCATTTGTATGATCCAAGTGGCATGATTATGCTAATACAAAAAGATTAGAAATATTGTAAAAGTTTTAGATGATATTGAAAGAGCACTAGCACCCTGTCATAGGAGGAGAAATAAATAAAGAAGAAACCTGATGGATCTTCTCCTTACTTCCTAAGAATAGAGGAATCATAAAATAATTTATCAAACTAATGGAATTTGATGTATGAATTTGTCTAAGAATGAGACTAAAATGCCCTACTGAGAGTGTTTTCTTGTTAATATTTATTTTAGCAAAAGCACCAATAGACGGATGATGCTCACATCATCTAAGTAGGATTGAGAAAAAATTAGATAAGGAGAGGGTTATGGAAGGTCATGACTTGTCAATTATGACCTTAATTATTTTTCTAACCTATTTTTAATAAAAAATAATGATATAAGAATAGACAATGCTCTTGTGTGGCACCTTATTGTGGTATTGTTAGAATTGTGGTGGGATTTTATTAAATTTGAGTTATGCTCTAGTATGTAAAGAAAAAAAATAAAATTAGGTGTTTCATATGGAAAAATTTATCCTAGGTAGTCTAGGGTGGCATAAATCCTACTAAGTGCTATAATAAACATAATATTTAGTCTTAATAAATGGGTAGAAATCATAGGATATCTTTGGTGGTAGTTCTTTGTTCAAAACACAAGGTTTACTCACCTAAACCACTTACACTTATGTTTAAGTATTCATCAATAAATTTTGATGATGATTCTATAGCATACAAAATTTCATAATATTAAGGAAAATATACCTTCATTTTTTTCCTAATATTAGAAATGTTTTCATCTCTAAGAAAAACATTAATAAATACATGGGAAATTTTCTATTTACTTTGAGCTTTTGTGAATAATGTATGGAGTACTTATATAAAAGTATAATTATTAAACATAGAATTGAGAATTTAGGGTGGTGAAATGCATCATAGGAGTGATACCATGATTCCCTCTAAAACTTGTCTTATTTCTAAGTATTTAAGAGAAATACTATGTTAAAATTGAGTTGTTTAGATAGACTATTTTACTACATATACATAATTTTAACATCTTATCTTGATTATAAAATATTAAATTGATTTTAAAATAGAATTAATATACCTCCAAAAAATTACACTAAGTCTAACATTATATTTAATATATATAAAAAAAATCTTTGATTATGAAATTTCAAAAAAGAAACTCAAATTGTAATTCTATTTAGTTCTATTTATAAATAACCCACTTAAATAACATACTAAGTAGCTAAATGATACCTTATAATATGCATTCAAATCATAAAATATATATTAAATTAACTCCCAACCATGTATTTGGGTATACCTATGTTCGAAGGTAGGATGAAGTCACATCTTTGGATTCCAATTCTATATAGACTAGAATAACCCTTATAAGGTTGGAGAGGAAATATTCTTAGCTAGCTAGGTAAATCTTAGCTTGTGAAGTTTTATTTATAGAGAATTCCCATTTATTTTATATCCTTTTTCAATATTCCAACTAAAATAAGGATTAAAATGAACCATACTCAAATATTCTTCCTTTGGTTTGGATCAGAAGATAGAAGGAATTTTTCCCTAATTGTCTAGGATAAAAAATATTTTGCTAAATACATAGGAGGGTTGGGCTTTAGATGGATAAAATAGATGAATGAAGCCTTGATGGGAAATATAGGATGAAAAATATTTAAAAATGATCAACTTGAGTGAGTTAAGATCCTCAAAGCCAAGAATTTATAAAATGGAAAAAAAATGTATACTCCAATGACTTCTCATTCAGATATTCCTTTTGGAATAGTCTTGTGGATATTAGATATTTGTTATGTAAAGGAATCTACTAGCATATTGGTGATGGAAATAAGGTGAAAATTTGGAAATATCATTGGTTGAAGCACATTTCCCTCTTGAAGGACCCAAAGGTAAGTGCCTTGGAACCTGCTTTGCCCCTCTATTTTGGTATTAATGTTGTTGATTATATAACAACCAAAAATAATGAACAAATCTAGAATTATCTATCTGCTCCAGATTTAGACCCAAACTTGGCTAGCCATATTAAAAATCTAAAAATATGGAAAAATACTCTATTAATTCTATATATCATTTAAGTGATTTATGTTGGAAATTTGAGCATGTTTTGTTGTCATTGATTTCAAGAGGTTTGTTGATGGAATTAATGTCAAAATGTTTTGATGTCCTATAATTAAAAGCAAGGTAAGGTTCTTTCCGAAGCACTTAGGACCATGGGTTCTAAGGTAATAAATAAGAGGTGTGAAGAAGACTTGAAGACTCAAGTTTCAGGCTATGTGCAAGAAGGCATGTGAAAAAGGGTAATATTATAATATTTTGGTCATCAGGGCCTCTAAAAAATGATATTGGATAATGCATTGACCAAATGATGTATTCGATGAGCATCCTAATAATTACCTAGCTCATGTGATGCAGAAGAAGGGAAGATACAGTGTTTGGCACATTATCTAGGGTAGTCATTGGTCAACAAGGCAAATGGGTGTGTCCTCGCTCATCCGAGGTGATAGCCGAGATGGCAAGCAAGGCTTGTGTAGCACATCACAATGAGGAGGTCTTGCATTCGATTCACGTGGAGGTTGTTTTGAGATCATATCATATAGATTTATTTTAGCATCGGTGGTAGTGGTTAAAGAAGACATCATGCACCTTTTGGTCATATGGGTTGGGTAGCCCACATGATGGCCTAGCCAAGGCCAGGGTACGGGGCCAAGCAAACAACGTGGGTTCGACTCCCGATGGTAGGTGGTAGGAAACATCAAAAGGGGGAATATTTTTTTAATAAAAATTAATTGTGCCCTAAGGTCTATTGGTGGCTAAGGTATGTGCTAGGGAGTTATAAGGAGTTTTAAAATTAATTTATTTTTGCAATAAAAGGAGTTATAAGGTGATTTATTTTTTAGCAAAATTAAGGTGGATTATTTTGTTAATGCATTGAGATAAAAATTAAAGTGAAATTTTTATTTATTTTTGGGAAATGCATTAATACAAAGTTAGGAGAAATAAGGTGTAAAAGTGATTTGATATTTTTGTATGATAAAATATCTTTTGAGAAGAGAGTTCATTGAGAAAGTATTTTGATAACTAACCTTGGAAAGTGGGACATAGAAAGGTGGATGGTTATAAGACAGGTCTTGAGGAAAATTCTTCATCAAAGCAAATGAGACATATGGACACATCATATTTTATTTAAAGTGATTATTGGAATGAATTTTGTGAAATACAAGGTGGACTGAAAAGGATTGTTTGATAAGCATTATTGGAAATATACAAGTTTTGTGTACTTCATGGTTGAATGATTGAGTGAAACTTCTTGAGCATTGGTTTTAAGCGAATGTGAAAACATTAGAAATTAGATTTGTGAAAACTTGAGGATAGAGTTGAGCAAGCTTTTGTTAAATCTTGAGAATAAAATTGAGCAAGATTTTTTGAAAGCTTGAGGGCAAATTTAAGCAAGTCTTTGTGAAGGATTGAGAGAATTAATTGAGCAAGCTTTTGTGAAAGCTTGATGGAATATTTGAGCAAGTATTTGAGAATATTTGAAGGTATATTTAAGAAAGTCTTTGTGAAGGCTTGAGAGAAGAATTGAGCAAGTTTTTGTGAAATATTGAAGGTATATTTGAGAAAGTCTTTGAGAATACTTGAAGGTATATTTTATCAAGTCTTGTGAAGACTTGGAACATCATTGAGAGTAGGTTTGATTACTTATTTTTTAAAGCTTTGTGTTAAGGCTAAAGGACAAATTTGAGATAGAGGTTAGTGTAGATTTGTGAGCATATTTGTGAGCAGAGTTAGAGGAAATTTGTGCTAGACTTGGGATAGAGTTTGATGTAAATTTAAGATAGAACTACGAGTAATATTTGGAGATGATAGAGAATATGACAATAGTCTCTAGTGGATTGAGATGCATTAGCCAGGGCAGTGAGGATAAATTTATTCTATGGAAAGATATCCACAAGCTAGAGAAGTGGGAGAAGAAGTCTTACAGAAGATCACCAGCTAGAGCAGAGGGGGAAGAGTTTTCTTGTGGATAGAGTTCCATGAACCAGAGCAAGGAAAACTATTTATCGTATGGAGAGTGATATTTGAACCAACTCGGAAGATAGATTTATTTTGTGGAGAAATATCGACAAAATATTTGAGGAGAAAGGGTTATCTTGGATCAAGTTCCATGAATAAAATAAAATGGGAAAGAGTTATCCTGTAGAGAGAGATACACAAAAAAAATCATAGGGGATTAGTGTCTCCTTTGGACAGAGGTCCATAAACATTGTAATAGGGAAGTGATTACCAAAGAGATTTTTTGAGAAAATTTTAGTAGAACAATTTTCTCCGTGGAGTAGCCCACATTGGGTGAACCACATTAAGTAGGTGTCTCTATTGTGTATTATGATTTATGTATTGCTTTGATTACTGATGTTTATATTGCCATTGATAATATTGGATAATATTGTTTAGAAAGAAAAATAAAAGTTAGAATTATACTGTTCACCCTCCTGCTTAGTATAAGCCTATGTTCTTCAATTGGTATTAGAGTGGGTTTCTTCAAAAGAGTTTAATAGCTTGAACTAAGAGTGTATAGGAACACAAATGACATATTAGAGTGGATATTCAAAAAATAAGGTACCATTGTTCAGTGGGAATAATTATACCTTCTGGAGTGTAAGAATGAGGACTTACCTGATGGTACAAGGATATGAGACATGGCAAGTAGTTGAGAATGGGTTCACACCTACAACTAGTACTCCGACAAATAAATATGATAAGATCTTACATGTATATAATGCAAAGGCAATGAATATAATCTTGGGTGGATTACATGAAGCAAAATTTATAAAATTTATGCATTGTACATCATCATAAGAGATATAAGAAAAGTTGTAAAAAGGTCAACATGGAAAAAATGTAAAATTACAAGAAAATATTTGAAGGTCTAAATATGAAATATGAGGAAGATATTATTGCATACTTACTTCATGTGTATGAGGTTGTTAACTCCATGCGAGAACTTGGTTTTAAATTTGAATAATTTGATATTATTCAAAATGTTTTAAGGTTACTTCCTATGGGATATGATGGAAATATTTCAGCCATAGAAGAAATAAGAGATCTTGAAAAACTAAATTTTGATGAGTTACATGTAACTCTCACAACTTATGAGATGATATTAGTAAAGGATCATATACCAAAGAAAGAGGTAGCCTTAAAAGAAGCAAATAAAGCAATGGATAAGAAACCAGATTCAAGTGATGAATCAACCAGTGATGAGGAAGCTAAGTATGACAGAAGGAACAAGAAGGACTCAAGAAATAATAAAGGTACAAAATAGTAAAGTGTTTCAATTAAGGTAAATATGGTCACTATGCATCTAACTACATAGAATTCGAAAGTAGTAGCAGTGAAGAGAAACAAGATCATAAGAGAAAGAAAGTAGGAAAATCTAGGCATGAGAAGAAAAATAGGGATGGACAAAGCAAGCATGCAAAGAAGTTGATGAGTGTCATTGTTCATTCATTATTTAATCATTATATGTGTTAGTCCAGGGCAGTGTCCAAAGGCTGTATATGATAGAAGGTGTCACAGTTACAGGTTCAATTCATTCAAGAATAGGGTTTTATTGGTGGAACAGTTAATGTTTCTGGGGGTTTTTGTGTGACCTCTAATTCCTAGAACTGGAAATCAAATTGTAGAAAATAAAGCTGAATTAAAACTTGCAAGAAAAGCAGAATCTAAAATAGTAGAAAATGAAATGTTGCTAAATTTAATAGAAAGGTAAATTGCAGAATTGAAATCACACATAGTTGCAAAAAAATAAACTAACTACAATTCCCTGAGCATGTTCTAAATCTAGAAATTCAAACTATCATCTATTGCAAAACTAAAAAATGTCACAAATCTGGAAATTACAGTAAAATGACAAAAAACTGGAAATTGCTGCAAATCTGGAAAATGACAGAAAACTTTGAAGCTGCTGCAAATCTGAAACAAAAATATTGTAGTTGCATGGAATGATGGAAAAATGCTGTCAAGACTAAAATCTGAATTTAAAGCTGCTAAAGAAATGAAACTGGAAGAATTCTACTAACCTGCTGCAGCAAGGAATTAGCAATGTATTATGTCAGAAGATGCCTTCCTCTGGTCCTACAAGTGGCCCTTGCTTCTAGAACCAGATGAAGGTGAAGAGTTATGCTAAAAAAACTTAAATGCTAATCATCAACTCAACATGCTAATTGATAACTAAAAACTGCACCTTTTATTAAATCTGGAAATGCATTATAGTAATGTAAGAAAAACCTGCAGATTACTCTTCTGCTATAGAAATAACTGCACTCTATTGCCTATTTCTCTCATATATGCCTATATGCCTATATCTCTATATGCTCAACCATGCTGGGAGCTTTCTTATTTATAATGTAATGCTGATATGCTTGGTTGCTGATTTGCAAGGATTTACAACTGTTTCCTAAAATGCATGAGCTTGCTTTTTCAAACTTGATCCATTCAACCTTATTGAACTGCATTCATTGAGGAAATCAGTTAATATGATTTGGAGCAACTTTTTGGTCAATTGGTAATACTTTCTTCTACCAATCTGTCGCTTTTTGACCATCCTTTGTTGTTCCTGCGCTATTTCCTATTCCTGCGCTATTATTCCTGCACTACTTTGAAATAACAAGAAGTGTCTTTTAATTATTATTTTGTGCTCCAAATGCGTACGACAAAAGTTTTTGACCACCTAGAATGTTTTCCTTTATCTTGTACATCCTTTTTACATTGGTGGCATGTGTTGGAGTGACTATTTCCAAGCCCTGCTGTATATGTACAGCTGGCTGGAACTATCACAGTCACAGTCTATTTTCCTACACAGTCAGCTACAAGGGACAAGGTCTTTTGTGCCTTTTGCATTTGAATTAGCTCAAACAGAGGAATACTACTACTAAGCACAAAACACTCAATAATTACTACTGATTTTAAATTGCTACTAACAAATTAGCTGAAAATAGGAGAAACTACAAAAATAAATAGTAAAATAGAATATAAGCACTTAACATTTCAGAATATGCAAATATCATTACATAATGCATTTTACCCAAAATTAGCATAGAAACATAATAAAAATGGTGATTCAAATAAGTAGAATGTATCCAAAAAGTGTTCATATATGAGGCAATTCCTGGCCTCATCATTTTCCCCCCAACTTATGGTAATGCATGTCCTCATGCATTTTGTGCAGCTACTGAGGCACACAGGTCCAGATCTATACATCTTTCACAAAATTTTAACAATGCACCACCAATTTTGTAGAACCCACTAACTGTTTTTATAGACTAAAACCATTGTTGGAAGTCTTCGTCAGTCTATGGATCATTATCAAAGAAATAGGGGAAAGGAGTGATAACTATGGGCATTATGTATCTTAGCCCTATCCAATGTTCTTTGAATTTTGAAATAATGTGTATAATACCTTCTACCCTTCTCCTTGACCAAAATAGGTTAGTGGGAGAAATTGGCTCCCGTTTCTATAGGGAGATAGAAAATTCACCCCATCTGTTCTTACATGCTGCCACAACATCATCAAAGAAATCTGCACAAAAATTTTGAAATTGAGTTATACCTTTTTGCATATTTCCTAGATAAAGTTGTCTTATTCTAGGATCCCTCATAAAGGAGTAGTGATTACTGGTACAATCCCTGTGATTGAGATGAGCAGGCCTGACAAGTAAAACTGCCTATGATTCTAAGTCCTTGGCTATCTTCTTCTCTGAGTCCCAATAAATATTATTTTTTAAGGTGGACATAAAGGCCCTCAGTTGTAAATCTCCTGTATATAGGTGAGGCAAAAACATACTCTCTGTTGGCAAAAAGAAGTTATGTAAGAATAACTCACATATTAAGTTCTGTTGCTCTGCTAGACTCTGCACAAAGGCTTCCACAAATTTTGTAGGAGTGGTCAACTGGTGAGGAAGCTCAGAAACCAGTCTCATAATCTGCCAACATAGGTACCTCTCCTTGATTAGGAGGCTATAGAACCTAGGTGGTCTTCTGCACTGTATTGCATACTCTACAATTTGACATACATCTTTTACCTGTGTTTTCAACTTGTTGATTTCTATTTCTTTCTCTGCTAGTTTGGCTGTGGTAGAGTTCAAAGTTGCAATTTTCCCCTCTAATTGATGACATTGAGTCATCTAATAGGCTAGGTCTTCATTGTACCTAGTCAAGGGAACTATGTTTGGGGGCCTCAAAATCGGTTGCATTTGAGCCACTATGTTCACTTGTACCCCAACTTCTACAGTTGATGTTGCAACTGGCAAATCTGTCTGTGTCCCCTGTTCTGCTGTAACTACTGTAACTGCTAGATTTTCATGAGGAAGCATTTGTGCCAGAGGAGAGAGTGTAGACACTTGTTCCTGAGCTACAACTATTTGGTCCTGTACAGAAGATGTTTGAATGCCCTACTGAAAAGGACTATCATTTTGCATCAAAATTTTAGATGGATCTTCTTGCAGAAGCATACCATCAGATGTCTCTACTCCTGCTGCATCTATGATAGGTGATCCCTGTGTCTGTGTTGTGTCATCTTCTGATTGTCCAACCAAATCTAGGAGAATTTGATCCCATTCATCAGGTACTATTTCTGTCAATCTTGTAGATTAATTTTCCAACTGCAACAATTTGTTTTGCAATTCTTGAACTTACTGTTGTAGCTAAAAAATTTGCTGATCTTTTTCTTTCATGGTCTCTTCAGCCTGATCAATCCATTTGGTCTAGGTTTTAATAACACTCCTTACAGCATGCAACTGAGTGTGGATGTCAACTTCTTCCTCAGACGCAGAATGTGTCTCAGTCTCAGAATGTGTCTCAGACTCAGTATATTTTTCAAATTTAGAATATTTGTCAGACTTAGAATACATGGGAATATGCTCCTCAATCCTAGCTGGTTCAGTATCGGAGTTTATATGCTCTTCAGATTCAGAGTCAGGATAATCAACCAATGGAAAGATAGGGCTTATTACAGTTTCTTCTATTGTTAGGTCTAATTCCATTGGTTGTATTTTTATTTCCTGTGCAGCTTCTTGTGAACTGTCTGTCCTAATATCTTCTTCTTCTGACAAACTAATTGGGTCGGCAATATGTACTGGTGTTTCTGACAAGGTTTTTATTTTTTGAAGTCTTGCAGACCTTCTCAACCCTATAGGTTTTAGTTGTTCTTGAGTAGATGCAGCTTCTACTTATTTTGGAGCAACTACATATTGTTCTATTCGGTTAGGAATGGACATGGGTTCTATTGTTGATTTTGGAGCAGATGCCTGCTCACTGGAACCCCCAGTTTCTCTTCTAGGCTGTACATTGTCTGCAAATGTCACCTTGCTTCTTTTTATCTAGGATTTAGATGTTGATGCATGTTGTCTCCTAGTTCTGGAAGATGGGGGACTATCAGGTGAAGGGGAAATTCTATGTTCAGAGGGCTCTGGCTAAGTATTTTCTTCTGCATCTTCCTCTGTTTCCTCTTCTATTTCCTCTCCCTCTAGTGCTGAGTTTGCATCATTAATTTCTGCCCATGGAGAGAAGAAACGATCAAAGTTTCTAGGGTTTCCCCTAAAATGGTATTTGCAGATGAGTTTAATTAGCCCATGATGTTTAGGGCCTCCTTTCCCTGCTTGATATTTTAGAGCCATGGCTTTAAGTTCCAAGTAAAAATATAGAGGAATGTTGACCCTACAGTTTGGTCTAGCTGCTCCATGGCACAAATGGTTAAGGATTCTGAGGTGTGGGCAGACACAACAGGAAATTGGCCATCACAGGTAATGTACCGCATTACCCACATTGTGACATCATCCCAAGGAGATTGCAAATTGGACCTTTTTACCCCTTTGCACACATTTATATTCCTTAAAAATTTGATTTGCCTATCCCCTTCTTTCATAAATTGATTTACTAGGTCTGGTAAAGTATTTCTATCGGTTTTAACAATTTGCAAACCTTGAAGGGGAAATTCAGTAATCTGACTAAGTATTTCAGGGGTTACCTGGATAAACATCCTAGCAATGTGTACTCTGTCATTTCGAAAGGTACGTGCGAATTTTGCTGCCAGGACCTTAAAATAACCATAGAATTTGCGTAGAAATGATAGAAATCCTCCATTGGTAAAAATTTGTAGGGATGCAACATCTGTTTCTAGGTAGCTGATATTCTCAGGTTCTGCTCTAACCTTCTTTCTGTCCATGGTATATTTTGCAGCTTTCTGTGTGTCGATGGCTGTAAATTTTTACGACCTGTGTCTATGTTCTCTATTTTTAGGGCTTTTTAATCTTCAACGCTGAAACTGCTTCGAAACATGCAGAATATTGTGGCAGCGTTTACGATGTCGTCAACCCCCAATTTTCATTGGTTTTGTTATGGTTTTCAACTTTCACATGCTGCATGAAATCCAAGACTTGAACTTTCCCTTTTCAACCAAATAAATTACCGCAGGCCACGTGTCATAAACTTTTACACAAAGTCCATTCCTACCATGACTTATTCCTGCACTTAGTGAATAAAATATTTCATTCCTACGCTTAGTTTTTTACACAGTTCATTCCTGCGCTTTGGGAATAAAACAGTTTATTCCTGTGCTTCCTGGTTACTGATTCCGACGTAGTTTTCATTTTTGCATTCTAGAGCAGAATTAGGCAGAGGCATTTGTAAAACACTTTCTACTTTTGATTCCCATTTTTACATGCTTTATACTAATCAAGGATATATACACTATATACTAATAATTTACACTATTCAAAAAATGAGAAGGCACATACCTGTTAAAACCATTTTATCTACATTTTTAGGTGCTCCTGCTGAAATTTCCTGCTAACTAGTCTTTGAACTAAGGCAGGTGCAATCTAAAAATAGGTGAAACAATGGTCATGGAACAATGAGGGTGAAACCAATTACGTAAACATGTCGGAATGTTGGTTTTCATGTAAACCCAACTTAGGACCGCCTCAAAGAGGTTTTCACTTTCTGAGTTTTTATTTTTTTTCTCTTTTTTTTTTTTTATAATTTGTATCATTCTACTGAATTCGAGATGGAAGAAGAGATTTCTTCCCAAATGTGTACATCCAAACTTTCCAATTTCTTGAGAAATTCCTCCTTGTTTTGTGGTTTATGGTACATACGAAGACGATGTCCATTTACCACCAATTTGCATTGTGAGTCATCGATAGGTGTAAGGTGAACAACTCCATTGTCAAACACTTCCTCAATTTGGTACGGCCCAAGCCATCTGGTCTGCAACTTTCTAGGGAAGTCCTTGTATTGTGAATCAAACAACAAGGCCCAGTCACCTTGCTGAAATATTCGCTATTGAATGTGACTATCATGCCACATCTTCCTTTGTGCTTGGATCACCTCTATCTGATGTACGACATCCATGTGTAGTTCATCCAATGCATCAAGTTGCAGAATGTGATCTTCTTGTGCCTGTGACAAATCAATACCTACTTCCAAAGCAGTTCAAATAGTTAGTAATTCAAATTCAATAGGCAAAAGAGGTTTTTTTCCATAAACTAATTCATATGGGGTAAATCCAGTGGTGGATTTCCATGTGGTATTATAAGCCCAAATAGCTTCTGGTAACTTATCTAGCCAATTCCTTCTATGGACTGCTATGGTTTTGGTTAGAATTCATTCTAATTCTCTATTAGTCACCTCGACTTGGCCATTGGCTTGTGGATGATAAGGTGAGGATTTTCTGTGTTTGACTTGATAGAGTTGAGTGAGAGATTCAACAACTTTTGAAGTAAACTGGGGTCCTTGATTTGTGGTGATGGATTGTGGGGCTCCAAAATGTAGAAAAATCTATGAATACAAAAAATCAACAACTTTCTCTTCACGAGCATGCTTAAAGGCATGAGCTTCTACCCATTTGGTAACATAATCAGTAAATACCAAGATATGTACTTTGCCTTTGGAAGGAGGATTAATGGATCCTACAAAATCTAAACCCCATCTTTCAAATGGTTATGTTCCTATTTGAGGTTGTAATGGCATTTCACTAGTAAAAGTATGTTTTCCCATTCATTGGCAAGCATCACAATGTCTTACGTACCTTTTTAAATCTTTGTGCAAAGATGGCCAATAGTATCCGGTACCCAAGATTTTGTGAATAGTGCTTTTGACTGAATAATGCCCTCCTGATGGTTCATCATGGCATGCTTGTAGGATGTCATATGCTTCATCCTAGCGGATACACCTGCATAAAACATGATCAGGACTGCATTTAAATAGTAATCCTTTTATCCATTTAAAAGAAGAGCTTTGCTTGATTAACTGTTTCCTTTGTTTAGGGGTAAAGTGAAGAGGAATCTTCCCTGTAACTAAGTAATTAGCTATGTCTGCAAACCATGGAGATTGTACAGAGACAACAAATAAATTTTCATCTGGGAAGGTATCTTCTACAACTTCCCCTGTATCTGCATTTGGTATTCTTGACAAGAAATCTACAACTACATTAAATTTCCCAGGCTTGTTTACTATGGTAACATCAAATTCCTACAATAAAATCAACCAACAAATAATTCTTGCACTAACCAATGGTTTATTCATCAAGTATTTGATTGCAGTATGATTTGTATGGATGAATACTTGATACCCTGTGATGTAGTGTCAGAATTTGTTAATAGCATAAACTACAGCCAAGAATTTTTTTTCAGTGGTAGTGTAGTTTTTCTCAGCTCCTGTCAAGTTTGTACTGATATAATATATTGCATAATGTTCCCCATTTTCAATCTATCCTAACACAGCTCCAATAGCATTATTGGAAGCATCGATTTGAATATGAAAGGGTAAATTCCAATTAGGACCTCTTAAAACAGGTGGAGTGGTTAACTTCTCCTTTAACTTCTCAAAGGAATTTTGACATTCAGAAGACCAAACAAATTCAGAATCTTTCATGAGCAAAGCAAACATGGGATTTGCTATGGTACTGAAATTAGCAATGAATCTGTGATAAAAACCAATGTGTCCTAAGAAACTGCATACATCAGTCTAAGTTTGTGGAGGGGGGAGGTTTTTGATGACTTCAACCTTCTTAGGATCAACCTTGATTCCAAAAGAAGAGATATGATGTCCTAGAACAATTCCTTCCTCCATCATTAAGAAGCATTTCTCAGGATTAAGAGAGAGGTGGTATGTTTCACAGCGAATCAACACTTTTTCAAGTTGTTCTAATGCATATTCAAAACTATCCCCAAATACTATGAAATCATCCATATAAATTTCAACACTTTCATTGGTTAAATCAGAAAAAAATTGCTAAAAAAGCTCTCTGAAAGGTTGCTGGAGCATTACATAACCCAAAGAGTAAAACTCTGTAAGCAAAGGTTCCCCAAGGACATGTAAAGGTAGTATTTTCTTGATCTTCTAGGGCAACTTGAATTTGGTTATACCCGTTGAAACCATCAAGAAAACAAAAAAACTTTTTTCCAGCAAGGGTATCCAATACTTGGTCTATGAAGGGTAATGGGAAATGATCCTTATGTGTAACCTTATTTAACTCTCTATAATCTACACATACTCTCATTTTACCATTTTTCTTTGGAACAATGACCAATGGTGAAACCCATTTACTATCTAAAATTGGATAAATGAATCCAACATCTAAGAGTTTTTCAATTTCCTCTTTCACAATCTCTCTTAGAGTAGGATTCAAGCATCGCTGAGGTTGTCTTACTGGTTTTACATCTTTTGTGTATATCCTATGTGTACATACCTTAGGATGAATTCCAGTCATGTCTCTATAATTCCATGCAAAATATTGAACATGTTTTTGTAAAACTGTAAACAACTTGGCTTCCTGGTCCTTAGTTAGCCAGCTATTAATGTTCAAAAATTTACCTGGCTAGATTTTAATTTGTTTGATCCTTGGATAGATAGAACTAGCTGCTTCATAGTTACTAATTAATGCATTTAATGGACAATGGTGTGGCTATAGAGTATGAAATACTCTAGAATCTATCTTAGAAATGATACCTGGTGGAATCAGAGGACATTTGAAGGTGTTAAGGAGATGATGATGCCATCCATGTGGTAGAATGAATGATTTTTCCTGATTAGGCATGGATGACAGAAGTTCAGAATTTTGTTCCTCCTCTTGCCACAACAACCGATGAACAAGAGTTTGATCATCAGTTAATCCTTCTGATTGTAATGTTTCAATTAGGATAGTTTCACTCTCAAATAATTCTCTCCTAGGTGTTGTAATTTCCTCAATATGTTCTTTCACTACAATTGTAGCCAAAGTAGCAATGGTTTCTTGTTCAGATTCTTCATCAGATTCAGGATACCAAATTTGTCCAAAAAATTTAGTTGAAGGTTGAGCTGGTGGATACAAAGAAATTTTCTACAGGTCAATACCATTGGAAATGGTCATTTCCCCTGACCTGCAGTCTATAAATGTAGCTATAGTAGCCAGCCAAGGTCGTCCTAGAATGATAGGGTATCCATTGGCTGAAGTTCTAGGCTGTAACACAAATAAGTCTACAAGATATTCCCATGAAGATACTTTAACGACCACATCTTCTAAGATACCTTCTAGTTTAGCTACTGACCTATCTACCATTTCCAAGATTGTGGTGGTAGTACTGAGATTATGGAGCTACAGTTTTTACATTGTGTCTTTAGTCATTACATTAATTGCAGCTCCAAGGTCAATTAGCACATTAGGAATTTGCATCACTCCAATAGTAACTATAACTATTGGACTTCCTGGGTCACTATACTTGGGAGGAACTAGTTTCCCAGCCAATAGATCAGCTAATTTCCCTTCTACCTGAATAGTTTTAGGAAAGGCTTTCTTTTTTTTACCATGTTTCTTGATACATAACTCTTGAATAGTCTTTTTGATTAAAGGTATATCCCTTATTGCTTGCAGCAAAGGAAGAGAAATTGACATCTTTTTCTGTTACTAATTTTGATTTAGGGGTAGTATCAACATGATCAAACCTTTCAGGGTATGGTAAGGCTACTGGAGAAGATTCCTGCATTTTTGCTATTTTTTCTTCTTTTTTTTTTTTTTGAAACGCCTCTTGATTTGGAGGTTCTTGTTTCTCACTAATTTCTTCAATGGTGGGTGGAACAGGTTCAGATAAAATCTTTCCTGAATGCAGTTGGATGTTACTACAGTCAAGTACATGAACTACAGCAGTGTCTTCAGACTCAGCCTCATAAATAGGGGCTATTTATCTGGCATTATTTGGGTTAGTCACAGGCTGAGATGGGAGTGGAGGTTGTTTCACTGGTTGAGTTTGTTGATGTTGTATTCTTCCCTGAAAATTGGGATTAGGAGCAGGCAACAAGTTTTGAGCTTGTCCCTGATACTTTTGTTGTCCTTGATAGGGTTGATATTGTTGTCCTTGATAGGGTTGATATTGCTGTCCCCATATTTGTCCTTGTTGTGTCCATTGTGGAGGCATGGTATGCCAAGGTCGGTTCATCCATCCAGATTGTGACCAATCTGGAGGAGCTGTCCAAGGTTGGTTCCAAGGTTGTGCAAAAACTTTTGTCTGTCCCCATGGCATATTCATATTCCAAGGAGATTTTCCCTAGTTTGGAAATCTAGAAGCATAAGGATATTGTGCATAACCACCACCAGAACTCTGCCCAATAGCATTGAGTTCTTCTGTTTGGGTGCCCAAAACAGATTTTAGATGAGGCAACAAAGGGCATTTATCTATTGAATGTTCCTTGGAAAAAATTCCACAAATAGAAGTTTTGTTTAGGGGGTAGTCCTGCAAGGCATGCTTAATCCTACACCTTGGGCAAGAAATGGCTAAAGGTGGTGTAGAATTAGATTTTTTATTTCTCTCACCTAATGCAGTATTAAGTTGATCAAGGATATCTATTTTTAAATTAGCCATTTCCTCCATCAACTCTTTTATGTCATTATTGCCAGAATTCCTTTTCTTTCTCTGTTGGTGAGTGTGGGAATAGTTTTTACATAACTCCACAATATCTTCAAGGTCAATTTGATCTATGTCTCCTTTTCCCATTAAATCTAACACTTCCCTAGATTCATCCTGCAATCCTCTTAAGAATATAGGCTTTAATAAATCAGGTTCTACAGGACCACATCTCTTTTGGACAAAGGAAAAATGATCAAGGTAATCCTCTAAACTTTCATCTTCTTCTTGCTTGATCCTAAACAACTCATCTTTTATGTTTCTTACTCTACAATAATCCTGATATTTATTTAAGAATGCAGTCTCCATTTCATCCCAGGTATGAATTGAATTAGGTTCAAGATTGCTCATGAACCATCGGAGAGTAGCGTCCTTAAGTGTGGAAGGAAACAATTTCAATTTCTGATTATCATTTATGTAGTCATAAGTTTGACATAACACCTTGAATTCAAACAAAAATTGATCAGGATCTTCTAAAATAGTTCCCCTAAAAATTGGCAATATGGATGGAGAAATTGTTTTCATGGGGGCATCTAGAAGTGGATCCAATCTTATGGGATACTCAAAAGTCTTAGGAGGATCATCAAGATTATCATATCCACCTGGGGGTGTTGTTGCTGTAGCCATAGTTGTTTTCTTTCTAGAGTATGATGGGAATAGTCCAGTTTGAGGGGAATGTTTAGCAGCTAGTGCTTCAAAAAGCTCTCTTTCTAATTTTTCCAAAATTTTAGCTGATGAAGAAGGTATGTCTTGCTTATTTTCCCCAGGGATTTCAAATATAGGCAATTCTTCATCTGACCGAGTAGGTCGCTTTGGTGGTTCAGAGCCACTTCGGATAAACCTCCCTCTTTCGTCCCTTAGCCTATGCATTCATGCCTATTCACTAAATAAACTGAAATGCAGTATTTCAAGGATTGTAACACAATGCTTGACCTATTTCACTTTTTCTAACAACACCTATTTGTCCTCGACAATGGCACCAAAAATGATGAGTGTCATTGTTCATTCATCATTTAATCATTATATGTGTCAGTCCAGGTCGGTGTCCAAAGGCTATATACGATAGAAGGTGTCATAGCTGCAGGTTCAATTCATTCAAGAATAGGTTTTTACTGGTGGAATAGTTAGTGTTTTTGGGGGTTTTTGTGTGACCTCTAATTCCTAGAACTAGAAATCAAATTACAAAAAATAAAGCTGAATTAAAACTTGCAAGAAAAGTAGAATCTAAAATAGCAAAAAATGAAATGTTGCTAAATTTAAAAAATTAGCTGAAAATAGGTGAAACTGCAGAAATAAACAGTAAAATAGAATATATGCACTTAACATTTCAGAATATGCAAATATCATCAAATAATGCATTTTACCCAAAATTAGCATAGAAACATAATAAAAAGGGTGATTCAAATAATTAGAATGTATCCAAAAAGTGTTCATATATGAGGCAATTCCTGGCCTCATTAGAAGTTTTTCCAAAGGCATAAGAAGAGTTTCTATGTAGATAAAATAGGTAAGGTTTCAAGTAATAGTGATGGAATATCCTCAACTAGTGAAGAAGAAGAAATTTTCTTTTTGGCAATAGAGGAGGAAGGAAGCACTTCTATTGAAGATAAATCTAAAAAGTATGAAGATGCTCTTGAAGATAAAGAAGTAGAGAAAGAATAAAAAATGAAGAGGAAGGAGTAGTTGATCTAGAAGATGAGCTTATTTTTGCTCTTAAGGAATTGAGAAAGGTTAGAAAGTAGAAAATTCAAAACTCAAGGTTTAATTTAAAGAATGTGATAAATAAAAATGACAGCTTATACCAAATTTGATAAAAAATATAGCTAAGAGAAGGATATTTAAATAAAAAATAGAGGTAACAATATTAGATTATGAAATATTAGAGCATGAAGTTGGTTCACTAAGGAAGGAAGTAAAAGAGTTTGAAGACAAGCTACACAGGTTTGAGAAAAGATCAAATATCTTGGATAAGATTATTAATGCACAAAGATATTCATCAAATAGAACAAGACTTGGTTTTTAATAAGGACAAGGGAAGCAATAAGAGAAGTCAAGATCAATATCCAAAGAAGAAGAAGATTTATATGAAGAGAGTGAAGGAGAAATTGAAATTTATGAGAATAAGTTAAAAAATAGAAACTTCACCAAGAGAGGAAACAATGCACAAATAAGGAACAAGGAACATCACAGGGAAGAAATAACTAAGATACCAATGGGTCCAAGGCAATATTTCTTTAAAGTACATTGTTTCTCATGTAACAGGTTTGGTCACAAGGCTATGTAGTGCAGGACACATGAAAAGAGGGAATATGGTTCCACCAAGATAAATTTAAAAAATGGACATCTCTTTCAAGGGTATTGCTACTCTTGTAATCATTTTGGTCATAAAGCAATTCATTGTAGGGTTCATGATAGGAATGGGTATGGCTTCACCAGGAGGAACTTCAAGATATTTGCACTTTCTAGGAATACATCATTAAGTGTTATAAGTGTAATAATGTTGGGCATAATGCCAAGTGATGTAGAACAAAATTTATAGAGATAAGCAATAATAGGGACACTCAAAATAATCAAAATGATATATTGAGAAAGAATATGGACAAAGAAAAAGAACATTGTATGTTGAGACAAGAGATACTCCCACTCCAAAATTAATCACCTCAAGGAGATGAGGTGGGGAGAGGACTGAGCTAAGAGTATTATATTTAGCCCCAAAGGAGTCCCTTTGCCATTGATGTAAAAGGGGGAGATATTTGAGTAAGGGGAAGAGCATTCAGTTAGGTGGAGAAGATTTGGAAAAAGGAAAAATAATTGGTTAAGAAAAGGGGTGTTGCCATCAATGAAAAATTGGGAGATTTTTGGAAATTTGAGCATGTTTTACTATCATTGATGTCAAGAGGTTTGTTTATGGAAATAATTTCAAAATGTTTTGATTTCCTATAATTAAAATAAAGGTAAGGTTCTCTCTTAAGAATATAGGACCATGGGTTCTAAGGTAATGAATAAGAGGTGTGAAGGAGACTTGAAGACTCAAGTTTCAGGATATGTACAAGAAGGCAAGTGAAAAAGGATAATATTATAATATTTTAATATTATAATATTTTGGCCATCAGGGCCTCTCAAAAAGGATATTGGATAATGCATTGGCCAAAGGATGTATTTTATGAGCCTTCAAACTATTACCTAGATTGTGTGACGTAGAAGAAGGAAAGAGACTTTGTTTGGTGCATTGTTCAGGGTAGTCGTTTGTCAAACAGGCAAAGGGGTATGTCCACACTCATATGAGGTGGTAACTAAGCTAACAAGCAAGGCTTGCATATCATGTGGCAAGGAGGAGATCCTATGTTCAATTCACATAGAGGTTTTTTTGAGAGCATAGTGCATGGATTTATTTTAGTACTAGTAGAAATGGTTAAAGAAGACATTGTGCGCCTTTTGGTTGTGTGGGTTGGCTAGCCCATGCAATGGCTAAATCCTAGCCAATACCGGGGCATGAGGCCAGCAGGAAGCATGGGTTCGACTCCTGGTGATAGGTGGTAGGTGGAAGAAAAAGAGGGATTAATTTTTTAATAAAAATTAATTGTGTCCTAACGTCTAAGTGGCTAAGGTATGTTCTAGGGAGTTATAAAGAGTTTTTAAATTGTTTTATTTTTGCAATAAAAGGAGTTATATGGTGATTTATTTTTGAGTAAAATTAAGGTGGATTATTTTTATAATGCATTGAGATAAAAATTAAAGTGAAGTTTTTACTTATTTTTGGGAAATGCCTTAATACAAATTTAGAATAAATAAGGTGTAAAAGTGATTTAATATTTCTGTATGATAAACTATCTTTTGAGAAGAGCATTCATTGAGAAAGTATTTTGATAACTAACCTTAGAAAGTGGGACATAGAAATGTGGATGGTTGTAAGACAGGTCTTGGGGATAATTCTTAATAAAAAAATGAGAGGTATGGGCACATCATATTTTGTTTAAAGTGATTATTGAAATCAATATTGTGAAATACAAGGTGGAGTGAAAAGGATTATTTGATAAGCATTGTTAGAAATATTATAGACACCAAAATAGCACCAATCTGATTATGTGACTGCAAAAACTGATCACATTGGCACACACAGCCCCCAGGGTAGCCCCCAGAGGTTAAACAATAGTCCTAACCACTCTCATAGTAGTTTTGGAAGGTTAGAAATCATTTTTGGCACCTTCAGGCACTTTGCTCAATATCCATTCCACCCAAGGATGAATTCAAACTGGGATTCGCTCCACCCAGGGATGAATTCATTATTTGCTCCAGGGTGGGGTGAATTGCAGGTTTGATGGAAAAAATGTCAAATCTTGACAAATGGCAGCTCAGATCCACCACTTAACACCTCCTTCATTTCATGGGAGCATGGGTGAGCATTTTTGAGCATTAGAGGTTGTTACAGGGGCAGTCATGAAGCCCCTAATTAGGGAGGAATATTCCCTTCCCTGAAAGGGCATGGCTGCCAAGTGGTGCCCCTGCATGCTCATCCCAAGAGACCTCTAGTTCTATAAATTGGTGGGTTTTCCCACCCCAAATAGATGGAGAGTAAGAGAAATTTTGAGCAATGAAGTGCTGCCATTTTATTTCCCCATACACCCCTGTGCGATTTGTGCCTTTCACATCCTTGATCTCTTTTAGGGGAGAGGTCATAGGGCAACTATTGGAAGGACTAATATTGAGCCCAAAATCTGACATTTGACCATAGTATACCACCAAATTTGCCGAAAAACCCTTGTAATATATTTTGGACCCATCCCAAGTGGATTGGTTTTGAAATCAGGCCCCAAACAGTGGACGGCCCATTCGGGCGCCCCCGCACTGCTGCAGGCCTAACCGTCCCTTTTAGGAGTGACTGGGAATCTATAGCAGATTTTAGTTTCTATCATTTTCATTTTTTGTATTCAATTCTATGATGCTTATATAGGTTGTCATTTAAATCTCATCTCGTTTTGAACAATTTTGGTCATGTTTCTACACTCGTTCGCTTTTACTAACGTGCAGGTAGCATCATCATATTCCCATTGATGAAGGTCAAATTGGGAAAATCCAACCATCTAGGTCTTCCCAAAATACCCCCAATTAGCTAACCCCAAATTTTTAGATCTTTTGGAGCTTCCTATGTAGGACATTTAGGATAGTACCTTTTCAGCATTTTGTTGCAGGTGAATTCATCCCGCCCCAAAGCGAATTCAAATCGGTGAGGAATTTCTTGACTATTATTTTTTTAGTGCCCTCCTAGTGATGTCTTTATGACCCTATCAAATTTTTAGAGCATTTGGATTCATTTTAGTCATATTTTAATTCATTTTTCTCATTTATTTATCATAGGCTTGGGGATTGCATGCTTTTTTTTATCCGCAGGTGCTATTGAATACCTTTTGTTTTTTTGAATGCAAGACCAAAATATCGAAGGAGCATCCAAGAATAAAAATTCATAGACACAAGCGATGGTGACATTTTGGTCCACCCATCTTACATGTGGGCATGCGAAAGAAGGAAGGCAATCCATGGATGTAACCAAGAGATGACTTTGACGCTCCTCGCCCCTGAAAAGGGAGGATGTGAATTGTAACTAAGTTGCAAAATACATCAATAAAATATAAGGGATATTATTTCATTTGGGTTTCAATTCATGCTTTCTCCATTTCATGCATTTTTTATTTGTAGGATTTAGCGTTGAGTTTAATTCCATTTTTGCATCGTGCTTGGATTTCTTCATTTTTTTGTTTTTGTATCCTCGTGCTTTCAGTGGTGATCATGGTGGGACTCTGTCCTCTACCTTTTTGGATCAGAAATATGATCAAAATTTGCCTTGTTTGTAGGTATCTCCTTTTTTTGGAATGTGGGACTGTTGTTTGTTCCAGTCTGTGGCGAACACAGAACTGTAATTCGTCTCATCCAGGGACGAATGGGAATGCGCCCCACCATGTGACAAATATAGTTTTGTTATTCATCTGACCCAGGGATGAATTGATCTCTACGTATTTTCAAGATAGAGACTCAGGATCAGAAGGTCTAGGCAGAGAAGAGGTAAGGATTCTGCACTTTCTTTGTCATTTGTTGTTTTTAGTGTTTCTATTTTTGGATTATTTGTTTGCTTAGGGAAAGTTTTATTTTTGTCATGTGCTTGTTTCCTTTTGCAAAATAAAAATAACCCCACACACCACATGGCAAATTAAAAACCAAGGTGCTGGTCATAAAACCCCAGCCCTTGATCAAGACCAACAGTGGATTTCATCACCACCTTGGCTTGATTTTTACATCCATTACCCCAATTGCAACTATTGCTAGACATAAATCTTGACAAAAGCTGACCGAGTGTAGCTGGGGTGATTCCCAATGCACAAGGATAAGTCTTCTATGGTAGGTGTCATAAACAAGGTGATTCCCCTTCCGTATCGCCTACGTTCCACGTACCATATGCTCTCACGTACCTATAGTTTCCCTCACATAAGGGCGGGTATATAGAGAGGTTGGTATATCAGCCTGGAAATGGTATATCAAAGGGGCAACCATTTTTTGGGAGTCATAAGAGCCATAATTTTGCATTTAAACATTCTTTAAAAACCTTCAAAACTAGAAAAAAACAAAACAAAAATCCAAATACACTAAACCAGGTCTAGGACACACGTTCAATCTTTAAACAAGATAATCACTGCTTGTGTGTGTGTATGATCTTTTTTGTTTAGTGTAGCATAAAAATAAAATAAAAAATTGTAAAAGAGATAAAAACCTACATAGCTTATAGAGAGTTACCACCATGGTGTGCACCCGTAGCCAAGCCCAATCATGGGTGGACGCTGTAGAGAGTGTACAAGGGGGCACAAGTCACCTTCGCTACAGCACCAAGGACTTGGTCATACCGCCTTGGCAGCCTGACCCACGAGAGATTCTAAATCATCCCATTTCAAAATGGGACTATAGAGGCACCCCTTTGAGGGACACACCCATTCATCATAGCCCCTTTTAGGAGGATTCCTTACACATGGTGCTCAACATAGATAAGAAGGCTCCCTTAGAAGATTGATATGAGTGGCCATCATGTAATGAAGCGCTAGAGTGACATAGTGTCCATGAGGAGAGGCCACATGATTATGTCATCCCTCATCTGCCCCCCATCACTATTAGAACCAATAGACAAAATCCAGAGCTCAAGGCTCTTCAAACCGGGTGAGCAAACTCTACCCACCCCTTTCACACATATGAAAGGGAGCATGAGGAATATGATTACATTCCTCAAGATGAATATACAGTGTGGGGGCCATGCGCCTCCACACCAGCTAGATACCATGATCATCCACTGAGGCTAGAGCCTTAGGTAAATGCCACTGACCTCGATAGGGAGAAGTGACCTATTGAGATATCGGATCATCATGACCAAGGTAAGTGCATAGGAGAGGCATCTAGGCCTCCTAGGCTCAATATGGCAGAACAAATTGACTTGGCAGTCGCTAGACATGTCGTCTGCCAAGAACAGATCATGCGGCTTGAGAAAGACCAATAGTAGCTAGAGCATTTATATCGCCTTAGCAAAGAGCGCATTAGGTGCCAAACAGACGAGCTATTACATAACCCGATGCCTGAGAGGGTTCCAACCCCATGCACCCAAAGAGCGGAACCATATGAGAGGCGCAATCCCTTGGTGCGAGATAGGTCCTCGCGACCTTACCAAGTGCCACCTTCGAGACCTCCTACACCTAAGCGGGATGCCACTCCCTAGAAAAATGATGGATACCCTTCGCGGGGACCCACCTTGGGTCATAGGTCTCACCCAGAGACTCCTTAGGAAGCTTACAAGGAGTATGAGCAAGAAGATGAGCGAGTCAAAATGCCCTACCTAGGTGGAGGAATTGCCATCCGACCACCCCTTCATAGGCCTCAAGTCTCCCACAACCTGCAACAGGAGCAAACCAAAGAGGAAGAAATTAAATCCTCAGATGCATATAAAGCGCTACTAGAGCATCTGGAGTCTGTGGAAACCAAAACTTTTGGGCCCCAAAAGCCCACTTTACGCTAGCTTCACAGTCATCCTGTGCATCCGTCAGTGCCATCACCTCCTTACCCTGAGCACTTTAAGCTGCCTTATTTGGCAACCTTTAGAGGTGAGGAAGATGCTCAAGAGCATGTGATGAGATTCCTGAGCCAATGCTTTGGAATTCAGGACAATGATGCTTTGTTATTAAGAACATTCATAACCACATTTGTAGGCCCTACCTTAGATTGGTTTACCTAATTACCAAAGCATAGCATCAAAAAATTAGATCAGTTAGTGAATGCATTCCTCAAATGCTTCACCTTCAATACCAAGAAGAAGGTGTCACTAAGTGACTTAGCCAACCTAAAGCAATATGAGGAGGAGACCATGGCGGCCTACAGGAATCGGTGGAGGACATTACTTTCAAAGCTACCCTACCTCCCTCCTATGTCCAACCTCACTCAGATGTTCTCCAAGAGTTCTTTGAGATCAATCTCTGTGCTATTGCAGCTGTATCAATATGCCACCTTAGAAGAAGCTCTAGTGCAAGCCAGGATTATTGAAGAGATCAAAATACAAGATGGTGAGATAGCCAAACCTAAGAAAAAAGAGTGGACTAAAAACACTAAAATCAGGACCACACAACAAAAACCCACTGTAGTTAACCAAGTTGCAATCAACATCCCTAATCCTATGCAAGCAACTCAGCCTCAAAAGTCTAATTATCAGGCAGTGCCTCCCAACAACTATGACAAGGAAAATTAGAGGCAAGAGCATAATCAGTAGCGTCGCCCTAGGCGACAATACACACCCTACACAGAGTCCAGGGACTCCTTGTTTGACCTCTTGTTAGCGACAAACCTGATCAACCTACCAGAGATTCAGACTATAGATCCCAACACACCCAAGCCTAATAAGTATAGATAGGACTTGTACTATAGGTTCCATAGGTGGCAGGGACATGACCTAAATGCCTATTGGAAATTTAAGGGCTTGGTGCAAGACCTGATTGATAACAAGACACTAGCGGTGGATAATCTTGTCGCACCAAGCAATCTGAAGAACACAAGCTTATACTGAGAGGAGGGGTGAACAGTATAAGACCTCTTTTTACTTTTCCCTTTATACTTCAAAATAGTAAAGCAATATACCCAAATCAATATCAAAGCAATGCACAATATCATCCACAAAGTGACACCAATTTTAACGTGGTTCACCCAGAATGGTCAGGCTATGTCCACAAAACTTTTCTCTAAAAGTTATCTCAAAGTTCTTTGGGAATCCTTCCCAATTACAATGTTTATGAGCCTTGGCCCAAAGGAGATACCTTCCCCCAATCAGAATTTATGAGCCTCTGCTCAAAGGAGATACCTTCCCCTCTGCTCTGGAAATATGATCCCTTCGAAGATCAACTGCCTCTACCTCTTTCTAGCACGTGGAACTCCTTTCCACCGAATACCTCCTGTCCTCAATGCTTAGCCTAAGATACATCTGCATTCTATGATCATGTCCATAGCATCTTAGAAACCTATACCAAACACATTTAGTCGACCTAGTACAAGTCTTCCTCTGTCTGTCAGATCTGTCCAACTCTTGAACAAATCAATCCTCTGCATACAAGCCTTCTCAAAGACTTGCCAACTGTCCTCGTGTTCTTCTCATAGAACCAATGCACCTCTATCCTCAAGTTCTCTGATAGAACTATCAAACTCAGCTCACAATTTCTCTACTAGGACCTATCCAAATCTGCTCACAAGTCCCCACCAGAACCTGTCCAAAAAACTGCTCACAAGTCCCCATCAGAGCCTATCCAAAAACTCAGCAATCTCATAAGAAAAACTTTCTTAGTAGGAAACCACAAAGTGAATTGTTAGAGACCCAATGTGATTTGTCAAACTCATAGAAGCATAAAGAGAATTGTTAGAGACTCAATATGTTCTATACTCAAATCCCAATCTCAAAACTCAACTCAAATCAACTCAGCTTAATCTCAATCTCAAATTTGAAAACTCAACTCAATATCTAAAATGGATAGGATAGAATGCTTTCTTTCAAGAACATGAAACCCCAAAAATTGCCAACTATGCAAAGAATCACATAACAATGATACTCATGTTCTTTTCACCATCAATTAGGGTTTCAACAACAATGCTCATCAAACAAGGTTTAGTCAACCAACACCATTCAACTCAATATCAACCTTGAAGCATTCAACCAATCATCACAAGAAAAGGCAACAAGTAGAAATCCTTTTCCCTCCAAAGATATTTGAACAAAAAAGCCACCAACACAATATCACCAAATGCAAAGAATAAATTGCTCAAATCAAATCAATGGAGTAAGCCTAATATCATGAATCAAGTAAAGCAATAACTTGATCAAACAACCTCTATGGAAGCAACTCAACCATCAAAATCAAAATAGCCAACCAAGGGTTCCACCAACTCAATGCAAGTAGCTAGAATTACAAATATAAACCCTAGTGCACAAAGCTTCCACTATCTCAAACCAGAAATTATGCATTCACCAAAAACTCTCCTTAAGGATAACAATGCATAAGTAGTCTTCAACAAACCAGAAAATAGGATTTACACCTAGCCAAAGGATACCTAGTAGAATACCTTTTCACTCCAACCTTATTTCAGAAAACATACACCAATCATACTCATAAGAAGAATGTACCCATACCTTATTGGAGTAGAAGATAATTGAACCTTAAAGCTGTCACCACACATAACTCTCAAACTTCCAACCAAGTTAGGGTTAGAATAAAAAGAAATGAGCAATAATATAAACTTCCTTTATTACACCTTTTAGCTCCACTTATTTAAACACAACCACCATAACATGCCAATAAATCAACAATCACAGACTCACACCTTATACCTCCATTTTTAATTTTAGCATAGCATAGAATAATCTTAAAAATACATCCAAAGAAATATGCCCTTATTTCTCCTAAGCTTTTATTCAATGCTAATCACAAAATCCAAAACTCATAAAATTTAATCACACCTTATAAATCGTTGTCCAAGAAACTTTGAATTTCATGGCATAAAGACGTTTTAATAAAAACGTGTGTTACTCTAGCAAAGCACCCCCGCGAGACTCAAAAAAATGACCTCCGCCAATGTAGTGCCCAATAGCAGCCTTCGCTGCCACTAGCCCACGTGGGCTACGAAGTTCACAAGTGAACTTCCCTCCACTTCACCCTTGAAAAAACTCTTGAAGACTTTTCAACCGCATGTGCTTCTAAGTCTTCCTTCGATCGTAGTGAATACAGAGCACAAACACCGCAAATTGCATTCGGGGAATTTTGAATTAATTAGCCTTCCAACCTTAGGAGTTGGAGAATAAATAATCTCTTCAAAGATACCTTGACGTCGGAGAAAATAAAGACCATTTCGAAATTAATCAAAAGTCTTTTCAAAAAGGGTTTAAAAACCCTTAAATAATTTTAATAAATTAAGAATAATTTCTCCCTTAATTAATTAAATAATTAATTAATTAAAACCTTGAAGGGTTTTAAATAATAATTAAATAAATAATAAAGAGAACCTCCATTGGTTTTAATAAAAACCATTTAACTTGGTTTTAATAAAAACCCTATCCAACTTGGTTTTAATAAAAAACCCTTGCCAATGGAATCTCTCCGGATTCTCTTAAAAATATTCTCTTGGAATCTTCCACCTTTGAAGCCAACACATCCTCTTAACATTAATGTCATTTCCTTTTGACATCAATGACAACTCATAGACAAGAAGCTAGGATCTCAAACCCAAAATTGCCAATAATCTCCCCCTTTGTCATTGATGGCAAACCATGCTTCTCAACAACATAGAAACTCAACATAAATAGCTCCCCCTGTCTTGAGGCTCTCCCCCTTACTCAAATCTCTCCCCCTTTGTCATCAATGGCAAAGGGTCACCTTTGGGGCTCGAGACTAAGAATGAGCCTCTTAGCTTAGTCCCTCCCCCACCTCCTGATGAGGTGATTAATTCTTGGGTGGGAGTAAAACTCCCATTAGGCATGTTGTGGTTGATCCACAACACACCCCAAAATTGGGGACCCACCTTTTTGCAGGCTTGCAGAGAAGAATCTCGGTGACCCAGATGCTAAAATTGAAGAAAAGAGGAAAAAATGCATGAGTGTTGAAAGTGTCGCGAAATCGTGACCTGTCGCGCCATCGCTGTCGAAAAATAGAAAAACGTCGCGATATCGCGACATGTCGCTCCGTCGCTGAAAAAGAATGAAAAACGTCGCGATATCGCGACATGTCGCTGGCAAAAATGAAAAGGTGTCGCGAAATCGCGACAGGTTGCTCCGTCGCGGCCAAAACAGGAAAAGTGTCGCGAAATCGCGACATGTTGCTCCGTCGCTGCCGAAATTGAAAAAACGTCGCGATATCGCGACATGTTGCTCCGTCGCTGCCAGAATGAAAAAGTGTCACGAAATCGCGACGTGTTGCTGCAGAAGTTGTACGGATGAAAATAGCGTAGCGATTTCGTGACATGTTGCTCCGTCGCGGCAAAAAGAGGAGAGAGAAAATGAAGACGAAAAAGTGTCACGAAATCGTGACATGTTGCTCTGTCACGGCCCAGGCAGGAGAGAGAAAGGCAAAATGGAAAGGCGTAGCGATATCGCGACGCGTCGCAAAATCATGGGTCAAACTGGTCAAAGGGCACAAAGCGGAAAAACGTCGCGATATCGCGACAGAAAGAGGTCAAAGAGCACGAAGCAAGAAAACGTCGCGATATCGCGACAGGAACCAGTCAAACAGGGCAAAGGGCCAAAATGGTCGTGAAATCGCGACAGGATCAACCAGAAAGCATAATGCGCAGAAATGGTCGCGAAATCGTGACAGAAAGCAGAAAAGGGGAATGAAGCGAAAAGGCGTCGCGAAATCGTGACAGGTCGCAGTTTCGCGGCTCCAAAGCAGCGAAGTAGTACGGATGGGGGCAGCGTAGCGATTTCACGACGAAAAATTGGCAAGTGTACGAAAATGGAAAATGGTAGCGAAATCGTGACAACATTGAGCGCAAAGGTGTGCAGAGTCAAAACGGTAGCGAAATCGCGACAGTTTGCGGTGAGAAGGCCCGAAACAGAAAATGGTAGCGAAATCGTGACAGTTTGCGGAAAGAAGGTCCGAAGGAGAGAATGGTCGCGATTTCGCGACAGATTGCAGCGAAGTAGTACGGACAGAGAAAAGCATCGCGAAATCGCGACAGGTTGAAGCTCAAGCGTACGGAAGGGAAAAATGTCACGAAATCGTGACAGCATGCAACAAAGGTGCCCGAAGCAGAGAAGCGTCGTGATTTCGCGAAAGGGTGCGGCCTAAGGGGTACGAAAACGAAAATGGTCGCGAAATCATGACAGTTTGCGGCATGAAGGTCCGAAGGTGAAAAACGTCACGATATCGCGACAGAAAGCGGCATGAAGGTCCGAAGGTGAAAAACGTCGCGATATCACGATAGAAACGGCCGGAGGCGTACGAACGAGGAAAGCGTCGCGATATCGTGACATGTCACGATTTTGCAGCCAGAAAGGTGAGCAGGTTGCATGTTGTTTTGTCACGTTTTGGCACGGGAAGACGTTACAGAAGACGTAGAAAATGTAGGACACGTGGCTTACAGGTGTCAGTATTGCAGAGGCGTTACATGCAGCGGTGGATTTCGAGCGTTTCAGAATCGAGCATTAATCAAAAGCAAGGAAAAGGCAAGAATTTGAAAGGTCAAATGCAGGAAGGTGAAACGAAGCGACACAGGGAGAATCGAAGAGCCATTTTAGTGATTATAAAGTCAAGAGCGCGGATTGAAAGAGGGGTTGGAAATTGCTTGCTTGCGAGTTGCGAGACAAGGGCTGCATGCCATTCTGGGCCTGCACTTGGGCAATTTCCTTCATTTGTTCTGGATTTGTAAAACCTGGAACATTCTGTAATTGTAATTGATATATCATTTTAATACAGAAATATAGAAAGTTGGCATCTCATTGATGAGAAAGAAGGAGTCATTTTGTGCATGCATGATTTAATGTTTTATCATTCATTCCAGATTTCTAAGGCTTTTAGGTGAAGTTTAATGCAAGTGTGCTTGGTTGCTTCATGCGAATGCCTAAATCTGGAATTACAAAAGAAACCCTAGAAACCAGCACCTAATTTATTTGGATTGTGCGAATTTGCAGGTTCATTAGGTTAGGTTGCATGCGTGAAAACCTCATTATCTTCGGTTTCATCGAATTGATGACAACATTCTAACTGTAGTTTAGTTTCATTTTCATTTATTTTGCTTTATTTTTTTAAACCCTTAATTTATTTTCTACAGTTTAATTACTCGTATTCAAATAAACAAGCTGAAAATCCATCGAAACTAAAGAGGAGAATAGATATTATTCATTTTGAGTCCATTGTAATTTCAAACTAAATAAACCACAGTGCCCCTTGTTAACATCCACTTGCAAACCCTAAGGTATTCCTAGCATTTCATTTGAACAACATCATATCAGCATAACAGGAACCTTGGAGAAATTATTTTCTTTGCAAGCAGAGGATTTTGGGACTCAGATCCTACCGGAGAGTGTGCTTTCACAATTGGGTGAAAACACCACTCAACAGATTGGCGCTAGAAGGAGGGCCTGAAAAGGGTTTATTTTATCATGATTTTAGATGCTACGGGTTTTTAATTGTTTAAGAGCTTTACATTGCTAAAAATTTCAAGTCCATTTTATTAGCATATACGGCCTCTAACACCACTCAACGGATTGGTGCTAGGAGGGCCGTACGGGTTTATTTTTAGTGTAATATAATTTTAAATTTTTGTATGCATTAGTCCTCTAACATTCAACGGATTGTAAAAAGGACGGTCTGAATTTATTTACCTGTTCTATTTTAAGCAATTCAGGTATGCTGTATATTTTTCTGATTGTTCATACAGAATTAAAGTGATTTGATTTAATTTTTCAGAATTTTGGTCTCATGCAATTACTTTTCATTTGATTTTAATGAATACATCTCTTAGTTGATGCTAACTTGATTTCTGTTTTATATTGCAGGTTGAATATTCAACAGATTTGGTTCTAAAATTACATTTTAAGTTCACTAATGGCAACACTTGAGGAGCAAAGGGTATCCCCGAGAGCTGAAATAACATCTCTAAGAGAGAGAATGGTATTAATAATAGAGGATCATTATAAGGGTTTGTCTATACCTGTGGTACCATATCATGTTCCTAAAATGTTATTGGATTTTTTACGGTGTTTTAATCAAGAGGTACCACTAGGATACTTGCAAAAGCTGCATGTCTACAAGAATGCATTATGTCAATTCCAGATTTTCTATGAGGAGGTGGCTTGTAAGTTATTTGCATACATTTTGGATGATAGACCATTCTTTTGGTATAGCCAACTACCCATGGAGGTTAGGACTTCTTGGATACAACTAGAAGCAGCCTATCTTAATCATTTTGGTAATCAGGTCGACTTAGAAATATTGAAAAATCAGTTTACCTCCATATGTAAAGAGTCTAATGAATCCTTGAGTCAATTCAATGAAAGATTTCATGAGTTGCACTCCCAAATGTGGGAAAATTTTAACACATTAGAAGAGGAAGCCATGAAAGTATACCTAGGAGCCATACACCCCACACTTGCTTCACTCATTGAGGAAAAACTGAGTGGTTTGTCCCTAGAGAGAATCCATGAGATCTTAGAAGAGATAGAACGACAAGGTCTTGAAGAAGAAAAGGCACAACATATTCACATGAGAGATTGTTCTTTTGATGCCAACCTACACCAACCATCAAACATAGCACCCTCCACTCCAATGATATCTAAGGTAAATGATCAAGGGGATGAATTTGAATACCCAAATTTTATGACCACCTTGGATGTAGTCCACGAGGAGGTGCAAATTGCTAAGACAACATCCACTAGTGAGGATCATGTAGAGATACATGATTATCTAGATGAAGGGGTTCTAAATTCAACAATGTTTGATATATGTGAATGGATGGAACCCACCATAGAATTGAATGAAGTGGTTGAAAGTGAAATGGAAAGAAAATCAATAAATAAATTTGAAGATATGATAGAATCTCACCACTTGTTCTTGGAAGATACTATTGATGAAACGTGTAAAATTAAAGATCAAGAAATTCTTCACCCTCCAAATTATGATAATGAATCATGGGTTACTAATTTGGACAATGATAGCCTTATAAATTTGAATTCAAGAAATAACCCACTTTTGGAAATAATTGAACCATCTAAGGAAGGTGAAGATGAATTTGATGAGAAGCACATTGATGAATTGGAAGATGTTGAAGAAATAGTTGAACGTCACCACTTGATTTTGAAAGATGATTATTATGATGCTTGGAAGAAGTGGGAAGACTTCACTCATTCCAAAACTACTAATGAAACTTTTGTGCCAATTGATATACGAGGACAACATAATTGCCTACTCAAAGGAAGATATTACAACTCCTGTACAATTTGAGGATGTTTTGGAAGAGGGTTTCAAATCTCATCAAATTTTGGAAGATTATAATGATCCTATTGCCAAGGACAAAGAAGAAAAAGAATTGATGAATGAATCAAAAGATCATGTCACAAATATCATGGAGTTTCATTCCATGGATTTGGATGACAATTTTCATAATGGTTGGGGGAGATATGATAATGCATTCTTTTCTCACATCCCTATAGATAAAACTCATATTTTACTTGATATGCAGGATGTTGAACCTTCTACATCATACGAAGATCTCATATTCACAAGATTTGAAAAGGGGACAAAATATAAATTCATTGAAAGTGTGGATGCAAGTTTGCATGATGATTTTGGGGATTCAAATGAAGAGATACCATGGATAGTGAACAAAGAATTAGAACCAAATGATAAAGAGATGGATCAATTGGAAGCAACTCAAATAAGTGATCATCAAAGCAGATTACTTGACATACACTTTGACCAAGAGTGTTTGAGGATTGAAAAGGATGACCATATTTTGAATTTAAATAATTTGAATGATGAAATGTCACTAAAGGTAAATGAAAAACAAGGTATAATTTTTAATCACACCTTTAATAACATGGTTTTAATGAATGGAAAAGAAGTTGATGCACTTGAATTGTTAAATAAAATTCATCAACAATTACTAATTGAATCTAGGATAAAAACTTTTAATGATCCTAATTTAGTAAATATCTTAGATGCTTGTAAATTGTTACACAAATTTGATTGGCCTACAAATTTGGAAAATGATTTGGCTAAGAAATTTGTAGAAATAGGCTACTACTTACAAAATTGCATATTTGAAAAGGATAGCCTAATTCTAAATCAAGGAGGGAATTATGAAGATTATATTTTAAAGAATAGACATGATAAAATTGAAAATCATTTATTGTCTAATCATTCTAGTAATTTGATGCTCACCTATGGGAGTATTATTGGAACTAAATCAAATTGGTATGGTGAGCATGGCAAGTGGAAATTTGTTGCATTGTTTGGTCCGGTATTAGATTCCCACAACATTTGGCATGCATATTATGTCATATTTTTGTTGAAATGTTCTAATCATGTGTGGGATCCAGGAAAGTGATAAGCTAAGCTTTGCATCATCTTGTATTATAGTGTACATTTGTATATAAATTTTGGTTTTTGGTTTTTGGTTTGTGTTTTCAAATTTTCATTTTTGGGATTGCAGTTTGGTTTTGGATTGAATAAGTTTTAATTTAAAGATGTGTGTTTATTTGACATGTTTTGTTTGTCTATAAATAAATTTAAAAAAAATGATGATGAAAAAGTTGCCTTGAGATGCTAACTTATGTTCTAGATCGGGAGAATATGAAACATTGGAATTGTCTTGTAAAAGCTCCACAAGTAACACAAACAGTTTAATAGTATCGTTTGATTTTGTGATGCATGAAGTAGTCAGTTTTGTATGACAAATATTTCATTTGCAATTCAAGAGATAATGCATTCATGTTACATTTCACTTTGCACATACATGCCATCTTAGTTGCAAATGCATTTCAAATACAAATCATTAAAGTATGTCAAATCCTCTTGAGGTTGTGTTATCACATAAATGTAAGAAAAATCCTAAGGTTGGAAACTGAGTCTTGAGATATCTTGAACCAAGCACGTCTTATACATTAAAAAGGATCTTGAGCAAAATGATCAAAACCTAACTTGGAAGGAAAGGTTGGGCGAAAGAAGTATTTCATGTCTATCCTATTTATGCAGCATGATCCTTAAAACAGTGGTTTTGACCACTTCCATAGAGCTTAAAAGCCTAAAATCAGAGTAGTAAGGATAGGGTTAAATCCTCATCGAACTTAGGTTGAGGATCCAATTCCCCAAAGCTTTGATTTGACCTACATGGAGTAGTAAGGATAGGGCATAAATTCTCATCTCGCTTAGGTTGAGAATCCAATTCCCCAAAGCTCTTATGTCTCATTTCATAATAAATCTTGGATTGTAAGGATCGTACTATTTGTCCTCTGCAAAGGATGGGTAGTCATCCCCAAGGTCTAAGCAACAAAATTAATATTTTCCATCTACATCTAAAGTTTGGATTGGAAGGATCGTACTACATGTCCCTAGCAAGGATGGGTAGTCATCCCCAAGGTCCAAGAAGTAAAAAATAAAATTTTCCCATCTCATATTTATATTGGATTGTAAGGATCGTACTACTTGTCCTCTGCAAAGGATGGGTAGTCATCCCCAAGGTCCAAAGAAATGAAGATAAGTTTTGGATTGTGGGGTTAGGTATGCCCATGCATGGCATCATGTCTTGCCTAAAAAACAAGACCACTGATTGTCCAGAGGGTTAGACTAGCATGACCATTTCTTCCATAATTGGTTTAATTATTTTGCTTAAAGTGAGGTAATGAACTCTAAATCAGAATAGTAAGGATAGGGTTAAACTCTCATCTCGGTTGGTTGGGAGTCTGATTCCCCAAAGTTCTGATTTCACTTTCACTTGCACATGGGTTCAAGATAGTAGGGACTCATAACCAACTTTGGGATATATAATAAAGTAATTCATATAGTTGATCCTAAGAGGGTTTGGCAATCTTGAATGCTTGTACATAATAATAGAAGAATGACCATGCCTTTTATGAAAGCAAAATCTCCTAGCACATTCATTAGGGTACACAAATCATTCACCATCCCACATATGCATTCATGCAAAACTGATAATGGAGTGTGGATCAATTTCAAATGATAGGGAAAGAAATTCATTGCACACACTGAGCTAATACTTGATGATTCTGATGATTCATGTACTTCGGATCTTTGGGCATTTGTTATATTGCTTATGTGCTAACATATGTTTGCGAGTTTGTGATATGTTTCAGGTTGGGTTCTTACTAAAATGCTCAAGAGCATTTGACAGCAGAGTCGCCATTTGTTGTGGTTGATCCACAACACACCCCAAAATTGGGGACCCACCTTTTTGCAGGCTTGCAGAGAAGAATCTCGGTGACCCAGATGCTAAAATTGAAGAAAAGAGAAAAAATGCATAAGTGTTGAAAGTGTCGCGAAATCGTGACCTGTCGCGCCATCGCTGCCAAAATAGAAAAACGTCGCGATATCGCGACATGTCGCGGAAAAATGAAAACCGCGATATCGCGACATGTCCAAAATGAAAAGGTCCGAAATCCGACATCGTTGCCCAAAACAGGAAAAGTGTCACGAAATCGCGACATGTTGCTCCGTCGCTGTCAGAATGAAAAAGTGTCACGAAATCGCGACGTGTTGCTACAGAAGTTGTACGGATGAAAATAGCGTAGCGATTTCGTGACATGTTGCTCCGTCGCGGCAAAAAGAGGAGAGAGAAAATGAAGACGAAAAAGTGTCACGAAATCGTGACATGTTGCTCTGTCGCGGCCCAGAGAGAGAGAAAGGCAAAATGGAAAGGCGTAGCGATATCGCGACGCGTCGCAAAATCATGGGTCAAACTGGTCAAAGGGCACAAAGCAGAAAAACGTCGCGATATCGCGACATAAAGAGGTCAAAGAGCACGAAGCAAGAAAACGTCGCGATATCGCGACAGGAACCAGTTAAACAGGGCAAAGGGCCAAAATGGTCGTGAAATCGTGACAGGATCAACCAGAAAGCATAATGCGCAGAAATGGTCACGAAATCGTGACAGAAAGCAAAAAAGGGAATGAAGCAAAAGGCGTCGCGAAATCGCGACAGTCGCAGTTTCGCGGCTCGAAGTAGTACGGATGGGGGAAGCGTAGCGATTTCGCGACGAAAAATTGGCAAGTGTACGAAAATGGAAAATGGTATGAGCGAAAGGTGTGAGTCAAAACGGTAGCGAAATCGTGACAGTTTGCGGTGAGAAGGCCCGAAACAGAAAACGGTAGCGAAATCATGACAGTTTGCGGAAAGAAGGTCCGAAGGAGAGAATGGTCACGATTTCATGACAGATTGCAGCGAAGTAGTACGGACAGAGAAAAGCATCATGAAATCACGACAGGTTGAAGCTCAAGCGTACGAAAGGGAAAAATGTCACGAAATCATGACAACATGCAACAAAGGTGCCCGAAGCAGAGAAGCGTCACGATTTCGCGACAGGGTGCGGCCTAAGGGGTACGAAAATGAAAATGGTCTGAAATCATGACAGTTTACGGCATGAAGGTTCGAAGGTGAAAAACGTCGTGATATCGCGACAGAAAGCGGCATGAAGGTCCGAAGGTGAAAAACGTCGTGATATCACGACAGAAATGGCCGGAGGCGTACGAACGAGGAAAGCGTCGTGATATCGTGACATGTCGTGATTTCGTGACATGTCGCATTTTCATGGCCAGAAAGGTGAGCAGGTTGCATGCTATTTTGTCGCATTTTGGCATGGGAAGACGTTACAGAAGACACAGAAAACGTAGGACACGTGGCTTACAGGTGTCAGTATTGCAGAGGCGTTACATGCAGCGGTGGATTTCGAGCGTTTCAGAATCGAGCATTAATCAAAAGCAAGGAAAAGGCGAGAATTTGAAAGGTCAAATGCAGGAAGGTGAAACGAAGCGACACAGGGAGAATCGAAGAGCCATTTCAGTGATTATAAAGTCAAGAGCGCGGATTGAAAGAGGGGTTGGAAATTGCTGCTTGCAGAGTTGCAGAGACAAGGGCTTCATGCCATTCTGGGCCTGCACTTGGGCAATTTCCTTCATTTGTTCTGGATTTGTAAAACCTGGAACATTCTGTAAATGTAATTGACATATCATTCAAATACAGAAATATAGAAAGTTGGCATCTCATTGATGAGAAAGAAGGAGTCATTTTGTGCATGCATGATTTAATGTTTTATCATTCATTCCAGATTTCTAAGGCTTTTAGGTGAAGTTTAATGCAAGTGTGCTTGGTTGCTTCATGCGAATGCCTAAATCGGAATTACAGTAGAAACCCTAGAAACCAGCACCTAATTTATTTGGATTGTGCGAATTTGCAGGTTCATTAGGTTAGGTTGCATGCAGAAAACCTCATTATCTTCGGTTTCATCGAATTGATGACAGCATTCTGACTGTAGTTTAGTTTCATTTTCATTTATTTTGCTTTATTTTTTAAACCCTTAATTTATTTTCTGCAGTTTAATTACTGTATTCAAATAAACAAGCTGAAAATCCATCAGAACTAAAGAGGAGAATAGATATTATTCATTTTGAGTCCACTGTAATTTCAAACTAAATAAACCACAGTGCCCCTTGTTAACATCCACTTGCAAACCCTAAGGTATTCCTAGCATTTCATTTGAACAACATCATATCAGCATAACAGGAACCTTGGAGAAATTATTTTCTTTGCAAGCAGAGGATTTTGGGACTCAGATCCTACCGGAGAGTGTGCTTTCACAATTGGGTGAAAACACCACTCAACAAGGCACTAATCATCATCAACGTCTATAACTTCCTTGTCGGGCCTTCTCTTGAACTCTTTGTCCATATTCCTATTCTTGTCACTATTCTTGTTCTTGTTCATGCCTTGATCCTTGAACTTGATCATGCCACTATTCTTGTTCCTGTATTCTAGAATTTCAGCTCTACATTGTCTGATTGTGTGACCTTCATTGTTGCACTTGAAACACTTGACGATGTTGTTTCTCTGAGGTAAACTTGATCTTTGAATCCACCAGTTCTAACCAAACCTATTCTGACCAAACCTATTCTGGCCAAACCTGTTTTGACCAAACCTATTCTGACCAAACCTATTTTGGCCAAACCTCTTCTAACAAAACTTGTTTTTGTTATTTGCCTTGCAATAAACTGCCTTGTGCCCAAACTGTTGACAAGAGTAGCAATACCCTTGAAAGTAACTAGCACTTCTAAAACTATCATTTACCTCCTTCACTTGATCCATGCAATGTGAAGCCATGTGACCAAACCTGTGATAAGCAAAACATCTGCCTTGAAACTTTCCTTTAATTGACCTCTTAGGTTCTAAAAACTTCTTCTTCTCATTATGAATTATGTTTTCTATTTCTGTGCATCTATCATTCAAGGACTCCTTTTCTAAAATACTTTCCTCATCAGAACTCTCTTCCTTTTGGAGTCTCTTACTAGACTCTCCAACTTGTTCCTTGTGTGGCTTAAAAAAACCAAGGCATGTTTTATCTGTTGTCTTTCTTTGACCTTTGATGAGTGACTTAACCTTTTTGGAGCTATCTTGAAACCTGTAAAGCCTATACTTGTACTCTTTAGTTTCCTCTTTCAAAGAAGCCATTTTCTGTTCTAACTCACTATACTCAACAACCTTAGACTCTAACTCATCCTTGAGTTCTTGTGTCTTAGCCATAGAGAAGTCAAGACTTTCTATAAGATCATCTCTCTCCATACAACATTCATCTAACTTATCCTTGAGTCTAGCATTTTTCTTTCTTTCTTTTTTCAAAGCACTAAGAGCACTAATAAGTTCACCTTCAATATCAACTTCACCTTCCTCTATATCTTCCTTTATTTGTTTGCTTTTTGAATCATCAAAGCCTTTTTCAAATTTCTTATCACTAGAGGTGCTACCCTTTTCAAAAACCATACATGCATCTTCCTTATAGTTTTCTGAAGCATCCTCATACATACTAAACACCAAATCATTATTTGTGCAATCATCCTCAAGGTGACCAAATTTTTCACATCTAAGACATTTCATGATAATGAATCTATGTTTTGGTTCTTCCTCTTTTTTTGATATGAACAACATCTCTTTTTCATTATCACTTGAAGAACTTTCACTATCATTACTAGAACACTTACTTTCTTTGTCTAGGTAGAAACTCTTCTTGTGCTTGTGAGAATACCTCTTTCTTTGATTATTGTGCTCATATTTGTTTTTCCTGTGATGCTTGTGCTTTTCATAATCCTTGCTCTTAGAATCCTATTTATCTTCATCACTTTCATTCTTGGGAACAGTACAATCAGTAGCATAATGACCAAACTTTCCACAATTAAAACATCTTATATTTTTCATACTTTTGTGCTTTCTAGAGAACTTGCCTTTCTTGATGTAATATGCCTCTTCATCACTAGAAGACTCATCACTATCTTGAAGTTGTTTACCCTTGGAATTCTTGGTATCTTTCTTGACATCAACCTTCACTTGAGTTCTCAACTCAAATGCTGCAAGTATACTATGGAGCTCATCCTTTTTCAACTTATCCAAATCTTTAGCTTCCTCAATAGCAAAAATCTTTTCACTAAATCTATTAGGAAGAGATCTTAAAATCTCATCACAAACATCATTTTCAGCAAGCTCAAGACCTAAGTCTTTCATGGAGTTAACAACCTCATCCATATGAAGCATGTAGTCACTAATATTTTCATCATAATTCATCTTGAGTTGTTCAAACATACCTTTGAAGTGTCTCAACTTGGCCTTTCTGACATTTGTATCACCTGTATGAACCACCTTCAACTGTTTCCACATTTCACTAGCTGTCTTGCAGTGAATCACTTTGGTGAGATATGCTTTCTATAAGCCTTTCATGATTGCATTCATTGCTTTTGAATTGTTGTGATGTAGGAGATTTTATTCTTTAGTATTAGGACCATGTTTAGGAATAGTGTACTCATCTTCAATCACTTCCCAAACCTCATTCCCAAGTGCCATTATATGAACCTTCATCCTTGCACTCCAATGACCAAAATTTTACCCATCAAGAATAGGTGTTGCATTGCCACTTGAATGATCCATTGTGTTCTTTACTAGCTTTTCCTTCAAGTTGTTAAACTTTTCGAAGGCACCTACTCTGATACCAATTGAAGAACACAAGATTATACTGAGAGGGGAGGGGTGAACAGTATAAGACCTCTTTTTACTTTTTCCTTTATACTTCAAAATAGTAAATCAATATACCCAAAGCAATATCAAAGCAATACACAATATCATCCACAAAGTGACACCAATTTTAATGTGGTTCACCTAGAATGGTTGGGCTACATCCACAAAACTTTTCTCTAAAAATTATCTCAAAGTTCTTTGGAAATCCTTCCCAATTACAATGTTTATGAGCTTCGGCCCAAAGGATATACCTTCCCCCAATCAAAATTTATGAGCCTCTACTCAAAGGATATACCTTCCCCTCTGCTCTGGAAATGATCCCTTAGAAGATCAACTACCTCTACCTCTTGCCAGCACATGGAACTCCTTACCACTGAAGACCTCTTGTCCTCAATGCTTAGCCTAAGAGACCTCTGCCTTCTATGATCACATCCACAACAGCTCGACAACCTATACCAAACACAATCAGTCGATCTAGTACAAGTCTTCCTCTGTTTGTCAGATCTGTCCAACTCTTGAACAAATCAATCCTCTACATACAAGCCTTCTCAAAGACTTGCCAACTATCCTTAGGTTCTTCTCATAGAACCAATGCACCTCTATCCTCAAGTTCTCTGATAGAACTATCAAACTCAGCTCACAAGTCCTCTGCTAGGACTTGTCCAAATTTGCTCACAATTCCCCACCGAAACTTGTCCAAAAAAATGCTCACAAGTCCCTACTAGAACCTATCCAAAAACTCAGCAAGCTCACAAGAAAAACTTTCTTAGTAGGAAATCACAAAGTGAATTGTTAGAGACCCAATGTGATTTGTCAAACTCATAGTAGCATAAAGAGAATTGTTAGATACTCAATATGTTCTATACTCAAATCCCAATCTCAAAACTCAACTCAAATCAACTCAGCTTAATCTCAATCTCAAATCTGAAAACTCAACTCAATATATGAAATGGATAGGATAGAATGCTTTCTTTCAAGAACATGAAACCCCAACAATTGCCAACTATGCAAAGAATCACATAACAATGATACTCATGTTCTTTTCACCATCAATTAGGGTTTCAACAACAATGCTCATCAAACAAGGTTTATTCAACCAACACCATTCAACTCAACATCAATCTTGAAGCATTCAACCAATCATCACAAGAAAAGGAAACAAGTAGAAATCCTTTTCCCTCCAAAGATAGTTGAACAAAACAGCCACCAACACAATATCACCAAATGCAAAGAATAACTTGCTCAAATGAACTCAATGCAGTAAGCCCAATATCATGAATCAAGTAAAGCAATAACTTGATCAAACAACCTCTATGGAAGCAACTCAACCATCAAACTCAAAATAGCAAACCAAGGGTTCCACCAACTCAATGCAAGTAGCTAGACTCACAAATATAAACCCTAGTGCACAAAGCTTCCACTATCTCAAACCAAAAATTATGCATTCACCAAAAACTCTCCTTATGGATAAAAATGCATAAGTAGTCTTCAACAAACTGGAAAATAGGATTTACACCTAGCCAAAGGATACCTAGTAGAATACCTTTTCACTCCAACCTTATTTCAGAAAACATACACCAATCATACTCATAAGAAGAATGTGCCCATACCTTATTGGAGTAGAAGATAATTGAACCTTCAAGCTGTCACCATACATAACTCTCAAACTTCCAACCAAGTTAAGGTTATAATAAAAAGAAATGAGCAATAATATAAACTTCCTTTATTACACCTTTTAGCTCCACTTCTTTAAACACAACCACCATAACATGCCAATAAATCAACAATCACAGACTCACACCTTATACCTCCATTTTTAATTTTAGCATAGCAAAGAATAATCTTAAAAATACATCCAAAGAAATATGCCCTTGTTTCTCCTAAGATTTTATTCAATGCTAATCACAAAAGCCAAAACTCATAAAATTTAATCACACCTTATAAATCGCTATCCAAGAAACTCCGAATTTCGTGGCATAACGACGTTTTAATAAAAATGTGTGTTACTCTAGCAAAGCACCCCCGCAAGACCCGAAACATTGACCTCCGCTAATGTAGCGCCCAACAGAAGCCTTTGCTGCCACTAGCCCATGCGGGCTACGAAGTTCACAAGTGAACTTCCCTCCACTTCACCCTCAAAAAAACTCTTGAAGACTTTTCAACCACACGTGCTTCTAAGTCTTCCTTCGATCACAACGAATATAGAGCACAAACACCGCAAATTGCATTCGAGGAATTTTGAATTAATTAGCCTTCCAACCTTAGGAGTTGGAGAATAAATAGTCTCTTCGAAGACACCTTGACGTCAACGAAAATAAAGACCATTTCGAAATTAATCAAAAGTCTTTTCAAAAAGGGTTTAAAAACCCTTAAATAATTTTAATAAATTAAGAATAATTTCTCCCTTAATTAATTAAATAATTAATTAATTAAAACCTTGAAGGGTTTTAAATAATAATTAGAAAAATAATAAAGAGAACCTCCATTGGTTTTAATAAAAACCATTTAACTTGGTTTTAATAAAAACCCTATCCAACTTGGTTTTAATAAAAAACCCTTGCCAATGGAATCTCTTCGGATTCTCTTAAAAATATTCTCTTGGAATCTTCCACCTTTGAAGCCAACACATCCTCTTAACATTAATACCATTTCCTTTTGACATCAATGACAACTCATAGACAAGAAGCTAGGATCTCAAACCCAAAATTGCCAACACAATCAAGAAATGGAGGTCTTCAAAGACCCCTTGCCTACCCATGCTCCGCAGGAAAAGACCCTACAACTTAACGAGGTCACACAGAACTACACCATGCAGGGGTATGTAGGGCTAATAAGTATAGTGACTCGAAATAGGAGGTATCCGAGGATGAATACTCCTACGAAAGTTGCAGGAGAGGTGCCAACAATTCCCCAACGACAACAGCACCTTGCACAACCTCCTCCACCTAGACCAGTGGCCACACTTCGGACCAAACTCACTTAGAGTTTGAGGACCATTTTGGCTAGGCTCTCCATATATGAGCTTATACAAAAATCCACACCCCATGGAGAAGCTCTAATGGAGATATTGAAAGCCATCGAGTTGCAGACCCATGAGACAAATTCTTTCAACAACTTTGTGGGGCATGTCATGTGATGCACTGAGCTGATCATCACATTTTGAGAAGAATTGAGATCAGTGACTGATGACATGGCGGATCCACCCCTGCATGTTATTGCGCAGGTCAACAAGATCCCATACAAGAGGGTGTTGATAGACACTGGCTCATCTAGTAATATCATCACAACTATGGCCCTAAAGCATCTAAAGTTGCCTGCATCTCACATCACAGCTTCCACCTACACTCTGTGAGTATTCAATGATGCAATCTGCTTGACAGTTGGCACAATAGTCCTACCAATCCAAGTAGGACAAAAGACCATACCTACATTATGTCACATATTGGAGGGTGAGATGGCCTACAACATCTTTCTGGGCCGGCCATGGATCAGGGACATGAAGTGTGTCCCTTTGATAGCTCACCAGTGTTTAAAGTATACATTTTAAGGGGAAGTGCATGTAATCCCGATGGACTTAGAACCCTTCAAGTATTGTAATGCGATGCAACTGATGCCACAATCGACCCTACCATCGATGCATTTGGATTTCCAATTAAATCCATCTAAACAAGGTTCAATTCCATAGGCATCCCCGTTAGCAAGTTCTTCAAAACCCTAGCTGGGTTCATCTTCATTGTCTGGTCCTCCACCAACGACACCATCTATGGAGACCAAACAAAAGGACAAAGGGAAGAAACCCCTGGAAGAGGCAAAACCTTTGGAAGAGACACTGCCATCAGTATCAACTATCTCTACAAAATAAATGCCTAGCTGAATGGAAGTCGAGGCTCCTAGTCCACCCGACATGGAGTGGACTCAAGGAGAACTTCCATTCCCTCCCCATCAACTACCAACAATCAATGTTGAAATGGCCAATACGGGCCTGGGAGAGTATCTAGTGTAGAATATTGTAGCAACACCCACACTAGAGTCCATGCAGGACATGGGGAGGCCTCGCCTTCCCATTGGCACTATTGTTCCCCTAGGCTACCCGCCGAACCAGACAAATTTTGTGTATGGGGGCCTTGATCATGGCGTTGCACCATGTATGCAAGAGGACGAAGACGAAGAGCCTTTTACTAAAAATGTCAACTATTTGTCTAACCCAAACCTTGCTCTAAGATACCTTGGCCAATGCAATTGGCACGAATATGGATTAGGCCAATATGAGCAGGGGATACATGTTCTTTGCCAACCAAGATACCAAATTCCATATGACAAGTCAAGAGTAGGGTCCAACCACCCCATGCCCTTGGACATCTTCGTAGAGGACATGCAAGGCCTAGGGATAGGCAACAAGGGGGGATTGGCATCAAATCCATATGCCAACCCTAATACCACATATACGTTGAGGGATTATCTCCCATTAATGGCAATCAACCTTGTTGGCCCTAGCAATCCCTTCCCTTTGCTCAAGAGAGGAGAGAGCTCGAGAGCTCATTTTCAGGGAGAGTCTAGACAATGGCAAGAAGGGTCCTCAGAGGACGAATCAAAATATGAGGTAGCACCATGGGACCCCTTCGAATTAGATAGCAATCACTCACAGGTGATCCCCATGGATGATTATCAAGAAAACCTCTTAACAATGTTCCTTTTAGATGCTCCAATTGAGCAAGCACCACTCCAAGGAAATCAGGTCCCACCACAGTGAGCGAAACAACCTCAATGGGGCCAGATAAATTTGCTTGAGCAAGGTGAGCCTTTAGTGCCGCAAGTAGTCAGAACCAATGAAGGCCTTTGGATCTCTGATAGTGATTATGAAGACAAAACTGAGATGGCATATCTTAATCACATGTGGCAAATGCGGTGACCATACCCCTTGGAGATTAACGACATGTTTGAACAATTAAACATAAGGCTTGGACATGAGTGGTATGTAGACCCAGCATGGTGGGACCAAGTGTTGGATCTGCTACTTTAGGCATACGAAGCATACCTTCTGCCTAGAGACCCTATAGTGCCATTAGTGTCGAGGGAAGACCCTATCTTCTTATCTGCACATCGAGCCGATCCATTCATGCCCATCCCTCTAGAGCTAGATCTAGAGCATAGAGAGCATCCAAGATGTCCGAGTTCCCACACCCACGGTAATGGAGACCAAAATCATTCCATCCACATGATCTCCATTGACTTAACTGCCCCCATCCACAATCTGACCGATCTAGCATGGTCGTTGCATCTAGACATAGATGCCATAGACTGAGATTGTGTCAATTCACCTCCATCCCCATCAGAGTACTGGACTTTCAATGAAATGCTTCAATTTACCCCTAGGCCAACTCAGGATATCTTCCATGCTGAAGAGAGACCCGAGGTTCCTAATGATGATCTAAACTCAGCACATGATATCCACTTGATCCCAACTCCACATCAGTTGGAGGACGGATCCCACATGTTAGTCGAGGAGACGACTGATGTAGACATCGGCTCAAACCAAATGAATCAATAGATTATCAAGTTGGGGGTAAGTTTATCCCTAGAAGAGCAAGTCGACTACATTGCCCTTCTCAAAGAGAAGGAGGTTTTTGCATGGTCATACAGAGACATGCCGAGACTAGACCCGTAGCTAGTCATGCATAATCTAACGCTTGATCCAACAATCAAGCCAGTTAAGCAAAAACTACGCAATATGCACCCAACAGTGGCCTTAATGGTCAAAGACAAACTACAAAAGCTATTGGATGCATAGTTTGTCATCTGCATGGATTATCCGCCATGGCTGTCCAACATGGTGCCTGTCAAGAAGCCTGACGGGACGATTCACATATGCAATGATTTTTGAGATCTAAACAAAGCGAGTCCTAAGGATGATTTTCCCTTTTCGAGCATCGACACATTGGTAGATGCTACAGTGGGTCATGAAATGCTTTCCCTCATGGATGGTTTCTCGGGATACAATCAGATTTGTATCAATCCCAAGGACTAGCTAAAAATGGCATTCACAATGCCCTGGGAAACATTTTGTTATAAGGTCATGCCTTTTGGCCTTAAAAATGTTGGTGCCACCTATGAACGTGCCATGACATACATCTTCCATGATTACATGCACAAGACTTTGGAAGATTACATGGATGATTTGTTGGCCAAATCTCTTTTGCACCCAGATCATCTCGATAACTTAAGCAATATCCTCGATCGCCTCATGGAACATAGAGTCAGACTGAATCTCAAAAAGTGCATTTTTGGCATCACATCTATAAAACTCTTGGGCTTCATAGTCTCAAAATGAGATATCGAGGTGGACCCAAAAAAATTCAAGGCAATCCTTGAAATGCTTCCCCCAACTATCATCAAGCAGCTCAGAAGCCTGCAGGGAAAGGTCGTGTTGGTCGACACTTGTCAGATAGCTTCCCTGCAGGCTTCTGAGCTGCTTGATGAACAAATTGTTGCACAATGGGGTAGCATTTCACTGGGATGATGAGTGCCAGTCAACCTTTGATGACATTAAACAATATTTGGCTTCACTGCTAGTATTGGCACCACCTAGACCATGAGTACCATTCTACTTATACATCTCAGCTACTGAGGTGGCATTGGGAGCCATGTTAGCCCAGAAGAACGGACTTCATAGAGAACATGCTACTTACTATCTTAGCCGCACCCTGGTCAGCTATGAAATTAACTATGCATACATTGAAAAACTCTACTTGGCAGTGGTGTTTGCTACCAAAAAGCTATGCCATTACATGTTGAGCAACAAAACGTATGTTGTGTCTAAGGAGAATCCATTATGGTACATGATGAGTCGTACTTATCATAGTAGTCGCACGGTGAAACAGATCATGTTGTTGATGGAATTTGACATAGAGTTTATCGAACAAAAATCCATAAAGGTCAGGTCATAGCCGATCAACTAGCAAAGGCTTCTCTCGAAGACGATCAGCCTCTGGTCATAGAACTACCCGATGATGGGGTCTTCCATGTCTCAGAATCACCATATTCTGATGAGCCTAAGTCACAGGCTGACATAACCCTATTTTTTGATGGTTCTAAATGTGAGCAAGGTGGTGGTGCAAGAATAGTATTCTTCACACCATAGGGCGCTCCAATGCCCCTATCATTTAAATTAAATTTCCCATGCACCAACAATAATGTAGAGTATGAAGCCTTGCTCATAGGTCTTCAAACATCAATCACCATGAACATTAAACGATTGAACATATTTGGTGATTTGCTATTAATTGTCAACCATGTCAAAGGGGTATTCCAATGCAAATGCCTAGTTCTACAGGCCTACAAAGCCCTGGTGGAAAAATTCTTGGCAAATCTTGAATGGTACGACATCGAGGCACTCCCTCGATCATCGAATCATTTTGTGAACACTATGGCCTCCCTGGGGTCTTTAATCCTGCAAGAAATTTATGGTGAAATGAAAACCATTCAAGTCAACATTATCGCAATCAGCGATGGAGCAAGCAATCTCTGATTTAACACGAGGAATCCACTTGATCCAGATTGAGCCGTCCATGGACAAGTTCTCTCGAATCCATGATCATTTGTGTAGCACCCTAAAATTGGCACGGTTAAAACCTTAGTAAAAGATAAAAGATAAAAATTTGAATTTTAACCCCAAAACCGCTCCAAAACTGTCTGCTACCCGTTTCCTCATTTTTTGTGCCATTTTTAGGATTTGTTTTGACCGTTGGATGATATCATCACAGATTAGACGAGATCATCCCAGATCTGATGAAATCATCATGGACAGAACGTCTAGATGATTTTGTCCCAAAATCAAATTTTCATAATTAGCTTCTGTTTCAATAGCCTCTCCAACTTGGGCAGAAGCGTGTCTACGCAGTTGGAGATTTCCCTATTGGAGATCTCCCGGATTGGGATGATCCCCAACCTCTTAAACCTCTTCCTAAGCCTATATAAACTAGGATTTTCTAGTTTACCCCCCTGACCCCCCTGACTCCCCTTGATCCTGATTTCCCTGAACCCCTTAGCTGACAGATTTAACTCCTTATTCCCTTGTACTATTGTCTGTGTTCTATATTTTGCATTTTCTTGTAGGAACTCTACTATTTTTTAGTCGAAGATAGCTCGGATCATCGCAAACGATCTCGTACGATTGGAGGTGATCCTGACTGTAGTCCAGATTAGGGGCAATCCGAGTCCAGAGTTTGCGTTCCCTTAGCTTTCTCTACATTTTTCATATTGTATTTTTGCACTGTCTTGAATTATTATGTTTTTTGCATCTTGGAGTTCACCTCATTTAGCATAATCGCATGGTAAAGTTAAAATCAATCATTAAATCTACTGCATTTCCTTATTTGTTATTGGAATCCATTATTTAGGCATGTTTGTTGTTATTTCTACCATTGTCCTTTGCTTCTGCACTTGCATATTTGGTATTTTGCATCTATTTCTGTGATTGCAAGTTTCTGACGAATTCGTCTGATGAATTCGTTAGATTTCAGACGATCCTATGAAATCTCAAACGATTACGTATGAATTGAGGCGATCTGAACTGCTACAAGACTCAGAATCTTCATCAAACATTCGAAATCAGGTATGACACATTCTAATTAGCATATTCTCTATTATTAGCACTCATTCCTGTTTTCTATATTCATTTAAATCCACATTGGCATATAGAATAGTTTAGGTTCATATTGGCCAAACCTAGGAGTTGAATGATTGAGCATAAAAATGAACACATCAAACCCACTACCAACCTAGGCATGGAAACTGCCATTCAAAAGTTTCTTGGTGAACCCACCATCCGTCGAAAATTCACCCTTATACTCCTCCCCCGAGAGGCGGGACCTTCAAAGGGCCTCTTAGTACGAGGTATTGTCCCATCCTTCTCGCATCCCCCTTCCGGGCACGGATCCTATAGCTTGAGGGTAAGGGTGCAAAAAATTTGGAGCGATACATTTTGGTGAACCCGACGTGAAAACTAAAAACCTTTTGAAAACAATCCAAAAAAAAAAAAACCCTAAACATAAATGCATTTAGAATCAAAGATTGCATGTCATATTTAGATGGTAGATTATAACAAAAGATGAGCTGTCACCATTAATGTTGAAAACCAACTAGCAGCTATAGAGATTACTTCTATGCTTAGAGTACCTCAAACAAGTAGAGTCCAACCTTTGTGGGACGAACTTGATAGGAGATTGAATATTATTTCATCTAGAGAAATCGAACTTAGGCAAATCAAGAGGTTTGTCCTAGATAGAATCCTGGATCCCGATCAAGGGATTTTGTATCATGAACTTCAGAGAGCTTGCCATAGGTGGTTAGCAGATAAAAGAGCCCTTGTGTCTTCTGAGTTGTACACCTTTGATGAATACCTCGATAATGCAGCCATAGTACATCAATTTCTAGCTCGTATAGAGGATCAAGAAGCTGATCTTATGGATAGAAAGAGATGGAATAGAGTTCCCAGAGCTGTGTTATATCGAGAGTATTGCCATGAGATTTATTTTTACAAAACATAATCTAAAATAGATAATATCACCATAGCACACTTTGTTGACTTCCTGAAAAACAATTTCCAATTTGAAGAAGAGCATTTTATGACTCCTGATGAACTTGATCCTATCAATGATATTCATAAACTCTTTTTAGAAAACTAAGCTATTATTTTATTATTGTTATTTCTTGTATTTAGTGTGCTATTTGTTGTCTTTATAAGCATAAAATAAAAAAAAAAACAAAAAAAAAAAACAAAATCATAACAAAAAAATCAAAACATTTTATTTTTAAGCATCATAGTAGGTATATAATTAAAATATATACCTCCCAAATCTGTTGCAAATATATCAATATATATTTGCTAAAATCTAAGATTTAGACATAATGACTAAACTCAGGAATGGAAAACAAATTGAAGTAGAAGAAGATTGGTTAAGGAAAATAGAAAACAACCCAGATGTCCTTCCTGAAGACCCAATTCAGGAAGAAGAAACTCTAGACCAACAAGAAGAAGACTATGTTGATGCAAATGAACAAAGAGAAAATGTTAGGGAGGAAGAATCCTCATCTCCTAAAATATCTCCAGAAGGAGCTGTTACTTTTGAGAACATGGAACATTTTTGGAAGTTCCTCCATGATAATATGGGCACCCTTAATAGAGCAGTTCATATGGACAAAGATCAAATTAGTGACACTCAAGAAACCCTAGAAGACATATATCACACACGCACTAATCCTTTGTCCTTCGTTGATCAAGAGAGTGATCAAGCTGGACCGTCCAATTTGGACATGGCTACTATAATCCAAAACACGTGACAACAACAGGTTACCCAACTACCTAGAGTGCCTATTACTAAGCCAAGGGTTATTCCCACACAAAAGAAACCTTCATTCACTGCTCTATTTCGCCAAGCTATTGATCAATATACCTCAAATCAACAAAAGCCTAAAACAAAACCAAATGTTAATTTCCAACAATCTGGGATACAACATAATGCTACAACAAATCTTCTACATAATACTCTTCCTACCAACCATTTGCATAACAGCAATATAGCATCTAATCCTTATATCCCGCCTTCCTACGCTCACAAATCCCATCCTCATGTACCACCAAACCAATATGGTGGACAAACTGGTAATCTGGAAGCCATGGTGAAACAGTTAACCTCCCGTATGGACCAAATAGATCCCTATCGTCCCTCGTACAATTATCGAGAGATGTGTAGTCAACCTCTAGATCCTATAGTTGTAGCACAACCATATCCCAAACACTTTCCCATGCCTGTCCTACCTATATACAAAGGAACCGAAGATCCCATAGAGCATCTTCATATGTTTAGGATAGCATGTCATGATATATCACATGATGACTTGTTATTACTAAAAATGTTCCCGAAAAGCTTAGGAGGGATGGCATTGGAGTGGTATTATCAATTGCCCACTCACTCTTTGAGAAATTTTGAAGAGACCGCCGAGTCTTTTGTGCACCAATTTAGTGCCTATATTGAAAGGCATGTAACCATTAAAGATTTGTACAACCTAAAACAAGACAAAGATGAGTGTTTTGCTGACTTCTTAGCTCGATGGAGGTAGTTGATAGGAAAATTACACTTTGTGTTACCTTATCGAGAAATGTTGGATATTTTTATCAATAATTTACAAGAACAACTATCCTATGAATTATCAACTGCTACCTTGACCACCTTTGATCAAGCTATAGACTTAGCCCGAAGAGTGGAAGACGCTCTCATTAGAAGAGGTCAGCTCAAAAAGAAAGATGATGAGAAAACATCCAGAAATCAATATAAAAATAAACAAGTTGTGGGTGATGGAGTCACTGATAGCAGAAACATTACCAATGTTAATACTGCGAAAACAATAGAGAAGTTCATATTGAAACCTCTTGATAAACCACCTCAAGAATTTACTAGGTTAAATCAACCTTTATCAACCATTCTCCCGCAATTACTAGCACGAGGATTGATCCAATTACCAGCTATCCGAGAACCTGATCCAACCATACCCGGATACAGAGCTGATTTGCATTGTGATTTCCATAGAGGACCTGGACATGCTACCAAATCTTGTAAAATATTAAAACATAAAATACAAGATTTAATTGATAACAATGAGATGGAGGTGCAAGCCTTTCAACCTAAACAAAATCCTACTAGTAATGTTCAAAAGAACACCCTTCAAAGTCAGAATCAGAATGCCAATCAATCATTGGACATATTTCAACATCCTTTACCAAAGCATGGCAAAGAGGTGGCTAATCAAATTGAACATCATAATGTTCCCCCTCCTACCCGATATGTAGGGACTATTAGTGGACAATTACCTGTTCCTGATCCTCAAATATTTGACACAACTTTATCCATAGTTACGACTAGACCTCTACATAATATTCGGATGCTTGATCTTAGTGACACCGAATATGATACTGAAAGTGACATGGAAATCACCTCAAATCAATCGAATAGTTCTGAATATGAATCAGACCCTATTCAACCTATCACAAATTCTATGGTTTCGAAAGAACCATTTCCTAGAAGAGTTACTACTCGACCCTCTTCTCATCAGTTCCTTTCTAATGAAAAAGCCATAAACGCTAGACCGAGACCAATTCATCATCCTCAAAATAATATTGTAGGTACCATCGAAGTCATTACCCGACAATAGGCTCAAAACTCTCAACAGGATCAAACTCATAATGATGGATCAGCTCCATTTGTTTTGAAAAATCCCAATAAAGGGAATCATATGCCTAATGTTCAACCTAAGCCTCCTTATAATATTAATGAACAATTATCCAATACTACAGCTAGAATTTCCCTTTTGGACCTTTTAAGATCTTCTCCTATCCATAGGGATGAATTAATGCTCACATTAAGCCAAATGATGGTACCACAAAATATTCAGCCTGAAGCCATGTCTAATACTATCATAACTTGAGAAGTCGATTGTATTGACTTTCGGGATAGAGATATCCCACAACATAGTTTACATAAGGATAACCCCTTATATATTACTGCCCTAATTGGAGATGTAGCCATTAAACGCGTCTTGATTGATAATGGTTCATCTTTAAACATATGCACTTTTGACTTCTACCAAATATTTGGCTTTAGAAGTGACGAAATGAAAAGAACTGATATGATTATAAAAGCCTTCAATGACGAGACACAAGAAACGTGTGGAGTCATTACTATACCCTTGCAAGTTGGTCCTAGAACCCTAGATACAACCGTGTTTATTGTACATTGCCCAACATCGTACAATATACTTTTGGGTCACCCTTGGATCAACGCGATGCAAGCGGTTCCATCCACTTTACATCAGTGTGTTAAATTCAAATTTAAAAACCAGTTGGTTACCATTCATGGTGATCCTAGACCCTTTGATATGTGTGCTTTGGCAGAACCGATTGGAGTTCAATTTTGCCCTGCTCTGTCATCCACACATCCTAATTCTCATCATCCACCCAAACGTGTGAAACACACACCCATAACCTCATATACTCTTTCAACTACACCTATACATATAGCTCAACCATATTTTGAACAAACCACATTAGGACCTCGAAAAGATCCCAAAATTACAACCAATGTTCCTTGTTTTACTCCTATATCTTCCACACCGATAGACTCATCCATCGATATCCCTATAACATCTCCTACAGGAATTCTTTCCACATCAGAAGATCAAGGAAATGTTCCTTCTACCTCTTATGCTCTCACTGATGAGCTCTTACCCGATTTATCTAAAATTCTTATATCAGAAGAAACCAACACTGCTATGCAAACTTCCCTCCTTTTAAATAAACTCCCACCTTCTCCTCATACCTTGGGCCTCCCACAACCTATGGGAAGTATCTACCAAGTCGGGAGTTGTGCTTTTATTTATAAGGGATATGATTGGGGAAGAATACCCGGAAACATCAAGACACATTGTGATGGATATGCTAGATGCTATTTTGCTAATGAATATATTAAAGCTAAACCCATAATGCTTAAATTGGGCTATAAAGGGAAAGGTTTGGGACCTTCCCAAAATGGTATGAAGGAACCTATTGAGGTAGAACCATGGCCTGCCCGATGCGGCATGGGCCTATTTCCTAGTAAAGGTCAACCCTTCCAATTTGAGGAGGATGACCATCTTACATGTTATCAAGATTATCTCGATAAACAAAATTCTTTGCTTTTAAAAAATAATCCCTTTACCTATCATATGCTATCTCTCGCCTACCCTAAGATGATTGCCGAATCCGATGATGAGTTGGAAGGGGATATCTTCCATGATGTCTCCGTTGATGACTTGTTACATAACGAATTTTATTTTGATGGCTCTATACCTAGTATAGCCCTGCTTGAGGCCTCGACTCCTCAAGACGAATTATCCAAGCTAACCTTGGAAGAATTACAAGAATTGGGTGTTTCACCCGCCCCACCTAATTTTGAGAGAGATTTACATATGGAAGTTGAAAACGGTATAAAAATTAACATTGGAACCGAACATAACCCTCACATAATCAATATTGGATCAGAATTAAGTCAAGAAAAACAAGATAAATACATTTCATTTCTTAAAGACTATGAAGATGTCTTTGCTTGGACATATGAAGACATGCCAGGTCTGGACCCTTCTGTAGTCATGCATCATCTAGTAGTCCATCCAGATGCTAAACCTGTTAAATAGAAACTTAGAAAAATGCATCCTAAAGTGGCCTTACTAGTCAAAGTAGAACTAGAAAAACTATTGAAGGTCATTTTTATACAAGCCATTGATTATGCTGAATGGATCTCAAATGTAGTTCCAGTAACTAAGAAAGAAGCCACTAAAGTTAGGGTTTGTACAGACTTCAGAGACATTAATGTTGCCTGCCCTAAGGATGATTTTCCTCTTCCTAACATGGATCAGATCATTGATTTTACTACTGGAAGTGGAATGATATCCCTAATGGATGGATTTTTTGGTTATAATCAGATCAGGATAGCTCCTGAAGATCAGGCTAAAACAACCTTTATTACCCCTTGGGGAACCTTTTGTTGGAAAGTGATGCCATTTGGTTTAAAGAACATAGGCGCAACCTATCAACGAGCCATGACTTATATCTTTCACGATATGATGCATGATATTCTACATGATTATGTAGATGATATTATAGCTCGTTCCATCAAAGAAGATGATCATTTAAATGACTTGAGAAAAGTATTTGATCGGTTAAGGGAGTATCTTATCCGATTGAATCCAGCCAAGTGTATATTCGGAGTTAAGTCCGATAAATTATTGGGGGTTATCGTTTCTTTACGTGGCATTGAAATTGACCCTCTCAAGATCGCGGCTATCACTGATATGCCCGCACCCACCAATATATCAGAATTACAAAGTTTACAAGGTAAGCTTCAAGCTATTCATCGCTTTATTGATAAGTTGGTAGACAAAACCGGACCCTTTCTTAAACTTCTTAAGAAATATGTCTCTTTCCATTGGGACGAAGAATGCCAAGAAGCATTTGAACTCCTTAAGCAATATCTCCTCCAACCATCGGTGCTTTCCCCACCTAGATCTGATCGTCCATTTATTTTGTACATTTTTGCTTTCGATTTTGCCTTAGGAGCTATGTTAGCTCAGCTTGACGATGAGAAGAAAGAACGTGCTAATTATTACATCAGCAGAACCTTAATCAGTTATGAAACTCGCTATACCATATTAGAGAAGTTATGTCTTGCAGTCGTATTTTCTACACAGAAACTACGACATTATATGCTCAGTCAAAAAACGTATGTTATTGCCAAATTTGACCCTTTGCGATATCTTATGAGTCGACCGTATTTATCTGGTCGCACAACCAAGTGGGTTCTTGTACTAAGCATGTTTGAACTCACGTTTATAGGACAAAAGTTTGTTAAAGGTCAAATCATAGTAGATCAATTAGCTGCTGCACCCTTAGAGTCTACCCATCCCCTCATCATTGAGCTTCTCGATGAATGCCTTAAACTAGAGGCAGACCATCCTAAACAATGGTCCCTATACTTTGATGGAGCCCGATGTATGAGTGGGGCTGGTGCAGGTATTATTTTAATATCTCCGCAAAAACATCTTATACCTCTGTCCTTTAAATTAGCATTTGCTTGCACTAATAATACTTCTGAATATGAGGCTCTAATCCTTGGATTACGAGCAACTTTGGCATTGAAAATTAAAAATTTGTTAGTTTTTGGTGATTCTCAACTTGTCATAAATCAAATCAATGATGTTTATCAGACCAGAGATGATAAATTACGCCCATATAAAACATATGTTTTGCAATTGTTATCCTTATTTGATCAAGTTACCTTGGAAGCTATTCCTCGAACTAGCAATCGTGCGGCTGACGCTATGGCTATAGCTGCATCTCTTTTGCCCTTGGAGTTAGATGATGAATATGCTACCATAATTATTCGTCGACTCCAGGAACCCGCTTCAAGAAAATCATGCTTAGAACCTTTGGATGTGTTTCTAATCAATGACACTACTCCCGAACCATGGTACACTAATATATTTAATTTTTTGCAAAATGGAACCTTCCCCGATGGTTATACTAGCAACCAACGCCGATTATTACGTAGACGAGCAAGTCGCTTCATAATTATTGGTAATACCTTGTATAGGAGATCTTTTGAAGGCATATTATTAAGATGTTTGAATCTAGAAGAATCTAGATCAGACTTTGAGTGAAGCCCACGATGGATCTTGTGGAGGACACTTTAGTGGTAACGCCATTGCTAAGAAGCTCCTTCGGATAGGATATTTTTGGCCTACCATGGAGAATGATGCACATGATTATGTGTGCCATTGCGACAAGTGCCAGAAACATGCTGACCTTGTCCATGCGCCTACACAAGAATTGTAGGCTATTTCATCTCCTTGGCCCTTTTCAAAATGGGGCTTAGATATCATTGGGAAAATCAACCCTGTGTCATCTGATGGACATAAATTTATCATAACCGCTACGGAGTATTTCACAAAATGGGTTGAAGCTATGCCTTTAGCTTCTTGTATTGGAACGCAAGTTTCCAAATTTATTTTTAATCAAATTATTTGTAGGTTTGGAATTCCTGCCAATCTCATCTCAGATAATGGAACTTGTTTCAAAAATAAAGATGTCAAAAAATTATGTCAAAGATATAAAATCCAACATCGTTGGTCCACTCCCTATTATCCTCAGGGTAATGGCCAAGTAGAAGCATCTAATAAAACATTAATCAAAATTCTCAAAAGACTAGTCAATAAATCTGGTTGAGATTGGCATATCCAATTATATCCTGCTTTGTGGGCCTATCGAACTAGTGTTCGCACCCCCACTGGAACTTCACCTTTCATTTTGGTTTATGGTGCTGAAGCTGTTTTTCCATTTGAATTAGAAGTTCCTTCTTTGGCTCTACTACTTCAAGATACTGAAGTAGGGGATGAATATCGTGCTGGCAGATTTAGTCAGCTGGAAATTTTAGATGAAAAGTGCATCAATGCTTTGGAGCATCTTCATGCCTACCAAAACAAGCTTAAGAGAGCATATCTCAAGAAAGTTCATCCTCGATCCTTTGAGATCGACGACCTTGTCTTAAAAGAAAATAAAAAAATACTAATGCTACTAAAGACCTTAAAGGTAAATTTGAGCCCAACTAGCTTGGACCGTATATCATCACTGCTAAATTTGGATCGGGAGCATACAAATTATCTACCTTAGATGGTAAAGAACTTAAAGAACCTATGAACATTATGCATCTCAAACGCTACTATGCATAAAACATTGGGTCATTTCATCATTTGTATATACTGTATTTTGCATATTGTTTCATTTTTAGCCATTTCTATCAAAATATTTTTCAAAGAACAGTAATAGTATTTCTTCTTGCAAATCATCAATTAAAATCAAAATACAAAAACATCAAAATTGTCAAAATCTTCAAAAACATCTTTTTTATACCTGTCAATTCTTGGAGTTTGCAGTTATATTTTCAATTATTTTGGATAAATGAGCATTTATTTGGAATCCCACACTTTCACACTCACATGAATAAATATCTTGATTTTATTTTGTATGATTATTAATCTCTCTTATATCAAAGTCCACAATGGCATTAAATAAAATTTTGAGCATAGAGAACTGATCTTGTTATTTACTTGAACCAAGTATATCTTTTCACATTAAAATGATTTCATTGCAAATTCAATATGATGCTACATAGTAGACGTGGTTTCTTGAGCGAAAAGTTTCCCCTGCTATCCTATCATGCACATGGTCTAGAATCTTTGAGAATTGACAAAATGACAAGCTCACCCCTACCCAGAATAAAAATCCCTTGCTCTACAGCTAATCCAAGCAAGTATCCCTAGCATAGGAAGAAAAAGAAAAGTGCAAGAAAAAGAGAAAAAGAAAAATGTTATTTTGTATCATCACAACAATATTTCAGCATTATCTCAAATATCAAGCAAAAATACAAAAAAAAGAGCAAAAGAGAAGAGCAAAATGCAATAAAATCCTTTCCCTACCCCTTGAAAATAAAATAAGGGTGAATGAGCTTGAATCCTTGGAATTCTCAATTATTCGAAAACTGTGAGGTAAGCCCCATAACAAGTGGTTTGTGCCCAACCCGCTTGGCCTTGGGTAATTCCTAGCGTGGTGATATGTCTATCACATTAGCAACCTTCTTTTGTACAGACCTATGTCGGATTATGGATTAGCTAGCTCTTGATAACCTAACTTGCACAGTAGTCTAGTACGGTTATATGCATATAAATCATGGTTAACGAACATTCATTTGGTTAAGGCAAATTGCTTGTATCAAATTATCTTGCTCAAAATTGGTGAATGAACAATACAATTGCACACACATTTGTATTTGAGAGATTTTGTATCATTATGATAAATCAAGATCGGTAATGAACTCACATTTGCACATGAGGATCCCTTATAAACCTACATTTGTTTTTGAGATAATTTAAAATATTTTTGTAATTCTTTTTAGAACAATTTTATCCTCTTATTTCAGAATTTTGTTTTGTATAAAAATAATTATATACATTGTGTCACAAAATTGCAAAACGATTGCAAACAACATGTTCATCATATTATTATTATTTGTTTATCAAAAATCAAAAATCAAAAATCAATCATGCAATAAAACTACAATATTTATTTTATCTTTGGATTTCGCGATGATGGTATAAGTCTATACCTATAAATTCTATGCCTAGCGCAAACCATTGTTCTAATTTTATTTTCCCATCCATTTTAAAAACACATATGGCTTACATCATTATGTTACACAATTGTGCTTCAAAACGAACGAACACTTATTCTATTTCATGTCATTATGTCAAACATTCCATCTTGCAACCATGGTATAATTTCTAAGGAATTATTCAAAAATTTATCACACTTAGGAATTTATGCCTAGCAAAAATCACTTTTAAACATATTTCATGCATAATTTTGTGAAAAATCTGAAAACAAATCATCCCCATCATCATTTTCATCATCACAACACCAAGTCTTAAGACAGTCTCTTAAGCACTCTTTTACTTTTAGCAATATTTCTATACTGGGATTAGCTTGACGACCTAGCGAGCAGCGACTCCATAAAACGGTCTATAACAACGACAATGTCCTTTGAAATTATTGTTAGAAGTCCCTTTTATTTTTCATCAAATCACACCAAAAACAACCAATTTATGCACATCAGATTATTTCATTTACAATTTTATGGCATGACATAACATTATAATTTATTTCCAAATGACATAATTACATGAATCAACAATTCAAGCATCATACAACAGATACACAAGTCATATCATCAAAAATACAATCTATATATATCATCAATCAACTATGTACATCATCTGGATTGGTATGCCACAATCAAAACTCTGGCATACTCAATCCCCTCAAAAGTAATAATAATATAATCTGCACTCTGTAGTAGCTAGCCTCGAGAAGCCCTCGAGCTCTCAGCCTCATCTCCTCCCCCACCCTGAGTGGAGGAGGTGGTCCCATAAAGGTCCGGGCCGTATCTCGGTCCTCGTCATCGATCGTGAGGATGTCCTCGATGATCCCATCATGACCGGCTCTACAATGGGGGGCAATGATATCCTTCGTCCCTCTAGGACCCCGATAGTACAAACCCTGGTAGAATGCGGTCAGCAATAGAACACCCTAGATCCAGAGTGCTCGCTCCTCATTGCCCGAGCATGTAGCCTCATCCTGCAGTGTCTGCACCGAGCCCGAAGGTGGGCAACCTCAACCCGGAGAGCCGTTGTCTCGTTGCTCTCCCCTACATCCACACCCTTGCCCTTATCGGGCGATGGTGGTCTCTCCCTATACTATGAAGGGAGTCTCTCCTCCCTCCGCCCTATCTCCCATGGCATCTATGGAGCCCATGCCATCCGCTAGCGTCTCTCCTATGGGGACCGTTGCTACTCTCTCCCCCTATGACCCCGTGCTGCCTCAATAGCAGCCTGGCACCACCTCCCCATCCGGTGCACCATGGCATGCACTAGACCCTACGCCCTTGTCATCCGAGGAGGGCGGATGCCTGTGTACTAGGCATCGTAACCATCTGTAACCCCAACATCGTCACCATCCACTGGTTGGATGGGGGCATCGTTCGCATCTTGACTCTAGAATCGTTGCATGTCTGGATCCCCGCTTAGCGTAGTACTATCTCGAATAGTTCGGGAGTACTCGTAATCCCTAAGAGAAGGGATCCCCTACTGTAGACCGAACTGCCATAGTACCCGGTCATAGTGGTGGAGCTCTACCTCTCCCTACTCCATCCTCAACCAGTAGACTCGCTTGATGCGAGCCAGCTCCTGCCCATCCTCTGCCCACCCGGGGTGCTCTCGCCATGGCCTCCAGGTGATCTGGTCTGGGATGAGGTCGTCCAACAACCTCCATGACATCGATAGATCTATCCATCGCCATTGTGACCCTCTTTGTAGCCACCAATAGAAAACTCGAGGCCTCTCTTGGTCAACCCCTATCAGTGGGAGCCCTCTTAGCCTTCGCACCACAATGTGCTCCCAGCACCAAACCTACAGTAGCGATGTCAAAACCAGACATCGGCCTCCCTTGTATACGACCCCATGAAGGATCCTATACAAGTGGCATAGTACAAAGTTGCCCCATGCAAATCTATACCCGTGGTCTCTCATGTTGTAGACTATATCTAAGAGGAGCCACGATAGTCTGCATCCGCTCTGGTGGCACAATAGTAAGCCACCTACCACCCCTGCCAAAACCCGAGTCAGCCTAGATGCCCCAGGCATCTGCCGTAGAGACTCGATGTTCACCCCGCCCTTCTCCAGGGTGAAGCTCGGGTCTCCAGTCAGCCTCATCATCTCTTGGCCTTGATTGGCCATAGGCATCATCAACCGTCCTTGTATGGGGATCCTCATGATCCTCCATACATCCTCTAGTGTGGGAGCCATCTCCCCTATCGATAGCCAAAAATAGGACGACCTTGGATACCATCTCTCTGCTAGGGCTATCAGTAGCCCCATGTCAGTCGGTACTTGTGGCATATCTGCCACATGCTGTAGCCCGACCTATCCTAGTCGATCATGCTCTGCCTAGTCAAGCATGTCTATGTCGTCTCTTAGTCCGTCGTATTTCCATTCTCGGATCTTTAGTAATCCCCTCTGCAAAACAAACAATAACAACAAAATTTATTAATAACCAATCATTAAAATCAAATTAAACACATTTTAAAATCAAGTTAAAGATGCTATCATCCACCATCGAATGATATCGTCCTAAATTGAGAAAAATCATCCTTTTTTAGGACTAAATCATCCCCGATTTTGTAACTTGGGGATCACCCCTTGTTGAACGGGATCGCCCCTAGTTCGTCGATTTTGCCCTCCGATGAAATCGATGATCTAGAGATGATTTCGGTGAAATAGGGACGATTTCGTCCGGACGTCGTCTACGGCCTAAAAATAGCCGCGATGCCCCAAATAATCCAAATTTCAATCCATAGATTGCACAAAGCAAAATCAAAACTAATCTACTAGGCTTAGATCCTTCCCTGTAGCCCGCGCCAGACCTCTGTCGCTCTGTGCACTGTCTCCACCATTTTTTCTCTCTGCAAAACTCTAGAACAATAAAGATGAATAGTAAAAATGAATTAGGGTTTTACCCTATTTTCTTAATTTTATTTAAAAAAATCAACATTTTAATTTTTGCCTTTTCATGTTTTTACCTCAAACGTTCGATTTGGGTAAAAACACGGAGGGGGCACCATAGTCAACATTCGTACGATTCGACCAAGAATCGTCGTCTAAAAAATTGAGTACATTTTTGCTTTCTCATAAAACGAGAAAAACTCGTCTTTAACGCATTTTCTTCAAAAAATTCACTAAAGAGGGGGCAAAATGTAGCACCCTAAAATTGGCACGATTAAAACCTTAGTAAAAGATAAAAGATAAAAATTTGAATTTTAACCCCAAAATCGCTCCAAAACCGCCTGCTACCCGTTTCCTCATTTTTCGTGCCATTTTTAGGATTTGTTTTGACCGTTGGATGATATCGTTGTAGATTAGACGAGATCATCCCAGATCTGACGAAATCGTCATGGACAGAACATCCAGATGATTTTTTCCCAAAATAAATTTTCATAATTAGCTTCTCTTTCAACAGCCTCTCCAACTTGGGTAGAAAAATGTCTATGTAGTTAGAGATTTCCCTGTTGGAGATCTCCCGGATTGGGATGATCCCCAACCTCTTAAACCTCTTCCTAAGCCTATATAAACTAGGATTTTCTAGTTCACCCCACTGACCCCCTGACTCCCCTTGATCCTGATTTCCCTGAACCCCTTATCTGATAGATTTAACTTCTTATTCCCTCGTACTATTGTTTGTGTTCTATATTTTGCATTTTTTTGCAGGAAATCTATTGTTTTTTAGTCGAAGATACCTCGGATCGTCACAAACAATCTCGTACAATTGGAGGCGATCTTGAATTTAGTCTAGATTAGGGGCAATCCGAGTCCAGAGTTTGCGTTCCCTTAGCTTTTTTTGCATTTTTCATATTGTATTTCTGCACTGTCTTGAATTATTATGTTTTTTGCATCTTGGAGTTCACCTCATTTAGCATAATTGCATGGTAAGGTTAAAATCAATCATTAAATCTATTGCATTTTCTTATTTGTTATTGGAATCCATTATTTAGGCATGTTTGCTATTATTTCTACCATTTTCCTTTGCTTCTGCACTTGCATATTTGGTATTTTGCATCTATTTTTGTGATTGCAGGTTTCTGACAAATTCGTCAAATTTCAAACGATCCTGTAAAATCTCAGACGATTACATACGAATTGAGGCGATCTGAACTGCTACAAGACTCAGAATCTTCATCAAACATCCGGAATCAGGTATGACACATTCTAATTAGCATATTCTCTGTTATTAGCACTCATTCCTATTTTTTGTATTCATTTAAATCCGCATTGGCATATAGAATAGTTTAGGTTCATATTGGCCAAACCTAGGAGTTGAATGATTGAGCATAAAAATGAACACATCAAACCCACTACCAACCTAGGCGTGGAAACTACCATTCAAAAGTTTCCTGGTGAACCCACCATCCATCGAAAATTCACCCTTATACTCCTCCCCCGAGAGGCAGGACCTTCAAAGGGCCTCTCAGTCTAAGGTATTGTCCCATCCTTCTCACATCCCCCTTCTGGGCATGGATCCTATAGCCTAAGGGTAAGGGTGCGAAAAATTTGGAGCGATACAAGTTTGAATCATGCCAACTGGGGGTCCTTGTTCTCCCCTACTACCATTAATAGCAATACAACGCTATTCTTGCAAGATTTTTTCCGCTCAGCTTTTGCTAGGGATAAACTTCAACAGAGATTGGTCGTTCAGACTGTTGAGGTTTTCGATCAGCAGGATTGGTATACACCCATCAGGGACTACCTCAAGTTAGGTAATCTCCCACTTGGATTGACACATGCCACACAACGATCATTCAAACAGAAAGTGGCAAATCATGTCTTGTTAGGAGACATTTTGTACCATCAGAGCTATGAAGGGATTCTCCTCCATTGCTTGGACCATCAGGAGTCTGCTTGGGCAATCACCCAAGCACATGATGGTACATGAAGTGGCCACTTCAACGGTATGGCCATCGTAAAGCACATTCTTCGCATGGGCTATTATTGGCCATCTTTAGAGCGAGATTGTTGCACATATGTCAGGAAGTGCGTGAAGTGTCAACATCATGTCAATTTGACACATGTACCTTCTTAGGCCTTGTAACCGATCTAGTCGGCTTGGCCATTTTCACAGTGGGGCTTAGATATCATCAAAAATATCTCCCCTACATCGTTCGGCCATCACACATTTATCATAATGGCCATAGAGTACTTCACCAAGTGGGTGGAAGTGGTTCCGCTAACCTCTATGACTGGAGCCCGCATTGTGGAGTTCATTTTGCATAACATCATATGTCATTTTGGTATTCCATCCAAGATAATCTCAGTTAATGGGACGTCATTCAAGAACAAAGATGTGTGTGCTTTGACCACAAAGTAAAAAATTCATCATAGTTTTTTGACACCCTATTATCCGCAGGCAAATGGGCAAGCAGAGGCGTCAAACAAAATGCTAGTCATCATCCTTAAAAAGATAGTCACAGATAACCATAAGGATTTTCATATTCAGATCCCACTTGCCCTATGGGCCTATTGCACTAGCATTCGAACACCCACTGGGGCAACTCCATTTTTGTTGGTGTATGGCTCCGAGGCAGTCATACCTCTTGAGTTGGAAATTCCTTCCCTACGCATATTAATGCACGAGTTCATCGACGATGACATTGCACAGTAGGCCTGGTTAGACCAGCTTACGTTGCTTTAAGAACGACGCGTTAATGCTCTTGAGCATTTACGTATCTATCAAGAGCAACTTAAGAAAGCATACAACATGAAAGTTCACCTACAGGACTTTTAGGTTGGTGACTTGGTCTTGAAAGAGAACCAGCAAAACTCTAATTTGCCGCCCCATTTAAGGGACAATTTCACGGAAAACTGGTTAGGTCCTTATGTCATTGATAGTAAAATAGGACCTGGAACATACCGGCTAGCCTCTCTTGATGGAATCAAGGAACTAGAACCCTTGAACATTAGTCATTTGCGGCCCTTCCATATTTAAAAAAGCCATAGCTCAACCTCAAAAGCTCCAAGGATTCCCGTAATCGCTTGGTCATCCCAAAAAGCTCCAAGGATCCCCGTAATCACTTGGTCATCCCCAAAATCTCCAAGGATTCTCGTAATCGCTTGATCATTCCCAAAAGCTCCAAGAATTTCCACAATCGCTTAGTCAACCCAAAAATCTCCAAGGATTCCCATAATCGCTTGGTCAACCCAAAAAGCTCCAAGGATTTCCATAATCGCTTGGTCAACCCAAAATGCTCCAAGGATTCTTGTAATCACTTGGTCAACCCAAAAAGCTCCAAGGATTCCCACAATCACTTGGTCAACCCAAAAATCTCTAAGGATTTCCATCATCGCTTGGTCAACCCAAAATGATCCAAGGATTCTCGTAATCGCTTGGTCAACCCAAAAAGCTCCAAGGATTCCCACAATCGCTTGGTCAACCCAAAAATCTCCAAGGATTTCCGTAATCGCTTGGTCAACCCAAAATGCTCCAAGGATTTCCGTATCACTTGGTCATCCCAAAAAGCTCCAAGGATTACCATAATCGCTTGGTCAAAAATAAACAAATCCAAAAAAAAAAAAAAAACAACAAAATCATCAAAAATAACAAAAATTTGTGTCTCATTTCTATGCATATGCAAAATCATCATAACAACATAGATCTCTTTTTGCATCTCACCTTCGTATTCACAAAAATCAATCCCTCAAAAATACAAAAATATATAGCTACATTCAGCATCAAACCCATTCATTGCATATTTGTGGTCATAAAGGTCAAAGCACCATAGACTGTCATTACTTGGAAAAACCATCATTTTTATATTTTTTTCACTTTATCAATAGCTCATCACCTATAACCGCCATTCACGATATTCTCCTACATCATAGTTAGTCGGTTTCTCATGTATAGAGTGTTTTTGTCATTTAGTCATCATTAGCTGTCTAGCCACGTACTATACCAAGTTAGACAGATTTTACGCAGGTAGAGTTCTACTTGGATCACACCTTGTTACGTAGCATCCCAATGCAAATTAAAACACATAAGAATTCCCAAGTTGTATGAACAAAATATGAAACCTACAAAGCAATCCAGGTCACCATAAGCGAAATGGTTATCTTCCTCATCCCCCTATGCAAATGACCCCAAGAATGCTGAGATTTGGCAAAAGAAAAAGCATCTTCCCTACCCAATTACCCAAGAATCCCAAGTTTTCCAAAAGTTGCAAAAACATCAAAAATTTGCAAAAGTCAAAACTCCAAAAAAATTGAGATCACCAGCAAAGTGCATACATCAAATGGCACATACAATAGTGATTCTCATCACTCGAAATTCAAATCCTTTGCTCAAAAATATATATATATATATATATATACAAAAATAAATAATGATTTTTATCACTACAAAAGAGCAAGTATCCCAATACAATTGAAGAAAAGAAGGGAGTCAAACTTGAATCCTTGGAACTCTTAGCATTTTGGCAAGTCATGAGGCAAACCTCAGTACTGGTTTGGTGGATAGCCTATCAGTCACTGGTGGTAAACCTCCCGCATGACGATATATCTATCATAGTAACTTGTGTATAGATCAATGTTTGCATGTGGATGAGCTAGCTTATGGTCTCATATGATAGCACCATAGATTAATCAGACTAAACACAACAAAGGAGTTAGTGGAGCTAATCAAGTGATCCTCAGTACAGGTTTGGTTGATAGCCTATCTGGCACTGGCGGTATCCTGACCTAACACCACATAAATGAACCCAATTGCACACATAGGGATGTGAAATAACTTGGTCCAAAACAAGTCCGATTCATACCTTGTTCAAAAAGTCTTGTGAGATAAAGTATAGTCATGGCTGGGTAGTTAAAACATCTGAGTCTCAGAAAACCTTAACTACATTTGAAACCAACTTGCTATATTTTATTCTTTCCATACCAAAAAAAAAAAATGTATACATAAAAAGATATTCACCATAGCCATCGCCTAGGACAAAAAGCCATAAAGTTCTACATAGTCTATGGTGCGACTACCAAACATCACAAATTCAATTCATCCATTCCATTTGCATATCATATAAATTAGAAACATTTGCACTCATCAACACATATGCATTCATCACTATAACTTAATATGCATACATCCATATTCATCAATCATCATACATAAAATAAAATCATCACATGCACATAAAAAAATAAAGTCATCTGTATATATCATCAAAAATGCCCACAGGCTACAGAGAACCGGTCATGTGACCCCACAACCAAAATCCAAAATCTCAAAGCCCCCAAGCCTAAGGCATCAGCCACCATGATCACGTAGGATCGATGCGATGGGAACTACCTCCCATGGTGTGGGTCCTATAGGACCCCTCAGGGTGGCTACTACTAGCCCCCGCATCATGCCTGCTACCACCTCCCTCATCCAATCACCTGCATGAGATGATACTGACTGCTCAGCACCACTGTCCCTCATTCGGCATGAAAATCCACCTCCAAGGGGCTTAGGTAATTGCCCATTGAGGTGGATAATCTCTCCCTTCATATCCATCCGATGTTGATACCAATCTGTCTCCCATCAAGACCAATCTGCCTCCCTCTACAACCACTCTACTTCCCATCGATGGTAGTAAGCTACTGCATCGTTGCGCTATGCTAGCTATGTCCGTAGGAGATCCCTCTCCTAAGCAGCGCTAGTGTCCCCATCCCCTTGATGGTGTGCAGCAAATATGCTCTCCCGCTCTGCCATCTGAGCTCGTAGGAGATCCCTCTCCTACAAAGCTTCCACCAACTCATCTCACCTCTGTAGAAGCTCCACCAATTGTGCATTCTCAGTGCACACCCTTGACTTCATGTCCTTCACCATGTCTTAATGCATAGGTGCCTCTGGAATAGCAGCTTGCTCTGGCTCCCACTGCTCCAGGACATCCTGCATCTCTAGTTGATCAAGAGCCCCAAAATCCATGCCCAAGTCATCCACCTCCACCATGTCCGCATCCTCTAGCGAAGCTCCCCAACCCTCACCTAGTGCCTCCGCACCATCATCCCTTGCTACTTCCACCTCTGCACCTCCTAGTGGTCCCTCTCCCCGCCATCACCATAGTATCCACCACTGATCATACTCTGGCATAGTATCGATGTCATCCATGTCTGAGACATCGATCACCATGTCTGAATCCTTGCCTAATGGCGCAATGACTAGACGATCCAGAGTCCTCTCATCCCCCCGATGCTGATAGACCACAGGCTCACCAGGAAACCCCTGGCACACCCCAAATTGTCATGTCACCCGGTTATACAAGAAGAAATCTTACTTAGTCCCATGTCACCTGATCAGCCATCACTCCCTGTGTACCCACCAAAGCCACTCTCCAACCTCAGGCCAAGATGGACAGTCCTAATAGGGTCACCAGAACACCTCCCTCGAAGCAAGCAAAGCAAAGACATCAACATAGTACCCTATGGCACCTGCCCACCATCGACTCTATCCCTGCTCCTCAGAACGCCGCTATAGAGCTGCATAACTGATATCCTTATCCGTCATCTCTACCCACGTTGTCCATAGTAACCCTGTAGGTCTCTCCACCACTATGTGCTGCCAACCCCAACTCTGCAATAGATAGCTACAGCTGATCCCCTTTCACCTTTGGCAGCAGACCTCATATAGCTCCCCATAGAGCTACACCAACAACGTCTATCTCCATATCATGATCAAAGGCTCCTATGCCGAACACTCCACCAGCTGATAAACCACATCTAGTAGGTTCCACGAGAACCTCACACCTGTTGAGTCAGGTAGTAGCATGTTGGAAATGAGGCCCATAAGCAATGCATGCCTCACTCCCAACACCCCCCTCTCAAACCACCATCAAACAAAAATCTTTCCCATATAGTAGTCAACATCTGCCATATCCACTAGACCATCTACCCCCAACTCCTCCTCATGCCCGATGCAGTGGGTCAACACTGCTGTCCGCTGATCCCGCGGTGTCATCCTGATTGACAGTCTGTCTATTGGAATCCTAAGAATCCGATAGACATCCTCCAAAGTGACTGTCATCTCCCCTATTAGGATATGGAAAGTATTAGTCCAGGGATCCCACAAGTTGATTAGGTTTGTCAGGTAGGTCTGATCCCAATCACTGGCTCCAATAGAGCCACCTGCTTGAGCCCGAGGGCATCAAGCCACTCCCAGTCAGCCACAACTAGCGCCTCCTACGCTTTAACAAACACAGTCGGCATGCGATACTGACTCTTCACAACCTGCAATAGACAACAAAATAAGCACATTAAAATCATGAAAAATAGTGTACAACTACACACCGCATAAATAGAAAACAACAGTTAATTTGTCAACCTAGGGTTTATACTCTTAATTTGATAAATTACAACAAAAAAAAAATCAAACATAACAAAATTTAATACAAGAAAATAATAAAGAGGGAGTTCACTTACTGGTCTTGCTTTGGATCCACCACTCGATCCGGTCTGTGCACTCATGGTGGCAAAAAAATTTGGCAATGCTTCGCTTCGCAGAATTGACCTCCTCCTCCTCATAGCTCCAAATCGCCAGAAAAACAAGTGCAAATGAGCCCAAACCCTAGTTTTGGCCTTTAAATAGGATTTTTGAGCCTGCAATCATTCCTCCCTGGGATGAGCACTCTGGTTATCACTCGTCCCACCCTAGAACAAATTCTCAATAGGAATTTGTCCCACCCAGGAACGAATACAGAGATAACATTTCACAAAACAACAAAAATGCACCAAAAATAGCAATAAAACTGTCCAATGAGAGTGCTTCTGCACTTGACATTCTGGGCATGCAAAATAGATGTTGGGGTCACAAATCTTCACTATCCTACTCCCTAAGAAGGCTACCATAGCTAGACCGCTCCACGGGAAGATGGATCTTCGAGAATTTCATCCCCAAACGGTGTCACCAAAAGGGTCAAAACCCAACCAAAAATAGCAATAACATTGCCGAACGAAGGCGCCTTTGCGCTTGACATTATTGGCATCCAAAATAGACATTGGGGTTATAAATTGTCACCGTCCTATTCCCTAAGAATGCCAGCATGGACAGACCGCTCCACGAGAAGACGAATTTTTGATAATTTCAACTCCAAAAAGGCATCACCAAAAGGGTAACACCTACCAAAAATAGGTTTAAATGTCGGGAAAACTGCACACACATTCAAAGATAAATCTCTGAAGGCACCCTTACCTAAGTCATCTTGGGTCAAGCAACTCATCGCTTTTCTCATGTTGTTCATTCCCTCATCAATTCGTCACTTGAGGGGGTAGTCACACTTACTCACCAATCAACAAACACACACCCAATCATGGAAATGGCATGCATTCGAAGAATCATTGACAAAGACAATCACACTCCTACTTGGGGCAGTAAACAAGCAACAATCACAAGCTGATAAATCACTTGGCATTCATGAATCATGAACTCAAGGTTCCCATAGACAAAAGGTTGCACCCTTTGCCTATTCATGACTGATCAATGTCCAAGCTCAAGTAACACCTCATCGAAAAACGTTAACACTTGAATTGAGTTCCTTCGCTCGTCAGAAGCAAGGATTCAAGAATGCATGCCCTCTTCATACTTGGGGCATCAAAATTTTGTTAGGTTACTAAGAAACCATAATCATTAGTGCTTTGGTTATCTATTTTTGCTCGATGTTGTGCCTTGCATAGCGCATCCCAAAAAGGGGCATCTGTAGACACCAAAACAACACCAATCCGATTATGTGACTGCAAACACTGATCACATTGGCACACACAGCCCCCAGAGGTTAAAAAGTGGTCCTAACTGCTCTCACAGTAGTTTTGGAAGGTTAGAAATAATTTTTGGCACCTTCAGGAACTTTGCTCAATATTTGTTCCACCTAGGGACGAATTCAAACTAGGATTCACTTCGCCCAAGGACAAATTCATAATTCACTCTAGGGTGAGGCGAATTGTAGGTTTGACGGACAAAAAATCAATTCTTGAAAAATTGTAGCTTGGATCCGCCACTTAATGCCTCCTTCATTTCATGGGAGCATGGGTGAGCATTTTTGAGCGTTAGAGGCTGTTACAGGGGCAGTCATGAAGCCCCTAATCAGGGAGGAATCTTCCCTCCCCTGGAAGGGCATGGCTGCCAAGTGGTGCCCCTGCATGCTCATCCCAAGAGACCTCCAGGTCTATAAATTGGTGGGTTTTCCCACCCCAAACAGATGGAGAGTAAGAGCAATTTTGAGCAACGAAGTGCTACCATTTTATTTCCCCATACACCCTTGTGCGATTTGTGCCTTTCACATCCTTGATCTCTTTTAGAGAGGAGGTCATAGGGTGACTATTGGAAGGACTAATATTGAGCCCAAAACCCAACATTTGACCACAGTATACCACCCAATTTGTCGACAACCCCTTGTAAGAGATTTTGGACCCATCCCAAGTGGATTGGTGCTGAAATCGAGCCCCAAACGATGGGCGGCTTGTCCGGGTGCCCCCGCACTGCTGCAGGCCTAACCGTCCCTTTTAGGAGCGATTGGGAATCTATAGCAAATTTTTCTTTCTATCATTTTTATTTTTTGCATTCAATTCTATGATGCTTAGATAGGTTGTCATTTAAATCTCGTCTTGTTTTGAACAATTTTGATCATGTTTCTACACTCGTTTGCTTTTACTAACATGCAGGTAGCATCATCAGATTCCCATTGATAGAGGTCAAATTGGGAAAATACGACCATCTGGGTCTTCCCAAAATGCCCCCAATTAGCTAACCCCAAATTTATAGATCTTTTGAAGCTTCCTAGGTAGGACATTTGGGACAGTACCTTTTTGGCGTTTTGTTGCAAGTGAATTCGTCCCGCCCCAGAGTGAATTCAAATCGGTGAGGAATTTCCTAACTGTTATTTTTGTAGTGCCCTCCTGGTGATTTCCTAATGCCCCTATAAAATTTTTAGAGCATTTGGATTCATTTTAGTCACAGTTTAATTCATTTTTCTCATTCATTTATCGTAGGCTTGGGGATTGCATGCTTTGTTTTATCCGCAGGTGCTATTGACTACCTTTTGTTTCTTTGAATGCAAGACCAGGATATCGGAGGAGCATCCAAGAATCAACATTCATAGACACAAGTGGCTGCGACGTTTTGGTCTGCCCATATTACATGTGGGCATGCGAAAGAAGGAATGCAATCCATGGATGTAGCCCAGAGATGAATTTGATGCTCCTCACCCCTGAAAAGGGAGGATGCGAATTGTAACCGAGTTGTGAAATACATCAATAAAATAGAAGGGCTATTATTTCATTTGGGTTTCAATTCATGCTTTCTCCATTTCATGCATTTTTGATTCGTAGGATTTAGCGTTGAGTTTAATTCCGTTTTTGCATCGTGCTTGGATTTCTTCCTTTTTTGTTTTTGTATCCTCGTGCTTTCAAATATATAAGAAAGTTTTGTGTACTTCAAGGTTGAATTATTGAGATAAATTTCTTGAGCATTGGTTTTGAGTGAATGTGCAAAAATTAGAAATTAAATTTGTGAAAAATTGAGGACATAGATGAGTAAGCTTTTGTGAAATTTTGAGAATAGAATTGAGCAAGATTTTGTGAAATCTTGAGGGTAGATTTAAGCAAGTCTTTATGAAGGCTTCAGAGCATGATTGAGTAATATTTTATGAAATCTTAAGGACAGATTTGAGCAAGTCTTTGAGAAGACTTGAAGGCAGATTTAAGCAAGTCTTTGTGAAGGCTTGAGAGCAGAATTGAGCAAAATTTTGTGAAAGCTTGAAGGTATATTTGAGCAAGTCTTTGAAAATAATTGAAGGTAGATTTGAGAAAATCTTGTGAATACTTGGAAAAACTAAGAGTAGGTTTGATTACTGATTTATTCAAGTTTTGTGTTAAGGCTTGAGGGTATATTTGAGATAGAGGTTAGTGCAGATTTATGAGCAGAGTTAGAGGAAATTTGTGCTAGACTTGGGATAAATTTTGGTGCATATTTGAGATAGAGTTGAGAGTAAATTTTTGAGGTGATAGAGAATATAAAAATAGTCTCCAATGGATAGAGATCCATTATCCACAGAAGTAAGGACAAAGTTCTTCTATGGAGAGAGATCCACAAGCCAAAGCAGTGGGGGTGGAATTATTCTAGAAGATCACTAGCCAGAGCAGAGGGGAAAGAATTCTCCTATGGATAGAGTTCCATAAACCAGAGAAAGAGGAAAGAGTTCTCCTATAGAGTGTGATCTGTGAACCAGTTGGGAAGATAGAGTTCTTCTATAGAGAGAGATCCACAAACTAGTTGAGGAGAAATAGTTCTCTTGGATCAAGTTCCATGAATTAGAGAAAATGAGAAAGAGTTATCCTATGGAGAGATATCCACAAATCAGAGCATAAGGGATTGGTGTCTCCTTTGTAAAAAGGTCCATAAATATTGTAATAGGGAAGTGATTCACAAAGAGATTTGTTGAGAAATTTTTTGTAAAATTATCTTCTCTGTGGAGTAGCCCACATTGGGTGAACCACGTTAAATTGGTATCTCTCTTGTGTATGATGATTTGTGCATTAATTTGATTACTATTTTTGATATTGCTATTGATAATATTGGATAACATTGTTTGGAAAGAAAAGCAAAATTTGATCTTATACTATTCATCCCCATCTCAATATAAGTCTATGTTCTTCAATTTAGTTATTAGCAGGAGAAAAATAATGGAAAAATACTCTAATAAGTCTATATACCATTTGATTGAGATAAAATATAGAATTTGGTTTCCAGTGGGGAAAATTTAGACGAAAGGACTTATTCCTAAAATACCTATCTTATTATGGTTGAAAGCTTAAAATATAATATTAATGATTGATAAATTACACAAAAGAGGTATATTTGTTGTAAATATATGTTATTTATGTGAACAAAATTTTGAATCAAATCATCATATTTTTCTTGAATTTTCCTTTGCTAGACATATTTTAGAGAAGGTTTTAAGACCCTTTGATGTTCCTTGGGTCTTCCTAGACACTATAATAGATTTATGTGTATAGTGGAATCCTTATTTCAATAATGGTAGATTGAAATCTCTCTAGATATTTTATCTCCCCCATTTTATTTCAAAAATTTGGAAGAAGTAGAATAATAGGACTTTCAAAAATAGGAAAAGAGAGGCTTTTGTGGTTGCTTTTTATATTCTAAATTATGTTGTATTGAAAACTCAAATCTTATCCTTTTGTAAAGTAGATGAAATTAGAATCAAGGAAGCCATTACTATTTGCTATAATTTAAAACCTTTAATCTATGTGAATTTTTTGAGGTCGTTAAGGTTGGAAGATAATTGGAAACTCGCTCTATATGGGTGGATCAAATTGAATGTGGATAGCACTATAAAATGGAATCTAGGGTATATTGGTGTGCGTGGAATTTTTAGGGATTCTAGGAGGATGGTTGTGCATGCCCTTGTTGAACCTCTATCCATCTAGTTCAACCATTTCACTAAGACTTGGGCCTTTTTCACAGAGGCTAAGTTAATTAAAGAAGGGCATTATAGAAAGATTATTGTGGAAGGGGACTTCCCAACCCTTATAAATATTTTGAAATAAAAACAAGAATCTGGTTGGAGCATTATAGATATGTTTGTGGGGAAGAAAGATATCTTACAGTCTTGTCATGAATTTTAGTTAAAGCATGTTTATCAGGATGGGTATGGAGATATAGATTTAATAGAAAAAATAAGTGTGAAGGCTCAGGATATTATTATATAGGAATATCATTTCCCACTTCAACTTATTGAATTTATGGCTAAGGAGAAGCTGAAGCATCCCAATGACGTTCATTTTCTAGTTGGAAGAAGCTAAATTTAAGAGATAAGCTCTTGGGGTAGATTTTTATGGGTGATCTAGTCTACATGTGGTAGATGATTATGTACATAAAATTAATTATTGCTTGGTTATTCTTGTTATTAGTTGTGTAGTTTGTACATTTCTTTATCAGGTGCTTTAGGTTATTTTTTTTATTATTGTTAATCGTTCAGATGGACTTGGCACCCTATTTTGTTCATCTTTTATGATCTACTTGTAAGGAAGTTTATATAAAGGGTATAGGTCCATTTCAATCCCCATGTCAACCTATTAATAAAAAACTATATTAAATTAAATAATAACATCCATATATGGCTATGCATTAAGGAGGTTAGTTGATATAAAATATGTATACGGATTTCAAGGTCAAGCCTAGGTTAATAAAAAAGAATCAAGGATATCTTACTAAAACTTATACAAATTTTAAATTTACATACATGTTAATCTAATTACAAACATGTATCACTTATTTCATACTTTAAATTTTTAAAATTTGTGGGATAGGATAAATATAAAAAATAAGAAGAAATGTAAGATGTCACATTACAAAAATAGATATATTTTTTTGGATGAAAAAAACCATTATATTAATAAAATAATGTCTAATCATACAAAAAATGGTGGATGGGATTAGCACACCCCGTAAACCAATACACTAGCCACTATGGTTAGGAGTATACAAGAGTGTCAAAAATAGTCCACAAATTTCCATATAACAACTGCCAAAATAATATCAAATATGCATTCAAAAATAAAGAAGCTGAGAAATCACTGCCACATGGAAGGGGAAGGAAGAAGCACATGATTCATAATGCAGGGTACATTCCCCCAATGATCCATGAGGGTATGTAAGTACTGTAACTCCACCTATACTTTTTCAACCTGTACTTGAATCTGTAACCAACAATCAAAGAATATATCATATTTATTAGCAATAGAGAAGACACGTCCGACATATTTCTAAGAAAAAATAGCTCTATTTCGAGACTTCCATAGATAAAATAGGGTACCAATTCTAAAAATATTCCAAACAACACCCAAGTTGAAGTAAAAATCAATAGGGTCACCCAAAATAGCATGCACCCAAGTAAAATCCTCTTGCATAAAAGGTTTGAAAATTTCAAGAAGCCACTCCTAGGTCGATTGAGCCCGATCACAAAACCAAAAAAATATGCAGTAAATATTCTGCATGTCCACAAATCGGGAAAATGGGATTATGAAAAACCATATGCTTGAGCCTATTTCCAATAGGTAACCCTTGGTGTAAAAGGATCCAAGCAAAAATACCCTGTTTAGTTATTTCAAGCAAAAAAACTCAGTTTAACATAAATAGAGAGATATTTATATTAGAAAGGCATACATGGGTAAAGTATTAAAAATATACTATTGGAATGTAGAAATATATTAGGATAACTATTTAATATCTCATAATCATGTTTTATAAAATAGTTATATATACCAAATTCCTTATAAAGAAAATCCAAATATTATGAGTGCAACACATTGAACTTAATAATCATCTAAATTAGAATATTGGTAGACAAATTCCATGTTGTTTAATATTTTTATATATTTTAATACTAATTTTAAAATTATTGATTTTTTGAGTGTCTCTTCAAAATTTTCATCCCTCTCACATTATCCTCTCTAAAATTTACCTAAAGCAAAATGAAACAATACTTTTATTTTTACCTAAAGCATCACTAAAAGAATTTATAGATATAAAATAATGGCATTATTTTTATTATTTTTTATTTATTATTATTATTTTATTTTATTTTATTTTGATCTTTCTCATTGATGAGATGCCCATAAATCTAAAATTAATTAATCCAAAAACATAATACAATTTTAACAATATTATAACTAATATTAATAATCCTAGGTAGCTACAAGCTTACTATAACGATAAGCACTTTGGTCTCTCTGCACTTTGGCTTCTATTTGGAGGTTCAAGGTTCAAACCCCACTTAGTATGAGGGGACCAAAATCCCTCATAAAAAACTATATAAACTCATTGAGAAAATCAAATGGTATTAAGTCATTCCATTAAATTCTTCAATGTTAAAGGAGGAGACCTATGTTCAAATCTTGCAAAATAATGATACATGAATAATATCCAAGATTTATTGCAATACCACTATGTGATAATTATGTAATATGACCATTTCAATCCCACATAATCCATTGAAAAAATATTAACAATATTATGTACCAACAATTCCTATGATAAGAAAACAAGTTATGGAAGTTGATATGGTTGTGGTTGTCATTTTCCATTCGTTGGTTCCAAAGAATTATAGGTTATTACCACATATTTACAGATTTTCTTCTCTTGGGATATTTAAAAGTGATATTATTATTATTATTTTAAAAATATACAAAATGTATCTATCTATTTACCTATACTTTTTAGGATATTTTAGGACTAGAAATTACCTTCAAATGTAATTATAGTTTTTTAAGTAATAAAAAAAACTAAAAAAACAAGTCCAAAGAATCCTCCCTTAATTTAAATGTATTACAATAGTATTAATGAAATTAAGAAATTTTAGATCAATTTTATCAAAATTCAACACATTTTTATTATGTTTATATTTAATACAAATTTAGTTCAGGCTTTGGCTCTTCTTCGAGAGGTACAAGGTTCAAATTGTAGCATAGGCGAGTGTGTGAGGGGGTGGGTGTGTGTTGGTTGTGTGTTAAATTTCCTATTGATAAGTATAGTTCTTGGTTTTATGAGGGGTCATGGTTGGGAGGAGACTTCTCAACCCTATGCATTGGTTGTAGGGGTTTCTCACACTAACCAAATCAAAATATTATATATATATATATATATATATATATATATATATATATATAATTTGGATAATGTGAGAAACCCCTACGACCAATTCTGAACAGTATCCTCCCAACCATGACCCCTCGTAAAGCTAAGAGCTATGGCTATCAATAGGAAATTTAACACACAACTCCTCATAAAGTTGGTTTGGGTTTTGGATCTTCTTTGAGAGGTCCAATATTCAAACCGTGGTGTGGGTGAATGTGTGATGGGGTGGGTGTGTGTTAAATTATCTATTGATAACCATAGCTATCGACTTTAGTATGGATCATGGTTGGAGGGAGCCTACCCAACTCACATTGGTCGTTAGAGTTTCTCACACTAACCAAATTAAAAAAAATTAATAGTGCATTTTATTTATTTTAGTTTAATTGAGTTTAAGTAATTAAGTTAGGCCATACCCATATATAAGGGTTACACTCATGTTATTATGGTTATATAGGATGAACTATTATGGGGATGGTATGTGCTTTAACCTCAATTAAGTAGTTGTGACCTTATTGTAAACTAAAATCCACAGTTACTTTTTAAAATATATTAAATTTTAGTTTTATATTCATTAAATATGCTAATAGAAAAGTTAATGCAAACACCATTTCAAGTTGATTTATAATAACATATTGTACAATTTCAAAAGGGTAATAAGACACTTTGCTTTTATCTTAGCTAATAAAATTTTGAATATTTGAATATAATTAGGGAAAAATATCCAAGTGAACATAAAATAAGTGATGCAATAAATGATACAAGGATCATTTCTTAGTAAAACCCATAAATGCTGATTTTAGAATTATTTTAAATAAAAATGTATATTAGAGCTACCATATCAAAAGAAGCAACCACATAAAATTCAAGAATCAATTAACATTGAAAAATATCCTTAAAATGACAATAACAAAAATAACTTATAGGTAATGTTGGTCAAATATCTGCCTAATCAAAAAAACTTTGTTTGTGCGCCCTAGATATGACCAAAATTGAAAGGTCAAAGGAAAGGAATGTCCCTCATGCCAATATCTAGAGGGGGTTGGCTCCCAAACTAACTCCTAAACTGGTTTAAGACTAGAGTTGTAGGAAAAAAATTGGAAATAACAAAAATAAAGGGGAAATATGGCCATAGGATGGAGTATAGGATTTGGGGCAGACTAACAACAAGAATTCCACCAAGTTTTTATAATAGCATGTAACAGGAGGAAGACAACAAAATTTCACTCTCACCTTTACAAAGACAACCTCTAGATTGCATTTCAAAACTCACTCACTCACCAATAATGTTTAAATCTAGAAGTAGAATTTTAAACTTAACAACAGGAATATGAGCATAAACAAAAATTCTTAAAAATAGAAGGAAATCACACACATAAGAATGCTTGCAAATTTCAAAATCCAAGTCTCTTCTATTGATGTAGAGAACTTAAGAAGTTTTCTCGTTGAATGTCCAACCTCCTTTACAATGGAAATTTGATTAGTATTTATAGAGGATTTTGCCACTTTCATTAAATGTACATTAAGACAAAATGATCGTAGATCATGAATAAGAGTGAGAAAATTCCTTCTGGGAAACATTAAAAAATCTATCATTTTGGAACAAAAATCCATCTTTCAAGGGAACATTCCCAAGAAATCAGCATTTCAAGCATCGATGCACAAAAAATTAAGAGACGTCCAATACCTTGAAAATGTACTCATGCCTTGGAAATCATGAAAATATTCTTGTGCTTCTTATATGGCTTATTTCTTCACTTGGGATTCACAATTTGAGTTACTCATTGCCACCATTAATTAATGCTTGCAAAAACCTACTCTAGGTGTCCATGAAATATTGACTATATTCTTCATGGACTGTGGTGAAACTTCACAATTGGATGGCTCTATCTTCATAATTGCATTCACATCTTCTACTCAAAATTGTGTTTACCCTTCAACAAGAACCACATTCATCCAATTTTCTATTACTCAGCATGCTCGCACGATTATGCTTTGAGAGCGCATTCACCCATGGGAGGGGCGATCGGGATTTTCACCCCTCGACCAAGGTGAACATGATTGCATTTCGTTCTTGAGGTGCATTCGCTCATGGGAGGGGTGAACATGATTTCATTCTATCACATCTTAATTTTGAGGCACGTTCACCCATGGGAAGGGTGAATGGGATGTTCGCCCTTCGATTAGGGTTAATGTGATTGTGTTTTTTTTAGGTCCCTTTCATACCAAACCTTACCTACATCACGTTTTGATATTACGTTTGCTCTAAGATGGGGTGAACGGAGATTTCATCCCATCCTTGGGATAAAATTGATTTCACATTCCATCCTATTTTGGCACTATTGAACTTTTCAGTCCCTTGTGTTTTTCATATTGATCTTCCTTTATTCATTTTTGCAAAGTGTATAGGCGCAAAGACGTTAGTTCACAGTGCACTCCACATATAACAAACTCAAATCCCAAATGAAGTTTTAAATTTGTTTTTCCCTTTAAACATTCAACACTAAATACTGAATACATATGCAAACAAAAAGTAATATATAAAATTGATTCAAAATAAATACTACCGCATTACAGTAAAAAATGCTCCAAAAAAAATACCATTGTGGCAAGGTGAAAAATTATCAACATTTTTGGTTACTCACGGGGTATCCAGCTCGCATGGATGCAAGCGATCCTAGGCCTTTATCCATTGGGCTATCATGGAGTCTTCTTTCCAGCTGCCTTGTATGGTTCCATTGCTTCAACTGCCCTCTAACGGGCTTCTTCTTTAGCCTTCTCCTATTCCTCTACTTCAACCACCACTTTGAGTGCTTTAGCTCGCTCCATTTCTTCTACTGCTTTCTCTGCCACTACGTGATCTATTGCTACCTGCTCCTCCTACTCCATTATAGTTTCAATAATTACTTAGTAGGTTGTGACTGCCTCCTTCCAAGCATGAGTAGTGAACAGGCATGGGACACTGAGTTATTCATAAACAAAGCTAATATTTTAATATTTGTCAAACTAAGACACTTTTCTTGTTGAGCCAACTCATACAATGACAACTCTAGACACATATATTTTTGCATTAGGGGAAACACCTCTGCTTTTGTGAGAGGCTCCTTCAATGCATCGATCTCATAGGTATCTTCCATAAATATTTTTTAGACCACCTCCAGTTGCTCCAATGGCAAGGGTTCTCCCCACTCATCTATGAAGTTTAGAAATCCTAACTCGGTAACAGTATCAAAATGAGTCATGGAAATGGTATGCCCTCACTCGATGATGTTGAGGATTGTTCAAAATTATCTTACCAGGTCCATTCTTTAGAAATAATTGAGTAGTGTGACCTTAGTAGTCGACCAGGAATGATCCATTTTGCTTAGAGGGTGAATACGTGGGTTAGCATTAGCTAGGACATGAATTTTTACTACCATATCCATATATGGCTCTAGCATCTGCTTTGTAGTGTTAATTAGTTGTTGCTCTAATTGGATATGTATTGGGGATTCCCACAAATAGTGCAACACTTGAACTACATGCATGGACAACTTCACACAGTTTTGAGCAGAGCGAATATGGGCCTCCTTAACAATGTTTGGCAAAAAATCAACCTACACAACCTTCTCTGCTAACCGATTCTTCATATTCTCAAGCTACTTGTGAAGCTTATGCATCTCTATCCTTGTGGCATCATGTTCTTTTAGGTGCACTCCAACTTATCGGTATAGGTACTCATTTTTAGTGGTGGTATTTTCCTCTTATAGTCTTTGCCAAGGTAGTTTCAAGCTCAATTATTTTATTTTCATTTTTTTAATACTTCTCTTTATAATACACATCGTGCAAGTATACTGAGCTCATGTCCACCTGTATATTGCCCATCTTCTCTATTGGATTTAACCTAGTAATATATTTCATAATAGTCTCACTGATGTATTCACTTGGTAGTATTTTTCCTTATGAATTTTGAACCAAGGGAGTAAGTTTAGTTGTGTGAGATTCCATAGCAACTAGGTCAAAAACACCTTTCTTGATTGATCGAGTTGGTGCCAATACCTCCTTGCGCCTCATGATCTTTAACCACTATGAAGAACTCAAGTGTACTTGATTAATTTTATCCACATCAGGTTGTTTTTGAGCCACCTAAACATCAGGCAATATCTACAACTCTAAAAATGGGGTGAATAAGACCAAATATCTAAGCATCTAGGCTCAAGGGAAGCATATGAGATAGTGAAAAGAGGGGAATGTAAATAGTAATTTGGATGGATGTACCTGGTTCAGCTGTAGTTACATTTAATCTAGGAGGAGTTTGCATACTTACAACCTCAATGGTAGTGGTGGTAGCAATGTAAGGGGAAGGGCATGAAAAGGGATTCAACCCCAACACATACAAACTAAAAGAAGTGGAGGTCAATGAAATCTAAATAGAAGAAGGAGCAATAGTGACTTCGAAAATGGAAGAATATGGAATCAAAACAGAGATGAAAGTTATACCAAATGGTGGAGAAATAGAGATAGAAGTCACTACATACTTTGGGGAAAAATAAGGAAGGATATAAGACTTACCTTTAGGCATGGGCACCGTGTGATGTGGTGACGGGGATGGTTGTGAAATGAATTCTTCTTGTTGTATTTCAATCGACTATTCATTATCTACATTCTCTTTGCCATCTACGACTTCTACTTGGGAGCTCTCTGACTAATGATCATCCTCTTGTTCTAGGGCCATCCTAGAATATTTGTGCAACTTTTATTCAGAGCTCTAGCGAAGGGTTAATAATTGTAGCTGAAATAGATGGAATTGTAAAAACTATAGCAACTAAAACCTTGATGGCAAAAGTAGTTATTGTGCTAGTCCTTGGTCTTTTTTCTACCTTGGTAAATGGTGGCACTTTCAACATATTTTATTTTTCTGATGCAGGCACCTATTTCACTTTTCGTTTCATCCACTGAGATCTTCGTTTGAACATGTATTGTTGTTCCTCTTCCTTTGGAATCTCCTCCTCAGCCATTTGATGTTCTACTTTGGTTTCACCTTTGCTACTATCATACTATTGGAAACTTTCTGATAAAATATTGGTGAAGGTGACAGGATGATATGAATCAACATACTCATCATAATTCTTTGAAAACTATTCATCCAACTTCATCCCATAAGGAGTAGTTGGCTTCCCTCAATGAATCTGAATTATCCACCAATTCATAATTTTTTCCTCATTCCAGTTGCACATACCTTATTTTACTTGATTGAATAAACCCTATGAAGGGATTTGAAACTTATATCGGGCCAAATTATACTCTACTTCTTGCTCTAATAGACGTGCCAAGGTGGAAGCGTCATAATTTTCTCAATATACCAATTCATATTAGACCCATCAAAGTTATTTCTATTCTTCTGAATATTCGATCGAGGGCAACAATAAAAAAAAATGGACTTCATAATAGCTAAAAATTTACCCAAAGGATCATACCTCCAATGCTACGGCAACTATGTCAAGCCCAAATCTTGCAACGCTATTGTTAGGAGCTGATTCTACCCAACTTAGCTCACTTATATACTATAAAATTTAAACGGCATATTACACATCATCTTTTTGCCATACCTAGCTCCATACACATCATTTATGTAATACGATTGGCATACTACTTCTATGGTGAACACATGCTCTGTAGAAAAATAGGGCAACAAAAATAGCTTACCTGTGAAACAAAAAATTCTCACAACTACGCCTTGGATAAGCAAAAAAATATCTCCCTTTTCTTGTGCAACAACTGCGTCCCTTAACTCCCGCGACACCCTTTCACATGTGCCACAAAGCAATTCTATTGTTGGGCCCAAAAACCAACTATTAAAATTGTAAAATAAATCCCTTCTTATCAAAATAGGAGTCCAAATATAGACTGGTAGGGGTTCATTGTTCTCACCTACCTACATCACTGCAATAAAAGGAAAGTGTCACTAAAGCTACAAAAAGAAAAACTAAATTAAAAGTTAAAAGTTTCTGAATGACTTCGCCTGTCCAATTTGTAACTTCTCCAATTGAAAATTCAACCTCCAGGAAATAAAATCAGCCTAATAAAAAAATATCATGTTGGTTCCCTACCTCATAGTTGCAGGGAAATAGAACTCCACCCGGTAAATACATTATGCTAACACCGCTTACCATTTATGCACAATGTCATCTGAAGGCAAACCGGAAATCCATGTCAACATCGAATATATGTCCAATCTCTTGAAATCTGAAAATGACTTTGACATTGGGAATTTGCCCCATCTGTGGTTCTTTAATCAGTTGATTCTCCATAAATTGGTGTATTTTCACTGTGGATATGTATCTATCTTCATGCTCATCACTATGCAATTTCTTATTCACCACATAAGAAGATGGCTTCAATCCACAAGCAAACGCCTCTTGAACCTCGTCTAGGGTGATGGTGAAAAGAATTTCCCTTCTAGCGTTCCATACAACTCTCATGAATGGGTCATAAAATTGAGTAATGAGTCATACAAGTTTAGGGTATGGATGAATTGGTGAGCACAGGTATCAGAACAACTATGAATGATAGGGAACTATCAACCAACTATTTGATGTCACTCCTTGGTTTACTGTCAATTCAACATCCTACCATAATATTTCCATGCATTTGTGTGTAATGAGGCAATCGCCAATTTTTTCCATGGTATCTTTGTATGGGTCCAAGTTTACATAGTCATTTTTTTGAGCTTTCTTAGATCTATATTTTCACTTCTTGGCTTCTGCAACTTCTGTAGCTTCCTTAGGATCTTTGCTTCGCTTCCCAATTCCTTATTTTTTGAAAAATATTATTAATACTCTCTAGATACTTCAGCAACTATAGTTCAAAAATACACAGTGGTAAAAATTTGATAGGAAAATAAATTGTAAGCCTTTTTACCTCACCCTTTATATAGAGTGCTTCCTCAACTACCGCAATAAATACTGAATTAATCTGAGTGCTTTTGAGAGATCATAATAATGGATTTGATTTCCTGGCACCATTCCCTATGTCATAACGATATCGCCTTTGATCCTCTACCAAATTATCCTAGGAAAGAGTTCCCTCCTCACCATGTAAATATATGGTAAACCATGCCCTAGTACCCAAATCTTACTTGGAAAAATAAATTTACTACTTGACGACCAATGATGGGTATTCTATACCTCTTCGAGAATATAAATATTTGGAACGATGCACATTTTTATTTAAATGCTTTTAAAACACCCTTTTACCTACATTCCTACTCGCTGATAGCTACCATGTATCCAAGGGTGCGATTATCTTTGCAATGTTATTCCAAAAAGAAATGCAGTTGTTCCCTTCTTCTTTGGTGAAAATACTTTATGGGTGCACACTAATCTTCTCTCTTCTTTGCATCTTCAAAAACCAAAGCAAAAAGTCCCCCTTCTCCTTATTCTAGGGTGCCTTCGAGTCGCTTAGAATTTTCATGGCAAATAGCCTTTGTTAATAAACTTTTCTCCTTCACTATTTCACCCAAAATTAGATTTTATAAAAGAAAATAAAATCACTCTTTTAAAAAAAAATGGATTTTCTCTTTTTAGCTTTTCCTTCGATTTACTTTTTTCTTCTTTTAGAAGGAGTGATTTATATAAGCGCATGAGCTTTTCTCCCAATTTTTTTTTTTATGAATATTTTCCTTTCCTAATAATAGAACTTCCAAAAAAATGCATAATCATAATTAAAAGTAAACCCTTATCGCTCCATTCAACGCGTTCGCCAAATATATGGGTGCACAACCACTTCGCTTATCATCTAGGGTGAATGCAAAATTAATTTTGTGATCCCCTCCACCTAAACATGATATTAAAACCATCAACGAGTTCACCCCAATAAAAGGGTGAATGATTACATCACCTTGTCTTTAGGGAAAACACAATTTTAAATGTGGTACTTTTGCTTTTGTGTTCACTCCGTCATGAAAGGGATGTCAATGACATGAGTGAATTTACATTGGATATAGGGTGAATGGTTGTGTCACCCCTCTTTGGGGTGAATGTGATTTCAAAACATTCTTCACTCTTATTTTACTTTGGCACTAGAAGGAGGGCTTGTGGTTTTATATTTTCTTCTAGGGTGAAAATGCCTAAAACACCTACTTTGTTATAATCCTTTGAAAGAGAATGAAACTTGCTCCTTTTTTTTTTTAGATTCATATATAAAAATAGCATCAACAAGTAAAAAAAAATAACATACTAAAAGAGTATCTACATATGTATAAGATGGTACCTCCTCAGAACCTCGTCATTGAATATAGGCCTTCAAATGAAGACCATTTACTGGGATAGGAAGGTCACAACCATCCATACCATGAAGATGATAGGAGTTTACTGAATTTACCATAGAAATTTGAAAAGGGCCTTCCCAGATAGCATCGAACTTATGGTGTTTTCCTGGCTTAGCATTTTTCTCGTTCCATTTTAGAACCAAGTCTCCCACCTGAAAACTACGTTCAGTTGTTTTCTTCCTGAACCAATTCTACATTTCTTTTGCATGCTCAACAAATTCTTGATAAGACTACTCCTTATCATATTCTAAATGTAACAATTGTGCCAACCTAGCACTCATAGGATCATATTGTTCATCTTCATCTTGACAAAGTTGTAATGTTTGGAGAACCAACAACTTAATGTGGGTGGGGATAATGGCTTCTTTCACATAAACCAAGGCATACAAAGAAGTTTTGATAGATTTCTTCACTAAGATACGATCAGCCCAAAGCGTCTGGTTCAAAAACAAGTGCCAACTTCTTTTATTACTATCCATCGTCATTTTTAAAATTCATAGCCAATTTTTATTGGTAGATTCGTCCAACTCGTTCCATTTTGGATAATAATTGGACAATGTCTTGATATAAATGCCATATTTTCTTGTGACCTCCATGATTTTGATCCCAATGAATGGAGTTCCATTATCAGTTACAATTGAGTCTAGGATGCTAAAACGAGTAACGATACCTATTAGAATTTCCCAAAATAGACATGCAAAGCATTACACAAAATATGAAGAAAGAGTAGAACTGATTGATTATTCCATGGATCAACTTTGTATAAATAACAAAGTTGATCATTGAGAGTCGTTGGATTACAACAACTCATCAAATCTGATCTAGACTATAACTGAGAGTTTACCTGACTCATGAAGGAGTGGAAACTCAAGTAAGTCTATCCTAGTAGAACTTAAGAGAATAATTACTTATTCTAACACCCCCCTTAAGTGATACTAGGGGTGTATTGTACAAATGAGTCCCAACAATAGAGCCTGATGAGGTACTCATGTACAATGTTTTCATTTTGAGTAGATGGTAAAAACCCCATGGGAAAAACCATCTATCAAAAGGAAAAAAAGGAAGAGGCATGTCTTCGGTTTGTGAAGATTGTCCTCTAAATAAAAAAATATGAGTCCCGACAACATGGCCTGATGAGGTACTCATTTACAATATTTATGAGAGATGGTGAAAAAACCACATGGGAAAAACCATCTGCAATGAAATAAATAGGCATGTCTTCGGATGGCGAAGATTGTCCTTAATAACACAAAAAAATAATGAGTCCCAACAACATGGCCTGATGAGGTACTCATGTACAATATGTAAGGGAGAGATGATAAAAAAACCACATGGGAAAAAACCATCCTCCAAAGAATACAATAATAAAAGGAGAGGTGAAAAGACCTATGTTTCACTGTAGTTATAATACTCCAAGTTTCTCTTGCAACTGTATGTAACATAGAGAAGGAAATGACTTGGTGAAGATGTCTGCAACCTGATTTTTAGTTGGAATATATTCCAAGTATATGTCTCCATTCTGAATATGTTGTCGAATGAAGTGCATGTGTATCTCAATGTGCTTGGTGCGTTGATGCTCAACTGGATTGCGTGCAATATGAATTGTGCTCTGATTGTCACACCAAATAGTTATAGGTTTTTCATTGGAAAACCCAAATTATTTTAGAATCTGATGAAGCCAAAGAGCTTCCTGACTTGCTAAAACTGTTGCCCTGTATTCTGCCTCTGTAGATGATAATGCCATTGCTTGTTATTTTTTGCATAACCAAGCAATTGGTGAAGAACCAAGACAAAAAACATAGCCAAAAGTTGAACATATGTCTTCTACTGAACCTGCCCAATCTGAATCCATGTAGCCAATGATATCCATGGATTTTTCCTCATATAAAATCCCAAGGTGAGTAGTTCCTTGCAAGTAGCAGAGGATTCTTTTTGTTGCTTTCCAGTGACTGAAATGAGGTTGATGTGAGAATCTGGATATTAAGCCAACAACATATGAGATATCTGGATGAGTATGAGTAAGGTATAACAGACTCCCTACAAGCTGATGGTATAGAGTTGCATCACATAGAGGGGATGTGCAGGAAGTACTTAGATTGACACCAGACTGAAAAGGTGTAGGAGAAGGTTTGCAATCTATCATTTTAAACCTTTGAAGAAGATCTAGAGTGTATTTTTGTTGACACAATGAAATTCCTGCATCTGTTTGATTTATTTGGATTCCAAGGAAGTAATGAGCTAGACCCAGATCAACCATATCAAATTTTTTAGAGAGGGAGTCTTTTATAGTCTGAATGTGAGTGAAGTCACTACCAATGAGTAGTAGATCATCAACATATAGAACAAGTATGGTGATTTTTCCTTTATCTCTCCAAATGTAGACTATGTTATCAGACTCACAATGAGAAAAACCTGAGGAAAGAAGGAAAGAGTCCATTTTTTCATACCAAGCTCTAGGAGCTTGTTTGAGGCCATAGAGAGATTTCTTTAGCCTACAAACAAGAGAGGAGTCTTGAGTGAAACCAATAGGTTGTTCCATGAATATCTCTTCCTTTAAGTCCCCATGTAAGAAAGCACTTTTTACATCCATTTGAAAGATAGACCACTTTTGGGAAGCAACTAGAGCAAGAACCAGTCTAATAGAATCCATTTTGGCAACTGGTGCAAAGGTTTCAGCATAATCAATTCCTTCAATTTGAGAGAAACCTTTGGCTACTAGGCGAGCTTTGTGTTTGTCAATTTCTCCATTAGGTCCATATTTTGTTCTATAAATCCATTTACAATGAACTAATTTCCTTCCTTTAGGTAGGGGAACTAAATCCCAAGTTTCATTTTTTATTAAGGAAGAGAATTCATTTTCCATGGCATCATCCCATTCTTTAATACCAGTGGCTTCTTTGAAGGATTGAGGATCAGAGGAAATAGACTGACAGACAAGACCAGTGCCTATGGGGTTGGTTAATCTGGATGATGGAATATTTTGAATGTAAGGAGTAGCTTCTTTAACAATGGTGTGGGCCCATTTTGGCATAGTGGAAGGAGTAGAAGGAGTGGAAAGACTTTGAGTTGGAGTTATAGGTTCCTCATCTTGATCATCAATCTCTAAATTAATCTCTAAAGTTGGTTCTTCATTATATTGAGGTTCTACTATAGGAGAAGGCTCAATAGGAGAAGAGGATGGTTGAGGATCTTTCTGAGGGAATGTTTCATCAAATTGGACATTCCTATGAAAAAAGACCTCATGAGTTGTGGGATCAAGGAGCATGTATGCTTTCATTTCCTCACAATAACCAACAAAGATGAGCTTTTTGCTTTTCTTATCTAGAGTCTTCCTTTTCTTCTTTGGGATGTGTGCCCAAGCAGTACACCCAAAAATATTGAAGAAGGAGACATCCGGTTTTGAGCCAGTCCATGCTTCTTCACGGTTAATAGCTTCTACCCAAAAACTTTTGGAAGATCTCTTGAATGGAGCATGCAGTTTGCCATTTCCTTTAATGTTCAGTTTTTCCTCTCTGCAATGCCATTTTTCTATGGATTATGGGAGACAAAATGTTGATGAATGATGTCGTGACTTGATAGAAATATTGAGAACTCATTACTGCAGTATTCCCCCCATTATCTGTGCAAATTTGCTTGATGTTGCAAGAGGCCTGATTTTCAACTAAGGCTTTGAAGACTTTGAAGTGGGATAGAACATCACTTTTGTATTTTAGGAAGTAGACCCAAGTTCTTCTGGAAAAGTCATCAATGAAGGTTAGAGCATATTTTGCTCCTTTGAAAGAAGGCTCTGGGAAAAACATCAAGTCACTATGGATTAACTCTAGAGGGGATGAGGCTTTTAGAGAACCACTTGGGTGGAAAGGATCTTGATGTTGCTTTCCAAGAGCACATCCAGGACATACTCCATCAATAGAAGAGACTTGAGGTAAACCTATTACCATTTCATGGGTGTTCAATTCCTTTAGGTAGTTATAACTGAGATGACCAAACCTTTCATGCCAAATTTTGCTTTCAAGATCTCCATGAGCCACAAAATAGGAGGCCCCTTCTGGATTTTTGAATCCTTTGAAGTGAAATAGGTGAGTGTTGTGATCAATATCTCCTTTGGCTACAAGAGAGTGGGGGTCTTGAAAGTCTCTTATCTCAACTCCTGTTGGAGAGAAGAGAATAATTTTCCCCTTTCCAAAAGTACAAATATGATAGACGGAGAGGAGATTTGTTGCAATGTTTGGAACATAGAGAACATTATTAATAGAGCCACCATCAATGGATATGTCACCCTTTCCTTTGACTGGGATAAAGGAGGAGTCACCAACTTCTATGCTACATGTTGAACTTGAGGAGATAGAAGAGAATGACTCATCTGAAGCAGTCATGTGATGAGTTGCTCCAGAATCTAGGACCCAATAATTAGATGAAGTATTGGTGGTCTTCCCTTGGACATTTAGGGCTTTTCCTATTTGCTTTTTATTGTCTATATTTTGATCCTTCATAGCTGCCTCTAGTTGTTGTAATCTTTTCTAGCATTTGTTTGCAGAATGACCATTCTTTTTGTAGTGAGTACAAGTTATGGGACTTCTTTCTTTCTTTTTGAATTTTTCTTTAGTGGAGGTGGATGCTACTAAGGCTTTAGAGGAAGAGGAAGAGATCTCATACTTTGCAAGTTTTGTTTCTTCTCTAGTTAGTCTCTCACATAATTCTTCTAAGGAGGGCATTTTGAAACTTGCACCAAGAGCATATTTTGTAGATAGAAAGGTGGTTGCGAATATCTGAAATACACCATTTAATTTAGAAAGAATTAGATAGATGCATTCTTCATATTTTTTATCCTTGCCACTACCTTTAAATTGAGTAAGGACTTCTTTGAATTTTGTGAGAAAGTCAACAATATTGTTGAAGTCGTCAGGAGATAAAGTTGTTAATTCTACCTCAAGCTGCATTGACCTCATTTGATCTACTTTTCCAAATAAGTTCTTTAGTTTCTCCCAACTTTCATAAGGAGTTTTACAATCCGTAATGTGAAACCATAAGCTTTCATTTACATTAGTGCTTATAATACCCATTGTTTCATACAACTTCCCTTTATGAACAAATTTTTCATATTCTTTATCAAACTCAGGTTGCTCTTCTTCTAATAGGTGTGTGAGCCCTTTTTGAGAAATGAGATTTAATATTTTGGGTTTCCATGTATGGTAGTTATGAGGAGTGAGAGGATCAATTGTATTCATTGAATTCATTTTGCCAAAGAAAATTGAAGTGAACCCAAACTTCCCCCCTTTAACTTTAATTTGGAGAATGCAATGGATATTAGGGAATAGAACCTTTTAAGAAACACCAAATATCTCAAAATACCCACCCTAACGAGAGGGAAACTATAAGTATATATGAGAAGATTTGATATTAGTTTTAGGCTTATGAGAACAAAATGCCAGGCCTATATATCTTGTCTCCTCAAATACCCACCCTAACGAGAGGGAAACTATAAGTATTGAGTAGATTTGATACTTGGAACATAGGCTAATCAGCCAGACTCCTATATTGGTTATCCAATAACCCGCCCTTACGTGAGGGAAACTATAAGTTATTTAGAATGTCCAATATAGGTGCATAGGTGATTAATATATTTGCTCTTTAGAATTTTTTTTTTTAAGAAAGGAATGATGAATGGAGAATAAAATAGATAACAAGGGTTGTTTTTAAAGAGATATCCTCACTTTCATTAATATTTCTTTAAGAATAGATTTAATTAGGTTAGTAAGTCTATCATGTTGCCACTAAAGATTGTATAATACTTTTTGAATAAGAAAAATATTATTTGTTTTGATAAAATGAGGGTGTGCAAGAAGTTAGTGAATATCTTCTTATACCATATGGAGATTTTAAATGAGATAAAACAATATATACCTCTGAAATTTAAAATCCACTATAAAGAAATCTAGAAGAGCGATTTAAAGAAGATAGACACAAAAAATATAAGAATACACCCCCTAAAAGATAAAACAAAAAAGGTGCAAAATTGAGCACCCTAAACCCCCCCCCGCAAAAAAAAAGAACTTTGCATTTACTAGGTTACAAATGACTCTTTTCACTAAAGCCCTTTGAAAGAGAAAGAGGCTTTAGAAAAAAATTGAGTCAGAATAAAATACGAAATACATAAATTCTAAGGGGATATTTTTGTATGGTTTTTACCTTTGAAATTGAAGGGATAGATAAAAAACCAATACAAAGAAGCTTTAGACAAAAAATAAATAGAAGAGATATACTTCAAACAAGGTGCCTGTGATTCGTGACTACGCTAAAGTGAAAGAAAGAATAGAGATAACTTTTGAAAGAATGATCTTGCTACCGCATGAAGAGGAAACCCAAAATTATTTGGGTAGGTACCACGAAACAGAGAGGTAGAAGTGGTTTTTCCTTTGATGCATCACAGAAGATAAATATCACTGGTGCTTTCGATGAGAGCATCGAAGAAGGTGTAGACCTAGCACTTCGTAGACCTAGCGCTCATAGACGTAGTTCCTCGTAGACGTAGTGCCTCGGATTTTGTAACCTGTAGAACAAAAGTAAAATAGGAGAGGTGATAAACGAAAATATAGACTGTTATAATTTTTTTTAAAAGAGATAGCAAATGAATGATATCAAAATAAAAATTAAAAAAATTTAGTTGCTTGCTTCAGCACCATGATGCATCGCCTTTGAGAAAAACAAAAATAACACTCTGCACATATAATTCGTCAGAGAATAAACGAAGCTCAAGATCATAAGAAAATGATGTGAAATGAAGAGAGACGGAGATAACTAAATAGGAGGTAATGAGAGTCATTTGCAAATCTTCCAACCGAGAACAAATCCATCGATTGGCGTTAAATGAATGCTATCCCGACTTAAGGGGGCTCCTACGGAGTTCATCGATGCAACAAAAGGTATGCCAAGGAAGATCGCAAGATAGAATGGTATAAAATGTTTATCTTGCAACTGAAGTGACGTGGCCTAAGAGCGCACCGAAAGAATAAAAAAAAATTGAAAGGATTTTATAATAGTTGACTTTATTGAGGGTTGCACCAAGCGTCAAAAATAAAGGAGAGTGAAGATTACAGATCTCCAGTGAAGGAGATATGGAAATCGATTAGAGAGGCATCACGAATAGAGACGTTGGCACCCAAAATTGGGTGCTCTGTGCAAGATTCGAGAGCCTCAATCGTGCTTCTCCGAGAGCAACGATAAGGCAGCGAACAAAGCCCTTTTTTCCTGCAAAAAAAGATACACTAAATATAGGAAATAAAATTCCTATTAATCAAGCTTTTATATAAAAATTTTAATAAAAAAATTGCTTGAAAAAGGTGTTTCCTTTTTTTAAGAAAAAAATTAATATATATGACTATGGGCAATTTTTCTGAAAAAAACATTTACACTAAGAGTCAATGAATCTTCCCTTCCCTTTTTAACGTGAGAAGAAGACAAATAATATTCAGAATAACCCACATATATATATTTCAAAAAAAATATAGCAAAAAACTATATATAAAATCTTATTGAAGACTTAAATCCAAGAAAAGAGGAGAAGCCAACAAAAGATCCAAAGAACCAGCTCCTAGAACCTTCAAGAGAGAATGCTAGCAAGATCTATCCTACTCTGGTACCATGTTAGAATTTCCCAAAATAGACATGCAAAGCATTACACAAAATATGAAGAAAGAGTAGAACTGATTGATTATTCCATGGATCAACTTTGTATAAATAACAAAGTTGATCATTGAGAGCCGTTGGATTACAACAACTCATCAAATCTGATCTAGACTATAACTGAGAGTTTACCTGACTCATGAAGGAGTGGAAACTCAAGTAAGTCTATCCTAGTAGAACTTAAGAGAATAATTACTTATTCTAAAAATTCCTTCTAGAAAAGAAATAATAGTTGCTTGATAAGCCTTCTTGGTAGGAATAGATTCTACCCATCTAGTAAAATAGTCAATCACCATTAAGATATACTTGTGCTCTACAAAAGAATGTGGATCAATAAATCTGATAAAGTCAAGACCCCACTACTGAAAAAGATCTTCCACTTGAATTGGACGTAGAGGAAAATCTCATTTTCTAATTCTGCCAACATATCATTGACAACTATCACAATTTTGACTCAGTTTATGAGCATATACAAACAGAGTAGGCCAAAAATAGCCTGCTCAAATAATATTTAAAGCCATAGGCCTTCCTACATAGTGACCACTAGATAACCTAAAATTAAATTCCTCCAATATTTTCTCTTTATTTAGACTCCTTCAAACATCTGAGAAGAACTCCATCAATGTTCTTATGAAATAGTTCATGTGGAAATAAAACGTAATTGAGCGTTTACAACTTGAATCTCTGATGTTGTGAAGCATCGAGGCAAGTTGGATATTTCACAGAAGTAAAATAGTCAACCAACTCTTCCATCCAATCCTGATTTCTCACACTATGATTCACATAAATGGTTTCACTAATGTCTCCTCCATGCACCGCATCCAACAATTCAGAAGCAACACTCTTAGCTAACTCCTGGCATAAAAATTGCCCACAAACTAACTTTGTTGGTCAGATATCCACATCATATTATTGAATTTTTGAGACCCATCCTACCCTTTTATCACCTAGTTCTCCTTGGATTATGATTTTTTGAACATCAGGATGTATAACATAAACCATAGTTTTACTTTGGGAAACAAAGTTTTAGAACTTCTTCAATGATTTCATTACCGCATACACTTGTTTGTCGATAAAATTATACTTATCCTTGTGGGGTGCAATAACATGGCTCAAGAAATCAATTGGCTTCTCTTCTCCATATTATTGTGTCAATGTTAATACTGCAACATAACTCTCTTGCTCGCCCACTGCATAGAGAATGAAATATTTTGAATAGTCAGGATTAATTAAAACTGAAGCTTGTGTGATCCTTTCTTTAATTTCTCAAAAATATTATATTTTTTTGTCTATCCATTTAAACTAGGTATCTTTCTTCAAGAGTTCTGTCATGGGCTTTACAACCTAAGCAATGTCAGTAATAAACTTGTGGATGAAATTTATTTGACCAAAGAAGGATTGCCGGTCCTTTTTGTTAATAGGTAATGGTAACTTCATTAGGGCTTCAGCTCTTGCAAGGTTAATTGTTAATCCTTCTTGTGAGATCACATGGCCCAACAACTTCCCCTATTTAACATCAAATATTGACTTCTTTGTATTAATAGAAATATCAAATTCATGGTAATTCTCAAACACCTACCTCAAATGAGCTACATGGTCTTCTCTATGATGTGAAAACACCATCATATCATCAAGATATATCATAATAATTCTATTCAATAACTCATCGAAAGCAATGTCCATGGCCCTATGAAAAGTAGCACTGACATTTAAGAGTCTGAATCGCATCCGTTGGTAGGAGAATGTACCCCATTTTGTGGTGAAGGTTGTTTTATGCTGGTCTTCATATTTCATCTAGATTTGATTATATCCGAATAAACCATCTAACAATGATAATCTCTATGTGTTGGCTACCACATGAAGGATTGATCAATCTATGAAAGAGGGTAATGATCCTTTAGCAATGCTTGGTTTAGGTTGTGAAATTCAATACACAACCGAATGTCTCTATTCTTATTCCATATTGGGGCTAGGTTTGCCACCCATGTTGAGTGCTTGATTGGATAGATTATATTTACCTCCAATATCTTCAACAATTTTGCCTTCATAAGCACTTCAATTTTGGGATTGACATGGTGCTACTTTTTTTGAGAATGTCTCACCCCTCCTATAGCTCAATGGTATGCTAGATCACATTATTGTCACATCCCTTTAAATCTAGATAGCTCCATACCACAATGTCTGGGTACTCATAACACAAATTCCTAATATCTTCCAATTCCTCAAGCACATAATCAGTTCTAATTTTTATGATCTTCTCAGGTTCTAACTAAAATTCTTTATACTCCTTTGCATCCACTTTGATCCTATGCTTTTCAAACCTGTCATTCTAGTCAAAAAATATCTCTAATGAAATCAAACCTCTAGGAATATGATTGTTCTTCAATTGGATCATACCTTCTTTATCTTCCTTAGCAAGTATTCTATCGTCTACGCTAGTAGTTTCTCTAAGCAAAAAATTGACAATTTGTTCATCATTGTCGAATACTTGCCAATAAATATTATTATCCAGAACTGAAGGTCTATAGATCACCTTGACAGTCTTGGTCTTTCTGAATACTTTCTCCACAGGAGAATAATTTGCATCGAGAGATGCTAGAATATCTACATGTTTGTTTAGTTCTTGATAAATTGCCTAAATGTTCAAAGTTGTAAAGGATTAAAATAGATCCCACACTCTATTGTGATAATATTTTAGGTAATGCTACTTTGATACACACTTATTAGTAGTATGATTAACAATAATTTTAGAGACCAAAAAATTGCAAAATCTTTCAGCCTTCTTCAATCCAATGCACAATGCTTCATATTCAGCTGCATTATTTGTGCAACTCCAAGTTGATATATAAAAATAAGTCTTCTATAAACCTATGGGAGGGATCAATATGACACCATATCCTGTGTCATTCTTGCATCTAGCACCATAAAAATACAACATTCATAATTGATCTGTGTCAAGACCCAAGAAATCAAGGACTTCTTCAAATTGCTCTAGCTTGGTTATTGTATAACAACCAATGTACGTTCTAATCATGGCATTAAAATCTATGAGGAAAAACTCATCTTCAAGGTAAAGTTCACCAAGTGCTTCTTCCATTAAGTCAACTTATTTTAGCTCTTCAATCATCATATTAACTATACCTATAGCTTCTTCTTCCTCTTCCAACTTTTCAATGTGAAAAGGTGATGGATTTTCATTGTGAATGCAAATCCTCTTTCCTTTGAATGGTATCTTCAAATGCAAGTAGTATAAGTAAATATATCCCCCAAATTATCTTTGAACTCCATTAAGAGGCACATGCTAAAGTATGGCTCTAGGTCAACCACTACCACTTCCTGGATGGCCGTGATTTGTGGCATACTATGAAGAACAATGGGAATGTCTTTGATTGCTCCTACTATTTTGATTAGAGTTTCATCCAGCTACAACACTCTTGGGCCACTTCTTATGTATTCCATTCCCATCACTTCAAATACTATCTTCAACATGATAGTAGTCGCAAAACTAGAATCAATTATATAATTATATATGCTCCACCCCTCCATTATCAGTGATAAATAAAATGGGTGTGGTATATTCTTTCCTATCACTGAAGTTGGTAGCACTTGTGCCAAGACTATTTGGGAAGGATTTTTCTTTTGATATTTAGCAGTCTTTAGATATTCTTGTAGTAGTTCAACTTGAACCGACAACTATAGTGCATCATACAAGCTTACTTTTGTAGGTATCTTCTTCATTTCTTCAATAATATTATAATGTGAGGTGGTCAAAACCTTCTCTTTTGTAGCCCATTCATACTTGTCCTAGTACTGATGAGTAGCTTCTAACCTTTATATTTTTGTCAATAACGGGTACTTGAGTTGCTCCTTAGCTTACTCTTTGGTTTTACTTTGTGTTTGAGTAGTTTTTATAGGTTGCAAAGTTGATACTCTTGTTTGTACCTTTTATTGAGCTTGCTTAGGTAGTAAATATTTTAACATAATATAATCATGCTCCTTAGTCCTTACGCCAGGTGCTTTCACTAGAGGTTTTCCTTTTCTATCTTGCAACTTTGGCTTTGCAGGTACCTTTAGAGGTTTGACCTCAACTGGATCTCCTGGATCTTGTAAGAATCGAAACTTACTCCAAAGATGGCATCATAAAAGTGTGGTCAAATTCCCTGATCATATTGACTTGTCCCCTAGCAAAAATCTCTGCTAGTGTTTGCACATAATTCATGTGCACCATATAGGTTTCTTCTCCATGAGTATCATTGCATGTTGAACACTAGTATGCCTTTTATGTTGCACTAGTCTCCTTGTTTTCTAACATTGTTATGATTTTCTTAGGGCCTCCACTAGCATACACTTGCCCTCAGGTAATTGGTGGTGTTTGAAATATCCTTGACCAAAATTTAGCCTTTGCTTGCTTCTTTCTCACCATTGTAAGTTCATTCAATATAGTCCTTAAGGCTGAGTTATTAGATTTCACTTCTTGTAACAATACCATATAAGGATCGATATTAGATGGTGCTGGTGGTGTAGGCAACAGTAATGGAATCAATGGTGCTGGAAATACTAGAAAAGGAACGAATGATGGTAGTTGGGGTGCTTATTGCAAGGGCAACTATGGAAAAATTGGAGCTAGACATTATGCAATAGGGATCACACCCATATAAGGCGGGCTATAACTCCATGAAGAAACTAGGTACATGGAATGCATGGGCTATGAAAATGTGCTAGAATACAAATACTATGGGAAGTTAGGGAGGATGGGCATAGTCATTTTTAGGGAAAGCCTACCTATGACAATTAGTCAGATTTGGTCTTTTGTGCCTGAGTGTATAGGTCTGGAATTGTAGTCACATTGGCTTGTCGCATGACCATACTGATTTTAATGCTAAACACGCTCAGGTAGTAGAAGGCATTTTGCTCATGCATGGTATACAAACCATAAGGAACCCTTTGCCAGTTTTGAGTGAACTTGACATTGAAATCAACTATTTCCTCATGTTGATGCCTTTGAACCATTGTAAATTGGTGCAACAAGGTATATGGGTCAGCTTATTCATGAAATTTTTTAATCAAAAAATCTACCAACTGATCCCATGAGGTAATAATACCAGGTTGCAATGATCGGTATTAGTACATAAATTTCCCTCTCATCGATAATACCAACAAATTTACCATCACATATTCATTTGTTATTCCATGGAATATAGCTAAAGAAGCTACATATTGAATATGCTCATACATCATATTACCAGTACCATCATAGGTCAACAAAGCTTTCAAAGTTGCTTGAGGCACTAGATTTTGTGCTTGTAAGTTCAATATCCCTGAGCTCTTCTATATTGGGAACTATATGGGTGGCTATGGATATTATGGTGGAGGATTATGAGTCGTGTGGAGTGGTGTTTCAGATGGAGCTTGAGGAACACTAGTAGCAATGCTAACTAAGCTTGTAAGAGCAGAAAATACACAGGCTAGTCGTGATGATATGACAAATGATATAAGGGATGTATGAGGTAATGAATATGTACAACGTAAAGTGGCTAATTGAGGATGTTCCCCTAGCCTTTGGATATCAAGTTCGTAGAACTCAAATCGATGATCTGGATTTTTGGCCTTCGATCTTGTATTCATGAGACACAACTTTCATTGTACTCACATTTGGATATTTTTAGATGTAATCGAGTCACCAGATGTTCTAACTATACAACACGTAGATGAAAATCAAACCTTAATACTGTTGAAAGTGGAACTTTTTGAGGTCCCATCAGGTGTGCCAAAAATACAATCATGTTCACCCTAGTTGAAGGGTGAACATCTCATTCACATGGGTGAACGCACCTAAAAATTAAGATGTGAAAGAATGAAATTGTGTTCACCCCTCCCATGGGTGAATGTACCCCAAAGTCAACATAAATGTATTTGCCCTAGTCGAGGGGTAAACATTCTGTTCACCCCTTCCATGGGTGAATGAACCCCAAAGGCAACACAAACACATTTACCCTGGTCAAGGGGTGAACATTCTGTTTGCCCCTCCAATGGGTGAATTTGCCTCAAAAATGAAACACAATCATGTTTACCCTAGTTAAGGGGTGAACATCCTAATCACCCCTCCCATGGGTGAATGTGCTTTCAAAGGAGAATCACATGAGTACACCGAGTAATAGAAAATTGGGTGAATGTGGTTATTTTTGAATGGTGAATGCAGTTTTGAGAAGAATGGGTGAATGCAATTATGAAGATAGAGCTATCCAGTTGTGAAGTTTTACCACAGTCCATGAAGAATATAGTCAATATGTCAAGGACACCTGGAGCAGTTTTTTGCAAGCATTAAATGATGGTGGTAGCGAGTAACTCAATTTTGTGAATTCCAAGTAAAGAAAGAAGCCATATAAGAAGCACAGGAATATTTTCATGATTTCCAAGGCGTGAGTACATCTTTAAGGTATTAGATGTTTCTTAATTTTCTGTGAATCGATGCTTGAAATGCTAATTTTTTTGAAATGTTCCCTTGAAAGGTGGATTTCTATTCGAAAAGGATAGATTTTTTAATGTTTCCAGGGAGGAATTTCCTCACTCTTATTCCTGATCTACGATCATTTTATCTTAATGTACATTTAATGAAAGAGGCAAAATCCTCTATAAATACTAATTAGATTTCCATTGTAAAGGAGGTTGGACATTCTGCGAGAAAACATCTTAAGTTCTCTGCATCAATAGAAGAGACTTGGCTTGTGAAATTTGCAAGCATTGTTATGTGTATGTTTTCCTTCTATATTTAAGTATTTATGTTTATGCTCATGTTCTTTCTGTTAATTTTAAAATTCTATTTCTAGATTTAAAACATTGTTGGTGAGTGAGTGAGTTTTGAAATGCAATATGGAGGTTGTCTCTGCAAAGGTGTGGGTGAAATTCTGCTACCTTCCTCCTATTACATGCTACTATAAAAACTTGGTGAAATTCTTACTGTTAGTCTACCCCAAATCCTACACTTCGGCTTGTGGCCATATTTCCCTTTCTTTCTGTTATTTCTAATATTTTTCCTGCAACTCTAGTCTTAAACCAGTGTAGGAGTTAGTTTGGGAGCCAACCCCTCTCTGGAGAACATTTATCTCATCATCCTTCAAACTTACCTATAAAACTATTATAAAATATCTAGAATTACCACTAAGTATATTGCTTTATCAATGTTGTTTATTCTAAAAATATAAAAAAATCAAAAATATTATAAAATGTATTTAATATGCATTATACTCTACACTCTTGTAGTAGACATAAAATATGGTTGAGTTTTTTTCTTACATTTTCAATAGAATTTACAATTATGCATACTATAAGGTTAATCAACATTGAATACATTTTTTTATAAAAATATCATCATATACACTATTAATTGTGATATATATCATAATTTCTAATATAATTTATGTTACCACAAGAAAAAATATGTAATCAAACAAAATAAAAGAAATATAAAATTAAACAAAGCCTAAAACATTATGTTTCTAAATATTATTATTTAAAATATCCATAAACATTGATATTTATATTGGTTACATGACAAATATAATTTCAATGGTCTCATATTAAACGATATGGCTAAGTAAAATTTGATGAATAATTTTGGAAATCATTCTCTATATGTTGCCATCAAAGTAATTCATATGGTAAAACAATATAAGAATTTAGTAGATTCCCAACTTCATTAATGGTCATATACAAAAAATTCATATTAATATTAAATGTATGAAGATATGAATGAACTATATTATTTATGCCCCACACCCCCCCAAAAAAATATATATATAAAAAATCCCTCTCAACAAGAACCTTCAATATATTATATTATAGAAATCCATACATATAATAATAATAATAATTCTTGAATTATACTAATACATTAGTAGGAAACAAGTCTATGCAAATGATAGCACTAGTTAGACAATAAAATATTGAGCACTCATTACATATTTGGTCCATTAACCTAATTTTAATAATCAAAGTGTATAACATATAAAATGTGGAGATGCTAGATTATGTTTGAACTATTAAAAAATAATATATTAGTTTATGCTCTAATAATTAATAATATGAAGGTATTAAGAAGACTATTTAGAAAACTTATAAAATTAAATATTTTTTTAAATAAATCCTTACTCTAAAGATATGACAAAAATAAAAAGATATCCCACGTAAACAAATAATCATCAATAATCAATATGTAGTGGGCTATATTCATTAAAAAGGGGTAAATGAGACAAGAAACAACTTATTACATTCCTTGATTTGGTAGAAATGTAAAAGGTTACAAACTATTTTATATAAAAATACAAACTTACAACTCATAATAGTCTAAAACAATGAAAAGTAATTTCAAATCTAAGCATTAGCAATATGAAATTACCAACCAATATCTACTCTTTAAGCAATTATTTCAATACTATTATAAAAAAAATACAAGTAAAACAATAATTGAATTTATTTTAGTATTATAAAGCCCATATCTTTAAAAAACTTTATGTGAAACAAAATGTATTGAAAAGAATTTTCATTGAATTATCTTCAGTTTTGAATATCTTTTAACCTTCAATACCATTGTTTATAAGCAAAATGGAAAGAATATAAATTATGTCCGTTGACACAATTATTACTTATATTTGTAACTACAATAACCAAATGTTTAACTATATTATATATAATATAGTTAAGCTAGATCTCATATTGGTATAAGTATCGTAAGCCTCTTATAAATGTTAAGCTGCATGAATTCTTTCTATAACTACCTCTGTTACTATCGTATGACTTTAGAAAATTTTACTTTGGCTGGGTTCTTCTTCTTCCATCATGCCAATGCGACCTGTCACAAAATTGTGACATTTCTGCCCATTTGAATTTTCTTGGCATTTGACCGTAAAAAGAAGACATGTCGCAATATCACGACACTTTCGCCTTCTTGCTTCATTATTCGGCTTGCACTCGCAAAAATAGAACATGTCACAAAATCGTGACACCTTTTTCTTTCGTACACTCTTCTTTGCAAGCACTAGCAAAACCATTACATGTCGCAAAATCGCAACACATTTCACTTTCGTACACTTTTCTTTGCAAGCACTAGCGAAAAAATGACATGTCACGAAATCGTGACACCTTTCGCTTCTGTACACTCTTCTCTGCAAGCACTAGCGAAAACATGACATGTCATGAAATTGTGACACTTTTGTTGCCTTATGCCTTTCTCTGCATTTTGCCCGTGAAAATGAAACATGTTGCGAAGTCGGCACACTTTCGCTGTCTTGTGCCTTTCTCTGCATTTTTCCCACAAAAATGGAACATGTCACGAAATTGCGAAACTTTTGTTGCCTTGTGCCTTTCTCTGCATTTCTCCCACGAAAACGAAACATGTCACGAAATCGTGACACTTTCGCTGTCTTGTGCTTTTCTTCATTGGGTCATGAAAACCCGACATGTCGCCGACATATTTTCTCCTTAGCACTTCCTCTTGCAAATTGTCACAAAATCATGACACTTTTCCTTGCAAGCTCTTTCTCTCAAACATGTCATGAAATCGTGACACATTTTTGTTCATACTGCCTCTCTTGCAGATTGTGGCGAAATCATGACACTTTTCTTTGCGAGCTCCTTCTCTCAAATATGTCACGAAATCATGACACATTTTTGTCCGTACTGCCTCTCTTACAGATTGTCATGAAATCGTGACACTTTTCTTTGCGAGCTTCTTCTCCTCAAACATGTCGCGAAATCATGATAGTTTTCTTTGCTTGCGCCTTCTCTCCAAACATGTCACGAAATCATGAAAGTTTTCTTTGCCTATGCCTTCTCTCCAAACATGTCATGAAATCGTGATAGTTTTCTTTGCCTGCGCCTTCTCTCCAAACATGTCGTGAAATTGCGATAGTTTTCTTTACCTGCGCATTCTCTCCAAACATGTCATGAAATCACGACAATTTTCTTTGTCTGCGCCTTCTCTCCAAACATGTCATAAAATCATGATAGTTTTCTTTGCCTGTGCCTTCTCTCCGAACATGTCATGAAATCATGACATTTTTCCCTGCATGTGCTTCTTCTTCGAACATGTCACGAAATCATGACAGTTTTCCCTGCATGTGCTTCTTCGAACATGTCATGAAATCACAACAATTTTTCCACTTGGATTTTTCTCTGCCAACATGTCACGATATCATGATAGTTTTCCTTGCACTTTCTCTCTCTTCTAACATGTTGCAAAATCGTGACAGTTTTCTTGCACTTTCTCTCTCTTCTAACATGTCACGATATCGCGACAGTTTCTCATGCTTGCTCAACATGTCGCGATATCGCGACAGTTTTATTACTTGTCTTTTTATTTGAGCTTTTGCATATGGGCCACTTCGGTCTTCTTGGAAATTCACTGTGCATGCTCTGTATGACCTCTGAACTCCTGTCCACTGCATCAACCGATCTCTTTGTCTGTGTTGACAACAATGACAATACTTTTGTTGCAACTTGCTCAACACTTTCTCATTGAATCTATGCAAATTCCAACACAATATTATTCCAATAATAAAGTGCACATAACCATTTGGATTTCCATAACTAAAAGATGTAGTTCATCATGCCTTTCATTCAAGCAAAATATACACATGCTCACTTTTCATATGCCCTTCAAAAAATATTATAAAATTTGCCTTTATTCTCAATTTTTCTAAGTATTAACTTGAATTGTGGTTCAATTGAAAATCATAATTGCTTATAATAATCAAAATTTATTGTTACATAAATTATGGATATTTGATCTTAACTATTTTCTATGCCTTTATATTATGTTGTATTGCATATTTATAAGTTTTGTATAAAAAATCCAATATGATGCTTATATATATATATATATATATATATATATATATATATATATATATATATATATATATATTGTTTTTGTATATTTTTACATATATTTATGTATGGCATCCCTTAGTTGACTTGCAACCATATTATATTTTTGTGCCAAACCCTCACCATTCCAAATACTCCATGAAATATAGAAATTTATGAGAAGTTTAAGTTTAAATTTATTATAAGATTCGATTTATTTTTTTATATAAAAGTTAATATGTGTGACATAAGAGATGGGATATACCAAAACTTACTTGAACTCTTATTTTATCTTCACATAATTTTTATTACATTTTCTTTTGTTATTATAATTCTTCTCATATTTTATTTCTTTGGACTTATTCTTTTCATGATATAGCATAGCTCTATTTTTATGTTTCAAACTTTTAGTGGTATTTTTTTATATTATTAAAAGCAAGAGGGTTTCTATAGGAATCCCACAACCTATAAAATCAAACATATGCCAAGAAGGTGAGCATAAAAAATGGAAAAAAAACTAAATTCCCCACTGGGTGAAACAAACCAGAAAGTCGAACAACTCATTAAACTTATAAAGAGAAAGGGACAAAGGGGATAACTGAGATAGTTCTACCCCATCATACCAACCTCATGAGCCACTGAAGAATTAAAACATGAGAACTCCTCTAAAAAATCTAGAGAATTCTTCAAAGAGCTCCAAATCACTCTCTGTTTGATATCAATGAGTTTCAAACTGTGAAAAATAGTGCTTTTCCTATCAAGAGTGTCCTCCGACGCATAAACATATTTGATAGTTTTATCTCTATGATAGTCTTTGGGTAGGATATTCACTTCAAGAGAAGGGTATAAGGGGTACATACCATACTCCTACTTCTTGTAATGCAAACATTTGGACTTGCGTGTGCTACTCCCCACCTCCATTCTGGTCAGTGAAGGACCACCAACCATACATGCAAGATTATCCTTTTTAGTAGAATCAATGATATTTATAGTAGGGTAGTTCATAGGGATCTTATCTCCATCATAAAATTATTTCCCATGCACACATTTCGTTGAAATATGAATATTCCAAGAAACCTTGTCAAGTCCCGTGCCTAGAGGAAATGAGTAAATATCCTCATTGTTATGACTAAAATCCTCATAAGCATCCTTCGATAGACCAGAAGTGGGATAGGAAACATCCACACATGATTTTATAAGCTCCTCTATGATCAAACCATGTTCAAAAGTTTCTTGTTCAAAAATAAGCAAAGCCAAACCTTGGTGAAGGGGGCCTAACCCAGACCTCCTTGCACAACCACCATTGATTTTTTTATTGACTGAAACAAAAATAAAGGAATTTTCATTTGGATATGCCTATGCAAATGGTTAAGAAACATAGCATGGAAAATTTGAATAATCTCATAAGAGGAATCAAGGGTGAAATAGTCCATAATTACTTTTGCCACCCTATCCCAAGGAGGGGACAACACCCTAGTGCTAAAGCCATTCTGCATTTTAGGTAGAAATTCATCATCATCCAAAAATTAAATAATTTGTTTCAAAAGGGAGTGTATGTCACGGTTATGGTAGGCACCATCCAAAGAAAGACCGGTAGTCTTGCTAAACAACTCCACCATCACCTGGAAAGACAACAAAATAATGCTTACCCAACCATCATTCCAAGAAGCCACCATCCAAATAGAGAGCACGGGATTGTGTCCATGAAATTTTTGAATACACTCCAATATGCCCCTGCTATACAAAATAGAGTTAACCTCATCATCAAAGGATATAGTAGCAGGCTCTAGACGGGACTTGGCTAACTTTTTCTTAGGAGAGGAAAGTTTAACCTTACCCATCGACAAGAAACCACTTCCTCACAACCTTTGATCTTGATCATAAAATCAATATAGCAAAGCCCAAACTAAGAAACTCGCCTAACCACTAGAGACCCCATAAGGCAATGAATGATAGTAAAGTGCTCTCTGACTCCGAAGTCAACCATAAATCACAATAGGTCTCCTCAAGACTCACCGGTCTAGGAAACCATAGAACACCATGAAGCACCATAAATAAAACTAGGCTTATCCAAGGAAAACTTAACACAGTAAGGAGCACAAGCTCATACGTAAGAAATATCATGCAAGATGCAAATACAATAGAGAAAAAACCCAACATCAGGACCAACTAGAAGAAAAAAAATTCTAACAAAAAGGAGAAGGGAGGGGAGCAAAAACCCACCAACACCTTTAAAAAATAGCCAACTTGACAAAAGCCACCTGGCACGAAATAGAGAACCCCCTGGAGAGAAGCGTGCATGGATAGAAATGGAAACATAAGGCTTTTGCGATGGGGGCAAACTAGAGCCAAAAATAGATGGGCCTAAGAAGGCACCCCAACCATCATGAAACCAACAATATCACCAAGGAGCACTCCCCGAGGGAAAGGACTTGACAAAGAGAAGAAGAGCTTCCTGCAAAGAAAAGAAAAGGACAACCACCACCAAAACCAAGGATAGAAGGGGAGCATAGGATAAGACCTCAACTAATAGGATGCCACAAGGAGAAAGTTCCAAAAACTTGAGCTAGCCTTAGGAATCACAAAATGAGGAAGCTAAAGCTGACTAAGGGAAGATACCCCAACACCAATAAAAAAGAAATTAAAGCATCGAAAGGGAGACCACTTATAAATATTTGAAATTTTAAAAAATGGGTCTCCCGCCTGACATGAGCATAAATGCCAAACCAACCCAATCCCCATGAAAAGACAACAAGGACTCAAAAGATAATTAATATTGTTGTAAACCAAACAAAGGGAAACATACTTCGAATCCATCACAAAAGACTTAAATAGAAAGCTCTTTTAAATCCATAGATATAGCCACACCAGTAGCTGACACAATCCCAACTGATAGAATTTAAGGATTGTTACCATTCAAAATTTGAATAATATCAGGCAGGAAATCCTTATGCCAGATTGAAAGGCCTAGGTAGGATACATCAAGATTTGCTAATAAATCAGCCATCGAATTCCATTCTCTAAATATGTGCTTAATCACCATGCTCTCCATGTATTGAATGTGCCAATTGGATTCTTCAATTAAATTGAACACTCAACAATTAGAGTGATAGACCCCTCTAAACATGTTAGTAACATTTATCGAGTCACCTTCAATAATTACCTTACAGATCTCCAGATATTTTAGCATAGTCACCCCTAAGAAAGCAACTCTCACTTCCATAGCATGAGAGGATTGAACCCCAAGGTTCTCCACGAATGCCAGAATAAGGTCACCTTTACAATCATGAATCATTCTACCAACACCGGCTAATCTTGTGTTGCCCTTATATGACCTATCAAAATTTAATTTAAACCAACCAAAGGGAGGCGGTATCCTATACACCAATCTTACCAGATCAGGGGCTGGTGGGGGCCACAACTCAAGATGAAAACCAAGACTTTCCTCTAGATAAAATTCCAAGCAACCAATAGGCATAGAAGAGTTGGCATCCTTGGTGGCCGATAAAAATTTTTCTACCACCTTCCATATGATTCTTTGGCTTATGCGAAAACCCTCCCTCTCTAAGTTTTTAAAGGCCCTAGCATTTCATTCCTTCCACACACCCCAAATAAAATGAGATAACAAAAACTTCCATAAACACTTGAGATGGGACAATGAGAAGGGTGGGGCCCATTGGAGAACATAATCCAACATCGAATAAAGAAGCACCCATGAGATACCAAGTCGATGAATAATGGAATAAAACACCACCTAAAAGACCTGACACTTGAGAAGAAAATGAGATTTTGACTTTCAATCCTGCTTGCAAAGAAAATATCTATTAACCAAATTGAAACCTCTGTTATGGAGATTCTCAAGGGTCAATATTTTATTCTGCACTACCAACCAAAATAAAATGTTTATCTTAGGAGTCAAATTTTTTAGTCATATTTTCCAGCATGAAAATGACCATCCCCATGGAGCATAGCAGTGCATAGGATTATTTGACAGAGTACGAACCCTCACTATCTCCATTCTAGACCAAGCAATCCACCACCACCTCTTGTCTCAAAACATATAAGAGAAGTTCCTCCATTAGAGATCTCTAGACAAGATGATCGAGATTATTCCAATAAACATGGGGGATTGGACCAAACATTGTGACCATTGAGAAACACAATGGAATCAATCACCTTAGAGAGGCTCACCACCCTAGAATTCAAACATAATTTCCTAAAGTGAAGATCCTCAACCAAGGGGTGATCCCTTAGCTAGAGGTCTTCCCAAAAGTTTACTGAACTTCCATTACCAATAACCCAACTGTAATTATCTTTTATGAAATCACGAGATTTGATCAATCTAGACCAAAATGCTAAACCACCATCTAGAAGGGGATCCGAAAGAAAAATATCAAAATTATATTTAGCTTTAAGGGTATTGCACCATAAATTATTAACATTAGTAGCAACTTTCTAGGCAAGCTTTGACACCAATGCTTTATTCATTCTTACCGTATTATTTAGATTTAAACCCCTATCCTTTTTCCCTCTACAAATTTTCTCCCACGAGACTAAATAAAACTTACCTTTAAGCTTAGAGCCAGCCCAAAGAAATGCCATACAAATGCTATCGAATTTAGCCACCACCTTACCAGGAAGGTTTAAAAGAGACAAAAAATAGAATATGATGATCTGCAACATGCTCTGAACCAGCATCACTTTACCATATTGACTAAGAAGGGCACCCTTCAACGATGCTACTTTTTTCTACACTCGTTCTACAACATGATTCAAGAGGGAGTCTTTGATATGGCCCACAAACAACAGAAGGTCTAATTAGATAGTCAGGAGAGGAGCAATCCTACACCTCAAAATGTTGGCTATCTTACGTTGATGAACCTCCAACGTATTTAAGAATAAAATGCTACTCTTTAGAAAACTAATTTGCTGACCAGCCGCTCTCCCATTATAGTCTAGAAGGTATTTAATATCTCTAGCATGGAAAACCAACGCAACACATGAAAGAAGAGTGTCATCAGCAAAATACTGATGGGAAATTGGATTGATTTGCAAAGTTAGCCGCACTCTCATATCATTGCAATATCTATCGATAGAACGACCAAGCGCTTCCTCCATGAGGATGAATAAGAAAGGGGAGATGGGGTCCCCCTGATGGATCCCCCTGCAAGAGTTAAAAAATCCAATAGGAGAGTCGTTGACAAGGATGTAGAACCATGCAATCGAAACACATGCCTCCATTAGATTAACCCAAAAATTCCATAAACTAAATTTTTAATGCTTTTTATTTAGTCAATTATGTAGAAATAAAAATTTAATTTAAAGTATGGTTTATAATAAATTTTTATTTTTTTAAAATCCTTTTTAATGGATCATCATTGAATTTGGTTTATATGGAGACCATCACAACTCACTTAAAATCAAGCGCTAAATACATTAAATTTGACTTTAAATTGTTAAGACATTAACTTAAAGTCTTTCTTAGAGTATCACACATCTTTTGATAACAGATAATACATCTAAGATCTCAGCTTGATAATATAAGTTTATAAAACTATCACTTGTTCAATGGGTTGGCACACAAGTTGCTTTAAATAAAGCTCTTCCACTCTCATATATATATATATATATATATATATATATTAGATATCTATGCTTGTTAAGAATTAAACAATGAGTTTTTTATGAAAGGTAATTTGCTTCAACCGTTTTGTAGGCCCAAAATGGCCACATACTTAGAATATTTTTGTAAATATTTCCTAAGTCATAAAGTCCTCATATCGCACACCTTACAGTGTATTTTGAAGCGGATTCTCAATAGAAGCCACGAGCTCGCCCAAAACTTAGCAAATTTTCACGATCGAAGTAGTTTCGGAAGACTTCTTTTGTTTTTGGTTTCGAACTAGCAACACATCCCGAATATGCAAAATATTTTGATAAAGGATGACATCAATAGAAAAAAGGTGTAGATTGGTGACCGCTCGATAGTTTGAATATCCACTAGCGGCTAAGTTTTGGAGCGCATGATTCTGGAGAACACACAAAATATTTTTTCCTTGAATGGTGACAGGGTGGAATGTTGTAAATGTAGTAGAGGTGGATTGGTGATAATTGGTATTTTTGACTAACGTTTTTACGAAATAGTGATAAACAATGATTTACTCTGAAGATAGTGTGGAATGGAAGAAGAGTCATTTTACATTGTGACAGGTCTAGAATGATGGTCATACGCCAATACACTTGCCCAACCTAGAATGGAATATGTAAAACATTTTTAAGAAGAGATGACGTCATCAATATTTTTGTGTAAATTGATGAATACTTTACGGATGATGAAGAAACTTGAAGAATAAAGAGCGGATTTGATCCCACTTAGCCTTCAAGGCATTTCAAAGTCAAATTGGTGTTCCACAGTGTCTAAGATATAAAGGATGATGTCATCAATGTTTCAAAGTGGAATGGTGTTGTGTTCTCCCCACCATTATAATAAGCTTATATCATAATGAATCATATCCGTACAATGGAGGATATAAACGATGGAAATTATGTCAAATAATTTGAGGTATTTAAAGACATTTCTTCATCAGAGTTGTAATAGTCAGTTGGAGAGGAAGCTGAAGCATCAAGGGTTTTCAAGAAGATAGAACTAGAGGTGGTTACAGATCAATGACGACAGATAACTTACAAGAAGGATTAACAATAATGCGTGATATCCAACGGTCTACACTCTAGTTTGTGCTAAGCGACCAACAAGTTGTAGAGGCTCCGAGTTGTCATGGTGGTCCACCTATAGTGGATTTCTCGAAGGATGTACCAGTAAGCAAATGCCATCAAGAACTCTTTATTGTGCTATCAAAAATTGATATTTGTAATATTCTTGATAATTTTAATTTTGTAAAACTATAAGTAGAGGTCGAACCCTCATTTTTAAAGGGTCAGCTCTAGCGTGTTCGCATGTGCTACTGTAAATATTCCCAAGAGCTAATGGAAGGAGCATTACATTGATCTTCGTCTCAAAATTTAGATCTTCATGCTTGATATTAGAGGTTTGAATTATTTAGCTGCATTTTTTTGAATACTTAAGTGGTTAGTTTGTACCAAATAATGGATTACGAGGGTAAAGGTAGCTATAGAGTAATAGATATGAGGAGTGGTGGAGGAAGCGGAGGAGGAGCAAAAATGGTAGGTAGGAATTTTGAACCAACGAAAGGAGAAGATCTAGAGGTAGGGTAGAATGTTGTAGCTGGAAAGGAAAAGGATTCCCTGTCATCTCAGTTAAAAAAGGATAAAGGTATAGATTCTCCAGATAAACCCTTAGACAAAGGGTCCCACTGGGGTTCGAGAGCTGGCAACAAGGCCCCAACCTTTTTGGAAATGTTAAAAGGGAAAAAGGAGCTAGTCAGTGAACTACTGCCCCTAATACCAAAATATAACAGGTTAATTGTGCCAGTGGAGATTATGGAAAGATTCTTGGATATGGAGGCATCATCCTTAGTTGGCAAGTTTTAGGGAGGAAGGCTACACATTAAGACTATTCGCTCATGGTCCGCGACAAAGTGGAAAATTTTAGGAAGCTTAGAAATTGTAGCCATGTCAAAAGGTTTTTTTATGATAAGAATCAACAACAAAGATGATGCAGAGCACATCTTGACAGGAGGACCCTGGTTTCTAGGAAGGCGTAGCCTCTTTCTGAGGAAGTGGGGGTAGGATTTCAACCTTGAGAAGCAGAACATTAATATAGCACCCATTTGGGTCCGCTTACCAAACCTCCCAATCCAATTTGTTAATGAGTACTGGCTTAGTGGCATAGCAAATACGATAGGAGAGCTCGTGGCAATAGACCATTCAACCCGGGCAAGGACTAGACTGACGCATACCAGGATCTGTGTAAATGCAAACTTGGATTTTGATCTACCTTCTCAGGTGGAACTAGCATATGGAAAGTTTCTAAGGATTCAGCCTATGGAGTATGAGAACAAGCCAATATTTTGTAGCATGTGCAAAACCCAAGGCCACCTTCAAGCCCAATGTCTGACAATAACTACAAACAAGGAAGCCAAGAGTGAAGGTTTTCTAGGGAAAGCTAATGGGAGAGGGATCCCAAAGTTTCAAGGACCGCGTCTTAACTTGGAAGGATACAGACAAGTTAAGAATAACCAAGATGACCAAGCCAACACAAAACTGGCAAAAATCTAGGAGAAAGGAAAGCAACATAATGAGGGAGGCAAAAATCATAAGGTATGTAATAAAGGTCCTAGCTTGAACATGTTTGATATCCTAGAAAATCTAGAAGTGAACCAAAACAAGGCTGAGGATGAAGAGGGAATTGAAAACATCAAAATGAGGAAGAAGGTTCAAGCCCTAGACTATCACAGTATATGCCCCCTCATTTCAGTCCAAAATAGACTAGAAGCACTACCAAGCCTCCGATAGATTATGGAAGTGAAAGAAAGAAAGGGAGAATATTTACAACAGAGCACTATAGAATGAGAATTAAAGAAGAAATTGCAAACGGAAATAAAATAACATTGTTATAGCAAGCTATTCCTAGCCAGGATAATAGCAAAATTGACAAACCCCCTTTGGATCAAGGAAGGGGGTGGGGAAAAAATATCAAATAGTCTAAATGAAGGTTCTCTCATGGAATGTGAGAGGCCTAAACGGCCCACCAAAACAAAGGATGGTGAAGTCTATAAGGAAGGATTGGAATCCTACTATCATTTTTCTTCAAGAAACCAAAACAGATGCGGCATAATCAGCACTTATAGCTAGAAGGATTTGGAAGCAAGGGGAAGTGGCCTTTCAACAGGTGAGAGGAGCATTTGGGGGCCTCATGATCTTATGGGATCCTATTAAAATAGAAGGAAGTATTATTCAGGCAAATGAAAGAGTCTTAAGCGTATTATTTTATGATTTTGATACTAATAAGAATTGGATTATGTCAAATGTTTATGCCCCCACCTCTGTCCAAGGGTGGTTTGAACTATGGAAGTTTTTGGGGCATTTAAGCCAATATTTTAAAGACATTCCTTGGGTGATTGGGGGATATTTCAATACCCCCCTTTACCCTTCTTATAAGAAGGGAGGATCTGGGTTACTCTCAAGGAGCATAGAGAACTTCAATGAATTCATTAACACAAATGAATTGATGGATGTAAGACCAAAAGGAGCCAAATTTACATGGAGTAACAAGAGGATAGGAAGTTAGCTGATTCAAGAAAGGTTGGACAGGTTTTTTTATCCAAGGAAGCTACAACAATGTTTGGTGATTCAGCATTACAAGCCCTTCCTAAATGTGCTTTAGACCATAATCTTATTCTATGGGAGGCATTTCAGGCTAACTCCTTTAAAAAACCATTCAAATTTCTATCAATATGGGTTAAACATCGGGACTTCAAGAAACGAATAGAGGAATGGTGGCAGCAGCCTATCCAGGGAAGTGCTTCCTTCAAACTATCTCAAAAACTTAAGATGGTGAAAAACAACCTTAGAATATGGAATAAAGAATTCTTTGGAAATATTTTTGAGAATAAGAGAGTAGTGGGGGAAAAATTGAGAATAATAGAAATCAAAATCTAAAATGGAACCTATGATGAGGCGACAAGGACTGAAGAGAAGGAAACCCTTTGTGAGTTTTGTAATATTTTAGCTTGTGAAGAGATGTATTGGAGGCAAAAATCAAGGGCATTATGGCTAAAGGAAGGGGACTCTAATTCAAAAACTTTCCATGTTACCACATTGAGCAATAGAAGCAACAATAATATTAGAAAATTAACTAAGGTGGATGGATCCTCAACTCAAAACATTCAGGAGATCAGGGACGAGGCTGTTAATTTTTTTAGTTCATTATTGGGTGAAGAATGGGTTTGTAATGCCCAAGCAAAGGACTCTCTCCTTCAATTCATTTCACAACTCATTGATGAAACAATTAACGAGTCTCTTACAACAATTTTTTTAGATGAAGAGATCAAGGAGGCTTTGTTTAACATGGATCCTGACAAAGCTCCTAGGTCGGATGGGTTTTCACCATGATTTTTCCAAGTTTGTTGGGATATTGTTTGAGAAGAAGTTATTGTTGTAATCAATGAGTTCCAAAGTTCAAATCATATTCCAAGGGGTTTCAATTCAAATTTCATTGCTTTGATCCCTAAAGACCCCAACCCCAAGCCTATTGCTGACTTTAGGCCGGTTAGCCTGTGTAATATATCCTATAACATTTTGTCCAAAGTTTTAGCCAACCGTTTGAAGAAAGTTCTACCGGTTATCATTGATCCAAGTCAAGGAAGTTTTGTACAAGGAAGATCAATCTTAGATGGATTTATTACTGTTCATGAGGCTCTTCATACAACCGCTCAGACCAAAAAAGTAGTCATGGCTTTAAAGTTAGACATGAACAAAGATTATGATAGGATAAATTGGGAATTCCTAGAGGCAGTTTTATTAAAATTTGGCATCAACATGAAATGGGTCAAGTTAATAAGAGAGTGTATTTCTAAACCTTATTTTTCAGTTTTGGTTAATGGGTCTACTATAGGTTTTTTTCAAAGCAAATGTGGTCTAAGACAAGGAGATCCCATAAGTCCTATGTTGTTCATCATTGTAGCTGAGGCCTTGGGAAGAACCATTAAGGTAGCAACGGTAGCTGGACTCATATCAGGTATCAAGGCCACGTTGCTAACTACCCTAGTGACACATCAGAAATTTTTTGATGATACATTGCTACTAACTTTGGCTTCTGTGGTTGAGGTAAAAAGGATTAAAAATATTCTCATAATGTATGAAGAAGCGGCTGGATAGAAAGTGAATTTTTATAAGAGCAAACTTTATTTCATCAATACCCCCATTCCTAGGAAAAAAAACATAGCAAGGATCATGGAATGTCAAATTGCATCCCTTCCCACCTCCTATTTAGGTCTTCCCCTATTTACGGGGAAACCTGAAGGATCAATGTGGAACATAGTTTCGGAGAGGATCCAAAAAAAGCTAGCAGGTTAGAAAGGACATCTGTTATCTCAAGCAGGCAAAGCAATTTTAACTATGGCTTCACTTCAAAGTATACCCGTTTACTTCCTATCAGTCTTCAAAGGTCCCAATAAGGTGTATCACAAAATTGAGCAGCTTCAAAAAAAAATTCTCTGGTCAGGGACTGAGGATAATAAAAGGATCAATTTACTAGGTTGGAACAAAGTTTGCAAACCTAAATCTGATGGGGGGTTAGGGTTGAGGAGATTTGCTCATCTCAATACAGCTCTGTTAGCCAAACAAGCATGGCGGTTATTGACTAAGGTCGATAATGAATGGACTGCCATAGTTAGGAGGAAATACCTCCAAGGTGTGAACTTCCTTAATGACAACTTAGCAAGCAAGGGGTCTGCTTTTTGGAAGGCAATCCTCACGAGCAGGGATCTTATCAAGAAAGGTCTTAGATGGATTCTAGGAAATGGGCAAACAATAGACTTTTGGAAGGATTGGTGGGTGAGAGCTAAGGAGTTATCCCAGAATCCTCGTTTGGCTTAGATTCAAGAGCATATGGAGCAGCATATTGGGAAGAAGGTTGCAAATTATATGTGGTGGGATATAAATATCAATAGGTGGAAACACATCAGAGTACAGGATTTTGAAGCGAAGTCTGAAGAGTTTTATAACATTTTAACCCAGCAAATTATTCCCTCTAGAGAGGATGAAGATCACACTATTTGGGCTAAAACGGAAAGTGGTGACTTCATAGTTAAGTATACCTATAATTTGCTTCTCAATGTGGAAGGTCAACAATTTCAATCGAGTTTGGATTGGATCAAAGGCTTAATTCCTAAAATATCCTTTTTTTCATGGCTGGTGATTTAAGGAAAAATCCTCACTATGGACAATATGTTATCCAAAGGTACGGTTATTGCTAACCGTTGCTACATGTGCAGGGCAGGATGGGATACAACCCAACACTTGTTTTTGGAATTTTCGATAGCAGAGTCCATCCTGGATGAACTTTTCCAAGCCTTTAGGATCTTGTGGGTTAAGCCTGCTCTTATATCTGAAGTGTTCCATCAATCGCCTCAACTCTTTGTTAGCCCAAAACTTAAGTACCTATGGAAAATATGTTGGCATAATTTTCTCTAGAGGATTTGGCTAGAAAGGAACCATAGAGCCTTTAAGGATACCATTCACAACCCAAAAACCATACTCAATAGGATTATTGTCTTTGTGAAAGAAAACCTTAGCATCTTAGTGGATGAGAACCACTCAATTCTTCCCCAAGAAAAACAATTAGCTCGGGCCTTAGGTATTGAGGACAAACCTTCCATTCCTTTGCCCAATCCCAAAAATGGGATTTCTTGGGAGCCACCCCCCAAGGTTGGTTTAAACTAAATTTTGATGGTGCAGCCAAGGAGAACCCGGGAAGAGCTGGAGCTGGAGGAATAATCAAGGATCATCAAGGAAATCTGGTCAAGGCCTTCGTTGAACCATTGGGAATCAAAACTAATAACGAAGTAGAAGCTAGAGCCCTTTGGAGAGGGTTGCAAGTAGCCCAAGCAACTCAAGGTAACTTGATGATTGAAGGTGATTCTATGAACATCATCAACCTGTTAACCAATGGCAAAAAACCTCCATGGAGAATCGAGGGAGTCATCCATGAAGTGAGGATCTTTTTTGCGACAAGACAGAACATGAGGGCTCGTCACGTGTACCGTGAGGCCAATAGGTCAGCTGAAAAATTAGCCAACATAGGTGTTGATGTTGGTAGTTTGGTGACATTGACACAAGGTGTGCCACGTGAAGTGGAAAACATTATTAGTCATGAAAAGAAACCTATCCATTAAGGAGAAATATGAATGGGTGTTCTTTCCCCATGGAGCTGGTAATAAGTATGGGGTTTCCCTCTAAATCATACCAAATTGGAAATGAATGTAACAGGTGTAAGCCTTGGAAGATTCTAACAGAGAATAGGAAATGGGCAAGCAATAGGTTTCACAAGTGCAAAGTTCCAAACTTCAATTCCTGTCAATGTAAGTAATGTTTACAGTTATGTTTAGGTATGGGTGTGCTTTGTTAGTAAGGTGTTGTAGGGGATTCAACACAATTTCTGGTAAGAAAGTTTCAAGGATGACTAGGATCTACAATCTCAACAAAAGACTGGATATTGTAATAGGTTTTGGGTTAACCTGCAAAACTTGGTAATTAATGAAGACTTTTATTTACCCAAAATAATAATAATGAATTACTAGTTATTAAAGTAATTGAAATCTGCTTTTGAGATTGATATTTATTGTTAGAAAGTGTATTTCTGTAAAATCTAGATATTGGTGAATTCTGTTATTTGGATTATCATTGTCTGGATATTGAAATCACTATATGCAATATCTCTCTACTATGCATTAATGAATAGAGAATCATCCAATTTGAGATAATGCTGGTTTGAGTTACGTGTCTTTGGGTTAGTTTTTTAAAGATTTTTATTGTGGTGTAATGTTGTTAGCCTACCCGTCCACTATTGTTCATATTTCTCTAACCCTAACATTTTCTTACCCTAATCTTCAAACCCTAAGTGAGTATAATGGTGTCAACATCATGTTTAAGTTGACAAGGAATCAACCTACTCTGGAGGTTGGATCGGAAACTCTGTTTTGGTCCATCCAATGTTGAGTGTTGAACTATAACTATCGGGTGCAATGTTGAACAAAAAATAGGAAGATAGACAACCACAATATTAAGTAAAACTCGATGCAATTCAATGCCCAACAAATTTGAATTATATATATTGAATTTACTTGTTGTAAACTCTTTTAACTATTGTTTGAGCCATAGAAAATTTGAATAAAATATAGGATTATAAACTTTTTATATATATTAATAAATATCTATAAATGGTGCTATTATTTATATATATATATATATATATATATATATATATATATATATATATATATATATTATTGAGTAAATACTTCTTATACATATACATATCCGTCATGGGGATTGAACTCGGGTCACATCATCTATAATACAAATGGGGTCCTTAGCGAATTATATTTATAATTATTAAAATATTCTATTGCATCCATAATAAAGTATAATCAGTTTTACGATTAAAATTGTAATTATACTCTCTCGCAGATAACGATTAACCATTGTGATTTCCCCACAATCTAATTATGGACATCAAATGAAGCCAGCAAGTGTATCGATAAAAATTGTATATCCCACTCATTAACATCATAACCTTTTGTACGACTGACGTTAAAAAACGGTCTGAATTGAACGTCGGTTCATTTTATTCCAAGAATCCATGAAACAAGTACCAATGATGGATTGTCCTATCGCTTATGGAGTAGACTTTCGAAAACTATGTTTAACTCCAATCCGCGAGTTTAAAATTTGTTTTCGTTTATTTTAATTTTCTTGTACCTGCTCCCCAAATTAGAGTATTGGAACAATATTTCTGTTATCTATGAAACGTAATCATTATCTAAAGTAGGTAATCAAATCGGATGATTGATTTTAGAAGCGATAGTGACCGTCGTCAAGTTGCTGCGCCGACATCAGTTAACCCATATTTCCTTGTCAAAGTTCACGTGAAAACACACGATTCCCAGAGAATACGGCATTCACTTTGGTCTCCTGAGCTAATGTTGTACACATATATCAGTATATAAAAATCAGATTTGATGTCATGAGAGTCTGATTATGTGTATTTATTTTATTCAATCAAACTTCAACTACAAATGATGCGCCGATTATAAAACACTAATTCGTTTTACTTGAACTGGACTCAAATGACCATGCTATATTGTTGTGACGCGTCTGACGTCCAGAGCCCTCAAGGGACCGTATTTTAAGAGTTTGACCTCTGATGATAGGATTCGGAATTATGTAAGAGGAAGAGAAAACGGTTCCCACGTTCACTTTTGTTCTGTTTGTCAAGGAATGTGTCCACTGGCTTGCGAGTTTCGAACCATGCTCTTTAATCCACTTGAATTATTGAACAGCTCAGTTTTTTTTTTTTTTTTGCCTCATGAGTAGATCGATTGAAAGTAGTCTGCATGTTTGTTAGCTTCTAATCGAAGTTCGAATTTTTTTAAATAGATGATCTACCTTAAAATAAAATAATAAGATTAATTCTGTAAATTTGATTATAAGGTGTTATCATATATCTCTATAACCTAAAAGACTTCATTGTAATATAGCTATTATGGTAGATATGGGGTAATGGAAACTATACAAGATTTAAAACGAGCTAATGCTTTATTAATTAACTAAAAGATTTTTAAAAGAAAATGAAATGAAATGATTTTAATTATGTTTAGGATATTAGAATAATTTATGGAAATGAAAGTTTTAATATAATATGTGTATGGTATACAATCCTACTTCCTTTTTAATTTTAATTTTATTCAAACTTTTAAAGTTTAACAATTTTTAAGAGAGAATATAATTCAACAAAATTAAAAAGTTCAACATCATCTTATTATTTTTTGAAGTATGTTTCTTATGATTTTGATGAGAAGTTTTCCTATTTTTTCTATTCGCCATTCTTCAATAAGTTCCATTAATGAGATTACTTTTAGAGTGTCCTCATATGTAATAATGATGTACTTGTAGGATTCACATTCCATAACAAAATATTTTCCAATCTCCATTACTTCCACTATGTAAAAGATACATTCATTTTGACCATATCTCTTGACTCTCTGGGTTTTGTGCTTAATATGGTGTTAACTAGATCTTAGTTGGTTTATAAGTATTTTTTCCTTCCATTTGATCTTTGCATATTTGTATTATTTTATCTTTTTCCATAGTTTGGGTTGAAAAGATTGTTGTATAATTATTTTTTCCTTCCTAAATTTTATTTTTGGTAAGTGAAATTTTTTAGATACAGGTTTTGAATGGATCTCAAAACTAATTACATAAGCGAATATAAAGACAATAGCAAGAAATAAAATTCTTGACGTGGTTCTTGAGAAACAACTTGAGGGTGTCACTGATCTCGTCCATGGCATTGATAATAATAATGTTGATAGTGATGTGAACCTTGTTGCCAATGCAAGTACCAGGATCATTGCTATCATCATCTGAGATGTGATAATGAGAGCTCTAACTTGTTCTAAACTTAGGATTTTTAAACCATGCAGATATTCTGACCTTGGTTGAACTCTCTTCAACACTGGTTTTATGTTTTGAAGGCTTGCAAAGAGAGGGGTTGGGTTTAGGGGTCTCTTTCACCTTAGAACCAAGGGATTAAGTTTGAAAACTACCTTCATCATTGGTAGCTTCAGCCAAGGACTGGGAAGGGATGAGGGGAGGCAAATTTAGGGGTAGATTGGAATGAAGCATCAAGGTAGGAATAGCGGGCAGGAGGGTGGCTTCAACATGGTGAAAAATGATGGCAAAGAGACCTTGATGGGTAGGAGGGATTTGAGACTTCCTTTTCCTGGCATTATGGATGGAATATCTAATTGAGCGAAAAATAAAGTCAAAGATATTGATAGGGTTGAAACTCCTATGATGATTTATGAAAGCAATATGAAAACTATATAAAGGCTTAACAGTATCATCAAATGTAAGGTACTGGAGAATGTGAATCATTAACATTGGCCAAGGAGAATGTAATGAATCACGCTCTACAATAATTACCTTCTACTTGAAAATTTTGGTATAGTTCAAACAGTCCTTGAGCTCAGGCTCCCAATTATGATGATCTCTCTGCACCATCCACCTAGTAGTAGGTAATTTTATCACCTCATCTAGCAGCTCAATAGTGACACAAAACCAAATATTGTGAATAATAACATAGTCATTACTCCACGAATTAACAAAAGCTTTCATGATATCCTGCTCAATCCCTTCGAATTTTTTGTAAAAAGGATGAGATTTTTAGATTCCAAGAAAGAGTGGGATAGGGGATCAAGCTATAGGTTTGATGGTTCAATCAGAGCCATGATGATAAGGATGGAGATTTTTAAAGGACAAACAAACTAAGCACCCAGACATAATACTCTATCATCTAGGGTACACGAAGATAGGTGAAGCTAGAAGGAAATGATGAGTTTCGGGTTTGAGTTGAAGATAAAGAAATATTTTGTGCATAATTCACCCGCATTGATAGAAATTATTGCATAGGCCATATGGAAATTGATAGGTTCCCATTGGGAAGAGGTACTGGGGGATTCCAACATGGCACAAGGATGAACCAAGAACAAAAAATGTAGATTAGGGAAAGAATGTATATGAGAAAAATGAGATATATAGATAAAAATATCTTCCCCAAACTTAAAAACATGTAAAATGTAGTGGACTTGGGCTTGACACACCTGACTATGGCCATCATAATCTATTTACCTAGAAAATACCAACTTTAGGACTAGACATGCTTAGAAGTAACCAAACTTAAATAAAAATAACACAGGAACCATGGTCACCCATTAAAATATACTAAATTTTAGTCTTATATCCATTAAATATTTTAATAGAAAAGTTAATGCAAACACCATTTCAAGTTGATTAATAATAACATATTGTACAATTTCAAAAGGATAATAAAACACTTCGCTTTTATCTTAGCTAATAAATTTTAAATATGTGAATATAATTATGAAAAAATACAAATGAACATAAAATAAGTGATGCAATAAATGATACAAGGATCATTTCCTAATAAAACCCATAAATATTGATTTTAGAATTTGCTAAATAAAAAATGTATATTAGAGCTACCATATTAAAAGAGGCAACCACATAAAATTCAAGAATCAATTAACATTGAAAAATATCCCTAACATGGCAATAACAAAAGTAACATATAGGTAAAGAATATTTATCTCATCATCCTTCAAACTTGCCTATAAAACTATTATAAAATATCTAAAATTACCACTAAGTATATTGCTTTATCAATGTTTTTTATTTTAAAAATATCAAAATTTCAAAAGATATCTTAAAATGCATTATACTATACACTCTTGTAGTAGACATAAAATATGGTTGAGTTGTTTCCTTACATTTTCAATAGAATTTATAATTATGCATAGTATAAGATTAATCAACATTGAATATATATTTTTTATAACAAGCTCATCATATATATTATTAATTGGGATAGATATCACTATTTCTAATATAATTTATATTACCACAAGAAAAAATATATAATAAAACAAAAAAGGAAATGTAAAATGAAACAAAACCTAAAATGTTATCTTTCTAAATATTATTATTTAAAATATCCATAAACATTGATATTTATATTTGTTACATAACAAAAATAATTTTAATGATCTCATATTAAAGGATATGGCTATGTAAAACTTGATGAGTAATTTTACAAGTTATTCCTTGTATGTTGCCATCAAAGTAATTCATATGGTAAAACAATATATGAATTTGCTAGATTCCCAACTTTATTAATGATCATATACAAAGGATTCATACTAATATTAAATGCATCAAGATAGTATAATTATTGAATGAACTAACTAATAAAAAAATCCCTTTCAACAAGAACCTTTAATATAATATATTATAAAAACTCATACATATAATAAAATAATTTTTGAATTATACTGATACATTAGTAGGAAATAAGTCTATGCATATAATAGTACTAGTTAGACATTAAAATATTGAGAAGCACTCATTACATTTTGGTCCATCAAACTAAATTCAATAATGAAAGTGTATAATATATACAATATGAAGATGCTAGATTATGTTTGAACTAGTAAAAAATAATATATTATTTCATGCTCTAATGATTGAGAATATGAAGATATTAAGAAAACTATTTAGAAAATTTATAAAATTGAATATTTCTTTAAATAAATCTCTAGTATAAAGATATGGCAAAAATAAAAGGATTTCCCAAGTAAAAAAATAATCATCAATAATTAATATGTAGTGAGTAGACCTTAGATTCATCAAAAAGTGGTAATGATATAAGAAACAACTTATTACATTTATTGATTTGGTAGAAATGAAAAAGTTTAGAAAATATTTTATATAGAAATACAAACATAATTTCAAATCTAATTATTAACAATATGAAATTACCAACCAATATCTACTTTTTAAGTAATTACTTCATTACTATTATAAAATAAATATATAAAACTTAATCAATTGCCCTAATGACTAAGATGATGGTTGTTTTTTAAGTGGTCTTATGTTCAAACCCCTTAAAAATTAAGGGTGGTTGTTGATGTAATTTATAAATGTTCTCCGAAGAAAAAAAAAACTTAATCCTTTAAATAAAACAATAATTAAATTCATTTTAATATTATAAAGCCCATCTCTTACAGAATCCTTATATTAAAAAAAACAAGAAAAATGGAAAACATATGAATTATGTCCTCCCTTGATTCTATGGTTGACACAATTATTACTTATATTTGTAACTACAATAACTAAATGTTTAAACATATTATATATAATATGGTTAAGCTAGATCTCGTATTGATATAAGTATTCTCTATATGTTATGTTATTGTTGTTTTGAAGCATTAATACGGTCCAATTATTTAATAGGCCACTTCATCCATTAAAATACCATATTTATATTTAGACCTATGAAAGCAAACGCATATCAGATCAAAATAAAACCAAAAAAAAAAATAGTTAGAAAGTTTTGAGTATTAAAACAATAAAAAAATTTAAATAAAAGAAAAGAAAAATGGCATAAAAGCTCAAAAATTAAAATAAAATAAATTTTTACAATCATATGAATGCACGATAAAAGAATAAAAATGATATCGCAGATAAAACAAATGACTTAAATATTTTTTATTTCTATAAAAGTAAGATCAGTTCAATTTCTATATGGTAAATAGCAAATGCATATATATAGGAGATGGCAATAGGTAAGTTATGTTATATTCATATTTTTAATATCACGAACCATACTAAAAGAACATTAAGAAAATACGTAGTGAAATCAATCTTCAAATTCGCCATCCATTTTCATTAACGTATATTATTCCTCAACCATACTCACACATATCACCTATTTCATTTTACTATACTTAGTTCAACGCATCCAAGTCTACAGTTTTCCTTGTTATTTGAATTTTGAACTTCCCTTGAAGGCTAGCGAGAGTTCTAGAGGAAGTAATCGGTGATCCTTCGTTATTTATCATAGGATAAGTAGAGTCTAATGGTAGATCAAGGTCACTGAAATCAGTAGTTGATCTTAAAGAGCCAATGGCAGGTATCAAGGTCACCGAAATCAGTAGTTGATCTTAGAGAGCCAATGGCAGGTATCAAGGCTGGAAGGGTATTAAACTTATGATCTCGCTACACCAAATAATTTGTACTATGATTAACCATGGCAGCAGTAGCATATCACTGTAAATGTATTCCTCCAGATTAAAGCGAATACTGGGCATGCTTATCTTCTGGTCCAAGCAAAATTTTAGACCGTTTTCGCTGTTGAAGACGGTACTCGTTTCTTTCTGAGGATTCAGGCTGTCATCAGTTTTTACACAGGAATGGCTAGGAAGAGCATTAATAGCAACCTGATCCATTTGCAAAGGGGCCGAGTAGCTGGAATGAAGATCTAACAAGCACATATTATCTAAAAAACTAGTTACAGAAGGCTGCTCTCGCTGTACTAATAGGCCGTCCGTACTTCTACAGGAATTTGACACGCTAGAACTTCCTGAACATCTGCTTGCTTCATCTGATTGGACTAAATGTTGATTAAAACACGGAGGAGCACTGAAAGTTGAAGATGTTGCAGCATTTGAGACTCCATGTGTATCCATGCATGGAATAATTTCTTCTTCTTAGATGTTACATACTACTTGGATTTTTCTCTTTTCAATGCTCAACTTCTTTCTTGAACATTACTAATTGCTTAGAGCTTTCCCTATGGTACTTATCAATTCTCAAGATCATTCTTAGGATTTAATGTTTGCTTGGAACTCAACCTATGCCACTCAAAACTTTCTTGGGCATTTAACTATTTATTATGGTGCTTAGAATCTATGATTGTTGTTAAACACCTTCCCTTAGTGCTTAGAATACCTTTTAGATGTTTATATTTCTATTTTGATTATTTTTTTTAGTGCTCTAGTATGCTTTTGGATTTTCAGCATTGCATTGGTTTACATTCCTCTGTGGTTGTTACATCGCTTAGAACTTTACTCTTCTCAAATGATTAGATGTTGTGTTCATTGATGCTTAGAAATCTGCTCTTACATATTCAACGTATCTTTAGATGCTACCTTTCCTTTCTTGATATCTTCACTTTGACATCTTATTATCCATATAAACTAGCCTCTGCTCTCCTCTATGTTTACTTACCAGTCTCTAGTTCTACACGTTATATACCTTAGCCTCTGCACTACATGAGAAACAATAATAATGTGTTTCGTTGGATCACTTTGAATTATATTTCTTATTGCAGGTGATTATAGGATGACTTCGACTTCGTTTAATCTCTATATAGTTGACAATCGCATGACTTGCTTGTATCGCAGGTGGTGACTGAATGCTTGAGAGCTATATCTCTAGGTCGAATTAACTTCTATTATCTCCATTGTGATTTGATATTAAATAAAACTTTCTACTTATCCTCTTATAAAATATTTTATCATAGGCTTATTTTCTTTTCACTATAAGCCTATTTTTCTTCTCTATAAAAGGCTTTTCTTTTCACTATAAAACCTCTTTAATATTTCTACCTCTTGAACCACTTTCTTATCTATATCTAAATATTCTTTTAGATATTGTCCTTTGTAGATCAATGATTCCCTTCTATATTAGATTCAAGCCTCTAGAAGTCTTTTCTTTTCTTCTATAAAACCTTTATCCAATTCTAAATATGGGCCTATTTTATTTCCACTTATAATAGCCTTTGTCTATCCTTCAATATTATCCTATCAAATCAATTTCAAGGTCTAGATGACTTGAATATTTTTCCTTATAAAATTCAAGATCTGGAGGACCTAAATATATTCTTCACTTGTCAAGTTCAATATCTATGTGACCTTAAAAAAATTATGTCAAGGTCTATCTCTTTGAGACTTCAATCTTCTTTGCAACTCTTTAAATACTATAGATAGCTTTAAGAATGATATATCTATCTCAATATTGATGTTGATATACCTTTCTTATTTCCTTTTTCTTCTACTCTTTGTGAAATAGAAATTCATCAAGCTCTAGCAATTCTACTCTTATGCTTGAGCTTTATCAGGTTGAGTGATTATGTTCTATAAATGCCTTATTTATCTTAGGAAGCTTTGAATGCTTTTTAATATGATGCTATCTTTTTCTATCTACACTTAGAATCTAAAATTCTTCTCTACTGATTGTACGAAGCTTATCACACTTCTACTGTAACTCTATCTCTTAATCTCCATTGGCTTTAATATGAAGGTGACTTGGATGTCCTTAATTCCTTCAATATTCTATGTCAAGGAATATATATGTCCCTAAATCTACTATCAGCATCAAGGTTTGGCTATGTCCCTAAATGAATAACTATATTCAAGTTGATTTACCTTCAACCTTCAATGTCAAGGGTTGTCTATGACCCTAAATGGTCAACTATCATAAAATTGATATACCTTTCAATATAGATAAGTCTTGGTCTTAATTGGTTAGACTTAAATCATGGAAATACTCTAGAATTTATACTCAATATGACCTTATAATAGAGTCAGGGTGTCACTCCCTTCAAAGTATATAAAATTTTAATCAACATTATCAAACTCGATAAGATCAATTTGTGTAAGTGGCTCAAATAACCCTATCAACTTGGACAGAGTTTAGTAGTGACTTTGATACCACTCATGGATTTATAATCCGTAACACTACTACAAATATCATAGAATTGAATATAATATAGCCACAATACAATAAGATCAAGATAATGATATGAGTAGAATAATATGAAAAAATTAATATCTAAATCAAGGCTAATAATATATCAAATGGCATTGAATAATAAGCATCAATACAAATGTAAATATCATGAATCACACATGTGCTATCATTTAGAACAACTTACAATATTAATTGCTCAAAGTGTAAGCAATATTTATTGCTCCTCTTTCTCTCATAAAATTATAGGATAGTGATGATCACGGTTGATTGTGATACATGCTTATGGAGTATTATCTCCATAATATATCCATAGTAATATGACTCTTTCGATACATGGCTATTTTTTCCATATGCCAATTCTCATGACTCTTGGTTCTCTACTTGACACTTGCATACTTGATGAAAACTTGACACTATATTCTATGCACACCTAAACATGACTCTTACATTTCTATAACTTGCACATTATAACCTAATACACTTATGTGCATCTTTACATTACATATTTGTGCTCTTACATATAATATACTTGTGGATGTAGACTCAACTTACACTTGCACACTAATTCACATGACACTTGTGCATTTCATGCATATTACAAATTTACGTGACACTTTTACATATCATGCACATTCACACTTACATAAAAGTTAAAGATAATTCACACTCTAAACTATGACTCAACCCTAATATAATGTTTAAAAATGTACCATGAAGGTACAATGGGGGTAAATTAGCATGGAAAGTCCCCGAAAAATGAAATTCGCAAAAAAAGGAAAGTCACCGAAAAATGGAAAGTCATCGAAAATGGGAAGTTTTCGAAAATGAAAAGTCATAAGAAATGAAAATTTTTCAAAAATGGAAAAATTGCCAAAAATGGAAATAGGGGCGAACATCCTTAAAATTTGAAGAAGCACACTGGCAATTCGATGAAAATCCTGAGTCGTGGAAGACCTGGCAAAGAAATCAACAAGTTTTAAATATGGGTGCATTCACCCCAAGGATGGGACGAAAGCTTTTTTCACCCCAAGATGGGATGAACTTCACTAAAAATAAAGTGTTTAAAATTCAATGTGTTATTCACTTTGGTTGAGAGGTGAAACCTCCATTCACATCTCCCAAGGATGAATGCAATATAAATAGTCAAGTTCAGGTGAACATAGTTTGGGTGAATGTCAAGAGAGCAAAGTGGCATTGAATGGTCAACTTCGGGTTAGCTCCGAAAGTAAGCAATAGCTTCTTTCACCTCTTTTGGGGGTGAACGTAGATTTCAAAAGGGATGAAACAACTATTGGAAGTGCTTTTGGCAAGGAAATAGATGAATGATTGCTAATATGACCAAGAAGGGAATAAAATCCATTTTGATCGAATCATGTGGTAAATAACATCGTGGGTTTTAAAGGAGTGCCTAAGTCAAGCGAATGGTCAAAATTAAATGATTGAAGCAAAAAGTAACTCAGGTCATGGATCTTGAGCAAAAGAAGTTGTAGTATTTTAAAAAGAGCAAGGTGATTTTCATGATTTTTGAAGGGAGGCACATTTTTGAGGATGGTGAATGTATCAAGTCAATGACCAAGCCTTACGATTTTCCATGCACCGATGCCCAGAGATGTTGATTTCCTGGAGATGTTTCCTTGAAAGTTGGATCGTTGTTTCAAGAGGATGAATTTTTAATATTTTTGAGGAATAATTCTCTCACTATGGTTTCTGATCTGGAAGCATTTTGTCTCCATATGTATTTAATGAAAGAGGTTGAACCCTCTATAAATACTACTCAATATTCATTGTAAAAGGGGGTTGGACATTCTACAAAAAAACTTTACAAGTTCTCTGCATAAATATAAGATACTTGGATTCTAAAATTTTCAAGTTATTTCTATGTGATCCCTTTTTATTTTAAGCACTTCTATTTCATGCTCGTGTTCATTATCTGTTGTTAAGTTTAAATTCTGCAATATGAGTTTGAACATTGTTGGTGAGGGAGTGAGTACTAGAGTGTGATTCTAGAAGTTGTCTCTATGAAATTATGAGTTAATTCTACTGCTTACTTTCTATGATATGCTATATAATGCTTGGTGGGAATTCTTACTGCTAGTCTACCCCAAATCCTACACTCCTTCCTATGGCCATATTTCCCTTTCTTTTCATCATTTCCAATTTATTTCCTACAACTCTAGTCTTAAACTTGTGTAGGATTAGTAAGGGAGCCAGCCCTCTCTTGATATTGGCATGGAGAACATTCCTTTCCTCTAGAATTTCAATATTGGTCATGTCTAGGGTGCACAAATGTAGTTTTTATTAATTAGGTAGATATTTGACCAATAATTTTATTTCTAAAAGGCACTTTCTTTTACAAAATTCAAAACACACCTTTTCTTGCCTGCTTAGCATAATTTATTTCTTGCATTTTATTCTATAAATTAAAGTAAACCCACAAATTTAAACACCCTTCACACATTGGTATGTTTGGACTTCATCACCAACCCCCAATCGAGACCCACCACATTGGCTTTTATATCCAACCATTGGCTTCCCCCCTAGACACCATAGAAGCCCCCATGAGTGGTTTTCTAGACTTCATCAATAGAAGGATCCATACCCTTGAGATCACACTAGAGTACCTTAGGTTAGACACCCCTACTCATAGGGCTATACATAATTAGAGAGTAAGCAACTACCATTTTTACTAAGCCAACTCGAGGGTGAAACAGAAGCTTATTTGGCCTGGGTTGGTCTTAGATAGCACTACCTCTTACATAAAATCTCTATATTATCCCCTTTTGGTTACCCCATGTTGTATTCATAATTAGAATCCAATCACATGTTTGTGAATAGTTACCCCTTGCACTCCTTTCGATATTATAGGAAAACATGCATTGATGCACCTTCATAGAGTATATCCATCACCCATATTTATTTATTTTAGGATTTCTAAAACATAAAACACAAAAAAAAATTAAAATTCTAAAAATTCTAAAACAAGAAATTAAAAATTAAATCATTAACCAACTACATAGCTATTCAACACCAAAACACATCAACACCCACAAACACACTCAAAGACATTGATTTATTTTTTTTCTTATTGTTCGTGATATTATTGGTTTGGTTAGTTAATTTTTGTTCAAAATATATTACAAAATCACAAAAACAAGACCATACATAGTCTAAAGCCTTCATGTATCTATTCTCCAATTTTTAGCCTTTATTACCTACTTTTCATTGGATTGTATAGACATGTATGATCACTTTGACCATATAGACAGGTATATTTGACTCCACTATAGTATAGATAGATCCAATACCATAAAAACACACAAATAGATACCCCTCTTAGCTAAAATATACTATAACATAATTTCTAAACCCTTCACCCTTCCATCATGGTCCTTTCCTAATGCTAGACATGAAAGTAAGCATACCTAGCAGAAAAATATTCTCAGGTCACACATTCCCCTTCAACCAACCGATCCAATAAATCAAATAAAATAACCTCCATTCCATATCAATATCTGCCAATCTATTTCCATAGCCTAAGCACAAGAAATATGTCATAATTTCTACCCTTGAATCATGAAGAAGACATGGCATAAAATACCACCAACATCTCATAGCCTCAGAGTCCTAGTGTAAAGAACCCTCCTACCACATTTTTCCTGCATATCATATATGTTGCACCTAAAAATCCTCAACTTTCCCTCTCCTATCATGACTAATATTTACCTTCTTCCCCCTATTCTCCACATACCTTATTACAATATCATTCTCAATGTCTTCTTGATGGTGACAATTATGTTCTCTATCAAATGTTTTCCAACACTAGTACTCCTCTCGAATTGTGACTATGTTTTCAACCACTATAGTTGCCTCTAATGCTAATTACACTCCTTCAAATATATCTTCCTCATAATACAATGCTTTCTAAACTTCCCCTCCTTCTATATCTTCATATCTTTCCACATTCTACTCACCTACTCTCCTTTTGAACCTACTATTCCCAATTTAATTCCTTCATTTTCAAATTCCCCACCTCCAAATACTTTTCAAAAAAATGCATATGGAACCTCTTATTATAGTTATCCAACTTCATTTATACTTTCTTCTTTCAATATTCCACAATATCCTAATTTTCATCTACCTTCTTATATTCATATTTCTTCATACAATCCTCAATATCCACCTTATATTCAACCTCCTTCTTTCCATTATTCTCAACACAATGTGCAACTTTAATCTTCTATTCCTCATCCACCTACTTATTCATAAACCAAGCCTTTCTATTCTCTATAATATGTGCAAGATTCTTCCCCATTCAACCCTTACTCCTCCTCATCCAAATCAAGCCACTTTCTTTACTTCTTCTTCTTGGATATCCACTTCACCTTCTCAGTCACAAATTTCTCAATATCAATCCCCTCCTCTTAAAATCAAACCCCTCCTATTGAACATCAAATCCCTCTTATTCAACATCAAACCCCTCCTCTTCAACATCAAGCTCCTCCTCTTCAACATAAAGTTCCTTCTCTTCAATACCGAACCCCTCTTCTTCAACAATACACTCTTCCTCTTCAACAACAAATTCTTCATCCCCAACAATAAACTCCCCACATTCAACACCATCAACATCCCCCATATCAATATCAAGCTTACATATTTCAATTTCAAATTCCTTATATCTCAACTTAACCCTATATGGCTCCCACCAATCAATGGGCTCCGCAACAACAACAATACCCCCTTCATCCATAATCTTCCTCAATAACTCAACTTCCCATTTCTTCTTCTTCTCCATTCCATTTTACCACATACCATGCCCAAGCTCCTTGACCATATTATTCACCTCTACCACCACATAAATACACCTACCCTTATTCCTACTATCGTATATTACATTATTTGGTACATCTCTTAGATTAGGCTTTACTTTTTGTAATGTAATAAATGCACAAGTGTATATAATATTCAATAATATGAATGTGTATAATATTCCATGTGCACATGAGTCCATAGAATAGGGAGATGAATAGTATAGAAGTTTGAAGTCCAATAGTGCTCCATATGAAGAGTTATATTACATTATACATACATATTTTTGTCAGGATGTGAGTGACGTGACTTGTAATATCATTACTTGGTACTTTCAGTGTTATGGCACCATTTCCATGAGTATTTTTTTATGCCATATTTAGGAGTAGATATTAGATTTATTTTTATGTTTTATATATTTAAAATATTACCATTATCATATACATTGGTTTAGTACTTTGTTTCATATATTTTAGATTATTAATATTAAGTAATAAGCTTCAAAAGCTAACAGTGGTATCAAAGCCATGAGGGAATTTGATAGGAGATAGGGAGAGCTATTACAAGGATTGGAATTGCATAGTTTTTTGAAGTTGCAGAGGAGAAACTAGTGAAGGTGAGGAGATTATCTCTGGAAGGTGAAACCAGAGAAGATTGGAGATTCCAAGAACAAATTTAGAATAGAAGGATATTTTAGGTCTTGAAGTCAAACCTTGATATTGTGGAGATTTAGGATATTAAAAGACACAAGAAGGAGATCTTATTGGAGAAGTTGGTAGATTGAAGTAGATTACAAATTGCATATTTGCTAGAGTCTTTGCACATGGTTGTAGAAGAACTAATGAAGACTAGGACTAAACACAATTCTTTCCACTAGTTTTGATGATAACTAATTAAGTTTATTTATTTTAGAATTCTATAAATCCTAATATATTTAATACTACTATATAAGTTTCTGTTTGTAGAAAATTAACACCTAGAAATTGAGAAGCTTCCTAGATTTTAGGTCTTGAAGTCAGACCTTACTATTGTGGATATTGAGAAGATTAAGAGACCTAAGAAGGATATCATACTGAAGAAGTTGGTAGATTGAAGGATATTGTAAATTGCATATTGGTTAGATTCTTTGCACATGGTTGTAGAATAACTCATGAAGACTAGGACTCAACAAATAATTATTTCCACTAGTTTTGAGGATAACTAATGAAGTTTATTTATTTTATAATTATAGAAATTATAATATATTTTATACTACTATATAATTTTTTGGTTGTATAAAATTAACACCTAGAAGTTGAGAAGCTTCCTACAACAGATAGAGAAGAATTTCATCTTCTATGTGTTTTTCTTGTGCAGGGATTAATTCTTTGTTGTAGAAAACTTGAGATTGAATAAGTCTAAGGAGAGACCCATTGAAGATTAAATATTGAAGAGACTCAAGAAGTAAGTCCCTATAGAAGATTGTATATTTGAGATAGTTTTATATTGGATAATTTGAAGAGACTCGGAAGAGGTCAAATTGAAGAACTTTTAATTTTGGAATATAGAAGATTGGAGATAGGATATTGTAAATTGAATATTACAGATTGGATAAGTTGAAGAGACTTGAAAGAGGTTAGATTGAAGAACTTCTATTTTTGGAAGATAGAATATTGGATATAGAATATTGTATATTGAATACTATAGATTGGATATTGAAGAGACTCGTGTAGAAGGTTCCCATTATAGATTTGATATTGGATATAGAGAAGATCTAATAATAGGTCCTACTACAGGTTTCAAGAGTAGAAGAATTCAAAGATTCAAGATATTGAGAGTAATAGGTTTTTAAGATTCAAAAAAGAGATCTTATTGTAGAATTACCATAGTTAGAAGATTGAGGAAACTAGGAAAATGTTTTAGTAGAGATTTGAGAAAAGAATTTGAAGAGTTGTAGAGAGGATTTGAAGAGATGTAGAATTATAAGACCTGAAGGAAGTGGTTTCAAGAGATTTTAGAGAAGAAGAATAAGAAGGCTAGAGAAATTCTTGTTATAAATTTGGAGAAGCAGCCATTAAAGGCATCTTGGAGAAAGCGATAAATAGGAGATTGTAAGTAAAGAAGACTAAATTTATAGAAGTTACTAGTGGAGGATATTTGGAGAAGGTTAGTGACCTGAGATTAGAATCAAGGAAATGTTTTTGATAAATAGGTTTTTGGGATAATTATCACCATTCTAAAATAAGCCCATAAGAAAGAATTTTGTAAGAATTTTGCCAAATATTAGAGAAGGGATTTGAAGATATCAAGACATTCAGATTCTTGAGAAATGGGACAACATAGGAGATCATTTTTTTAAGTTAGAATTCAACAAGGAGATTGCAGGAGAAGAGAAAATTGAAGAAACTAATTTTTTTAGAAAAAATATAGCTACAAAAGGTTGATTTGATAGAGATAATATTGCAGGTAGTGGAGCAAAGACCGAAGGGTTGTAGGAGAATATAGTGAAGGAGAGCTAGAGCTACGATTCAAAGAATATATAGGAAAATTTTAGAGTGCCCATGGATAGGATATATAAGGTGTTTATATAGCAACAAAAGACAACATTACAAATAATTTATTTGTAGGTTTTGGATAATGAAAGAAGGAAGGATTTGACTATAGAGTTGTAGGTTTATGAACACCATTTGGGGTAGCATTAATAGCTTATAGTTTCAACATTTGGTAGAGGAGGTTTCGAGGAGATTGGAAAGCACAAAAATAGATTTTATGGATAGAATTGAAAAAGGGTAAGGATTTGTGAGTTTGGAAAACTCTATAGAAGATCCGAAGGATTTATTAGACAAAGAACTCATATAAAATTTGGTAGCAACTAGAGTTACAAATTTTGTAAGGTTTGGAGCATAAGAGTGAAGGATAATAGAGGTGCAAACTTACAGGTTGAAAATAGAGATTTGGGTGAATCAAATCACCAAAAAAATTAGCAAACAAAACATTAGTAAGGTATGCAGTATTGGTGCAATATAAGTTTATTATCTATACATTGAAATAAGCTTTACATTAAGAGCACCATATTATTATTTGAGATCTACATTTGGAATGTGAAAATAAGAGCTTAAAAGAGTTCCTTTAATCAAGGTGATATTAGTTCTTATATCTTATAATTTGCAAAGAAAAAATAGGAAGATTTTAAGATATCAGCTAAAGGAGAAATAAAAAGAATGTTTAACATTATTTATGAGTGATATTCTATAGTTATTAAGAAGTGCAAATTTATCTACGTGGAAAAATAAAACAAAGTAAAATAATATAAATGAGCTAAAGCAAAATTATTTAGTGTTCAAATCTACTAGATATCTACATGAGCAAACATAGAAGAGTTGAGAATCATTCTTTCTCATTGAAAAGCAAAGTATTAATCATAGGAGATTCATACCCATTGGAAGGGGCATCACTACAACTGAAGGAAGAGCCATCACTTTTCAATTGAGCATCATTGTAGTATAGAAGAGCATGCATCAAGTTGGAGAAGATCACCATCACACCAAGTCATTAGATTCTCACCAAGGAAGGTGAAGCAAATATGTTCCTATGAATAACATTCTACATTCTATGTGAAAAGGAATACGTAGAAGTAAGGAGATTTTAGGGTTCAAGGAGAGGCTACAAGTGTCATTCGTTATAGCCCATGCACACACCACATGGAGGAAGAGACTAAGGTCATTGCTTGCATGTAGGAGAGGCACGAAACCAATTTGAGAATGTCTGTAGAGTAACACTCAATGCCCAATAAGAAAAAGTGTTTCAAAAGGAAGTGGAAGGAGTTAAGTGCCAAGTGGCACTCATAAGGAGGAAGGTTGAACATCTTAAGCATAAAATTCAAATGAATACATTTTGTGAGTGCCAAATATAATAATAGGAGTTAATGAAGAGAAGTTAATATACAAGTGTTCATTGAGCATGTAGAATTATTGATTGGATGTAGTGAAAGAGAATATAACAATAGGAAAGTTGAGGTAGAAAGGTATAGGTGTGGAGGTTGAAGTCAGTTCTAACAGTAAGAATTGAGGTAAAAATATTTTGAAGCTAAAGTGGAGGAAATAAATACTCCAAATAGATAAACATACACCAAATGCCAACAAACATTATCTAGTTATGTACGCAGAGGAAAGAAGACTCAAAAAGGAGTCAAGCCTTGTTGACCAATAAATTATCAATTCTAGAGTAAAGGTAATTTAGTTTATTAAATTTGCTCATAAGATTGGATTAGGAGAAATAAGAGCATACATAAGGTTGAAAGAAATTATTTTGAAGAGGTGGAATCTAATACTTAACCTTAGACATATATTATTGAAGATTAAACTTTGGAAGGAAGATATTAAAGAAGCATTTGCAAGGTTTTGTAATTTAAATTATTTGAATTTACAAAACAATTTTATGATATTTACAATTTAATTAAAGAGGGAGTAATAAGGGTTTCTACATAAAATTATATTTATATAATTGCAAGTACAATTTATCTAAATTTCTAAGTTTGGAGATATAAGGTATTCAACATCAACATAGGAATTAAGAATTTTAGAGTTTATATATTTTTTTTACTAAGGTTGAACAAAAGTAGAGTGATTATGTAGAATCTATAAAGAATTCAACTCAAGAGAAAAAATTATAATTCTACTAGAGAACTATGGATGAAATAGTCAAAAAGGTATTTATTGAATATAGTGAATAAATGATACATGCATTCAGATTTTATGCACATGGGTTAATACCCAATATTGATGGAGCTCAAATATTCAATGTTCTAAAAGAAAGACTAAGTTTATTTCTCAAAGAAGCTAAGGAAGGGGAATTTATTTCCTTTATAGAGTATCTTCATGAAAAACTCTTTAAATCCTATTGGGAATCTCAAGACATCATAGTATTTAGTACAAGAGAATGTCTAATGATGTATCTATCATTAATTACTTTTGAACTCTTTCAAAGAAAGATACAAGGAGAAGGAAATATCTCATATAATAATCTTAAGGAAGACTATTTAAATCCAAATCAATATTACTATGATTTACAAACTTATCATGTTGAAGGAGAATCATTAACATCAATGTAGGAGCAAAAAAAGGCCAGATCAAGAAAGAGGATATACCATCAGAGAAGATACAAAATAAAAGGAAGAAGAGGAGGAAAATATGAGGATACCTCAAAAAGTCAAAGCAAGAATTACTTTGTATAAATTCAATAATCCAACCACAGATGGAAGAATCAAATTGAAGATCCATATTGAAGACTAAAGTCTTCAATGACCAAATAATGTAATACGGGATGGTGTTCTATTATATTACATTATTTGGTACATGTCTTATATTAGGATTTACTTTATATAATGTAATAAATACACAAGTGTGCATAATATTCAATAATCTAAATATGCATAATATTCCTTGTGTACATGAGTCCATAGAATAGGGAGATGAAGTCTAGAAGTATGAAGGCCAAGAGTGTTGCATATGAAGAGTCACATTACATTATATACATAGCAATGTGGGGATGTAAATGATGTAACTTGTTTTATCATTACTTGGTACTTTTAGTGTTATGGTACCATTTTCATGAGAATTTGTTTATGCCATATTTAGGAGTAGATATTAGAGTTATTTCTATTTTTTATATATTCAAAATATTGCCATTATCATATACATTGGTTTAGTACTTTATTTGATATATTCTGGATTATTAATCTTAAGTAATAAGCTTCAAAATAAAAAAATCCCTACTATCCTAAGCCATCACTCATGGACACCCTAATTTATCATGCCTAGGTATAGTAAGCACCCTCAAATGAGATACAACTCATGAGGGAGCAACTCAAAATCTTATATTTGAGAACAAGTGATTATGACCCTCAAAAGCCTACTTACAATTAGCTTTCAAATGATCCCATTAATCCCTTTATTGCTATTCATCATTGTAGACTTTAGATACCATATTCCCTTTATTTCTATTCATCCTTATAGACTTTAGATACCATATTTGACAAATTTAAAGGTAAGGAGGATCCCAAGGAACACCTAATAAACTACAAGTTTGTTTGGTACCAAATAAATGGTAGTGACCCACTTATGCTCTATATATTTCCTTTATCCCTTGGGGGTAAATCCATGGATTGGTATAACAATCTTCTCCATCACATCCTCTTCACATTTGAGCAACTAGAAAATTTATTTCTAGAACAATTTTCCATAAATTTTAAGAAGACATCACAATTAGATATCTATAGCTTATGACATGATGATGAGTCCATAAATGACTATATTTCTATATGGCATGGTATTATTACCAACCTAAGAATTTCCATCCCACCTGTAGAGTTGGTAAAAATATTTGTAAAGAGTTTCACAAGATATATATATGTGATATTGCAAATCCAATAATATCTCTCATCTGAAGATGCTATTGTTAAGCTAAATTGATTGAGGATATCAAAATATAGGAAGATGAGGTTAAAATATATAAGAAAATATATTACCTTTTCAATACTATATTCAAAAAGAAAACCTCTAATACCAACACATTCAAACCCCTTCAAATGAACCAAATTGTACTGAGTGTGATACCTAGCATGTCACAACAGTACACTCAACCATTCCAACAAGGATATTTACAACCTAACCCTTCCCTTTCCCCTCCTCTTCCTAATCAACTTATAACTCATACACCACATACAAATAATCCACATTACAACTAGTCCCCACTTTATGAGCCCCTATCCAATAATATCTAGAAGTTATATGATGTAGGACATATCACATTACCTAAAATTATACCAAAACATCCTAGTTTTCCAAAATTAAAAGGCTATAATAATCATATCTTCTATGAACACCATAGATAATTAGGGTATGATATCAAAAATTATCATCAATTCTTCCATATAGTTCAATACCTCATTGATCGTGGAGCAATACACATTGATATTCCTTTGGCTCCCCTAAATAAAAACCTAGGGAATTATAAAACCCCTTTACCCAAGCATGGGATGCAACCAAATTAAGTTGCTAGTTTGACATTTTTACCTCCACCCTAACAAATCAATTACATCAATAGCAACCTATCACATCATGGTTTCATGGGAATAATCAATATCATCAAGTAGAACTAAAGATATGCAAACCAACCAATAGTAAAACACTCCTATCATACCAGCTTCCTCCAATGCACCACCATTACAAGGTGTTCATCCTTTTCTATGAAATGGTGTGACCATCTAGAGTAGTCGCATACACTAGATCCATGCCAAATTAATGAATTTATAAATATATGACCTTCTATAATAGTTGTAGCCTTATCATGAGGTCCTAAATAACATTTTATGCTCCATATATCTAGAACCTAATTATGCTAACACTTTGATCAATTTGATTAGTAGTATAAAAACATGCATGCAACCTTAATTTTTTTTCTATGATCACAAAATAATAGATCTTGAAGAAGTATTGATCCCCCTCTACATATCATAGCTTACATTCATAGAATAACATTTAAGCATGTCTTAATTAACACCAGTTTTCCCATCAATATTATCTCTATTATTTCCCTTCAATATCTAAACATCTCACCTAGCCACCTCAACATCCTATTTCTTGACTTGTGTGATTTTGATGGCTCTCTATGTTCCACAATAGGTACAATTGTCCTACATTTTTAGGTAGGTGTCAAAAAAATATCTACATTTTATCATGTCATCAAAGACAAGATGCAATAAAATCTACTCTTATGAACACCATGGATTAGGAACATGCAATGCATCCCTTCTATGCTCCATAATTGCTTGAAATATTTTTATGATATACAAGTGAATCACATTATAAATGATGATGATCCATTTTAATTTTACAACATGGTCACCTTACCATAGTTTCTACCCTTTTATTCCACTCAATTTACCTCTACTATGGTTCAACTCAGTGTGCTAGCTCAATTAGTCCCTTCACCTATAGACCAACTAAGCCCTCCAATGGAAACCCCTTCTCCTCTTCTTAATTATCTAGAAAATTATTCTTACAAATCACCTGGCTTCTTCTCTTCCTCTTCTTATCTAAATCCTCCACCCCCACCTTTACACTCAACTCACTTTCCTCCTAGGCCATCACCTTCTCATAACACCACTTTCAATACTCTCATTATTCATACTACTCCCACTCTCTCCCTTACTGTGCAACCATTTCTAGGCTCCTTTATCCCTCATACTCGCCTTCCTAATAATCCTACTTGACCTACCTCATAATTTCCACATACTACCCATACCACATTTCCTACTCCTAAAGAGTGCCATTCTTGGGAGCAACATGGTACAAAATATAAATTTTAGATTAATGTGTTTATTCCATCCATTTTCCCTCCTCATACCAATATTTATCAAGACTCCCAACCATAATCATCTTCTTCTACCTCATCACACTAGTGGTCATTATCACAACAAGCACATCATGTGATGATCCATGTATTGATACTTATGACCAATCCTAGTTTGGGGTGTACACTGTATATAATGCTCATATCTCCCCTCCTAGTGTAAAGACTATTAGAAAATTTTCTCCTCCTTGATATGTACCTCTAACTATAGGTGTTGTTATTCCCCTTGGTCCACCAACAAATCAAACCAATTTTTTCTATTAAGGTATTTATACCTCCTTAGAAACAACTAAGCCTAAAGAATTATAAGATAAATTTTATGACAACCTAGATTACATGTCCAACCCATATTTTACCATATGGTATTTCTGGCATTTGAATTGGCATGGTTTTGGTATTGGATGCTATGATAAATGATGTAGGAGCCTTATTTATCCACCTTCCAAACAACATAAATATAAATCATACTTTGGTTACCACTGTAACCACATAGACTTTCTAGAGGACGAGTTGCAACACCTCACCCTTGATTCTATAGAAGATAATTTTGACATGGATCCCATGTATGAGTTCCACAACAATAGTCTCTCTCCTCAATCCATGGTAGGAATTTACTATATCTATTTCCAATATTTTTCAATTCATATTACTTCCACTAACACTTCTCACAATAATCTCAATGAAAATATTGATGCTCTCTCACTTACATCTACTAGCTTTGAGGATGTATTTTCCTGCATTCTTTCATTCTTCATAAATATACACAGTAATCTCTTGCATCGTATTATACCTCACTTATTTTCACATAATATACATTCTCCTCCAATCATTTTTTGATCATTCCTAAGCCAACCACTTCCCTTATAAACATCAGATATCTCCTCTATTGAATCCACATCCTTGTTTCATTTGAATCCTTCAGTGAATGTGATTTTTTTGATCTATTCACTCCACTCCACTATGATGCCCATCCTGATAGAATTATTAGAATTTATCTAAACTACATCAACTTCAATATCCTTCCTTTTGATCCCATTCCATGAAACTTTCTTCCATTAGACCACGTGTTATAGTGATCTAACGCTTACCTCCTCTCTTACCATTATAAAATTATTTTGTCAACCACTTTGATGGTGTTCATGATAATGAGGTTCATGTTGAAAATATATATTATGATCTAGATCTCATACCTATCCCCATACAACTTGAATATGGATCCCACATACTTTTTGAGGACACCATTAATGTTGACATCAAAAAAAATCTCATGGATCCCCATATCATTAAACTTGGATATGGTTTACACATTGAAGAGTGAGAAAACTTTGCATGATCCTTAAGCAATACAAGAGAGACTTCACTTGGTCCTACATTGACATGCCTAGTCTTGATCCATCTATAGTGGTCCATAACCTCACACTTGATAATAGTGCAAAACCAATTAAACAAAAACTCAAGAATATGCACTCAAAAATCATTTTCATGGTCAAATAAGAGTTACCTTTAGATGTGTTATTTATTCAATTGATTAAATATCTTGAGTAGGTATCAAATATGGTATCTATTTAAAATTTAAATGGAGGGATACACATTTGCATTTATTATTTAGATCTCAACAAAGCATATCCCAAGGATAATTTTCCCTTTTCTAACATCAATAATTGTTTGATCTTACTACCAATCATGAAATGTTATCCCTCATGGATGGATTTTTAGGTTAAAATTAAATTTGAGTTAATCCTAATGATCAATATCAAACATCCTTTACAACTCCTTTGGGTACTTTCTACTACAATGTCATGCCAATTGGTCTTAAAAGTATAGGCACTACATATCAACATACCATGACCTAAATTTTTCATGATTATATGCACAAAATCATAGAAGACTATATGGATGACTTATTGGCTAAATTCAAAAAGTACCATCAACAAATAGATATTTTATGCCAAATATTTGATTACCTCTTAGAGCATAATGTGTGATTGAATCCAAAAATGTGTCTTTGGTGTAACCTCAAGAAAAATTCTAGGCTTCATCATCTCTTGGAGAAGCATTGAATTCGATCCACATAAGGTCAAAGGCATCATATAAATACCTCCTCCTATGAATTTAAAGAAACTACATAGCTTACAAGGAAATATTAAAGCAATTCATCACTTTATAGCTCAAATTTAAGATAAATGCAAGTTATTTAATCATTTATAAATGGGGTCACATTTTAATGGGACCAATAATGTCAATCTTCCTTCCAAGAAATCGAAACATACCTTACCTCACCATTATTTTTATCCCCACATTGCTTAGGGTTTCCTTTCCACCTGTATATATCAACCATCAATTTTATTTTGATATACTTGGTGGTAGTTTTTACCACCAAGAAGTTCCAACATTATATGCTTAACCATACCACATATGTCATCACTCAAGAAAACCCACTTTGATACATGATGGGTATATCCTACAAAAATAGCAAAACCACCAAATGGACCATGTTATTAATAGAATTCAACCTAGAATTCATCATTCAAAAATCCATTAAGGGTTAGGTTATTGTAGATCAACTTATGAAAGCTCCACTAGAATATAAAAAACCACTTATTATCAATATTCTTGGTGACTCAGTCTTCAACATCATTGAAATCAAATAATATGTTGAGCCTAAGACCAATGCCAACCTAACACTCTTCTTTGATGGTTCTAAGTGCGAATACGGGGGAGGTTCTAGAATAGTTTTCTTTACACCACAAAGGAATCTACTCTCCTTTTGATTCAAAGTGGACTTCTCCTACATTAACAACAATGCCAAATAAAAAACACTTATTCTCAATCTTAAAACTACTCTTACAATGTGCATCAAATGACTACAAATATTTGGTGATCCCCTTCTTATTTTTAACCAAGTGAAGGTAATCTATAAATGTCAATACCTAATTCTCAAATAATACAAAGAAGTTGTAGAGTAATTGTTGTACCAATTCGAGTGGTATGACATAGAGGTTTATCAAATATCAACAAACCAATGTGTAGATACTATGGCCTCTCTCAGATCCCTCATTTTATGAAACACACATAATAAGATAATTCATGGCTATGTACAAACCCTCCATAATTATTTTATTTCTTCAAAGACCTTGTTTGACAATGTGGACATCAATTCTATACAATTATAGCCTTGTGACTCTTGGTTTTTCCAAATCAAGTACTACATCAAGCTAGGTATCCTTCTCATATATTTGCCTAATTCTAACAAATACACCTTTAAGCAAAAAGTTACTATATATACCCTACTAGGGGATATACTCTATACATATAGTTATGATGGAATCCTCCTTCATTTCCTAGAGCCATATGAGGCCAATCATGTCATCTCTACAATTCATGATGGTACTTGTGGTGGTCACTTTAGTGGAATGGTCATCACTAAATTCATTTTATACATTGGTTACTAGCCCACCGTGGAATGTGATTGCTGCACCTATGTCAAGAATGCATCATATGTCAGCAACATGCCAACCTAACCCACCTACCATCCCAATAATTGTAGTCAATTCAATAAATATGGACATTTTCCTAATGGGGTCTTGATCTTATAGGTAAAATCACACCCACATAATCAAGTAAACACAATTTTATCATTATCTCCATGTAATACTTCACAAAATGGGTTGAATTCATCTCTCTCTTCCAAATGATAGGACCCAAAATTATTGATTTTATCATGCAACATATCATATATCATTTTGGTATTCCTTCTCAAATCGTTTTTCATAATGGCACACCATTCAAAATAATATGTTTGAGCAATGTGCAACATATATAATATCCAACACAACTTCTTGACTCCCTATTACCTTGAAGGTAATGTCCAAGCTGAGGCAACCAACAAAACTATTTGTGCCATCCTTCACAAAATCATTGCAGAATTCCATTGCCATTATCATAACCAAATTCCTTCGACACATTGGGCATATTGAATGAGTATCAAAATACCTATTCGGGCAACCCCATTCTCCTTATATTATGGTATTGAAGCCATCATGCCCTTAGAGATGTAAATCCCTTCTTTGAGAATTTTTCTACAAGAATTCATAGATGATGACATTGCTCATCAACCTCATTTAGACTACCCTATGCTTCTTGATGAATATCACATAAATACTATTGAGCATATTTGTATTTACCAAGATCATGTTTTACGTGCATACAATAACAAAGTTCATCATCATGAATTTTAAATTAGATATCTTGTAATAAAATAAAACAAATAGAACCTAAATCAACCATGCCACTTATGGGATAAATTTACAAAATTTGTTAGGCCCATACATTATCAAACAAAAAATTGGTTCTAGAGCCTATTGGCTTACCAATTTTGAAGGAATAGATGAACTTGCACCCCTCAATATCATCCATATATGTGCATTTTATGCTTGATACTATCAACCAAGGATCTCTCATTCTTGCACATTCAATATAAAAAATAGCAAAAATAGAAAAACAATAACAACAAAAATAAAAATAAAAATACATTAATGATAATGCTCCATTTCATTCATTCATTTTTCAATTCTTTATTCAACCACTTAATGCAAGTGACTCAAAAATTTACCAATTAATTTTATTCCTTTTCTATTTTTATTTTATCATATTCCTATCAATGTTGTATGGTCACACACAAGTGGCTACATACCTTTGACTAGTTTTATTTTTCCTCTCTTCCCTCCTTAATTCTTTCTCTTCTTTTCCACTTTCCTTTCCTTTCCCTCTCTTTTTCTTCTCTAGTCACATATCAATGTTGTATGGTCATGCATGAGTGACTACATACCTTTGGTTGATTCCTTTATTCTCTCTATTTCTCTATTTCTTCCTTATTCCTCACTTTCATCATTTTTCCTTCATTCTATTTTCTTTTGTATCTAAATGCTTCTTTCACAAACATTCACGCTTCTAATTCGTTATTTATTCATGTTGATATTATCAAACATTGACATTCAGATCATTCATTCCATTCATATACAAATTCAATAAATGCTCCTACTATGTTATTTAGGTCAATATTTTGGATGCATGCATATGCATTAACCTATCACACTTGGTTTACTTATTCAATGCCATGTTGGTCGCATGTGTTAGTTCATATCCACATGCATTTTGTCATGTCACATCATTATGCATATAATTACATTACATTTCTCTTTGTCGCATTATCATGTCAATTAGCTTGTACATATGCACCCATTATATTGCATACAAAAACAACAACAACAAATATCCCAAAAGTAAAAATAAAAAGAGATAAACATGCATTAGTTAGAAAAACTAGAGTGCTATCCAATTCTATTCTTATGTTGTTTGGTAAATGGAAATATCTTCCATTATTCAACCAATTGTAGTTGATCCAATCAACCTTTATTGAACATTATTAGATTCTAAAGCAATTCAAGCCTTTTGTTGGTTGACTTAAGTTATTTCATTGGCCAATCACACATAAAACACTAAGAAAATTTTTAGTTAAGGTAGGATAACACCCTGAGTAGCCTTACCATAAAGTGGATGGTTTCCCCTGCTCATCCTATAATTTGCATAAACCAAGCTTGAGGATCGAAAATAGGAGAAGCTATGAAAAAGGTAAAAGAGAAAATAAAAGAGCACCAAAATCCTCAAAATTAATAATTAAAATAGAACTACCAATAGTATACTCTCAATATATTTATGTATTTTATATGACTCCACCAGGGCTATATATTCTTGGCTGGTAGTGGAGCAACATTGATAGATAATGGGACTAATCTCTATTAAGGCTATGGACACATGTCTAGTGGTGGAGTATAGCCTATGAGTGATGACACATCTATCACATTTTTGACATTATTTTGTACATACCATTGCACTCTTATGGATGAGTGATCTCATGTTGGTTAAGTTTACAAATGGTTAGTCCAACCTCACTCAAATTGGACAAATGAACATTACACACACATCGGTACATGATAAGCTTAATCTTAGTCAGGATAGCCAATATTTTTACAGAACCTTGGATGAAAAATAAATGAGTTTAATTCTTCAAATTATGGTGTTTGGATATATAGAAATTATTCTAGCATCCTAAACCACTTGAATGAAGGCACAAACAACATCACAACTAGTTCCACCAAAAAATAGTATTCTCTTCACATCACTAGTATGTTGTATAATTAATATGTTATTAGAATTATTATGCAAATCCATTTAGTGCATATTAAGACCATCATTTGTATCACTTACCTGTATCTTATTATCTTTATACTCATAATACACATTGCATATTTATTTGCATCATATTAGGCCAATATGTGTAACTCTCAATTTTTCATTGATTAATCAAAACCATTTGTGATTGTCAAATTCAAATATATGCATCCAAAAATATGACTACATGATCACATATCAAGTGTACATACAATATATTTTTCAAATACATATATTTTCATTCCTAAACATCAATAAATAACAAAGGAATGCTACATCTTAGATACCATATATCAAACCACATACCTCACTACATGATCACATATATTAAACATATATAACCATACATCATACACAATAAATACACATCAAAACATCACATATAATCATAAATTCCCATCACATATATCATATATCAAAATGGTATATACATAATAAAAATTATTTTTAGGCTACATAATCATACTCATCTCACACATGTATAGTAAATATATATATAAAATTAGTGGTATATCTACCACACCAAAAAATAACATTAACTTTACTAGCCACTAGGAGTCTCCCCACTTCCCTCATGCACCCTAGAAGCCTCCCTAATGCTCCTATGCATCCCCTCTGCACCCTATGCTTGGGTGGATCCCTTTATTTATGATGTTACAAGATCCACAACTTGATGTACTATTCAGACCATTGATTATGTGCACCTCTGGTTGTGTTGTAGAGTGGAAAAACGGTGCACCTAACAAGCGAAAATGAGATGCATCTATTGTTCTACTTGATCTAAGCATTATGAAAACTTAAAGAAAGCATAAAATGACAAGTATATGAAATAATAATGTGGTTCCCCTTCTATTAATATAAATATCAAATAAGTGATTAAAAATGTCCCCTTGAGGGCTCTCAATTGATACACTCCATATAAAAATCAAAGGATCGAATCCTTTCAAGAATCCAAGGTGTGCCTGCAATGTCTTCCTCACAATCACAATTGAAGAGAGTAGGCTTATGATGCCACCACAATGTTTTGTTAGTGTTATAATTCACTACTCCTTCATAATGCATTGTGATACCTAGATCTACACAACAAACTAAAATTGATTAATAGCATGTGTGGATTAAGATGTAACCATGGAGGTGCATGCATTAATGAGCTTGAAAGAGAAAAAATGCAATAGATTATTCAAAATTTATCCAAATTCTACCAAAAATTAGATTCATGCATATTAGATTATCTGTAAATGATCTAATTGAAAATAATAAATAAATTATTCTCAAATTTGTGGTCATCCTTGGGTGAGCCATTCAGGCCTGTAAAACACAAAAAACATTATAAAAGAAGCAAAACAACTCCAAATTGCACCAACTTTGAATAGTAAGCATATATTATACACTAGAATTGACCTATGGAGAAACATTAATAAAATGGTACTCCAATTTTTGACCATCCCAGGGTGATCCATTTAGGACTATCATAATTTAAGGGTCATCCTAGGGTGGGATGGCCAACAAATATGGTGGTTTTTGCCACCAATTCCTCTAGTATTTGGTCCAAAACACTCTTAGGGGTATTATTGTCAAATTTTGGGACCTTATTCACTTGAATGGGTTAGTTTTGTAAATATATTGCACGTTTTGTAATAACTTGAAAACCTCATTTGCTCGATGGAGATCTCAAGGGAAAACACACAATAAATTAGGGATAAATCTTGGTAGCACTTTGTTGCAATGTTGCAAAGACTCCTCTCTAAAATTAGGTGGAATTGACCCACTTTATAGCCCAAGGGGTCCTATGGTCAAATGGGCATGTGAGGCCATGCAAGGCAAGTATCACCATTTGTCTAAAGCTTTCCATGCATTGGAGGGGGACACAATCTCAATTTTAGGCCTCCAATTTGTAACATGGTATGAAATTTATGTGCCCTCATACTTGCATGCTTGAATGGGTGGGATAAATGGTAGCTTCTAGGTGCCATTTATCCCTCCTTTGACTTTTTGAGGGTCCAATACCATTGTCATCCCACCTAGGGATGGCTGCTAGTGGCTATCCTTGGGTGGGATAGCCATGAACTATGGTCATCCTAGGATGGGATGACCATACCTACATGGCCAAAAACTTCTCAAAAGTGGGGTAAAACCTTCTAAAAGTTGTTAGTACCACTATTTAACCTCTGAGGGTTACCCAATGGGGTCATATAGTGTCTATTAGAGCATTTATTGGTTGTATACTCGAATTGACATAATTTTAGTGTCTACAGATACCCCTTTTTGGGATGCATTGTGTGCAGCATAGCATTGAGAAAAAATGGATAACTAAAATATCAAAAAATTAAGGTTATTCAGTAACTAACCATCTTTAGATACCCCAATCATGGAAAGAGCATGCATCCTTGAATCCTTGCTTTTGATAAATTGAGGAACTTGATTCAAGTACAACCTTCTGCATCAGGCTTACTTGATCTTGAATATTGTTCAATTCATGAAGGGGTAAGGTCCATGACCCTTCATGCTTCAACATACCAGGAATTTGTTTAGTTGAAATTTTTGCTTGTTTGCTTCCCCAAGTAGGGGCATTATTGTCTTTGTCAATGATTCTTTGGATGAATGCAATTTTCATGATTGAGTGTTCGATTATTTATTTTGATTATAAATTTATTAATTATGACTAGCCCCTCAAGCGACGAGTCGATGAGGGAATTCCCAATGATGAAAGCGATGAGTCGCTTGACCTATATGACTTGATTGGGGTTCCTTCAACTTTACCCATTGTAAAATGTGTCTATTTTATGAGGATTTTGATGATTTTGGTGATAATTCATGGAAGAAAGTAATTGAATACCTCATTGTCGTGGAGCAGTCCAACCATAATGGTATTCTTGGGGATTGAAGTAGAGAATTTTCCATTCATACATGAACAATTTGATTCCATATTGATCCAAAGTGAATTTTTATCATATTTGACCTATTTTTGGTGGGTTTTGGACCATTTTTTGGTGTTTTTTTGCTATTTTTGAGGTATTTTTTGGTGCTCGTCCTAGGGTGGACCAGTTGCATAGTTCAATTGTTTTTGAATTTTTTATTTTTGATGATATTTAATAGAATAAAGGAAATGAATACCTCATTCTCATGGAGCAGTCTAGCCGCAATGGACTTCTTGGGGATTGAAGTCAAGACATTTCAATTTATCAATGAATAATTTGGTTTAAATGGCCTTATGGTAATTTACTCATATTGCCAAATTGCATGGAGTGCAAGTCACTGCAACCACCAATTTTATAGGGTAAATAACTGAATACGAGGCTCACTTGAAATTTTTCTTTATTTTATTTTTGGGATTGTGAGGTCTAAGGACCCACTTGATTGTAGCCTATGAGTAGTTTCTAGATGATGATGTATCTTTTTACCCCATACATATACATACATACATACATACATACATACATACATACATACATACATACATACATATATATATATATATATGAGTTTTTCTATTATCATGATTTGTTTCCTTATTGTTTTATCGGATGTATGCAATTCTCATGTTTGCTTTACGGATGTTTTTATGGATGCATGTATGGTAATATGATATTTTTGATGATATGGATATGTGTAGATGTCTAATTAAATGGATGATTTGTTGCTCTATATGATGAAATTTGGATACTAGTTGACACATTATGTTAGCACCATAGACTGTATAAACTTCATCAATTCATTTTATAATGTCGTCATGAGACTATGTGATGTATTTGTGAAAATGTAAACCAAAAAAATACGATAAAATGGTATGGAATGGAATGAATAGTAGGATGTTATAGAATGTCCTTGAGGTTTTCATGAGACTCAAACACTCTAGTCAAATAATCAAAAATTATATACTAACCATGCAAGACTTTTTGACAAGGTATGAATCTGCTAGGATGACCCAGATACTCAATATCCTTGTGTGTGCATGTGAGTTCACTGTTATGATAATACATAAAGTTACCCTAGTGCCAAATAGGATTGATGCAGCCCATCTGTACTAAATATCAAATTATGAATATCATGATCCTAGTTTTTGTACCTAGTTGGATTAGACCACTAGGTAGTGAAAGCACAAGGATACGGAAACAAAAAGGAAATGCCAAGATGCGATGTAAACGAAACTAAACTTAACGCTAAATCCTATGAACTAAAATGCATGAAAGGAGAGAAACATAAACGCATTGAAACAAGGTATAAAAGCAAATATGGAGTACAACCCTTTTTATTAATATGCTTTAGAACCTAGTTACAATCTGTCTCCTCCCTTTTTAGGGGCTAGGAGCGTTAAATATGTTCTTATCACCAACATATGGTATTCCATCTTTCGCGTGCCCACATGTAGAATGGGTAGACCAAACATCGCCGCCACTTGCATTGATGAGTCTTGACTCCTTGATGCTCCTCTAATGTCAATATCCTACGTTCAAGGAAACATAAAATAGTCAGTAGCACCTATAGATAAAATGAAACATGCAATCCCCAAGCCTACAATTAGTGCATGCGAAAAATAAATAAAATGATAACTAAATAGCATCAAAATGATCTAAAATTTAAAAAAAAACATGAGGACATTACCAGGAGGGCACTACAAATGGAACAGTCAAAAAATTTGCCATGGATTTCTAATCGCTCCGAGGTGGGACGATTAGACCTACAACAAAACATCAAAAAGCATTGTCCCAAATGTCACATCCGGGAAGCTCCAAATCACCTGTAAAGTTGGGGGTTAGGTAAAATGGGGTATTTTGGGAAGACCCAGAATGTTAGATTTTTCCAATTCAGCCTTTATCACTAGGAATTTGATGATGCTACCTACATGTTAGAAAAAGCGAGAAATGACAAAAACATGATCAAAACAACTCAAAATGATGTGAAATTTGAATGAAAACCTATATAAGAAACATAGAATTAGATGCAAAAATAACAAAAATGAAATCTGCTACAAATTTCTAATCACTCCGAGGTGGGGCGATTAGGACTGCAGCAATGTGGGGGGGTGCTCGAGGGCAGGACACCCATCGTTTGGGGCATGGTTTCGGCACCAATCCACTTGGTATGGGTCCAAAACCTCTTATGGGGTGTTGTCAGCAAATTTAGTAGGATGTTATGGCCAAAATTTAGGTTTTTGTTTTGAATTTGCACTTCCAATAATCACCGAATGACCTCCCTTCCAAAAGATATCAAGGATGTGAAAGACACAAGTCAAAAGGTGCGAGGATGTAAAATGACAACACTTTGTTGCTCAAAATGCTCCTTCTATGTATATTTTTGGGGTGAGAAGACTCACCATTTTATAGACCTAACGGTCTCTTTGGATGAGCATGCAGAGGCACCACTTGGCAATCATGTCTTCCCAGGGGGAAGAAGATTCCTCCCTGATTATGGGCTCCATGACTACCCCTGTAACTGCATCTAGCACTCAAAACCACTCACTCACACTCCCATGCAATGAAGGAAGAGTTAAGTGGTGGATCTGAGCTACCATTTGTCAAGATTTAACTTTTTGCCCATCAAACCTGCTATTCGCCCCACCCTAGAGTGAATCTGCTAATCGTCCTTGGGTGGAACAAATACCAGTTTGTAATTGTCCCTGGGTGGAATGAGTAGAGAGCAGAGTGCCTGAAAGGTGCCAAATTGACCTCTGACCTTCCAAAACTATTGTGTGAGTGGTTAGGACCATTGTTTAACCTCTTGGGGCTGCCCTGGAGGCTATGTGTGTCAATGATATCAGTGCTTGCAGTCACATAATTGGATTGGTGTTGTTTTGGTGTCTACAGGTAGTATAAACTACCAAAAGCTAGCTCATCTACATGCAAACATTGGTCTGTATGAAAGTAGGTTGCTAATGTGATAGACGTATTGTCATGTGTAAGGATACTACCATTGCTAGGTAGGCTTGATGCCACCTAATATATAATGAGGATCACCTCATGGTTTATCAAATGCTAAGAATTATAGGGATTCAAGTTTATTATTCCCTTTTTTTATTTTATTTTTGAATTTCTCAAGTGAATTGCTCATTTTTTTGAGCAAGGGATTTTGGTAGTGGTGATAACCACTATTTATTTTGCTTTTTTCTTTTGATAGTGGTGAAAAAAACTATTTATTTTAGGTATTTGTATAGGGAGGAGCTTTTCCTTTTATCAATTCTCAGCATTTTTGAACCATGCACACAGGGGGATGAGCAAGGTAAATTTTTCACTTAAGGTAACCTGAACCACTTTGTAGGTTTCATATTTCCTTGTGCAAAACTTGGATATATGTTCAAATGTATTGGGATTTTAACATATACAAGGTATAATTAAATCAAGACTCTACCTTCTAAAAATTAGGCTAGATTTCTATAAAATCTAAAAAGAAAACTAGAGATAGTTGAGTGACTGAAAAACCTAAAGACACCCTCTTGAAAATTACTAGGAGAAAGGAAATAGACACAAATATGAAAGGTTGGAAATATAGATGATAATTGTAATATATATGGGTGTGGATTATAGCTTTTAACAAGACTGAATCTAAAGGATGTTTGGTGCTAGACATGTATGGGCAACTCTAAATGTAAAATGCAATGGTGGGTATGCCTAATGCAAGTGATTGTATAATGTAGTGGTATGCAATGTGATGTAATTCAATATTTTTATATTTTTGTTGTTTTAGTGATATTTTTTAATTTTGATTAATATATATGTATATACAGTTGACCAACGAGATTATTGGATGCCATTGGGGCATTTTAGGTGGCCAAAGGGTTTATAGATACCTTTGGAGATTTTTGGGGTGACCAAAGGGTTTATGGATACCTTTGGGGATTTTGGGTGACCAAATGGTTTATGGATACCTTTGGGGCTTTTTGGGTGACCAAAGATTTTGTAGACACCCTTAGAGATTTTTGGGGTGACCAAAGGGTTTGTAGACACCTTTGGGACTTTTATGATGACCAAAGGATTCATAGACACCTTTAAAGCATTTTAGGGTCACCAAAGGGTTTGTAGACACCTTTGGAGTGTTTTATGTATGTGGTAATTTAAGCATGAAAAGGTCATAGATGAAGGATATTCAAGGTTTCAGGTTGCTCAATTCCTTCAATGGAGGCTAGGCAATAAGTTCTAGGTCCAATATGACTAGTGATGATGTATGGACCTAACCAGTTTAGAATTCTGTTGGTTCTATTTTATAACAAGGTCACCAACCTAAAAGTCTCTAGGATGGACTTTCATCTTATAGGATCTCTTAAGCTACTCTTGATGAATGTGTAGGTGATCAAGAGCATTGATGCGTCATTCGTCAAGCAACATTAGCTGATATAGGTGAGCCTACCGTACGATATCATCATCGATGAAATATTGCATGGATATGTGCAGCAACAGGATTTTCATCTCTAGGGATATAATTACCTCAGTACCATACACTAGTGAAAATGGGGTTGCCCTAGTGGGTGTCTGAATACTAGTGTGGTAGGCCCATAGAGCCAGGGGTAATTGCATATGCCAATATTTTTTATTATCCTTAATAGTTTTCTTTAAAATGGCAATCACTATTTTATTTGTTACCTTAGCTTGTCCATTTGTTTATGGATAATAGGGTGTATAAAATTTGTGTTGGATGTTATATTTTATTGTTAAAGCTTGTACATATTTATTCTTGAAAGGTGGCTCATTATCTAAAATGATTTTGGATGGAATACCAAAATGATAGATGATATTATGCAATATGAACTCTACAATGTGGGGTCCAGTCATAGTGGTAAGGGGAAATACCTCCACCCATTTTTTGAAATATTATTTGGATGTAATGATGAATGTGTGATGGCCAAAGAAAGAGGGTGAGATTTTCCAAATTAAATCAAACCCCCATTGTGAGAAATGCCAAACCAATTGAATCGGTTGTAAGGTCTAAGAATGTGTGTGTATCAAATTAGCATGGTGTTGACGCTTTACAAACTTCTTAACATAAGTGTAGCAATCCCACTCTAAAGTTGGTCAATAATAACCCATGCCAATAATGCACTTTGCTATAGCCATGCCACTGAAATGGCCACCACATATACCAGTGTGTGCTTAGCCAATCACCGAAACTGACTCTTGATGTTCTAAGCAATGAAGGAGGATACCGTCATAGCTTCAATGATACAAAATATCTCTAAGTAAGACATACTTTACCACTTTTTACTTGAAATTTCATTTTGTTGTATGCAAAAATACATAAGGGATATTACCAAGCTTTAGGTAATATTTTATTTGGGTGGACTAATATTGATTTGAAGAAGCCTCAATTGCATGAATTACTTGATCCTTTTGAAGTTCATACCTAGAAAATGCTAATTGGGAAAGAACTCATAAATATAGTGTTTTGCTACTATAAAAAGGAGTTTTAGGGAATAAAGTCCCCCAAGTGGTATTATTTAGAAGTTTCAATTTGAATCATGTGGACTTATGTCATGGAGTGGATGTTCTCACGCTCAATCATGGATTGTGATAGCATTTCGAATTGAATGGTTATTATATCAATAGTAGGATTCTACAGGATTAGAGACCCCAAGGAGGCCATTGTATCCAAAAAATGGTTAGATGATCGAGGGAGTACCTCTATGTCATACCATTCAAATTTCATCAGAATTTTATCCACAAGGGCTTTTTAGGCTTGCAAGATTGGACATTTGCATTGGTATATTTCCTTGACTTGGTTCACTATGAGCAAGAAATCACCAAAAATATTGAGCTTAGTTATTTTCATGATGATTGTCATTTGAAGGCCTAGGAGGAGAGATTCATACTCAACATTATTGTTTGTGCATGGGGAATCAAGTTTGAAAGACAGGGTTATTGGATCACCTTGAGGTGTGAAAAACACAATTCCCATGCCATCCCCCTTGCTCACATTTAGAGCCATCAAATAATAGAGTCATGTCAGCCTATGATTCAGGCTCTTTAGGATCAGGTAAATCTGATACTTTAAAGACTCCATCATTGGATATATTTGTGTTAATATGTTGATCATCTTGGATAGGAGACTCTACAAGTTTATTGGTTATGACCTAACCTTTTATTGATTTTTATCCAATAAATTCGAGGTCAAATTCTATCAACATCATGATCCATTTCACCGTGTGACTATTATGATAAGTATGACTCATAATATATCATAATGGATTATCTTTGGATACTACATACATTGTATGATTGAGTATGTAATGGTGTAGCTTTTTGGTGGGGAAAACCATGGCTAAGCATAGCTTCTTAATGTATGCGTATTTGATTTTGTAACTAACCGGTGTGCGGCTAATATAGTAAGTAGCTTGTTTTGTATGCAATTTATTATTTTGGGCTAACATGATACCCAATGCAAGCTAAATAGCTAATATGTATAAATGGAATGTCACTCTTAGTTAGGGATGAGCCAATAATAGTGGCATTACTTGATTTCGTAAAAGGTGGCTTAGCTCTCATAATCCCAATTGAATGCAACCCCCTTGTGTAACAACTTGTTCATGGGTCAGCACATATCTGATAACTACACTATGAAGTGCATGATAGATGCGACCTTACCTATATACTGCACAACTACTTTATGGTAGTAGGGGGAGGCATATCAAGTATTACATTGACTTTGTTTGGATTAACTTTGATGCCTTTTTTAGAGACTATGAATCCCAAGATTTTCTAGATGTGACACCAAAGATGCACTTCTTGGGGTTTAGCCTAACATTGTTTTTGATGAGGTGATCAAATACTTTTTGTAATACATCAATATGCTCATGGCACAGTAAATATTTGGCCAATACGTCATCCATGTAATCTTCCAAAATTTTGTGCATGTAGTCATGGAAGATGTAAGTTATAGCTCGTTGGTAGGTAGCACCAACATTTTTGAGGCCAAAACGCATGAACTTATAACAAAATATCCCCCAAGGCATTATGAATACCATTTTGAGTTGGTCTTCTAGATTAATATAATTTTTTTTTTATCAAGAGAAACCATCCATTAGGGATAACATTTCATGGCATGCTATGGCATCTACCAAGGCATCAATATTTGGCATCAAGAATTCATCCTTAGGACTCGCTTTGTTTATATCACAAAAGTTAATGCAAATATGAATCCCCCCATCAAGATTCTTGATGGGAACCATATTGGAAAGCCATGGTAGATAATCCACTGATATAGTGAACTTAGCATCCAATAATTTTTGTAGCTTATCTTTCACCATTAAGGCTACTATTGGATGCATTTTGTGTAGCTTCTACTTGACTGGCTTGGCATTTGCATCAAGCATGAGATTATGTGTGATGATATTTGGATCTAGTCCTAGCATATATTTGTATGACCATGCAAAATATTCCTTCTTCTCTTTGAGAAGGGCTATAAAATCAACTTGATAAGTGGGCTATAAGCCCTCCCTTAGCTTGATGAGTTGAGGATTTTTAGGATCTGAGCTGATATCCCTATCAATTGTTGTCTCAATTGACATGTGAGACCCTTCTTTTGACTGGTATGGAATAGGGATTAGATTAATGTTGTTAGCTGGGTTTATGTCATCGATTCAAAATTTTGGTTCAATCTCAATGCGAAAGACATCTTGAGTAGGCCTTGGAGCGAAATGTAATGGCTATAACATCTCATCACAAGGCCAATACTTAGAAGGGTATGGTGGAGAATCTCCCCAATCAAATTCAATTACCCCAAATTTGAGGTGCAGTGGCTTTAATGAGTTATTCGAATCATGCAAGGGTGCAAAAATATCTATGGAAATCATGTTGATGGATAAATAATTTCCTCTAGGTGGTTGATGAGGTCTATTAACAAAATGTTGTCATAAGACTTTTGGAGGTGGTTGTGGTGGAAGAGGAATGATCAAAGGTGGTCAATGTAGCTGAGGGTGAGCTTGCTCTTCTACAGGTAGGAACTATCGCTATATAGTGTACTGTAATGGTAACATATGCAGATAAGACTCATCTTCATCATCCAATGGGATGATTTATGCATATTCAACATGCAGACTAGATAATTCTATGGATGCTACTTCATAATATAACTTGTCATTAGATGTCCATTCATAGGGAGGACCTTGATCTTCTTCCTCACTGTCATGTGGAAGGGTATGCAAACTTTCACCTATTTTGTAAGATCAGGTGAAATCATGAGATATCTCTTGATCTCTCATGGATGTAGGAAAGTAATTCCCTAAAGAATAAACATGAGTAGGATTGGCATAGGGATTATGTGTAAGCTCATCCTTAAAGTCTAGGCTCAGACACTCTAAACTATTAGTGAGAACATCAAGAGGCACAAGCTTGTTGTGTCCTAAACCAAACTTATCATATGATATTTGATAGTGCAGTTGGTATTGAATGCGAGTACCTTATTTGCATAACCCCAAACCATATCCATACAAATTGTAGATATGGAGATATCTCATGGTAAATTTGGGATTGGACATATAATTAATATCCTTATAAAAGGGCTCTTCATCCTCCTTCTGCTACTGATATGGTTCTATGCCATAGTCAATACCCCATAAATAAAATTTATTTTATTAGGAGGTAAGCCTAGAGGTACAATGGTACCTATGGGAAGATGAGGTCGACCCATATTTTGTACTATATCAATGGCAAGAGTTGTTGTAATGTTTCTTACCAAGTATTATCCTAAACTAGTGGCAGCTAGATGAATTATGACTTGTGGTGGTGGATATGGATGAGATGGAAGTGAGGATTGAGTTGACTTAATGTTTACCTCATGAGGTGGTTCCCCATATACTTTGACTAGGGATCTCTTTCATGGAGATGGTAGATATGGTTGGAGGGATCTCATCAATAGGACTTTTACCCATGTTCCTCTATGGAGGATTCAATGATGATGAAGGTATATCTAGGGGTTTCGATGACAAGGATGGTATGGTAGAATATGGTGATGGATTATTGGAATGTGACGATGAAGGAGTCAAACCTTGGCTAGATGTATTCGGTTGGAAGTCCATATGGGTTGATGGTAAGGTCAACTCAGGGATTTTTTGCACCACATTTCTCTATTTGAAGGGCTCAAGATCCATAAGGACAACATGCACTTGAACTTCATAAGTGTACTTAAAATATTTGTGAGTGATGGATGGCACACACTTCATATCCCTAATCCAGGGTCTGCCCAGCAAGATATTCTAGGCCATTTCACCCTCCAAGATGTGGCACAATGTTGACATGGTCTTTTGTCCCACCTGAATAGGTAATACTATGGTGTTAACCATTGAGCATATAGCATCATTAAATTTTTTAAGGGTATATGTGGATGCAACAATATGGGAATTTGGAAGCCCTAGATGTTTGAGAGCCATCATGGTGATGATATTGTTGGAAGAACCGGTATCAATCAAAACTCTCTTGTAAGGTGTTCCATTTACACATGTAATGATGTGTAGGGGAGGATCCACCCTATCATTTGGTATAGGCATGAGTTCATCTTTGTGAAAGGTGATTACTGGTTTTGTGAATTATTGAACATGCCCCACAAAATTGTTAGAGTTAGACTCCTAGGGTTGTAGCTCATTCGACTTGAGGATATCCATTAGAGCTTCTCGATGATATGGAGACTATTGAATAAGCTCATATATGGAAATCCAAGCTGATTTTGTTTATAATATTTGAGCAATCTTGCTCTTTATTGTGACCATCGATTGAGGTGGAAGGTTTTGCAATGGGAGTGGCATAGGTTGTGATGTTGAAGGAATATCAATTGAATTTGTAGGTGGTGTGAATTGACTTGGGTAACGCTTATTACTTATCATAATTCTTACCATATGGATGAACCTGTGTTTAGGGGGAGCCCAATGGACCTCATTCACTTATGGTATTGGCTTTGCCTACTCATGAGTAGGCAACGGATATTTAAATACATCCATTTGTTTATTATTTGGTGTAATAGGGTTATCAACTTGAAGATCATTCCTATCAATCATATCTTGTACTAGGTGTTTGAACCTATAGCACATTTGCATGGCATGCCCATTTTGCCTATGGTACTTTTAGTTTAGGTATTTTTAATATCCTTTGCGATTTGGTGTATTTGTATCAATAGGTCAAATTTTAGGTAGATTAATTTCCTTGGCTGCATAGAGACACTCAAATAAAGAGTCCATGGAATTAGAAATAGGTGTAAATTATTGCTTAGGGTGATGTTGTTGGTTCTTTACTTGGTTTATTTGATTTTCCTTATTATATTTTCTAGGTGTGGTCTAATAGTTAGGCTTCTAAGGTGGAGTTGGTTGCATAGGCCCTGGAATACTGATAGCAACTTGGTTGACTATTTTCATCTTTGGTTGCACCAGATTGTTCTTGGTGTTCTTAGTCCATTCCTTCTTGCAGGGTTTCACAATTTCTCCCTCTTGAATTTTAATGTCTTCAATTATTCTAGCCTACGCAAGAGCATCTTCAAGAGTTGGGTACTGTTGGAGTTGCATCAACAATAAAATTGGCTTCAAGTAGCTCTTAGAAAAAAATTGAGTCAGCTCAGACATGGGGAGTAAGTATGGTAACTTGGCAATAATTGCTTGCCACCTATTGCCATAGTTTGTGATTGACTCATCATCAATTTTTTTTAACCCTATGGGGTCAATTAAAGTTACCTTTTACTTGGTTTTGAAGGCAAAGTACTATAATAATGCATCAATGAACTGCTCAAATTTGTAAACACTATAATTCAAGAGTTGGTTGTACCATTCTATGGTAGGTACAGAGAGGGTAAGTAGAATTGTCCTTAAAATTAAGGCATCATTTTTATAGATGCAGAAGTAGTGATTCAAAAATTTGGTGACATGCTCCTGCGCATCTTCCTCCCCTTTAAATGTATCTAGCTTGTGTATTTTAAAATGATCTAGATAGGGAGGGGAAGGTACTGATGAGTGAAACGACTAACTATGAATCTAGTGTAAAGTGGGATTCTAAGCCCCATATATAGATGTCTTATTTTCTATCGATTCTAGGCATTCTAGCAATGATTTGTATGCATCAGATAATTTGGTCTCATATTATTTTATTTGACCCTAGAGGGGAGGGCAAGAAACATCAACCCTATTACGTAGTGTTTAAATTTCATCCACTCTAACTCCATAAGGTGCTTCAATATATTCCACTTTTTGTTCATGCTCAATGTATGCCCCATAAGGTGTCTCTTGAACTTGCCTATAAAGAGGGGTAAGCACCTATGGAAGGTGATATATGTTTGGCTTGGGATGCAAGTCCCAATTCAAACTAGGAGGTCAATTAGGTAACATTTGGTTAGCCCTAGGAAGCCTATCTTGATATAAAGTAGGTTGCCTCTAATGGAACTCATCTATAGGTACTTTGGGTAGGAACCCTTTCATGTAAGGTAACATATTGATTTGATGTTCAATCATTTATTTTTTTAATTGATGCAAGCGATCCAAGCATTCTTTATCCCATTGAAGTTGCTTGAATTACACTTTGTATTCAACATATCTTGTGACTACTTGGTTTATATACTTTGTTGTACAAGGCATATGAGCCGTAGCAACATCACCCTAAGGCCTATCTCATTAAGTTTAAAATATTACGAGCTTCCCTCGATCAAGGGTAGTCATGTTCATTTGAGGTTCTAGCCTAGACAAGTGCTTTTTGTACTCAACTGGCATAAAGGCACATAATTCTTGCGTAGACTAATGTATTTGAGGATAATAAAGGATTTCCTCATACCTTCCTTCATTGATGAGGAAGGGAAGCTCTGATTTTTCTAGCATCGAGCGATGAGTATCATACTCATATTGGCATTTAGGCTGCTTTAACCTATTAGGATGGTTTAAGGGCAAAGTTTGATCATTTGGCCTTTCCTAGTGTGTATACTCTTTCTCTTGCGCATAGGTGGGTGTGGTAGACCTAGAAGGCATGTGAATGTATGGTATTGCTCTATCTAGTAGCACCTCGATGCATGGTTTCCATTCTTGAAATAAGATGTGTGAAGTGTCTAAATATTGGGAGTATGTTCCTAGATTAATATCAAACCCTATAGGGGTGTCCCGCATAGGGGTACCTTGTAGTTGAAGTTCCTGACTAGCTATTATGGGACTTGGGCAAGTAGGAAGCCTCCAAGGAGATATGACCATGTCCTTAGGGCTAAATCAAAAATGACTCATGTCTCCTTGCCTATGCTCTGTAGCATTCACCCTCCAATGGTCTTATTTGTGGGTGCACACCATTGATATTCCCTACCAAACCATAGGTGATTATCTCCTTTATTAATGTAGCACACAAGAATGGAAACACACAATAATACAAGTGTTTATCTCTTTTAAAGATATATGTGTTTTCCCTAAAACTATTTTGTGTGGTTTAATTTATTGTTTGCAAAGAAGACCTTATGTCACGTTTTTTGCTTTTGTTGGATGATATTATTTTGTTAAAGGGATTTCACCTATATACTCACAGCTCAAAAATTGATAGTGAGATTATGGTCACGTAAACCCACCAAGGTATGGATATGAAGCCCATACCCTATCAAGGAGCACAGGTACTACCAGTCCTCACCTAGTTCACCTGTAGTCAACAATATACCTCTTAGAAGAGAAATATGTGCTATATCCCATAGGCTATGATGGATCTTGAAGCTAGCCTTGGCCAAGAATAGGGTTTTTAGGTTTGAGCCAATGTGTGGAGATGAATCCCATCGTCGTTGGTCTCTACTAGTGGTTGGTGATAAAATCCAACTCACTAGTGTTCAAAATATGACATGGTGTGTGTGGTTCCTTTTATGTTTAAATAAAGTAAAACAAGAGAGCACTCAATGAATCTTCACTAAATGCAATAAAATAATGTTTCACTTTAAAAAAATTAGATAAAAGTGAACCTACAAAATGCATGTCCTAAATGATAACCTTCTCATTAGGTAGATCACAAGCAATCAAACCACTCATATGCATTCCTACTTAGTTATTTTATGTTTTTCTTCTTTTTTTTTCCTTTTGAAATTATATAAAAATGAAATCTACCTTTCAATCAAACAAGGGAAGTGAATAAAAACCAAATTTAAGCTATTTTGAATAGTAAAAATGCAAAGTGAAGGTTTAGGCACTTACCTTGAAAGCCTAAGATCCTACTGTTTCTAGAAATTTGAGGAGAAAACCCTCTATTTTGTGGTCATCCTGGGGTGGGATTACTACAAATTTAAGGTTCGTCCCATCCTGGTATGGTTTCTATGGTCGTCCTTGGGTGTTCCAATTAGGAAATCAGGGGCCATTTCAGTCCAAAATGGCCAAAACCTACAATAATCAAAGGACATAAATGTTGGACATTTTGAGTCCCTAAGATAAAAGTTGTCATTGATGTCAAAAGGACCTATGTAAGTAGCACTATGATTTTCCTCCACAAAGAGCTTCATGAGAAGAAAATGTATTGATCAAAGGTTCTATAAGGGATGCATGGCATTTGGTTCCAAAAGGAGCTTCAAAGTAAGCTTAGCAAAAGGTTTTTATGAAAACCAAGGAAGGCAAGGAAATATTTTATTTAAAACTAATGGATGGCAGATTTGAAATGGATTTTTCTTAAAACCCAAGTTGGATTTTTGTTTCATTGAAAAAGGTTCCCCGGTGATGGAGAAATTTAATTTTAAAGGTTTAGTCTAAATTTTAATCTATTTAAAATTTTAATTTTAATTTTAAAATTAAATAAAAGGTTTTTCCCTCATTTCTTATTGGCGCCACCGATGTCATGAGGGCAATGTTAAAATGGCCAACGTATTTGCATTGAAGGATGGCTTATGTAAATAAGCCAAAGGTTTTCCATTTAAAAAACAGAAGAGTGTCACATGATTTTTGAAAACCCAAAGTATTTCTGCATCTGAATATTGCGCAACAAATTTCATGGAGTGTGACGTGGGCAGTCAAGTCATGGACGGTCAAATTTTTGGTGCCTTGTGAGGAAAGCACATGTGGCTTAAGGAAGAGAGTGCCCAAGGCACTCACATGGGTAGTGTTAGCTCATGTGGCTTAGCTACCACTTGGCAGCACGATGGGCAGAGGTTTGAAACACCAAGGCCCTTCGAGGGCTCCTTTGAGGTATGCACTCTGACTCTGATATTTGCGGGGGTAAATATTTTAATTAAAATATTGGCTTGCTAAGGTTTGATTATGATTTTTGTGGGAGATATAAGGTTATGAAAGCTTTAATATTTTAATAAGGATTGATATTTTATTAATGTGGGATATTGCCTAAGAAATCTTGTGATTATTTTTGAGTGCAAAAGTGTTGAAAGGAAGGATATAAAATATTTGATTTATTTTATGGTATAAGTGGTTTTTGGAGCGACAAGGTTATGTAATGTTTTGATTTATTTTATTTTATGGTACAAGTGGTTTTAGGAGTGATAAGGAAGTTGTGCATTAATTCTTAAGAAGGCTTTCTAATTAAAAGCCTTGGTGAATATAATTGTGAAGTAGAATAATGTTGATTATTTTGTGATCTTCTAACCCTTGTGAAGATTGGCAAAATAATATTGTGATTATGGAAAATTTCCAAGAGGCTTCTTCATATTCATCAAGGTATGGACACATTCTCCTATTGATTGATTATGGTGGTTGATTTCTAAAAAATATTTAGAGTGAAAAGGATTGATTGTGGTTTCCTTTTCAAAAGTGATTGGTTTAATGCTTCAATGTTTTCTAGATTGAGAGATGTGATTAAACCTTGTTTTATAAGCATTTTTATTGAATACCATTGGTTGTGCAAATAACTTGAACTTGAGTTAGAAGAGAACATGAGTATCATTGTTATGTGAGATTTATTTTGAGCATTGTTGGAAATATTTTGAGTTGATTGATACATGCTTGGACTAGGGTTTGTGAGAAAGGCTTTTTCATTGACGTGCTTGATTTGAGTTGAGATTGGGATTTGAGAATATAACATATAGAGTCTCTAAAAATTCTCTTTATGCTTCTATGAGATTGATTTGAGTTGATATTGGGATTTGAGTATAGAACATATAGATTCTCTAACAATTCTATTTATGCTTCTATGAGATTGACTTGAGTTGAGATTGGGATTTGAGTATAGAACATATTGAGTCTCTAAAAATTATCCTTATGCTTATATGAGATTGAGTTGAGATATTTATTGAGCATTAAGTATATAACATATTGAGTCTCTAACAATTCTCTTTATGATTCTATGATATTGGACAAGTTTTGTGTGAGCTTGTTAAGCAAATTTGAGACAAGTCTTTGAGAAGGCTTGTGGACTGATTTTGAGTAAGCTTTTGTGGAAGCTTACTATGCATATTTGAGAAATTCCTAGAGAGGACTTATTGAGCAGATTTGAGCAAGTCCTAGAGAGGACTTATTGAGAAAATTTGAGCAAGTCCTAGAGAGGATCTATTGAGTAGATTTGAGCAAGTTCTGTGTGGACCTATTGAGTAGATTTGGATAGGTTCTATGTGGACCTGTTGAGTATATTTGGACAGGTTCTACGTGGACTTTTTGAGCATATTTGGACAAGTTCTGAGTGAGCTTGTTGAGCAGATTTGGACAAGTTATGAGTGAGCTTGTTGAGCAGATTTGAGAAGGTTCATAGTGAACCTATTTAGAAAGAGCTTTGGAGGTGACAGAGTATAGAGGACTGAGTCTCAATGGATAGATATCTAGAATCCAAGACAATTGAAGACATATCTGATTGAGGAGTCTTCAAGTGGAGAGAGATCCACTAGTCAGTGCAACAGAGAGACAAAGTCTCATAGAAGATCACTAGCTAGAGCATAAGGGGAAAGAGTTCTCTTGTGGAATATATCCATGAACTTGAGATTAGGGTATCAACATATCCTTTGGACAGAGGTTCATAAACATTGTAATTGGGAAGGATTCCCATGAGATTATTTGAGAAATATTGAGAAGAAATAATCTCTCTGTGGAGGTAGCCCACATTAGATGAACCATGTTAAAATTTATTTCCCTATTGTGTGTGATGATTTGTGCTTTGCTTTAGTTATTGCTATTGATATTGACATTGATTATATTGAATAATACTATTTAGGAAATAAAATTAAAAAGTGATCTTATACTGTTCACCCCCCCTCTCAGTATAAGCTTACGTTCTTCAAGAAATAGGGTCAACTTGCAAAAATGAAATGGGACATGCATCCCACCATGATCACCATTGTAGAGTGGAAAAACGATTCACCTAGCAAGATAAAATAAGATACATCTATTGTTCTACTTGATCTAAGCACTAAGAAAGTGATACTTCAAGAAAGCATAAAATGACAAGTATATGAAAGAAATTGTTGGCTCTCCTTCTATTAATAAATTTCAAATAAGCGGTTGTAAAATATCCCCTTAAGGGATCTCAATTGATACACTCAATACGTAAATAAAATGATCGAATCCTTTCAATAATCCAAGGTGCACCTACAATGTCTTCCTCCCACTCACAATTGAAGAAAGTGGGATTATGATGCCATCACAATGTTCTATTGGTGTTATAACTCACTGCTTCTTCCTCATGCACGGTTATATTTGGATATACACACAAGAAACTAAAATTTATTAATAGCATGTTTGGATTAAGATGAAACCATGGAGGTGCATGTATCAATGAGATTGAAAGAGGAAAAGTGTAATAGATTATTCAAAATTGCTCCAAATGCTACCAAAAATTAGATTCATGCATATTAGGTGCTCTACAAATGATCTCATTGAAAATAATAAATCAATTATGCTCATATTTGTGGCCATCCTGGGGTGAGCCATTCAGGCCTACAAAACACAAAAAACATGATAACATACACAAAACAACTCCTAATTGCACCAAATTTGAAAAGTAAACATATATTCTACTATAAAATTGACCTATGTAAAAACATTAAAAAATGGTACTCCAATTTGTGGTCGTCCAAGGGTGAGACATTTAGGACTGTCACAATTTGGGGTCCATTCTAGGGTGGTACGTCAACTAAATATGGTGGTTTTTACTACCAATTTCTCTAGGATTTTGTCCAAAACACTCTCAGTGGTATTTTTGTCAAATTTAAGGATCTGATTCACTTGAATGGATCATTTTTGTAAAAAAATTGCACATTTTGTAATCACTTGAAAAACTCCTTTGCTCGATGGAGATCTCAAGGGAAAACACACAATAAATTGGGGATAAATATTGGCAGTTATTTATTGTGAATGTTGCAAAGAATTCTCTCTAAAATTTGGTGAAATTGATCCACTTTATAGCCCAAGTGGTCCTATGGTCAAATGCACATGCGAGTCCATGCAAGGCAAGTGTTGCCATTTGTCCAAAGCTTGCCATTCATTGGAGGGGGAAGGAATATCCATTTTTGGCCTCCAATTTGCAACTTGAAATTAGAGTTATGCACCCTCATACTTTAATGCTTGAATGTGTAGGATAAATTACAATTTTTGGGTGTCATTTTTCCCTCCTTTGAGTTTTTGAGGGTCTAAGGCCATGGTCGTCCCACCTAGGGATGGCCGTTGGTGGCCATCCCTAGGTGGGATGGCCATGAACTGTGGTCATCCCAAGGTGGGACGACCAACCTACATGGCACAAAAATTACAAAAAGTGGGGTAGAACCTCCCAAAAATGGTTACGACCACTATGTAACCTTTGAGGATTGGCCAAGGGGACCATATGGTGTTGATTAGAGAATCTCTTGGTAATCTAATTGTATTTATGTGATTTTAGTGTCTACATATACCATGAATATGAATGTGATTGATACCTTGAATACAATGGAATTAGTAAATCCCATCTTACTATCTCTAAATCCAATGCATATACTCTATTCCTCTCTTAGACATAGAGAGCCTCAACATCATCCATGTTCACTATAGGTTCCAAATATTGGTACCTTATGCTCTCAGTTGTCTCACACACTCTCAGAGCCTAACCATATTTTTTGCCATTGCATCTCACTTGCCCTACAATTTTTGAACTTTAGATATATCCTAATTCAGTGTCACTACCATTGCATCTAGTTCATACTATATCCTCGTCATGTTCACTAGTGCTACATATCTCTTTTTTGCTATCCCCATCTACTCCAAATTCTAGTAGTCTCCCTATCGATCATATATGCCTCTACTTACCTTACCATCTATCACATCATATATACCTCCTACACAACCCCAATAAACTCCTCCACATCTATATCTAGGAGGCCATCAACATCACCCTACCATAATCCCTTGACTGATCCACCCTTAGTTGTTTCCTTAAAAACCTGCTATGGTACACCTCCTACCTCTCCCTCTATTGATATAGTAGAAGGACCTACTCCATTATCCATCTAAAGATACCTCTAATAAATGACTCATCCTCTACCTCCTCATCCTCATCACTATCGATATAAGCGATAGTCTCGAGGTCACCTACTATTATACCTAAGCTACCTCCTCCTACCTAATTCCTACCCATAACCCACTCTGGCCCACCAACTACTACTATCCTAGGCTTCCACCTCTATATCACCCACCAAGCATCATAATATGACCTATTCCTTGCATCATCTACATCTAGCATCACCATATCCTCATCCAATATAATATCCACTAGATCCACCTATTACTACATCTCATAATCTTCTAGATCACCATAGGTGTATCAAAAGACCTCTATCATACACCAAATTATCTCAACACATAAAAATAGAAATAAATCAATATGGGTTTGATAGCAACCAACAACCCATCTACCATACCTGACTTAAATTAACTCACCCACATCCTCCAACTACACTAGTGCTCCTATCCATGGATGCTAGGTAATATCCTAAGGCCTCAAGCTCCCAAAATTCCCTTGATAATATAGCATATTACCCTCATTTGACCTCTTAACCTGCTCCTCCATATCGATTCACCATATCAAGGAATACGACACATCCTCCCTCATCAGACTATGTACCTAATATGACAATGCCATAGGCCTCATCATGACTATATGCTCCCATACCCATAGTTGTATCAACCAACTATAACTGAATCCTATTTGTTGAGTCATCCTCATGCTATGTAACTCCTTGTAGGTTTGAGCCAACAATATTGGTATCCATTTAAAATATGCCCCCCTTTTCACCATATCACATATGATATCAATGATATTCTAGGAAAACCTCACCCATGAATAATTTTGCAATATGTAGCTAACAATCAAGACCATCGCTAGAGTGTATCTCATTGAAAATACCTAGATCTTCTAATAATCCTCATACAAGACACCCTAACTACTATACTCTCTTTCTCACCACCCATGACAAAATAACCTCTACAACACAACATATTTGTTGGCTCCCTTTAGTAGCCATAATAGTAACTCCTTCAATGGGAACCCCATAAATCCTATATATCCTCTAGATTAATAGTTATTTTCCCCATCGAGAAATGAAATTTGTTCTTATCTAGGTCCCAATGCTCATATAGCATCGATATATATGAATGGTCATAGTGGATGGTCACCATATGTGCCACTGCATAAACCCTATCTTATGCAATAAATACTAGTCTTCTATCATCCACACCCTCCTCAAATCATCCAATAATTATTTAAATCAATGTCTCTATCACACTTCCTTTACCTACCATCATTCACCATGGTTACATTTCCTCCAAATAATCTTGAACCCTAGCATTCATTTTAAAATTCTATATTTTTAAAATAGGCATAAAAATCCCCTTATTGGTAATGCACACCTTCCAACACTAGTTCTCGCCACACCCTTATCCATCACATTGATTCACATTCTCAATTCGATAGTGTTTCACATCACACACACCCTCACTACTTCTCTCCCCCTCAATTATCCTCCCTCACATGGAAAAATCAGAAGTGTGTCCTGTGATCATGCCTTCATAGGTGCACACCATTTGTATCATATAGATAGGTTCAAACTACAGACTTTCAATCTTTATCAATTCTTCATTTCCTTTTCTATACTTCTAACTCAACAACCACTTTATCAAGTGATTTGTCATTGTTTTCTGCATCCTACCCCATAAAATCAACATTTGAAGAGGTAGACATCATATAATAAAGCCACCTTTTACATGATCAATATTCAAACAATCAATCTTGTAATTTATGTTTATCCAAGAACTTTTGCCTAAGACTATCACAAGCCCTCCTTTTCTAGGGTAAACAAAATCATAGTTTATTTTCTCAATCAAAACTCCAATTCAAAATAAATTTGGTAAACTATATGTTGATAACTATAGGCTTACTCATGTGTGTATGCTTCATTGATGTGTCCACTTGATCCTACTTATGTAATATATTGAAACAATCACGAGTATATGTCCATATGGCTGACTAGTGTACTAACCCAAATGATCTTATCAATCTAGCAAAAATAAATTTTCAATGGTACTTGTCCCTTCCATAATTGGGTCATCTTACATTGATCATGACACAAGAAAATATTGCATCTACTCCCTCAACAATCATCATGGTATGACAAAGGACATAACCAATCATAATCAATCACACCACAACCACAATTACCTATCGTCAATTCACTTCTTCCATAATCAACCACCAATCTAATGTCAAGATTTTTTACTTTGCATTGCATTTTCACACAACATAATACAAAAAGAGGTAAATATATATAGCTAAAAATGTCATATTTATCCTTGTGCAGTGCTATTTATGGATTAATTTGCAAAATCCATAAAATTTGCATAATTGCCTAAAAATCACTATTCATTCCACTTAAGCCCCCTTGGCCACTTAAGCCCTCTCCTACACTTAGACCTTGGTCACCACATAGCTAGTCCTTAATCCTAAGTCTAAGACCACCTCAACCTATTCTACCCTTTTACTAACCTAGATTCCATATAAGTCTATTCTAGTCTATCCTGACCCATGGTAAACCTAACTCATGGTCAACCAAACCCATGGTCAACTCTACTCTAGCCTAACTTCCACCAAATACTTTCATGTCAAATGCACTTATGAGGTATGGATAACCCATTTCCATTTAATGTATGTTGATGGATGATGACTTATATCACCCAAACCAATTTATGATATATGACACACCATGCCACCTCAGGGGACACCTCAACCCCCTTACCTTGGCCAAATCTATAAACATAGGCTATTTTCACCATTTGAAGATATAATATATTTACATACCTAAAATTTTTAGAAATCATTTTAGACTTTAGTGCACTCAACATTCACTTGCCATCAACCACCATGAATGCCCATATGTCTCTCGCACCACTTACTTTTGAGTGATAAATTGTCCTTAGTCATAGGTATAGAAGATTACTTGACATGGAAAGAAGCTTCAAAAACACTAGAATAACCTTGATAGCACAACTACTTTCTATTTAGGTAACACAGATCCAATTGTATAGATATGTATGATCATCAGGATCACACCCAAGGGTATGATCCCCTCTAGGGACCCATTTTTGTCAAAAACCCTATAGTAGACAATCAATATAGGTAAGTAACACTATTTTATATTATTTTTATCACCTTTCATCATGCATTAAGCTATCAAGGTAAGTAGACCATCAAGTCGAGTAAGTAACACTATTTAGTCTTTTTTATTCTATCACAAGGGATTTGATTGAGATAGGCTTCCAAATTTTATTAACCATTTTTGTAGGGTTCTACAAGTTTATAGGACTTCTACAACCAATAGCACACCATGTGCAACAATCCCGATCCCATTGAGGACCCCATGGAAGGCCTTTGGTGTTGTTAACTATTATTTATAAAGGGTTTCTTCATCAAAAGACCCATATCATTTCCCATGAGGCAATCTTGTGAAAATGAGTGATCTTATAACACTTCCTTTTAAATGTTTTTATCAAGTTCAACAAGATCGATATTAAATTATTTGGATGGAAGGGGAATTTACTAAGTAAGGTAGGTAAGCTAAAACTCTCAAGAGTGATCTCCAAGCACTGCCTATATATTTGTTATCAATGTTTCAACTATTATTCAAAGCAACTAATATAGTATAAATTATTTAGAAAAATTTGTTATGGTCAAGAACAGAGGAGAGGAGTAGATTTTTGCTTGCACCTTGGGAGAAAATATGTAAGAAAAAATTTAGAGGAGTACATGGGATTAGAAGAATAAGGAATACAAATAAGGCCTTGGGAAAATGGGATGAAGCCTAGTTAAGGAGGGACATTCTTATAGGTAAGAATTTAATGAGACAAATACCTCAACAACCAAAATTACAGTAGATTTATTACCACACTAGATCCTTTCCAAGGATATTCATTATGGAACCACATAGTAAAGGGTAGAGATCTACTATGGAAAGGAACCCAATGGAAGATAGAGAATTGTAGGTCTATTCCTTTATGGAAATATGAATGGATAGAGAAGTACCCATTAGTGAAGGATGAGGTGTTCGTGAGTATCAGAATAGAGTTAGAATAAAATAATGGAAATTGGTGAGTGATTATTTAGAAATAGGAGAGGTAAGATGGCAGAACCTAAAAATACATAATCAGTATAAGGATGAGATCCAAAAACTAAATAAATTAATCTCATATTATATAATCCCCAATTTTTTTAAGAATACAATAGTATGGGGAGCTACTCAAGAAGGGGTATTCACTACAAAATTAGCATATGATCTATCACATGTAGATCAGAGGGGGCATTTCAATGGGATCTATTATGGGGAAGAAAAGCCACTCCTAGATAAAAAAAATATATTAACAATAGATAAAATTAATAAGAGGAGTTTCCAATTCCCTAACAGATGTTATCTTTATGAAGATCATGAGGAATTGGTGAATCACATATTTTTAGAATGTAATTAATCAAATATTGTTTGATATAATATAAAATATGGGGGTGATGTGGGTGATGGCTAATAACATAGCTGGATGGATAAAATAGTGGAAGGGGACCTTTTAAAACCTAATATTAAATCAAATATAGAATTTTATTCCCTTCCATAATGCATGGGGTGTTTGGTTGAAGAGAAATCGAAGGATATTTAAATGAGAGAAGAGATATGTAGCCAAAAATAAAAACTATATCATACTGTCCATAGTGGAGAATATTCAAGTAGCGGTAGTGCATGAGAGTATATAGTCATTGGAGAAGATAAAGTAAGTACAAATTGGAACCTAAGTCTAGTTGGGAGGAATGTGAATCCTCAAGGAAGCTTGAGGACTATGAACAAGTGGTAGCCACAAATACAAGGATGTATGAAATAAAATTTTAATGGGGCTTCTAAAGGAAATAAAATAAATGCTAGAACAAGAACAGTGCTAAGGGATAGCCATGGAATAGTGATCAAAGGTTTGAGTGAGTACTTGAGTATAATGATTAGTCATTATGCTAAAAGTAGAGCATTATTATCAAGAGTAAAGATGGTAGTTCAACATGGGGCTAAGATATTAATAATTAACATAGACTTGTTGAATATTATTAATTACCTCAAAAAAAGGCTAGTGGAGAGATGTAGATAAGTATACATAGTAACAAATACACTAAGATACCTAAATACACTAGATGAATTTCAAGTGGTACATGTCTATAGAGAAGAAAATGGGGTGGCTAACTAGCTAGCCAACTAGAGAGCTCTTAGAGAGGAAGATAAAACATAGATACCACCAAATAATATACATATAGGTGTCCTAAATTTAATGGTAAAGTAGGGATGATATTTAATATTTAAATCTAAGGAGTTAATGTTATTATGTTTAAAATATCCATAGTAAAATGTTTTTGGGATATATGTGGAATTGCATGTTGAGGGGCCATTCCATTTGGAGATCATAAATATTTGTTGACTTGTAGCTATAATAATTCTAAGATATTTGTTTTATGAGGGTTTTATTTTTGAAGATCTTTTTATGTGGATGGAACCATTATCTAGAGTTATACAAAATTATTTATTGAAGACTCCTTTTTTGAAGAGCTATGGACTTGTCAGTGGGCTTCATCTTCTATATATCTATGGACTAGATTATTGAAGGTTCAAAATTTAGAATATCTATGGATCTACCTATTGAGGAACACATTTTCTAAATATGTGTGTACTTGTGAATTTTTTGGAGCACAATGAGACCTTGAGAGATAAGGGTGAGACCTTGAGAGATAAGGGTGTAATTCTCTAAAAATCTATTGATATGTATGTGGAGGGATCAATTTTCTAAATATCTATGGATTAGTCTATTAAGGGTTCCATATTATAGATATTATGAATGCAATGGGATTAGATTATGGTGTATGTTTATGAAAAAATAATAAATTTAAGATCTACTCCAATGAATGTATTAGAGTTTTGGGAGTTTTGGTGTGGGTAGAACAAAAATAATAATAGATGTGGGTTGTTGTTGTAGGTATATATATGAATGTGTGAGATGTGAGATGTTGTAGGTAAGTATACTTAATTAAATTTATGGAAATTTATGTAAAATTAATTGTAAAGGCACATGAAAATTCATGCCTCATCAAATATTTTAATATTTATATTGAAGAGTCATGAATGAAAGAATTGTGTTTTACATTGATAATTTAATATATTTTTTCCCATACATTTTTTGTATCACAAACTCCCATTTTAATGCTTGTCAAAGTTATTGTATGATTCCCTTTATATTTTGTATTGTGCTTGGAGAAGCTTCTTTTGGTATGTTGTTCTCTTAGAACTAAATATGGATTCCAAAATAATAATAGCATGTAGATGGGAAAAAGGTCTTACCTAGATATTTTGGTATCACGTAATTACCTATATTTTGATTATATTCTTCTATATATCTTTTAAAATAAACCCAAGGTGTATTTTTATAAATCTACTTGAGCCCATTGGAAGGATTTATATGAAGTATAAGAAATGGAAGCAAAAGATAGTGATATGATAGGGAAATTGAGTGGTGGGAAGTAAAGAAGATGACATGACCTAAATATTGACCTATGGTAGGTAAGTGTTGCATGATTTATAATAGGACTAGGTTGATTATAATTTAATAAAATTAAAGTTTCATATAACTAGACTAATTTATAGTTAAACACCTTAAATCACACAATTTGTAATTAACAACACAAGATGTAGAATGAACTAGTAGTGACTGTACAAAAGCTCTAAATAGATCATATGGCACTATTGCTAGTGATAAAAGTTATAAATGGTCTATAAAAACTACCATAAATAAAAAAAACATTAAACATCATCTATGGTGCTACCATTAGTGACATAAGTTTGTATGACACTATTATATGCATAAAAAAACATTTTTAGGTCTTTGAGGTGTTAAATCTCAATGAAACATAGGTATGCTTATACTCATTATAAATATTTTTGCAACGAATTTATAATGGTACTAATTTTATTATTTTTTGTGAAGAATTGGCATCGTTTGAGGAACATCAAAGATAAAAACTACTTTTTGCCCTAAATTTAGGTATCAAAGGGTTGATTTTGCTAATTTTACCAAAATTACTAGTTGACGATGCAATTGGTAGGAAAATTTGGGTGTCTACATTTCCACCCTTTTATGTGTTTTTTGTATAATGAACATGTCAAAATTCATCTTAAATACCCCAATTTTATGGCAAAAAAGGTATATCTATCTTCTAGTGTTAGTTATATGATTCATACAACTTGATGCCTTGGCATGCCCCCTTGAGTTTCAAAGTGGAGATATCAATGAGGAAACTTGAAAGTGCATAGGAAATGGTGGAAATTTTCTTTTAATGATTCATGAATTTGAATTTCCATTGAAAATTGAGCACATAAAGGTTGGATTTGATTAAAGTTGAAGGGAAAAGGTTTTGAAGGGTTTGTTTAATTTGTGCAATTTAATGATTTTGTTGTAAATGCTTTATTTGATGCTAATATAAGAAATATTTTATTTGATTTAGTATAATAAATTATATTTACTTGTATGTTAAATTAGATGCTTGACATGGTTTTTGATTTTTTATTTTTTTTTATGTACATGCAAAGATAATTTTCCTAGACACTTTGGATCTATAGAAATTTAATGATTATTTTCATCCCTAAACAATGACCTCGAAGCCTAATTAATGGACACATGCTTATGTGGATTTAAAGTTTTTTTCTTATATTGTGTAGGTATTTATTCCTTTTATTATTTTTATTTCATTATCTAGATAGTCTATTTCATTAAGGATTTTAGTGGTTTTTTTTATTGCCTAGATAATTTATGTTTATAGGGTATTTAGTTGTTTACTTTGATTGCTTGGGAAATATATGTCCATAGGCATTTATTTCTTTGCCTTTCTTTCCTATATAATATATGTTTATAGGGATTTATTGATTTATAATTTAGATAGGAGAAGGGAGCCCACTTAAGGATGGCATTATCAAGTAGAAAATTATCCATTCTATCTACTCAATACAATATGCATGATAATTACATGTGTGATTAAAAAAAAATGAGAAAAAAATTATAATCTTGTGATAGAAGCATTGTTCAAGATGACAAGATTACAATATGATAATGAAAAAATATCATACACAAGATAGCATCACCTTAGGATGGAAACTTATGGTGACAACATCTCATGATGGTAGTTCCTATAATTGCAAGATGACAAAGGATAATATAATATCTCTAATGATTTCTTAGTGGCAACTCTTATTATAATAACCCTATGAGATGGTGATATCCCCTTCTATGATATGGTTAATTTTAATAGATGATATGACAATGTATCAATATGATGACTTTGCATGAGGAATTAGGTACAAATATGGGAAGTCATTCTATGTGGCAATCCCTTAGGATGGTAGTATTTGAGATGGAAAACTAAAAGATTATATTTTTTATTGCCTTACTTGATGGTTCCTTCTATATGACATTAGCTAAATCAATGTTATGGTAGGATTTAGATAATTTTAACTATTTTTATTGAATAAAACTCTTGTTGCTTCCTATTGCAAAAAGACTTCACTCAGACTATTGTAAAGTTTCATCCTCCCCTACAATATTACACTCCAATATAATTACACAATTTATAATAACTTAAAGTATTCATCATTTAGAAAAGCATACACCAAATAAGTTGAAATGAAATATAATATATTGTCATTCATATGACCACATACTAGATAGAATGTGAACATCATTGTCTTGTAACATATATCCTACAATTTCATAGTTAGATGTCTACACTACTCCTCTATCTACACATTTATGCATCTTTATTTCCCCATTCATTTAGGATCTTCTTAGTTGGATGTCTACACTACTCTTCTATGTATACACTTATGCATTTTCAGTTCCCCCTTCATCTAGGCTCTCTCTCCCTCTTTGTATTCTACCTCATGCACTATTTTCTCTTCTCTTATTTATAAATGAATTTTATAATTACTCCAATGGTTTGATAGTTTTTCATAGATGATTAATTATTAAATATTTGTATGCTATATTCCCCACTTCATACTTTTTAAGTAAAGAAAAAATTTTAAATGCAAATATTAGGAATATTTATCAAAATTTGTAACTAATATGCCATATTTAGCACTCTCAAAAGTATTCATCTATGTAACTACTTTAATTTATTGGTTCTTCCACTTGACTAGATACTCATAATATACTTTATCTCTTGTCCTCTTGGCCACTCTAGAATCTATCACTTCCTCTATTTTGTCTTATTCCTCTTTCGGCAACTATGTTATCCTTTATTCCATTGGAAAATTAGTTGTGATATATTTAGTATTAGTGAAGGATTTGTTTCTATAGGGAAGCAAACTTACCACATTAAAATTTTGTGATATATCCCCTCCTAGGAGTTTAATTTCATAGGTATTTGCTACAAATTTCTTCAAAACATTACAAGGTCCAATCTTCGTATAATTAATTGATTTTATTTTAAGCACCTTTTAGGAATAATTCATGGTCTCATATTCTATGGGTTTTTCAATGAGAAAAAAACATGCTTATCCTTTATTTATCTCCTACAATAATTATTTTCCAAAGATCAAGAAAAATTTATAATTATTTCTCAGCTCTTTTCCTTTGTCCTTCAATGGACATAGTGCAAAATTTTTTCCGTCCTTGATAATTGAATAAGTGTTTAGTCTATTATCATGTATTGATTTTCCATAAAATTTTAATTATTCCCCCCACAAAAATATGACATGCATCCATTGATATGATGTAAAAATAAATTACATCCTTATAAGAGCCAATCTAAAAATTCATCACATTGTTTGGTTACCAAAATTTGGTGTCCATTCTATAATTATGATACTTTGTATGGATTAAAATGCTTCATTATTTTCAAAACCAATTTATCTACTATTTATATTGACACTAATATCTTTTTTATTACATTATTCATAATCACCTTGCAATATTTTTCTCCTAATTTACAAATTATTTTGAATAATCTACTACTTTATTCAAATTCATGCATCTCCTTTGCTAGTTTCAATAATACCCTTTTCATCATAAGATATTATCCTTGTTCTAGTTCATCCATGTTCTTAAATGAAGTAATACATTATTCATATAGTTCAGTAATATAATTTCTAGCTTCCTTTCCTTTGTTGCTTCTTTGTTATACTACTGGACATTCAAAAGCCTGATGGCTATATTTTCCACATCTAGAAATTTTTGAGGAATCATCTATCCCTTCCTATACCATAACTTCATATTCCTCTTGAGAAATATTTATTTTATATATTATTATAAGAAGTACTAAATTCTCCTTCATACCTTTATTGTCCTCTTCTACTATGTTTTTTTCTCTTCTGCAATATGATCATCCTCTTCCTCTGGCATTATTTTATTGCTTTTGCAACAACTTTTTACTCTACCTTGATCACATATAGTTCTAATTCCAATCATACCAATCTCATATTGTATGTATAATATTAGTCCATTTATGTATCCTTCAACCTTCTCCTCATCATCTTCAATGTGACCTACTCTTATGATCAATTTATAGAACTCTTCTATAAGTTATTTTGTTCCTAACTCATTTTTTGAGGATTTAGAGTCTTATAAACAATCTAATTTGATAATACATAGGTAGAAATTTATATTTCAACTTGGACGTAAATTATTTTTCTAATTTTGGATTTTATCCTTTCCCTTTCACTATCTCTTAGTTTGGACATGATCCCACCAAATCAAATCATGTCCCTTCAACCTCATACATGCAAATTTGATCCACTTTGGATTCTCCATAGATTCATAATCGAATAATATCTCTATGTTTGTTATCTAATAATTCAAATCATCTATGTTTGAACTTCCATTAAAATTGGTAGTATTCATCCTTAACTTATTTCTCATATTTAAGACTGCCCAAATCATTCACTACCCTAGTTCTTCTCCTTGATATTTATCTTGAGCTTCCTCATGAATAGTTTCCTCCTATTAACTATCACTAATATTCAATATGATTGTCTATCCTTTGAGTAGTCTCAAATGCATCTATCTTGGCAATATTTCTTTCAATATTTTAACTCTATCCATTGTTGAAGGCCCCAAACCATGTGGCCTTCCTTTTCCTTGTTGTGCTATTTATTTGTAAACTTATATATTTTTATTTGATACCAAATAAATATGATGGGAGAAGGAATTCCACCTAAGGATGACCTTATAGAGAAGAAAATTATCCATTATATCTACTCAACAAATAAAATGTATAATTAATAAGGTTTCAAGTCCAAAGATAGAATCTTTTTATGGTAGAATTTTTTGAGATGATAAGATTACAACATGGTAGTGAAAAATATGACATACACAAAATAGAGGTACCTTAATATGGCAACATTTATGATAATAATATCTCATGATGATAGTTGCTATGACTATTAGATAGCAAGGCACAAGACATTATCTATCATAGTTTCTTGATGGTAAATCCTATGATAATAACTCTCTGATATGGAAATATCTCCTTTCACAATATGGTTAAGTTCAATATGATGATAATTTAAGATGGAAATGTCTCAATATGGTGAATTTGCATGAGGAGACATGTTCAAAGATGACAAATCACTCTCTATGATGATCACTCGATATGGTACTATTTGAGATGATAAATTGTAAGACTATAGTTGTTGTTACCTTAATAGATGATTCCTTCTAGTTAGAATCAATTAAATCAATGTGATAACAAAATTTAGATATCAATAACCTTTTTCTCAAATAGTTATCTCATTACTTCCTCTCAAACAAAATATTTACATAAACTTTTTAAAGGTTTCATCCTCACCTACAACCCTATCCTCCAAACTGATTGCATAGTTTACAATACTATAAAGCATTTATCATTTAGATAACCATATGTTGATACCTAAAAATATCACATTATCCTTTGTGCAATGTTATCATTTAATTATTTTGTAAATTTCTCCAAAGATCTAATTATTGGGTATTATTATCTTAAAAACATTAATTTTAACCATTTTATCCCCTTTGACCCATTAATCCCCATCCTATACCTAGTCCACAACCACCATAATACCATCCCACTTACCTAGCCTAGCTCCATCTCACCCTAGTCTACCCTTTGACCCTAGCCTAACCTATCACCCTAGTATACCTTACCCTCTACTCCCCACATCCCCATGCTCATTCAAAGCCTTAACGGGATGAGGACTTTATCCACTCATATGCATTGATGACATTAAGAATTTATTACATATACCTTAAATAGATGAGTACTTTATCCACCCCTATGCATTAATGGGGTATAGTGAAACCATTCCCATTTATTGTATATGAATGGGGTGAGGAAGTTTCTCCATCCAAAAGTGTTTATGAAGCATGGTGATCCCATTCCACCTTACCCCTTATAAATCTTGTTAAATTCTATGAATAACCCTCTCATTTCTTTAATTTGCATGAATGATATATTTTATTAGATAAACTCTGCAAAAATTAATCCAACCCCTATTTGCATGCATTGAGAGAAGCCACATTGCTAGTGCTAACCCCATGGATAGCTTATTGTGTCTCTTTGTGCATACCCTTATTTTATGAAAAAATTGTAGATCTAGATTTAGATATCTACCATATTAAAATTAGAGCTACCTAACAACCAATAGAATATTTCCATTGAAATAATTTTTATTGATGTCAACACAACAAAAACCATCTACATAGGGATGATATACAACTAAAATTATCCTAATAGGGATGGTTCTTGTCAGGAGGTAGTCATAGTCACTTGCAAACCAAGAGACCAATTACAAAGGTTAGTAAGATAGTTTAATGTTTTTTTATCATATTTTAAGTTATTTTTAATGCATTAGTTTAATTTTTTATTATTTGCCCCTGTTATAAACATGGGTCTAACTGAGGTAGACCCAATTGGTGCTACTAACAAGTATTTTTTTTGTGTAGATTTTAGATACTTTTCTCAACCAACGGTGGTACACAAGCATAAAACCACCCCCCACCTAAGGTGTTCAAATAAGACAAAGGAGTGCCCAAAATTTATATTGCTCAAGGATTCTTCATTGGAAGACCTTCATTGTAGCCCAAGGAGTATTTGTAAAATTTGTTGTAATATCAATTGATGACTAAAATTTTTGTATCCATATTTTCACAATCATGATGGGTTCTATAAACCTCATACCACACATAGGTAAACATACTTTACAGGTTTTAGCATTTTAATTCTCACCATTTGCCTTGTGTTTTTTTGTTAGCTTTTTACCTTAGTTTACTCACTTTTTATGTTTTTCATTTGTGTTTACAGGTTCAAAACTCATCACATACCCCCAAAACTAGGACCTAATAATTTTGGTCAATAGCAAAAACCTTTTGACCTAAACCATTAGCACACAAATGGTTTACAAATAGAACTACACCAATGATTTACAAAAATAAACCAGACCTGAATGATTTATGCTAAGCTCAAAAATTAGGACCCATCCAGTAATGTAACTAGTTTTACACAACCACAATAATTGTAGGTAAGCATAAGGTAAGATTTATCTTATCTAACCATAATTTCCATAATTATAGACAAGTGCCTTCTTAATCCAATCATATCATGTTTGGAGGTATTCACTCTAAAATTAGCTCTTTCAGGTTGTTTCATTACAATTTTTATATTTTGGTAGTTTAGATTTAATTTTTATTAGAATAGTTGCTTAAAAATTGATTGTAGTGTTTAACTAGTTAGGATTAGTTGTGTTTTACACTTCAAAGAAGTGGTTAAAATAAGAAAAGAAAAAATTTATCCCCAAACATGAAGACACCTATCAATTAAAGAAGAAGCAAGGCTCAATCCAAGAAAACATTGCCACCTCCTCCAATAATATCCCCTAAAATAACTCCACCAAAAACAAAATAAGGTCAACCCAAAACTAGAGCAATGCCTATCCTATCCCCTCCTACTTCCCTTTTGAATACCTTTACACTAGGCTCTCCTTTATTAATTTCACCTCTTTCTACAACCTTAGCTATTCCTCCATCATGTGCCACTCAGGCCATAACAATATTTGTTCCACCTCCCAATGTTGGATATATCTTAATTTCCTCTACTCTCTTAAACCAACTAGCCTCTCTTCCTTTTTTGAAATCTTACCTCTACCTCTAGAGATTCAAGTGTAGACATCTAGTCCCCAACCCATATCTTCAATCATGGAAATCATTCCCTACTTCTAAAAAGTCCAAGGATATGGACAACAACAAACATAAAAGAAAATATAATAGAAGGCCAAACAACCAACCACTTTATAAACTAGGGTTGCCTTACCTTGAGGGATGGACTGGGCATGTTCTAGTTTATGCCCATTTTCTCCAAAGCACAATGAGAAATGTATGCCTAGTATTATTAAATACCAACCATGAAGCTTGACTTCAAAGGTTCATCCCCATAATAGAGAATTGAATTATCTAAGTAAGAAACTAAACTTATGACTCATGACTACACAACAATTGCAAGGAAACTAGTCGAGAAGGAAAAGTAATTGGAAAAGGTAAAAATAGATTTAAGTCCTCCTAAGGTAAAAACAAGGTGACAAAGGCCTAGATAGCTCTTCTCATGTCCCAGTTGGAGGAAGCAAATATGATGTTGGAAAATCAAAGAAATAGAATCTTAGAGTTAGAACAAGGAGCAAGTAGCACTGGATATATCACATAAGTTAACCAACCACTCTAGAAAAGACTTATCTAGGTTAAAAAAGGAGTCTTCTAGGTGCTTGAGTACATTCACAAGTTCTTATCTATAAAGGTAAAGATCATTAAGAGACTTGAAAAGCTTAAAAGTATGATCAAAATCTAGTTTCAATATGCACAAAGTTTTTAAACTAATTTAGTCCACATTGTTCCCACACAATGGATTACAATAGGAATTGAGAACAAAGAAACCATAACTCATAGAATCATGAAATTTTTGACAAGCTTGTGGACCATATATCAATGTGATAAGCAAGTCAAGTGTATAGCTTAGAGGATCTATATTTGTAAGAAGTGCATATCTTCACTAGTAATTGTTTGCCTCCCATCCCTTGGGATTCTAGTGGGAATATCTTCTCAAATAGGACTATCAAATACAACTAACTGAATAGGTAAGCAACATAGTATCACTAGAATCATTGTTGTTGATGGGGTAAACTAGGATACAATGCTTATAGTTAAGCTTGAAATGTTACTCTTAAAAACTAAGGGTGAACTCATTTCAATATTTCTGGAAGAATTGAACAAGATAGATAAATATTATTTATAGTTCACCTGGGTGAAGCTTCCTTCTAAATATGAATAGATGTAAGTGATTGAGACCATGAACAAACTTTAGTTATGAATTCATACCTAAATGATAAGGCTACTGATTATGGGCTCTTCATCTCCATTAAGCTAGAGATCCCTTGGGAGTCACCATAACTATAGTGAATCTTCACTACATGTGTATTCCAATTATGATTTCACACTCAAACCAAAGTTTCATAGGAAATCTAGTACAAAGATGGCACTACACCATGATAATTGGATCCTTGAGACTCAAAGACAACTGAGGAAATAAAAAACTAGTGTGTAAGTGGCATACCAAGAATTATACTATGCATAGTGTTCTAGTTACCTTGAGCCCCAAAATAGGGCCAAACAAGATAATCACCAACTAGATCTGATGATGGGTACAGTACAGTACCAACCTAGAATCCAAGCATATGTGAAGATGAAACCAGTATGACCTAATCTAACTTTGGGATTGGAGGATGGGTTTCCTTAGGAGGCAAGAGCAAATATTATAAGCATCAATAGGGCATATATTTTGAAGATAAGTCTCATTAATTCTATTTTTAAGAGAATTAATCCCCTTCTATAGGAGAATTTATGGTAATTAGACCTTGAATCAACTCCAAACCTATGAACATGATACCTCTAGTTCAACAACTATAGAGTGCACTAGTTTTCATACTAATGTTAAGTTTTGGGGAGTTTTAATTTTTGAATGATGATGAAGGATGTATAAATAACCAGTTTTGTATCTTCATAAAGGAGGGAGAATGATGTTTTTTTGTGCTTATTATTTAGCCCAAAATAGATTTTTCTCTCAATATCTCTTATGTATTGATCTAAACTCAATCCTCTATTCAATTCATATACAAGCTCTTTGAGCCCTTCTCATTTTGGTATATGTTTTTGGGTGCTCCTAATATATATAAAATAATTGTGACTACTTATTTTTTCCTTGTATTTATGAAAGGAGCTATGACTAGTATTTGTTCCATTCTTGGTATGAATTTTGTAAGGAATAAATATACTATTATGGAATTATGTTCACTTTACCTGACATGGTTGAAAATTATTTTTATTCATCCCATAAATGCATGGGGAACTCTTGTACTTGTTGGCATATTACCCCTATATTTATGGCTAGTTATTTTTACTAATTTTATTTATTACTTTTCTCTTATCCAATTTCCTAGATAAAATCTACTAGTCTAGGCTAGATTAAGAAGAGTGTACCGAGTAATAGGGGACGGGTGGATGCGAAACTGGCTCTGCTAGGGTTTGATGAGGAAAGCTGCTTTGCTAGAATTTTTTTGAGACCTATCTGGTGGGCTCTGCGGGGATGGCAGCAGTTTCTGGAGGAGGTATGAACAACTGGAGGAATGTAGTGATGGCATCAGGTCCATCACAGAGCGTGCATGCTAGGGCTGGTATTTCTTTTAAAAATGATTGGAAGGAACAGGATTTCCCATTACATGCTAGGAATTGCTTGTTAAAGAACAATGGATTTTTGGAACGATGTGAAGCCAGGCTGGTTCTAGTGGTTCAACCAGACTCGATGGCAGAAGATGTGGAGTATTTAACCAAACATGCGCTTATTGGTAAATTTATGGGCATCCGAATTTCTCTTCCCTTTGTGGAGGCTTGGGTTAGGAAGACTTGGAACCATGAAGGTGATGTGGAGGTGATGCTGAGTGCAAATATCTATTTTATGGTGGTTTTTTCTTGTCTTGCGGATCATAACAAAGCATTTGAAGGAGGTCCCTATTTTTGTAACCAAGTGAGACTCTTTCTTAAACCCTAGCATGTGGGTTTCAACCCATCAGAGGAGCGATCGTCACGGGTTTCGATGTGGGTTTGGCTTTCGTGGCTCCCATTGGAATTTTGGAGAAATGACATCTTGCATATGATTGCCCTTCTACTTGGGAAGCCGGTTGGGCCGTCACGATAGACGTTGGATAAAAAGGTAATCTCTGTTGCCCGTATCTGTGTTGAAATTGATTTAAACAATCTTATTCTAGATTCTATTGAAATACAATTCGGATCAACCAAATGGGTTCAAAAACTTGACTATGAAGCTCTCCCATTTTGTTGTCGGATTTGCCATGAATATGGCCACTTACAAAGAAAATGCCCTAAGTTTGTCTTACATGTGGCTTCAAATCTTGGGCCCTCTTGAGTTGTACAAAATATGGATAAAGGAAAAGCCCCGATAAAGGAGGGGGATCAAGATAAGGAAGGCTTTGTTATGGTAAAACCTCAAAACAAAGGAAGAAACACAAAAAGAGACATTAAGGATAACCAGCCAGATGCTCAGCTCAACCGTTTTGAAATTCTAGAGAATCTTGATCAGTGCATGGAGATACCTGAAACATCGCTACCTGTTATAGATATAACAGGACCAAATCAGTTGTCTCTTCATGAGGTGGAACCAAGGGAACCAGATATAGGGGGTTTAAATGAAGAACAGAGGGCTTTGGTTCCGAGTATAGGTGATATGGTTGGCCCTAGCCCTGGAAGTGAAGTTATCTTAGAAAATGGCACAAATTTAGACATGCCCTCTCCTACCCAGGCACTGATGTAGTCATCCATGGACTGTAAAACTCCTACAGTGCTAGGATTGTAGCATAAAATAATTTAAAAAAATGCTTCAGATAAGAATATGAAGGTGGGTCGGAAGAAAGACCAGGATAAAATTAAGTTAATGGGGGAGACTTTGGTAGAGTCAGGTTTGGTGAGAATATTGGACTCCCATTTTTATAACCCCCAAAAATGATTGTACTTTCATGGAATGTAAGGGGGTTGAACAGCATCCCCAGACAAAAAGTTGTTCGTGATTTGATTCATGTTCATTCTCTGGATGTGGTTTTTATTCAGGAGACTAAATTAGCTATTGATAGTTTGTTCAATATTGCTCCCAAGTTGTGGAGAAAAGGGCAATGTCAGTGTATTGGTGCATGTGGATATGCTGGTGGTCTTGCTTGTTTATGGGATCCAGTTAAGATCTCTCCTCTTACCTGGATTTCCAGCAAGTGGTCTATTTCGATGATCGGGCATGATAATGAATCTAGTGAGACCATCCTACTTACAAACGTGTATGCTCCTATTGATTACAATGGTAAAGTGAATTTATGGGATAACATTGGCTTTGTGAGAAGTCTGGCTCCCCTGTACCCATGGATTTTGGCTGGAGACTTCAATTCTATCACTTGTCTAGAGGAAAAACATGGTGGGATTGATCGTCTTGAGCCTTTTTCTTTTGTCTTCAATGCTCATATCCGGGCCTTGAACTTGGTTGACATCAAGCCGGATAATGGGATATTTACCTGGCATAATAGAAGATGTGGGGAATATTCCATTTCAGAGAGACTGGATAGGTTTCTGATCTCTAGTTTTTGGATTGGCAATAATAGAAGTGCTAGTTCTATGATTCTGGAGGGTAGAGGATCATATCATTGGCCTATCAAACTCTTTGCTCTGGAGTTAGGGCTAAAAAAGAATCCCTCATTTAAGTTTCAACTTATGTGGCTGCGAGATCCTAAGCTTCATGATTTCATGCGAGGCTGGTGGACTAATGGCAAACCTCCTCATGGCAATGCTATGTACTCCTTTATGAAGCGGCTTCAATTTGTTAAGCATAAATTGAAGAGATGGAATAGACTAAATTTTGGGAACCTTTCCTTGGCTAAGCTGGTAGATCTTAGGAGGGTGGAAGAAGCCTCAAGGAATATTAGAGATCAGGGACTCACGGAGAGGAGCTTCTTGTTGAGGAATCTGAAGCTGTAAAAGACCTTGCTGAATGGGAACTGAGGGAAGCAATTTTTTGGAAACAAAAATCTCGAGTATATTGGCTTCAGGAAGGGGATAGGAACACAGCCTTCTTTTATAACTCTGTTAAGGCTTGTCGTAATGGTAACCTGATTACCTCTCTTGTTAATTCTCAGGGTGCCCTACTTTCTTCTTTTAGGGATATTTCAAAAGAGACTAAGAGGTATTTTTCCTCTCTCTTCAAGGAGGATGCCCTCTCAGATGATGAGGAAGAAAAACTTATTCTAAACTGTATTCCCTCGATTGTTTCTAGAGAGATGAATGAGCACTTGATGGATCCAATTTCCTTTGAGGAGCTGAAAAGTGTTGTATTCAAGATGAAAAAGGGGAAAGCCCCGAGTCCGGATGGATTCCCGATTGAGTTTTATCAAGAGTTTTGGGAGTTAATCAAATTTGACCTTTTGGAAGTGGTCCGTGAGTCCCAAAAGAACAAACAGATGCTAAGGGACCTAAATGCTACCTTTGTGGTGCTTATTCCCAAGAAAGAGGGAGCAAATTCCTTGGATATGTTCAGGCCTATTGCTATTTGTAATGTTGTATATAAGATCATCACAAAAATTATTGCTGAGAGGCTAAAGATATGGTTGAGCAAAATCATCTCTGAGGAGCAAGGTGGGTTTGTTGCTAGTCGACAAATCATGGATGGGGTTGTTATTGCTACAGAAGCTATTCACTCAATGGAAACTTCTAAGAAGAAAACTATGTTCATTAAGTTGGACATGGCAAAAGCCTATGACAGAGTTAGATGGTCCTTTCTTCAAAAATTTCTTGCTACTTTTGGCTTTGAGGAGGAATGGATTAGATGGGTGATGAGTTGTATTTCTTCTTCCTCATTCTCTATTCTTGTTAATAACGAGACTACAGAGCTGTTTGAGGCCTCAAGGGGATTGATGCAAGGAGATCCTCTATCTCCTTATTTGTTTATCATTATGGCAGAAGGGTTGGGTAGATTACTCAAGTCTCAGGTCAGGCATGGTCTCATTCAGGGGTGGAAGTGGGATAATAGTTTGCCACCTCTTTCCCACCTTCAATTTGTTGATGATACTGCTTTGTTGGGAGTTGCCACTATCAAGGAAGCTGGAAACATTAGACAGTCTCTTGACATATATCTTGGTGCTTCTGGACAGGTGATTAATGAGGACAAGTCCTTTATTTTCTTCTTCAATACCCCCCCTCTTATTCAAGCCAGGATTGCTTGCATTCTAAGATTCCAGGTCGAGACTCCCCCCTTCATTTATCTTGGGATCCTGATTTCATCTCATCCTCTGCCTAGATCTTCTTGGCAGTCTATTCTTGATAAGTTTAGAAGGAAGGTAAATCACTGGACTGTCATATGGCTATCCTCTGTAGGTAGAGTATTGCTTTTAAAATATGTTATTCAAGCTTTACCCATTTACAGATGTTTTGTGCAAATAGCTCCTTCTCATTTCATCAAGGACATGGATGCTCTGTAAAGATAGTTTTTGTGGTCTGGAAAACTTGATTAATCTAAATGGAGTTTGGTTAGATGGGATTCCATTTGTAGGCCAGTTCAAGAGGGAGGCCTTGGGTTGCGACAGGCAACTCTTTTTGGGCAGGCTTTGGCTGCAAAACTTTATTGGAGATGGTGTACCTCTCAAGATCAGATTTGGGCTAAAATATTATCTTATAAATACTTGAGAGGTATTTTTGAGGCAGATATCCCTAGATCCAGTTTGGTTGGGAAAGGTTCTGTTATCTAGGACACTCTGAAAAGAGGATCTAATCTAATTAAGCAGGGTTTGTTCTAGATTTGCAATTAGGGATTAGATGTTCTTTTTTGGGAGGATTCTTGGGATGGCCACCCTCCTATCTTGACTCAATATCCCAGGTTAGATTCCCTAAGCATTTGTTTCTTGGAAGCAGGCTGGTCTCATGTGGAGGACTTTAAAAAAATCTAGTATTTTGGAAATATGGAGATGTACAAATGGAAAGATCCACAGGAATGGCCCCAAGGGGGATTGGCCGAGGATAGAGAGGTGCTTTCTCTTATTCTTGTAGGGAGGTACTATTCTTCATTGAGGGATAAAGACATTCTGGCTTGGAACCCTAATCCCAAGGGAACCTACTCTAGAGCCTATGGTTATCAAGTTCTTGATAAGCAAAAGTTTGGGAGTCTCCCTATCACATGGTGGAAAAATGTGTGGAATAGATTTGCTTGGCCGAAATGTAACTTTTTTCTCTGGCTAGTAGCTCGTAATAAATGCCTCACTTGGGATAACTTGAGGAAGAGGGGATTTCAAGGTCCCTCTTTATGTGTCCTTTGTGGTAAGAATGAGGATGACTCTTCTCATTTATTTTTCCAATGCTCCCTTTCCAGAGACATTTGGCACTATTGGTGGAGTGCCTAGAACCATCCTTGTTTTCATGTGCTCTCCCTAGTAGAGTTTTGGAGTAGTCTGGGCAGACCTCCAGCCAAGGCCCCCTTCCTCCAAGTGGCTTGTAATTTGGGCCCTTCTTGCATCATCTGGTAGATTTGGCTCGAACAAAACTGACGCATTTTTGAGGGAAGTCATTTGGCTGTTCAACAGATCTGGAAAAGGATCCTGTGTATGGTTCAATAAACTATCCATAGTAAATGTGATGTGGACCCTCATTTGGACTCTAGGGAGGAGAAGCTATGACAGGCCCTTGGTTTGTTTGGGGTTGGTGTGAATTCTTCTAGCCCTAGTAGGATTCCTTAGCTTAGCAAGAATGTTAGGAGAGAGGGTAGATGGAGACTGCCCCCTAGAGGAGTTTTAAAAATTAATACTGATGGGTTGTCCAGGGGCAATCCTGGACATGCTGGAATTGGTGGTGTTGGGAGAGATTCTACTGGCGTGGTCAGTTTTTTCTTTTCCATTTATAAAGGTGTTCACTCCAATAATCTTATGGAAGATCTAGCGATACTTGAGGCCTTGCAAATGGGGTTTTCTCTTGGCTGGCACAGGATTCTTTGTGAGTCTGACTCTCAAATTTTGGTTAATATTTTAAACAGCAAAAGAGTGGAGGATGTTAATTGGCAATTGGCCTCTGTGACCATTCAGATTCTTAGAATGAGTGAAGAGTTCAAATTTATATCCTTTGTGCACATTCCAAGGGAATGGAATGGGTTTGCTGATTACCTGGATAAAAGGGCTTCTGAGCTATTGGATACTCAGAGTATTGATAACTGGGAGAGTCTCACATCTAGGGATTCTCAATACCTACGGGAGTTGATCCATAAGGATGTTCAGACTTAATGTGGTTTGTTTTTTTTGGTTTTCTTTGGGAGTTGACCTTTTCTGGTGATTTAGCCTGTCTTGTTGCTTATTTGAGTCCTAGGTGGGGACTCAATTGTACTTTGTAATCCAGAATTTTTATCAATAAATTTTTACCCCTTTATTTAAAAAAAAAGAAGAGTGTACCAATATAAAATCCCAATAATGATATAACCTTGATAAAATCCTAGAGGTCATCTAAGAAGTCACATTCCATGCTCCCCAAAATTTCCAAACTATATGGTCTATGTGAGGTGTGAGCACCAAGTCCACTTGACAACTACAACAAATGGTCATTGTGCTTGGAGGATGAACTAGATCAAATCCAGTTCTAAACTCATACTTTTTATTGTAGTAAAATGATGAGTATAATTAAATAAGCCCTAGAATCATTCAAAAATTTAAAATATAGGAAAATAAAATATTAAATATTCCTTATAAATCTATGGTATGATGAAGAATACAATCTAGTAAGGAAAACCTTGAAAGAACTAAGAAAAGAGAATACATGTAGCAAGATATATAAACCACTACCAAAAATAAGAAATAAAGAATACATAAAAGGTTAAAATAGTTGATATATCTTGCAAAGTATAGCCCAAGTAAATTTTAGATAGAGCATTAACAAAGCATAAGTATCACAATTAAACAATGGTTACAATATGATAAGCAATTATATAAGGGAAAACAAGAAAAACATACTTGTATTATAACTCACACAACTGAGGAGATTTTTCTCTGAAAGATGTGAAGGAAGGCATTAAGAAAATAACAATAATTAAAGTTCAAGATATCAATGGTTTACAAGTTAAACATCTCAAGTGCAGTGTTAACATCTTAGGAACACATATCTAAAATATTTTTAACAACATCACTAAAGGAGGCTTTCCATTGGAATGGATAACCAAAGTAATAATACCATTACATAAAAATAGAGATATTGATAGTACATCACACTATTGCACCATCATGATTAATCCTCTTTTTACAAATTTGTTTGGGAGCATAGTAGAAATCAAAATCTTTCAATGAATGAAAATCAAGGAAAGAGGGTAATATGACAAGTAGTTTTTAGACTAAAGAACTCAACAATAGATCACTACATTACTTTAAGAAACCTAATAAATAGGATATGGAATGAAAAAGGATAATTTTATTATTGTTTTATGGATTTTAAAAAGGCTTTTGACAAAGTACCTAGAGGTAAATTATGAAAAATAACGGAATAAATTTATGTATCAACTAACTATAAAGTAGTTGTACACATACATAACAAGTGGTTAAAAATATATAACTCTAGATGGACTATTACTAATTTTAGGGGTGATATTAGGGTGAAACAAGATTATCCATTTTCACTTACTTTGTTTGGCCTTTACATTGACAAATAAGTGAAATGGATAGAAAGGATAGGAGGAGAGAGAATACAATTGACTAATTATGTAGTGAAACTTCTTCTCTATGTTGATGAGCTCATCTTCATTGGAAAGATACCCAAAATTTTAAAAGTGCATCTAAAATATTTAGAGCAATTTTATAAAAAATTGGGATGTAGGTGAACACTAGAAACGCTAAAATTATGGTATTCTCTACTCGAAGAGATCCAAAAAAACCATATATATTATCTGAAAGAAAACCTTTAGAGGTAGTAATATAATATAAATACCTTGACTAGATTTTCAAAGTAAACTCAATTACGAAATATGCAAGATGAAATAAATACAAACAAGATGGAGGCCACTCTACTCATTACTAAATATGGTCATCAAATAGATCTATGGCATTGGAAAACCATTAGGATCCTTTTTGGATTATTATTTATTCTAGCCATAGTTTAGAAACTTGTAACTCACGATAAACTTGTTATCTTAATTTTTGAGATTTTACAAACAAGTGAGGAAAACTTGGAAAAAAATATGTGAAAAATTATTTTCAATAAAGAGAAAAAATATTTTGAAAAATAATTGGAGAGCCAAAAAGTTGATTTTATATTATATATTCATTACAAAGAGTATAATTAAAGTTTATGAATCAATACATCATCCAAAATACAACATAAAAATGAAATATTTGAAAATGAAAAATGTTTTTAATTTACATTTTGTTTTCCCTTTCTTACCCTTGCACTTGATGGTTGACCTTGGTCTAAAATGATGGATAAATTGAAGGCTGCTCAAGTGCAATATCATCATGGTATATCTTTTCTAATCATATTAAATGTTATTTTTTCTCCTTAAGTGCCTCAATATATTCTATCATAAACTTAGGATCAATAAAACTCTTAAAAATCCAATCACATAGTGGATCTAGCTCATTCAATTTAATTGTCTCATCGGATTCACTAACCTCCACTAGTCTTGTGCAAAGCCTAAGATTGTATTGCACAATCAATTTAAAATCACCTTGTGCCAATGTCCAATCTTTGATATGATCTGAAAATGTAGCTTAGTAGTATTGTTTTGAGTCTTTTGACCTATTTCAATATTTTTCATAGTATTTGAGAGAAGAAAAAATATATCAAACGATTGAAAATAGAATTTTAAAAATAATTTCAGCATTTTTTCTATTTTTTGTGTTTGTGATTGAATTTTGCATGACAAACCAACAAGAAAATGGTGCAATACTTGTCATGATTGGTTAGTTTCTTAACATCAATAAAATTTAAAAAACTCATCATACATGACTTCTTACAAGTTTTGCGAGAGCTCATAATTTCTTAGTAATTTTTGAACTATGATTCTAGTTATGGGTGTGAGGTGTGGGTTAGTAATACATCAAATTTTAAATGGAGATAAATAGAAAGGATTCAAAAATAACTAATTACAAAAAAAAATAGAGTTAAAGCATCAATTCCATATGAGGTTTTACATGATAAAGTAGGAAATTTCCCACTAGAAATAGAAGCTATGATAAGGCTATTGGGGTACCAAAAAAATACAAAGAATGGAAGATAGTAAGTTTCCAAAATAGGTAACCAAAGAAACACTGAATAGGAGAAAAGACACATGAATGAAACAAAACAACAAAAATATGGAAAAATGGAGAATTAAATTTCATGAGGCTCCAAATTGCAACAAGGAATTTGAATAGTATATGAGAAAAAAATCTAAACTTGTCATATGAACTAAAATTTAGGAAGGAAAAAATAGTTATACAGTGATCAGTTCAACCCAAACTATGGATAAAGATAAAATAAGTACATAGATGCAAAGATCAAATGGAAGGATAAAATTATTATAAACCAACTAAGATCTAGTTAACACCATCTTAGACACAAAACCTAAAGAGTCAAGAGATATGGTCAAAATGAATGTGTCTTTTGCATAGTGGAATAATGGATATTGAAAAATATTTGGTTATGGAATGTGAATCCTACAAGTACATCACTATTACATATGACGAAACTCTAAAACTAATCTCACTAATGGAACTTAGTAAAAAATGAAGAATTGAAAAATATTACATATGACGAAACTCTATAACTAATCTCACTAATGAAACTTATTAAAGAATGAAGAATAGAAAAATAGGAAAACTTCTCATCAAAATCAACAACATAAAAAACATACTTCAAAAGATAATAAGAGATTTTTTGATGTTAATGCTTTGAATAGAAAGTCCAAGGTTGAAACTTGAAATTGAAAAATGAATAAGATTGTATACCCCATATATATATATATATATATATATATATATATATATATATATATATATATATATATATATATATATAATATTAAAATCTTTTCATTTCATCTTTTTAAAAACTTTTATTTAATTAAAAAAGCATTAGTAATTTCCATTACCCCATATCTACCATAATAGCTATATTACAATGAAGTCTTTTAGGTTATAGAGATATATGATAACACCTTATAATCAAATTGACAGAATTGATGTAATTATTTTACTTTAATGTAGATCATCTATTTTTTAAAATTAGAACTTCGATTAGAAGCTAACAAATATGGAGACTCCTTTCAATCGATCCAAAAACAACTGAGCTGTTCAATAATTCAAAGTCAAAGGTGGATTAAAGAGGACAAAATATTTTTTTGATCCAACAAACATTTATCAATTTATCTAATTTTAAAAAATTATATTTTTCTAAAATTAAAGTAAATCTTTTTTTAATTTCAAACTTTAACAGGAAGCTAACAACCATGTAGACTCCTTTCAATCGATCTACTCATCAGGCAATAAAAACTAACCAGTTTTGGTCCACTACAAACAAACAAAAAAAAAAAAAAAAAAACTGACCTGTTCAACAATTCAAGTGAATTAAAAATTAAACCACACGAGCACGTGGGAACCGTGTTCTCTTCCTCTTACACGATCCTGAATCCAACCGTCAGAGGTCAAACCCTAAAAATATGGGCTCTGGACGTCAGACGCGTCACAACAATATAGCGAATTAGGGTTTTATATTATGTTTTATAATCGTCGCATCATTTGTAGTTAGAAGTTTGATTGAATAAAGTAAATACACATATAGTCAGACTGTCATGGCATCAAAATCTGATTTTTATATACTGTATATACTGATATATGTGAACAGGAGACCAAAGTTAATGCCGTATTCTCTGGGAATCATGTGTTTTCACGTGAACTTTGACAAGGAAATATGGAGATAGATAAATATGTATATGATGAAGCAACGATTGAACAATAAAATATAAACAGAACAAACATATAACAGGGTTGTCTTTTTCCTGTGCGTAAAAGGTTTAAAATGATTAGGACTGCGCGAAGATCTGTGTGGCGGCTTCTAGAACAGAAGAAGACAACCTGCCCGAGATTTGTGGCCCGATTCTAAAATTCAAAAAAAACAATAATTCATGGGTTGACTAACGTCGGCTGCAACTTGACGACAGTCACTATCGCCTTTAAAATCAATCATCCGATTTGATTACCTACTTTAGATTATGATTACGTTTCATAGATAACAGAAATATTGTTCGAATACTCTAACTTGGGGAGTAGGTACAAGAAAATTAAAATAAACGAAAACATATTTTAAACTCAAGGATTGGAGTTAAACATAGTTTTCGAAAGTCTACTCCATAAGCGATAGGACAATGCATCATTGGTAGTTATTTCAGGGATTCTTCGAATAAAATGAACCGAGGTTCAATTCAGACCCGTTTTTTAATGTCAGTCGTACAAAAGGTTATGATGTTAATCAGTGGGATATTGAAAGACCGCAAATTTAAATTGCGCCAAAGTTTGGGCGCACCGCCCACGTGCGCCAAGTTTGGCGCACGGTCCGCCAAGGGTTTGGCGCACGGTCCAAGTGCGTGGGCGCACGAGGCAAGTGCGCCAAGGGTCTGGGGTACGACTCAAGTGCGTCAAGGCTTGGCCGCAAAGAAGGATTGCGCCTTGGCTTGGACACAACTGGGAGTGCGTTCAGGTTTGGGTGCACGACGAGAGTGTGCCTTACTTGGGGCGCACGAAATTGGTGCACCTCACTTGGGGTCCAGAGGGAAACAATTACATCGAACTGGCGTAAACAAAATCTGAGGAAGAGTGCGATAAACTTGCAAAACAAAAGACAAACTTTATTGATTCAAACAGACTGCAAGATGCAGTTTTACAATGCAAGATTTTACAGAGACATCTGCAAGCAAGATTGCAGGATAACCACAGGAGGAGTTTCTTGGAGACTGCTGCTCCGACTCCTCTACTCTACTCAGCTATTCCTCGCTCTCTGATCTACCCTGATTCCTCAATATGTTTTTTGAAAGACCACTCCACCTTTTATAGTCGGGCGAAAGGGAGGATAAGGCTTATCCTCTGACATGCGCCGCATTAGGGTTTCTCTGACATGCATCGCATTAGGGTTTCTGCCCACTCGTCGAACTACAGCTATCGACATTAACTGCGCACACTTATAGAATATGGCGATCGAATTTGCGGTTATCCGATCTGTCAGGGCATTAAATCTGGTTTAATTTTCTAACACCCTCCTTTAAACCAGATTTCACAGACTTTGACGCCTAACATTTCTCGAAGCCTCTTGAAGTCTTCCTCCTTCAAAGGTTTTGTAAAAATATCAGCTACCTGTTCTTTTGACCTGCAAAACAATAACAAAATTTTGTCAGCTTTCACCAGCTCTCTGATGAAGTGGTAGTGGATATCGATATGCTTTGTTCTGCCATGAAACACTGGATCCTTCGACAGTGCTATGGCTGAATTTTTATCACATAAAATGGTTGTTGCCATTTTCGATGGATGATTTAGCTCACCCAATATTATTTGTAGCCATACTGCCTGGCATGCGGCTGATGTGGCAACAACGTACTCTGCCTCTACAGTGGACAACACAACTATCGATTGCTTCTTAGACGATAATGAAACTGCTCCCGATCCAAGATGGAAAGCATAGCTGGAAGTACTCTTTCGATCATTAGTGCTGCCAGCCCAATCACTATCTGTGTAGCCAACCAGTTCCAATTGGTCTTTTCTGGCATAGAAAATTCCATGGTTTCGCATCCCATTGACATAGAACAAAATCCTTTTGCCTGCTTGCCAGTGCATGTCCTTCGAAGTCTCCATAAATCTGCTAATCAGGCTCACTCCAAACATCAAATCGGGTCTAGTTGCAGTCAAGTACATAAGACTGCCAACTAACCTCTTAAACAAGGTTGGATCAACATTTCTACTAGAATCCATCTTGCTCAGCTTCAGACCTGTGGCAATAGGTGTGATGGTAGGTTTGTTGTCCTCCGTCTTAAACCGCTTCAGGTCATCCTTCGCATACTTGCCCTTAGAAATGAAGATGTCATCTGTATATTGGACAACTTCAATACCTAGAAAGTATTTCATCAACCCTAAGTTCGTCATCTTGAACTCCTTCTTCATGGCTATTCTGAATTGGTCAAACAACACATTGTTGTTTCTAGTGTAAATCAAATCATCTACATACAAGCAAACGATTATCATCTCACCTTCTGGGTTTTGCTTCAGGTACAGGGTGTGCTCATATGGGCATTTCATGAACCCATTCTCCTAAAAGTAAGCATCAATCCAACTGTACCAAGCCCTAGGTGCTTGCTTCAACCCATATAGGGCCTTATTTAGCTTTAGGACTTTACCTTCTTGTCCTTCCAACTCATAGCCTGGTGGCTAGTCTATATAGACCTCTTCTTCCAACACTCTATTCAAAAATGCTGACTTGACATCCATCTGGTACACATTTCAGCCTTTTTGGGTTGCCAATGCCAGGATCATTCTAACTGTGTCAAGTTGGGCTATAGGTGTGTACACCTCATGATAGTCAATGCTTGACTTCTATTTGTAGCCTTTTGCCACCAATCTGGCCTTGTGTCGATCAACTTCACCTTGGGCATTAAACTTAGTTTTGTATACCCACTTGACCCCAATGGTCTTCTTACCTGCTAGGAGATAACTCAACTGCCATGTATTATTTTTCTCTATGGCTTCAATTTCTTCATCCATCGCCTTCACCCATTTCTAATTTTGAATTGCTTTTTCAAATGAAATTGGATCACACTTATAAAATAAAGCAAAATCAAAATGTTCTTCTTGAAGTCGGGTTACCTCATAGATGTCTTGCAAGCTCCTCGTCTTTGCGGGTGTCCTCAAGTTGGAGATTATGCTTGTAATTTGAGGCATTTGTGATGATGATGCAATGTTACTGCTAGCTCCAGAGTTGCTACTTGAAGCTACAGGTTGATGCACTCATTCTTCTTCTACATCCTCAAACTCAATGACTGCTAGTTCTGGCTGACCAGTCTTTGATTTCCAGTTCCAGGATTCATCCTCTAGGAACTTCACATCTCGATTGATAATCATCTTCTTCATCACAGGATTATACAACCTATATGCCTTCAACTCTTCACTATACCCAGTGAAGATGCATTTCTCAGCTTTGTCATCCAACTTCTTCCTCTTCTCATCTGGGACATGTGCATATGCTATGCACCCGAAAACTTTGAAATGAGCAATGCTTGGCTTCTGGTTTCTCCATGCCTCGTGAGAAATTTTTTCCTTCACACTCTGTGTGGGACATCGATTTAGCAGATAGACTGCACAACTTACAACTTCTGCCCAGAACTCATGAGGTAAGTTCTTTGCCTTCGGCATACTATGTGCCATCTCCATAATGGTTATGTTCTTCCTCTCAACTACACCATTTTGTTGTGGTGTGTATCTGGCAGTAAGTTGCCTACGAATTCCAGTTTGCTTACAAAATTTTTGGAATTTATTGGAGATATACTCACCTCCTCCATATGTCCTGAGAGTCTTCACCTAGTAGTCGCTTTGTTTCTCAACCAGAGCCTTGAACTCCTTGAATTTTCCAAATGCCTTTGAATTTTTTTTGATGGGATATACCCATGTCCTCCGACTGAAGTCGTTAATGAAAGTCAAAAAATATTTGTTACCAACAAATGTGTTGGACTGCATTGGACCACAAATGTCAGAATGCACCAACTCCAATGGCTGTGAAGCTCTCCCAGACTGTCCTATAGGGAATGCATCCCTATGTTGCTTGTCGACTAAGCAACCCTCACAAACTTGATTTGGTTGCTCAATAAGGGGTAAACCCTTCACCATATGCTTCTTGTGCAGCAAGTTCAGGCCACTGAAGCTCAAGTGATCGAATTTGAGATACCACAACCAGGTAGCATCCTTCTCAACTGCACTAAAATACATTAGATATTCATTCTGAATCTATAGCGAAAACATCTTATTTTTAGTTGTTTCATTAGATATTCATTTGTTGTTTCCTCTTCCTCCTTGTTGATGGAAGTTGCAATCAGTCTCTCCATCGTTGGAGTTTGACCTTCCTCTTTGCTTGTTGCCTTTCCAATGCTTGCCTCTACCTCTTCCTCATTGAGAACCTAAGACTCCTTAGTGGGAGTTTTCTCTACTTCTATCTCGAAATGAGACCTGCACTTTGAATGCTTGTTCCATTGAGGACTAAGTTGAGCGACTCAGCCTCTGCTCATGTGTTTGCAAAGAACCCATGAGCTCATCCATAGAAAGGGTTGTCAAATCCCTCGATTCTTTGATTGCTATCACCACTGAGTCGAACCTTACTGGTAGGCTCCTTAGCATCTTCACCGTAATCCTTTGATTCACCACATTCTCCCCATTCAACCACATTTGGTTCATGACATCCATTTTCTAGGTGAGGAAGTCACTTATGGACTCTGACTCACTCATCTAGAAGTTCTTGAACTCCCACCTCAGCATCTGCAACCACACCAACTTCACCTTGTCGGTGCCCTGGAAGGAGCTGGCCAAGATTTCCCAGGCCTCCTTCGATTTGGTTGTTGTTGTGATTCATGGGAAGATTATATCCTCAATCGCTTGCATAATATAAAATAATGTCTTTTGGTCCTTCTTTCGGTTCTCCTTTAGCAAATTTGAATCTACCTGGGAGAGTGCACACAATGCTGCTACATCTACTGGCTCTGCATAGCCATTATGGACCAGGTCCCATAGCTCATGCGACCTGAACATGATCCTCATCTAGATGCTCTAGTAATCATAATTTTTGTCGTTGAACTATGGGATCTACAACTGCAACGAGTTGCCACTAGAAGCCATTGCTTCTTATCATCCACGGGCAGGCTCTAGCTTTGATACCAATTTGAAAGACTCGACACAAATTTAAATTGTGCCAAAGTTTGGGTGCACCGCCCACATGTGCCAAGGGCTTGGCGCACGACCCAAGTGCGCTAAGGGTTGGGTGCACGGCCCATGTGCACCAAGGGTTTGCCACACACCCAAGTGCACCAAAGGTTGGGTGCATGACCCATGTGCACCAATCCCTTGGTGCATGATCCAAGTGCACTAAGGGTTTTGTGCACGGTCCAAGTGTGCCAAATATTGGGTGCATGGCCCAAGTGTGCCAAATATTGGGTGCACGACCCAAGTGCACCAAGGGTCTGGTGCAAGGACCACTTGCACCAAGGCTTGGCTATAAATAAGTATTGCACCTTGGCTTGGGTGCAATCAAGGAGTGCACCTAGGCTTGGGCGCACGACAAGAGTGTGCCTTACTTGGGATGCATAAAAATGGTCCACCTCACTTGGGGTGCACAGGGAAACAATTACACCAAACTGGTGCAAACAAAATCTAAGGAAGAATGAGATAAAACTTACAAAACAAAAGACAAACTTTATTGATTCAAACAGACTACAAGATGTAGTTTTACAATGCAAGATTTTACAGAGACATATGCAAGCAAGATTGCAGGATAACCACAGGAGGAGTTTCCTGGAGACTGCTGCTCTGACTCCTCTACTCTGCTCAGCTATTCTTCGCTCGTTGATCTACCCTAATTCCTTGATATGTTTTTTGAAATACCACTCCACCTTTTATAGCTAGGCGAAAGGGAGGATAAGGCTTATCCTCTGACATGCATCGCATTAGGGTTTCTTTGACATGCATTGCATTAGGGTTTCTACCCACTCACCGAACTGCAGCTACCGACATTAACTGTGCACACTTGTAGAATACGATGATTGGATTTGTGGTTATCTGATCTGTTAGGGTGTCAAATCTAGTTTAATTTTCTAGCAGATATATCATTATTATCGATATACTTGTCGGCTTCATTTGATGTCCATAATTAGTTTGTGGGGAAATCACTAGTTTACAATGGTTAATCGTTATCTATGACAAATATAATTACATTTTTAATCGTAAAACTAATTATACTTTATTATGGATGCAATAGAATATTTTAATAGTTATAAATATAATAGTAGTATTTATTGGTATTACTTATTCTTCTATGTAACCTTATATTTTATTCAAATTTTCTATGGCTCAAACTCTAAGGCTGAAGCAGAGGTTAAAAGGGTTTACAACAAGTAAATTCAATATATATAATTCAAACGGTTGAAACAAATTATCTTTCATTAAAAAAATCATGTTTAATTCTTAACAAGCATAGATATATAATATATTTGAGTGGAAGAGCTTTATTTAAAGTAACTTGTGTGGCAACCCAATGAACAAGTGATAGTTTTATAAACTTAATTTCTCATGTTCAAATTTTATATGTGTTATATGTTATCAAAAGATGTGTGATACTCTAAGAAAGCCTTAAAGTTAATGTCTTAACAACTTGAAGTCAATTTTAAAGTATTTAATGCTTGATTCTAAGTGAGTTGTGATGGCCTCCCTATAAACCAAAATCGATGGTGATTCATTAAAAAGGATTTTTGAAAAATAAAAATTCATTATAAACCATACTTTAAGATTAAAGTTTTATTTCTATCTAATCCACTAAATAAAAAGCACTAAAAGTTTGAAACACAAAAATAGAGCCATGCTATATCATGAAAAAAATAAGTCCAAAGAAATAAAATATGATAAGAATTATAATAACAAAAGAAAATGTAATAAAAAATATGTCAATATAAGATAAGAGTTCAAGTATGTTTTGGCATATCTCATCTAAAAGTTTGAAACACAAAAATAGAGCCATGCTATATCATGAAAATAATAAGTCCAAAGAAATAAAATATGATAAGAATTATAATAACAAAAGAAAATGTAATAAAAAATATGTGAAGATAAGATAAGAGTTCAAGTATGTTTTGGCATATCCCATCTCTTGTGTCACACTTATTAACTCTTCTATAAAAAAATAAATCAAAACTTATAATCAATTTAAACTTAAATTTCTCATAAATTTCTATATTTCATGGAGTGTTTGGAATGGTGAGGTTTTAGCCCCAAAATATAAGATCTAAGATGGTTGCAAGTCAACTAAGGGATGCCATACATAAATATATCTAAAAATATACAAAAATAATATATCTAAGCATCATATTGGATATGCAATACAACACAATAAAGGCATAGAAAATAGTGAAGAACAAATATCCATAATTTATGTAACAACAAATTTTGAAAATTATAAGCAATTATGATTTTCAATTCAACCACAATTCATGTTTTAAGTACTTGAATAAATTGAGAATAAAGGTAATTTTTATAGTATTTTTTGAAGTGCATATCAAATATGAGCATGTGTGGATTTTGCTTGAATGAAAGGCATGATGAACTATGTACTTTAGTTATGGAAATACATATGGTTATGTGCACTTTATTATTGGAATAATATTGTGTTAGAATTTGTATGGATTCAATGAGAAAGTGTGATAATGTACATGAAAAAGTTGCTTCTAACAACAATATGTATATTACGCCTATGAGCTACAATAGAGATAAAGTAATCTAACTAATCTATGCGAGTGTAATAAAAGGTAATTTCTAAATTTAGTTACTCTACATGAAAAAAATAAATGAAATATTTGTTATGTGTCAAAATTAACCATCTTAAAGGATTGGCAATCCTATTATAGGTATTGAAAAAATATTCTATCATATTACAACCTACTAAATATGTTTAGGCTTCCTTGAAAGATATGTTAAATATAATGTATTCTTTTTTGTATACCCATATATACTTTAATATCTTCTATAAGACATGTACATGTGTTATATTTATTTGTAAAACCCATTACATACATTTGATGTCTAGTGCAAGAATTGTACATGCATTATAAATCCTTTGGTATGATTGTATTAATATTATTATAGTGAATTTATTCAGGGATCTAATTGAGGGAAGAAATATAATATTCATATTTTCTTACACCATCTAGGATACCCAACCATCCTATATCACATAACCTTAAATATTATGGTGATGTCATATGTCTCCATAATATTTTAAGAATGCTTGGATATCCTAGAGATGTTGTCCTATGATGAACTCATTTTATGAACAACATCAAAAAATTTGAAATATACTTTGAAATATTTTAAGGATAACTTCCCCTAAGTCTCTAAAAATTAAAACATCTAAGGGATGTTTTGGCTCCATCCCTATATCCCAAAAATGAGCTTAAATGGTTATAAATAGGGTTTCTTAATGTGGAGACCTTTGCTGAAAACTTGCAAGGTAATATAATACTGCTATATGGTTTATTGAAATAGTTTACTAATACAATCATGATGTACTATAGGTGGGCATTATTTCAATCATGTATAACAAAATAATTTTTTTTGAATATTAATATTAATGGTATTAAGCTAAATTTACAAGCATAATCCATTATTAAGATCAAAGAGACAATTAACAATAAGAGAAGGCATAAAGAATTGTTTTATATGTAATAACTTATAGTGTGAGGTAAAATTATCTGGGACATCATAATGGTAAAATGTATTGGGCTTTCCTAATAGAGATCCAAGTTCAATTCTATGGAAGGGTGGCTCCGGTATACCCTCATCTTGGCAACCCATTGAAAAAAGTAATGTGAGGTAAAACCTATGGTATTGCCATGTCAGACAAAATTTTATTAACTAAATATATCCATATTTTGATATAAAATATCATAATTACTCAGCTATATCATTCAAAAATATGATTTAAAGGATTTAGTTTCTCTACAATTCAATAAAATGAAACAACATATGGATTTGTTGTCCATTAGATATTACTTTTCAGCTTAACATAATACTATGCATATGAGGTTAAAATATATTAAGGATGCTCATCATCCTCAATTAACCTTACATAATACCATTTGGATTATAAAGATATCATAAAACAATTAATCAACGGGTCTATATTATTATAATGGATAGAGTACTATGGTTTGAATAAGTAAGATTTTATCAAATTTTTTGAATGTGAACTATCATCCTCTTAAACCATGACTCAATAGTTTGTTCATATAACATGATAGTAACAATTGTACCATATATTATAACATGTAAATTTTATGTTATAAACCAACACCATAAATGTTCAATCCAATTTGACATGAAAGAGAGTATAATATCCATAGAAAAATGATCTCTATAATCAAAATTTAATGTTTAAATTATGTATAATCTTGCATTGCTATAATTTTATAATGAGAATATATACAAAGAACAAGTTGATTTTTAAGAAAGGATATACCCATTCAATGTTCTAAATATACTCATACAAGAAAAATTGTAAAATATAAAAATAACTTAGCGTTAGATGGGATTTCATACGTAAAATACCTCATGAACATTAACACTTCAGCTTTAGGTGACAAAAAAACTAAGTATCCTAGAATAGGAATAAATATACTTACATATTGTAAACAAATCAAGTATATACCAAAATTTTAAGTTTAAAGATATCATAGCAAATTTCATGTTTGCAATCTTCAAATTTGGTTTGTTGATGAGTCAAAGATGTGTAAAAGTTTGTTAGGATATTTTGTTAGAAATAGATTATATTCCATAATTTGGGTTATGTAAATGTATCTTCCAAGGTACATACTTAGATTACTTTAGAAACAAGTTATCTAGTTACTTAATGCAATGTAATAAGTGTCAATGTGTAAGTTGTACATGTGCAAGTTGTCCCTTGCATAGCTAGGTAGAGTGTTGGCCAAGTAATCTATTTTACCTATACAAGGAAGACCCCACTACTAGATAGAATTATAGAGAGAGTCAAACACATAGTAGTTTAGAGCTTCTTCGTAGGTAGTACAATTCTTTGTGGGTCACCATCTAGTGGTGATGGATGTAATATAGTCTGGTAGCTTTATTAATGGAGTGTTCACTTCCTCCATAGCTACATTGTATTAATTTATATCATTTCTATTTATTGCATATCTCAGTCATCTAGTAAATTTAATTTCTTTCATATTATTCTGCATCTCATGATTGTTATCTCTCTTTGCATATTATATCAAAAGCTAATAGTAGTATCAGAGTTACAGTATATCTAGTATATGTAGGTCTATAGGAAAACCACCATCATTATTGAGCCTAGGTATTTTTCAACCTCACACGCTATTGAACTAGTCACTATTAAAAGCTCTCATAAGAATCTAGGTGGTAGAATTAGGGAGAGTCACAAGTGAGGACTAAAATAAATCTTAGTTCTAGAAAATACTGAGATTGCATTTGACTAGAGTCTTTCCACAGAGTTATAAGAAAAACTCGTGAAGACCGGGACTCAACATTCAATCCACTATATTGACAGATCATCTAGTGAAGATCCAGGATATGTGGAACTTGCTAACTATTACCCAAAGTTTCTATTGTTACAAATAATTAATTCTTAGAGGATTGGTACTCCTCCTACAATAGAAATATAGGAGAATCTAATTTCGTTTCCCAAAGGTTGGCATGCCTTCATAGTGCATATATTATTTTCTTGTGCAAGAGAATAATACTATGACAGAGGACTTCTGGAAAAGAAGTGTGGTAAAGTTAGGATACTAAAGATATCCATTTCTAGATTGAATAACTTCACAGTTAAACAATATGCCATAGAAGCCTTGATACAAAAATTCCATAGTAGCCTTGAAGAATAGTCCATAAAATCCTTGATACAAAAACACCATAGTAGCCTTGAAGAATAGGCCACAAAAATTTTGATACTAGAAAGGCCATAAAAGCCTTGATACTAACATGGCCATAGAAGCCTTGATACTAAAATAGGCCACATAAGCCTTTATATTGAAAGAAAGGTCATAGAAGACTTAATATTGAAATAGGCCATAGAACCCTTGATATTGAAGAAGAATTTGAAAGGAATATCTCATTCCAAAGTAGATTAAGATTTCAGTATTAATATTTTTGTTGTAGGGAAAGAAAATTTAATGAGTCAGAAAACTTCCTACAAGAAGTTAGGAAGAATATCTTCTTCAGAATGAATTCAACACCTAAATAAAAATATATCAGGAGAAGATCTAAGTGAAGGACTTCTAGACATGGAATAAGAAGGACTAGGAGAGTACTGCTCGAATGTAGAAGTAGTAGAATTAGATATCTAGGAGCATATCACATCAACAACACTTCTAGGAGTAGAAGGTTGAAGAGGTCTCAAGGGAAGAGCAACAAAAGTTGCAAGATAAAAGACCTTAGTAAGGTCTCATCAAGCATCCAAAAAAAGGTTAGGAAAGCCTTACTGAAGAAATCATCAAAGGAGAACTCATTGGATAAATTCACTACCAAGTTGAAGTCCCTGATAGTGAAGGAATGGGACAATTATCACCATCTAAAAACAAGCCCAAGAGAAGGAGAATTTGATAAGGAGTGCCAAATATGAGAACAAGAATTTTGTAAGGAGTACCAAATTATATAAGAAGAATCTAGTGAAAGACCTCAAGATATTCAAAATATTTAGAAGAAGATCTTACTTGAAATTAGAATTTGACAAGAAGACTTGAAGATAGAAGCAACTCATCAAATCTAGGAGATTTGAAGATTTTGTCTCACAATAATAAGGCACATCCCAATCTACAGCAGAAGGAGGAGACCATAAGAGGATAACAAGCCACCAAATCTTAGGCTCATAAAATAAAGTTTGAAATCATAATTTAGTAAATAAGGAGTTGTTCAATATAGTATACAAAAAGCTGCAAGATCCTACTTGAAGCAGAAACTTGGTGATATCAGACACGAATATCCACATCCTCCACAAAAGTAGAAAAATGAGCTATAGAATTTTTTAAAAAGGTATGCAACAACTGGTGGCAACTATCTCACTAATTTGACTACTTATCAAATTAATTAGAGCATCTTATTTGGATTAAAGTTGCATGAATAAAAAATAGATTACAGTCTTCAAAAGTACAAAAAGGAAAATGTTATTTTTAAGGTTCATTTCACATTGATTAGGACCTTATTATATTTTAGAATTATATCTATCAACTACCTATCATCTACTTTGGAAAAAGACTAAGCCCTATAATATTAGTTGTACTGAAATTGTAGAATAACTCTTTAAGATTCACTTTAGGTTATTCTTGATTAGTTGCAGTAAATTGATTAAGTGCATTATATTAAGAGTTGATTGGAGTGATAAGGTGAAATTTTTAGTGCATTAAAAATAAATTCTATGAGAGTTATTTGCACTATTATACTACTCTCAAAAGAAATTAGTTTTGTGTTTTTTTAAGGGCAAAAAATCTGATTTGTATCAAGCATCTAAAGACACAATTGAAGCATAAAAATATGCAACTTGTAGGGAAAAAATAGGCCACCCAAAAAGGTTAGAATACTTTGAAACTTTTAGAAGTAAATAACTAACAAAAAATAGAAATAGAAGCTTTAAATATTGAGACTTGGTGAGTCTCAAATCCAAAGCATTACAATATTGGATGCAAGAAAAGAAAGTGCAGAAAATTACATAAATTAAAGAGATTCTATCTACTGTTATATAAGATTGGATTTGTTATCAAAGTGTCAAACCAAAAATGGGAAGGTTTCTACTCATAAAAAACAACCTCAAAACCCTTGTATTACAGGAGAAAAATCTGCCATAAATCAGAATTTCATATCTGAAATAAGAGTGCAAAAGAAGGTGCATCAAGGGAGGTTTATGTACAATTTATGGTACATTTTATTGCACTACTCTAATATGTTTTTTACAGCCAAAGAGAAGATTTTAATGTTCCACAAAAAGGTACAATAACTACAAGGAAAATCAGAAAAAAAAAAAAAATCCAAACTTTGGCACTCTTCTTCCCAAGCAAAAGGAGCCACTCAAAGGGCCCATATTGGACGAATGAACCTGCAAAAACAAAGCCCAAAAGTGGCTATCATCAAGATACATTTACGTAGATAAAAATAGTGCACATATATCAATGAGAAACATCCACATCTATCAATTTGGGAAGAACAACACATACACTACAAAGAGAAGGTATATACTTCTACCAATGTGATATGAACATCATAACAAACAACTATCTACACTACAAAGAAGCATATGAATTAGCACATTGGAGGCATATAATATAAATATCAAAATAGCTACATTCAAACTCTTAAAATTGGTGAAAATAATCCACCAAAGGAAGCACTAAAATCACTATTCAAATCTCCATAGTACCTCATCAACCCACCTGTAAAAGATAAGTTTACTAGTTGCTCAAGAAACATAGAAAAGCAAAAGAATAACATACAAAAGGACTTAAGGAGTTATAATATTCTCCTTGGAAGGTGTTACAGGGAAGGACTTCATACAAAGATCTTGAGTGCCACATGGCATAAATATTCTAAGGTGCATACTTTACAAGAATTTTATGTCTTAACTCTCATCAATCTCATGCATACGTTATAGACGTGGTGACACTTGTTATCCTCCACAAGCCCCACATGAGTGAGCATACATTATAGAGTGACCAAGAGGTATTGAAAAAGAAAGTGGTATGTTAATAAAAGTAGAAGTGGTGCTCTATGTAATGGGTGTGACATGTGTCACAAAGCTCAAGGTTATTCCTCCATAAAAGGCACCAAAAGTCCAAAGTTCATAGCATAGTAAAACACAGTCAAAGCTAGTCAAGCACAGCGTGGAAGAAAGGAAGAAGGAGCATTAAAATCTCCTGGTCTTGAAGGTCAAACCTTCCTATTTTTGTAGTATATATGTTCTAGCATTGAAGATGAGCATCTCCATTGATTATAGTGTAGACACCAAAACGACACCAATCTGATTATGTGACTGCAAACACTGATCGCATTGACACGCACAGCCCCCAGGGCAGCCCCCAGAGGTTAAACAGTGGTCCTAACCACTCACACAATATTTTTGGAAGGTCAGAGGTCAATTTGGAACCTTCAAGCACTTTGCTCCTTATTCGTTCCACCCAGGGATGATTACAAATTAGTACTCGCCCCACCAAGGGACGATTAGCAGTATTCGCTTTAGGGTGGGGCGAATAGTAGGTTTGACGGGCAAAAAGTCAAATCTTGACAAATGGCAGCTTAGATCCACCACTTAAATCTTCCTTCACTGCATGGGAGTGTGAGTGAGCATTTTCAAGAGTTAGAGGTAGTTACAGGGGAAGTCATGGAGTCCTTAATCAAGGATGAATCTTCTCCCCCTTGGGAAGGCATGATTTCCAAGTGGCGCCTCTGCATGCTCATCCAAAGAGATCGCCAGGTCTATAAAATGGTGAGTCTTCTCATCCCAAAATATACAAAGAAGGAGCATTTTGATCAATGAAGTGCTGTCGTTTTACATCCACATACACCTTTTGATTTGTGCCTTTCACATCCTTGATCTCTTTTGGAGAGGAGGTCATTGGGTGATTATTGGAAGCGCAAATCCGAAACCAAAACCTAACATTTGGCCACAAAATCCTACCAAATTTGATGACAACACCCCATAAGAGGTTTTGGACCCATCCCAAGTGGATTGGTGCCAAAATCAGGCCCTAAACAGTGGGCGTCCTGCCCCCGAGTGCCCCCCATACTACTGCAATCCTAATCGCCTCACCCTGGAGCAATTAGGAATATGTAGCAGATTTCCTTTATGTTATTTTTGCATCTGATTTTATGCTGCTTAGATATGTTGTCATTCAAATTTCACATAGTTTTGAGTATTTTTTATCATGTTTTTATCATTTCCCGCCTTTACTAACATGTAGGTAGCATCACCAAATTCCCAGTGATAAAGGCCAAATTGGGAAAATATGACCTTATGGGTCTTCCTAAAAATACCCCTTTTAGCTAACCCCCAACTTTACAGGTGATTTGGAAATTCTTGGATGTGACATTTGGGACAGTGCTATCTGACATTTTGTTGTAGGTCTATTCGTCCCGCCCAGGAGCGAATATGAATCTGTGGTGAATTTTCTAACTGTTCCATTTGCAGTGCCTTCTCAATGATGTTTTTATGCCCTTTTCAAATTTTTAGTTCATTTGGATCTATTTCAATTATCGTTTTATTTATACTTTGCATGTACTAATTGAAGGCGTGGGGATTGCATGCTTTATTTTATCTACGGGTGCTACTAACTATTTCTTGTTTCCTTGAACACAGGGTCTCAACATTAGAGGAGTAGTAATAATTCAAGACTCATCAACGCAAGTGGCGGTGACGTTTGGTCTGCCCACTTTACATGTGGGCATGCGAAAGAAGGAATATCATCCATTGATGTGACAAGAACACATTTAACGCTCCTAGACCCTAAAAAGGGATGAGGCAAATTGTAACTGAGTTTTTAAGCTTATTAATGAAAAGGGTTGTCTTCCATATTGGCTTTCCATTTGGTTTCAATTCGTTTATGCTTATTTATTTTCATACACATTCAATTCATAGGATTTTAATGTTATCTTTTGTTTCATTCACATCGCATCTAGGTTTTTCCTTTTTTTTTTGTATCCTCGTGCTTTCAGTGGAGATCACGGTGGGACATTTGTCCTCTATTTTTAAGATCAAAAATATGATAAAAACTTGATTGTTTTTTTCTTGCAGGTACCAAGTTTTTAAACGTTGGACTGTTGTTCGTTCCAGCCTATGGCGAATACAGAGCTGGAATTTGTCTTACCCAGGGACGAATGGGCATTTATCCCACCCTGTGACGAATATAGTTTTGTTATTCATCCCACCCAGGGATGAATAGCTCTTTGTGTAGTTTTAGGACACAAAATTAGAACCAACAGATTTGGGCAGAGAAGAGATAGAGGTCCTGAACTCCTTTTGTCATTTTTTGCTTTCTTTTTTCTGTTTTCTGGTTATTTGCTTGCTTAGGGAAAAAATTTTACTGCATGTTGCTTTCTCTTATGCAAAAATAAAAAGAACCCCACACATCACGTGGCGATTTAAACACCAAGTATCTGGTCATAAAACCCCAGCCCTTGATCAAGACCAACAATGGATTTCATCACCACCTTGGCTTGAATTTTAGCATTCACAACCCCGATCACTACTATTACTAGATGTAAATCCTGACGAAAGCTAACCAAGTGTAGTTGGGGTGATTCCTAGTGCATGAGGATAAGTCTTCTATGGTAGGTGTCAAAAATAGGGTGATTCCCCTTTCATACCGCCTATGTTCCACATACCATCTGCTCTCACATACCAATAGTTTCCCTCACGTAAGGGTGGGTATATAGAGAGGTTGGTATATCGGCCTGGCAATGGTATATCGAAGGGGCGACCATTTTTGGGAGTCATAAGAGCCATCATATTGCATTTAAACATTCTTTACAAAAGCTATCAAAATAAAAATCAAAACACACTAAACCAGGTTTAGGGCACACCTTTAATCTTTAAAAAACATAATCATTGCTTTGTGTGTGTGATATTTTCTATTAGTGTAGCATAAAAATCATAAAAAGAAATAAAAATCTATGCATATTGTAAGAAAACACCACCATGGTGTACACCCGTAGCCAAGCCCAATCACGGGCAGGAGCTGTAGAGAGTGTACAAGGGGACACAATTTGCCTCCACTATAGCCCCAAGGACTTGGTCATACCACCTTGGCAGCCCGACCAACAAGAGAGTCCACATTGTGCCATTTTAGAATGGGACTATAGAGGCACCCCTTCAAGGGGCACTCTCATCCAACATAGACCCTTTCAGGAGTCCTTACACGTGGCACTAAATATAAATGGGATGGCTCCCTTAGAAGCTTGATATGAGTGGCCACCATGTGATGAAGCACTAGAACAGCATAGGGTCCATGAGGAGAGGCCAAATGAGTATGTCATCCCTCATTTACCCCCATGACTGTTAGAAACAATAGGCAAAATCTAGAGCACAAGGCTCTTCAAACAAGGTGAGCCAAATTTTCCCACCCATTTCACATATACGAAAGGGAGCATGAAGAAGACCGTTACATTCCTCAAGAGCAATACACAGTTTCAGAGCAATGCGCCTCTGCACCTGCTGTTTACTAGAATCACCTACTGAGGCCAGAGCCTCGAGTCAATGCCACTAACCTCGATAGAGGGAAGTGACCTATAGAGATCTCAGATCATTGCGACCAAGATAAATATGTAGGAGAGGCATCTAGGCCTCCTAGACTCAAGATGGTAAAACAAATTGACCTGGTAGTTTCCATACATGCCGCCCGCCAAGCGCAAATCATGCATCTTGAGCAATACCAACAGCAGCTAGAGCATCTATATCACCTTAGCAAAGAGTGCATTCGGCACCAAACAGATGAGCTACTCCATAACCCTATGCCTGAGAGGGTTCCAATCCCTCGCACCCAAAGAGCAAAATCGTATGATAGGTGCAACCCCTTATTACGAGATAGGTCTCCATGACCCTACCAAGTGCCACCTTCGAGACCTCCTAGACATGAGCGGGAGGCCACTCCCAGGAGCAACGATGGACACCCTCTGTTGGGACCCACCCATGGTCATAGGTCTCATCCAAAAACTCCTCAAGAAGCCTATGAGGAGTATGAGCAAGAAGAAGAGTGGGCCAAAATTCCCTACCAAGGTAGAGGGGCTGCTATCCGGCCAGCCCTCTATAGGCCTCAAGTTCCCCCCAACCCACAACGGGAGCTAACTAAGGAGGAAGAGATTAAATTTTCTGATGCATATAAAGCACTGCTAGAGCGCTTGGAGTCTATGGAGACCAAGACTTCTAGGTGCCAAAAGCCCACTTTACGCCAACTCCATAGTCATCCTATGCATCTGTCAGTGCCAGCACCCCCTTACCCTAAACACTTTAAACTGCCTCAGCTGGCAATATTTAGAGGTGAGGAGGATGCCCAAGAGCACGTGACTAGATTCTTGAACCAATGCTTCGACATTTAGGACAATGATGATTTGATGTTAAGAACATTCATCACCACGTTCGTAGGCCCTGCCTTGAATTGGTTCACTCAATTTCCAAAGCACAAAATTAGTAACTTAGATCAGCTAGTGGATGCATTCCTCGAACGCTTCACCTTCAACACCAGGAAGAAGCCATCACTAAGTGACTTAGCTAGCCTCGGGCAGTATGAGGAAGAAACCATGGTGGCCTATGGGAACCGATGGAGGACTTTGCTTTCAAAGTTGCCCTACCTCTCTCCTATGTCTGACCTCACCCAAATTTTCTCAAAGAGCTATTTGAGATCGATCTTCATGTTATTGCAGCTACAGTAATATGCCACTTTAGAGGAAGCTCTGGCATAAGCCAGAATCATCAAGGAGATCAAGATTCAGGATGGTGAGATAGCCAAGACAAAGAAGAAAGAATGGTCTAAGAACACCAAAATAGGGACAACACAACAAAAACCTACTGCGGTCAATTAGGTTGCTATAAACGTCTCTAATCCTGCACAAGAAACACAACCCCAAAAGGTTAACTATCAGGCGGTGCCTCTTAACAGTTATGATTGAGAAAATCAGAGGCAAGAACAAAATCAGCAGTGTCACCTTAGGCAAAAATTCACACCTTGCACAAAGTCCAAATATTTCCTATTTGACCGTTTATCAGTGGCAAACTTGATTATCTTTCCCGAGATTCAAACCATAGATCCCAATGTGCCAAAACCTAAGGGCTACAGGGAAGACTTGTACTGCAGGTTCCACAGATAGAAGGGACATGACCTTAATGCATGTTGGAAATTTAAAGGCTTGGTGTAAGACCTAATAGATAATGAGACATTAGCAGTGGATAACCCTGTGGCACCAAGCAACCAAAAAATGGAGGTATTTAAGGACCCCTTGCCTGCCCATGATGCACAGGAAAAGACCCTACAAGTCAATGAGGTAACATAGAACTACCCCATGCAGGGGTATGTAGGGATGATCAGTATAGTGACTCGAAACAAGAGGTACCCGAGCACAGCTGCCCCTGTGGCAGCTATAGGAGAGGTGCCAACAACGTCACACCCACAACAACACCTTGCACAACTTCCTTCGCATAGAATAGTGGCCATGATTCGAACCAAACTCACCTAGAGTTTGAGGACCACATCGGCTAGGCTCTCCATCTACGAGCTCATAAAACAATAAATGCCCCATCGAGAGGCTCTAATGGAGATACTAAAAGCCATCGAGTTGCAGCCCCATGAAGCAAACTCTTTCAAAAACTTTGTGAGACATGTCAAACGATGCACTGAGCCAGTCATCACCTTTTGAGAGGACAAAGTAAAATTAGTGGCTAGTGACATGGCGGATCCACCCCTGCATGTCATCGCATGGGTCAACAGGATTCCTTACAAGAGGGTATTGGTGGATACTAGCTCATCTAGTAATATCATTACAACAACGGCCTTGAAGCACCTAAATTTTCTCGTATCTCACATAGTGGCCTCCACCTACACACTACGAGCATTCAATGATGCAATATGCTCGACAGTTGGCATAATTGTCCTACCCATCCAAGTGGGGCAAAAGACTATACCTACATTGTGCCACATCTTGGAAGGTGATATGGGCTATAACATCTTGTTGGGTCAGCCATGGATCAGGGACATGAAGTGTGTCCCTTCGATAGCTCATCAATGTTTAAAATATACATTTGAAGGGCAGGTGCATGTAGTCTCGATGGACTTAAAACCCTTCAAGTATTGCAATACGATGCAGCTAATGCCGCAATCGACCCTTCCATCAATGCATTTGGATTTTTAGTTGAATCCATATAAACAGGGTCCGACTCCACAGGCATCCTCATTGACAAGTCAAATCCCTAGTCGGGTCCATCTTCATCACCTGGTCCTTCACCAACAATGCCACCTATGGTGGCCACACTGAAGGACAAAGGTAAGAAACCTCTGGAAAAGGTGCAACCTCTAGAAGAGGCACCGCCATCAGTCTCGACCATCTCTACTGAGGAGATGCCTAGTAGAATGGAAGTCAAAGCTCCTAGTTCACCCGACATGGAGTGAACTCAAGAAGAACTTTTGTTCCTTCCCCCTCAACTGTCGATAATCACTATTGAGATGGCCAATACGGGCTTGGGGGAGTATTTGGTGTGGAATATTGTAGCAACACCTACACTAGAGTCCATGAAGGACATGGGGAGACCTTGCCTCCCCATCGATACTATTTTTCCTCTAGGCTACCCGTCGAACTAGACAAACTTTGTGTATGGGGGCCTTGATCATGGTATTGAACCTTACATCCAAGAGGACGAAGATGAGGAGCCCTTTACATAAGATTTCAACTATTTATCTAACCCTGACTTTTCTTTGAGATACCTTGGCCAATACAATTGGCATGGATATGGGTTAGGCAAATATGAGCAATGAGTGTGTGTTCTTTGCCAACCAAGATACCAAATACCATACGACAAATCAGGAGTAGGGTTCAACCACCCTCTACCCTTGGAAATCTTGGTAGAGAACATGTAAGGCCTAGGGATAGGCAACAAGGATGGGTTGGCATTAGATCCATATGCCAATCCTAACACAACATATACATTGGGGAATTATCTCCCATTGTCGACAACCAACCTTGTTGACCTCAACAACCCTTTCCCTTTGCTCGAGAGAGGAGAAAGTTCAAAAACTCACCTACAAGAGGGGTATAGACAAGGTCAGGAAGGATCTTTAGAAGATGAGTCAAAATATGAAGTAGCACCATGGGACCCCTTCGAATCAGATAGCAATCACTCACAAGTGACCCCCATGGATGATTATCAGGAAAGCCTCTTGGCAATGTTCCCTTTGGATGCTCCAATTGAGCAAGAGCCACCTCAAGGAAATCAGGTCCCCCCGTAGAGAGCGGAACAACCCCGATGGGGCCAGATCAATTTGCTCACACAATACGAGCCTCTAATGTTGCAAACAATTATTGGAACCAATGAAGGCCTTTGGATCTTCGACAGTGATTATGAAGATGAAACTAAGATGGCATATCTCAATCACATGTGATAGATGCAACAACAATACTCCCTGGATATTGATGACATATTTGAACAACTAAACATAATGCTAGGGCATGAGTGGCACTTAAATCCAGTGCAATGGGACCAAGTGTTGAATTTGCCACTTTGGGCATACAGAGAACACCTTCCACCCAGAGTCCCTATAGAGAGATCAGTGTCGATGGCAGATCCTGTCCTCCTATCCGCACATATGGTCGATCCATTTGTGCCAATACCTCAAGAGCCAGATCCAAAGCATAAGGTACATCCAGAATGTCCAAGTCACCACACCCACGATAATGGAGACCAAAATCATTTCATCAACATGAACTCCATTGACTTAACTGCCCCCATCTGCAATCTGGCCGATCCAAAATAGTCATTGTATCTAGACATAGATGCCATAGATTGGGATCGCATCAATTCACCACCATCCCCATCAGAGTACTGGCCTTTCGATGAAATGCTTCATTTCACCCCAGGGCCAACTCAGGATATCTTCCATGCTGAAGAGGAACCTGATGTTCCCAACACATATTTAAACTTAGCAAATGATATCCATTTGATCCCAACTCCACACCAATTGGAGGATGGATCCCACATGTCGATCGAGGAGACGACTGACGTAGACATCGACTCAGATCCAATGAATCCATAGATTATCAAGCTAGAGGTAATTCTATCCCCTATAGAGAAAGCCGACTACATTGCCCTTCTCAAATAGAAGAAGGAGGTTTTTGCATGGTCCTACAAAGACATGTCGGGGCTAGATCCGTAGCTAATCGTGCATAATCTAACACTTGATCCGATAGTCAAGCCAGTAAAACAAAAACTACGAAAGATGCACCCAACAGTGGCCTTAATGGTCAAAGATGAATTACAAAATTTGTTGGATGCACAGTTTGTCATCTGTGTGGATTACCCACCATGGTTGTCCAACATGGTGCCCATCAAAAATCCAGACGGGAGGATTTGCATATGCACTAATTTTTGAGATCTAAACAAAGCGAGTCCTAAGGATGATTTCCCCTTGCCGAGTATCGACGCATTCGTAGACGCTACAGCAGGTCATGAAATGCTTTCCCTCATGGATGGTTTCTTGGGATACAATGAGATTCATATAAATCCCAAGGACCAACTAAAAATAGCATTCACAATGCCTTGGGGGACATTTTGTTATAAGGTCATGCCCTTTGGCCTTAAAAATGCTGGCGCCACCTACCAACGTGCCATGACATACATCTTCCATGATCATATGCACAAAACTTTGGAAGATTACATGGATGATTTGTTGGCAAAATCTCTTTTGTGCCTAGATCATCTTGATGACTTAAGCAAGATCCTCGATCGCCTCATGGAACATAAAGTCAGACTGAATCCCAAGAAGTTCGTATTTGGCATCACATCTGAAAAACTCTTGGGTTTCATAGTCTCAAAGTGAGGCATCGAGGTAGACCCAAACAAATTCAAGGAAATCCTTGAAATGCTTCCCCAAACTACCATCAAGTAGCTCAGAAGCCTGCAGGGAAAGGTCGCATTAATAAAGCGCTTCATAGTGTAGCTATCTGACAAGTGTCAACCCATGAATAAATTATTGCACAAGGGGGTAGCATTTCACTAGGATGACGAGTGCCAGTTAGCCTTCGATGATATTAAACAATACTTGGCTTCGCCGCCAGTATTGGCACCACCTAGACCAGGAGTGTCATTCTACTTATACATCTCAGCTACTGAGGTGGCACTGGGCACCATGTTAGCCCAGAAGAATGAACTTCACAAAGAATAGGCTACTTACTATCTTAGCCACACCATGGTTAGTTATGAACTTAACTATGCATACGTCGAGAAGCTCTTCTTGGCAGTGGTGTTTGCTACCAAAAAGCTATGCCATTACATGTTGAGCAACACAACGTATGTTATGTCTAAGGAGAATCCATTGTGGTACATGATGAGTTGTACTTATCATAGTAGTCGCACGATGAAATGGATCATGTTGTTGATGGAGTTTGACATCAAGTTCATTGGAAAGAAATCCATCAAAGGTCAAGTCATAGCTAATCAACTACCAGAGACTCCTCTCAAATATTATTAGCCTCTTATCATAGAACTACCCGATGATGGGGTTTTCCATGTCTTAGAATTTCTAGATTTTGATGAGCCTGAGTCACAGGCCGACATAACCCTATTTTTTGATGGTTCTAAATGTGAGCAAGGAGGTGGCACGAGAATTGTATTCTTCACATCGCAAGGGGCTCCAATGCCTCTTTCATTTAAATTAGATTTCTCGTGCACCAACAACAATGCAGAATATGAAGCCTTGCTCATAGGTCTTTAGACAACGGTCACCATGAACATCAAATGATTAAACATATTTGGTGATTCGCCGTTAATTGTCAACCAAGTCAAAGGGGTATTCCAATGTAAATTCCTAGTTCTGTAGGCCTAAAAAGCCCTTGTGGACAAATTCTTGGCAAAGCTTGAATGGTAGGACATCGAGGCACTCCCTCGGTCATCGAATCGTTTTGCGGATACTATGGCCTCCTTGGGGTCACTAATCCCGCAAGACATTTTTGGTGATATGACAACCATTCAAGTCAAAACACTATCGCAATCAGCGATGGAGCATGCAAGCTTTGACTTAATGCCAAGAATCCACCTAATCCATATTGAACCATCCACGGACAAGTTCTCTCAAATCCACAATTGTCTGAATCATGCCAATCGGGGGTCCTTGTTCTCCCCTATTCCCCTTAATAGTAACACAACGCTATTCTTACAAGTTCTTTCCCGCTCAGCTTTTGCTAGGGGTGAACTTCAAGAGGGATTGGCTATTCATACCGTTGAGGTTTTTGATCAGCAGGATTGGTATACACCCATAAGGGACTACCTCAAGTTAGGTAACCTCCCACTTGGATTGACGCATGCTACAAAATGATCATTCAAACAGAAAGCGGAAAAGCATGTCTTTTTAGGAGACATTTTGTACCATCATAGCTACGAAGGAATCCTCCTTCATTGCTTGGACCAGCAAGAGTCTACTTGGGCAATTAGCCAAGTGTACGATGGTACATGCGATGGTCACTTCAGCGGTATGTCCATCGCAAAGCGCATTCTCCGCATGGGCTATTATTGGCCATATTTAGAGCGAGATTGTTGTGCATATGTAAGGAAGTGTGTGAAGTGTCAACACCATGCAAATTTGACACACGTACCTTCTCAGGCCTTACAACCGATCCAATCGGCTTGGCCATTTTTGTAGTGGGGTTAGATCTAATCGAAAAGATCTCCCTTGCGTCGTCAAGTCATCACACGTTCATCATAACGGCCATAGAGTACTTCACCAAATGGGTGGAAGCAATTTCGCTTACCTCTATGACTAGAACCCGCATTTCAAAGTTCATTTTACATAACATCATATGTCATTTTGGTATTCCATCCAAGATAATCTCAGATAATGGGATGTCTAAAAGCATGAGGATACGGAAACAAAAAAGGAAAAACTCCAAGCACGATGCAAAAACAGAATTAAACTCAACACTAAATCCTACGAATTAAAAATGCATGAAATAGAGAAAGCATGAATTGAAACCCAAATGAAATAATAGCCCTTATCTTTTATTGATGTATTTTGCAATTTGGTTACAATTCACATCCTCCCTTTTCAGGGGCGAGGAGCGTTAAATTCATCTCTTGGTTACATCCATGGATCGCCTTCCTTCTTTCGCGTGCCCACATGTAAGATGGGTGGACCAAAATGTCGTCACTTCTTGTGTCTATGAATGTTGATTCTTGGATGCTCCTCCAATATCCTGGTCCTATGTTCAAAGAAACAAAAGATAGTCAATAGCACCTACAGATAAAACAAAGCATGCAATCCCCAAGCCTACGATAAATGAATGAGAAAAATGAATTAAACTATGACTAAAATGAATCCAAATGTTCTGAAAATTTGACAGGGGCATCAAGGAATCCCAAATAAAATATTGTAAATGAAACAGTCAGGAAATTCCTCGCCAATTTGAATTCTCTCTGGGGCGGGACGAATTCACCTGCAACAAAATGCCAAAAATATATTGTCCCAAATGTCCTGCCTAGGAAGCTCCAAAAGATCTACAAATTTGGGGTTAGCTAATTGGGGGAATTTTGGGAAGACCCAGATGGTTGTATTTTCCCAATTTGACCTCCATCAATGGTAATTTGATGATGCTACCTGCAAGTTAGTAAGAGCAAACGAATATAGAAACATGATCAAAAATTTTCAAAATGAGACAAGATTTAAATGACAACCTATCTAAGCATCATAGAATTGAATACAAAAAATGAAAATGATAGAAAGCAAAATTTGCTATAGATTCCCAATCACTCCTAAAAAGGGATGATTAGGCCTGCAGCAGTGCGGGGGTGCCCGGGCGGGCCGCCCAGCGTTTGGGGCCTAATTTTGGCACCAATCCACTTGGGATGGGTCCAAAATATCTTACAAGGGGTTGTCGACAAATTGGGTGGTATACTATGGTCAAATGTTAGGTTTTGGGCTCAAGATTAGTTCTAATAGTGATGGGGGGCAAAGGAGGGATGCCATAATCATGTGGCCTCTACTCATGGACACTATGCCGCTCTAACGCTTCATTGCGTGATGGCCACTCATATCAAGCTTCTAAGGGAGTCTTCTTATCTATGTTTAGCGCCACGTGTAAGTAATCCTCCTAAAATGGGCTATGATGAATGGGTGTGTCCCTCAAAGGGGTGCCTCTATAGTCCCATTATGAAATGGGATGATGCAGACTCTCTCGTGGGTCAGGCCGCCAAGGCGGTATGTCCAAGTCCTTGGTGCTATAGCGAAGGCGACTTGTGCCCCCTTGTACACTCTTCGTAGCGTTCGCCCTTGATTGGGCTTGGCTACGGGTGTACATCATGGTGGTAACTCTCTACAAGCTATGTAGTTTTTTATCTCTTTTATGATTTTTTTTATACTACACTAAACAGAAAAGATCATACACACACACAAGTAGTGATTATCTCATTTAAAGATTGAACGTGTGTCCTAGACCTGGTTTAGTGTGTTTTGATTTTTGTTTAGTTTTGCTTTTGGTTTTGAAGGTTTTAAAGAAAGTTTAAATGCAAAATGATGGCTCTTATGACTCCCAAAAAATGGTCACCCCTTCGATATACCATTGCCAGGCCGATATACCAACCTCTCTATATACCCGCCCTTATATGAGGGAAACTATAGGTACGTGAGAGTAGATGGTACATGAAACGTAGGTGGTATGGAAGGGGAATCACCTTGTTTATGACACCTACCATAGAAGACTTATCCTCGTGCATTGGGAATCACCCCAGCTACACTCGGTCAGCTTTTGTCAGAATTTATGTTTAGCAACAGTTGCAATCGGGGTAATGGATGCAATTCAAACCTGTAATTCACCCCTGCAATTCAAACCATTTGTCAATATTTGAATTTTTACCAGTCAAACCTACAATTCACCCCACCTTGGAGTGAATTATGAATTCATCCTTGAGAGGAGCGAATCCCATTTTGAATTCGTCCCTGGGTGGAACAGATATTGAGCAAAGTTTTTGAAGGTGCCAAAATGATTTTTGACCTTCCAAAACTATTGTGAGAGTAGTTAGGACCATTTTTTAACATCTAGGGGCTGCCCTGGGGGCTGTGTGTGCCAATGTGATCAGTGTTTGTAGTCACATAATCGGATTGGTGTTGTTTTGGTGTCTACAAATGCCCCTTTTTGGGATGTGTTGTGCAAGGCACAACACCGAGAAAAAATAGATAACCAAAGCACTAATGATTAGGGTTTCTTGGTAACCTAAAAAAAATTTGATGCCTCAAGTATGAAGAGGGCATGCATTCTTGAATCCTTGCTTCTGACGAGCGAAGGAACTCAATTCAAGCGTTGACCTTTTTCGGTGAGGAGTGACTTGAGCTTGGACATTGATCAGTCATGAATAGGCAAAGGGCACAACCTTTTGTCTGTGGGAACCTTGAGTTCATGATTCATGAATGCCAAGTGTTTGATCAGCTTGTGATTATTGCTTGTTTACTACCCCAAGCAGGAGCGTAATTGTCTTTGTCAATTATTCTTCGAATGCATGCCATTTCCATGATTGGGTGTGTATTTGTTGATTGGTGACTAAGTGTGACTACCCCCTCAAGCAACGAATCGATGAGGGAATGACCAACATGAGAAAAGTGACGAGTCACTTGACCCAAGATGACTTAGGTAAGGGTGCCTTCAGATGTTTGATATTTGAATGTGTGTGCAGTTTTCCCAACATTTAGACCTATTTTTGGTGGGTGTTAACCCTTTTGGTGATGCCTTTCTAGAGCTAAAATTGTCAAAAATCCGTCTTCCCGTGGAGTGGTCCGGCCATGGTGGCCTTCTAAGAGAGTAGGATGGTGATGATTTATAACCCCAACATCTATTTTGGATGCCAAGAATGTCAGGGGTGAAGGCGCATTCGTTCAAAAATGTTATTGCTATTTTTGGATGGGTTTTGACCCTTTTGGTGACGTCGCTTGGGGATGAAATTCTCAAAGATCCATCTTCCCGTGGAGTGGTCCGGCTATGGTAGCATTTTTAGGGAGTAGGATAGTGAGGATTTGTGACCCCGACATCTATTTTGCATGCCCATAATGTCAAGTGCAAAAGCACTCTCATCGGGCAAGTTTATTGCTGTTTGTTGGTGCATTTTTGTGCATTTCTGCTGTTTTGTGAAATATTTGCTCTGGATTCGTCCTAGGGTGGGACAAATTCCTGTTGAGCATTCGTTCCAGGGTGGTACAAGAACTAAATAGAGTGATCATCCTAGGGAGGAACGATTACAGGCTCAAAAAGCCTATTTAAAGGCCAAAACTAGGGTTTGGGCTCATTTGCACTTGTTTTTCTGGCGATTTGGAGCTCTGAGGAGGAGGAGGTCAATTCTGCGAAGTGAAGCGCTACCGAATTTTTCTGCCACCATGAGTGCATGAACTAGATCGAGTGGCGGAGCCGAAGTGAGACCAGTAAGTAAACTCCCTCTCTATTATTTTCTTGTATTATAGTTTTTTTTTTTTGAATTTATCAATTTGAGATTATAAAACCCTAGGTTGACAAATTAAATTTTGTTATTTTTTATTTTGTTTTGTTTTAATTTATCAATTTGAGAGTATAAACCCTAGGTTGACAAATTAAATTTTGTTATTTTTTATTTTGTTTTGTTTTAATTTATCAATTTGAGAGTATAAACCCTAGGTTGACAAATTAAATTTTGTTATTTTGTTTTGTTTGTTTTAATTTATCAGATTAATTTTGTTTTGCATTTATGTTGTTTGTAGCTGTACACTATTTTTCATGATTCTAATGTGCTTATTTTGTTGTCTATTGCAGGTTGTGAAGAGCCGGTATCACGTGCTGACTATTTTTACTAAAGCGCGGGAGGCGCTAGCTGTGGCTGACTAGGAGTGGCTTGACGCCCTCAGGCTCAAGCAGGTGGCTCGGTTGGAGCCAGTGATTGGCGATCAGGCTTACTTGACGGCCTTGATCAACTTGTGGGATCCCCAGACTAATACTTTCCATCTCCCAATGGGGGAGATGACAGTAACTTTGGAGGATGTCTATCGAATTCTTAGGATTCCAATAGACAAACTGTCGATCAGGACGACGCTGTGGGATCAACGAAAAATGGTGCTGACACGCTGCTTTAGGCATGGGGAGGAGTTGGGGGTGGATGGTCCAATGGAGATGGTAGAGGTTGACTGCCAAATGGGTGGGATTCTAGTTTGATGGTGGTTTGAGAGGGGGGTGTTGGGAGTGAGGCATGCATTGCTTATGGGCCTCATTTCCAACATGCTGCTACCTGACTCATCAGGTGCAAGGTTCCCATGGACCTTGTTGGATGTGGTCTATCGGCTGATGGAGTGTTCAATACTGGATCCTTTGATCATGATATGGGGATAGATTCTATTGTCATAGCTCTATGGGGAGCTATATGAGGTCCATTATCAGAGGCAGAAGGGAATTAGCTACAACTATCTATTGTAGAGCTGGGGTTGGCAAAACATAGCGATGGAGAGACCTGCAGGGTTATCATGGATGACGCTGGTAGAGATGGCGAATAAGGATATCGATTATGTGGCTATGTGGCAGCGGTATGAGGAGCAAGGATAGAGTCGGCGGTGGGTAGGTGTCATAGGGCACTATGTCGATGCCTTCGATCGGCTGGCTCTAGGGGAGGTGTTCTAGCAACCCTATCAAGACTGTCCAGCCTGGTTGAAGGCTGGAGAGTGGATCTAGCAAATATGTAGGGAGTGGTGGCTAATCGGGTAGCATGGGACCGTGCAGGAGTTCTTCCCATATAGTCAGGTGACACGACAGTTTGGGGTGCACCAGGGGTTTCCTGGTGAGCCTATGGTCTATCGACATCGAGGGGATGAGAGGACTTTGGATCAACTGATCATCATGCCATTGGGCAAGGATTCAGACAAGGTGATCGACATCCCAGATGTGGATGACATCGAGACTATGCCAGAATACGATCGGTGGTGGATATTACGATGATGGCACAGAGTGGGACCACTAGGAGGTGCGAAGGCAGCAGCAGCGGGTAGGGAGGGTGTCGAGGCACTGGGATGTGATTAGGGAGCTCCATTCAAGGAGGCAAACATGGTGGAAGTAGATGATGCGAATGTGGATCTTGGGGTTTCGGATCAACTAGAGATGTAGGATGTCACAAAGTAGTGGGAGCCAGAGTAGGCTACTATTCTAGAGATGCCCACGCTTCAGGGAGATTTAGAGGACATGGAGTCAGGGTTACGCATTGAGAATACATGATTGGAGAGGTTGTTACGAAGGCAAGATGAGGATTTGGGGGAGGCTCTACAAGAGAGGGATCTCTTGAGGGCTCAGTTAGTAGAGTGAGAGAATGCATGGGCTATGCACCATCGATAAGAGGGGGATACCGATGCTGCACGGGAGAGGGATCTACGGGTGTAGCTGGCACAACGCGATGATGTAGTCATGATGTACCATCAATGGGAGGTAGAGTGGTGTTGGCATCGGATGGATTTGGAGGGAGAGATCATCCACCTCGGGGGCGGGTACCTGAGCCCTTGGGAGGTGGGTCATCACACTAGACGAGGGGCAGTGATACTGAGCAGTTAGCATCGTCTCATCGCAGGTGACTGGATGAGGGAGGGGGTAGTAGGTGTGATGCAGGGGCTAGCAGTAGCCACCCTAAGGGGTCCCATAAGACCCACACCACGGGGGGTAGTTTTCATCACATCGATCTTGCATGATCATGGTGGCCGACGCCTTAGGATTAGGGGTTTTTGAGCTTTTGGATTTTGTTGCAGGGTTAGATGACTAGCTCTTTGTAGCCTACAAGCATTTTTGATGATATATACAGATGACTTTATTTTGTTTATGCACATGTGATGATTTGATTTTATGCATGATGATTGATGAATATGGATGTATGCATATTAAGTTATAGTGATGAATGCATATGTTGTGCTAAAATGTGAATGTTTTTAATTCATATGATATGCAAATGGAATGGATGAATTGAATTTGTGATTTTTGGTGGTCGGACCATAGACTGTGTAGAACTTTATGGATTTTTCTCCTAGGCGATTGCTGCGGTGAATAACTTTGTATGTATACATGTTTTTTTTTTTTTTGGCAATGTGAAGATGAAAGATAGCAAGTTGGTTGAGAAGGTATGCAAGGTTTTTCAAAACTCAGATGTTTTAACCATCTAGCCATGACTGTACTGTCATCGCATGAGAATTTTAAACAAGGTATGAATTAGACTTGTCATGGACCAAGTTATTTCACATCCCTGTGTGTGCAATAGAGTTCATTTATGTGGTGTTGGTCAGGACACCACTAGTTCCAGATAGGCTATCAACCAAACCTGTACTGAGGATCACCTAATTATCTCCACTAACTCCTTTGTTGTGTTTAGTCAGATTAATCTATGGTGCTATTGTAGGATACCATAAGCTATTTCATCCACATGCAAACATTGATCTGCACACAAGTTAATGTGATAGATATATCGTCATGCTGGAGGTTTACCACTAGTGACTGATAGGCTATCAACCAAACCGGTATTGAGGTTTGCCTCATGACCCATCAAAATGCTGAGAGTTCCAAGGATTCAAGTTCGACTCCCTTATTTTCTTCAATTGTATTGAGATACTTGCTCTTTTGTAGTGATAAAATCACTGTTTATTTTTGTATATATATATTTTTTGAGCAAGGGATTTTGCATAGTGAGTGGTGATAATCACTATTGTATGTGTTTTTTGATGTATGCACTGTGGTTGTGGTGTCAAATTTTGGAGTTTTGACTTTTGTAAATTTTGATGATGTTTGCAACTTTTTTAAAACTTGGGATTCTTGGGGAATTGGGTAGGGAGGATGCTTGTCCTTTTGCCAACTCTTAGCTTTCTTGGGGTCATTCGCATAGGGGGATGAGCAAGATAACCATTTTGCTTATGGTGACCTGGATTGCTTTGCAGGGTTCATCTTCCGTTCAAACAACTTGGGAATTTTGTTGTGTGTTTTAACTCGTGTCAGGATGCTACGTAACGAGGTGTGATCCAAGTAGAATTCTACCTGCGTAAAATTTGTCTGACTTGGTACAGTATGTGGCTAGAAAGCTAATGACGACTAAATGATGAAAAATTCTCGATACATTAGAAAATAACTGACTATGATGTGGGAGAATATCGTGAATGGCGGTTATAGGCGATGAGCTATTGATAAAGTGGAAAAATTTAAAAATGATGGTTTTGCCAAGTAATGACAGTCTATGGTGCTTTGACCTTTATGACCACAAATATGCAATGTATGGGTTTGATGTTGAATGCAGCTATATATTTTTGTATTTTTGAGGGATTGATTTTTGTGAATATGAAGGTGAGATGCAAAAAGAGCTCTCTGCTATTATGATGATTTTGCGTATGCATAGAAATGAGATGCAAATTTTTGTTATTTTTGATGATTGTATTGTTTTTGAATTTTCTTGTGTTTGACCAAGCGATTAAGAAATATTTGGAGCCTTTGGTTTGACAAAGCGATTACGGGAATCCTTGGAGCATTTTGGGTTGACCAAGAAATTATGGGAATCATTGGAGCATTTTGGGTTGACCAAGCGATTATGGAAATCCTTGGAGCTTTTTGGGTTGACCAAGCAATTATGGAAATCCTTGGAGCTTTTTGGGTTGACCAAGTGATTATGGAAATCCTTGGATCTTTTGGGGTTGACCAAGTGATTACGAGAATCCTTGGGGCCTTTGGGGTTGACCAAGTGATTGTGGGAATCCTTGGGGCCTTTGGGGTTGACCAAGCAATTAGGAGAATCCTTGGGGCCTTTGGGGTTGACCAAGAGATTATAGGAATCCTTGGGGCCTTTGGGGTTGACCAAGTGATTGGGGGAATACTTGGGGCCTTTGGGGTTGACCAAGCGATTGTAGGAATCCTTGGGGCCTTTGGGGTTGACCAAGCGATTACGGGAATCCTTGGGGCCTTTGGGGTTGACCAAGCGATTGTGGGAATCCTTGGGGCCTTTGGGGTTGACCAAGTGATTGTGGGAATCCTTGGGGCCTTTGGGGTTGACCAAGAGATTACAAGAATCCTTGGGGCCTTTAGGGTTGACCAAGTGATTACGGGAATCCTTGGGGCCTTTGGGGTTGACCAAGCGATTACGAGAATCCTTGGGGCCTTTGGGTTTGACCAAGTGATTACGGGAATCCTTGGAGCATTTTGGGGTTGACCAAGTGATTATGGGAATCCTTGGGGCCTTTGGGGTTGACCAAGCGATTGAAAGAATCCTTGGGGCCTTTGGTTTGACCAAGCGATTACGAGAATCCTTGGAGCATTTTGGATTGACCAAGCGATTATGGAAATCCTTGGAGCATTTTGGGTTGACCAAGCAATTATGGAAATCCTTGGAGCATTTTGGGTTGACCAAGCGATTATGGAAATCCTTGGAGCTTTTTGGGTTGACCAAGCGATTATGGAAATCCTTGGAGCCTTTGGGTTGACCAAGCAATTATGGAAATCCTTGGAGCCTTTGGGGTTGGGCTATGGCTCTTTTAAATATGGAAGGGCCACAAATGACTGATGTTCAAGGGTTCTAGTTCCTTGATTCCGTCAAGAGAGGCTAGCCGGTATGTTCCAGGTCCTATTTTACTGTTAATGACATAAGGACCTAACTAGTTTGCCATGAACTTGTCCCTTAAATGGGGTGGCAAATTAGAGTTTTACTAGTTCTCTTTCAAGACCAAGTCACCAAACAAAAAGTCCCGTAGGTGAACTTTCATGTTGTATGCTTTCTTAAGTCGCTCTTGATAGATACGTAAATGCTCGAGGGCATTAACGCATCGTTCATCAAGCAACATAAGTTTGTCTAATTGGGCCTATCGTGCAGTGTCATCATCGATGAACTCATGCATTGATATGCGCAGGGAAGGAATTTTCAACTTGAGAGGCATGACTGCCTCGGAGCCATACACCAGCGAAAATGGAGTTGCCCTAGTGGGTGTTCGAATGCTAGTGCGATAGGCCCACAGGGCAAGTGGGATCTGAATGTGCCAATCCTTATGGTTATCTGTGACTGTCTTTTTGAGGATGGCAACTAGCGTTTTGTTTGATGCCTTTGCTTGCCCATTTGCCTGTGGATAATAGGGTGTCAAAAAACTATGCTAAATTTTGTACTTTGTGGTCAAAGCACGCACATCTTTGTTCTTGAATGATGTCCCATTATCCGAGATTATCTTGTATGGAATACCAAAACGACATATGATGTTATGCAAAATGAACTCCACAATGCGAGGTCTAGTCGTAGAGGTTAGCGGAACCGCTTCTACCCACTTGGTGAAGTACTCTATGGCCATTATGATAAACGTGTGACGGCTGAACGATGCAGGGGAGATATTTTTGATGAGATCTAAGCCCCACTATGAAAATGGCCAAGTCGACTAGATCGACTGCAAGGCCTAGGAAGGTACGTGTGCCAAATTGGCATGATGTTGACACTTCACACACTTCCTGACATATGCACAACAATATCGCTCTAAAGATGTCCAATAATAGCCCATGCGAAGAATGTGCTTTGTGATGGCCATACCGCTGAAGTGGCCACTACATGTACCATTGTGTGCTTGGGTGATTGCCCAAGGGGACTCCTACTAGTCCAAGCAATGGAGGAGAATCCCTTCATAGCTTTGACGGTACAAAATGTCACCTAACAAGACATGCTTTGTTGCTTTTTGTTTGAATGATCATTGTGCAGCATGTGTCAATCCAAGTAGGAGGTTACCTAACTTGAGGTAGTCCCTAATGGGTGTATACCAATCCTACTGATCGAAAACCTCGACAATCTGAACGACCAATCCCTCTTGAATTTTATCCCTAGCAAAAGCTGAGCAGGAAAGAACTTGCAAGAATAACATTGTATTGCTATTAATGGGAGTAGGTGAGAACAAGGACCCCCAGTTGGCATGATTCAAATGATCATGGATTCAAGAGAACCTATCCGTGGACGGCTCAATCTGGATCAAGTGGATTCCTAGTGTTAAATCAGAGCTTGCTCGCTCCATCGCTGATTGCGATAATGTTTTGACTTGAATGGTTGTCATTTCACCAGAAATGTCTTGCGGGATTAAGGACCCCAAGGAGGCCATAGTGTCCACAAAACAATTTGATGATCTAGGGAGTGCCTTGATGTTGTACCATTCAAGCTTTGCCAAGAATTTGTCCACTAGGGCTTTATAGGCCTGTAAAACTAGGTATTTACATTGAAATACCCCTTTGACTTGGTTGACGATTAATAGCGAATCACCAAATATGTTCAATCGTTTAATGTTCATGGTGATTGCTATCTGAAGACCTATGAGCAAGGCTTCATACTCTGCATTATTGTTGGTGCATGAGAAATTTAATTTAAATGACATGGGCATTGGAGCACCCTACGGTGTGAAGAATACTATTCTCGTGTCACCACCTTGCTCACATTTAGAACCATCAAAAAATAGGGTTATGTTGGCCTATGACTCAGGCTCATCAGAATCTAGTGATTCTGAGACATGGAAGACCCCATCATCAGGTAGTTCTATAGTCAGAGGTTGGTCGTCTTCAAGAGGAGCCTTTGCTAGTTTATCGGCTATGACTTGACCTTTTATGGATTTCTATCTGATAAATTCTATGTCAAATTCTGTCAACAATATGATCCATTTTGCCATGCGGCTACTATGATAAGTACGACTCATCATGTACAGTAATGGATTCTCCTTAGACACAACATATGTCTTGTTGCTCAGCATGTAATGGCATAGCTTTTTGGTAGCAAACACCACTACCAAGCAGAGTTTTTCAACGTATGCATAGTTAAGTTCATAACTGACCAGGGTGCGACTAAGATAGTAAGTAGCCTGTTCTTTGTGAAGTTCATTCTTCTGGGCTAGCATGGCACCCAATGCCACCTCAGTAGTTGAGATGTATAAGTAGAACGACACTCCTGGTCTAGGTGGTGCCAATACTAGCGGCGAAGCCAAGTATTGTTTAATGTCATCGAAGGCTGACTGGCACTCGTCATCCCAATGAAATGCTACTCCCTTGTGCAACAATTTGTTCATTGGTCGGCACTTGTCAGATAGCTGCGCTATGAAGTGCTTGATCGACGTGAATTTTCCCTGCAGGCTTTTGAGCTGCTTGATGGTAGTTGGGGGAAGCATTTCAAGGATTGCCTTGACTTTTTTTGGGTCCACATCGATACCTCATTTTGAGACTATGAAGCCCAAGATTTTTCTAGATGTGATGCCAAAAACACACTTCTTGGGATTTAGTCTGACTCTATGCTCCATGAGGTGATCGAGGATCTTGCTTAAGTCATCGAGATGATCTAGGCACAAAAGAGATTTGTTACACTTATAGTGACACTGAGAGGGGGGGTGAATCAGTGTGTTCTTTTAAAACTTTAAATTTGTAACTCTAAATGCTGAAATAAAGGAAACTCAAAACATATACAACAAGTTAACAAGAGAGCATCACACAACATAATATTTAACGAGGTTCACAAATGTGGCTACTCCTAAAAAATGACTGCTTGGACTACCATCCAAATCTAGCCTTTGCAAAGCAACAACTTTACAAACTATTTACCAGCACCAACTGGAAGGAGCACCAACCCCTCAATTTTTTTGCACCAACAAAAAGGAGCAACAACCCCTAATTTACCAGCACCTACTGGAAGGAGAACCAACCCCTGATGCCAAGCTATAACTTGGACTTCAAATGAATCTATGAAATTTACAAAAAAATACCTTCACCCTTTTCGCACACAGCCTGCTGATTCTATGCACTCTGCTTCTTCTATGCAATCGCTTCGCATAATCTATTTTAGAATAGTTTGCTTCTGCACAAATGCCTCGCACACTCTACTTCAAAAATATTGAACAATCGCTTCTGCCCCTTTATGCTTTTCTGCTCTCTATGCGCTCTTGCTTCGCACTTAGCTCGATTCGACACGACTCTCTCTCTGCGCACTACGGGCTTAATTCATGCAAATTCGATACACCTCAAATCTCCAAAAAACCCTCCTTTTATAAAAAAAATTTCATGATGAAAAATATAATCTTAGTCGGCTGAAGAACCCTAATCTTAGTTGATTGAAGAACCCTAATATTAGTCGGCTGCAAACCCTAACTTTAGTCGGTTGTAAACCCTAATTTTTGTCAGCTTACATCGATCTTTGTCGGCCTCAACTGTCCCTGCAACTCTTCTATTGTTGTTGCCATGAAAACACAACATGTCACGATATCATGATATTTTTAGCTATCGTACACTCTACTTGGCTTGCACCAGCGAAAACAAGTCATGTCACGAAATCGTGACACTTTTCGCTTCCTTACATTCTTTTCGGTATGCACCAGCAAAAAAATGACTTGTCATGAAATTGCGACACTTTTAGCTTCCTTGCAATCTTCTCAGCATGCATCCACGAAAACATGACATGTCATGAAATCATGATAGTTCTCACTTTGAACTCTTTCCTCTGTAGCATGTCACAAAATCATGACAGTTCTCACTTCGAACTCTTTTCTGTCTTTCACCCACAAAAATGGAACATGTCACGAAATCGCGACGCTTTCTACATTTGTACTCTTTTTTGTATTTCGCCTATGAAAATGGAACATGTTGTGAAATCGTGACACTTTCACTGCCTTGTGCCTTTCTCTGCCTTTTGCTCGTAAAAACAGAACACGTCACGAAATCATGACACTTTCGTTGCCTTGTTTTATTGTTCGGCTTGCACTAGCGAAAACAAGACATGTCGTGATATCATGACACTTTTTTGACCGTACACTTGCCCTTGCAAATTGTCATGAAATCGTGACTCTTTTCTTTGCGAGATCTTTCTTTCGAACCTGTCACAAAATTGTGACACTTTTTCGTTCGTACAATCTTGCTTGTAAATTTTCGCATTATCACGACACTTTTCTTTGCGAGCTCTTTCTCTCGAAACTGTCACAAAATCGTGACACTTTTTCATCTGTACAATCCTTCTTGCAAATTGTCACAAAATCATGACACTTTTCTTTGTGAGCTCTTTCTCTCCAAACATGTCACGAAATCATGACAGTTTTCTTTGCTTGCACCTTCTTTTCGAACATGTCATGAAATCGCGACGATTTTTCCACTTGTGTTTTTTTTCCAACATGTCACAAAATCGTGACAATTTTACCTACTTGCGCCTCTACTTCGAACATGTCACGAAATCACGATAGTTTTTCAACTTGCCTTCTTCTCTTCCAACATGTCACGAAATCATGAAAGTTTTACCTGCTTGTGCCTCTGCTTCGAACATGTCACAAAATCGTGATAGTTTTCTCTGTTGTTTCTCTCCTCTAATATGTCATGAAATCATGACAGTTTTTCCTTGTACTTTCTCTCTCCTCCAATATGTCACGAAATCATGACATTTTTCTTTGCACTTTCTCTCTCCTCCAATATGTCATGAAATCACGATAGTTTTCCTGTTTTCTGAATATGTCGCGATATCGTGACACTTTCCTTGTCTTTTTCTTTGAATTTTTGCATGTGGGCCACTTAGGTCTTTTTGGAAAAACATTGTACATATTCTGAGAGATCTCTAAACTTCCTGTTTGCTGCATCTGAATAGCTTCCTTGTTGCTGCACTGAATCAAATGATCTAGCTGATTGTGTTGACAACAATGACAATCCTGTTGTTGCACTTTGCTCAACAATCTCCCCCTTTGGAATTGTTGGCAACACATGTGCAGCTTCCTGTAGCTTCCTATAGCTCTTCTCCCCCTTTGACAATAATACCAAAGGGCTACTACAGACTCCCCCTAAGTCCAAGCACAACATTCTCAGGCAAAATTTATTACACTTAGTAATAAACAAGAACATGAGCAAGAAGATAAACAAATACTTCAATGCTCCCCCTGAGAATGTGATCCCTATAGCTAGTCACTTCTTGGGAAGGGTCACCACTCCCAATTTATTATGAAGGTATTCAAAAACATCCTTGGGTAATGGTTTTGTGAAGATATCTGCTACTTGCTCTGTAGTTGGAACAAAATCCAGCTTAACCTCACCTTCAACAACTTTCTCTTTCAAAAAATGATATCTGATAGCAATGTGTTTTGTCCATGAATGCATTACCGGATTCTTGGAGATGTTAATTGCACTGGTGTTATCACACTTGACTGATATTGGCTCACTAAAATTAATACCAAGATCTTTCAGAGTTTGTTTCATCCACAAAACTTGTGTACAACATGTTGTTGCTGCAATATATTCTGCCTCAGCTGTTGATAAAGAAACTGACTCTTGTTTCTTGTTGTGCCAAGCAACCAACCTGTCACCAAGATAGAATGCACCTCCACTGGTACTCTTCCCGTCATCAACACATCCTACCCAATCTGCATCTGAATATGAAATAAGGGTGAAGTCTTTACCTTTCGGATACCATAACCCATACTCCATAGTACCCTTGAGATACCTAAGAATCCTTTTTACTGTTGTCACATGAGTCTCTTTGGGATTGGCCTGAAATATTGCTACCATGCAGACTGCCTATAGAATATCTGGTCTGGTAGCTGTTAAATATAGTAAGCTTCCAATCATTGATCTGTACATGGTTTGATCAATAGGTGGAGATTTGTCATCTTTGCTCAACTTGTAGCCTGTCATCATGGGAGTGCTAACTGGCTTATAGTCCTCCATTGTGAACCTTTTTAGCATCTCTTTCACATATTTGACTTGGGAAATAAATATGCCTTTCTCATTTTGATTAACTTGTAACCCAAGAAAGTAAGATAGTTCACCAATCATAGACATTTCAAATTCTTTCTGCATCTTATTTGCTAAGTCTTTACATGATTCATCTTTGCTGCTACCAAATATGATATCATCTACATATACAACAAGAACAATGAGATGCCCACCTTCTGTTTTGACATACAGATTATTGTCCACCATACCTTTCTTAAACCCCTGTTGAGAGAGATAGTTGTCTAGCCTTGCATACCATGCTCGAGGTGCCTATTTTAAGCCATATAAAGCTTTCTTTAATTTGCAGACAAGGTTGGGATCTTCACCAATTTGGAAACCATCTGGTTGTTCAATATAAACCTCTTCTTCAAGTTTCCCATTTAAAAAAGTTGATTTTACATCCATCTGATAAACTCTGAAATTCTTATAGACTCGCTAAGGCCGGAAACATTCTGATTGCTTCTAGTCTGGCCACTGGTGCAAAAGTCTCCTCAAAATCAATGCCTTCAACTTGTGCATAACCTTTACAAACCAGTCTTGCTTTATTCCTAACGACCTGTCCGTCTTCATTCAATTTGTTTTGAAATATCCATTTGGTGCCGATTACATTCTTATTTGCAGGTCTAGGTACTAATTCCCAAGTTTTGTTCTTTTCAATCTGATCTAATTCTTCATTTATTGCCTTCATCCAACTATCATCTTTGCTTGCCTCAGCTATATTTTTGGGCTCAATGTTGGATAAAAGAGAGTAATTACTTACTACTTTCCTTCTTGTCTGAACACCAAGTGTGGGATCTCCAATTATTTGATCTCTAGGATGATTTTTCTTGCCAACTCACCTGTTTTGAATTTCTTATTTTCTTCCACCTCTGAGTCATCAATTAAGTCATCTCGAGTCAAGTGTTGGTTTTTTTTTTTGTTTCATTTTCCTCATCTCCTTCAATGACTTCTTCATAAATTGGGTAGTTTTCTTCAAAGTTAACTATTCATTCCCTACCTTCATCAAATTTAACATCGACACTCTCCACAATTTTCTTGAGTCTCTTGTTGTAGCATTTGTAAGCTTTGCTTTTTGACGAATAGCCAACGAAGACACCTTCATCTGCTCTATTTTCAAACTTCCCAAGATTATCTTCAGTTTTTCTGATGTAACACTTATAGCCAAAAAATTTGAGGTGTTTTGTTGTTGCCTTTCTACCGAACCACAACTCATAAGGAGTTTTGCTTTCATGTGTTCTCAGCATGTACCTGTTTTGGATGTACACTACAGTGTGGACTACTTCTTTCCAAAATTTGTCTGCTATTTTGTTCTCAGCCAGCATAGTGTGTGCCATTTCCTATACTGTTCTGTTCTTTCTTTCTACCACACCATTCTGCTGGGGTGTTCTAGCTGCTGAATATTGTCTCTTGATACCATGTTTTTCATAGTATTCTGTAAACTCATCTGAAATGAATTCTCCTCCTCTATCTGATCTTAAACATTTGATCCTTTTTCCTGTTTCATTCTCAACTAGATGTTTGAAGGATCTAAACATTTCAAAAGCTTCTATTTTATTCTTTAAGAAAAATATCCAAGTCATTCTGGAATAATCATCAATACACAACATAAAGTATTTGTCACCATTTATGCTTTGTGTTCTCATGGGTCCACATAAATCTGTATGTATAAGCTCCAAAGGTTTGCTAGTGTGGTACTCTTTTGTTTTGAATGAGACTCTGGTTTGCTTTCCATTTTGACATGAAGCACAAATGCTATTTGAAGGTTTTCTAATGGTTGGAATATCTCTCACTGCCTATTTCGAGCTGATTTTCACCAGATTATCGAAACTTATGTGTCCAAGCCTCTTGTGCCATAGCCAATTTTCTTCTTCCTATCCAATGAAATAAGTACCTTCTGAAGTTTCTGAGAGTGTGTACAGGTTGCCAGACGTCCTTGATCCAGTTGCTATCAATTTTCCACTGTTTGTTTTTCTGACTTCACAACCCTGCTTCTTGAATACTACTTCATGTCCTTTATCACAGATCTGATCGACACTTAACAAAGTTGTGTTTCAAACCATCCACAAAAAAAAATTCTTCTGACTTGATTTTCCCATCACTAATTTTGACTGATCCTTTTTCGATTATCTTAGCTCCATCATTATTCCCAAACTTTACATAACCACCCTCATATTTTTGTAATTTTTCAAATTTTTGTTTATCACCTGTCATATGACTTGAGCATCCACTGTCAAGTATCCATGGTACACATTTATTCTGTGCCTTGAAAGCTATTTGAACTATTAGGGATTCCTTTTCTTCCTTAAGCTGCTCTTTCTATTTCCACTCTGTTTTGACTACCGTATTGGGCTCTAGTTTGAACTTTCCCTTTTCAGTATCTTGAGCATATTTTTCAGGAAGTTTTCTATTTTGTCTTGTCCTATTTGGTTGAAATTTTCTTTTCTGAGGTTGATTTGAAACAGAAGTACTATGATAGTTTCTTGCAATATGCCCAAAGTTATGACAGTTAAAACATTCTACTACATAATTTATTAGCGGTGAAAAAGCATTTCTACTAATGAAATTTCTTGGTCCTACATTATACTTGCAGTCTGCAATTTTATGCCCATAACCATTACATTTGAAACAAAAACCAGAAAAGAAATGATTGAACCTGAAATATGGTCTTTGCCAGGTTGTTGTAGGAGCCATAGGTCTTCTTCTCCTTTGATGTGTGACCTTGGTAAAACCATCATTGTCAGTTCTCCTTTCGGGCCTGGCATTACTGCTTTCTTTTGCATGAGTTGTTTTTCTTTCATCAACCTGTTTCTTATCTTCATTCCTTATAGTTTCTACATTTTTGGATTTTGGTCCATTTGACGATTCTCCTTCAACGAAGCCCAAACCAAATTTGATGCCTGCAGGTCTTTGATCACTTAAAATTTTTTCCAACTTCATCGAACTTTCTTCACGTTTGTGATGGCAGCTAATTTTTTGATCCAGCTCTTGTATCTGCATTCGTAGACCAACATTCTCTTCTTCTAGTTTACAGCAGTAATCTATCTTCATGGTTATCTAAACTTCGAGATCTTCAGACATTTTCTTGTATTCTTCTATCTGTATTTTTAAGCTGGTTATGATGTCGTTCGCATCCTCAAGCTTTCTTGAAAGTTTATTATTCTTTCTTTTCTTAGATTTCCATTCTACAAGTGCAGAGACCAGCTCACCTTCTAGATCAACTTCAGCCTCAGGTTTTTCAACAGATATTTTAGAGTTCATTCCTTCCCTTTTTTTTATTTTTCTACCTCTTCTGATTTTTCTATTTCAAATGCCATGAATAGAGCTTCACCTGTTTCTTCTTCAGAATCCTCACTAGAACCGTCCTCTGAAGAATTTGCATTCCTGGAGATGAAACTTTTCTTTTTGAAGTTGCCTTTTCTGAAGTTTGTTTTCTTCTTCCAGTCGCTTCTTTCTTGGTGTGATGCTTTCTCACCCTTGTTCTTCTCATTGAGTGGACATTTGGTTGCAAAGTGCCCAATGCCTCCACAGTTGAAACATTTAAATGGTAGCTTTCCTCTATATTTTCCTTTTCCCTTTCTTAGTTTTTTGACAAAATTTGCTTCCATTTCATCTGATGTCTCTTCTTCTTCAGACTCTTGTTTTGTGTCTTTACCTTTTAGGGCTTTAAATGTTGCTTCTCGATCTATGGGATTAGACCTTCCTATTCTCATTTCATAAGCAGTCAAATAACCATGCATCTCATCCATACTAAAGTGATTTAGATCTTTAGCTTCTTCTATGGCTGAGACTTTAGAATCAAACCTTTGAGGAAGTGATCTTAATACCTTTTTCACGATAGTAGCATCATCCATATCTTCGTCGAGACCTCTGATCGAATTAGTGATTCCATTAACTCTCAGCATAAAAGCCTCTATGTTCTCATCGTTGGTCATATTTAATGATTCAAATTGAGCTCGATATGTTTGAAGCTTGGCTTCCTTGATCTTGTCGTCTCCCTCATGAATATTCTCTAGTTTGTCCCATACATCTTTTGCTGATTCACAACTTATGATCTTGACCAGCTCACTGTCCACTAATCCACACATGATGGCATTTTTTGCTTTTGAGTCATTTTCAAATGCCTTTTTACCGGTGTTGTTGGTTGGAGCAGTGGTAGGAGCTATGTAACCATTAACTACTACATTCCAGATATCAAATCCCAAAGCACGAAGATATGTCTGCATCCTGATTTTCTAGAATGCATAATTAGTTCCATCAAACAATGGTGCTTTGTTTGAGGAGAAACCTTCACCACCTACCATTGCATCACTTCCAAGATCACCCTAGCTGATTGAGCCTATTCAGGAACCTTGCTCTGATACCAATTGTTATACTCATAGTGACACTGAGAGGGGGGGTGAATCAGTGTGTTCTTTTAAAACTTTAAATTTGCAACTCTAAATGCTGAAATAAAGGAAACTCAAAACATATACAGTAAGTTAACAAGAGAGCATCACACAACACAAGATTTAACGAGGTTCACCAATGTGGCTACTCCTCAAAAATGACTACTTGGACTACCATCCAAATCCATCCTTTGCAAAGCAACAACTTTACAAACTATTTACCAGCACCAACTGGAAGGAGCACCAACCCCTCAATTTTTTTGCACCAATAGAAAGGAGCAACAACCCCTAATTTACCAGCACCTACTGGAAGGAGCACCAACCCCTGATGCCAAGCTGCAACTTGGACTTCAAATGAATCTATGAAATTTACAGAAAAATACCTTCACCCTTTTCGCACACAACCTGCTAATTCTATGCACTCTGCTTCTTCTATGCAATCGCTTCGCACAATCTATTTCAAAATAGTCTGCTTCTGTGCAAATGCCTCACACACTCTACTTCGAAACAATCGAACGATCGCTTCTACCCCTTTGTGCTTTTCTTCTCTCTATGCACTCTTGCTTCGCACTTAGCTCGATTCGACACGACTCGCTCTCTGTGCACTGTGGGCTTAATTCACGCAAATTTGATACACCTCAAATCTCCAAACAACCCTCCTTTTATAACAAAATTTTCATGATGAAAAATCTAATCTTAGTCGACTAAAGAACCCTAATATTAGTCGGCTGCAAACCCTAACTTTAGTTGGCTGTAAACCCTAATTTTTGTCAGCTTACATCGGTCTTCGTCGGCCTCAACTATCCTTGAAACTCTTCTATTGCTATTGTTGGGAAAACATAACATGTCGCGATATCATGACACTTTTAGCTATCGTACACTCTACTTGGCTTGCACCAGTGAAAACAAGACATGTCATGAAATCGTGACACTTTTCACTTCCTTGCATTCTTTTCAGCATGCACTAGCGAAAACATGACTTGTCGTGAAATCGTGACACTTTTTGCTTCCTTGCACTCTTCTCGGCATGCATCCACGAAAACATGACATGTCACGAAATCATGACAGTTCTCATTTTGAACTCTTTCCTCTATAGCATGTCGTGAAATCATGACAGTTCTCACTTTGAACTCTTTTCTGTCTTTCACTCGTGAAAATGGAACATGTCATGAAATCATGATGCTTTTTGCATCCATACTCTTTTCTGTCTTTTGCCCATGAAAATGGAACATGTCATGAAATCATGACACTTTTGTTGCCTTGTGCCTTTCTCTGCCTTTCGCCCGTGAAAACGGAACATGTCACAAAATCATGACACTTTCGCTGCCTTGTTTCATTGTTCGGCTTGCACTAGCGAAAACAAGACATGTCGTGATATCGCGACACTTTTTCGACCATACACTTGCTCTTGCAAATTGTCATGAAATCATGACTCTTTTCTTTGTGAGCTCTTTCTTTTGAAACTATCGTGAAATTGTGACACTTTTTCATCTGTACAATCCTTCTTGCAAATTGGCACGATATCACGACACTTTTCTTTGTGAGCTCTTTCTCTTGAACCTATCGCAAAATCGCAACACTTTTTCGTTCGTACAATCCTTCTTGAAAATTGTCACGAAATCATGCCACTTTTCTTTGCGAGCTCTTTCTCTCCAAACATGTCACAAAATTGTGACATTTTTCTTTGCTTGCACCTTCTTTTCGAACATGTCACGAAATCATGACGGTTTTTCCACTTGTGTTTTTTTTTTTCAACATGTCATGAAATCGTGATAGTTTTACCTGCTTGCGCCTCTGCTTCGAACATGTCGCAAAATCATGACAGTTTTTCAACTTGCCTTCTTCTCTTCCAACATGTCACGAAATTATGATAGTTTTACCTGCTTGTGCCTCTGCTTCGAACATGTCACGAAATTGCGATAGTTTTCTCTGTTTTTTCTCTCTCCTCCAGTATGTTGCGAAATCGTGATAGTTTTTCCTATACTTTCTCTCTCCTCCAATAGATCGTGAAATTGTAACATTTTTCTTTGCACTTTCTCTCTCCTCCAATATGTCATGAAATCACGATAGTTTTCCTATTTTTTGAATATGTTGCGATATCGCGACACTTTCCTTGTCTTTTTCTTTGAATTTTTGCATATGGGCCACTTAGGCCTTTTTGGAAAAACACTGTACATATTATGAGAGATCTCTGAACTTTTTGTTTGCTACATCTAAACTTCTTGTTGTTGCACTGAATCAAATGATCTAGCTGATTGTGTTGACAACAATGACAATCCTGTTGCTGCACTTTGCTCAACAAGATTTGGCCAACAAATCATCCATGTAATTTTCTAAAGTCTTGTGCATGTAGTCATGGAAGATGTATGTCATGGCATGTTGGTAGGTGGTGCCAGCATTTTTAAGGCCAAAAGGCATGACCTTATAACAAAATGTTCCCCAAGGCATTGTGAACATTGTTTTTAGCTGGTCCTCGGGATTGATACAAATATGATTGTATCTCAAGAAACCATCCATGAGGGAAAGCATTTCATGACCCACTGTAGCATCTACCAATGCATCGATGCTCGAAAAGGGAAAATCATCCTTAGGACTCACTTTGTTTAGATCTCAAAAATTAGTGCATATGTGAATCCTCCCATCAGGCTTCTTGACGGGCACCATGTTGGACAGCCATGGTGGAGAATCCACGTAGATGACAAACTATGCATCCAATAGCTTTTGCAATTCATCTTTGACCATTAAGGCCACTATTGGGTGCATCTTGCATAGTTTTTGCTTAACTGGCTTGATTGTCGGATCAAACATTAGATTATGCGTGACTAGCTACGGGTCTAGTCTCGACATGTCTTTGTATGACCATGCAAAAACCTCCTTCTTCTCTTTGAGAAGGGCAATGTAGTAGGCTCACTCTTTGAGGGATATACTTACCCCTAGCTTGATAATCTATGGATTCATTGGGTCTGAGCAGATGTCTATGTCAGTCGTCTCCTCGATCGACATGTAGGATCCATCCTCTAACTGGTGTGGAGTCGAGATCAAATGGATATCATTTGCTGAGTTTAAATCTACATTGGTAACCTCGGGTTCCTCTTCAGCATGGAAGATATCCTGAGTTGACCCTGGGGTAAAATAAAGAATTTTATCGAAAGGCCAGTACTCTGATGGGAATGGAGGTGAATTGATGCAATCCCAGTCTATGGCATCTATGTCTAGATGCAATGACCATGTTGGATCGACCAAATTGTAGGTGGGGGCGGTTAAGTCAATGGAGACCATGTTGATGAAATGATTTTGGTCTCCATTACCACGGCTGTGGGTGCTCGAACTTCCTGGATGCTCTCTATGATTTGGATATGGCTCTAGAGGGATGGGCACGAATGGATCGGCCCTATGTGCAGATAAGAAGATAGGGTCTACCCTCGACACTGATGGCACTATAGGGTCTTTGGGTGGAAGGTATGCTTCGTATGCCCAAAGTAGTGGATCCAAAACTTGGTCCCACCATGCTGGGTCTACGTACCACTCATGCCCAAGCCTTATGTTTAATTGTTCGAAAATGTCATTAATCTCCAAGGGATATGGTCACTGCATTTGCCGCATGTGATTAAGATATGCCATCTCAGTTTCGTCTTCATAATCACTATTGGATATCCAAAGGACTTCATTGGCTCTGACTGCTTTCTACATTAAAGGCTTGCCTTGCTCAAGAAAATTGATTTGGATCCATTGGGGTTATTCTGCTCTCTACGGTGGGGCCTGATTTCCTTGGAGTGGCGCCTGATCGATTGGAGCATCTAAAGGGAACATTGTTAAGAGGTTTTCTTGATAATCATCCATGGGGAGCACCTATGAGTGATTGCTATCTAATTCAAAGGGGTCCCATGGTGCTACCTCATATTCTGATTCATCCTCTGAGGAGCCTTCTTGCCATTGTGTAGACTCTCCCTGAAAATGAGCTCTCGAGCTCTCTCCTCTCTCAAGCAAAGGGAAGGGATTGCTATGGCCAACAAGGTTGATTGTCGTTAATGGGAGATAATCCCTCAATGTATATGTGGTATTAGGGTTGGCATATGGATCTGATACCAATCCCCCCTTTTTGTCTATCCCTAGGCCTTGCATGTTCTCTACCAAGATGTCCAACGGTAGGGGTGGTTGAACCCTACTCCTAACTTGTCATACGACATTTGGTATCTTGGTTGGCAAAGAACACGTATCCCTTGCTCAGTATCCCTTGCTCATATCTACCTAACCCATATCCGTGCCAATTGCATTAGCCAAGGTATCTCAGAGCAAATTCTAGGTTAGACAAATAATTGACATTTTCAGCAAAAGTCTCTTCATCCTCGTCCTCTTGCGTGAATGGTGCAACGCCATGATCAAGGCCCCCATACACAAAATTTGTTTGGTTTGGCGGGTAGCCTAGGGGAACAATAGTGCCAATGGGAAGGCAAGGTCTCCCCATGTCTTGCAGGGACTCTAGTGCAGGTGTTGCTATAATATTCCACACCAGATATTCTCCTAGGCTCGTATTGGCCATTTCAACGTTGATCGTTGGTGGTTGAGGGGGAGGGAATGGAAGTTATCCTTGAGTCCACTCCATGTCAAGTGGACTAGGAGCCTTGACTTCCATTCAGATAGGCATTTCATCCATAGAGATAGTTGATACTGATGGTAGTGTCTCTTCCAAAGGTTTTGCCTCTTCAATGGGTTTCTTCCCTTTGTCCTTCTGTTTGGTCCCCATAGATGGTGTCGTTGGTGGAGGACCAAATGATGAAGATGAACCCAACTGGGGTTTTGAATAACTTGCTAATGATAATGCCTGCAAAATCAAACCATGTTTAGATAGATTTAACTAGAAATCCAAATGCATTGATGGTAGGGTCGATTGCGACATCAGCTGCATCGCATTACAGTACTTGAATGGTTCTAAGTCCTCCAAGACTACATACACCTCCCCTTCAAATGTATACTTCAAGCATTGGTGAGCTATCGAAGGGACACACTTCATGTCCTTGATCCATGGCCGGCCCAACAAGATGTTGTAGGCCATCTCACCCTCCAATATGTGGCACAATGTAGGTATGGTCTTTTGTCCCACTTGGATTGGTAGGACTATTGTGCCAACTGTCAAGCAGATTGCATCATTGAATGCTCACAGAGTGTAGGTGGAAGCTGTGATGTGAGATGTGGGAAAATTTAGATGCTTTAGGGCCACAGTTGTGATGATATTACTGGACGAGCCAGTGTCTATCAACACCCTCTTGTATGGGATCTCGTTGACCCATGCGATAACGTGTAGGGGTGGATCTACCATGTCATCAGTCACTGATCTCAATTCATCTTCTCAAAATGTGATGATCGGCTCAATGCATCGCTTGACATGCCCCACGAAGTTGTTGAAAGAATTTGTCTCATGGGGCTGCAACTTGATGGCTTTCAATATCTTCATTAGAGATTCTTGATGGGGTGTAGATTGTTGTATAAACTCGTATATGGAGAACCTAGCCGATGTGGTCCTCAAACTCTGAGTGAGTTTGGTCCAAAGTGTGGCCACTTCTCTAGGCAAAGGAGGTTGTGCAAGGTGCTATTGTTTTTGGGACGTTGTTGGCACATCTCCTACAGTTTTTGCAGGAGTATTCGTGCTTAGATACCTCTTGTTTTGAGTCACTATACTGATCATCCCTACATACCCCTGCATGGGGCAGTTCTGTGTGATATCATTAACTTGTAGGGTCTTTGCCTATGGAGCATGAGTAGGCAAGGGGTCTTTGAAGACCTTCATTTGTTGATTGCTTGGTGTGATGGGATTATCCATCGCCAGTGTCTTGTTATCAATCAAGTCTTGCACCAAGCCTTTAAATTTCCAACAGGCATTTAGGTCATGTCCCTGTCACCTATGGAACCTACAGTACAAGTCCTCTCTATACCCCTTAGGCTTGGATGCGTTGGGATCTATAGTCTGAATCTCTGGCAGGTTGATTAAGTTTGCTGCTAACAAGCAATCAAACAAGGAGTCCTTGGAATTTGTGTAGGGTGTGTATTGTCGCCTAGGGCGACGCTGCTGATTCTACTTTTGCCTCTGATTTTCTTTGTCATAGTTATTGGGAAGCACTGCCTGATAATTAGCCTTTTGAGGCTGAGTTGCTTGCATAGGCTTAGGGATGTTGATTGCAACTTGGTTAACCGCAGCGGGTTTTTGTTGCGTGGTCCCGATTTTAGTGTTTTTAGTCCACTCTTTTTTCTTAGGTTTGGCTATCTCGCCATCCTGTATTTTGATCTCTTCAATAATCCTGGCTTGCACCAGAGCTTCTTCTAAGGTGGCATATTGCTGCAGCTGTAATAGCATAGAGATTGATCTCAAACAACTTTTTGAGAACATCTGAGTGAGGTCAGACATAGGAGGGAGGTAGGGCAGCTTCGAAAGCAAAGTCCTCCATCGATTCTCATAGGTCACCATGGTCTCTTCCTCATACTTCCTGAGGCTGGATAAGTCACTTGGTGACACCTTCTTCTTGGTATTGAAGGCGAAGCGTTCGAGGAACGAATCCACTAACTGATCTAAGTTTTTGATGTTGTGCTTTGGTAATTGGGTAAACCAATCCAAGGCAGGGCCTACGAATGTGGTTATGAATGTTCTTAATAACAAAGCATCATTGTCCTAAATGCCAAAGCATTGGCTCAAGAATATCATCACATGCTCTTGGGCATCTTCCTCACCTCTAAAGGTTGCTAACTGAGGAAGCTTAAAGTGCTCAAGGTAAGGAGGTGCTGGCATTGACGGATGCACAGGATGACTGCATAGCTAGTGTAAAGTGGGCTTTTGAGGCCCAGAAGTTTTGGTTTCCATAGACTCCAGATGCTCTAGCAATGCTTTATATGCATTTGAGGATTTAATTTCCTCCTCTTTGGTTTTCTCCCATTATGGGTTGTGGGAGACTTGAGGCCTCTGAAGGGGTGGCCAGATGGCAACTCCTCCACCTTGGTAGGGTGTTTCAGCTCACTCATCTTCTTGCTCATACTCCTCGTAAGCTTCCTGAGGAGTCTTTGAGCGAGACCTATGACCCAGGATGGGTCCTCATAAAGGGTACCCATCATTGTTTTGGGAAGTGGCCTCCCGCTTAGGTCTAGGAGGTCTCAGAGGTGGCACTTGGTAAGTTCGCAGAGACCTATCTTGCACCAATGAGTTGTGCCTCTCATATGGTTTCGATCTTTGGGTGCACGGGGTTGGAACCCTCTCAGGCATCGTGTTATGTAGCAACTCGTCTATTTGGTGCCTAATGCGCTCTTTGCTAAGGTGATATAAATGCTCTAGCTGTTGTTGGTCTTGCTCAAGCCGCGTGATCTGCACTTGGCGAGCAGCATGTCTGGTGACTGCCAGGTCAATTTGTTCTGCCATCTTGAGCCTAGGAGGCCTAGATGCCTCTCCTATGCACTTACCTCAGTTGTGATGATCTAAGATCTCAATAGGTCGCTTCCCTCTATCAAGGTTGGCAGCATTTACCTGAGGCTCTGGCCTTAGTGGGTGATCATGGTATCTAGCTGGTGTGGAGGCGCATGGCCCTCGATCTGTATATTTCTCTTGAGGAATGTAATCATCTTCCTCATGCTCCCTTTCATATGTGTTAAAGGGGTGGGCAGAGTTAGCTCACCCAGTTTGAAGAGCCTTGCGCTCTGGATTTTGTCTATTGGTTCTAATAGTGATGGAGGGAAAAGGAGGGATGCCATAATCATGTGGCCTCTCCTCATGGACACTATGCCGCTCTAGTGATTCATTGCACAATGGCCACTCATATCAAGCTTCTAAGGGAGGCTTCTTATCTATGTTGAGTGCCACGTGTAAGGAATCCTCCTGAAAGGGGCTATGATGAATGGGTGTGTCCCTCAAAGGGGTGCCTCTATAGTCCCATTCTAAAATGGGATGATGTAGACTCTCTCGTGGGTTAGGCCACCAAGGCGATATGTCCAAGTCCTTGGTGCTGTAGCGGAGGCGACTTGTGCCCCCTTGTACACTCTTCACAATGTCCGCCCTTGATTGGGCTTGGCTACGGGTGTACACCATGGTGGTAAATCTCTACAAGCTATGTAGGTTTTTATCTCTTTTATGATTTTTTTTTATGCTACACTAAACAAAAAAGATCATACACACACAAAAGTAGTGATTATCTCGTTTAAAGATTGAATGTGTGTCCTAGACCTGGTTTAGTGTGTTTTGATTTTTGTTTTGTTTTGTTTTTGGTTTTGAAGGTTTTAAAGAACGTTTAAATGCAAAATGATGGCTCTTATGACTCCCAAAAAATGGTCGCCCCTTCGATATACCATTGCTAGGCTGATATACCAACCTCTCTATATACCTTCCCTTACATGAGAGAAACTATAGGTACGTGAGAGAAGATGGTACGTGGAACGTAGGCGGTATGAATGGGGAATCACCCTATTTATGACACCTACCATAGAAGACTTATCCTCATGCACTGGGAATCACCCCAGCTACACTCGGTTAGCTTTCATTAGGATTTACGTCTAGCAACAGTTGTGATTGGGCTAATAGATGCAAAAATCAAGCCAAGGTGGTGATGAAATCCACCGTTGGTCTTGATCAAGGGTTGGGGTTTTACAACCAGTGCCATGGTTTTTAATTTTCCACATGGTGTGTGGGGTTATTTTTATTTTGCAAAATGACAGAGAAAGTGCAGAATCCTTACCTCTTCTCTGCCCAGACCTTCTGATCCTGAGTTTCTATCCTGAAAATGTACAAAGAGCTATTCATCCCTGGGTTAGATGAATAACAAAATTGGATTCGTCACAAGGTGGGGTGCATTCCCATTCATCCCTGGATGAGATGAATTACAGTTTTGTGTTCGCCACAGACTGGAACGAACAACAATCCCATGTTCCAAAAAAAAAGAGATACCTACAAGCAAGGAAAATTTTGATCATATTTATGATCCACAAAAGTAGAGGATAGAGTCCCACTGTGATCACCACTAAAAGCACGAGGATATGGAAACAAAAAAGGAAAAACTCCAAGCACGATGCAAAAATAGAATTAAACTCAACGCTAAATCCTACGAATTAAAAATGCATGAAATGGAGAAAGCATGAATTGAAACCCAAATGAAATAACAACCCTTCTCTTTTATTGATGTATTTCACAATTCGGTTACAATTCACATCCTCCCTTTTCAGGGGCGAGGAGCATTAAATTCATCTCTTGGTTACATCCATGGATCGCCTTCCTTCTTTCGCATGCCCACATGTAAGATGGGTGGACCAAAATGTTGTCACCGCTTGTGTCTATGAATGTTGATTCTTGGATGCTCCTCTGATATCCCGGTCTTGCGTTCAAAGAAACAAAAGATAGTCAATAGCACCTATGGATAAAACAAAGCATGCAATACCCAAGCCTACGATAAATGAATGAGAAAAATGAATTAAACTGTGACTAAAATGAATCCAAATGTTCTAAAAATTTGATAGTGGCATAAAGGCATCCCAAAGAAAATACTGCAAATGAAACAGTCTAGAAATTCCTTGCCGATTTGAATTCGCTCCGGGGCGGGATGAATTCACCTGCAACAAAATGCCAAAAAGGTACTATCTCAAATGTCCTACCTAGGAACCTCCAAAAGATCTACAAATTTGGGGTTAGCTAATTGGGGGTATTTTGGAAAGACGCAGATGGTAAGATTTTCCCAATTTGACCTCCGTCAACAAGAATATGATGATGCTGTAGACACCAAAACAGCACCAATCCGATTATGTGACTGCAAACACTGATCGCTTTGACAAACACAGCCCCCAGGGCAGCCCTCAGAGGTCAAACAGTGGTATTAACCACTTTCATAGCAATTTTGTAAGGTCAAGGAGCAATTTGGCACACTTGGACACTTTTCCCAGTATTCGTCTCACCCAGGGACGAATTCAAAATAGAATCCGTCCCACCCCAGGACGAATTCTGAATCCGTCCCTGGGTGGGACGAATTCTAAGCTTAACGGGCAAAAGGGCAAATGGTGCCAAGTGGCAGCCCAGAACAGTCAGTTAAGGGCTCCTACCTTGCACGCATGTGTAAGTGGACAGAGGGGCCGTTAGAGGACTGTTACAAGAAGCATTTATCAAAGTTCAAGTCAGTGAAGGACTCCCCTCCCTCATGGGAAGACAAGACCGCCACATGGCGCCCATGGCCAACACTTGGCTTTTGTGCTTCCCTCCCAAAAGAGACCCCTTGGGTCTATAAAAGGTGGGACTTTTCTCACCCAAAATATGCAGGTGGAAGGAGTGTTCAAGCAACGAAGTGCTGCCGAATCGAAGACTCATTTGCATCCCCCTTTGTTCACCTTCCTACATCCATCAATCTCTTTTGCAAGGGAGGTTGTTGGGTGGCCTTTGGAAGCTCGAACCTTACTCAAATCCGACGCATGGACATCCGAACCTACCAATTCGCCGACCCCCCAATCCTAAAAGGTTTTGGGCCCATCCTTGGTGGATTGGCTCCAAAATCGAGGGCCAACGGTGGGAGGCCCACTTGGGCACCCCCGCACCCCCAAGTTCTAATTTCAGTTTTTGAGCACTTTAGATTAATTTTTAGATTGCATTCCGTGTTACTAGGTCTGATTAGTCTATAATTGCAATTTTGTAGCTTTTGGTCAGAGTTTAGGGTGTTTTGTATTGCTTTATCGTTTCGCTAACTTGCAGGTGTCAAGGTCAAATTCCCGAGGGAGGAGGCCAAATTGGGAAAATCCGACCATCTGGGTCGTCCCAAAATGGCCCCAATTACCTAACCCCCTATTTGCAGGAGTTTTGCAGGTCCCGGGATCCGACATTGGAGCAGCAGCGAGGTCGATTTCTCCTATTCAGAAGAATTCGTCCCACCCAGGGACGAATTACGGTCGAGATTCGTCCTGCCCAGGGACGAATTCCAGTTTAAGGTGGATTGGCCAGCTGCCTCAGTGGCAGTGGCCTTCTGGTGACTATTCTTACCTTCGTCAGATTTTGAAGCAATTTGGATTCACTGTTTTCATGGTTTCAGGCAAATATTCGTATGCATATTTTGTTAGTTTTAGAGAGAGAATGCTTTTCATTTGCAACAGGTGCTACTAACGTCTTGATCATTTCTTTGTTTGCAGGAGAAGAAGCAGAGGCGAAGAACCCATCAACATCAGCGGCGGCATCATCTTAGCCCGCCCAGTGCAATCGTGGGCACGCGGAAGGAGGAACCATTCAACGATTGTAATCAAACCTTATTTGCGCTCCTAGCCCCTGAAAAGGGAGGAGGCATTATTGTAACAGAGATCGAAAGAAATTAATGAAAGGGCTGTTTTTCTTTATCTGATTGCGTCTCTTACAACATGTCTCTTTTCCGTTTCATGTAATGTACATTCCTAGGACTTAGGCGTGCTTAACTTTGAATGCAATTGCACTTGGTGTTTCCTTTGACCGGAATCTCGTGCTTTCAGTGGCGATCACGGTGGGACCCTGTTCCCTGGTTTTGAAATCACAGAAACTGATCAAAGTTTTGTGTTTGTGCTTGACAGGTACATTTTTTTTTTGTTGCAGACTGCTATTCGTCTCTGACGGGGACGAATCCTTTTCTGCAATTCGTCTGACCTCGAGACGAATTCAAATTCGTCTCTCGGGTGGGACGAATTACATTCTGCAATTCGTCTCCCAGAGGGACGAATTCTCGTCTGCGATTTTCAGAGCAGAAATTCAGAGACAACAAGAGCAGCGAGAGAAGAGGTAGGGATTTTCATGATCTCTGTTATATTTTTCTGTTTCTGTTTCGTTAATTGTTTTCATTTAATCTTGCATTGCATTAGGAAAAGTCATGTATGCTAGTTTCATTTTGTTGGATAAAACGAATCCCACACACATCACGAAACAACTTTAAACCAAGGAGCTGGTCGTAAGACCCCAGCCCTTGATCAAGACCATTGGTGGATTTAATCACCACCTTGGCTTGATTTGCATCCATTTCCCGATTGTCAACTGTTGTTAGGCGTAAATCCTGATGAAGACAGACCGAGCGTAGCTGGGGTGATTCCCATGCGTGCGAGGATAAGTTTTCTATGGTAGGTGTCATTAACAGGACAATCCCCCTTCCGTACCGCCTATGTACCACGTACCTTCTGCTCTCACGTACCTATAGTCTCCCTCTCGTAAGGGCGGGTATATAGAGAGGTTGGTATATCGGCCTGGTTGGTATATTGAAGGGGCGACCTTTTTGGAGTTATAAGAGCCTACATGATGCATTTAAACGTTCTACAAAACCTACAAAAACAAAACAAAACATCAAAATGCACTAAACCAGTCTAGGGCACACCAAGAATCCTTAAAAGAGATAATCACGGTTTTGTGAATGTGTGTGTTTAATTCTGTTTAGTGTAGACAAAAAAAATCATTAAAAACAAAGATAAAAAAATCTACGCATTTTGTCATTTTCTCCAAAAAGCTCCAAGGATTCCCGTAATCGCTTGGTCACTCCAAAATGCCCCAAAGGTGTCCATGAACCCTTTGGTCAACCCAAAATCACCCCAAATGTGCCCATAAGTGATGCAGGACCATCCAACAAAATATGGGAAATCTTATATTTTTCCCTAAATTTTAGTGCATCTTGTCGGGGCCATAACTTCTCAACCGTAGCTCCGATTGACTTGAAATTTTACAGGGAGTTAGGTGGGATAATTTTAAACAAATATAATTCCCTAGAATTCTATTTGCCTAGAAAAGTCAGTTTTTGGGGCCAAATTCCATCATCTAGTGCCCCGAAATTAGGTTTTAAAATTGGACACGCAATTCTATGCACTTTTTGAGTTGTTCGGATGTCAATATCTCCTAATGTATTTAGAGCTAGGACTTGAAACTTCATTTTTGTCTTATCTACTATAAGAGGGATGCGCACACCAATTTTGGGCCCCATCTGACTCATTTTCAATTTTAGGGCTTTTTAGAGAGACATCGTCATGGTGCTCACCCATAGCCAAGCCCAATCACGGGCGGATGCTATGGGGAATATCCAAGGAAGAACAAGTCATCTCCATTACAATCCCAAGGATTTGGTCATACCACCTTGGCGACCTAACACACAATGCAGTCCCCTCCACACCTTAAAGGAAAGAGACTACAGGGACACCTCTTCGAGGAGCACTCCTGTTCAACATAGCACTCATCACACACCCTTCCATGAGGGGTACAGTCATAGGAGAGCTCCCTTAGATGATCGCTATGAGCGGTCACCGCGCGATGAAGCGCTAGGTCAACATAGGGTTCGACGGGAGGAACCACATCATTACACTACCCGTCCTTCACCCCCTCTAGTTGTCAGGACTACAAAGACAAATCCAGAGCACAAGGCTCCTCAGGCGGGGCGGGCCAACTCCACCCGTTCCTTTTTCATTTATGAAAGAGAGCATGAGGAAGACCTCTACCTTCCTCGAGAGCAATATACAGTGCGAGAGCAATATGCCTCCGCACCTGCTATCTATCAGGAACACTCACTGAGGCCAAAGCCTCGAGGGAATGTTGTTACCCCCAATAGAGGGAGGTCGCCTATAGAGATCTTGGATCACTACGACCGAGATAGATATCTAGAAGAGGCATCTAGGCCTTCTAGACATGAAGCAATGAGAGCTCCCTTAGATGCTCGCTATGAGCGGTCATCGCGCGATGAAGTGCTAAGTCAACATAGGGTTCGATGGGAGGAACCACATGATTACATTATCCCTCCTTCACCCCCTCTAGTTGCCAGAACTACAAAGACAAATCCAGAGCACAAGGCTCTTTGGGCAGGGCGAGATAGCTCCGTCCATCCCTTTTTCACTTATGAAAGAGAGCACGAGGAAGACCTCTACCTTCCTCGAGAGCAATATACGGTGCGAGAGCAATATGCCTTCGCACCTGCTATCTATCAGGACCAATCACTGAGGCCAAAGCCCCGAGAGAATGCTGCTACCCCTAACAGAGGGATGTGTCCTATAGAGATCTTGGATCACTACGACCGAGATTTTTATCTAAGAGAGGCGTCTAGGCCTTCTAGACATGAGGCGGTGGGACCAACTATCGTAGAATCTATCGAATATATCACACATCTCAAGCAACTCACGCAACTTGAGCTCGAACGACTACCGTTAGAGGAACCGTACCATATTAACGAAGAGCACCTTCAGTGCCAGAAGGATGAGCTGTTCCAACACACTATGCAAGAGAGGACTCCAACCCCTCACATGCATAAGACAAAATATTTTGAGTGGCACAACCCGGGGGAAGATAGGTCATCGCGACCTCATCAAAGGCTACCCCAAACACCTCCTAGACAGGAGCGGGAAGCTACTCTCTCGATTCCTGAAGCACCACCCCCGACGCCTCCTAGACATGAATGGGAGGCCGCTCCTATAACCAATGATGGGTGCCTTCCTCAGACATCCACCCAAGCTTATGAGCCACCCTTAGAAATTCACCAAGAAGCCTCTAAGGAATCAGAGCGCGAAGAAGAGCGGGATGAACTGCCCTACCAAGGCATGGGGGTGCCATCTGGCCACCCCTCCATAAGCCCCAAGTTCCTCAACAAGAACCAACCAAAGAGGAGGAGTTCAAATCTCCCGATACATGCAAAGCACTAGAGCACTTAGAGTTGGTAGAGACCAAGATTTTGGAGCTCCCAAGGCCCAACTTACATAAGGCTCCTTTCGAAGAGGATCAACCTTTAACCATAGGGCTACCTGATGATGCAGTCCTCCATGTCTCAGAATCTCCAGATTCTGATGAGCTATACACATTGTCCGAAGGTGAGGATGAAACAGAGATAGCCCACAGCAATCACATGCGACAACATCGGCATCCCATAAAATTTGAGGAAGCATGTCAACAGATAAACATAATACTAGGGCATGAGTGGCGTGTTAACCCACCGCAGTGGGACCAAGCATTACATCCACAACTTTGGGCACACAAAGAGCAACTTCCACCAAGAGACATCATAGCAACATCAGTGCCGCGGGCGGACCCTGTCCTCATCTCCGTGCATAGGGCCGATCCATTCATGCCCATACCTCTAGAGCCAGATCCGGAGTGCAAAGACCATCAAGGCGGGGTACCTCTATCCCCTGAAGAACCATAATCCAAACCAAAAAGCTCCAAGGATTATCGCAATCTCTTGGTCACCCAAAAAGCTCCAAGGATTATCGCAATCTCTTGGTCACAAAACAAACAACCCACCAAAAGCTCCAAGGATTATCGCAATCTCTTGGTCACCCAAAAAGCTCCAAGGATTATCGCAATCTCTTGGTCAACCCAAAAGCTCCAAGGATTATCGCAATCTCTTGGTCACCAAAAGCTCCAAGGATTATCGCAATCTCTTGGTCACCCAAAAGCTCCAAGGATTATCGCAATCTCTTGGTCACCCAAAAGCTCCAAGGATTATCGCAATCTCTTGGTCACCCAAAAAGCTCCAAGGATTATCGCAATCTCTTGGTCACCCAAAAAGCTCCAAGGATTATCGCAATCTCTTGGTCACCCAAAAAGCTCCAAGGATTATCGCAATCTCTTGGTCAACCAAAAGCTCCAAGGATTATCGCAATCTCTTGGTCAACCCAAAAAGCTCCAAGGATTATCGCAATCTCTTGGTCACCCAAAAAGCTCCAAGGATTATCGCAATCTCTTGGTCATACCAAAAAGCTCCAAGGATTATCGCAATCTCTTGGTCAACCCAAAAAGCTCCAACGATTATCGCAATCGCTTGGTCAAAAAAAATCAAGAAATTCAAAAAAAACAAAACAACAAAAATCATCAAAAACAACAAAGATTTGCATCTCAATTCTAGGCATACTCAAATTCATCAAAAAATTAATATTCTCGCACCTCATCTTCAACTTCACCAAAAACAATCCATCAAAAATACAAAAATATATAGTTGCATTAAGCATTGCATCCATACATTGCATATTTGTAGTCATATAGGTCAAAGGCACCATAGGCTGTAATTGCTCTAATAGACCATCTTGTTCCACACTGTCTCATTTTACAAAAACAACAAAAACACCAAGCATAACTTTTACCACACTACAGTTAGTGGTCTGGGAATGTACCAAGAGTTTCAATAATTCAGTCATCATTTTCCTCTTTAGCCATGTAGTGTACCAAGTCGAACGGATTTTACGAAGGTAGAGTCATACTTGAAATACACCTTGTTACGTAACATCCCAACACAAATCAAAACACTAAAATTCCCAAAATTGTGTGAACGAAAGACGAAACCTGCAAAATAATCTAGGTCACCACAAGCGAAACGGTTATCTTGCTCATCCCCCTGTGCGAATGACCCCTAGAATGCTGAGAGTTGGCAAAAGGACAAGCATCCTCCCTACCCAATTCCCTAAGAATCCCTAAAGTTCTCAATAGTTGCAAAACACAAAAATTTGCAAAATGTCAAAACTCAAAATTTGACAAACTACAGTGCAAACATCAAAAGGCACAAACAACGGTGATTTTCATCACTCCATATCCCCAATCCCTTGCTCAAAAGAAAAACAAATCAAAAAAAAATAGTGATCTCATCACTACAAAGAGCAAGTATCCCAATACAATTGAAAAAAAGAAGGGAGTTGACCTTGAATCCTCGGAACTCTCGACGATTCTGTAGGTCATAAGGCAAGCTTCAGTACCAATTTGGTTGATAGCCTATCGGTAAGAAAAATAAACCTCCCGCATGACGATATATCTGTCACATTAACTTGCGTACAGATCAATGTTTGCATGTGGATGAGCTAGCTTATGGCATCCTGGATTACAACGTAGATTAATCTTAGTACATACAACAAAGGAATTCGTGGAGCTAATTAGGTGATCCTTAGTACAGGTTCGGTTGAAAGCCCATCTGGCACTGGCGGTATCCTAACAAATACCACATAAATGAAATCAATTGCACACACAAGGATGTGAAATAACTTGGTCAAAAACAAGTCCGATTCATACCTTGTTCAAAAGTCTTGTAAGATAAAGTACAATCATGGCTAGTGAGTTAAAACCGTCTGAGTCTCAGAAAACCTTAGCTACATTTCTAAACCAACTGCGCTACTTTTCATCTTTGCAAATACCATCAAAAAATACAAAAAAAGAAAAACCATGTATACATGTAGAGTCATACATCACAACAATCACCTAAAAACAAAATAACGAAGCTCTAAACAGTCTATGGTGCCATAGCCAAACATCACAAACCCCATTCATCCATTTCATATCTGCATATCACATATAAATCAAAACCATTTGCATTCATCATAGCATATGCATCCATCAAAATAAATCAACATGCATACATCCATATTCATCAACCATCATGCACAAGATCAAAGAAAATCAAAACAACAAAAACAACAAATAAATGCAACACAAAAACAAAAAGCAATAAACATTGCCAGACACAAGTGCTCTTGCACTTAACCTCTTGGCATAGCAAAACTAATGTCAGGGTCTACATTGTCACTATCCTACTCCCTAAGAAGGCTACCATAGCCGGACCGCTCCACGGGAAGACGGATTTTCGACAATTTCATCCCCAAATGATGTCACAAAATCAAACACAACAAAACAACAAAAATATCAAATATCCACAAACAACAAAAGCAATAAACATTGCCAGACACAAGTGCTCTTGCACTTAACCTCTTGGCATAGCAAAATTGATATCAGGGTTTACATTGTCACTATCCTACTCCCTAAGAAGGCTACCATAGCCGGACCGCTCCACGGAAGACAGATTTTGACAATTTAATCCCAAATGGTGTCACAAAAACAACAAAAACAACAAAAAAAGCAACACAAAACAAAGCAATAAACATTGCCAGACACAAGTGCTCTTGCACTTAACCTCTTGGCATAGCAAAATTGACATCGGGGTCACAAATTATCACTATCCTACTCCCTAAGAAGGCTACCATAGCCGGACCGCTCCACGGGAAGACAAATTTTGACAATTTAATCCCAAAATGGTGTCACACAAAAACAACAAAAAATGCAACACAAAACAAACAATAAACATTTGCCGGACACAAGTGCTCTTGCACTTAACCTCTTGGCATAGCAAAATTGATGTCGGGGTTTGCATTGTCACTATCCTACTCCCGAAGAAGGCTACCATAGCCGGACCGCTCCACGGGAGGACGGATTGCCGACAATTCAATCACCAAATGGTGTCACAAAAACAACAAAAACAGTACAAAATTCAACAAAAACACAACAAAAACATTGCCGGGCATAAGTGCTCATGCACTTAACCTCTAGGCAAAGAAAATCGATGTCGAGGTCCAAATTATCGCTCTCCTAATTCCCCAAGAAGGCTATCATAGCCGGACCGCTCCACGGGAAATAGGTTTTCGATGATTTCACCTCATTATGACATCACCAAAAGGGTTAACACCCACCAAAAATAGGTCCATATGTTGGAAAAATTGCACACGCTTAACGGTAAACCCTCTAAAGGCAAACCTTGCACAAGTCATCTTGGGTCAAGCGACTCGTCGCTTCTCTCACGAAGGTCATTCCCTCATCGATTCGTCGCTTGAGGGGGTAGTCACACTTAGTCACCAATCAACAATCACACACCCAATTAAGGAAAATGACATGCATTCAAAGAATCATTGACAAAGACAATCACGCTCCTGCTTGGGGCAGTAAACAAGCAACAATCAAATCAATCAAACACTTGGCATTTCGTGAATCATGAACACAAGGTTCCCCCTGAGGATAAAAACGCCCTTCACTTGTTCATGACTGATCAATGTCCAAGTTCAAGTCACACCTCACCAAAACAGGTTAATACTTGAAATCAAATTCCTTAGCTCGTCAGAAGCAAGGATTCAAGAATGCATGCCCTTTCCATACTTGGGGCATCAAAAGTTGGTTAGGTTACCAAGAAACCCTAATCATTAGTGCTTTGGTTATCTATTTTTGCTCAGCACTGCGTCACCCGCAGCGCTTCCCAAAAAGGGGCATCTGTAGACACCAAAACAGCACCAATCCGATTATGTGACTGCAAACACTGATCGCTTTGACAAACACAGCCCCCAGGGCAGCCCTCAGAGGTTAAACAGTGGTCTTAACCACTTTCATAGCAATTTTGTAAGGTCAAGGAGCAATTTGGCACACTTGGACACTTTGCCCAATATTCGTCTCACCCAGGGACGAATTCAAAATAGAATCCGTCCCACCCCAAGACGAATTCTGAATCCGTCCCTGGGTGGGACAAATTCTAAGCTAACGGGCAAAAGGGCAAATGGTGCCAAGTGGCAGCCCGGAACAGATCGGTTAAGGGCTCCTACCTTGCACGCATGTGTAAGTGGACAGAGGGGCCGTTAGAGGACTCGTTACAAGAAGCATTTATCAAAGTTCAAGTCAGTGAAGGACTCCCCTCCCTCATGGGAAGACAAGACCGCCACATGGCGCCCATGGCCAACACTTGGCTTTTGTGCTTCCCTCCCAAAAGAGACCCCTTGGGTCTATAAAAGGTGGGACTTTTCTCACCCAAAACATGCAGGTGGAAGGAGTGTTCAAGCAACGAAGTGCTGCCGAATCGAAGACTCATTTGCATCCCCCTTTGTTCACCTTCCTACATCCATCAATCTCTTTTGCAAGGGAGGTTGTTGGGTGGCCTTTGGAAGCTCGAACCTTACTCAAATCCGACGCATGGACATCTGAACCTACCAATTCGCCGACCCCCAATCCTAAAAGGTTTTGGGCCCATCCTTGGTGGATTGGCTCCAAAATCGAGGGCCAACGGTGGGAGGCCCACTTGGGCACCCCCGCACCCCCAAGTTCTAATTTCAGTTTTTGAGCACTTTAGATTAATTTTTAGATTGCATTCTGTGTTACTAGGTCTGATTAGTCTATAATTGCAATTTTGTAGCTTTTGGTCAGAGTTTAGGGTGTTTTGTATTGCTTTATCGTTTCGCTAACTTGCAGGTGTCAAGGTCAAATTCCCGAGGGAGGAGGCCAAATTGGGAAAATCCGACCATCTGGGTCGTCCCAAAATGGCCCCAATTACCTAACCCCCTGTTTGCGGGAGTTTTGCAGGTCCCGGGATCCGACATTGGAGCAAGCAAGCAGGTCGATTTCTCCTATTCGGAAGAATTCGTCCCACCCGGGGACGAATTACGGTCGAATTCGTCCCGCCCGGGGACGAATTCCAGTTTAAGGTGAATTGGCCATTGCCTCGGTGGCGGTGGCCTTCAGTGACTTTTTCTTACCTTCTCGTCGATTTTGAAGCAATTTGGATTCACTGTTTTCATGGTTTCAGGCAAATATTCGTATGCATATTTTGTTAGTTTTAGAGAGAGAATGCTTTTCATTTGCAACAGGTGCTACTAACGTCTTGATCATTTCTTTGTTTGCAGGAGAAGCAGCAGAGGCGAAGAACCCATCAACATCAGCGGCGGCATCATCTTAGCCCGCCCAGTGCAATCGTGGGCACGCGGAAGGAGGAACCATTCAACGATTGTAATCAAACCTTATTTGCGCTCCTAGCCCCTGAAAAGGGAGGAGGCATTATTGTAACAGAGATCGAAAGAAATTAATGAAAGGGCTGTTTTTCTTTATCTGATTGCGTCTCTTACAACATGTCTCTTTTCGTTTCATGCAATGTACATTCCTAGGACTTAGGCGTGCTTAACTTTGAATGCAATTGCACTTGGTGTTTCCTTTGACCGGAATCTCGTGCTTTCAGATGCTACCTGCAAGTTAGTAAGAGCGAACGAATATAGAAACATGATCAAAATTGTTCAAAACGAGACGAGATTTAAATGACAACCTATCTAAGTATCATAGAATTGAATACAAAAAATGAAAATTATAGAAACCAAAATATGCTATAGATTCCCAATCGCTCCTAAAAAGGGACGATTAGGCCTGCAGCAGTGCGGGGGCGCCCGGGCGGGCCACCCACCGTTTGGGGCCTAATTTTGGCAACAATCCACTTGGGATGGGTCCAAAATCTCTTACAAGGGGTTTTCAGCAAATTGGGTGGTATACTATGGTCAAATGTTAGGTTTTGGGCTCAATATTAGTCCTTCCAATAGTCACCCTATGACCTCCTCTCTAAAAGAGATCAAGGATGTGAAGGGCACAAATCGCACAAGGATGTATGGGGAAATAAAACAGCAGCACTTCGTTGCTCAAAACTACTCTTCCTCTCCTCCCTTGGGGTGAGAAACCCACCAATTTATAAACCTAGAGGTCTCTTGGGATGACCATGCAGGGGCGCCGCTTTGCAGCCATGCCCTTATAGGGGAGGGAAGATTCCTCCCTGATTAGGGGCTTCATGACTGCCCCTGTAACAGCCTCTAACACTTGAAAATGCTCACCCATGCTCCCATGAAATGAAGGAGGTGTTAAGTGGTGGATCTGATTTGCCATTTGTCAAGATTTGAATTTTTACTAGTCAAACCTACAATTCACCCCACCCTGGAGCAAATTATGAATTCGTCCCTGAGAGGAGCAAATCCCATTTTGAATTCATCCCTGGGTGGAACGAATATTGAGCAAAGTGCCTAAAAGTTCCAAAATGATTTTTGACCTTCCAAAACTGTTGTGAGAGTGGTTAGGACCACTGTTTAACATTTGGGGGCTGCCTTGGGGGCTGTGTGTGCCAATGTGATCAGTGTTTGTAGTCACATAATCGGATTGGTGCTGTTTTGGTGTCTACAGATGCCCCTTTTTGGGATGCACTATGCAAGGCACAGTATCGAGAAAAAATAGATAACCAAAGCACTAATGATTAGGGTTTCTTGGTAACCTAACCAACTTTTGATGCCCCAAATATGAAGAGGGCATGCATTCTTGAATCCTTGCTTCTGACGAGTGAAGGAACTCAATTAAAGTGTTATCCTTTTTTGATGAGGTGTGACTTGAGCTTGGACATTGATCAGTCATGAATAGGCAAAGGACGCAACCTTTTGTCTGTGGGAACCTTGAGTTCATGATTCACGAATGCCAAGTGTTTGATCAGCTTGTGATTATTTCTTATTTACTTCAACAAGCAGGAGCATGATTGTCTTTGTCAATGATTCTTCGAATGCATGACATTTCCATGATTGGGTGTGTATTTGTTGATTGGTGACTAAGTGTGACTACCCCCTCAAGCGACGAATCGATAAGAGAATGACCAACATGAGAAAGGTGACGAGTCGCTTGACCCAAGATGACTTAGATAAGGGTGCCTTCAGATGTTTGATCTTTGAATGTGTGTGCAATTTTCCTGACATTTAGACATGTTTTTGGTGGGTGTTAACACTTTTGGTGATGCCTTTCTAGAGCTAAAATTATCAAAAATCCGTCTTCCCATGGAGCAGTCTGGCCATGGTGGCCTTCTTAGGGAGTAGGATGGTGACAATTTATAACCCCAATGTTTTATTTGGATGCCAAGAATGTCAGGCATAAAGGCACCTTCGTTCGAAAATGTTATTGCTATTTTTGGATGGGTTTTGACCCTTTTGGCGATGTTGTTTGGGGATGAAATTCTCGAAGATCCATCTTATCATGGAGTGGTCCGGCTATGGTAGCATTTTTAGGGAGTAGGATAGTGAGGATTTGTGACCCCGACATATATTTTGCATGCCCGAAATGTCAAGTGCAAAAGCACTCTCATCGGGCAAGTTTATTGTTGTTTGTTGGTGCATTTTTGTGCATTTCTGCTGTTTTGTGAAATTTTTGTTCTAGATTCATCCTGGGGTGGGACAAATTCCTATTGAGCATTCATTCCAGGGTGGGATGAGCACTAACTAGAGTGATCGTCCTAAGGAGGAACGATTACAGGTTCAAAAAGACTATTTAAAGGCCAAAACTAGGGTTTGGGATTATTTGTAGTTGTTTTTCTGGCAATTTGGAGCTCTGAGGAGGAGGAGGTCAATTCTATGAAGCGAAGTGCTGTTGAATTTTTCTGCCACCATGAGTGCACAAAATGGATCAAGCAGCGGAGCCGAAGTGAGACCAGTAAGTAAACTCCCTCTATTATTTTCTTGTATTATAGTTTTTTTTTTGAATTTATCAATTTGAGATTATAAAACCCTAGGTTGACAAATTAAATTTTGTTATTTTTTATTTTGTTTTGTTTGTTTTAATTTATCAGTTTGAGAGTATAAACCCTAGGTTTATAAATTAAATTTTGTTATTTTTTATTTTGTTTTGTTTTAATTTATCAATTTGAGAGTATAAACCCTAGGTTGACAAATTAAATTTTGTTATTTTTTATTTTGTTTTGTTTTTTTTAATTTATCAGATTAAGAGTATAAACCCTAGGTTGAAAAATTAAATTTTGTTTTGCATTTATGTTGTTTGTAGCTGTACACTATTTTTCATGATTCTAATGTGCTTATTTTGTTGTCTGTTGCAGGTTGTGAAGAGTCGGTATTGTGTGCCGACTATTTTTTCTGAAGCGTGAGAGGCGCTAGTTGTGGTTGACTGGGAGTGGCAGATAGTCATAAGAATTAGCACATTCATATCCCACTTGCCTTGTGGGTTTATCACACCAACATTCGGACGCCCACTGGGGCAACTCTGTTTTTGCGTGTGTATGGCTCTGAGGCTGTTATGCCTCTCGAGTTGGAAATTCCTTCCCTATGCATAGTAATGCAAGAGTTCATTGATGATGACACTGCATGGTAGGCCTGGTTAGACTAGCTTACGTTGCTCGATGAACGACATGTTAATGCTCTCGAGCATTTACGTATCTATCAAGAGTGACTTAAGAAGGCATACAACATGAAGGTTCACCTGAGAGACTTTCAAGTTGGTGACTTGGTCTTAAAAGAGAACCAACAAAATTCTAACTTGCCGCCCCATCTAAGGGACAAGTTCACAACAAACTGGTTAGGTCCTTATGTCATCCACATTAAAATAGGACCTGGAACATACTGGCTTGCTTCTCTTGACAGAATCAAGAAAATCAAACCCTTGAACATTAGTCATTTGAGGCCATTCCATATTTAAAAGATCCATAGCCCAAACCAAAAGCTCCAAGGATTCTCGTAATCGCTTGGTCAAACCAAAAGCTCCAAGGATTCTCATAATCACTTGGTCAAACCAAAAGCTCCAAGGATTCTCATAATCACTTGGTCAACCCAAAAAAAAGGCTCCAAGGATTCTCATAATTGCTTGGTCAAACCAAAAGCTCCAAGGATGCCAATAAACACTTGGTCAACCCAAAAAATCTCCAAGGATTCCAATAATCGCTTGGTCAACCCAAAAAAGCTCCAAGGATTCCAATAATCGCTTGGTCAATCCCAAAGGCTCCAAGGATTCCCATAATAACTTGGTCAATCCCAAACACCCCAAAGGTACCCATCATCCCTTTGGTCAAACAAAAAGCTCCAAGGGTTCCCACAATCGCTTGGTCAAAAATAAGAAAATTCAAAAACAATAAAATCATCAAAAAAATACAAAAAATTGCATTTCATCTCCATGCATGCTCAAAATCATCACAACAATAAAGAGTTCTTTTTTTGCATCTCATATTCATACTCACAACAATAAATCCATAAAAAATATAAAAACAATAGTTGCATTAAGCATCACATCCATACATTACATATTTATGGTCATACAGGTCAAAGGCACCATAGACTGTAATTATTCGGTAAATCCATCATTTTCCAAATTTCTCCATTCTATAAATAGTCCATCAAACATAAAAGCCATTCACATCTATTTTGCCATATCATAGTCAGTTGTCTTCTAATGTATCAAGAGTTTTTGTCATTCAGCTATCATTAGCTTTCTAGCCACATAATGTACAAAGTCAGATACATTTACAAAGGTAGAGTTCTACTTGGATCACACCTTGTTACGTAGCATCCCAACACAAGTTAAAACACAAAAAAAAAATTCCCAAGTTGTGTGAATGAAAGATGAAACTTGCAAAGCAATCCAGGATACCATCTAGTGAAAAGGTTATCTTGCTCATTCCCCTATGTGAATGACCCCAAAAATTTTGAGAGTTGGAAAAAGGACAAGCATATTTCCTACCCAATTCCCCAAGAATCTCAAGTTCTCAAAAAGTTACAAACACCAAAAAATTTGTAAAAAGTCAAAACTCCAAAAATTTGACATCACCACCAAAGTGCATACATCAAAAGGCACATACAATAGTGATTCTCATCACTCCATATTCAAATCCCTTGCTCAAAAGAAAAACAAAATAAACAGTGATTTTATCACTATAGAAGAGCAAGTATCCCAATACAATTGAAGAAAAGAAGGGAGTCAAACTTGAATCCCTGGAACTCTCAGCATTCATAAGGTCACGAGGTAAACATCAGTATCGATTTGGTGGATAACCTATCGATCACTGGTGGCAAACCTCCTGCATGATGATATATCTGCCACATTAACTTGTGTGTGGATCAATGTTTGCATGTGGATGAACTAGATTATGGTATCCTAGATAGCACCGTAGATTAATCTGACTAAATACAACAAAGGAGTTACTGGAGCTAATTAGGTGATCCTCAGTACAGGTTTGGTTGACGTACCTACTTGGCACTGGCGATATCCTGACAAATACCACATAAACAAACTCAATTGCACACATAGGGATGTGAAATAACTTGGTCAAATACAAGTTCGATTCATACTTTGTTCAAAATTCTTGTCAGATAAAAATACAGTCGTGGCTAGTTAGTTAAAACATCTGAGTCTCAAAAAACCTTAACTACATTCTAAACCAACTGTGCTATCTTTCATCCTCACATTGCCATCAGAAAATACAAAAAATAACATGTATACATAAAAAGTCATTTACCACAGCAAACGCCTAGGAAAAAAAGCAATAAGTTCTAAACAGTCTATGGTGCCACAGCCACAAATCACAAATTCAATTCATCCATTCCATTTGCATATAATATAAATTAGAAACATTTGCATTCATCATAACATATGCATCCATCAAATATAAATTAACATGCATACATACACAATCATCAATCATTGTGCATAACATCAAATCATGACATTGTATAAATAAAATAAAGTCATCTGTATATATATCATCAAAAATACCCGTAGGCTACAATAACCAGTCCTCTGACCCCGCAAAAAAAAAAAAAAGAGAGCAAAAACTCAAAAACCCCCAAGCCTAGGGTTTCGGCCACCATGATCACATAGGATCGATGCGACGGGAACTACCCCCCATGGTGTGGGTCCTATGGGACCCCTCAGGGCGGCTGCTACTAGCCCCCACATCATGCATACTAGCACCTCCATCATCCAATCGCCTACGTCGAGAGGATGTTTACTGCTCAGTCTCGCTCCCTCTCAAGCGGCATGATGATCTACTTCCACTAAGTGCAGGAAGCCACCCACTGTGGCAGATAATCTCCACATCTAGCTCCCATCGATGATGCACCAAGTCCATCTCCCATTGATGGTACATTGCCAAATTATCATCATGCTGTGCCAACTGCATTTGTAAGAGATCCATCTCCCGTGTAGCACCAGTATCCCTCTCCCATCGATGATATGTCGCTAATGCATTCTATAGCTCCACTAGCTACGTTCACAAGAGATCCCTCTCCCGTAGTGCATCCTCGAGCTACTCATCCTGCATTCAGAGTAGCCCCTCCAATCATGCATTCTCAACGTGCACCCCTACCTCCGTGTCCTCTGAGACTACCTAAGGCATTGGCATCTTTGAAACAGCAGCCTGCTATGGCTCCCACTACTCCGGGACATCCTACATCTCTAGTTGTTCTGGAACCCCAAAATCCACATCCACATCATCCACCTCCACCACATCCGCATCCTCTAGCGGAGATCCCCAACCCTCTCCTGGTGCCTCTCCACCCTCCCCACCTGATGCTACTGCCTCTGCACCTCCCAGTGGTTTCTCTCCCCACCATCGCCATAATGTCCACCACTGCTCATACTTAGTCGTCACCCCAATGTCATCCATGTCAGGCACATCGATAACTGTATCTTCCTCCTCCCCCATTGGCTCGATGATCGGCCAAGCCAAGGTCCTCTCGTCCCCTCGACGATGATAGATCAAGGGCTCACCAGGCAACCCTTGGCACACCCCAAACTGTCATGTCACTTGGACATATAGGAAGTACTCCTACTCAGTATTGTGTTGCCTGATCAACCATATCCCCTTGCGCACCCACCGGAGCCACTCTCCAGCCTCAGGCCAGGCTAGATAGTCCTAGTATGGGCACTAGAACACCTCCCCTAGAGTAAGCCGAGCGAAGGCATCGACATAGTGCCCTACGACACCTGCCCACCACCGACTCTGCCTCTGCTCCTTAGACTACTATAATAGAGCCACATATCCTATATCTCTGTCCACCATCTCTGCTCAAGTAGTCCACGACAACCCCATCGGCCTCTCCATCGCTATGTGCTACCAAGCCCAGCTTTGCAATAGATAGCTGTAGCCAATACCCTGATCCCTCTGATAGCAGACCTCATACAACTCATCATAGAGCTATGCTAGTAGTGTTTGCCCCCACCTCATAATCAAGGGATCATGCGTTAGACAATCCACCAGTCAAAAGACCACATCTAGCAGGTTCCACAGGAACCTCATGCCCAAAGAGTCGGGTAGTAGCATGTTGGAAATGAGGCCCATCAATACTGCATGCCTCACTCCCAACATGCCCCTCTCTAGCCACCACCATACTAGAATGCCACCAATCTGGCAGTCACCCTCTGCCATCTCCACTGGGCTATCCACACCCACCTCCTCCCCATGCCCAAAGCAACATGTCAACACTGCTATCCATTGATCCCATGATGTTGTCCTGATTGGTAGCCCGTCTATCGAAATCTATAGAATCTGATAGACGTCCTCCAAGGTCACCGTCATCTCCCCTATTTGGAGATGGAAGGTGTTGGTCTGAGGATCCCACAAGTTGATCAGGGCTATCAGATAGGCCCTATCCTCGACCATTAGTTCCAACTGAGTCACATGCTTGAGCCCAAGGGCATCAAGCCACTTCTAGTAAGTCAGAGTTAGCGCCTCTCGTGCTTCTGAGAAAATAGTAGGCACACGGTACCAGATTTTCACAACCTGCAAAGAAAACAAGACAAAAACATTAAAAAAAAACATGATAAACTGTACAGTAATAACATGAATATATAGAAATGCATAAAACAATGTATAGCTAAAAATAGACAAATAACAACCAACAAAATTCAAAACAATTAAACAAATAGTTGTCAGTACCTAGGGTTTTAACTCTACGTTTAAACTGATAACTACAAAACAAAAAATTCAAAAAACTCAAAAACTGTATGTCAGTACCTAGGGTTTCCAACTCTACGTTTAAACTGATAAACAAAATTAAAAAAAAATTCAAAACAAATTTTTAGTTCCTAGGGTTTTCACTCTAAGTTCAAACTGATAAATTAAAAGCACAAAAATAGTCAAAAATAGTCTGTCAGTACCTAGGGTTTTTAACTCTACGTTTAAACTGATTAGTACAAACAAAATCAAAACAAAATTCAAATAAAACATTTTTCAGTTAACCTAGGGTTTACCCTTAGTCTACACTGACAAATAACTACAAAAACAAAACAAACAAACAAAAACAAATTTTTTAGTTAAACTAGGGTTTACCCTTAGTATACACTGACAAAACACAACAACTAGGGTTAAGCTAAGTTTTTAAGCTAAGTTTCAAACTAAGTTTTTAAGCTATGTTTTGATCTTTTTTAAACTAGGGTTTCTTTTCATTTACAAATGCAAAATGATAAACATGGTTTCCACTAGGGTTTCAACCTAAGTTCTAATGAAGCCATACAAAACACAAAGTCACACAAAACAAAACAATTTTTTTTTTTTAGGGTTTCATTTCTAAACAAAAACTCGAAAAACAAAATACAAAAGAGACACATTGCGGCTTTAAACTATAAAATAGAACAACAAAATAAAGAGGAAGAGCACTTACCGGTCTCGCTTTGGCTCCGTCGCTTGATTTTGTTCGTGAACTCATGGTGGAAAAAAAAATTTGGCAGTGCTTCGCTTTGCAGAATTGACCTCCTCCTCCTCAGAGCTCCAAATTGCCAGAAAAATAGAATGCAAATGAGCCCAAACCCTAGTTTTGGCCCTTAAATAGGATTTTAGGCCTGTAATCATTCCTCCCTAGGATGAGCGCTCTAGTTAGCACTCGTCCCACCCTGGGAAGATTACTAAACTAGTATTCACCCCACCCAGGGATGATTACAGAACAAAAATTTCAAAAACAACAAAAACTGCACCAAAATGACCAAAAACAAGCAATAAAATTGTCCAATAAGAGTGCTTTTGCACTTGACATTTCGGGCATGCAAAATAGATGTAGGGGTCACAAATCCTCACTATCCTACTCCCTAAGAAGGCTACCATAGCCGGACCGCTCCATGGGAGGACGAATTGTCGAGAATTTCATCCCCAAACGACATCCCCAAAAGGGTCCAAACCCACCCAAAAATAGTAATAACATTGCCAAGCAAAGGCGCCTTCGTGCCTAACATTCTTGGCATGAAAAACTGATGTTGGGGTAACAAATTGTCACTATCCTACTCCCTAAGAAGGCTACCATAGCCGGACCACTCCACGGGAAGATGGATTTTTGATAATTTCAGCTCCAAAATGCATCACAAAAAGGGTTCACACCCACCAAAAATAGGTCTAAATGTCGAAAAACTGCACAAACATTCAAAGATAAACATCTGAAGGCATCCTTACACAAGTCATCTTGGGTCAAGCGACTCATTGCTTTTCTCATGTAGGTCATTCCCTCATCGATTCATCGCTTGAGGGGGTAGTCACACTTAGTCACCAATCAACAAATACACACCCAACCAAGGAAATGGCATGCATTCAAAGAATCATTGACAAAGACAATCACACCCCTGCTTGGGGCAGCAAACAAGCAATAATCACAAGCTGATCAAACACTTGGAATTCATGAATCATGAACTCAAGGTTCCCACAGACAAAAGGTTGCACCCTTTGCCTATTCATGACTGATCAATGTCCAAGATCAAGTAACACCTCACCGAAAAAGGTTAATACTTGAATTGAGTTCCTTAGCTCGTCAGAAGCAAAGATTCAAGAATGGTTGCCCTTTCCATACTTGGGGCATCAAAATTTGGTTAGGTTACTGAGAAACCCTAATCATTAGTGCTTTGGTTATCTATTTTTGCTCAGTGTTGTGCCATGCATAGCGCATCCCAAAAAGGGGCATTTATAGACACCAAAATAGCACCAATCCGATTATGTGATTGCAAACACTGATCGCATTGACATGCATAGCCCCCAAGGCAGCCCCCAGAGGTTAAAAAGTGGTCTTAACCACTCACACGATAGTTTTGGAAGGTCAAAGGTCAATTTGGCACCTTCAGGCACTCTGCTCCTTATTCGTTCCACCCAGGGATGATTACAAATTGGTACTCGCCCCACCTAGGGATGATTAGCAATATTCGCTCCAGGGTGGGGTGAATAGCAGGTTTGATGGGCAAAAAGTCAAATCTTGACAAATGGTAGCTCATATCCACCACTTAACTCTTCCTTCATTGCATGGGAGTGTGAGTGAGCGTTTTTGAGCATTAGAGGCAGTTACAGGGGCAGTCATGGAGCCCCTAATTAGGGAGGAATCTTCTCCCCCATGGGAAGGCATGATTGCCAAGTGGCGCCTCTACATGCTCATCCAAAGAGACCGTCAAGTCTATAAAATGGTGAGTCTTCTCACCCCAAAATATACAAAGAAGGAGCATTTTGAGCAACGAAGTGCTGCCGTTTTACATCCACATACACCTTTTGATTTGTGCCTTTCACATCCTTGATCTCTTTTGGAGAGGAGGTCACTAGGTGATTATTAGAAGCGTAAATCCGAAACCAAAACCTGACATTTGGCCACAACATCCTACCAAATTTACCGAAAACACCCCATAGGAGGTTTTGGACCCATCCCAAGTGGATTGGTGCCAAAATCGGGCCCCAAACGATGGGCGTCCTGCCCCTGGGCACCCCCCATACTGCTACAGTCCTAATCGCCCCGCCCCGGAGTGATTAGGAATCTGTAGCAGATTTCCTTTCTATTATTTTTGCATCTGATTTTATGCTGCTTAGATAGGTTGTCATTCAAATTTCACATCGTTTTGAGTAAATTTGATCATCTTTTTATCATTTCCCGCCTTTACTAACATGTAGGTAGCATCACAAAATTCCTAGCAATAGAGGCCAAATTGGGACAATCTGACCTTCTGGGTCTTCCCAAAAATACCCCTTTTAGCTAACCCCCAACTTTGCAGGTGATTTGGAACTTTTTGGATGTGACATTTGGGACAGTGCTATCTGACGTTTTGTTACAGGTCTATCCGTCCCGCCCCAGAGTGAATACGAATCTATGGCAAATTTTTTGAATGTTCCATTTGCAGTGCCTTCTTGGTGATGTTTTTATGCCACTGTCAAGTTTTTAGTTCATTTGGATCTATTTCAGTTATCGTTTTATTTATACTTTGCATGTACTAATTGAAGGCGTGGGGATTGCATGTTTTATTTTATCTACAGGTGCTACTGATTGTTTCCTATTTCCTTGAATGTAGGGTCTCAACATTAGAGGAGCAGTAAGGAGTCAAGACTCATCAATGCAAGTGGCGACGACGTTTGGTCTGCCCACTTTACATGTGGGCATGCGGAAGAAGGAATAGCATCCATTGATGTGACAAGAACACATTTAACGCTCCTAGCCCCTAAAAATGGAGGAGGCAAATTGTAACCAAATTCTAAAGCTTATTAATGAAAAGGTTTGTATTCCATATTGGCTTTCCATATGGTTTCAATTCGTTTATGCTTCTTTATTTTCATACACTTTCAATTCATAGGATTTAGCGTTATCTTTTGTTTCATTCACATTGCATCTGGGTTTTTCCTTTTTGTTTCCGTATCTTCATGCTTTCATATAGAACCCAAGGGAAATTCAATACCATTGTTATATCCAGTCAAAGGAAGTGCCAAATAGTGAGGAGATTAGCATCAAAAGGTAAGGTTTAAATCCCACTTTATTATTGATTTTAATTTTGGAGATATAAGGGTTATAAGATAAGGTTGAAATTTAGATTTTTGAAAGCAAAAGCTATAATGGATAACTTACCAAATTAAAATAATATTTGCAACTCAAACTAGGAGAAAGAAGGAATTTGACTTGTATAAAATTCTATAATATTTTTCAAATTTTATTAATTTTCTAATTTTCTAAATTTGGGAGTGACACTATCAAAATAGTTCTTTGGAAATTAGAAATTAAAACATAAGGGTTATAAAAAGAGGTTATTACATATTTTTTGTTAAGGTTGAAAATTTATGATTTTCTTATCTCAAAATTTCTCAAAAAGGGACAAAAGGAATCCAACATTAAAACCTCTTCAAAAATTGGAAAAGTGCTTAGTTCAACTAGGAGAATTAAGGTGTTAGAAAATTTGATTTTTTTTACAAAACTATATAAAATCAACCATAAATTGAACTATATTTTACAAAATCACTCTATCATACTCCAAAATCATTAGCGAGTCATAAGGGATTCTAAAAAACTTGATCAAAGGTTGTCAAGTTGGGAAGATATAAGCTTTATTCAAAATCTAAAATTATGTGTTCATACTCTCGTTACTAGGGAGACACAAGGAATCCTACAAATCTAAAATATTACTAAAGGTTTCATCAAATCAAGCATATATACTTCAATTAGGGTTTATATATCCTAATATAGGGAGCCATAAAGTAGACTACTCTATCTCTAAGTGTTGGACATTTTGAGTCCCTAAACTAAAAGTTGTCATTGATGTCAAAAGGACCTATGTAAGTAAGCACTATGATTTTGCTCCACAAAGAGCTTCATGAGAAGCAAAGGTTTTGATCAAAGGTTCTAGAAGGGATGCATGGCATTTGGTTCCAAAAGGAGCTTCAAGGGAAGCTTAGCAAAAGGTTTTTATGAAAACCAAGGAAGGCAAGGAAAGGTTTTATTTAAAACCAATGGATGGCATATTTGAAATGGGTTTTTCTTAAAACCCAAGTTGGATTTTTGTTTCATCAAAAAAGGTGCCCCGATGATGGAGAAATTTAATTTTAAAGGTTTAGTTTAAATTTTAATTTATTTAAAATTTAAATTTTAATTTTAAAATTAAATAAAAAGTTTTTCCCTCCTTTCTTATTGGCACCACCGACGTCATGAGGGCAATGTTAAAAGGGCCGACGTATTCGCATTGAAGGATGGCTTATATAAATAAGCCAAAGGTTTTCCATTTAATAAACCTAAGGAGTGTCACATGATTTTCAAAAACCCAAAGTATTTCTGCATCCGAATATTGCACAACAAATTTTGTGGAGTGTGACGTGGGCAGTCAAGTCATGGACGGTCAAATTTTTGGTGCCTTGTGAGGAAAGCGCATGTGGCTTAAGGAAGAGAGTGCCCAAGGCACTCACGTGGGCAGTGTTAGCTCATGCGGCTTAGCTGTCGCTTGGCAGCACGGTGGGCAGAGGTTCGAAATGCCAAGGCCCTTCGAGGGCTCCTTTGAGGTATGCGCTCTGACTTCGATATTTGTGGGGGTCAACATTTTAATTAAAATATTTGCTTGCTATGGTTTGATTATGTTTTTGTGGGAGATATAAGGTTGAGCAAGCTTTAATATTTTAATAAGGTTTGATATTTGATTAATGTGAGATATTGCCTAAGAAAGCTTTGTGATTATTTTTGAGTGCAAAAGTGTTGAAAGGAAGGATATAAAATATTTGATTTATTTTATGGTATAAGTGGTTTGTGGAGTGACAAGGTTATGCAATGATTTGATTTATTTTATTTTATGGTACAAGTGGTTTTAGGAGTGATAAGGAAGTTGTGCATTAATTCTTAAGAAGGTTTTCTAATTAAAAGCCTTGGTGAATATAATTGTGAAGTGGAGTAATGTTGATTATTTTGTGATCTTCTAACCCTTGTGAAGATTGGCAAAAGAATATTGTGATTGTGGCAGATTTCCAAAGAGGCTTCTTCATCTTCATAAAAGGTATGGGCACATTCTCCTATTGATTGATTATGGTGGTTGATTTCTAAAAATATCTTTGGAGTGAAAATGATTGATTGTGGTTTCCTTTTCGAAAGTGATTGGTTTAATGCTTCAAGGTTTTCTAGATTGAGAGTTGTGATTAAACCTTGTTTTATAAGCATTGTTGTTGGAGCCCATTGGTTGTGCAAAGAACTTGAACTTGAGTTAGAAGAGAACATGAGTATCATTGTTATGTGAGATTTGTTGTTGAGCATTGTTGGAAATATTTTGAGTTGATTGATACATGCTTGGACTAGGGTTTGTGAGAAAGGGTTGTTCATTGAGGTGATTGGTTGAGTTGAGTTGATTGAGCCTAGTCAAGTGGATGCATGTGGTTGTTCAAGTTCCATAAAACAAACTATTCTATATTCTTGATTTGATTTGAGATTGAGATTTGAGAATAGAACATATAGAGTCTCTAACAATTCTCTTTATGCTTCTATGAGATTGATTTGAGTTGAGATTGGGATTTGAGTATAGAATATATAGAGTCTCTAACAATTCTCTTTATGCTTCTATGAGATTGATTTGAGTTGAGATTGGGATTTGAGTATAGAACATATTGAGTCTCTAACAATTCTCTTTATGCTTCTATGAGATTGAGTTGAGATATTGATTGAGCATTAAGTATAGAACATATTGAGTCTCTAACAATTCTCTTTATGATTCTATGAGATTGGACAAATTCTGTGTGAGCTTGTTAAGCAGATTTGAGACAAGTCTTTGAGAAGGCTTGTGGACTGATTTTGAGTAAGCTTTTATGGAAGCTTGCTATGCATATTTGAGCAAGTCCTAGAGAGGACTTATTGAGCAGATTTGAGCAAGTCCTAGAGAGGACTTGTTGAGTAGATTTGGACAAGTTCTGTGTGGACTTATTGAGAAGATTTGGACAGGTTCTGTGTGGACCTGTTGAGCAGATTTGGACAGGTTCTGTGTGGACATGTTGAGAAGATTTGAGCAAGTTCTGTGTGGACCTGTTGAGAATATTTGGACAAGTTCTGAGTGATCTTGTTGAGAAGATTTGGATAGGTTCTATGTGGACTTATTGAGCAGATTTGGACAAGTTCTGAGTGAGCTTGTTGAGAAGATTTGGACAAGTTTTGAGTGAGCTTGTTGAGAATATTTGAGAAGGTTCTGAGTGAACCTATTGAGACAGAGCTTTGGAGGTGATAGAGTATAGAGGATAGAGTCTCAGTGGATAGAGATCCAGCAGCCAGGACAATTGAAGATAAATCTGAGTGAGGAGTCTTCAAGTGGAGAGAGATCCACTAGTCAGTGTAGTAGAGAGACAAAGTCTTCTAGAAGATCACTAGCTAGAGTAGAAGGGGAAAGAGTTCTCCTATGGAAGAGATCCATGAACTTGAGATTTAGGGGATCAACATCTCCTTTGGACAGAGGTCCATAAAAATTGTAATTGGGAAGGATTCCCATGAGATTATTTGAGAAATATTTAGAAGAAATATTTTCTCTGTGGAGGTAGCCCACATTGGGTGAACCACGTTAAAATTGGTGTCTCTATTGTGTGTGATGATTTGTGCATTGCTTTGGTTATTGCTATTGATATTGCCATTGATTATATTGATTAATACTATTTGGGAAAGAAAAGTAAAAAGTGGTCTTATATTGTTCACCCCCCCTCTCAGTATAAGCTTGTGTTCTTCAATTGGTATCAGAGTCGGTTCCTTTAGAAGAAGTTTAACAACTTGAAGAAAGATCCTACAAGAACACAAATGGCAAATAAAGGCAAGAGTAGAAGCATGAGACACAAGAAGAAAATAACACCTATGGTCATGAAAGAAAAGGAAGATGAGTTTAATATTGTTGTGTTGGGAGGACAAATGGAAATAGATTCAAGAGATGAATCAAGTAATGGAGAAATATCCAGACTGATAAAGTTTTATACCAGATGTGGGAACACATGTCACCATGCACCTTATTGTCCACAAGAATGTTTTATTTGTGGTCAACTTGGCCATGATGCAAGATATTGTAATGGGTTTAGTAGCAGTGAAGATGAAGATGATATTCTCAAAAATGAAATCCTAGAGATTGGTTCAAGAAAGGATAACAGGGACGATCAAAATAGGTATGAAGAAGAAACTCTACTTTCAGTAATAGAAGAAAAATAAGATGCTTCAAAAAAATAAAAAGGGGAATCCACTCTTAAGGAGCTTATTGAATTGAAAAGAGATAATTTAGAATTGAAGGCTCAAATACAAGAAGATGAGAAATGTAAGACAAAGCTTCTACAGGATATCTCTGACTTGAGAGATAAGGTTGAAAAAGCAAGAAGAGTTGAAAAAGGTATAGTTGAACAGTCAAAGGTAAAAGAGATAGAATGTGAAAGGCTTATGGTTACTCTTGAAGAATTAAAAAGGGAGAACTCAAGATTAAGGGTTCAAGCTCAAGAAGATGAAAAAGCAAAAGCAAAGTTTCTACAGGAACTCACCAAATTCAAAACCAAGGTTGAAGAAGCAAGAAGGATTGAAGAAGGTATGGCTAAAAAATTAAAGGTAAAAGATCTAGAGTGTGAAATATTAGAGCATGAGATAGTTTCACTAAGGATGGAAGTAAAAGGTTCTAAGGACAAGCTACACAATTTTGAGGAAAATTCAAGGACCTTGGAAAGGACTATCAATGCACAAAGGTCATCAGTCACCATAACAAGACTTAGTTCTAAATAAGAACAAGGGAAACAAGAAGCAGAAAAAGGAGAGCCAAGCTCAAACACCAGAAAAGAAGAAGAGTCAAAAGAAGTAAGTAAAAGTGGGAGTGAGACATCAGAGGATGAATTGGACAACAAAGAGTTCAACAAAGATAGGAGTAATGCACAAAGAAGGTACAAATGGAACAACAATCAGAATAGGAGACCAATGGGGTCTAGGCAAGGTTTCTTCAATGGAAGATGTTTTTCATGTCACAGGTTTGGGCACATGGCTTCACAGTGCAAGACACATGAAAGACAGGAATATGGGAAAGGATAACTTTTCCATGGGTATTTCTACTCATGTAATGAGTTTGGTCACAAGGCAATGAATTGCAGGGTTCATGACAGAAGAGGATATGGCTTCACTAGGAGAAATCCTAAGACAGTTGCACCTCCAAGGAATAATAACATTAAGTGTTATAAGTGCAATAATGATGGTCACATAGCAATATGGTGTAGAGCAAATATTCCAGAATCAAGCATGAAAAAGAATAGGAACATGAACAGGAACATTGGCAAGAACAAGAACATAGATGAGAACAAGAACAGGAACAGGAATAGGAACATGGATAAGAACAAGAACAAGAATAGGAACATGAAACATGGATGAAAACAGGAACAAGAATAGGAACATGGATGAGAACAAGAATAGGAACAGAAACAAAAGTGATGACAAGAATAGGGATGATAACTTGGAAAGAAATAGTGAGAGGATTCAAAAGACTCATAGAAGAAGAGAGAAAGATAAAGGTACATATATGTGCTTTCAGGGAGTAGAAATACTCCCACCCCAAAATTAACCACCTCATGTGGAGGTGGGGGAGGGGCTAAGCTAAGAGGCTCATTCTTAGCCCCGAGCCCCAAAGGTGACCCTTTGCCATTGATGTCAAAAGGGGAGAGATTTGTGTATTGGGGAGAGATTTGATATGAGATTTGATATTTGAGAGAGCATTGAGCCAGGGGGAGCAAAGTCCTAGGGGGAGCAGAAAAGAAGGTCAGGTTTCAGTAAAATGAATATGGGTTACCATCAATGACAAAGGGGGAGATTGTTGGACATTTTGAGTCCCTAAGCTAAAAGTTGTCATTGATGTCAAAAGGACCTAAAAAAAGAGAAGACCTATGTAAGTAAGCACTATGATTTTTCTCCACAAAGAGCTTCATGAGAAGCAAGGGTTTTGATCAAAGGTTCTAGAAGGGATGCATGACATTTGGTTCCAAAAGGAGCTTCAAGGGAAGCTTAGCAAAAGGTTTTTATGAAAACAAAGGAAGGTAAGGAAAGGTTTTATTTAAAACCAATGGATGGCATATTTGAAATGGGTTTTTCTTAAAACCCAAGTTGGCTTTTCGTTTCATCGAAAAAGGTGCCCCGGTGATGGAGAAATTTAATTTTAAAGGTTTAGTTTAAATTTTAATTTATTTAAAATTAAATAAAAGGTTTTTCCCTCCTTTCTTATTGGCATCATCGATGTCATGAGGGCAATGTTAAAAGGGCTGACGTATTTGCATTGAAGGATGGCTTATATAAATAAGCCAAAGGTTTTCCATTTAATAAACCTAAGGAGTGTCGCATGATTTTGGAAAACCCAAAAGTATTTATGCATCCGAATATTGCACAACAAATTTTGTGGAGTGTGACGTGGGCAGTCAAGTCATGGACAATCAAATTTTTGGCACCTTGTGAGGAAAGCGCATGCAGTTTAAGGAAGAGAGTGCCCAAGGCACTCACGTGGGTAGTGTTAGCTCATGCATCTTAGCTTCCGCTTGTCAGCATGGTGGGCAGAGGTTCGAAATGCCAAGGCCCTTCGAGGGCTCCTTTGAGGTATGCACTCCGACTCCGATATTTGCGGGGGTCAACATTTTAATTAAAATATTTGCTTGCTATGGTTTGATTATATTTTTGTGGGAGATATAAGGTTGAGCAAGATTTAATATTTTAATAAGGTTTGATATTTGATTAATGTGAGATATTGCCTAAGAAAGCTTTGTGATTATTTTTTAGTGCAAAAGTGTTGAAAGGAAGGATATAAAATATTTGATTTATTTTATGGTATAAGTGGTTTGTGGAGTGACAAGGTTATGCAATGATTTGATTTATTTTATTTTATGGTACAAGTGGTTTTAGGAGTGATAAGGAAGTTGTGCATTAATTATTAAGAAGATTTTCTAATTAAAAGCCTTGGTGAATATTATTGTGAAGTGGAGTAATGTTGATTATTTTGTGATCTTCTAACCCTTGTGAAGATTGGCAAAAGAATATTGTGATTGTGGCAGATTTCCAAAGAGGCTTCTTCATATTCATAAAAGGTATGGGCACATTATCCTATTTATTGATTATGGTGGTTGATTTCTAAAAATATTTTTGGAGTGAAAAGGATTGATTGTGGTTTCCTTTTCGAAAGTGATTGGTTTAATGCTTCAAGGTTTTCTAGATTGAGAGTTGTGATTAAACCTTGTTTTATAAGCATTGTTGTTGGAGCCCACTTGTTGTGCAAAGAACTTGAACTTGAGTTAGAAGAGAACATGAGTATCATTGTTATGTGAGATTTGTTGTTGAGCATTGTTGGAAACATTTTGAGTTGGTTGATACATGCTTGGACTAGGGTTTGTGAGAAAGGGTTGTTCATTGAGGTGATTGGTTGAGTTGAGTTGATTGAGCCTAGTCAAGTGGATGCATGTGGTTGTTCAAGTTCCATAAAACAAACTATTCTATATTCTTTATTTGAGTTGAGATTGAGATTTGAGAATAGAACATATAGAGTCTCTAACAATTCTCTTTATGCTTCTATGAGATTGATTTGAGATGAGATTGGGATTTGAGTATAGAACATATAGAGTCTCTAACATTTCTCTTTATGCTTCTATGAAATTTATTTGAGTTGATATTGGGATTTGATTATAGAACATATAGAGTCTCTAAAAATTCTCTTTATGCTTCTATGAGATTGATTTGAGTTGAGATTAGGATTTGAGTATAGAACATATTGAGTCTCTAACAATTATCTTTATGCTTCTATGAGATTGAGTTGAGATATTGATTGAGCATTAAGTATAGAACATATTGAGTCTCTAATAATTCTCTTTATGATTCTATGAGATTGGACAAATCTATGTGAGCTTGTTACGCAAATTTGAGACAAGTCTTTGAGAAGGCTTGTAGACTGATTTTGAGTAAGCTTTTGTGGAAGCTTTCTATGCAGATTTGAGCAAGTCCTAGAGAGGACTTATTGAGCAGATTTGAGAAAGTCCTAGAGAGGAATTATTGAGAAGATTTGGAAAAGTCCTAGAGAGGAATTATTGAGAAGATTTGAGCAAGTTCTATGTGGACTTGTTGACCAAATTTGGACAGGTTCTGTGTGGACTTGTTGAATAGATTTGAGTAGGTTCTATGTGGACCTGTTGAGCAGATTTGGTCAAGTTCTGAGTGAGCTTGTTGAGTAGATTTGGACAATTTCTGAGTGAACCTATTGAGACAGAGCTTTGGAGGTGACAGAGTATAGAGGACAGAGTCTCAATGGATAGAGATCCAACAGCCAAGACAATTGAAGACAAATCTGAGTGAGGAGTCTTCAAGTGGAGAGAGATCCACCAGTTAGTGCAGTAGAGAGACATAGTATTCTAGAAGATCACTAGCTAGAGCATAATGGGAAAGAGTTCTCTTGTGGAAGAGATCCATGAACTTGAGATTAGGGGATCAACATCTCCTTTATACAGAGGTCCATAAACATTGTAATTGGGAAGGATTCCTATGATATTATTTGAGAAATATTTAGAAGAAATATTTTCTCTGTGGAGGTAGCCCACATTGGGTGAACCACGTTAAAATTGGTTTCTCTATTGTGTGTGATGATTTGTGCATTGATTTGGTTATTGATATTGATATTTCCATTGATTATATTGATTAATACTATTTGGGAAAGAAAATTAAAAAGTGGTCTTATACTGTTCACCCCTCCCTCTCAACATAAGTTTGTGTTATTCACAAAGAATTTAGGTTATACAAATGGCTACTAGTGTGCTAAGTGGAATAAGAAAAATACCATTATGGATTAAAAACTTGATGGATTACAATGATGTAAAGGGAAAATAAAAGGAAGAACCAATACAATACAAAATAAGTTCTAGAATTAACAACTATGATGATTCATTCAATGAGGCTAATGATCAAAAATAGGAAAATAATGATCAACAAGTATTTATACAAAAAGAGAAATATGGAATAGCTTCAATCATGCACATATGGTTAGAAGGTCTTATCAAGGAGATAGGTGAACATGATATTCCTAAGATAAAATACAAAATTACTATATCATATTTATTGTGCACTCATAGCAAATAATATAGTCATGAAAAATCAATTTTTGGAGGTTCCATCCATGAAAATATTGTAATGGAACAAATAACCCATATTTCTCCTATCACTTAAAACACAAATACCATAAAGACTATGAAATAATATTACTTCAAAGAATAAACTATTATCTTCAGGAACTTATTTCAGATGGATCTACTAACATTGAGCTCAAGGTTGATACTTATGAAGGATAGAGAAAAAGGTCTTACAAAGGTACAAAGGAAGGAATAAGGGTCAATTCATATCCACTCAAGGCATGCACTATCATGATAATACTTGTGTAGAGGGGGAAAACTACCCTATCATGTAAATTTCCAAAAGTTGGATCCACAAGAGAGAGCCTTGGGTTGAACCACGAGGGTATGTTATTCTCTACACTTGGTACTAGGGGAGAAGGTTTCACAAATAACATTTTAAGGACTCGCTCCATGTCCTATTGTTTTCAAGAATGTTTTATGTATTCGATTCAAGATAATCTCCTAAATTTGATTCTATATCTATACTATGAAAGATAAAGGATAATACATAAATACATAATGTAGAAATACAAGAGCTAACCCTATTATGATTCTTTCTTTGAATGCTTATCTAACCTAGGGTTTTAAGAAAAAAAGCCTTTAAGTAGGAGCCCAAGAGAATATGCACAAATAGTATTAACCCTAAGTGCACACTATATGTTGTAATGCCTAGAAATCGATTAAATATATACCTTTTAAATATGATGTAGGGTTTAAAAAAAAATAGAAGACACTAAAAAAATAGCCTAAATATTAACTGGAACACTTATCTTATCCAGTGGTCGATCCTTGATTTTTATCCTTTATCCACTGATATCAAAAATTCTTGTTCCTACAAGATAACTTGGCAAACACTTAGAAAATACAATCAGTGTTATAGGGCCTACTTAGGCCATTGTAAAAAAATCCTTGGAGGCATAGTAGTCAATCCTCCTAGGTCATTTTAGTTGACCTTTGAAAATAAAAGCGGAGATTGACCTTTGGAAGATGAACAAGCATAACAAAATATAGCAGAATAAAATGATGGAACCATAGAATAAAATACAACACTATGCCCTATATGTAGCCTATGATGTAAATATGAAGTTTGGAGTTACATTTTTTCTCTAGAAATAGTTTGGGTGAAATCGCATCCCGTAACAGGTGACCGTGATATTGCATCGGTGAAATCGCACCTCATAGAGACCCAGGCACAATTTCGATGAAGCAAGGTGAAAAATATCAAATTAATGTGAAATGACTATTGCATGATATAAAAAATGGAAATATGCATACAAAAGAGTGAAATCAACTGGTAGAGATTGAGGAAGTAAGTAGAAGGGTTGAGACCTCCCAAATAGTTGATCTCTCCTTAGGGCTTCAACACAAATCCACCAAAGCGAGCAACAATAATCAACAATCCAATGCAATAGAAAACAAAGCTTCAATAGATCATAATTAACACTTGTGAGTTAGATTTCTTATGGAGGATGAAGAAGAAGACCTAAAAAAAAAATAGAACTTTAATCAATAATTGTTGTTATATCTTGGTTAAAAATGAACTTTTTTGGATTGATGGATTGGGAAAAAGAAGATTTTAAACGCTCTTTATATAGTGTATTTGAAATAAGAATGGTTAGGAAAAACTAAGCACAACTTACCTTTAAAATATCAACTTTGAAAATTAGGGTTTTCTTAAGATAAAACCCTAAAATGTAAAATTGTACCCCATAAAAATGGACCACGATTTCACACCAACTAGATCCCTATGTAGTTTTAATGCATTTTGGAGGGTCAAACAAAGTCAAAATGGGTCATATAATATACCATTGAAAACTTATTTTCAATCCTAATTTAATGGTATAGTATTTAGGAGTAATGGAGAAGATTTGGTAGGGGAAAAATTAGCTTAAATATGACCCTAATTTTCCAAGGAGAAGACAAGGGATCTAAAGAAAATTACTCACCTTAGTGGGTTAATTTTCTATGTCTATGATTGGCCCCCTATTTCATGTATTTAAGTCCAATTAAATGCATCCAAGAAATATGTAGAACCCTATGGGCAAGAAGATAAAAAATGTAGAAAAATGAGTGACCAATTTTGGACAAAGGGGTGGTGCAAAAGGGATATCACAAGGGATACTCTGGAATATTGCACACTAGGGAGAGAAATTACTACCACTAATGAATCTATGGCTAGGGTTCCCCCTCTAGTTTTTAAAGGAATAACAAATTTTGTAAGAAACTCATAAAAGGTAAATAAAGAAGAAGCACAAAACACAAATATGGAGAACAAAGCAAGCAAACAAACAATAGAGCAATGATCACTGGGCATAGCATGACTCTAATTTAGCTAACATGAAATGCATAGACAAAATGGAAGAAAGAGAAATAAATAATATGGTAAGAGAAGAAAGTAAGAAGAAGAAAAAAAAACTAAAGAAGATCCAAAGGTCAACCGTAGAAAATGAGAGAAGTTTATCAAGAAACCTGAATAATGGTTGTTATACCAAAAAGAAGGTTCGGGTGTGGAGTTAAAATCCACTATGGGTGTAGTACTTGCTAATATGGATAGATAGAAAAAAAATTGAAGCGTAAAATACTATGGGTGATTACTCAAATGATCAAATGATGCATCATAACCCACTATGGATGATTTCTCGCTAGTGATTGATGTGGGATGATTACTCGCTAGGATGTATACTGAGACCTACTAAAATGGTCAAGGAGATTATATTATAATGGGATGTTGATCCTGTTGAGTCAAAATAAGTGTAACCCGATAAGGGAATATGGTATTACTAACGTGAATGGTGAATTTTAGGAAGTACTACTCAATAGGGGTGTGTAAGAATATATATAGACCAAGTCATATGATCATAACATAATGTGAGTATGTGCATATTTTAGAAGAAATAAGAGGAGTAAAATAAGGAGCAAATAATTATACGTGTGTACCCCCAACTTGAAGTTTTAGCTAGTGAAAATTCAATAAGAAGGAAATGTGCAAACAAAGGAAAGAATAATGTATATCCTTATCTAAACAAGGAAGTCAAAGGAGAAACAAGAATCATGTAAAGGACAAGGATATACCAATATAGGATTGTATTCCTTGACTTTGGAGAGAGATGATGGTCATTGTAAAAACTTTCAAACTCAAGGGACACAAGAAGAAGAGAGAAGAGAAGACAATAGCAATGGAAGATGAGAAGAGAAGGGATTAAATGCATGGGCCCTAGATTGGAGCTTCGCTAGGCATCAGAACCCTAGAGAGAGTGTAATGCATGTGACCTATGACCTAACTAGGTATCATCACATGTCATTGTCATGAATCCCAAAAAATCTATATGATCAAGTAGTCATGAACAAGTAGACATGCAATTATGAAAATAAAAAATGCAAGAGGAACCAGATGTTAGGAAACCATGCAAAGTATTATAGAAAGTTATGTAGTATGAGCAAGTAAACAGGTATTATGGAATTAAAATGTAAATGCATACCTAATTAATGGTTTATCCTATTTTATTTTATGTTTTATTAAACAAGAAATCAAATCGATAGTTGATACATTCCAATTCTATCTCCTATATTAAAAAAAAGAACAAGCATTCAAGGGATTGCTTCATCAAAGAAAAATATAGAAGGTAAGTCATATCAATGATTATAATCATGGAGAGTCTCCATCATATATTTTTATTTGGTAGCCATAGCATGATAATCTATACATTCTCGAACAAAACCATCATTCTTAGCATAAGGAGGAGAAATTCCTAAATTTGCAAGATCCTTATGAGAAGAAGAAGATTTACCATTAGAACACATAGATTTTATCATATTATAAAACAAGATATTAGAAGGATAAGAAGGATACTTATCCTCATTACTCCGCTCATAATATTGATGAGATGTATCTAGAAGAGGTTCTTGAAGAAACTGATTGTCTTTATCCCATGATGAAACTTTGATTAAAGGTTCCTCACTTAGTTTTAGATTGTCGAGTTGATTACATTTTTGAGATGAGAAACTTGGATAAATAGATGATGAAACTAAAGGAAAAACATTGAGACCAAACTGATCTTGTTCAGCTATTGAATAATATTCAAATGGTCAAGTATCACACAAAATGGCAATAACTTGTTCTCTACATTAAAACTTTAAACACTGATGAAAAGTAGAAGGGATGACATGGATCCAAGGATGTCCAAGAATCAGATTAAAATATGCAAGGCAAGGTACCACATAGAACAATGTATCTAAAATATTAGGTCCAACTTTAAGAGGGAGAGATATAATACCACAAGCTTCTTGGGAATTGTTGTTGAATTTTTTTATGATTGCATCGAATTTAGTTAAATATTCCTATTTTAATCTAAAATTTTACATAAATTTATATGTGCATAAATTAAGGGAAGAACCATTATCAATCATAACCCTTTTGATAAAGGTTTTCCCAATATGTAATAATGTAGAGAGAAGAATCCCTATGTAGGTCTGAGGAAGAAATATCATCATCCGAGAATGTGATGTAATGTGTCCCAAGAGAACTTACAACATTGGCCATATCACTAGGGTAAATATTTGGAGGGACAAATTATTGTTTTAGAACATTTATCAAGGCTTCTCCATGAGTAGGAGAATTTTGTAAAAGTTCTAAGAGGGAAATATTTTCTAAAAAACTCATCTCCTATTGAGACCATTGGATCTGTTGATTCTACACCTACTGCTCTGAAGTAGTTGTTATCATACCAACCATATTACCATGAGGAGGTGGCACATTCTTATAGGATACTTGATTAGTTGCCTACTGACCATGCTTTGGTAATGGATCCTTGAATATTCCCATATCCTAATTTCTTGTTGGTATCTATTGAGTAGATGCTTGATTATTTGATGACTAAGAATTCCCTATATCAATACATCCTGCATTGATCAAATATTGTACCACATGTTTCAAATTCTTACAATAATTTTTCCAATGTCCTTCCACTCTATGATATGCACAATGTTGACCTACATTGTACGAACTAGATGTAGTATCAGGTTGACTTATGGGAGGTAACTCAATTGCGTTGGATTTTAAATGTTGTTTCAAAACTACTTCCATAGACATATTAAGCTTCATAAAATTCCTTTGTGGATGTTTTTGAAGTATTATCTTTTATAGGTTGTTAGTAATGCTATTAACAAACCTACTATCCATTACACCATCACCTACCACATCATTATTATTATACTGTGACTTAATGGTTTTATCTTATTTTAATTTGAGTTGTTCTCTTCTGATACGATCTTGTTCCACTTTTCTTACTAAATGAATTGCTTGATCAAAATATGTGATAGTAGTAGTCTCTAATGCATAAGATAATTGTTCTTGTAAATTGCCAATAAATATCTCAAGCATATCTCTAAGAGGTATAGTATATCTCAAGCATCCAACTAGACTTCTCCAATGGACCAAAAATTTTAAGAAACTTAATTCTTTACCTTGTTTCAAATTATAAATATCTTTCATGGTAACATATTTCTCAATATAGGCACTAAATTGTTGAACAAATAATTTTTTTGTTTCCTCAAAATTCTTCAAGCTATAATTAGGTAACTAATAATACCATTTTAATGTCATACCAAAAAGACTCTCAGGAAACATCTTCAGTAATAAAATATCATCATAGATGAGATCATGATAAGTTATTCTAAATATTATTAGATTTTCAATTAGATCTTCTGTTTCATTATATATAGGCAAAACTAACATGGAAAAAGTCTTAGGATAAGGTCTAGCAGAAACCATAGGGTCTAGGGGTTGATTGCACATTTGTTTATAGTTGTAATTGAAACTAAAGGGCTAAATCACCTCCACTTTTGAAGCCAATTGTTTTACCATATTTACCAAATTTTTTACCTTCAAATTATTATTGCGCAATATTCCCATATTCCCTAAGGGAGAGGTATAGGTAGATTGTTGAATGGGTACTTGGCACATGTTGGAAGCATTAATACTATTGTGATATGTGATACCTTGTTGAAGAGGATAACTAATAATTGGTGGAACATAAGAAGGAATATTGAGATTAGTAGATTGAGGAGGAAATTTAAAGCAATCTTTATTGACACTACTAGTTAGAGGAACTTGAAGACTCCTTCCAATATTGGTGGTTATAGTAGTGGCACAATTTGGTTGTTGGGCAAGATTACCATGATTCAAAGATTCAATCAAGGAGTTATCATGAACCTACCTAGGAGAGACTACTAGAGGAGGAGGAGTCTCACCTCTTTTGAGTTGAGCTTCTCGCTCCATAGCCTTAAGAAAATCTATCTTATGGCATTTCATGAAACCCCAAACATGATCAAATGATTCATAAATATAGCGATCATTAAGGTCTTCAAGGGTATCAAGACTATTATCAACCTTTTATTCTTCAAGATTATAAATTTTCTCTATAAATTTGATCATTCTCTAGAAAAATCTCATCAAGCCCTAGAGACCTTCACCCACTCCTAAGGTTGGAAGCCATTAGGAGAAAGAGAAAAGGGGCTAGGGTGGAAAAGGAGGAAAACTAAATATCAGTGAAAAAAAAAAGTTTTTAGGATTTTTTATTTATTTTTAATGTTTTATAATCTAAAAAAATAGAATTAGTGGTCTTATTAAAAAATTTAAAATAAGAGGAGGTGCTCACGTCGGGTTCACCAAATATGAAGAGGGGGAAAACTGCCCTACCACGTATAATTCCCAAAAGCTAGATCTGCAAGAGAGAGCCTTGGGGTGAACTGCGGGGGTATGTTGTTCTCTACACTTCATGTTATAGGAGAAGGATTCGCTAGGAATGGTTTAAGGACTCGCTCCAAGTCCTCTGGTTTTCAAGAATGTTTGATGTATTTGATTCAAAACAATATCCTAAATTTGATTTTTCTAGATGTATAATATGAAAGATAAAGGACAATGCAAATATATAGAATGCAAGAATACAAGAGCTAACCCTATTATGATTATTTCTTTAAATGCTTTTCTAAGATAGGATTTTAATATAGAAAACTTGTAAGCAAGGACTCAAGAGAATATGCACAAATAGTATTAACCCTAAGTGCACACTATATGTTGTTTATCCTTCAAATACCTAGAAATCAATTAAATATATTTATTTTAAATTATATCTAGGTTTTTTAACAGAAATAGAAGATACTCAAAAAATGGCCTAAATATTAACTGGAACACTTATCCTATCCAATGGTTGATCCTTGTTTTTATCCTCTATCCAATGATATCAACAATTCCTGCTCCTACAAGATATCTTGGAAAGCACTTGGAAATTATAATAAGCGTTAGGGGGCCTACTTAGGCCACTGTACAACAGTTCTTGGAGGCATAGTAGTCAAGCCCCTAGGTCCTTTTAGTTGACCTTTTAAAATAGAAAAAAATATTGACCTTTGGAAGATGAATAAGCATAACAAAATATAACCGAATAAAATGATGGAACCATAGAACAAAATACAACATTGTGCCTTATATGCAACCTATGATGCAAATATGAATTTGGGAAAAATATTTTATGCCTATAAATAGTCTGGATGAAATTACACCCTATAATAGGAGATCATGATATCACACTAGTGAAATTGTGCCCTATAGAGGCTCAAGCACAATTTTGTAGAAGAAATGCAAAAAAAACTCAAATCAATGCAAAATGACTAACGCATGATACAAAAAATAGAAACATACATATAGAAGAGAGAAATCACCTAGAAAAGAGCAAGTAAGCAAGTAGAAGGGTTGATACATCCCAAATAGTTTATCTCTCCTTAGGGCTTCAACACAAATCCACTAAAGCAAGCAACAACAATCAACAATCCAATGCAACAAAAAAAACTTCAATAGATCACACTTCACACTTTTGAGTTATCTTGCTTCCGAAGAAGAAGAAGAAGACCTCAAGAAAATAGAACTTTAATCAATAATTGTTGTTATTGCTTGGTTAGAAATGAACTTGCTTGGATTGATGGATTGGAAAAAAGAAGATTTCAAACCCTCCTTATATAGTGGATTTGAAAGAAGAATGGGCGGGAAAAACTAAGCACAATCGACCTTAAAAATATTAAATTTGAAAATTAGGGTTTTATTAAGTTAAAACCCTAAAATGCAAAATTGTGCCCCATAAAAACGAACTGTGATTTCACACTAGCTAGATCCCTATGCATTTTTAATGCATTTTGTAGGGTCAAACAAAGTCAAAATGAGTCATATCATATATCTTTGGAAAGCACTTTTCGATAATGATATAATGGTATAGGATTTAGGAGTAATTGAGAAGATTTGGTAGGGAAATTGTGGCTTAAATATGACCCTAATTTTCCAATGAGAAAAAAATGGATCTAGGGAAAAATACTCACCTTAGTGGATCGTTTTTTCATGTCTAAAACTGGTCCATCAAAGATACCTAATATCAAGTAATAAAAAATGCAATGATACAAGAAGCCATGACATGAATACTGAAGTAGTAGAAAAAGAACCAGATCAAGACTACTTCGAACAAACCAAATATCATCCAATGGATGAAGATCCATATTGAAGACTAAAAGTCTTCAATACCCAAATAATGTAATATAGGGGGGTTTTAGAAATAGATTATATTCCATCATTTAGGTTATGTAAATGTATCTTCCAAGGTACATACTTAGATTACGCCATACATCCTTGTGCGATTTACGCCTTCTACATCCTTGATCTCTTTTAGAGAGGAGGTCATTGGGTGACTTTTGGAAGGTCAAATCTTGAACCCAAAACCCAACATTTGGCCATAGAATGCCACAAAATTTGCTGACAACACCTTGTAAGGGATTTTGGGCCCATCCCAAGTGGATTGGTGCCGAAATAAGGTCCCAATGGTGGGCAGCCCGCCTGGGTGCCCCTGCACTGTCACAGGCCTAATCACCCTTTTTAGGAGTGATCGGGAATGTGTAGCATATTTTCCTTTCTATAATTTTCATTCTTTGCATTTGTTTTTTATGCTGTTAGATAGTTTATAATTTTGATTCCATTTCATTTTGATTAATTGTCATTATGCTATCACGTTTTCACTCCCACTAACTTACAGATAAGCATCATCAAATTCCTATTGATGGAGGTCAAATTGGGAAAATATGACCATCTGGGTATTCCCAAAATGCCCCCAATTAGCTAACCCCAAGTTTGTAGGTGTTTTGGAGCTTTCGAGGTAGGACATTGGAGATAGTACCTTTTCGGCATTTTGTTACAGGCAAATTCGTCCCACCCCGAAGTGAATTGAATTCAAATCGGAGAGGAATTTCCCAAATGTTCTTTTTGTAGTGTCCTCCTGGTGATATCTTGATACCCCTATAAAATTTTTAGATCATTTGGATTTGTTTTGGTCATATTTTAATTCATTTTTCTCATTCATTCATTGTAGGTTTGGGGATTGCATGTTTCGTTTCATCCACAGGTGCTATTGATCATTTTTTGTTTCTTCAAATGTAGGATCAGAACATCAAAGGAGAAGCAAGGAATAAAAATTCATAGACACAAGCAGCGGTGACGTTTTGGTCCGCCCATCTTACATGTGGGCATGCGGAAGAAGGAAGGCTATCCATGGATGTAACCAAAGACACGAATTTGACGCTCCTCGCCCCTAAAAAGGTAGGATGCAAATTGTAACCGAGTTGTGGAATACATAAATAAAATAGAAGGGCTATTATTTCATTTTGGGTTTCAATTCATGTTTTTTTCATTTCATTTTTTAATTCATAGGATTTAGCGTTAAGTTTAGCTTCATTTTTGCATCGTGCTTGGAATATTTCCTTTCTTGTTTTCGTATCCTCGTGCTTTCAGTGGCAATCATGGTGGGACTATGTCATCTTCATTTTTGGATAAAAAATTTGATCAAAATTTACCTTGCTTGTAGGTACCCTTTTTTTGGGATGCAGGACTGCTATTCGTTCCAGTCTGTGGCGAACACAGAACTGTAATTCGTCTCACCCAGGGATGAATTGGAATGCGCCCCACCCTGAGACGAATTCAGTACTATAATTCATTCCACCCTAGGATGAATTCCAGTCTATGAAGTTTCTGGGTAGAAGCTCAGGACCGACAGATGCAAGCAAAGAAGAGGTAAGAATTCTACATTTTTCTCTATCATTTTCTGTTCAATGTTTCTATTTTGGATTACTTGTTTGCTTAGGGAAAGTTTTCCTTTTTGCTGTTTGCTTGTTTCCATTTGGAAAAATAAAAATAACCCCACACACCATGTGGCAACTTAAAAATCAAGGCGCTAGTCGTAAAACCCCAGCCCTTGATCAAGACCAATGATGGATTTCATCACCACCTTGGCTTGAATTTTGCTTCCATTACCCCAATCGCAATTGTTGCTAAACATAAATCCTGATGAAAGTTGACCGAGTGTAGCTGGGGTGATTCCCAGCACACGAGGATAAGTCTTCTATGGTAGGTGTCATAAACAGGGTGATTTCCCTTCCGTACCGCCTATGTTCCATGTACCATCTGCTCTCACGTACCTATAGTTTCCCTCTCGTAAGGGCGGGTATATAGAGAGGTTGGTATATCGGCCTGGCAATGGTATATCGAAGGGGCGACCAATTTTGGGAGTCATAAGAGCCCTCATTTTGCATTTAAACATTCTTAAAAAACCTTAAAAAAAAAAAAAAAAAAACAAAACAAAACAAAAATAAAAAATACACTAAACCAAGTCTAGGACACACTCTCAATCTTTAAATGAGATAATCACTTGTTTGTGTATGTGTGTGCTCTTTTCTATTTAGTGTAGCATAAAAAATCATAAAAGAGATAAAAATCTATTTAGCTTGTAGAAAACCACTACCATGGTGTACACACGTAGCCAAGCCCAATCAAGGGCGGAAGCTACGAAAAGTGTACAAGGGGGCACAAGTCGCCTCCGCTATAGACCTAAGGACTTGGTCATACCACTGTAGACACCAAAACAGCACCAATCCGATTATGTGACTGCAAACACTAATCACTTTGACACACACATAGCCCCCAAGGCAGCCCTCAGAGGTTAAACAGTGGTCCTAACCACTTTTATAGCAATTTTGTAAGGTCAAAAGGCAATTTGGCACATTTAGGCACTTTGCTCAGTATTTGTATCACCCAAGGACGAATTCAAACTTGGATTCGTCTCACCCAATGACGAATTATTAATTCATTTTTGGTCAGGACGAATTCTATGTTTAATGGGCAAAAAGAAGAATGGCACCAAGTGGCAGCCAAAGACAATCAATTGATGACTCTTGCTTCGCACGCACGTGTAGGTGTGCAGATGGGTTGTTATAGGACTATCACAAGGACATTCATGAAAGCCCAAGTTATGGAGGACCTTCCTCCCCCATGAGAAGACATGATCGCCACATGGCACCTATGACCACCACATGGCGCTTATGCATGTCTCTCCAAAGAGACCCCTTGGGTCTATAAAATGGTGGACTTTTCCCACCTAAAAGAGGAAGAAGGAGGCATTTTCAAGCAATGAAGTGCTGCCAATTTGATACCACACCTTTGCCCTCTTGATTTACATTTTACACATCCTTAATATCTTTCACAAGAGAGGTTATTGGGTGGCCATTGGAAGTGTGAAATCAGACCCAAAATGAGACATTTGGTCACTTTGATCTACCAATTCGCTGACAACCCCATCCTAAGAGATTTAGGGCCCATCCTAAGTGGATTGGTGCCAAAATCAAGTGCCAACGGTGGGCGACCCACTTGGGTGCCCTGCACCTTTTGAGTTTCATTTTAATTTATTTTGCTATCATTTGTTCATATTTCATTTTATTCTCTGCTGATTAGATAGTTTATGTATTCAATCTCATAATGTTTTGATCAGATTTCATCATGTTCTCATTGCTTTTGTTGTCCCACTAACTTGCAGGTAGCGATGCAAAATTCCCACTGATGGAGGTCAAATTGAGAGAATCTGACCATTTGGGTCGTCCCAAAATGGCCCCAATTAGCTAACCCCTTTGTCTATAGGTCATTTGGACACCTCGAGGCATGACATTTGGACGACATCATTTTGGTTTTGTATCACAGTCGAATTCGTCCTACCCGAGGACGAATTATAGTCGGATTCATCCTACCAGAGGATGAATTACAAGAGGATGAATTACAACAGAATTTGTCCTGCCTGGGGATGAATTGCATTTTAGTGTGAATAGGCCGACTGTTTCGATGGCAGCGGCCCTTTGGTAATGTTTTCTGGTCTCTGTCGAGTTTGTAGGTCATTTAGAGTCATTTTGTCTATCGATTTTGCTAATCTTTTACATGCATTTTTCATCAATTTTAGAGAACAAACGTTTCTTATTTGCAGCAGGTGCTACTAACATCTTTGTTGTTTCTTTGATCACAGGAGGAGCAGCGAAGGTTAAGGACTCATCAACACCAGCGGCGGCAATTTTTGGCCCACCCATTTCAAATGTGGGCATGCAAAAGGAGGAAACTTAGAAAGCACGAGATTTCGAGCGAAAGAAACACTAGTTGTGAATGTATTCAAAATCAAACACGCTTAAGTCCTAAAATGTAAAATGCATGAAACAAAAGAGACACATTGAAATGAGATATAGGAAATTAAAGAAATCACAGCCCTTTTTATTAACTCTCCTGATCTCGGTTACAAAGACGTCTCCTCCCTTTTCAGGGGCTAGGAGTGTTAGATGAATTTGGTTACAATCAAGACTTAAGGTTCCTCCTTCCGCGTGCCCACATTTGAAATGGGCGGGCCAAAACGTTGCCGTCGCTGGTGTTGATGAGTCCTTAACCTTCGCTGCTCCTCCTACGATCAAAGAAACAACAAAGATGTTAGTAGCACCTGCTGCAAATAAGAAACGTTTGTTCTCTAAAATTGATGAAAAATGCATGTAAAAGATTAGCGAAATTGATAGAAAAAATGACTCTAAATGACATGCAAACTCGACAGAGACCAGAAAAAATTACCAGAGGGCCGCTACCATCGAAACAGTCGGCCTATTCGCACTAAACTACAATTCGTCCCCAAGTAGAACAAATTATGCTGTAATTCGTCCTCTGGTAGGACGAATCCGACTGTAATTCGTCCTCGGGTAGGACGAATTCGACTGTGATACAAAACTGAAATGATGTCGTCCAAATGTTGCACCTCAGGGTGTCCAAATGACCTGCAGACAAATGGGTTAGCTAATTGGGGCCATTTTGGGATGACCCAGATGGTCGGATTCTCCAAATTTGACCTCCATCAATAGGAATTTAGCATCATTACCTGCAAGTTAGTGGGACAACAAAAGCGACGAGAACATGATGAAATCTGATCAAAACATTGTGAGATTGAATACATAAACTATCTAATCAGCAGAGAATAAAATGAAAGATGAACAAATGACAACAAAATGAATTAGAATGAAACTCAAAAGGTGTTGGGCGCCCAAGTGGGCCGCCCATCGTTGGCACTTGATTTTGGCACCAATCCACTTGGGATGGGCCCAAAATATCTTAGGATGGGATTGTCAGCGAATTGGTGGATCAAAGTGGCCAAATGTCTGGTTTTGGGTCTGATTTCACACTTCCAATGGCCACCCAATAACCTCTCTTGTGAAAGAGATTAAGGATGTGGAAAATGTAAATCAAGAGGGCAAAGGTGTGGTATCAAATCGGCAGCACTTCGTTGCTTGAAAATGCCTCCTTCTTCCTCTTTTGGGTGGGAAAAGTCCACCATTTTATAGACCTAGGGGGTCTCTTTGGAGAGACATGCATAAGCGCCATGTGGTGGTCATAGGTGCCATGTGGCGGTCATGTCTTCTCATGGGGGAGGAAGGTCCTCCATGACTTGGGCTTTCATGAATGCCCTTGTGACAGTCCTCTAATGGCCCATCTGCCCACCTACACACGTGTGCAAAACAAGAGTCATCAATTGACTGTCTTTGGCTACCACTTGGTACCATTCTTCTTTTTTCCCGTTAAACATGGAATTCATCTTGACCAAAGATGAATTAAGAATTCGTCCCTGGGTGAGAGGAATCCAAGTTTGAATTCATCCCTGGGTGAGACGAATACTGAGCAAAGTGCCTGAATGTACCAAATTGCCTTTTGACCTTACAAAATTGCTATAAAAGTGGTTAGGACCACTGTTTAACCTCTGAGGGCTGCCCTGGGGGCTGTGTGTGTGTCAAAGCGATCAGTGTTTGCAGTCACATAATCGGATTGGTGCTGTTTTGGTGTCTATAGATGCCCCTTTTTGAGATGCACTATGCATTGTGCAGCGCGAAGCAAAAATAGATAACCAAAGCACTAATGATTAGGGTTTCTTAGTAACCTAACCAACTTTTGATGCCCTAAGTATGGAAAGGGCATGCATTCTTGAATCCTTGCTTCTGACAAGCGAAGGCACTCAATTTCAAGTATTAACCTATTTTGGTGAGGTGTGACTTGAGCTTAGACATTGATCAGTCATGAATAGGCAAAGGGCACAACCTTTTGTCCACGGGGGAACCTTGTGTTCATGATTCACAAAATGCCAAGTTTTTGATCAATTTGTGATTGTTGCTTGTTTACTACCCCAAACAGGAGCGTAATTGTCTTTGTCAATGATTCTTTTAATGCATGTCATTTCCTTGATTGGGTGTGTGTTTGTTGATTGGTGACTAAGTGTGACTACCCCCTCAAGCGACGAATCGATGAGGGAATGACATTCGTGAGAAAAGCGATGAGTCGCTTGACCCAAGATGACTTGTGCAAGGGTGCCTTTAGATTTTTTATCGTTAAGCATGTGCAATTTTCCCAACATTTAGACCTATTTTTAGTGGGTGTTAACCCTTTTTGCGACGCTGTTTGGAGCTGAAATTGGCAAAAATCCGTCTGCCCATGGAGCGGTCCGGCTAAGATTGCCTTCTTAGGGAGTAGGATAATGAAAATTTGTGACCCCAACGTCTGTTTTGTATGCCCGAGATGTTAAGTGCAACAGCACTCTCATTGGTCAAATTTATTATCTATTTTAGTGCATTTTTGTTCATTTTTTGATGTTTTGAAATTTTTGGCTTGAATTCATCCTAGGGTGGGATGAATTCAAGCTTTAGAATTCGTACTTGGATGGGATGAGTGCTAACCAGAGTGCTCATACCAGGGAAGGACGAATTGGAGCTCAAAAGGCCTATTTAAGGGCCAAAACTTGAGTTTGGGCTCATTTTCATTTGATTTTTCTTGCGTTTGGAGCTCTGGGGAGGAGGAAGTTAATTCTGCGAAGCAAAGCGCTGCCAGATTTTCCCAGCCATCATGAGTGTACAAATCAGGTCGAGTGGAGAAGCCGAAGCGATACCAGTAAGTGCTTCCTAGAGTTTATTTTTGTTTAAAATTGCAAGTGTTTTATTTGATAATTTTTGTGATGATGTTTTTCAAAAATTTTAAAACTTAAACCTTGAAACTGAATTGAAGACAACTAAGACTTAGTGTACAACTAACGTAGCATAAAACCTAGGTAAAGAATTTTGCTTACAACTAAACCCTAGGATAACGAAACGTAAAACCCTAAGACGTATTGTTTGTATTTTTGATTTTTTTGTTTTATTTTAAATTTTTCCCAGTTAGGATTAGAAACCCTAGACTAAAAATTTAATTTTTTTGAATTTTTTTGTTTTGCTTTTGAATTAATCAGTTAGGATTAGAAACCCTAGACTGAAAAATTAATTGAATTTTTTGAATTTTTGTTTTTAAATTAATCAGTTAGGATTAGAAACCCTAGAACTGAAAATTTATTTTTGTTGTCTTAATTTTGTTTGTTTTTTTGTTTTAACTTAATCAGTTAGGATTAGAAACCCTAGAACTGAAAATTTAGTTTTTTTTTGCATTTTTGTATGTTTTTGTTTTAAATTAATCAGTTAGGATAGAAACCCTAGAAGTGATAATTTAATTTTTTTTTAATTTTGTTTGTTTTTGTTTTTTTTTTGTGTTTTGGTTGTACATTGATATGCAATGTTTTATATGTATGTTGTTGCTGTGCAGTTCTTTTTCATGATTTTAATTTTCTTTTGTTGACTTTTTTATTTGTTTTGCAGGTTGTTCGGAGCTGGTATCGTGTATCCATTACTTTTGCTGAAGCGCGTGGGGCGCTGACTGAGGGTGACTGGGAGTGGCTTGATGCCCTTGGGCTTAAGCAGGTGGATCGTCTGGAGCCAGTGGTCGCAGATCAGGCCTATTTTATGGCCCTGATCAATCTCTGGGATCCACAGACCAACACCTTCCATCTCCTAACAGGGGAGATGACTATTACTTTAGAGGATATCTATCAACTTCTATGAATTTTGATAGATGGACTGCCCATCAGGACATCACTGCGTGATCAGAGGACAGTTGTACTGACGAGATGTTTTGGCCATGGGGAGTGTTTGGGCATAGAGAACCCAGTGGAGATGGTTGAGATTGACTGTCAGGTTGGTGGGATTTTTGTTCGATGGTGGTAGGAGAGGGGGGTGTTGGGAGTGAGGCACGCATTCCTTATGGGCCTCATTTCCAACATGCTATTACCTGACTCGTCAGGTGCAAGGTTCCCATGGAACTTGCTAGATTTGGTTTGGCAGTTGGTAGAGTGCCCAACTGAGGCACCACTTATCCTGAGATGGGGACAGACGCTATTGGCACAACTCTATGGGGAGCTATACGAGGTCCGCTGTCAGATGGCGAAAGGGGATCAGTTGCAGTTATTTGTTGCAGTGTTAGGGTTGGCAGCACATAGCATTTGAGAGGCCAACCGGGTTACCATGGATGACTTGAGCGACGATGGAGGATAAGGAGATAGGGTATGCAGTTTTGTGGCGACAGTCCAGAGAGCAGGGGTAGATTCAATGTTGGGCAGGTGTCGTAGGGCACTATGCTGATGCCTTCTCTTGGCTCACTCTAGGGAATGTGTTTTGGCACCCTTATCTGGATTTTCTAGCTTGGCCAGAGGCTAGAGAGTGGCTTCGACGTGTATACAGGGAGCGATGGCTGATTGGAAGGCACAGGACCGAGCATGAGTTCTTTTCATATAGCCGGGTTACACGAAATTTTGGGGTGCACCAGGGGTTTCTTGGTGAGCCCATGTGTCTATCAGCGCCAGGGATATGAGAGGACTCTAGACTGACCAGTCATCGCACCACTAGGCAAGGATTCAGACATGGTTATCGTTGTCCTTGACATGGATGACGTTGGGACTACTACAGAGTATGACCAGTGGTGGGTACTACGATGATGGCGGGGAGAGGGGCCACTGGGAGGCGTGGAGGTGGATGCAATGGGTGGGGAGGGTGCTGAGGCACCAGGGGGTGATTGGGGAGCTCATTTGGAGAACATGGTGGAGGTGGAGGGTGTTGATCCGGATTTGGGGTCTCCAGATCAGCTAAAGATGCAGGACATGGTAGAGCAGTTGCAGCCAGAGTAGGTTGCAGTTCCAGAGAGTCCCATGCCTCAGGTGGGTGTGGAGGAGATGGAGTCCGGGGTACGCATTGAGAATGCATGTTTGGCGAGCTATTGTGGAGGCAAGACCAGGAGCTGGGGGATGCGCTACGGGAGAGGGATCTCCTGCGGGCTCAGCTAGCAGAGCGGGATAGGGTTCGAGCATAGTGCGACGATGCAGTAGCTTTCTACCATCGGTGAGAGGCAGAGTGGTGTCGACACCGGCTAGATTTGGAGAGGGAGGTCATCCACCTTGGTGGGCGGCTACCTGAGCTATCGGGCGATGGATATTTACATCAAATGAGGGATAGTGTTACTGAGCAGTCAACATCATCTTGTCGTAGGTGATTGGATGAGGGAGGTGGCAGTAGGTGTGATGTGGGGGCTAGCAGTAACCATCCTGAGGGGTCCCATAGGACCCACACCATGAGGGGTAGTTCCCATCGCACCAATCTTGTGTGATCATGGTGGCCGACGCATTAGGCTAGGTGGTTTTTGTTATATGATTGTGGGGGTCAAAGTACCAGTTTTGTAGCCTACGGGAATTTTATTTTGACGATATATATATACCGACTTTATTTTTTGATGCATATGTGATGATTTGATATTATGTATGATGGTTGATGAATATGGATGTATGCATGTTAATTTATTTTGATGGATGCATTTGTTATGTTGAGTGCAAATGTTTTTGATTTATATGTGATATGCAAGAATGAAGTGGATGAATGGAATTTGTGATGTTTGGTTAGGGCACCATAGACTATTTAGGACTTTGGTTATTTTGTTTTTAAGCTATTGCTGTGATGCATGACTTTGTATGTATACATGTGGTTTTTCTCTTTTTTTTGTATTTTTTGATGGTATTGCAAAGATGAAAAGTAGCGCAGTTGGTTTAGAAATGTAGCTAAGGTTTTCTGAGACTCAGATAATTTTAACTCACTAGCCACGACTGTACTTTATCTTACAAGACTTTTGACCAAGGTATGAATCGAACTCGTTTTTGACCAAGCTATTTCACATCCCTGTGTGTGTAATTGAGTTCATTTATGTGGTATTTGTCAGGATACCGCTAGTGCTAGATGGGCTTTCAATCGAACCTGTACTGAGGATCACCTAATTAGCTCCACTAACTCCTATATTGTACTTAGATTAATCTGCGATGTTTACTAGGGTACCATAAGCTAGCTCATCCACATGCAAACATTGATCTGTACGCAAGTTAATGTGACATATATATCGTCATGTGGGAGGTTTACCGCCAGTGACCAATAGGCTGTCAACCAAATGGGTACTGAGGCTTACCTCATGACCTTTTGAAATGCTGAGAGTTCCAGGGATTCAAGTTCAACTCCCTTCTTTTCTTCAATTGTATTGGGATACTTGCTCGATTGTAGTGATAAAAATCATTGTTTATTTTTATATATTTTTCTTTTTAGTAAGGGATTAGGATATGGAGTGACGAGAATCACTATTGTATGTGCCTTTTGATGTGTGCACTGTGGGATGTCAAATTTTTGAGTTTTGACGTTTACAAATTTGGGATTCTTGGGGATTTGGGTAGGGAGGATGCTTGTCATTTTGCCAACTCTCAGCATTCTTTGGGTCATTTACACAGGGGGATAAGCAAGATAACCGTTTCACTTATGGTGACCTAGATTACTGTGCAGGTTTCATCTTTCGTTCATACAACTTAGGAATTGTTTTAGTGTTTTAGCTTGTGATGGGATGTTACATAACAAGGCGTATTTCAAGTAGAACTCTACCTTCGTAAAGTCTCTCTGACTTGGTACAGTACGTGGCTAGAAAGAAAAATGACAACTGAAATATGAAAAATCTTGATACATTATGAGACCATTGACTCTATTGTGGTAAACAACAACAAATGGTGTTTGTTGTTTGTTTATGTAAGATGGAAAATTATGGAGCAAGATGGACTAGCAGAATAATTACAGTCTATGGTGCCTTTTACCTGTACGACCACAAATATGGAATGTATGGGTGTGATGCTTAATGCAACTACATATATATATTTTTTTTACTTTTGATGGATCGATTTTTGTGAATATGAAGATGATATGTGAGAAAAGCTCTGTATTGATGAATTTGAACATGCCTAGAAATGAGATGCAAATTTTTGTTGTTTTTGATGATTTTTGTTGTTTTTGAATTTTCTTTATGATGACCAAGGGATTTCGAGAATCCTTTGGGGCATTTTTGGGGTGACCAAGCAATTGCGATAATCCTTGGAGCTTTTGGGGTGACCAAGTGATTGCGATAATCCTTGGTGCTTTTTTTTTTTGGGGTGACCAAGCAATTGCGATAATCCTTAGTGCTTTTTTTTTGGGGTGACCAAGCGATTGCGATAATCCTTGGAGCATTTTGGTGTGACCAAGCGATTGCGATAATCCTTGGAGCTTTTGGTTTGACCAAGTGATTACGATAATCCTTGGAGATTTTTGGGATTGACCAAGCGATTGCAGGAATCCTTGGAGCCTTTTTGGGATTTTGACCAAGCGATTTCAGGAATCCTTGGAGCCTTTTTGGGATTTGACCAAGCGATTTTAGGAATCCTTGGAGCCTTTTTGGGATTTGACCAAGCGATTTCAGGAATCCTTGGAGCCTTTTTGGGATTTGACCAAGCGATTTCAAGAATCCTTGGAGATTTTTTGGGATTGACCAAGCGATTTCAGGAATCCTTGGAGCATTTTTGGAATTTTGACCAAGCAATTTCAAGAATCCTTGGAGCCTTTTTGGGATTTGACCAAGCGATTTCAGGAATCCTTGGAGCGTTTTTGGGATTTGACCAAGCGATTTCAAGAATCCTTGGAGCGTTTTTGGGATTTTGACCAAGTGATTTTAGGAATCCTTGGAGCATTTTTGGGATTGACTCTCTCAGATATGGAATGGTCACAAATGATTGATATTCAAGGGTTCTATTTCCTTAATTCCATCAAGAGAGGCTAGCCGGTACATCTCGGGTCCTATTTTGCTATCAATGACATATGGACCTAACCAATTTGCTATGAACTTGTCCCTTAGGTGGGACGACAAATTAGAGTTCTGTTGGTTTTCCTTCAAAACCAAATCACCAACTTGGAAGTCCCTTAGGTGAACTTTCATGTTGTAAGCTTTCTTAAGTCACTCTTGATAGATATGTAAGTGCTCGAGAGCATTAACGTGTCGTTCGTCAAGCAACATAAGCTGGTCTAATCGGGCCTGTTGCACAGTGTCATCATCGATGAACTCTTGCATTGATATGCATAGGGAAGGAATTTCCAACTCTAGAGGCATGACTACCTTAGAGCCATACACAAGTGAAAACGGAGTAGCCCCAGTGGGCATCCGAATGCTAGTGCGATAAGCCCAAAGGGCAAGTGGAATTTTGATGTGCCAATCCTTATGACTATCTGTGACCATATTTTTAAGGATGGCAACTAGCATTTTTTTTGACAACTCTGCTTGCCCATTTGCCTACGGATAATAGGGTGTTGAAAAACTATGCTGAATTTTGTACTTTGTGGTCAAAGCATGCACGTCTTTGTTCTTGAATGATGGCCCATTATCCGAGATTATTTTGGATGGAATACCAAAATGACATATGATGTTATGCAAAATGAACTCCACAATGTGGGGTCCTATCGTAGAGGTCAGCGAAATTGCTTCCACCCACTTGGTAAAATACTTTGTGGCCATTATGATAAACGTGTGACGGCCTGACGATGCAAGGGAGATCTTTTCGATTAGATCGAGGCCCCACTACAAAAATGGCCAAGTAGACTGGACTGTCTGCAAGGCCTAGGAAGGTACATGCATCAAATTGGCATGATGTTGACACTTCATGCACTTCTTGACATATGCACAACAATCTTGCTCTAAAGATGGCCAATAATAGCCCATGCAAAGAATGCGCTTTGCAATGGCCATACCACTGAAGTGGCCACCACATGTACCATCGTGCACTTGGGTGACTGCCCAAGTGGACTCTTGTTGGTCCAAGCAATGAAGGAGGATCCCTTCATAGCTGCGATGATACAAAATGTCTCCTATCAAGACATACTTAGCCACTTTCTGCTTGAATGTTTGTTTTGCGACATGCGTCAATCCAAGCGGGAGATTACCTAACTTGAGGTAGTCTCTAATGGGTAAATACCAGTCCTATTGATCAAAAACCTTGACAGTATGAACAGCCAATCCCTCTTGAAGTTCATCCCTAACAAATGCTGAGTGGGATAGAACTTGTAAGAATAGCATTGTGTTGCTATTAATGGGAGTAGGGGAGAACAAGGACCCCCAGTTGGCATGTTTTAGACGATCGCGGATTCGAGAGAACTTATCCGAGGATGGTTCAATCTGGATCATGTGGATTCCTGACATCAAGTCAGATCTTGCATGCTCCATCGTGGATTGCGATAGGGTTTTGACTTGAATGGTTGTCATATCACCAGAAAGGTCTTGCGGGATTAGTGACCCCAAGGAGGCCATTGTGTCCGCAAAATGATTCGATGACCGAGGGAGTGCCTCGATGTCGTACCATTCAAGTTTTGCCAAGAATTTATCCACAAGGGCTTTATAAGCCTGTAGAACTAGGCATTTGCATTGGTATACCCCTTTGATTTGATTGACGATTAACATCGAATCACCAAAGATGTTTAGTCATTTGATGTTCATGGCGATTGCTATCTGAAGACCTATGAGCAAGGCTTCATACTCTGCATTATTGTTGGTGCATGGGAAGTTTAATTTAAATGACAAGGGCATTGGAGAACCCTATGGTGTGAAGAATACTATTCCCGTGCCACCACATTGCTCACACTTAGAACCATCAAAAAATAAGGTTATGTCGGCTTGTGACTCAGGCTCATCAGAATCTGGTGATTCTGAGACATGGAAGACCCCATCATCGGGTAGTTCTATGACTCGAGGCTGATCATCTTCAAGAGGAGCCTTTGCTAGTTGATCGGCTATGACTTATCCTTTGATAGATTTCTATCCAATAAACTCTATGTCAAATTCTATCAACAACATGATCCATTTCTTCGTGCGACTACTATGATAAGTACGACTCATCATGTATCGCAATGGATTCTCCTTAGAAACAACATACGTAGTATTGCTCAACATGTAGTGGTGTAGCTTCTTGGTAGAAAACACCACTGCCAAGCAGAGTTTCTCAACGTATGCATAGTTAAGTTCATAACTGACCAGGGTGCGGCTAAGATAGTAAGTAGCCTATTATTTGTGAAGTTCATTCTTCTGGGCCAGCATGGCGCCCAGTGCCACCTCAGTAGCTAAGATGTATAAGTAGAATGGCACTCCTGGTCTAGGTGGTGCCAATACTAGCGACGAAGCCAAGTATTATTTGATTTCATCAAAGGTTGATTGGCACTCGTCATACCAATGAAATGTAACCCCCTTGTGCAATAATTTGTTCATTGGTCGGCATTTGTCAGATAGCTGCGCTATGAAGCGCTTGATCGATGCAACCTTTCCTTGCAAACTTTTGAGTTGCTTAATAGTAGTTGGGGGAGGCATTTCAAGTATTGCCTTGACTTTCTTTGGGTCCACCTCGATGCCTCACTTTGAGACTATAAAACCCAAGAGTTTTCTAGATGTGACGCCGAATACACACTTCTTGGGATTCAGTCGACCTTATGCTCTATGAGGCGATCGAGGATCTTGCTTAAGTCACCGAGATGATCTGAGCACAAAAGAGACTTGGCTAACAAATCATCCATGTAATCTTCCAAAGTTTTATGCATGTAATCATGGAAGATGTATGTCATGGCACGTTAGTAGGTGGCGCCAGAATTTTTAAGGCCAAAAGGCATGACCTTATAACAAAATGTCCCCCAAGGCATTGTGAATGCCGTTTTGAGTTGGTCCTCAGGATTGATACGAATTTTATTGTATCTTGAGAAACCATCCATGAGGGATAGCATTTCGTGACCTGCTGTAGCGTCTACCAATGCGTCAATGCTTGGAAAGGGGAAATCATCCTTAGGACTTGCTTTGTTTAGATCTCAAAAATTGGTGCATATGCGAATCCTCCCGTCGGGATTTTTGATGGGCACCATGTTGGATAGCCATGGCGGATAATCCACGTAGATGACAAATTATGCATCCAACAGCTTTTGCAATTCGTCTTTGACCATCAAGGCCACTGTTGGGTGCATATTTCATAGTTTTTTCTTAACTGGCTTGATTGTCGTGTCAAGCATTAGATTATGCATGACTAGTTGCAGATCTAGCCCTGACATGTCTCTGTATGACCATGCAAAAACCTCCTTCTTTTCTTTGAGAAGGGCAATGTAGTCGGCTTGCTCTTCGGGGGATAAGCTTACCCCCAACTTGATAATCTATGGATTCATTGGGTCTAAGCCGATGTCTACGTCAGTCATCTCCTCGATTGACATGTGGGATCCATCCTCCAACTGATGTGGAGTCGGGATCAAATGGATATCATTAGCTGAGTTTAAATCTATGTTTGGAACCTCGGGTCCCTCTTCAGCTTGAAAAATATCCTGAGTTGTCCTTGGGGTAAAATGAGGCATTTCACCAAAAGGCCAATACTCTGATGGGGAGAGCGATGAATTGACACGATCCCAGTCGATGGCATCTATGTCTAGATGCAATGACCGTGTTGGATCGATCGGATTGCGGATGGGTGCGGTCAGATCAATGGAGATCATGTGGATGAAATGAATTTGGTCTCCATTACTTTGGGTGTGATAACTCGAACATTCTGGATGCTCCCTATGCTCTGGATCTGGCTCTATAGGGACGGGCATGAACGGATCGGCCCTATGTGTTGATAGGAATATGGGGTCTTCCCTCAAAACTGATGTCATTATAGGGTCTCGAGGTGGACGGTGCTCATCGTAGACTTGGAGCCATTGATCCAACACTTGGTCCCACCCTACTGGGTCTATGTACCATTCATGCCCTAACCTTATGCCTAGTTGTGCCATCAGTTGTTCATGGGTTACAGGGTGATTGTGCCGTCATGCATGATTAAGATATTCCATCTTAGTTTCATCTATGTAATCATTATCGATGATCCAAAGGCCCTCATTGGCATCGACATCTGTCTACACCATATTATGCTCATCTTGTTCGAGAAAATTAATCTGATCCCATTACGGTTGTTCCACACTTGGTGGGGGGACCTGATTCTCTTGACATTGCACTGGTTCAATTGGAACCTCTAAAGGGAACAATTTCAAAAAGATATCTGGACATTGTTTATGCTCTCCTTGGAAGTTAGTGCCCGAACTTTCACCTCCCTCTATCAAAAAAGAAGGGTTATTGTTGTTATCAAGGATGGTTGTTGACCATGGGAGGTAATATCCCAATGTGTACATTGTGTTTGGGTTGGCATAAGGATCTGATGCCAATCCACCCTTGTTGCCTATTTCTAGGCCTTGCATGTTTTCCACCAAGATGTCTAAGGGTAGGGGGTGGTTGAACCCTAATCCCGACTTATCATAAGGCATTTGATATCTTTGCTAGCAAAGGACATGCACCCCTTGCTCATACCTGCCTAACCCATATCCGTTCCAATTGCATTGGTCGAGATATCTCAAAGAAAAGTCCGGGTTCGACAAATAATTGACATTTTTGGAAAAAGGCTCTTCGTCCTCGTCCTTTTACTTGCATGGTTTGATACCATGGTCAAGGCCCCCATACACAAAATTTGTCTGGTTTGGTGGGTAACCTAAAGGAACAACTATCCCTATGGGAAGGCATCGTCTCCCCATGTCCTGCACTGATTCTAGCGTGGGTGTTGCTACAACATTCTACACTAGATATTCCCCCAGGCCCATACTAGCTATTTCAATAGTAATTGTTGATGATTGAGAGGGAGGAAATGGAAGGCCTTCCTGAGTCCATTCCATGTTGGTTGGATTAGGAGCTTCAACTTCCATTGTGCTAGGTATTTCTTCTGTTGAGACAGTTGATATCGTTGGCAACACCCCTTCTAAGGGTTGAGCCTCTTCCAAGATCTGTTTTCCTTTGTCCTTCTGTTTAGCCATGACAGGTGGCGTTGGTGGTGAAGGAGCAGATGATGAAGATGCACCTAGCTGGGGTTTTGATGGATTAGTCACCAGTGGTGCCCGCGACATCGAACCCTGTATAGATGGATTTAACTGGAAATCCAAGTGCGTCGATGGGAGGGTCGATTGCGGCATCAAGTGTATTGCATTGCAATATTTGAAGGGTTCTAAGTCCATCGGGACTACATGTATTTCTCCTTCAAATGCATACTTAAGACACTAGTGAGATATCAAAGGGACACACTTCATGTCCCTGATCCATGGTCGCCCTAGCAGTATGTTGTATGCCATCTCGCCTTCCAAAATGTGGCATAATGTGGGTATCATCTTTTGTCCTACCTGGAGGGGTAGAATAATTATGCCGACTATCGAGCATATTGCATCGTTGAATTCTCACAGTGTGTATGTGGAAGCCATGATATGAGAGGCTGGTAGCTTCAGATGTTTTAATGTTGTAGTGGTAATGATGTTACTGGACAAGCCAGTATCTACCAACACTCTCTTGTATGAGATCCCGTTGACCCGTGTGATAACATGCAGGGGTGGATCTGCCATGTAATTCGATACTATTTTAACTTCATCCTCTATGAAGGTAATGACTGGCTCCGTACATCGTTTCACATGTCCTACAAAGTTATTGAAGGAATTTGCTTCGTGAGGTTGTAACTCAATGGCTTTCAGAATTTCCATGAGAGCTTCTCGATGGGGTGCTGACTGCTATATAAGCTCATAAATGGAAAGCCTAGCCGATGTGGTCCACAAACTCTGCATGAGTTTGGTCCGTATCGTGACCTTGGGTCTAGGTGGAGGCAATTGCACAGTGGGTTGTTGAGGTTGCGACATTGAAAGAACTTCTCTTGTAGCTGCCTCCAGGGTAGCTCCTAGGTATTTCCTATTCCTAGTTACTATGCTGATCATTCCCACATATCCTTGCATGGAAAGATTTTGTCGCACCTCATTAACCTAAAGAGGTTTTTCCTATGCCTCATGGGTAGGCAAAGGGTCCTTGAATACCCCCATCTACTGATTATTTGGCACTATGGGGTTGTCCACTGCCAATGTTTGATTATCAATCAAATCTTGTATCAAGCCCTTGAATTTCCAACATCCATTCAAGTCATGTCCCCTTCGCCTATGGAACCTACAATATAAATCCTCTCTGTATCCCTTAGGCTTGGGAGCGTTAGGATCTATGGTTTGGATTTTTGGAAGGGTGATTAGATTTACTGCTGACAAGCAGTCAAATAGGGAGTCCCTGGACTCCGTATAAGGAGTGAATTGTCGCCTAGGGTGATGTTGCTAATTTTGCTCCTGTCTTTTATTTTCTCTTTCATAATTAGGAGGCACTGCCTGATAATTAGCCTTTTGAGGCTGTATTTCTTGTGCAAGCTTGGGAACATTTATCGCAACTTGATTAACCGCAGCAAGTTTTGGTTGCGTAGTCCCTGTCTTAGTGTTTTTGTTCCACTCTTTATTTTTAGGCTTGGTGATTGTGCCCTCCTATATTTTGATCTCTTCTATAACTCTAGCTTGCGCCAAAGCTTCTTCTAGGCTGGCGTATTGTTGCAGCTGCAATAGCCCAAAGATCGATCTCAGACAACTCCGTGAAAACATTTGTGTGAGGTCGGACATAGGGGGAAGGTAAGGTAGCTTAGAAAGCAGATCCCTCCATCGATTCCCATAAGCCACTATTGTCTCTTCCTCATATTGCCTAAGGCTGGCTAGGTCACTCAATGATGCCTTCTTCTTGATGTTGAAGGCAAAGCATTCCAGGAACGCATCTACTAATTGATCCAAGTTATTTATGCTATGCTTCGACAACTTTGGCATTCAGGATAATGACGCGCTGCTACTAAGGACTTTCATAACCACATTCGTAGGTCCTACACTTAGGAATATTTTCACGTGCTCTTGAGCATCTTCTTCACCCTTGAAAAATACCAACTGAGGCAAATTGAAATGTTTGGGATAAAGAGGCGTGGGCACTGATGGATGCATCGGATGACTACGGAGTTGTCGTAACGTGGGCTTTTGGTTCCTAGAAGCTTTAGTCTCCACAGACTCCAAACGCTCTAATAGTTCTTTGTATGCATCGAAAGATTTAATCTCTTCCTCTATAACTCATTCCCGTTGTGTGTTACGGGCAACTGGGGGCCTATGGAGGGGTGGCTGGATAGCACCTCCTCTGCCTTGATAGGGCATTTTGGCTCGTTCTTCTTGTTCATACTCCTCATAAGCTTCTCAAGGAGTTATTGGGCGAGCTCGATGAATAGGGGTGGGTGCCCATAGAGGGTGCCCATCGTCATTCTTGGGAGTGGCCTCCCGCTCATGTCTTGGGTGTATTAAAGGCACCTCTTGGCGAGGTCTTGGAGACCTATCATGCACTATGAGGTTGTGCCTCTTTTACCTTTCCACCCTCTATGTTTGGGGGGTCTGAACCTTTTCAGGCACAGTGGTGTGGAGCAACTCATTTGTTTGGCACCGAATGCGCTCTTTATTAAGGTGATATAATTTTTCTAGCTACTGTTGATCCTACTCAAGCTACTTGATTTATGCTTTGCGAGTGGCATGTTTGGAAAATGATAAGTCAATTTGTTCAATTGTTTTGATTCTAGGAGGCTTAGTCACCTTTTCGATGTATCTTTCTTGGTTTGAGGATCCAGGACTTCTATGTGGTGCTTCCCTCTATCGATATTAGCGACATTTACTTGAGGCTTCGGCATTAATGGGTGATCATGATATCTAGCAGGGGCAGAAGTGCAAGGCTCCCATGTTGTATGTTGCTCTCGAGGAATGCAATGATCTTCCTCATTCTCCCTTTCATGGGTGTGAAAGGGTCGGGTGGAGTTAGCTCGCCCTGTGTGGAGAGCCCTGCGCTCTAGGTTTTGTCTTTCAATTTTGATGGGAGGCAAAGGAGAGATGTTGTATTCACACTGTCTCTCCTCATGGACACTGTGCCTCTCTAGCACTTCATCGTGCTGTGGCCACTCATATCTGGCCTCAAAAGGCGATTTTCTATTTGCATTAAGTGCTACATGTAAAGCTTCTTCCTGAAAGGGGCTGTTCTGAATGGGCATATCCCCTAGAGGGGTGTCCCTGTAATTCCACCTAGACATGGAATGATGTGGATTCTCTTGTGGCTCAGACCACCAAGGCGGTATGACCAAGTCTTCAGGGCTAAAGCGAAGGTGACTCGTGCCCTCTTCTTGTGCACCCTCCGGAGCTTCTGCCCTTGATTGGGCTTGGCTACGGGTGTACACCATTGTGGTACCTTTCTACTAGCTAAGCATATTTTTATCTTTTCGTTTATGATTTTTGATTTTTTTTGTTACACTAAGCAAAAATGAACACACACATACACAAATGGTGATTATCTCTTTTAAAGATTAATGGTGTGTCCTAAACTTGTTTCAGTGCATTTTGTTGATTTTTTTTTGTTTTTGAAAGTTTTGAAGAACGTTTAAATGCATAATGAAGGCTCATATAACTCCCATAAATGGTCGCCCCTTGAATATACCAACCAAGCCGATATACCAATCTCTCTATATACCCGCCCTTATGAGAGGGAGACTATAGGTACATGAGAGTAGATGGTACATGGTACGTAGGTAGTACGAAAGAGGGATTGTCCTATTAATGACACCTACCATAGAAGACTTATCCTCGCGGGAATCACTCCAATGACACTCGGTCAGCTTTCGTCAGGATTTATGCCTAACAACAGTGACAATCGAGGAAATGGATGCAAAATCAAGCCAAGGTGGTGATGAAGTCCACCAAATATCTTGATCAAGGGTTGGGGTTTGACGACTAGCTCCTTGGTTTAAATATGTTGTGTGAAGTGTGTGTGATTCTTTTTATTTGAAAAATGAAACATGCAGAAACAACTACTTTCCCTAAGAAAACAAAATTGACAAAAAACAGACAGAAAAGCAAAAAAATGATAGGAACAGTTTTGAAACCCTTACCTTTCTCTTCCTAAACCTGCTGTTTCAGATCTTTGGCTCTAAAAATTTCACAGACAAAAATTCGTCCCTCTGCGAGATGAATTATAGAACATAATTCATCCCTTCCAGAGACGAATTCGAATTCGTCTCAGGGTTAGATGAATTTCAATAAAGTAATCACCATGGGTAAAGACGAATAATAGTCAAAAGTTGAAAAAGGTACCTGTCAAGCACAAAACACAAAAATCCAATTAGTTTCTTGATCTTAAAATTAGGGGACTACATCCCACCGTGATCGCCACTGAAAGCATGAGATTTCGGGTGAAAGAAACACTAGTTGCAAATGTATTCAAAATCAAACACACTTAAGTCCTAAAATGTAAAATGCATGAAACGAAAGAGACACATTGAAATGAGATACAAGAAATTAAAGAAATCATAACCCTTTTTATTAACTCTCTTGATATTAGTTACAAAGACGTCTCCTCCCTTTTCAGGGGCTAGGAGCGTTAGATGAATTTGGTTACAATCAAGACTTAAGGTTCCTCCTTCCGCGTGCCCACATTTGAAATGGGCGGGCCAAAAATTGCCACCACTGGTGTTGATGAGTCCTTAACCTTCGTTTCTCCTCCTGTGATCAAAAAAACAACAAAGATGTTAGTAGCACCTGCTACAAATAAGAAATGTTTGTTCTCTAAAATTGATGAAAAATGCATGTAAAAGATTAGCAAAATCGATAGACAAAATGACTCTAAATGACCTACAAACTTGAAAGAGACCAAAAAACATTACTAGAGGGCCGCTGCCATTGAAACAGTCAGCATATTCACACTAAACTACAATTCGTCCCCGGCAGGATGAATTCTGCTGTAATTCATCCTCTGGTAGGACGAATCCGACTGTAATTTGTCCTCGGGTAGGACGAATTCGACTGTGATGCAAAACCAAAATGATGCCATCCAAATGTCATGCCTCGGGGTGTCCAAATGACCTACAGACAGAGGGGTTAGCTAATTGGGGCCATTTTGGGACGACCCAGATGGTCGGATTCTCCCAATTTGACCTCCATCAGCGATAATTTGGTGTCGCTACCTGCAAGTTAGTGGGACAACAAAAGTGATGAGAACATGATGAAATCTGATCAAAACATTGTGAGATTGAATACATAAACTATCTAATCAGTAGAGAATAAAATGAAAGATGAACAAATGACAACAAAATGAATTAGAATGAAACTCAAAGGTGCGGGGCACCCAAGTGGGCCGCCCACCATTGGCACTTGATTTTGGCACCAATCCACTTGGGATGGGCCCAAAATATCTTAAGATGGGGTTGTCAGTGAATTGGTGGATCAAAGTGGCCAAATGTCTGGTTTTGGGTCCGATTTCACACTTCCAATGGCCACCCAATAACCTCTCTTATGAAAGAGATTAAGGATGTGGAAAATGTAAATCAAGAGGGCAAAGATGTGGTATCAAATTGGCAGCACTTCGTTGCTTGAAAATGCCTCCTTCTTCCTCTTTTGGGTGGGAAAAGTCCACCATTTTATAGACCCAGGGGGTCTCTTTGGAGAGATATGCATAAGCACCATGTGGTGGTCATAGGTGCCATGTGGCGGTCATGTCTTCTCATGGGGGGAGGAAGGTCCTCCATGACTTGGGCTTTCATGAATGCCCTTGTGACAGTCCTCTAATGGCCCATCTGCCCACCTACATGTGCATGCAAAACAAGAGTCATCAATTGACTGTCTTTGGCTGCCACTTGGTGCCATTATTCTTTTTGCTTGTTAAACCTGGAATTCATCTTGACCAAAGACGAATTAAGAATTCATCCCTGGGTGAGACGAATCCAAGTTTGAATTCATCCCTGGGTGAGACGAATACTGAGCAAAGTGCCTGAATGTGCCAAATTGCCTTTTGACCTTACAAAATTGCTATAAAAGTGGTTAGGACCACTGTTTAACCTCTAAGGGCTGCCCTAGGGGCTGTGTGTGTGTCAAAGCGATCAGTGTTTGCAGTCACATAATCGGATTGGTGCTATTTTGGTGTCTACATCGCCTTGGTGGCTCGACCCATGAGAGAGTCTGCATCAATCCATGTCAAGATGGAACTATAAGGACACCCCTTTGGGGGACACGCCCGCTCATCATAGCCCATTTCAGGAAGAATACTTACACATGGCACTCAACATAGATAGGAAAGCTCATTTAGAAGCTAGATATGAGTGGCCACCGTGTGATGAAGTGCTAGAGCAAGATAGTGTCCATAAGGAGAGGCCACATGATGGTGGCCTCCCCCCTTTGCCCCCCATCACTGTTAGAACCAATAGACAAAATCCAGAGCGTAAGGCTCTTCAAATCGGGTGAGCTAACTCTACCCGCCCCTTTCACACACATGAATGGGAGCCCGAGGAAGATGATTATATTCCTCAAGAGCAATATACAACACGGGGGCCATGCGCTTTCACACCAGCTAGATACCATGATCACCCATTGAGGCCAGAGCCTCGGGTGAATGCCGCCAACCTCGATAGAGGGAAGCATCCTATTGAAATCTCAGATCATCATGACCGAGGTAAGTGCATAGGAGAGGCATCCAAGCCTCCTAGGCTTAAGATGGTGGAGCAAATTGACCTGGTAGTCGCCAGACATGCCGCCCACCAAGTGTAGATCACGCGGCTTGAGCAAGACCAACAACAGCTAGAGCATTTATATCGCCTTAGCAAAGAGTGCATTAGGTGCCAGATAGATGAGCTGCTACATAACCCGGTGCCTGAAAGGGTTCCAACCTCGCACACCCAAAGAGCAGAACCATATGAGAGGCACAACCCCTTAGTGTGAGATAGGTCCCTATGACCTTATCAAGTGCTGCCTTTGAGACCTCCTAGACCTAAATGGGAGGCCACTCCCTAAAACAACAATGGGTACCCTCCGCAGGGACCCACCCTGGGTCATAGGTCTTGCCCAGAGAATCCTCAAGAAACTTATGAGGAGTATGAGAAGGGAGATGAGTGGGCTGAAATGCCCTACCTAGGTGGAGGAGTCACCATCCGACCTCCCCTTTAGAGGCCTCAAGTCTCCCACAACCCACAACGGGAGCAAACTAAAGAGGAAGAGATTAAATCTTTCGATGCATACAAAGCACTGTTAGAGCGTCTGGAGTCTGTGAAAACCAAAACTTCTGGGCCTTAAAAGTCCACTTTACGTCAACTCTGTAGTCATCCTATGCATCCGTCAGTGCCAACACCTTCTTATCCTGAGCACTTTAATCTACCTCAGTTGGCAACCTTTAGAGGTGAGGAAGATTCTCAAGAGCATGTGACGAGATTCCTGAGCCAATGCTTCGGCATTCAGGACAATGATGCTTTGTTATTGAGAACACTTAAAACCACATTCGTAGGCCCTGCCTCGGATTGGTTTACCCAGTTACCAAAGAACAACATCAAAAACTTAGATCATTTAGTGGATGCGTTCCTCGAATGCTTCACCTTCAATACCAAGAAGAAGGAATCACTAAGTGACTTAGCTAGCCTCAGGTAGTATGAGGAGGAGACCATGGTGGCCTACGTGAATCGATGGAGGACATTGCTCTCGAAGCTGCCCTACCTCCCTCCTATGTTTGACCTCACTCAGATGTTCTCCAAAAATTGTTTGAGATTGATCTCTGTGCTATTGCAGCTGCAACAATATGCCACCCTAGAAGAAGATTTGGCACAAGCCAAAAATTATTGAAGAGATCAAAATAAAGGATGGCGAGATAGCCAAACCTAAGAAAAAAGAATGGAACAAGAACACTAAAGCTGGGACCACGCAACAAAAACCCGCTGCGGTCAACCAAGTTGCAATCAACGTCCCTAAACTTGTGCAAGCAACTCAGCCTCAGAAGGCTAATTATTAGGTAGTGCCTCCCAACAACTATGATAGAGAAAATTAGAGGCAAGAGCAAAATCAGCAGCGTCACCCTAGGCGACAATTCACACCCTACACAGAGTCCAGGGACTCCTTGTTTGACCGCTTGTTAGCGGCAAACTTGACCAACCTGCCAGAGATTCAGACTATAGATCCCAATGCACCCAAGCCTAAAGGGTATAGAGAGGACTTGTACTACAGGTTCCATAGGTAGTAGGGACATGACCTAAATGCCTATTGGAAATTTAAGGGCTTGGTGCAAGACCTGATTGATAACAAGACACTAGTGGTGGATAATCCCGTTGCACCAAGCAATCAACAAATGGAGGTCTTCAAAGACCCCTTGCCTGCTCATGCTCCGCAGGCAAAGACCCTACAAGTTTATGAGGTCACATAGAACTGACCATGCAAGGGTATGTAGGGATGATTAGTATAGTGACTCGGATCAGGAGGTATCCGAGCATGAATGCTCCTGCAATAGCTATAGGAGAGGTGCCAACAACATCGCAACCACAAAAACACCTTGCACAACCTCCTTCGCCTAAGCTGATGGCCACACTTTGGACCAAACTAACTCAGAGTTTGAGGACCACCTTGGCTAGGCTCTCCATATACGAGCTTATACAACAATCTACGCCCCATCGAGAAGCTCTAATGGAGATTTTGAAAGCCATCGAGTTGCAGCCCCACGAGACAAATTCTTTCAACAACTTCGTGGGGCATGTAAAATGATGCACTGAGCCGGTCATCACATTTTGAGAAGACAAACTAAGATCAGTGACTGATGACATGGCAGATCCACCCTTGCACGTTATCGCATGGGTCAATGGGATCCCATACAAGAGGGTGTTGATAGACACTGGCTCATCCAACAACATCATCACAATTGTAGCTCTCAAGCATCTGAAGTTGCCCGCATCTCATATCATAGCTTCCACCTACACTCTACGAGCATTCAATGACACAATATGCTCAATAGTCGGCATAGTAGTCCTACCAATCCAAGTGGGACAAAAGACCATACCCACACTGTGCCATGTATTAGAGGGTGAAATGGCCTACAACATCTTGTTGGGCTGGCTGTGGATCAGGGACATGAAGTGTGTTCCTTAGATAGCTCACCAATGTTTAAAATATACATTTGAAGGGGAGGTGCATGTAGTCTCGACGGACTTGGAACCCTTCAAGTATTGTAATGCATTGTAGCTGATGCTGTCATCGACCCTGCCATCAACGCATTTGGATTTCTAGTTAAATCCATCTAAACAGGGTCCAATTCTGTAGGCATCCCCGTTAGCAAGTTCTTCAAAACCCCATCCGAGTTCATCTTCATCATCTGGTCCTCCACCAACAACATCATCTATGGAGACCAAACAGAAGGACAAAGGGGAGAAACCCCTAGGAGAGGCAAAACCTTTGGAAGAGACACTGCCATCAGTATCAACTATCTCTATAGAGGAAACTCCTAGCCAAATGGAAGTCGAGGCTCCTAGTCCACCTGACATGGAGTGGAATTAAGGATAAATTTCGTTCCCTCCCCCTCAACCGCCAATGATTAATGTTGATATGGCCAATACAGGCCTGGGGGAGTATCTGGTGAAGAATATTGTAGCAAAACCCGCACTAGAGTCCATGCAGGACATGGGGAGACCTCTCCTTCCCGTTGGCACTATTTTCACCCTAGGATACCTGCCGAACCAAACAAATTTTGTGTATGAGGGCCTTGATCATGGCATTGCACCATGCATGCATGAGGATGAAGACGAAGAACCCTTTGCTGAAAATGTCAATTATTTGTCTAACCTAGACTTTGCTCTAAGATACCTTGGCCAATGCAATTGGCATGGATATGGGTTAGGCAGATATGAGCAAGGGATATGTGTTCTTTGCCAACCAAGATACCAAATGCCATACGACAAGTCAGGAGTAGGGTTCAACCACCCCCTCCCCTTGGACATCTTGGTGGAGGATATGCAAGGCCTAGGGATAGGAAACAAGGGGGGATTGGCATCAGATCCATATGCCAACCCTAACACCACATATATATTGAGGGATTATCTCCCATTAACAACAATCAACCTTGTTGGTTCTAGCAACCCCTTCCCTTCGCTCGAGAGAGGAGAGAGCTTGAGAGCTCACTTTCAGGGAGAGTCTAGACAATATCAAGAAGGGTCCTCAGAGGATGAATCAGAGTATGAACCAGTGTCACATGACCCCTTTGAATCAGGCAGCGATCACTCACAGGTGATCCCCATGGATGATTGTCAAGAAAGCCTCTTGACAATGTTCCCCTTGGATGCTCCCATCGAGCAAGTGTCGCTCCAAGAAAATCAAGTCCCCCCATAGAGAGCGGGACAACCTAGGTGGGACCACATCAATTTGCTTGAGCAAGGCGACCCTTTAATGCCACAAGCATTCGGAGCCAACGAAGGCCTTTGGATCTTTGATAGTGATTATGAAGATGAAATCGAGATGGCATATCTTAATCACATGCGGCAAATGCGGCGACCATACCCCTTGGAGATTAACGACATGTTCGCACAATTAAACATAAGGCTTGGGCATGAGTGGTACATAGACCCAGCGTGGTGGGACCAAGTGTTGGATCCACTACTCTGGGCACACAAAGCATACATTTCACCCAGAGACCCTATAGTGCCATTAGTGCCGAGGGTAGATCCTATCTTCTTATCCGCACATAGGGCCAATCCATTCATGCCCATCCCTTTAGAACTAGATCTAGAGCATAGAGAACATATAGGATGTTCGAGCACCCACACTTGTGGTAATGGAGACCAAAATAATTCCATCAACATGATCTCCATTGACTTAACCACCCCCATCCACAATCCGGCCGATCCGACATAGTCATTGTATCTAGACATAGATGCCATAGACTGGGATCATGTCAATTCCCCTCCATCCCCATCCGAGTACTGGCATTTCGGTGAAATGCTCCATTTTACCCCTGGGCCAACTCAAGATATCTGCCATGCTGAAGAGGGACCCAAGGTTCCTAATGATGATCTAAAATCAGCAAATGATATCCATTTGATCCCAACTCCACATCAGTTGGAAGATGGATCCCACATGTCAGTCGAGGAGACGACTGACATAGACATTGGCTCAGATCCAATGAATCCATAAATCATCAAGCTAGGGGTAAGTTTATCCCCCAAAGAGCAAGCCGACTACATTTCCCTTCTCAAAGAGAAGAAGGAGGTTTTTGCATGGTCATACAGAGACATGCCGAGGCTAGATCCATAGCTAGTCATGCATAATCTAATGCTTGATCCGATAGTCAAGCCAGTGAAGCAAAAACTACGTAAGATGCACCCAACAATGGCCTTGATGGTCAAAGATGAATTGCAAAAGCTGTTGGATGCACATTTTGTCATCTACGTGGATTATCCAGCATGGCTGTCCAACATGGTGGCCATCAAAAAGCCCGATGGGAGGATTCGCATATGCACTGATTTTTGAGATCTAAACAAAGCGATTCCTAAGGATGATTTCCCCTTTCCAAGAATCGACGCATTGGTAGATGCTATAGCGGGTCACGAAATGCTTTCCCTCATGGATGGTTTCTCGGGATACAATCAAATTTGTATCAATCTCAAGGACCAGCTAAAAACGGTGTTCACAACGCCTTGGGGAAAATTTTGTTATAAGGTCATGCCTTTTGGCCTTAAAAACATTGGCGCCACCTACCAACGTGCCATGACATACATCTTCCATGATTACATGCACAAGAATTTGGAAGATTACATGGATGATTTGTTGGCAAAATCTCTTTTGCACTCGGATCATCTCGGTGACTTAAGCAAGATCCTCGATCGCCTCATGGAGCATAAAGTTAGACAGAATCCCAAGAAGTGCATTTTTGGCATCACATCTGGAAAGCTCTTGGGTTTCATAGTCTCAAAGTGAGGCATCGAGGTCGATCCCAACAAAGTCAAGGCAATCCTTGAAATGGTTCCCCCAACTACCATCAAGCAACTCAAAAGCCTACAGGGAAAGGTCGCATCGATCAGGCGCTTCATAGCGCAACTATCTGACAAGTGCCAAACAATGAACAAGTTGTTGCACAAAGGGGTGGCATTTCACTGGGATGACGAGTGCCAGTCAGCCTTTGACGACATCAAACAATACTTGGATTTGCCACTAGTATTGGCACCACCTAGACTAGGAGTGCCATTCTACTTATACATCTCAGCTACTGAGGTGGCATTGGGAGCCTTGCTCACCCAGAAGAATGAACTTCACAGAGAATAGGCTACTTACTATCTTAGCCGCACCTTGGTCAGCTATGAACTTAACTATGCATATGTCGAGAAACTCTACTTGGCAGTGGTGTTTGCTACCAAAAAGCTACGCCATTACATGCTGAGCAACAAGATGTATGTTGTGTCTAAGGAGAATCCATTGTGGTACATGATGAGTCATACTTATCATAGTAGCCACACGGCGAAATGGATCATGTTGTTGACAGAATTTGACATAGAATTTATCGAACAAAAATCCATAAAAGGTCAGGTCGATCAACTAGTAGAGGCTCCTCTTGAAGATGACCAGCCTCTGACTATAGAACTACTCGATGATGGGGTCTTCCATGTCTCAGAATCACCAGATTTTGACGAGCCTAAGTCAGAGGCCGACATAACCCTATTTTTTGATGGTTCTAAATGTGAGCAAGGTGGTGGCATAGGAATAGTATTCTTCACACCGTAGGGTGCTCCAATGCCCCTGTCATTTAAATTAAATTTCCCATGCACCAACAACAATGCAGAGTATGAAGCCTTGCTCATAGGTCTTCAAACAACAATCACCATGAACATTAAATGATTGAACATCTTTGGTGATTCGCTGTTAATTGTCAACCAAGTCAAAGGGATTTTCCAATGTAAATGCCCAGTTCTGCAGGCTTACAAAGCCCTTGTGGACAAATTCCTAGTGAAGCTTGAGTGGTACGACATCGAGGCACTCCCTCGGTCATCGAATCATTTTGCGGACACTATGGCCTCCTTGGGGTCACTAATCTCGCAAGACCTTTTCGGTGATATGACAACCATTCAAGTCAAAACACTATCGCAACCCGCGTTGGGGTGAGCAAGCTCTAATTTGATGCCAAGAATCCACATGATCCAGATTGAACCATCCTCGGATAAGTTCTCTCGAATCCACGATCATCTGAAACATGCCAACTGGGGGTCCTTGTTCTCCCCTACTCCCATTAATAGCAATACAATGCTATTCTTGCAAGCTCTCTCTCGCTCAACATTTGCTAGGGATGAACTTCAAGAGGGATTGGCTATTCAGACTATCGAGGCTTCTGATAAGTAGGATTGGTATTCACCCGTCAAGGACTCCTCAAGTCAGGTAACCTCCCGCTTGGATTGATGCACGTTGCAAAACGAGCATTCAAGCAGAAAGCAACTAAGCATGTCTTGTTAGGAGACATTTTGTACCATCGTAGCTACGAAGGAATCCTCCTTCATTGCTTAGACCAGCAAGAGTCTACTTGGGCGATCGCCCAAGTGCACGATGGTACATGTGGTGGCCACTTCAGCGGTATGGCCATTGCAAAGCGCATTCTTCGCATGGGCTATTATTGGCCATATTTAGAGTGAGATTGTTGTGCATATGTGCGAAAGCATATGAAGTGTCAACATCATGCCAATTTGACACACGTACCTTCCCAGGCCTTGCATCCGATCCAGTCGGCTTGGCCGTTTTCATAGTGGGGCTTAGATCTCATTGGAAAGATCTCCCCTACATCGTTCGGCCGTCATACGTTTATCATAATGGCCACAGAGTATTTCACCAAATGGGTGGTAGCAGTTCTTCTTACCTCTACGATAGGACCCCGCATTGTGGAGTTCATTTTGCATAACATCATATGTCATTTTGGTATTCCATCCAAGATAATCTCGGATAATGGGACGTCATTCAAGAACAAATATGTGCATGCTTTGACCACAAAGTACAAAATTTAGCAAAGTTTTTTGACACCCTATTATCCGTAGGCAAATGGGCAAGCAAAAGCGTCAAACAAAATGCTAGTCACCATCCTTAAAAAGATAGTCACCGACAGTCATAAGGATTGGCACATCCAAATCCCACTTGCCCTGTGGGCTTATCACACTAGCATTCGGACGCCCACTGGGGCAACTCCGTTTTCGCTCGTGTATGGCTCCGAGGCAGTCATACCTCTCGAGTTGGAGATTCCCTCCCTGCGCATATCAATGCAAGAGTTCATCGATGATGATACCGTGCGGCAGGCCCGGTTAGACCAGCTTACGTTGCTTGATGAACGACATGTTAATGCTCTCGAGCATTTACGTATCTATCAAGAGTGACTTAAGAAAGCATACAACATGAAAGTTCACTTGAGGGACTTTCGGATTGGTGACTTGGTCTTAAAAGAAAACCAACAGAACTCTAGTTTGTCGTCCCATCTAAGGGACAAGTTCACGGCAAATTGGTTAGGTCCATATGTAATTGATAGAAAAATAGGACCCGAGACATACCGGCTAGCCTCTCTTGATGGAATCAAGGAACCAAAACCCTTGAACATCAGTCATTTGCGGCCATTCCATATTTAAAGGAGCCATAGCCCACCCAAAAAGCTCCAAGGATTTCCATAATCGCTTGGTCAATCCCAAAAATGCTCCAAGGATTTCCATAATCACTTGGTCAATCCCAAAAAGCTCCAAGGATTTCCATAATCACTTGGTCAACCCAAAAAGCTCCAAGGATTTCCATAATCGATTGGTCAACCCAAAAAAGCTCCAAGTATTTCCATAATCACTTGGTCAACCCAAAAAACATCCAAGGATTTCCATAATCGCTTGGTCAACCCAAAAATGCTCCAAGGATTTCCATAATCGCTTGGTCAACCCTAAAAAGATCTAAGGATGTCCATAATTGTTTAGTCAACCCAAAAATGCTCCAAGGATTCCCATAATCGCTTGGTCAACCCAAAAAGTTCCAAGGATTTCCACAACCGCTTGGTCAAAAACAAAGAAAAATTTAAAAACAATAAAATCATCAAAAAGAGAATAACAAAAATTTGCATCTCATTTCCATGCATACGCAAAATCATCATAACGATACAGAGTTCTTTGGCATCTCATCTGCATACTCACAAACATCATTCCCCCAAAAATACAAAAATATATAGCTGCATTAAGCATCACATCCATCCATTGCATATTTGTGGTCATATAGGTCAAAGCACCATAGACTGTCATTACTTAGCAAAAAAAAAAAAAACCATCACCTTCTACATTTTTCCGCTTTATCAATAGCTCATCGCCTATAACCACCATTCACGTTATCCTCCCACATCATAGTCAGTTGTTTCTAATGTATCGAGAGTTTTTCATCATTCAGTCATCATTAGCTTTTTAGCCACATACTATACCGAGTCAGATAGATTTTATGAAGGTAGAATTCTACTTGGATCACACCTTGTTATGTAGCATCCCGACACAAGTTAAAACATATAACAAAATTCCCAAGTTGTGTGAACGAAAGATGAAACCTGCAAAGCAATCCAGGTCACCATAAGCGAAATGGTTATCTTGCTCATCCCCCTATGCGAATGACATAATGAATGCTGAGAGTTGGCAAAAGGACAAGCATCCTCCCTACCCAATTCCCCAAGAGTCCCAAGTTCTCAAAAGTTGCAAAACATCAAAAATTTGCAAACGTCAAAAATCCAAATTCTGACATCACAAAAAAAGTGCATACATCAAGAAAAGCACATAAAATAGTGATTCTCATCACTCCATATCCAAATCCCTTGCTCAAAAGAAAAATAAAATAAAACAAAAATAAACAGTGATTTTTATCACTACAAAAGAGCAAGTATCCCAATACAATTGAAGAAAAGAAGGGAGTAGAACTTGAATCCCTGGAACTCTCAGCATTCCGATAGGTCATGAGGCAAACCCTAGTACCGGTTTGGTTGATAGCCTATTGGTCACTGGTGGTAAACCTCCCGCATGACGATATATCTGTCACATTAACTTGTGTGCAGATCAATGTTTGCATGTGGATGAGCTAGCTTATGGTAACCTAGATAGTATCGCAGATTAATCTGGCTAAACACAAAAAAGGAGTTAGTGGAGCTAATCAGGTGATCCTCAGTACAGGTTTGGTTGATAGCCTATCTGGCACTGGCGGTATCCTAACAAACACCACATAAACGAACTCAATTGCACACATAGGGATGTGAAATAACTTGGTCAAAAACAAGTCCGATTCATACCTTGGTCAAAAGTCTTGTGAGATGAAAGTATAGTCATGGCTAGATAGTTAAAACATCTGAGTCTCAGGAAACCTTAACTACGTTCGAAACCAACTTGCCATCTTTCATTCTCCCATTGCAAAAAAAAAAAAGCCATAAAGTTCTAAACAGTCTATGGTGCGACTTCCAAACATCACAAATTCAATTCATCCATTCCATTTTTGCATATCACATATAAATAAAAAACATTTGCATTCATCATAACATATGCATCCATCAAAATAAATTAATATGCATACATCCATACTCATCACCCATCATGCATAAAATCAAATCATCACATGCGCATAAACAAAATAAAGTCGGTATATATATATATATATATATATATATATAAAAATATATATATATATATAGTATATATATCAAAAATGCCCACAGGCTACAAAGAGCCGGTCATGTGACCCCGCAACAAAATCCAAAATCTCAAAAACCCCCAAGCCTAAGGCGTCGGCCACCATGATCACGCAGGATCGGTGCGACGGGAACTACCCCCGTGGTGTGGGTCCTATGGGACCCCTTAGGGTGGTTGTTGCTAGCCCCCGCATCACACCTACTATCGCCTCCCTCATCCAATCGCCTACGATGAGATGATGCTGACTACTCAGTATCACTGCCCCTCATCCGACGTAATGACCCACCTCCCGAGGGCTCAGGTAACCACCCACTACGGTGAATAATCTCTCCCTCCATATCCATTTAATGTCGAGACCAATTGACCTCCCGTCGCAACCACTCTGCCTCCTACCGATGGTAGTAAGCTACTACATCGTCGCGCTACACTAGCTACGTCCATAGGAGATCCCTCTCCTGTGCAGCGCTGGTGTCCCCATCCCCCCGATGGTGTGCAATGAATGTGCTCTCCCACTCCACCAGCTGAGCCCGTAGGAGATCCCTCTCTTGCAAAGCTTCCCCCAACTCCTCATCCCGCCTCTGCAGTAGCTCCGCCAACCGTGCAATCTCAGCGCATCAACTAGACTCTGTGTCCTCCGCTCCCGCTTGAGGCATAGGCATATCTGGAATAACAGCCTACTCTGGCTCCCACTGCTCTGTGATGTCTTGCATCTTTGGCTGATCTAGAACCCCCAGATCCACATCCTCATCCTCCACCTCCACCATATCTGCATCCTCCCGAGGAGCTCCCCAAGCCTCTCCTGGTGCCTCGACACCGTCCCTACCCGTGGCTGCTGCCTCCGTGCCTCCTAGTGGCCCCTCTCCCTACCATCGCCATAGTACCCACCACTAGTCATACTCCATGGTAGCCACGACGTCATCCACGTTTGGGACGTCGATCACTACATCTGAATCCTCGCCTAGTGGCGCAATGATCGGCTACTCCAGAGTCCTCTTGTCCCCCCAGCGTCGATAGACCACGGGCCCACCAGGAAACCCCTGGTGCACCCCAAACTATCATGTCACCCGACTGTATGGGAAAAACTCATGCTCGATCCCATGCCGCCCAATCAGCCATCGCTCCCTACGGACCTGTCGGAGCCACTCTCCAGCCTTTGGCCAGGCTAGATAGTCCCGATAGGGTCGCCAGAATACCTCCCCTAGAGCAAGCCGAGCAAAGGCATCGGCATAGTGCTCGATCCCCGACCACAGGCTCTAGTCGAGCCACTTGCTTGAGCCCAAGGGCATCAAGCCACTCCCAGTTAGCCATAGTTAGCGCCCCCCACGCTTCAACAAAAGTGATCGATACACGGTACCGGCTCTTAACAACCTGCAAAAGAAAACAACACAAAAACATTAAAATCATGAAAAAAAACTATACAACAATAACATGAATATGCAGCATTGCCTCCCAATGTACAGCCAAAAACAAAACAAAATTTCAAACAAATTAATTTGTCAGTTCTAGGGTTTCTAATCCTAACTGATAAATTTAACAACAAAAAAAATAAAAATAAATTACAAAAAAATTAATTTGTCAGTTCTAGGGTTTCTAATCCTAACTGATAAATTTAAAAACAAAACAATTTTTTTTTTTACAAAACTTAATTTGTCAGTTCTAGGGTTCCTAATCCTAACTGATAAATTTAAAAACAAAATGAAAAACTCAAAAAAAATTAATTTGTTAGTCCTAAGGTTTATACAGTTTTCAGTCTCGAGATTTCTATATTTTAAGTTTAAAAAGTCTGTACAAGCAGCACAAAATTAAAATAACAGTTTTTAACCTAGGGTTTTCACCTACGTTTTAAAACTGACAAGCTCAGCCTAAAAAAACTAGGGTTTTTCGTTTTGTTTATCCTAGGGTTTTAGTTAAAAGCAAAAATAAAGATTTTTCACCTAGGTTTTAGCTACGTCCTCCGTTCAATTTTCAGCTAAAGTCTTGGTTTGTGTTCAGTTCATTTTTTCAGGTTTCCATTTTAATTTTGAGAAAACAACATCATAAAAGAAAAATAAACAAATAACTTGTAATTTTAAAAACACATAACAAAAGCAATAACACTAAGGAGCACTTACTGGTCTCGCTTCGACTCTGTCGCTCGATCCGATTTGTGCACTCATGATGTCGGGAGAAATTCGGCAATGCTTCGCTTCGTAGAATTAACCTCCTCCTCCCTAGAGCTCCAAATCGCAAGAAAATTTAGATGCAAATGAGCCCAAACCCTAGTTTTGGCCTTTAAATAAGCCTTTTGATCTTATATTCGTTCCTACCTGGGACGAGCGCTCTACTTAGTGCTCATCCCACCCTGGGACGAATACTATGCTGGGATGAGCGCTCTGGTTAGCGAAACAAATTTAGGGCAAAAATTTCAAAAAAACAACAAAAATTGAACAAAAATGCACCAAAATACCTAATAAACTTGCCCGATGAGAGTGCTTTGGCACTTGAAATTTCGGGAATACAAAACAGATGTCGAGGTCACAAATCCTCGCTATCCTACTCCCTAAGAAGGCTACCATAGCTGGACCACTCCACGGGAAGACAAATTTTTGAGAATTTCATCCCCAAACGGCATCAGCAAAAGGGTCAAAAACCCACCCAAAAATAAGTAATAACATTGCCAAACGAAGGCACCTTCATGCCTGACATTCTTGGCATCCAAAACAGATGTTGGGGTTGCAAATCGTCACCATCCTACTCCCTAAGAAGGCCACCATGGCCGGACCGCTCCACGGGAAGACGAATTTTTGACAATTTTAGCTCTAGAAACGCGTCACCAAAAGGGCTAACACCCACCAAAAATAGGTCTAAATGTCGAAAAACTGCACACACATTCAAGGATAAGAATCTAAAGGCACCTTTGCACAAGTCATCTTGGGTCAAGCGACTCGTTGCTTTTCTCATGAAGGTCATTCCCTCATCGATTCATTGCTTGAGGGGGTAGTCACACTTAGTCACCAATCAACAAGTACACACCCAATTAAGGAAAATGACATGCATTCAAAGAATCATTGACAAAGACAATCACGCTCCTGCTTGGGGCAGCAAACAAGCAACAATCACAAGCTGATCAAACACTTAGCATTCGTGAATCATGAACTCAAGGTTCTCACAGAAAAAATGTTGTGCCCTTTGCCTATTCATGATTGATCAATGTCCAAGTTCAAGTAACACCTCACCAAAAAAGGTTAACACTTGAGTTGAGTTCCTTCGCTCGTCAGAAGCAAAGATTCAAGAATGAATGCCATTTCCATACTTGGGGCATCAAAAGTTGGTTAGGTTACCAAGAAACCCTAATCATTAGTGCTTTGGTTATCTATTTTTGCTCGACGCTATGCCTTGCACAACGCATCCCAAAAAGGGGCATCTGTAGACACCAAAACAACACCAATCCGATTATGTGACTGCAAACAATGATCGCTTTGACACACACAGCCCCAAGGGCAGCCCTTAGAGGTTAAACAATGGTCCTAACCACTCTCACAGTAGTTTTGGAAGGTCAAAAATCATTTTAGCACCCTCAAGCACTTTGCTCAGTATCTGTTCCACCCTAGAATGAATTCAAACTAGGATTCGCCCTACCCAGGGACGAATTCTGGATCCACTCTAGGGTGGGGCGAATTGCAGGTTTGACGGGCAAAAAGTCAAATCTTGACAAATGGCAGCTCAGATCCGCCACTCAACGCTTCCTTCATTGCATGGGAGTATGGGTGAGCGTTTTCGAGTGTTAGAGGCATCTGCATGGTCAGTCATGAAGTCCCAATTTAGGGAGGAATCTCCTTCCCCCGGGAAGGCATGATTGCCAAGTGGCGCCTCTGCATGCCCCTTTCAAGAGACCTCCAGGTCTATAAATTGATGAGTTTCCTCATCCCAAAATATACACAGTAAGAGCAATTTTGAGCAACAAAGTGCTATCATTTTATTTCCCCATACATCCTTGTGCGATTTGCGCCTTCTACATCCTTGATCTCTTTTAGAGAGGAGGTCATTGGGTGACTTTTGGAAGGTCAAATCTTGAGCCCAAAACCCGACATTTGGCCATAGAATACCACCAAATTTTTTGACAACACCTTGTAAGGGATTTTGGACCCATCCCAAGTGGATTGGTGCCGAAATCAGGTCCCAACGGTGGGCGGCCCGCCTGGGCACCCCCGCACTACCGCAGGCCTAATCACCCTTTTTAGGAATGATCGGGAATGTGTAGCATATTTTCCTTTCTATAATTTTCATTCCTTGCATTTGTTTTCTATGCTGTTAGATAGTTTATAATTTTGATTCCATTTCGTTTTGATTAATTGTCATTATGCTATCGTGTTTTCGCTCCCACTAACTTACGGATAAGCATCATCAAATTCCCATTTATGGAGGTCAAATTGGGAAAATTTGACCATCTGGGTCTTCCCAAAATGCCCCCAATTAGCTAACCCCAAGTTTGCAGGTGTTTTGGAGCTTTTGAGGCAGGACATTGGAGACAGTACCTTTTTGACGTTTTGTTGTAGGCGAATTCGTCCCGCCCCAAAGCGAATTCAAATCGGCAAGGAATTTCCTGACTGTTATTTTTGCAGTGCCCTCCTGGTGATATCTTGATACCCCTATCAAAATTTTAGATCATTTGGATTCGTTTTGGTCATAGTTTAATTCGTTTTTCTCATTCATTCATCATAGGTTTGGGGATTGCATGTTTCGTTTCATCCACAAGTGCTATTGATCATTTTTTGTTTCTTCGAATGTAGGATCGGAACATCAAAGGAGCAGCAAGGAATCAACATTTGTAGACACAAGCGGTGGTGACGTTTTGGTCTACCCATCTTACATGTGGGCACGCGAAAGAAGGAAGGCTATCCATGGATGTAACCAAAGAGATGAATTTGATGCTCCTCACCCCTAAAAATGGAGGATGTGAATTGTAACCGAGTTGTGGAATACATCAATAAAAGAGAAGGGTTGTTATTTCATTTTGGGTTTCAATTCATGCTTTTTCCATTTCATGTGTTTTTAGTTCGTAGGATTTAGCGTTAAGTTTAGCTTCATTTTTTGCATCGTGCTTGGAGTCTTTCCTTTCTTGTTTCCATATCCTTGTGCTTTCACCTCTCTTGAAATGAAATATGGATTTCCTCAAAGTTCTAGTTATGTTGGTCTAACCTATTATTCAATAATTCAAAAGGAAAGTAAATAAAATATCTAGAATATTAAAGGCCACACGTGACTATTACAAGGGTGAGTGACTAATTCATATTATTATAGCTCAAAGAAATAAATATTTTGATTCAACTGTTCATGTAATAATCAAAATATGAGCATTAACATCAAATATTACTTCAATGAAACTTAGAAAAAGTAATATTATAGTCTTACTACCCTAATATTATCAATCATACATTCTTTCATTGCATCATATCATAAAAATTATAGCATGTAGCAATGTCTATTCTAAAATTCATAAAGTATAATAATGAAAAATGAGTTTTAGAGGATGGAATTTAACTATTCTACTCTTATTCTAAGTAGATTTAAAAAAATCAAAAGTAAAGAGTTAGAGAAACAAAGAAAACAAGCTAATGTATCTTGAAGATTTATGCTATATTGAAGCAGCAAATTTTGAAATAAACCAACTCTATCTCAATCAGTATTTGCACAATCAAAGATCAAAGTGGTACCATATTCAAAGGGACATAGACAACACACTAAAATTGACTCAAATGTAACCACCATCATCATGCATAGATTACACCAAGAATTCTAGCATATTGTATTGATTAAAATATTCAATAAGTACATTCATATTTTCTTGCATAAGGTGATTGCAAGGATAACTCTCCAAAGTATATTGATAGGGGTGTAGAAATCCACCAACTACAAAGCAGAGAAAATTCTAAAAATACCTATTGCTACAATGGATTATGACCCTTTGAAATGAGGTCTAAATGGCTATCTATAGCCTTACAACTTTAAAATTTAGTACTTTATATCCGTGTTTCAATGCTTCACATTTGTGTGGATGAGTTGTCTATCTAAGCTATATTCAACTAGGAGAATGAGGTGTCCAATTTGGGATTTTCTTTATTTAGATCTTTAATTCCAGCCATGCATATCTGTAACAGTTATGGTATCTTCTCCTTGAAGCTAAGTGAGTTGAGCTATAAATATTCAATTATTGAGCTCATCCATCTATCAAGCACCAAAGTTTCATAATTTCATCTAGGTTTAATGAATCTCCCTTTTTCTTTCTTGAATCTTCAGCTTCCAAATTTTTGTTCCCTTGTTCGGTCGCCTGCAAACACAAAAGAAAAATTCAATTTAGAACTTTGGTGGTAAAAAAATCACATTATTAGTATCATTAATATTATTATTTCTAAATTCTGTGATTATTAAATTTAATTAATTGATTTTCTAAGGTTTGACATTATATCTCATTTTAATTTTTAATTTTACATTATTTGTTATGTTCAAAGTTATTAATCTTTAACACTAAAGTTAAATCTCAATTTTAATGCCAATGTATTAAATCCAACTCTAATATCAAAATTTTATTATAATTAATTCATATTTATTTATTTATTTTTCTTTATTATTACTTTGATTTCAAAGGTTAATTTTTCCTTTTATTAAAATTTTAATGTTAGGGTATTAACTTTGCATTAAGTTTATTAAGAATTTACTTTTTTATTTTTGCATTAATGTTCTGATTAAATATTATAGGAAGGATTTACCTTTAATGCTTACTATCTTGCTATGTCCTCATAGTCTTAATATTCAGCTCTAAAATCTTATTATTAATAAATTGCCTATATTAAACTTTGTAATGCCATGGTTTAACCTTATGAAATTACCAACTTAACGATTTCGATTGATCGTTTAATGAAATTATTCCCCTCGCATAAGGTTTTTGCCACTTAATTTTATTTTTAATTCATCTAAGGTTTTCAATTCTTCGATAAAATCATCTTTAATAATACTTTCAACTCCAAAATAACTCTCTAGACTCTGCTCTTGGCTCTACCAAAGTGCTCTCGGATATACTTCCAACTCCTTAATTTTAATGAATGGTTAATATTTAATATGGCTATCAGGTGAGATGTTGTCCATTGATTTATTGGTCAAACCCTAATGAATTTCTCTTAAATGTTTTTCAACTTTGGCTATCGGTGAAATGCGGTATATTGATTTCTTTTGGTATTGATATAAGCTATATTTTTGTGGAGATATGCAAAATGTTTAAACTTAGACCTTGAATTTTGAAGAATTAATAGCTAAAGAGTGGCATCTAACTTTTAATACAGGCTGTTGATTTAGCTATAGTGCATGTAGTTCATTTATCTCATGAAAGTTGTAGGGACGATAGGCTTTAAAGGGATGAACAAATTATTTTTCAGAACTTTAGCTCTTAAATCTTAGTAAAAATAAAGATAAAAAGGGGCGACAAAAGGCTTAAAATTTACTGACATTTCTTAGAGAAATCCAAATCTTAAAGAGGTCTAACATTGTCACCATGGAATAAATGGGTGTATAGATTTATTTAAAGTATATATCAGGGCTTAGGTTTTAGCGTGTGACTTAGAAAATTAAAGGGTGAACCTTAGGATATTTATGAATTTATAAAAATATTAAATTGACTAATTAATATTAAAACTTTGATTAACAATTAATTAATTTTTGATGTTATTATAATTTTATAATTGAAATTATTTGAGTTCAAATATTTTAGTGTTATTCTGAGTTTGAATTGTATATACTGGATAATCCAAAATAGAATAGTTGAATTGGGATTTTAGCTTGTTTTAATTTGATTAAATAAATTTGATTTTGATGAAGGGTGAACCTAAATCTATGGCACTAATCCATGATCATAAGCTTTGAGCATTTTCTTGGTGTAAACAAAGGCAAAAATTGGAAGGTGCCTAGAAATTTCTAAAACTTTCCACATTTCCAAATAAGCCAAATGGATATCCAAATCCATTGAGAAAACTCAAAAATTCAGTGTGGATCATGAGATATTTCAATTATAAATTCATAGGCTACTTCAAAAAAATGCTATTTCTAGACAAAATTAACATCTAATTTTTTGGAAATCTAGTTTCATTGTATAGATGAGCGCAATATCTTTCCACCAGACTTTGGATAACCTCAAACTAAGTTTTATAGAAAAATTTATGGCCATTTTAATTTTACGTCAAATTGTAGGGCAAAAATGACGAAATTTGAATAACCCTAAAATGAAATTTAATTTTGTGAACGTTAGGATAAACCTTTGAAATTCAATTTTAAGAAATAATCAATTTAGAATAATACCATTGAAAAGAAAATTTTCAAAATATTCTATCTAAATCAATGAAACTAAACTCCAAGTCCTCAAAATACTCAAATGCAAGCAATTTTGAAACCTTGATGCAAAGCAAAAAGAAAATTAGATCAAAACCAAAATTTCAAGTGGGTCTCCAATTGAGGTATGTTGTGCAATGGTAAAAATAAATCCTTTCTTAGTAAGGACTTTCAATGGCTCCTCTTGTCCATAGTTGACTAAAACTTTGAATGCTATTGACTTCAAACCAACAATACTAGATCCTCCATTCTAAACATTTGATATTTAATATGCAAATTTATTCTAGATCTTTTGGCCTTCCTCAAGGTAGATTATATTACTCTATGATGTTCCTCTCAGCGGTATTTTATGTAGGGGTAATTTCCACACCCTTTTCCACCTTAGAAGTTGTACCACGAATTCTATGGGTTGGTACAAGACAATTTATTGCAACAACTAGCCTAGAAACTGATGCAATGAAGTTGGAACCTTGCTTCCTTTCTTGCTCAAAAATTTCCTACATCTCATATTACCAGTGATGTAGAGCTCAAACATAAATCTAGGATTTCCATTATGCATAATTGTATAAATAGTACAACAATGGAATCAATGTGGTTACAAAGGTTGTAACAATATGCCATGCAAGGCTAGCCTTCTATAACAATATACTATGCAAATATAACCATATGCAACAAAAAAGGATGCAAAAATCATAATAATATGCTAGAAGATAAAGGAAATCCCCAACAACATAACCATGCATCCTAACTACTAACAAAAGTATATCTAACATGGGCATACTATACCTCACATAATACAATGCAAGAAATAAAATATCCAATGTGGGCATACTATGCCTCGAATAATAAAATGCAAGAAATAAATATCTTAGGCTTATGAATAAATGTAAGGTATAGTAATATCCTTAACAATATATCGAGTTGATTTACTTTTCAGTCCTATCTTTCATTAAACATAAAATATTTATATCTTTATTTTTATGTATAGGTTTTTATAATGATAAACATAGTTCCTATGGAAATAGTATTAGCATACGATAGATTTAATATTTATTTTTCCAACATGTTTGGGTTCATTTTGGCATCCCAAAATACATATTTCTAGATTTTAATTCACTTTTTCATTTGCAACTCTTAGAATCATTTTAAGGACCATCTAAGCAAAAAACTCAAGCCTTCCACAACCTTCTATCCATAAATTGTTGATTCAACAATTATTTTGAATAAAAATCTAGTGTAAGTCTATTAGGATATACAATTATAATAATTATTATACATGGGTTGAAATATTGTATTACATATAGCATTCATATAATAAGGATCAACAAAATTTTACTAGTGATACTTTGTTTTAGAAATGTTATGGATTTAATTCATGTGCACCTATGGATTTGGTCTTTCACATTTTTTATGGTGATACCAACAATTATTAATAATATGAACAAGGTTAAGCATTTCTTATAGTGCATCTTGCACATACATCAATAGGTTTAACAAATATTTTATTATTAATAGAAGTATAAGGAAGACGATGATCAATATTACAGTTATCATATTTTTATATTCAATACTAGATTAGGATTTAATTGAATATAGAACATATCTTTGACCCACATTGAATTATCAAATTTATTTGGCATGGACCCTAATACCATATGCAAACATTATGGGTGATAATATTTTCATTTTCAATTTGTCTTCATACATGGTGATGCACCCAATTTAATTAACACCAATATTTTACAAAAAATATTATCCTACTTAATTAGAATCTATTATAGTATGATATCCTAGAGTTCGATATCACAAGTAATTAGTCCATGTATTGATAGACTAATTGATTAAATTTACCAACAAACATAATCATGAAGGAACATACAACTTATTTGAGATTATGAATATTGGTAAGTTTACAACACAAGCTAAATAATATACAATTGACCAACTCAAAAGTTTTTTCTCAATATAAATCCAATTTTATGGAAACCATTTTCTATTAGGATAAATAATCTAATTAAATAAAGGGTTACAAAAAAATTGTATATTATAATGCTAAAACAACACTAGCTTACAAGCCATGAAATCCCTTAAGGCTCATCACTCAATAGGTTAATACCATAACTACTTGTAACACCTCAATTATTTATGATACCATCCTTATCTATGATATCAACATCAATTTCAATATTTTGCACTCTATGTTGTCAATTATAACATGACATGAATATATATGGAATCAATCACACCATGCAAAAGGTTATCTAACCACCAATATACTATGTCATCAACTAATTTAAAAAACATTATGGAATTTTCTTTCATTTTCAAGTGTTAGAGAAAAAACTACAACTATCCAATCTCATCATCAATCACTTTTCACACTACTGCTAATCTTAGGGAAGTAAGTGAATAGTTATATAACTATTTTCTCAAACTAATTCTTTATTAGTTGGAAGCTAAATTGCTTCCTCTTCCAACTACTTTGTAACTATTATATACTTATATATAGTGTAGGATTTTACTATAATATTTTTCTTCTCTTTAGCTCCTTAGTCTTCTTGGTCTTCTTCTATAGTCATCACTTCTTCCACATTGTAGATAATATTTTCTTTACATTCCCTTATATTTTTTCTATTACTTTCACTATAGAAAAATGGAGTACAAAGTGCATTTTAAATATATATACCACTTATAATTAAGTATATACATTGTTATCAATGTTGCTACATGAAATACTTATATTCTATAATTCACTATGAAGCTTTCTTATGGCTTGAAAAACATATTTTGCTATGCACTATTCTACTATAAAAATTTGACTCATAACTTACTAACATTAGAAACTAGTCCAAAGAGTTGTTTTTAATATAACTGTTATAAAATTTTGCTTAAGGAGGTATGATTTTGTCTAATGCCTATTTTTATGTAGGTGTGCAAAAGAATCTCTTCACCATTATCTTCTTAAGTGTTCCTTCATACAGGTTGTGTTTAGCTTATTTTTTAATGAGTTCGGGATCCAATGGATTATTCCCAATAATCTTACAGATTTATTGGATCAATGGTATTCCCATTTTGTTTCCTAATGACTCTATTGGTTTTGGAGTTTGGTTTGGGCCATATTTGGTGGTGTATCTAGAATGAGATAAATTCTAGGGTGTTTAATAATGTGTCCTATTCAAGTAGGAAGGTTGTTTCTCAAGCGATTTTTCTCTCCATGGAGAACACTAAATACCTAAATTTGGAAGTTGTCATGATGGTCAAAGAATATTCTATTAAAAAATCTTTAGGCTTATTTCCTCTTTCACAGGTAGTTAATCCTCAAGTTCCTATAGATAGATCAATGGTTAGAATGGAACCTCCCCCACTAGTTGGCTGAAATTGAATTTTATGGTGCTTATAAAGGTAACCCTAGACCCTTTGGGGCTGGCAGTCTTGTCAGAAACCATAATGGAGAGTTAATTTTAGCTTTTACAAAGAACCTTGGTAGTCATATCAACCACTTTATAGAAGCAAGAGCTTTATTTCAAGGTGTATTTTAGGTGTTTTTTTTGAAGGGTACAAAACTAATTATTGAGGGTAATTCTCTTAATATAATAAACATGGCTAAAGGTATCCAAATGCCTTCTTGGACTATCTCAAATATTCTCCTAGAAATTTAGTTGTTATTGCAAAACATGGTAGAGTTCCAGTTCAAGAAAAATCTCATAGAAGGAAATTGAGCAGTTGTTTTCTTGGCTAACCATGGGGTTAATTAGGAAGTTTTAAAGGTTTGGAGGGAAAATTTCCCAATGAATATTAACTCATTTGATGTTATGGCCAGGCCAAGTTATTTCATCCCCTTTTTTGTGTTGGTTATTATGGGCTTTGTGGACCCATAAGTCAGATATTTTGTTGATGGCATGGTACACCCATATCTTTTCAAAATTTAAATTTTTTATCCCACCTCGTTGAGTTTTAGGGTGCCTGATCACATTATTTTGATCTTATCTCTCATGATCCTTTGGTGCAGGTCCCATCTGGCAATTTCCTAGCCCATGTGGTAAGAAAAAAATTTCAAGGTTCTCATTTGGAGGAAGGGTCGGTATTTCTTGGGATTTTGGGCTTCTATGTTCAGTACCAACCCCTCCAACAAAAAATATTTCTGGGGTGTTGCTAATGCTCCACTTGAGGTCTTTTATAAATTCTTGGCCAGTCTTAATAACATTTTTTTTCCAGAGGTTGGTGGAAATATCTTGCACATGTTTGATGCCAATTCTCTAAATTATTCTCATTTATGTCCTTGTAATTACTGGATGCTGAAGATAGATGGTTTTTCCTTCTTGTCAGCTCATTTTTAATGAAGTATGGAGTTAATATTCCATGGAAGATTAATAGATATCTTACCTAATTTATTAGATATTGTTCATCCTCCATATGGATGAGTTGGTAGAGGGTGATTATTGTAATACTTCTTTTATCTCAGGAGCAGGTCCCTAGGTCCTCCTTGAAGTTGTGGTAGGACATGATATTTTTGTCCCTGTATTGATTTTTTGGCTCCAACATTGATCTTTATATTATTAGTAGCTCTTCGATGAGCCTTGGTTTCATTTGAAGTAATATTTTCATATAGATAGTCTCCCAAGTCATGTGGCAATGTAATGGTGGTAGTTCAATTATCTTCTTGCATGACTTCTCTTGATTGTGTTGTTTTCTATACCTATTCTTCCCAAATCACCCTCTAGTTTCGGTTCTTCATGGGTAATTTTAGAAAATGGATGGTTGGTTGAGCAAAGATAGCTTTTATTGCTATATTCTATTTATCTCATATTTGGTCTATTCTTGGAAATATGGAGCAATTAGGAATGGTAATTTAGATTTTGTGATTAATATTCCACTCATTATTGAGGTTATTGGGCTTACAATGGATAAAGTGGTCCACAACCATGAGAAGCATACTCTGGTGAAGGAGACCCAGATATTTATGGGGAGGAAGAAGACCTCATGAATATTTAGAATAGATTTAGAAGAATATCTCTTAGGGACCCTTGGGACTAGGTGGCCTTGGTAATTATGCAATTTATAACTTTGTACGAGAATCAGGATATTCTTCGTAGTTATCACTTTACGACTTTGAATCATCTTAGGCATAAGAAGATTATAAATATTCCATTCTTTATTTTTTAATTCTTGTCTAGATCGGTTTGTAAGGTGAAGAAAGGGGTGGATTCAGATCCAAAAAATTAAGGATTACTAAAAATATTTTTTGATTTCGTAGCCATCTCGAGGGGTTTGGATGATGAGAGTATATTGAACTCTCTAGTCAGGGTCCAACCTCCCATTGTGGAATTCCTTGACTCATATTTATCTGGTGATCATGATTCCCTTAATTTAGAGGCCATGAATATCATTTCCATTTTGGAAATGGTGGGGGGAGGTATCGACTCTCACCAAAAAGGATCTAGTGAAAATGAAGGGATACGTAGATATAAAAGGTTTGCTAAATTAGATAAAGATATGATGGAGGTTGATGAATTAGACTCCAATGATTTTTAGCCTTCTTATAAGAATTTTAAGGTTATTAGGGATGGTAGCTCCGTCAAAAGAGTGCAAAAAATTCAAAGCTTCAATGGGAACCTGGCATCGAACTCTTTGAAGGATAGTATTATGAAGTTGTAATGTTATCTCATCGACTTTTTGCATGCCATCATTTCCTCTATGTAAGCTTCTATTTCTTATTCTAAGGATATATTTACCCTCATGGGTTGGTAGGCTTGGGAAATTAATTATCAAAAGGTTTTCAATGAATCTGGTCCAAGAGACATGAATATCTAAAGCTAGGTTGGGTCTTCTATCTGTTTTTGCTTTCCAGGGTTGGATTCCTTTCCTTTTTTAGTTTTAGTGGGCTTTTGTGGGATTTTTTTTTCCTATCTAGGTCCTTTTTGGCTTTATGTTTGATGTTTATTGTATTTATATTTTATGCTAGTCTTTTTTTGTTTCTTTAGTTTCAGATGGTTCTCGGATGTATATTTTTGGAGCATACTTTCTTTAGTTCCTTTAGTAAGGATGTCTCTCTCTTTGTAATGATTTGAATATCCGTTTAAAATCTTCTTCATCCATATAATAATATATATGTATGTATATGTATAACTATTATAATATTTAAAATTAAAATTGATTTACACTTTAAAAATTTATTTATAATTAATATACTATATTTAATATACATAATTTACAACAAATACAAATTCATTTGCATCTATTTATAATTTATAAAGTAAAAAGTATTTAGAAATTCATATTAATTTTTTTTGTTCAAATATTATTAAAGATATTAAAAAAGAAAATAAAAATAAAATTAAAATTGGAAGCACAAATATGATACACTTTTCTCACACATACATACATATATGAAAACTAATGTATTATAGCTAGCTTAAATATTTATAATAAGAAGAAACAATCGATCATGGTGAAGTTGGATTGAAGGTTTGTAGGATGAAAAGGAAATAGGAGGTCACAAAAAGGCTAGCTTGAAGTTTTACAAATCTAAGAAGAAACAATAGGTCACGATGGAGATGAATTGAAGGTTTATAGATCTAAGAAGAAATAGTAGTTCATGGTGGAACTAGATTGAAGGTTTATAGATTTAAAAGTGTTAGGATTTAATTAACAAATATGAGAAATAATATAATGTGGAAATAAACACAGAAGAAATTATGCAATACACAATAGACACATATATAATGTGGTTCACCCAAATCGGGCTACTCCATAGAGAAAATAACCAGGCCCTTTGTATTCCATCCAGAAAACCCCTCTGTACACAACCACACATCTCATTCACATTTTTAGTTGTCATACAACCTCCTCTTATAATAATGCATTACAATTTTAGGGCAAAAAACTTACCTAAAATCTACCGTCCAATTTGTGATCTAATATCAAATGGACCATATTTACATAGAGGAAAAAACATCTATTTTAGGGGGGATTAATGCCCCCCTACACCCCCCTCTTTCACGTAGTGGGTCTAAGTGTGGCTAAAACAAAGACCTCCAATTTAATTAGGCTCCATAATCAACAATCTCCCACTTGGAGACTGATCACAACAACTCCACTGCTACTGCACTTGTTGGACTATGCCTCAGCTTTGGGCCTAAAATTTTCTCACCTTTTATTGTCATGCTTTAAGACCAACTGAAACTGAGAAGGAAATTAGTTTCACGATTCAAAAAGGCATGCGTTCCCAGATGGTGTTTCCTGAGGTGGTCAAAGGCCTCATCAATGCATGATTTATTGCCTGATAAGTTTGCTGAGCATGGCGGCCACTCGACTGTTGCACCCAGAGGTCAAAGACATTTAGATGGCTCATCAATGCATGTTTTTGTGGCTGACCCTGTGGCAGTTGCCAGTTAGGATAAAGGAGGTGAAGGTCATAGTCATGAAGGGGGAGGAGCCAAGTTTTGAGATTCGAAGGATGTATTCTTCCTGATAGGGTAAGCAGATTGCCGAAAGTGAGGCAGCTTGCACCAGGAAAAGAAACTACGCCTGTTGGCTAGTGTTGTAATTTGTTTTCTATGAAGAAAATAGAAGATTGGATTTGGATTTTTGGTTCTGATTTTCGTGTCCCCCATCATAAGGGAAAATAACCAACAAGTAATTTGTTGGATAATATGCAACAATGGCTCAAAGACAAAGGCTTAATGTATATGATTGCATTCCATTAGTAGTCACATAATATTTGTGGTTGGAAAAAAATCTATGTTGTTTAAAATCAAGTAAATTCCACCTATACAAGTTCAATATCAAATCAAAAATAGTTATGAAGGCATAAAACAAAACCTAAAATTAAATATTGTAAGGTAGGTTGGTAGTTTAACAATAGATATTACAAAGTCTTACACTTTTTTCGTTGGAGCTTGTCAAGATAGTCTAGGTAGATGTAGGGTAGGATAAGTATTATATTAGGATAAAATTCATAAAATTTACTTTCAAAGTAGGTCTTGGTGAAAGCACCAATAATATGGCTAAGTGGAAGGCTTTGATATTTTTGATAAACACAACAATAGAATGGGGAATAACAAAAATTCAAGTTTTTGGTGACTCAATATTGATGGTGAATTTATCTCTAGGATGGCGATGCAACATTTGATACTTAGGACTTATTATGAGTAGGCAAAATTACTAGAAGAATCATTTGTAGATATCACTTATAGAGAAATAAATGAGGAAGGAGATGGTCTATCAAAAATTGTCTTAATATTCCAATTAACACATGGTTAAAAGGATTACTAAGTGGGAGTGTGATTGCACCACAATCCTCTCCCTTGTAATACTTTATTTTTTATAGAAGTGTTGTTTTAGGATATTTTTATGTTATTTTTTACATATTTTTATAATTAAGGCCATACTTGTAATATGGCTAAAGGATATAGGACTTAAGTACCAAAATGGCACTCTATAATAAGGTTGAAGGCATGCACCAAGCTATTCATATCTTTTATTGTATCAATTTTGATAGAATTTTAAGAGAAATTTGAGTAATTATTGGGATATTTTAGAATAGTTCTTAATGGTGTTGTTTACTAAGGCCTATATAACGGTATAAAATGCCTATCTCATTATAATTCTTTCAAACTCTAGAATGAAAATTATTGATTTTTTTAGGAAAAAAAATGAAAACTAACCTACAATTTATAGAAAATAAAATCAAGAACCAAGTTGAAATCCAACCACGTACAATTAAAAATTCAACTATTTACATTTATTTTACATTAAAACATAAGTAAATGATTGTGCATTGAAATTTCTATAATTAATTTTTCTTAGTATGATAAGTTTAGTTAAATTTATTTTTATTAGTAATATCTTAGATAAAAACTAAATTTAAAAGTCATTTCATCTATATAATTTTTAAAAAAATAAAAGAGCTCATTTTTACCTCTTTCTAATAAGCTTTTGTTTAAACCAAAAATAATATTATTTCAAATTATTTTTATAATTTTTATTATATTTTCTATTGTATAAGATAATATGACTTATGATTTTAAAATTTTATTTTAGCTATAAATAAATTTGATATTTATTTATAAATTGAACAATGCCTATTATTTACATATAATTTTTTTTAAGTATTTGGTATTAGATTTGAATGTTGGATATAGGAATTTAAGTAGCTTAAAATTTCATGATTTTTATCTTTATAGTCTTAAGAGTCTCTTAAATATCAATCTACACACCAAAAAATACCAAAGCTAGCTATGGATTGAGAAATCTACACACAGAGAAATGCCAAAGCTAGCTATGGATTGATAATTTATGGAATTTTCTTTAAGTTTTTTGGTTTTATAGTGATTTTCAATTTTGTAGGAATGAAAGATTAGGTGTACTCAAGTTTAATAGTTGCATGAGTATTGATAAATAAGTAACCTAAAATTTCATGATTTTTATCTTTATAGTCTTAGGAGTCTCTTAAATATAAATCTACACACCAAAAAATACCAAAGCTAGCTATGGATTGATAAATCTACACACCGAGAAATGCCAAAGCTAGCTATGGATTGATAATTTATGGAATTTGCTTTAAGTTTTTTGGTTTTATAGTGATTTTCAATTTTGTAGGAATGAAAGATTAGGTGTACTCAAGTTTAATAGTTGCATGAGTATTGATAAATACCATGCACACATAAAAATACGTTTGATATAAATAAAATAAGAGATTGGAAATTTAGAACCCTTAGAAAAAAACTTAATATTTTTCATTTATGATATAAACGTTGGGTTCATAAATCAACTGCTAATAAAATAAAATATAAAATTAATAAAAATAAAAATTTAATTAAACAATAAATATAATTTTTAAAATATTTTAGATAAATTTATTGTTTTAATAAATAAAAAAAAAAACATTTAGTCATTGAAATATTTTTTAAATGGTTTAAAATTTCTTGCCAACTTTTGAAAAGTTTTTTTTTAATAATACTTCTTATAAACATGGACAGTGGGATTGAACCCAATTCACATCACAGATAATGTAAGTGGCTCGATAATTAACAACCACGGGTTTAAATCACAGAAACTGCTCCCAACAACTGTTACTCTTTGAGAGACCATCTTTAATTAGAAATTCTGTCAAACCTAATCAGACAAGTAACTACCAATGTCCTAACCTTTGTGGCAAGTTTTGAAATGTATCCATAAAGATTTGATATTAAGGCAAGCACACTTAATAACAAGTTTAACTTCTCTTACAGCAAAATAAAAACATATTTCTGGTTGGCCGAAAAACCTGGTGCCTAGGACAAATATGAAAGACGGACAAATATGAAAGACGGACAAAAATTAAAAAATCTGCTATACATGGTCTTCCAACAATCTATGATTGAATAAATAATTCATTCAGTACAAGATCCCATTGAACAAATAATTCATTCGGTACAAGGTCGCCAACAATGTGTCGTACCTTACGGGGAACAAGCAACAACTGCGACATGAGAATCTCGGTAATGATTACGTTCTCGGCCTTCTTTATAATTTGTTTTTCTTCTTTTTAAAATTAAAAAACGAACGTGGGGGTTGTTGGGAGCCAACCATCTTACGAAGCGGGATTTTGTTGGCAAGATGTGCGCAGGCAATGATGTGAGAGTCGCTATTGTCTGCAATGACCATGCCAAATTTCTTGGATGACAAAGGAAGCGTGTGACACTCATCAATTATTTTCATTTGCTTTTTGTTATTCTGCCCTGGCCTATGATACCCAGTCTGTGGAGGGCGCAGAAGTTGATATATACCCGGTATTTGATTTCTTTATGCTTGTGTGTTTGTTTTTCGTCTACTCCACAAGCGAAAATAACGTTATGACGAGGGCGTTCGGAAAAGTCTTCGGCCTCCAATTATTATAAAATAATCATCATGCTATTTGGTAAGTAGTCTATTTGCCTATTTTGGGCTCATTTCGCCCAATATATATGATTCCTAGATATTGAGATTTCTTATGCCGCTTCCTCTTCCAAGTTCTATACACAGAAGACGGTACTGTCTGCTTCCTTGTGCTAAGTCCATAGATTTTAATGATATTGCACTATCTGTAACTACACCAGTCACATGTGTTTAGATCAGGTAGGTGTAAATGCAATATACTTCCTCCGTTATATATTTCGTTCGTTAGGTATCATTAATATTAATACACATAGGGGAGTTTCAGATTACTTTGCGGTGTGAACATCTGCTTGTAAGCTTTCTTAAACGAAATCAATATGCCATAATATGATAGGTTTATGATGTTTTGGATAACTTTCACATTGTTATAAAATGCTTGTATTTGTATTTGTATTTGTATATATGACAGGATAAGATCATAAATAGTAAATATGGGGCGTGCGCCTTGTTGCGACAAGAATGGGCTGAAAAGGGGTCCATGGACACCGGAGGAGGACCTGAAATTAACAGAGTACATAGAGAAGCATGGCCATGGAACTTGGAAAGCACTTCCAAAGCATGCAGGTAATGGATTCTCTACAATAATTTAGATGACCATGTTCACCATGAAAGGTACCAATATCTTATGTCATTATATAACGCATAAAATGTTTTGATGATGCAGGCTTACTTAGGTGTGGAAAAAGCTGTAGATTACGATGGGCAAATTATTTGAGACCCGGTATTACGAGGGGAAAATTCAGTTTTGAAGAGGAGCAAACCATACTGCGACTCCATGCCACGCTTGGAAACAATTAATCAAACAGAACCTTCAAATTAATTTCATCATATATAGATTGTGTAATTTTCATCGCTTTAAAGAAATAAAAATTGAGAGGTATATACTGTATTACAAATTTTCAGGTGGTCTGCAATAGCTTCCCATCTGCCGGGCCGGACAGACAACGGGATTAAGAACTATTGGAATACACGTTTGAAGAAACAACTACTTCAGAAGGGAATCCATCCTATGACTCACAGGCCAATTATGGACCTTTTGCTTCTTCAATGTTTTCTTATTTTGATTCTCTTAACCCATGGGAAAGTGCTACGCTTGAGGCTACTGCCCGATTGGCCAAACACTACTCGAGCCTTGCTACTCACCCATATCCCAATCTTCTCAGTGCCGAAACAGGAAATACTAACCTGGACCTTAATCTCGTAAGGTCTGCCTCTCAATTTAATGAGGCCGCAGCAGACGCCAATTCTGTGGCATCTAATTTCTGGGCACAACTGCAGCAGCAGCAGCAGCCTGCAACATCTTCAACTTTCAATGCTACTCCGTGTTTTAATCAACATTTAGTCCAAGCAGATGAAGCAAGCAGATGTTCAGGAAGTTCTAGCGTGTCAAATCCCTGTAGAAATACGGATGGCTTATTAGTACAGCGAGAGCAGCCTTCTGTGACTAGTTTTTTAGATAATATGTGCTTGTTAGATCTTCATTCCAGCTACTCGGCCCCTTTGCAACTGGATCACGCTGCTATTAATGCTTCTCCCAGTTATTCCTGTGTAAAAACTGATGACAGCCTGAATCCTCAGAAAGAAAAGAGTACTGTGTTCAACAGCGAAAACGGTCTAAAATTTTGCTTGGACCAGAAGATAAGCAGGCCCGGTATTCTCTTTAATGTGAAGGAATACAGTTATAATGATATGCTGCCTTCTGCCATGGTTAATCATGGTACAAATTATTTGGTGTAGCGAGATCATAAGTTTAATACCCTTCCTGCTTTGATACCTGCCACTGGCTCTCTAAGATCAACTGCTGATTTCAGTGACCTTGATCTACCACCAGACTACTTTTCCTATGATAAACAACAATTGTTACAAAGGACCACCGATTGCTTCCTCCAGAGCTCTTGCTAGCCTTCACAGGAAGTTCAAAATTCAAATAACAAGGAAAACGGTAGACTTGGATGCGTTGAACTAAGTATAGTAAAATGAAATAGGTGATATGTGTGAGTATGTTTGAGGCATAATATATGTTAATGAAAATGGATGGTTCATTTGAACATTTATTTCACTATATATTTTCTTAATATTTTGTTAATGTTCGTTTAGTATGGTTGGTGATATTAAAATTAGGAATATAACCTAACTTACCTATTGTCATCTCTTAATGAAAATATAAATGAAATTTATATATATGTTTGTGCTACTTAACCATATAGCAATTGAATATATAGAATATCATCTCGACGAAGATGAGGGTTTTCTTGATGGTAGGGTGGGTATTTTCATATCAAACATTGTTCATAACAAGTGCAAACAATTTTTAATTGTTTATTTGTTTTCTTTTAGTGTGAAATGTTATGTTTTTTTCAAATTTCTATGGTTTTCAATGGACTCCAACCCTAGTGGGCCATCGAATAGTGTTAGCATTGTAGAGGAGAAGACAAGAAAAAATGGATCCCATGTAGCATCCCAAGAAATTTTTACTACTTGTGATTCACAAGTCAATCAAGGAGATGTGTCCTTCAACCAATGATCTTTTGCAGAAGAAATTAAGGGTAGTAGTAGGACAAAGGTTCATACAGAGGCATAAGCTAGAAAACAAATGCAGGAAGCTGACAAACAAAAAGATATAGAAGCAGATCAGACACAGAGAAATGGGTGTTTTCTTCAAGCAGACTTAGCTCCTATCATTGAGATAATAGAAGGATTAATTATAGAATACATCATGTACAAATCCACCCATCCTTTTATTTGCAAATTTGTGGGGTTGAGGCTATCCCATTGTTTCTTGTACAACTAGGTAAGAAAACATTGGAATCCACAAGGAGAAGTTGATATCTTACTTCTTTCAAATGGGAACTTTGTAGCAGATTTTATAATGGTATTAGTTAGAAATAAGGCTTTTGAAGGGAGAACATACAATATTAGATTGATAGGTTTATTCATGTAACCCTAACGACCTATATTTGATCCCCATGTGGAGCCATATACAACCCTAATATGGTTAAAGCTCTTTTCTCTCCCACCTAAAATTTGAAGAGAGGATATCCTTGGGAAAATTAATAACCTCCTAGACACATTTATAGTAAGATCATGAGAATCAAGAGAAGGTATATCGACGGTATGTGCAAGGACATGTGTGGATATAAATAAAAAAAAGTTGCTCTCGATAGAAATTGAATTAAGAGTGGGAATAAATACATGGAGACAACAAGTTTTTTATAAATCAATTCCTTTTAGGTATAGATCTTGCCATGAGTATGGGCCTTTGGTAAGAAATTATCCCAAAATAGAGAGAGAAAATGCAACATCCTAGAACCAATCCCAAAAACCCTCTTCCATAGAAGAAAAATGATGAATGGTTTCAAACAGTAATAAAGAGAGCTCATAGAAATAATTATCAAGCAAGAGGATAAAATCAAACTAAAATAAGAAAAGTGAACTAATGCCCAGACTGAAGGGCATCTTTTAATAAATATGAAATCCTTAAATTATATGATCTAATGGAAGAGCAAGAGGCTTAAGAGGTGGAACTAGTCAATGACATGGGCCAAGAACAAGAACGAGAATAATAGATCATTGGGAGTACACCCCCATCCCAAAGGAGACAAATCCCTCCAAACTCCAACTAATAAAAATTTAAATAAAGAGGAGAGCCAAGAAATACATAAGGTTATGGCATAACAACAAGAATTAAAGACATCGAGGCCACAATAAATTGACTTATTAGGGGCTTGGGAAGAGCAATAATAAATGCTAGAGATATCCATGTTCTAGTAGAATGATATGGCAAGGGCAATGCTAGTGCATGTGTAGGATCAAAATCCATCAATAGATGTCGTTATGAGAGTGGTAGAGAAAATAGGGAGAAGAAAACACTAGGAATCATCCATGTAGAGAAGTGACCAAAGAATGTAAGTTCAAAAAGGATAGGAAGAAAAAAAATAAGGAAAAAATATAACAACTAGGAGAACAAATAAAAGAATCTAGATTGGTGAAGTCAATTGCCAATACAAAACAAAGCCTTAATCACTATAAACACATGCAATGCAAGGGGTTTAAATAGCCATCCAAGACAATTGGTGAAAGCACGAGGATACGAAAACAAAAAGGAAAATGCCAAGTACGATGCATGTAAAACCAAACTTAACGCTAAAAGCCTATGTATTGAAAAATGCATGAAAAGAAAGGACATAGACGAATCGACACAAGATAAAAAGCAATATGGAATATGGCCCTTTTTATTGATATGCTTTTAAATTCATGTTACAATACGTCTCCTTCCCTTTTAGGGGATAGGAGCGTTAAATATGTTTCTTGTCACATCCATGGATAGCAATCCTTCTTCCGCGTGCCCACATGTAAGATGGGCGGACCAAAATGTCGCCACCACTTGTGTATATGAGTGTTGACTCCTTACTGCTCCTCTAATGTCGAAGACCTACGTTCAAGGAAACAGAAAAGATCAGTAGCACCTGTAGATAGAATAAAACATGTATTTCCCAAGGCCTACTGTTAGTGTATGCATGAAAATATTAAAACGATAACCAAATAATATCAGAATGACCTAAAAATTTGATAGAAGCATGAATATGTTACCAGGAAGCCACTGCAAAAGGAACAGTCAGGAAATTCCTCATAGATTTGTATTCGCTCCGGGGCGGGACGAATAAACCTGCAACAAAGTGTTAAAAAGCACAGTCCCAAATGTCCAATCCGGGAAGCTCCAAATCACCTGCAAAGTTGGGGTTAGCTAATTGGGGGTATTTTGGGAAGACCCAGATGGTCATATTTCTCCAATTTGGCCTCTATCACCCAGAATATGATGGTGCTATCTGCATGTTAGTAAAGGCGAGGAAATGATAAAAGCATGATCAAAACTTGTCAGAATGAAGTGAAATTTAAATGACAACCTATCTAAACAACCTAGAATCAGATGCAAAAAAAAAATCAAAGAAATCTACCACATATTTCTATTCACTCCGGGGTGGGGCGTTTAGAGCTGCGACAGTTTGGGGGTGCTCGAGGGCAGGACGCCCACCGTTTGGGACTCTGTTTCGGCACCAATCCACTTGGGATGGGTCCAAAACCTCTTATGGGGTGTTGTCAGCAAATTTTGTGGGATATTGTGGCCAAATGTTTGGGTTTGGGCTCCGGATTTGCGCTTCCAATAACCACCCTATGACCTCCCTTCCAAAAGAGATCAAGGATGTGAAAGGCACAAAATCAAAAGGTATGTGTGTGGATGTAAAATGGCAGCACTTCATTGCTCAAAATGCTACCTCTCTCTCTATATTTTGGGTGAGAAGACTCACCAATTTATAGACCTAGGGTCTCTCTGTTTGAATGCGCATGCGAGGGCGCCACTGGAGTTGCATGTCCTATTTTGGGAAAAATATTATTCCCTGATTTAGAGTCTCCTTGCATGAGGCCTCCAAAAATCAAAGACATGCATGACTGAAGTCTCTCTCCTTGATTTGAAGTCGTTCCTCGCAATTGCATGGCCTGAAGCTACAGTTAACTGGCGGACCTATCGAGGTTTGACTTTTTTTGCCAGTCAAACCTTCTATTCGCCTCACCCTGGGGCGAATGCTGATAATCATCCCTGGGTGGGACGAATACCAGTTTGTAATCATCCCAGGGTGGGACGAGTAGGGAGCAAAGTGCCAAAAGGTGCCAAATTGACCTTTGACCTTCCAAACTACTTTTGGGAGTGGTTAGGACCACTGTTTAACCTCTGGGGGCTGCCCTAGGGGTTGTGTGTGTCAATGCGATCAGCGCTTGTTGTCACATAATCGGATTGGTGCTGTTTTGGTGTCTACAGATGCCCCTTTTTGGGAAGCGTTGTGCAAGGCGCAGTATCGAGAAAAAATAGATAACCAAAGCACTAATGATTAGGGTTTCTCAGTAACCTAACCAACTTTTGATGCCCCAAGTATGGAAAGGGCACGCATTCTTGAATCCTTGCTTCTGACGAGCTAAGGAACTTAATTCAAGTGTTAACCTTTTTCGGTGAGGTGTTACTTGAGCTTGGACATTGATCAGTCATGAATAGGCAAAGGGCGCAACCTTTTGTCTATGGGAACCTTGAGTTCATGATTCATGAATGCCAAGTGTTTGATCAACTTGTGATTATTGCTTGTTTGCTGCCCCAAGCAGGGGCGTGATTGTCTTTGTCAATGATCCTTTGAATGCGTGTCATTTCCTTGATTGGGTGTGTTTTTGTTGATTGGTGACTAAGTGTGACTACCCCCTCAAGCGACGAATCGATGAGGGAATGACCAACATGAGAAAAGTGACGAGTCGCTTGACCCAAGATGACTTAGGTAAGGGTGCCTTCAGTTGTTTACCATTGAATGCGTAAGCAGTTTCCGAACATTCTGACCTATTTTTGGTGGGTTTTAACCCATTTTGTGACGCATTTTGGAGCTGAAATTGTCAAAAATCCATCCTCCCGTGGAGCGGTCCGGCTATGGTAGCCTTCTTAGGGAGTAGGATAGTGACAATTTGTGACCCCAACATCTATTTTGGATGCCAAGAATGTTAGGCGCAAAGGCGCCTTCGTTCGGCAATGTTATTGCTATTTTTGGTTGGGTTTTGACCCATTTAAAAAATTTTGACCCTTTTTGACGCCATTTGGGGATGAAATTCTCAAAAATCCGTCCTCCCATGGAGCGGTCCGGCTATGGTAGCCTTCTTAGGGAGTAGGATAGTGAGGATTTGTGACCCCGACATCTATTTTGCATGCCCAGAATGTCAAGTGCAAAAGCACTCTCATTGGACAATTTTATTGCTTATTTTTTGTGCATTTTGTGTAGTTTTTGTTGTTTATATATACATATGACTTTATTTGTTTATACACTTGTCATGGTTTGTTTTTCTGTTTATGCACAGTTATTTATGATGATGTATGCATGTGGTATTATGAATGCGATGTTTCTAATTATATGATGTATGCATATGGAATGAATGAAATGAGTTGTTGATAACTTGTCGATGGCACCATAGACTATACAAGATTTTATTGGCTTTCTGTACTTATGTGATGGCTTTGTGGAATGACTTTGCATGTGAGAACTTTGTTTTTGTATTTTTTGTATTATTTGATGGTGATGTACGTAATGAAATGTACTAGTTGTTTTAAAATGTAGTTAAGCTTTTCTGAGATTCAGATATTTTAACTAACTAGCCAAGACTGTACATTTATCTCGCAAGACTTTTGAACAAGGTATAAATCAGACTTGAGTTTGACCAAGTTATTTCACATCCCTGTGTGTGCAATTGAGTTCATTTATGTGGTATTTGTCAGGATACCACCAGTGCTAGATAGGTTGTCAACCAAACCTGTACTGAGGATCACCTAATTAGCTCCACTAACTCCGTTGTTGTATTTAGTAAGATTAATCCATGGGACAATCTAAGGTACCATAAGCTAGCTCATCCACATGCAAACATTGGTCTGCTCACATGCAAAGCTAATGTGATAGACATATCGTCATGCATTTAGGATACCGCCATTGCCAGGTAGGTTGTCCACCAAACCCGTAATGAGGATCACCTAGATGGTTTTCGAATGCTGAGAATTCCAAGGATTCAAGTTCAGGCTTTTTATTTGCTCAACGTGTTAGGATACTTGCTCGTATACATAATGATGAAAATCACTATTTATTTTTCTCTTTTTGTTTTTCTTTTTGAGCAAGGATTTTGAATAGTGGTGATAACCACTATTATTTGATTTTGCATTTTGAGCTTCGTAAGGTTGAGCTTGTAGGTTTTTGGCTTATGAATGACCTTGATCCTTTTGGCCTTGGGGATGACTACCCATCCTATTCAGGGACGTGTAGTACGAATCCTTACGACTTTGGGAACCAAAGGGGATTATGGAGATTATGAAGTAAGGGCATTGATATTTTAGGCCTTGGGGATGACTACCCATCCTTGTCAGGGGTGTGTAGTACGAATCCTTACGACTTTGGAGACCAAAGGTGATTGGAGATGATCGTGATGATGGCTTGTTGGGAGTTTTTTTTTGAATGGCATTGATCCTTTTAGGCCTTGGGGATGACTACCCATCCTTGGTAGGGATGTGTAGTACGAATCCTTACAACTTTAGGGACCAACGGTGATTGGGATTTTTGGTAGTGGTGAAAACCACTATTTATTTAGGGGAATTGATGGGGAAGAGCTTGTCCTTTTGTCAATTCTCAGCACTCTTGAACCATTCGCACAGGGGGATGAACAGGCTAATCTTTCACCTATGGTATCCTAGACTTGCTTTGTAGGTGTCTCTTGCATTCACACAACTTGGGAATTATTTTATGTGTTTTAACTTGTGTAGGGATGTTACATAACGAGGCGTGATCCAAGTAAAACTTTCCCTTGTAAAATCCGTTTAACTTTGTACAATTTTTGGCTAGAAATTTAAAGACAGCTGAATGACGAAAACCCTACATACATTAGGAGACAACTGACTATGCTAAAAATGGGGATGGTGTTATTCTGGATGTATGTATTTATAAAATGGATGGAATGTGGAAAATGAAGGAATTGCCGAGCAATTACAGTCTATGGTGCTTGGGACATGTATGACCAACAAATATGCAATGTATGGATGCGATGCCTAATGCAACTTATATTTTTGTATTTTGATTTTTACGAGTATGCATGGAATTGAGATGCAATTTTTTTTGTTATTTTTGATGATTTTATTGTTTTTGTTTGTTTTTGAATATTTATTTTGACCAAGCGGTTATGGGTACCCTTGGAGCTTTTGGTTTGACCAAAGGGTTTATGGATACCTTTGGGGCATTTTTGGGTTGACCAAGCGATTGTGGGAATCCTTGGAGCTTTTGGTTTGACCAAAGGGTTTATGGACACCTTTGGGGCATTTTGGGGTTGACCAAGCGATTGTGGGAATCCTTGGAGCTTTTGGTTTGACCAAAGGGTTTATGGACACCTTTGGGGCATTTTGGGTTGACCAAGCGATTATGAGAATCCTTGGAGCTTTTGGTTTGACCAAAGGGTTTATGGACACCTTTGGGGCATTTTAGGTTTGACCAAGCGATTATGAGAATCCTTGGAGCTTTTGGTTTGACCAAAGGGTTTATGGACACCTTTGGGGCATTTTGGGTTGACCAAGCGATTATGGGAATCCTTGGAGCTTTTGGGCATGTCTTTGTAGGACCATGCAAAAACCTCCTTCTTCTCTTTGAGAAGGGCAATGTAGTCGGCTTGCTCTTCGGGGGATAGACTTACCCCCAACTTGATGATTTGCAAATTCATTGGATCAGAGCCGATGTCTACGTCAGTCATCTCCTCGACTGACATGTGGGATCCGTCCTCCAACTGGTGTGGAGTTGGGATCAAGTGGATATCATTTGCTGAATTTAGATCATCATTTAAAACGTCAAGTTCCTCTTCAGCATGGAAGACATCCTGAGTCTATCCTGGGGTGAAATGGAACATCCCACCACAAGGCCAGTACTCTGATGGGGATGGCGGTGTATCAACATGATCCCAGTCTATAGCATCTAGGTCTAGATGCAATGACCATGTTGGGTCGATTGGATTATGGATGGGGGCGGTTAAATCAATGGAGATCATGTTGATGAAATGATTTTGGTCTCCATTACCATGGGTGTGGCTGCTCGGACATCCTAGATGATCTTTGTGCTTCGGATCTGGCTCTATGGGTACTGGCACAAATGGATCGGCCCTATGTGCGGATAAGAGGACAGGGTCCGCCCTAGGCACTGATGGCTCTATAGGGTCTCCAGGTGGAAGATGTTCTCTATATACCTAGAGTGGCGGGTGCAGTAATTGCTATAACTATGCTTGGTTGAGGTGCCACCTATGCCTTGGCCCTATATGTAGTTGTTCAAACATGTCATCTATGTCCAAGGGATATTGTTGTTGTCGCATATGATTGAGATAGGCCATCTCAGTTTCATCTTCATAATCACTATCAGAGATCCAAAGGCCTTCGTTGGCTCCAATAGCTATTTGCGACATATGAGGCTCATCTTGCTCGAGCAAATTAATGTGGTCCCATCGAGGTTGTTCCGCTCTTTGCGGGGGGACCTGATTCTCTTGAGGTGGCATATGCTCAATTGGAGCATTCAAAGGGAACATTGTCAAGAAGCTCTCCTGATAATCATCCATGGGAGTCACTTGTGAATGATTGCTATCAGATTCAAAAGGATCCCAAGGTGCTACCTCGTACTTTGACTCATCTTCTGAAGACCCTTCTTGGTCTTGTCTATATCCCTCTTGTAGGTGAGTCCTCGAACTTTCTCCCTTTTTGATCGAAGGGAAAGGGTTGTTAAGGTCAACAAGGTTGGTTGTTAGTAATGGGTGATAATCCCCCAATGTATATGTTGTGTTAGGATTGGCATATGGATCTAATGCCAACCCATCCTTGTTGCCTATCCCTAGGCCTTGCATGTTCTCTACCAAGATGTCCAGGGGCAAGGGGTGGTTGAACCCTACTCCTGACTTGTCATACGACATTTGATATCTTGGTTGGCAAAGAACATGCACTCCTTGCTCATACCTGCCCAACCCATATCCATGCCAATTGCATTGGCCAAGATATCTCAATGCAAAGTCTGGGTTGGACAAATAGTTGACGTCCTCAACAAAGGGTTCTTCATCTTCGTCTTCTTGCATGTAAGGTTCAATGCCATTATCCAGGCCCCCATAAACAAAGTTTGTCTGATTGGGTGGGTAGCCTAGAGGAACCACAGAGCCGATGGGGAGGCGAGGTCTCCCCATGTCCTGCATGGACTCAAGTGTGGGTGTTGCTACAATGTTTCGCACTATATACTCCCCCAGGCCCGTGTTGGCCATCTCAACGGTGATCATTGGTGGTTGAGGGGGAGCGAATGGGAGTTCTTCCAGAGTCCACTCCATGTAGGGTGAACTAGGCATCTCGACTTCCATTCTGCTAGGCATCTCTTCGGTAGAGATGGTTGAGACTAGGGGTGGTTCCTCTTCTAGGGGTTTCTTTCCCTTGTCCTTCGGTGTGGCCACCGTAGGTGGCATCGTTGGTGAAGGACCAGATGAGGAAGATGGACCCGACTAGGGATTTGATGGACTTGTCAATGGGGATGCCTATGGAATCGGACCCTGTTTAGATGGATTCAACTAAAAATCCAAATGTGTTGATGGAAGGGTCGATTGCGGCATGAATTGCATCGTATTGCAGTACTTGAAGGGCTCTAAGTCTGTCGGGACTACATGCACCTGTCCTTCAAATGTATACTTTAGGCACTGATGAGCTATTGAAGGGACACACTTCATGTCCCTGATCCAAGGCCAGCCCAACAAGATATTATAGGCCATCTCACCTTCCAAGATGTGGCACAATGTATGAATAGTCTTTTGTCCCACTTGGATGGGTAGGACAATTGTGCCAACCATCGAGCATATCGCATCATTGAATGCTCGAAGAGTATAGGTGGAGGCCACGATGTGAGATGTCGACAACTTTAGATGTTTCAATGCTGCTGTTGTAATTATATTACTGGACGAGCCAGTGTCCACCAACACCCTCTTATACGGAATCCCGTTGACCCGTGCAATGACGTGCAGGGGTGGATCCGCCACATCAAAAGTCACCGATTTCAATTCATCTTCTCTAAAGGTGATGACTGGTTCTGTACATTGTTTTACATGTCCCACGAAGTTGTTGAAAGAGTTTGCTTCATGGGGTTGCAGCTCGATGGCTTTTAATATCTCCATTAGAGCCTCCCGATGGGGCGCTGATTGTTGAATGAGCTCGTATATGGAGAGCCTAGCCGACGTGGTCCTTAGACTTTGGGTAAGTCTAGTCCGAATCATGGCCATTGGTCTAGGTGGGGGAAGTTGCGTAGGGTGTTGTTGAGGTTGTGACGTCGATGGAACCTCTCTTGTGGCTGTCACGGGGGCAGCTCCTGGGTACCTCTTGTTCCTAGTCACTATGCTTATCATCCCTACATACCCCTGCATGGGGCAATTCTATTGCACCTCATTGACTTGAAGGGGTTTTTCTTGCACATCATGGGCAGGCAAGGGGTCTCTAAAGACTCCCATATATTGGTTGTTTGGCGCTACGGGGTTGTCCACTGCCAACGTCTTATTGTCGATTAGGTCTTGCACCAAGCCTTTAAACTTCCAACATGCATTAAGGTCATGTCCCTTCCATCTATGGAACCTACAGTACAAGTCCTCCCTGTACCCCTTAGGCTTTGGCGCATTGGGGTCTATGGTTTGAATCTCGGGAAGGTTGATCAAGTTTGCCACTGACAAGTGGTCAAACAGGGAGTCCCTGGACTCTGTGTAAGGTGTGAATTGTCACCTAGGGTGACGCTGCTGATTTTGTTCTTGCCTCTGATTTTCTCTATCATAATTGTTAAGAGGCACCGCCTGATAGTTAGCCTTTTGGGGCTGTGTTGCTTGTGCAGGCTTAGGGACGTTTATAGCAACCTGATTGACCGTAGCGGGTTTCTGTTGCGTGGTCCCTATTTTGGTGTTCTTAGACCATTCTTTCTTCTTTGGCTTGGCAATCTTGCCATCCTGTATCTTGATCTCCTCAATGATTCTAGCTTGTGCTAGAGCTTCCTCTAAAGTGGCATATTGCTGTAGCTGCAATAGCATGGAGATCGATCTCAAATAGCTCTTTGAGAACATTTGGGTCAGGTCGGACATGGGAGGGAGGTAGGGCAGCTTTGAAAGCAACGTCCTCCATCGGTTCCCATATGCCACCATGGTCTCTTCCTCATACTGCTTGAGGCTAGCTAGGTCGCTTAGTGATGCCTTTTTCTTGGTGTTGAAGGTGAAGCGTTCGAGGAATGCGTCCACTAGCTGATCCAAGTTACTGATGCTATGTTTTGGCAACTGAGTGAACCAATTCGAGGTAGGGCCTACGAATGTGGTTATAAATGTTCTTAGCAACAAAGCATCATTGTCCTGAATGCCAAAGCATTGGCTCAAGAATCTAGTCACGTGCTCTTGGGCATCCTCCTCCCCTCTAAAGAGTGCCAACTAGGGTAGTTTAAAGTGTTCAGGGTATGGAGGTGCCGACACTAACGGATGCACAGGGTGACTACGGAGTTGGCGTAAAGTGGGCTTTTGGGGCCCAGAAGTCTTGGTCTCCATAGACTCTAAGCGCTCTAGCAGTGCTTTATATGCATCGAAAGATTTAATCTCTTCCTCCTTAGTTTGCTCCCATTGTGGGTTGGGGGGAACTTGAGGCCTATAGAGGGGTGGCCGGATAGCAGCCCCTCTGCCTTGGTAGGGCATTTCAGCCCGCTCTTCTTCTTGCTCATACTCCTCATAGGCTTCTTGAGGAGTTTCTGGATGAGACCTATAACCATGGGTGGGTCCCCACGGGGGTGCCCATCATTGTTCCTAGGAGTGGCCTCCCGCTCAGGTCTAGGAGGTCTTGGAGGTAGCACTTGGTAAGGTCGTAGGGACCTGTCTCGCACCAAGGGGTTGTGCCTCTCATACACTTCTACTTTATGTGCACGAGGGGTTGGGACCTTCTCAGGCATAGTGTTATGAAGCAATTCGGTTGTCTGACGTTGAATGCGCTCTTTGCTAAGGTGGTACAGATGATCTAACTATTGTTGATCTTGCCTGAGCTGCATGATTTGTGCTTGGCGGGCGGCATGTCTGGAAAATGCCAAGTCAATTTGTTCTGTCGTCTCATGTTTAGGAAGCCTAGATGCCTCTCCTACATGTCTATCTCGGTCATGGTGATCCGAGACCCCTATGGGTTGCTTTCCTCTATCGAGGTTAGCGGCATTCACCCGAGGCACTGGCCTCAATGGGTGATCCCGATACATAGCAGGTGCGGAGGTGCATCGCTCCCACACTGTGTACTGCTCTTGAGGAACGTGGTGGTCTTCCTCGTACTCCCTTTCGTATGTGTGAAGGGTGTAGGGAGAATTGTCTTGCCCTACCTAGAGAGCCTTGTGCTCTGGATTTTGTCTAGTGTTTCTAACAGTAATAAGGGGTAAAGGAGGGATGACGAAATCATGTGGCCCCTCCTTATGGACCCTATGTTGCTCTAGCACTTCATCACTAGGCCACTCATAACGAGCATCTAAGGGAGGCCTCCTATCTATGTTGAGTGCCACGTGTAGGTTCTCCTCTTGAAAGGATCTATGTTGAGTGGGGGTGCCCCTCAAAGAGGTGCCTCTATAGTCCTATTCTGTAATGGCATGATGTGGACTATCTTGTGTGTCAGGCCACCAAGGCGGGATGACCAAGTCCTCAGGACTATATCGGAGGTGACTTGTCCCCCTTTGTGCACTCTCTGCAATGTCTGCCCGTGATTGGGCTCGGCTACGGGTGTACACCATGGTGATGTTTTCCTACAAGATGCGTAGATTTTTATCTCTTTTTATGATTTTTATGCTACACTAAATAGAAGGGAAACACACAATCAAAGCAATGATTATCTCGTTTAAAGATTAAAAGTGTGCCCTAAATCTGGTTTAGTGTGTTTTGATTTTTTGTTTTGAAAGCTTTTGTAAAGAACGTTTAAATGCAATATGATGGCTCTTATGACTCCCAAAAATGGTCGCCCCTTCGATATACCATTGCCAGGCCGATATACCAACCTCTCTATATACCCGCCCTTACGTGAGGGAAACTATTGGTACGTGAGAGCAGATGGTACGTGGAACATAGGCGGTACGGAAGGGGAATCACTCTGTTTATGACACCTACCATAGAAGACTTATCCTCATGTGCTGGGAATCACCCCAGCTACACTTGGTCAGCTTTCATCAGGATTTACGTCTAGCAACAGTCGCGATCGGGGTTATGTATGCAATATCTCAAGCCAAGGTGGTGATGAAATCCACCGTTGGTCTTGCTCAAGGGTTGGGGTTTTACGACCAACTCCTTGTTGTTTTAAATTACCACGTGGTGTGTGGGGTTCTTTTTAAGTTGCATAAATGAAGGAAACAAGCATTCAAACTCTCCTATGCAAGCAAATAACTGAGAAAACTAGAAAACAGAAAGCAAAAAATGACAGAAGGTGTTTAGGACCCCTACCTCTTCTCTGCCCAAATCAGATGTCTCCGAATTTTTGCACTAAAATTGCATAGAGAGCTATTCATCCTCGGGTGAAATGAATAACAGATCTGTATTCATCATAGGGTGGGGCGAATTCCCATTCGTCCCTGGGTAAGACGAATTCCAGCTCTGTACTCATCACAGACTGAAACGAACAGCAGTCCAGCGTTTGAAAACTTGGTACCTGCAAGAAAAAACAAGCAACTTTTGATCAAAAATTTAATCTTAAAATCAAGGGACAGAGGTCCCACCATGATCGCCACTGAAAGCACGAGGATACGGAAACAAAAAGGAAAATGCCAAGTACGATGCGTGTAAAACCAAACTTAACGCTAAAAGCCTATGTATTGAAAAATGCATGAAAAGAAAGGACATAAACGAATCGAAACAAGATGAAAAGCCAATATGGAAGACAGCCCTCTTTATTGATATGCTTTCAGAAGTCGTGTTACAATACGTCTCCTTCCTTTTTAGGGGATAGGAGCGTTAAATATGTTTCTTGTCACATCCATGGATAGCAATCCTTCTTCCGCGTGCCCACATGTAAGATGGGTGGACCAAAACGTCACCGCCACTTGTGTATATGAGTGTTGACTCCTTACTGCTCCTCTAATGTCAGATACCTACATTCAAGGAAACAGAAAATAGTCAGTAGCACCTACGTAGATAGAATATAACATGTATTTCCCAAGGCCTACAATTAGTGTATGCATGAAAATATTAAAACGATAACCAAATAAGATCAGAATGACCTAAAAATTTGATAGAAGCAATAAAAACTTACCAGGAAGCCACTGCAAAAGGAACAATCAGGAAATTCCTCACATATTTGTATTCGCTCCGGGGCGGGACGAATAAACCTGCAACAAAGTGTTAAAAAGCACAATCCTCAATGTCCCATCCAGGAAGCTCCAAATCACCTACAAAGTTGGGGTTAGCTAATTGGGGGTATTTTGGGAAGACCCAGAAGGTCATATTTCTCCAATTTGGCCTCTATCACCCAGAATTTGATGGTGCTATCTGCATGTTAGTGAAGGCGGGAAATGATAAAAGCATGATCAAAACTTGTCAAAATGAAGTGAAATTTAAATGACAACCTATTTAAATAACCTAGAATCAGATGCAAAAGAAAAATAAAAGAAATCTACCACATATTTCTAATCACTCCGGGGTGGGGCGTTTAGGACTGCGACAGTTTGGGGGGCGCCCGGGGGCAGGACGCCCATCGTTTGGGACTCTGTTTTGGCACCAATCCACTTGGGATGGGTCCAAAACCTCTTATGGGGTGTTTTCAACAAATTTTGTGGGATATTGTGGCCAAATGTTTGGGTTTGGGCTCCGGATTTGCGCTTCCAATAACCACCCTATGACCTCCCTCCAAAAGAGATCAAGGATGTGAAAGGCACAAATCAAAAGGTATGTGTGTGGATGTAAAATGGCAGCACTTCATTGCTCAAAATGCTACCTCTCTCTCTATCTTTTGGGTGAGAAGACTCACCAATTTATAGACCTAGGGTCTCTCTGTTTGAATGCGCATGCGAGGGCGCCACTGGAGTTGCATGTCCTATTTTGGGAAAAATATTATTCCCTGATTTAGAGTCTCCTTGCATGAGGCCTCCAAAAATCAAAGACATGCATGACTGAAGTCTCTCTCCTTGATTTGAAGTCGTTCCTCGCAATTGCATGGCCTGAAGCTGTAGTTAACTGGCGGACCTATCGAGGTTTGACTTTTTTGCCAGTCAAACCTTCTATTCGCCTCACCCTGGGGCGAATGCTGATAATCGTCCCTGGGTGGGACGAATACTAGTTTGTAATCATCCCAGGGTGGGACGAGTAGGGAGCAAAGTGCCAAAAAGGTGCCAAATTGACCTTTGACCTTCCAAACTACTTTTGGGAGTGGTTAGGACCATTGTTTAACCTCTGGGGGCTGCCCTAGGGGCTGTGTGTGTCAATGCGATCAGCGCTTGTTGTCACATAATCGGATTGGTGCTGTTTTGGTGTCTACAATTGGTTGTTAAGAAAATTATTTCAAAAAATAACCCAGATTTGGTTTTGTTGTAGGAAACTAGATCCTCCTTAAAGGCTATGCAAAATATTGACAAGAAATGTTAGGGGTAGGGAGATTTTATGGTTTAAGACTCTTAGGGATATTTAGAAGGAATAATCACTTTATGTAATAACAACTCATTCCAATTTATGGACTCAACTTCATCTAAAGGAATGCTCATGACTAGACTCATATAGAGGGGCTCTAGGGTGATTTGAATGATTATTAATTGTTATCGAATGATAGAGGTGTGAGCTCAAAAAAAGTAATGAAAGGTAGTACAATAGATGAGGGAAACCCATCAGGAAGACCTATGGATAATGGGAGAGGATCTAATGCTAAAATTTTAGTGCATGATCAAGAAGGAGGTTTGATCAACCTAAATCGTAAGGATAGATGTTTGCTAGCTTAGTCAGAGTGTTTAGGTTTGATTGGCATACCCCCACTAGGATGCAATAACACATGGACTAATAAAAAATGTAGAACACACAATAAAATCTAGATGAGATAGTTTCCATGTAGGGAAGAAAATCTCCACCCTTTGTCATTGTCAATCAAGGATATTAAACCAGTTTGCATCTGACCATTTTTTGGTATTTTTCTACATAGGAAAAAGGCCTCAAGTCAAAAATCGACCTTTTATATTTGAGAATTTTTGTCTCCAAAACAATGACTTACCAAAACTAATGAAACAATGGTGGTAGCAAAGGAAAAATAGAAAATGAGATAACACAACTTTAGCTTCACTCTAGATTAAATTTTATTAAAAGCAAATTGAAAAATGGAGTAAATTTTATCAATCAGATTTCTAACAATAGGGAGCAAATCTATCACTTCAAATAATCTACTCAGAACCTATATTTGAAGAGCTTCTCTATGAGGAAATTATTTTGATGTAAGAGGAAGAAGAGCTAGACAAAAAATAGGAATCCTACTAGAGACAATGAGCAAGAATAATCTAGTTTCAAGAGGTAGATAGGAACACCAATTTTTTCCATCACTCAGCCACAATACGTAATCACCATAATTAGATTGATGCCCTATCCATAGGGTAAAAAAACAAGAAAACCACTACCCTATGTATGCAAGAAACTATAAATAAATACTTTTCAACTTTATTTACTATAGAACCATACCTTTCCACTCAACACAATGAGGAAATTTTAGAAAGCATATCGATGTTAATATCATAAAATCAAATGAGGAGCTCTTAAGAGAGATAAGAGAGGAAGAAGTGAAAAATATATTTTTTTATGTGCATACATGGAAGGCCCTAGGTCCAAATGGATTTCCAGTAGAGTTCTATAGGGACTATTAGGATATAATAGCAAAGGATTTAACCCAAGTAGTAGAATAAGCCAAAACTAGTGGAAGGATATTTAAAGCCTTGAATCACACCTTTTTGGCTCTCATCCCAAAATTTGGAGATATGGAGAATCTTACTAACTATAAACTAATTGCTCTTTGCAATGTGGTTTATAATATCATAACCAAATTGATGGGAAATAGGATTAAATAGATCTTAACAAGGTTAATCTCTCTAAGAGAAGGGGCATTTATGGAGGGCAAACAAATTATAGATGGAATTATGATAGAACATGAAAATATTCACAATATTTTCCAAAATAGGAATAAATATGTGTTCCTTAAGCTAGATTTATCCAAGGCTTGTAACAATGTAAGTTGAGAATTTTTAGTCCAAAAACTGAAGAAATTTGGTTTTATTGAAGAATGGATAAGATGGATTATAGAATGCATCTCTACAATCTCTTTCTCAATGTTTATTGATGATAATCCATTCCAACTATTCAAATATTCTAGAGGCATCTGATAAGGGGACCCACTTTCACCTGTTTGTTCATCATATTTGCAAAAGGCTTGGGAAGACTCATACAAAATAGGAGAGCATAGAATACCATTATAGGGGTGAGGATAATCAGGAACATAAATCTTACTCAGCTCCAATTTCTAGATGACACAGAAATGTGGGAGGAAGCATCAATAAGAGAAGTGACCAGAAGTTTTGGAGTGCTACATAGAGGCTACTGCTACTAGATGAAGAAAAATAAAAAGTACTTATTTTCAATGTGATAAAAAGATTAATATAATGGATAACCCAGATCCTTAGATTCTCAAAGGCATCATTACCTTTAGAATATTTGGGTATCCCATTAACAGAGAAGGGCCTTAAAAATAAATATTGGAAATCAATGAGACAAAATCCACTTGAAACATTCACATTGGACCTACAAGTGGCTAATTTTTGGAGGAAGAGTAATATTGCATAAATCAATTTACAAGCAATTCTAGTGTACAAATTCTCTATTTTGGTAGCCCCAAAGCGCATCCTAATATTTGGACAATATAATGAAACACTTTCTTTGGTATAAATTATAGGGTAATCACACAATAACACTAGTAAATTTAGACAAGGTTTGTAAGCCAAAAGAAGTTGGAGGTCTAGAAATTAGAGTAACAACAACAACAAACCAAGATCTAGCAACCAAGTTGTAAAGGTCATGGCTACCATTTGATAAAAGCATCTATAGCATCCCACCTTCTTATTGAGTGTCCATAATAATAAAAGGATTTAAATTGGGTCATGCCCATAGAGATACAACCAACTCACAATTAGTTACTAATATCTTTGAAATATAAAAATATATAACCTTAAAATATTGAATAAAAAAATATTAACTAAAAATTAGCTATTCATTATACTATTATTTGTATAGTTTTTTTTTTTTTAAGCGAAAACCCCTTGCAGTGCTACCTTGGTCTAAGATACCATGAACATGGGGTTCTACACCATAAAATTCACCCAAGGGTCGCACCCAGCCCTGCCGACACCAACATTATCAATTGGATTTTGGGTACCCAATTCAGCTTTTTGGTAGGGTGGAGATTCGAACATGGGACCTCCCTTAGATGATTGTCCTCTCCTCTCCAAATCACATATAACACTTGGGTAAACTAATTTATAGTGGAAGAAACCCCTTTCGAGGTGCCACTTTCAATAGGTTGGGCATAGGAGGAATGGAGCCTTGTCGGCCTCTACCAGCACATAGGACATTCCTAACTATATCATATATCTACAAGATAGATACAAGGGGAATGGAATCTGGGTTTGCCTCTACCAGCACCCAAGGCATTTACCACTACACCACAACAAGTAGATAAACTAATTTATAGTGGAAAACACCCCTTTCGAGGTGCCACTTTCAACAGGTTGGGCATAGGAGGAATGGAGCCTTGTCGGCCTCTACCAGCACATAAGACATTCCTAACTATACCATATATCTGCAATATGGAGACAAGGGGAATGGAACCTGGGTCGGCCTCTACCAGCACCCAGGGCATTTATCACTGCACCACAACAAGTAGATTACTATTTGTATAGTTTTAATTATACTCCTTGAAGCCTTTTTTTATCCATGATAGATTTGTATTTCTACATATTTTAGGGGTTAGGAAGGTACCAAAGTAGGGAATTTTGTAACAAGTTTGAGGACCAAATAAAAAATTATTTACCATAATAAAAATAATTCTAATATTGAATTATAAAATTTCATGAGCTGAAGTTGTTAAAAATATAATGTGGAGACACAACATTAATTTATTGATAGGTAATTGTTGGTCACAAATCTGCCACAGGAAAGGATTTTTATATATAGAAAATGCACCCTAGACCCCGCCAACATTGAAAGGCTGGGAGAAAGAAATTTCTCCCAGACAAATCTCCAGAGTGGGCTGGTTCCCTTACTATTCTAAGTTTGTTTTAAGATCAAAGTTACAAGAAAGAAATTGTAAAGATGCAGAAAGAAATGGGAAATATGGCCGTAGGCTGAATTTATCTGATCGAGAAAGAACAACAGCAGATAACTCTAAGTACGCAAATAGAAAATAATAGAAGACAATGACGTGATCCACTCACAATCTTGCGCGGATGACCTCCAAGAAAATATTCCAAAACTCACTCTCTTACTAGCAAATGTTAAAACTCAATACAGAATTAAAACTAAGCAACAAATAAGAAATGCGAGCACAAAGTAGGAATACAGAATACAGAAGGGAAAATGCACAAAAAATTGCTTCTGAAACCAGAGAGCCGAATGTCTTATATTCATGCAAAGTACTTGAAAAGCTTTCAGCAAAAGTATCTCTCACTCCCGATACTTACAAATGAGATTTACATTGATTTATATAGAGGTTGTGCCTCTATGCAGCATTAAAAACTTAAAACGGACCTCCTCGAGATCTACAAATTATACAACGAAAATAAGGAAATAATATCCTTAAACAGCCTTGGAACAATAAAAAATTAAATGCCATAAGGAAGAGTTGGTCGTCTTCATTAAATGATGTTCTTGAAAATGTGCATGAAACCATTAGAAAAATCATGAACAGCAACTTCAAAATATGGAAATCTTCAATTTTGGTAGCCTAGGCGTGTTCTTCTACCTTAACTGCATCGGAAAGCAGCAACACATTTAATTCTAGAGCACTTTGAATCATCGAAAATCACAAAACTACATCAGGCTGTTTGAACCACTTTCTGGCACGAAACTATAACAGGTCATGAAAATGCGACAGGTCACGAAATCGTGATGTCTTTTTGCTCCGTACGCTTCTGTTGCTTTGAACCCATGAAAAACAAACATGTCACGAAATCGCTACACATTCGGATTCTTTATCTCCTTTGCAAGCTTGCATCACGAAAACACAATGTTGCGTGATTTCACGACGTCCGTACAATTATGCTCTTTATCTGCTTTGTTTTCGCAAAAATGCGACACTGCACGATTTCGCTACATCCTTCATCTCTCTGTTCTGTTCGCTGCATCGAATCGTGAAAACATGACATTGTGTGATTTCACTACATCTTTCCATTGACACTTTCATCATTCTCTCCATGTCGTGAAAATGAGAAAATGCGCAAAATCGTTACATTATCTTCCCACTGCTTAGTCTTGGCTTTTACATTGCAAAAATCTGACATGTTGTGATTTCGCTACCACTTTTCTGCATGTTGTACGGTCTTGCCTATAAGCCATGAAAATGCAACACTCTTGCCTTAGTGTTTCTTCAACTTCCACCATGTCGCGATTTCACTGCAATTTATGTTTCCTTAGACTTTGCTGTTCGCCAACCATGAAAATGGAACACTACGCAATTTCGCTACATTTCTCCGCACTTAGTCTTTCTTCAACAATATGTCACGAAATCGCTACCATTTCTTGCCTCATTGTTCTCACTTTCTGTCATGATTTTGTGATGGTTTTTTGCCTTAGACTCTTTTCATTCAATGGACAGCGATAACTGAACACGTAGCGATTTTGCTACAATTCTTTTCTTAGCTTGGCTTCATCATTCAACTGGTGCAAAATCGTGACCATTTTACAACTTGAGCTTTTCTATCCACCCACACCGCAAAAATGTGACGTGTCACGATTTTGCGACGTCTTCTGCCTTAGGTGCCTTGAGCCATATTGTGTCACGATTTTTCTATGCTTTCGAGTCTCATCGCACTTAGCTTGGTTTTGTCACGATTTTGTGACAAATTCAAACCTTATGCTTCCTAGCCATCGCAAGTTGCAAAAATGAGACGCTACGCGATTTCATTACAACTTTGTCGCTCTGCCCTCCATTGACCATTTTGACCACAAAAATCCAACATGTCGCGATATCGTGACGATTTTGCCCCCTGCTGTCGTTGACTGTGCTGACCGCAATTTTGTGACACATCGTGAAATCATGACAGTTTTAAACTTTGGCTCTCCATGCTATTTTTTTGTCACAATTTCACGACAGTCTTCGGACTTAGTCATTTTTTGCATCAAAACCTGTAGAGGAGTTAGAATTTCAACATCTAATGCATGAATAATCAATGATCAAATAAATGTGGCAAAAATGCCAACATTCTTAGCGGCTCACGGGGTATACAGTTCTACTGTATGCAAGAATCCTAGGCCTGAATTCATTGGGAAACAGAGTCATGAAAACTTAGAACAAAAAGTTGGTTGCTAGGGTTCATATCGATGGACTACTGCAACAACTTTTGCTGAATAACTAAAACTTAAAGAATCTGCATTTGGCTCAACTGATTATGGAATGGAAATGAATGGAATGAGATCCTGCGGATGCGCAGGCGATGAAATACAAATGAAATGGTGATATGATGGGATAAACAGAATGCTGATAAAAAATGTGTGGACTATGGAATGAGAATCAAATGGGGAACTGAACCATAGCTAAACTGTGATAAATGCTAAAATGATAGAGAACTTAGAAGAAAGGGATAAGAAGAAGCGGGAATAACAAGAAAGGGGAAAAGAAACAATAGCAGTGGATTTTTATTGCAGAAGAAAAATAAGAAGGAGGAAAATGAAGAAAGAAACGAAAGAAAAATGGAAGGGGAAGGAAGAAATTGCTAGGAAGCCACTAACTGCTGGGAAGGGAGAGAAAAAAAGAAAAAAAAATAGGCACCTATGGCTCGCATGCAAAAAGAACCGAGATGGATAAATGAAAACAATACTCTTTTTTTTTTCTTTTTTGTATTTTTTTTTTTTTTTTTGCTATATACAATAGTTCACGACATGATTGGCATGTTGCCACCACAAACCTAGTCTAAGAGGGTTATTCAATAAATCGACAGTGTCCTGACTAGATCCGATCATACTTGAGTTGATCCTTGAAATTAGGATGACCTCCTCTACAAGTTCTCCATGTGTCAGACAAGGGCAAGTTATCCCACATGCCAGTACCCATACAATCAACAAATAATGTAGCAAAGAAATTTTCCACATGGAAAACTCCTATAGGTACCCATTGTAGTAATTCCTGAAGCCAATACCACCATCTTGAAGGGTTCCCTGGTTGTGGACTGAGAACAGGTTCTTCCAACTCCTGGATCCGATCACAAAAATTGTCTAGTAGTAGTACTTTCTTCAAGATCTCTTCAGATTCTTCCTCTTGATGAGGCATATTCAATAAGTTCTGACTAAATGCTTGCGTGTTGTGTATAGTTATGCCCTCTTTGTGCTTAGGTTGTTCTTCTTCTTCTTCACTCATCTCCTCTTGATCCATCTTCTGAAAGAAATTACAAGCAACCATATCATCCATGGCTGGGACAATGCTTGCATATTCCCATCGTTGAGCTCCACACAGCTACATCTCTGGTTTCGACAATGTATATGGTATCTGACATGAATACTGCATAGGGTAGACAGGGGTGGTGACTATCGGATAAGGTAATGGAGCTTCTCTCCACTGCAACTTTCCTGATAGGAGCAAAAGCTGCTCCGCTTGTAATGCTTCCTCAAATATTTGAGGGAATCTATGTTTGCCTGATTGCAACAGGAGGAGGCTTATGTCTGGATGAAAAGCTCAAACATAGAAGAAGTGAGCTTGGGCAGGTGTGGTTTGGATCATCTCTGGAATTCTCCTCCAACTTCTGCTGAATCGAACATTGAAGTCAGTGATACTCTCCATAGGTGCTCTCGTGATATACATGAAGAATTGAAATAGATCTTGGGAGCTGTAAAAAAATCTTCGTCAAATATTTTGATTAGCACTCCCATTAGGTCATCCCATGAGCTGATGCTTTGACGTCTGAGCAGTCTGTACCACTATAATGCCCTTCCTTGCAAAGACAAAACCAAAAGTCTGAGCATAACATCTTCATGAATTATATCATGTAGAGTCAACAAAGCGGCAATATCTTCAAGATGCTCTCGGGCCATTCCTTGAGTGCCATTATATTTTATTAGGGATTTCAAGGAACTTTTGGGAATCTCGTGCCGAATTTGGAGATTTAGAGGACCAGGATCATCCCATCTAGGACAACTTACCCTCGCCATGATGTATCTTCTTTTAGCTTTGAAAAAGGCAGGCATCCACGACTAAGAAATTCGGATCTTCAACTCAGCAAAGTCGCCAGATGAACTTACAAATCTCCGCTATGAGGTCAAGATAGCTCATCAAAATCTTGAGACCTCCGGGTATGAAACCATAAAACAATCAATCTCACCGATTATGGATCTTTTGAGACAGAAGAAGTCTGTCCCATCGGGCGTGCCAAAAATTGTTGGTCACGAATCTGCCACAGGAAAGGATTTTTATAGAAAATGCACCCTAGACCTAGCCAACATTGAAAGGCTAGGAGAAAGAAATGTCTCCCAGACCAATCTCTAGAGTGGGCTGGTTCCCTTACTATTCTAAGTTTGTTTTAAGATCAAAGTTATAGGAAAGAAATTGTAAATATGCAGAAAGAAATGAGAAATATGGCCGTAGGCCAAATTTATCTGATCAAGAAAGAACAATAGCAGATAACTCTAAGTACGCAAATAGCAAATAACAAAAGACAATGACGTGATCCACTCACAATCTTGCACAGATGACCTCCAAGATAATATTCTAGAACTCACTCTCTTACTAGCAAATGTTAAAACTCAATACAGAATTAAAACTAAGCAGCAATAAGAAATCCAAGCACAAAGTAGGAATACAAAATACAGAAGGGAAAATGCACAGAAAATTGCTTGCGAAACCAAAGAGCCGAATGTCTTATATTCATGCAAAGTACTTGAAAAGCTTTCAGCAAAAGTATCTCTCAAACTCTCAATACTTGCAAATGAGATTTACATTGATTTATATAGAGGTTGTGCCTCTGTGCAACATTAAAAACTTAAAACGGACCTCCTCGAGATCTACAAATTATACAATGAAAACAAGGAAATAATATCCTTAAACAACCTTGGAACAATCAAAAATTAAATGCCATAAGGAAGAGTCGGTCGTCTTCATTAAATGATGTTCTTGAAAATGTGCATGAAACCATTAGAAAAATCATGAACAGTAGCTTCGAAATATGGAAATCTTCAATTTTGGTAGCCTGGGCGCGTTCTTCTACCTTGACTACATCGAAAAGCAATAACACATTTAATTTTGGAGCACTTTGAATCATCAAAAATCACAAAACTGCATCGGGCCGTTTGAACTGCTTTTTGGCATGAAACTATAACAGGTCGCGAAAACGTGACAGGTCACGAAATCGTGACGTCTTTCTGCTCCATACGCTTATGTCGCTTCGAACCCACGAAAAACAAACGTGTCGCAAAATCGCTACACATTTGGCTTCTTTATCTCCTTTGCAAGCTTGCACCACGAAAACACAACACTACGCGATTTTGCGATGTCCGTACAATTATGCTCTTTCTCTGCTTTATTTCTACAAAAATGTGACACTACGCGATTTTGCTACATCCTTCATCTCTCTGTTCTCTTCGCTGCATCAAATCGTGAAAACATGACATCATGCGATTTCGCTGCATCTTTTTGTTGACACATTCATCATTCTCTCCATGTCGTGAAAATGAGACAATGCATGAAATCGCTACATTATCTTCCCACTACTCAGTCTTGGCTTTTACATCGTGAAAATTCGACATGTCATGATTTCGCTACCACTTTTCTGCGTGCTGTACGGTCTTGCCTATAAGATGTGAAAACGCAACACTCTTGCCTTAGTGTTTCTTCAACTTCCACCATGTCGCGATTTCACTACAATTTCTATTTCCTTAGACTTTGTTGTTCGCCAACCACGAAAATGGAACACTGCGCGATTTCGCTACATTTCTCCACACTTAGTCTTTCTTCAACAATGTGTCATGAAATCACTACCATTTCTTGCCTCTTCACTGTTCTCACTTTCTGTTGCGATTTCGCAACGGTTTTCTGCCTTAGACTCTTTTCATTCAATGGACCGTGATAATGGAACACGTAGTGATTTTTCTACAATTCTTTGCTTAGCTTGGCTTCATCATTCAACTGGCATGAAATCGTGACCATTTTACAACTTGAGCTTTTCTATCCACCCATGTCGCGAAAACGTGACACGTCACGATTTTGCGACATCTTCTACCTTATGTGCCTTGAGCCATATTGTGTCGCAATTTCGCTACGCTTTTGAGTCTCATCGCACTTAGCTTGGTTTTGTCACGATTTCATGACAACTTCAAACCTTATGCTTCCTGGCTGTCGCAAGTCGCAAAAATGAGACGCTGCACAATTTCGCTACAACTTTGTTGCTCTGCCCTCCGTTGACTATTTTGACCACGAAAATCCAACACGTTGTGATATCACGACGGTTTTTCCCCCTGCTGCCGTTGACTGTGCTGACCACGATTTTGCGACACGTCGCGAAATCACGACGGTTTTGAAATTTGGCTCTCCATGCTGTTTTTTTGTCGCAATTTCGTGACAGTCTTCGGACTTAGTCATTTTTTGCATCAAAACCTGTAGAGGAGTTAGAATTTCAACATCTAATGCATGAATAATCAATGATCAAATAAATGTCGCAAAAATGCCAACAGTAATATAATACCATGATGTAGTTTATTGAAATAATATGGTAACACAATCATGATATAATAAGGATCAAATTGTTTCAATCCAATATAACCATCTAAAAGAGTATAATATTGAGTTATATTTAATTGATATATTGAATCTATTTGTAAGTGTCATTATGTGTATTTGTGAAGAAATTAAATTTTACATGTGTAAGAAATGATTATAATAATTGGTATTTAAAGAGTTTCATCAAGTATTATCATCAAGATTTAATCATATGAAGTTTAGCAATATAAACTCTTTTATGTCATAACCTGATAAGTCTTTATTTTGATAAAGAAAATTAAAATAAAAATAATTAAATGCAAATCATTTGTATATTTGAATAAATGCTTTCAAAATGTAGACATTAAACAATTTCATTAACTACTACTTTAAAAACATACGCATTTCATGGTTTTTCATGCAATACTATAAGAATTATCAAACTAATTATTATTATATTTATTTATAATTAAATATTTTCAATTTCATGTGTGTGTGAAGGTAAATATAAAATACTTTTTAATTTCCATCAGGCCAGAGGCCATCTAAGATGATCCTCATGCGGGTTGTTTTTTATACACTGTGTGTGTGTGTGTGTGTGTGTTTGTGAGAGAGAGAGAGGTAGAGAGATAGATAGAGAGAGACTGAAGGTAAATATAAAATACTTTTTAATGTCCATCAGGCCATAGGCCATCTAAGATGATCCTCATGGGGGATGTTGTTTTTATAATATATATATATGTGTGTGTGTGTGTGTGAGCTAGCAACTTCAAATTGGATAGTACATAATTAATCAAAAAACATGTTCAATCAATTACGGGGATACTATATATTATTTATTTGATGTTTGTTTGAAGATTTATTCTCATATATATAATTAGAAAATATAAATCATTGGCTTAGGTTTTCTATCTTGTAAAGGTCCAAGTTTCAAATATTAGATTAATGTGAGAAATAACTAGAATCCATGTATTTAAATTAATAAATTGGTTGGAAGAGAGGATTCAAAAAAATAGTAAATGAGATTCATAAGTTGCTTTAGGAGTTCTATTTGCTTATTTTTACATGGAAACATGAATTGGTGACGCAAAACGGGGTCATCAAATTACAAACAATCTTTTGAAAACAGAGAAATTACAATAGGAGAAAAATATTTTATATTACTTTTCATTAGAAAAATGGAGATATAGACAAAACCCCCTCTTTACAATTTTGAAATTCCCCTATAATACCCTATTTCCCATTTCCCTCCTAGGACAATTCATTTTAAATTTGAATTTTAGAGGTACAACTTCTTGGGATCGTAACTCCTCGCTCGTTGCTCGGATTGACTATTAGTGCATATTTTAGGAAATCTCTCAAAAATATCTACGAAGGTATAGTGCCCTAAATGGAACTATGACCAATTTTCATCCCTCTAAGAGGCCTATAAGGCCTTCAAATCTCACCTTTAAGTTTTAGTGGTAAGATTTTCACCATATTGGCAAGATTTTCACCATAAAACTTACATATCTCCCAAACCGCTTAGGATATTGGGGTGATTCTTTCACCATTAGGTCTATTTTTCCATCTTGCTCCTTGGGGTACAATTTCAAATTCATACATACCCCTAAACAACTAAATAAACTTAGAATAAAATAAAAATTAATACAATTTTTGGATGATGCAAGATCACTCTTACACCACTTGGATTCTCCTGCATCAATTGGTTTAAAATTTGTTAAAATATGGATACTTGATCAAGTTGGATATGAGGATTTAGATCAATCAAAATATCCTACTTTGATATATTTATTTTGAATGAATATTTGGTTAGTGGAGACCCTCTCTAAGGCCTTAAGATTCACTTGGTTAGTAGTCTAAAGGAATATTATTATAGGATATAATCTATAAAGAAGAGGGTATCTTGGACCTTTTAGGATTTCTTGTGTGAGAAGGATCTAGAAACATCATATCAATTACTTCCTAATTGTTACTTTACTTACAATATTCAAGAGTAATTTTTCAAAATTATAAGAATATATTTGGTTGCTCCATCAACATCAAAAGTGTTGATGGATGTGGGTTTAACTATTTCAAAGCTAAAGTATTATACATTATATAGATGATTGATCTTGCACTTATTTGTTGGAATTCATGGCCTGAACGAAATAATAGAATTTTTAAATATATATCTCAAAATCATGCCTAAGTTCATAACCATATTGTTGTCTCTATTATAGAATATTTATAAACATAATGCTGATCATGGGAAGTCTCAAGTGTAGAATAAGAGTTGTTAGCCTCTTGGTTATAATATTTACATATACAAGGATGGTACATATATTACCATGAAGTTAATATAAAGGATCTACATTGACATATAGTAAAACAAAAATGTCTAAAAAATATGTTTAAGAAAATTAATTTTAATGGCACTTTAAAAGGAAATTCAATAAAACATGGTGGAGGTGGATTTTTAAAATAATGAATTTAAAATTATCCTCATTTATAACCATTTGGAACATCAACTAATAACTATGCAAAGTCTAGGGTTGTTGTAAATTATGTCTTATCTCACAAGTAAATTTCTCCAAGATCAAATAGCACTCACATCCAAAATTAACACAAGTATTACTCACAATACAAAACTCATTTCATTAATTTAAAAATATATTTGATAAAATTGAGCATTGTCTCCAATATATAACTTTATATAAACTCTTCCATATTCCTGACTATTGCTCTTCTCAAACTCCTAGGATATGCAACCTTTCACATGCCTCACATTATGACAAAACTTTAGAGATTACATAACTTCCTACTTCACATATTTACACATATCATATGACTCTTCACTTCCATATTTGACACCTAACACTTATGACTGTTCACTTACACACTTGGCACCTTGCACAGTCACACTTACACTCTTGACAATTTTTACACTTTATTAGATAACACATAACACTCTTTACATCTTGACATATAATTTGAACACATACAATTACTAATCTATATTTTTACACATACTCCATGGTAGTTCATTATAAAAAATAATATAATATCTCAAATATCCCCTATATTACATAATTTGAGGTAAAAAAATAGTCTTCAATCTTCATCTTCTATCTTTATCTTGTCAATGCTAAATCTAGTACTCCATGTTTAGAATATATTATTTTGTCTTGAAGTTTGTCATTCTTACAAGTAAGTCATCACAATAATATATTCCATGAATATTTGAATTCAATGACTCCATATTGAAGTTAACATATGTTGAATGCATCAACATATTATTCTATTCATTCTTTGTACATTCTTTATTTACATCCAAATGTGTTTCTTGAAGAATATTATTCCATAAATCATTTGTATTGCAATTGAAATTCTTCATTTTAGGTTTATTTTCTTCTTGTCTTTTGTCTTGATAGATTTTAAAAGTAAGCAATGCCATATACATTATTATGCCTATATCAATAGGAAGTATAATAACATCCATAGAATTTCCTTTTGCTTCAAAATTTTCTTCATGAAGATAATTTCCAAATGTTGTAAACTTTTCATTTTTGGCATATTTGAGAAATAAAGATAATATCTTCTTCAATTTGGATGGAATATCTCTTTGTTCATCCAATTATCTCTCAAATGTTGTGCATAATAATTTAGCTTTTCCAACATTTCTTCACAATCCTTTAAGAATGCATTTTGAATAATTTCTTCCATGATGATTTTCCACAAGTCAATTTTTTATTTTCTCTCAATTTCTCTCAAATCAATTCCTTTAATTCAATTTATTTCTTATAACTCCCAATGTTTTCATTTAAAATTATTCCCTCTTCAAATTTTAAATTCAAATTTCAAACTTTTTCTTTAAATTTTAATCTCATTATAAATCTTTAAATCTCAATTCACCATTCATAAATTTCTAAATTCAATTGTTTAATTTGCATTTGTCTCCCAAATTTCAAATTTTGCAATCACTCTTTTATTCTCAATTTCATTTTATTTCATTTCACCTTAATTTAATTTTTTTAAATTAAATTATTTAATCTTCTTGTATCTCCCAAATTCACAATTTCATAAAGTTTACTTTTGCACTTAAATTTAATCCACACTCCAATCAATTCAAACTTCAATTTAAATTTTAAATGTTTTATTTCCTTATATCTCCCATTCATTAATTCATGTCTTAATAATTCATTTTAACTCCCAAAGTTTAACCTTATAGAAATCAAATTATAAATTTCAAACTCTTATAAATATTGAACTTAATTAAGTCAATAAATTAGATACCTTGGTTCGAGGGCTTGGTTCAATGGTCAAAATACTTTTTTAAAAGAATAGAGACCAAGGTTCCAATCCCTTGGACCCCCTAGTACAAATGGGTATATCGTGTCAGCATATCCGGTTACGCAAAAACTTTACCAAATGCAACTAGAGGTTATAGTGGCAACAAGGAGTGATATTCGAACCCATGAAGAGGCGTAGAAAATTATAACGAGTTACCAATTCCTCTAGTATAATAAAAAATAAATCAAAAATCCAAAATTAATGTCTTAGAAAATATGCCCCTTTAAGAAATTAAGTTGTTACCTTAGTTTTTGCCATTTCTCATGTTACTCAAATCTAGAGAATCTAAAACAAAATTATGCACTGTCTTCTATCATAAATTGTTACCCAATTGATCCATATTGAATCCCTTCAATTAAGTATCACCTTCCTTAAATTCACTGTACCCTCTTATCATAGCTTCTCCTTTGGTAGATCATAGCTTCTCCATGCTCAACTCACAAAATATCTACTTCAATTACTTCACTTTATTATAGGATCTTCCATCACTTCATCATTGCTTCATGTTATTCATCTAATATTTTCTAATTCTTATGATCAACATCTCCTCATGGGTTGTGTTATTCATCCTCATAGGCTTAATATCTCCTCATAAGAAATTTCTTCAATCTTCTAGCATCACATCTTCACAAACAACTTTATTTAGTATTTAGCACATTAGTAGACCATGTTATCATTATCTTTCTCTCTGATTCTTCTAACCCCATCATACAACATCCCAAATTCCTTCAATCCTTCATCTCCAATAATACAATCTCTTTTAAGCTACATTTTCCCTAACCTCTCTTGGTTTAAAGTGAACATTCTTTAGTCTTGACTATATTATAATTTGCTTATATGCTTCAAGAATTCAGGGCTTATGTAAACTAATGTATACAATAAACTTAATAAAATTTATAATTTGAAATAGCTATACTCGGCACTAATATATATAGTCTCAATTTGTCCTTAGAAGTAATAAATGTTCGTTGATTGCCACAAAGTATTAACAAGCAATAGCTCCTCTAAAAATAAATACTTGAAATGCATTCTATTTCAATTAAATATTTATAAATGAAAGTAGTAGCATATCCTTTTAAAATTATAATTTACATAATTTACATCTAGCATTCAATCTTTGACCAATTCATATTTTTCCAGAGTTATGTTTCAAAAGTCAGTGAAAGGTTTGCAATTTTGCTCTGCATACAACCAAGGAATTTATATTCTCCTTTACTATGGCATGATATAGTTTGGCTATATATTATCTCTTATGAATCAGTACTCATTAATCCTTAGTGGAGTTACTACGTATACACAACATAACATTTCATTTCTATATGTAATTTAAAACCTAAATGTTGTCAATATCACTGAAAAATAGCATGCATTGTATTTTGTCATGCTCAGTAGTAGTCCTTCCCATTAATTTAATTAACCGATGTTTTCCAAGGGTCAGAGTGGTCTTCTACGATGAAATGTAGCTAATCCCTAAAATGCATACATCATTTCCTCATTTAAATCAACATGCATAATTCCAAATATTTTCTAACAAAAACACAATATCAAGCATATATTAACACTGTATACCACATCAAACTCGGTCTTGGTTCGCTTCCAACTAGACTCCCAATAAATATTGGTGTTTAATATTATCATAGCATGCAACAATAATCAATTCAAATAAGAGTCTAGGTTCACAACCAACCATTCACACAATACTTGGCAAACACTTGCAGTATAAGCATGTTCAATTCACACATCCCATTGCCTCAACTAACACATGCAATATGAACATCTCTAGGACACACAATGTGTAGACACCAAAATAGCACCAATCCAATTATGTGACTACAAACACTGATTGCATTGACACACACAACCCCTAGGGCAGCCCCCAGAGGTTAAACAGTGGTCCTAACCACTCACACAATAGTTTTGGAAGGTCAGAGGTCAATTTTGCACCTTTAGGCATTCTACTCCTTATTCGTTCCACCCAAGGACAATTACAAATTGGTACTCGCCCCACCCAGGTACAATTAGTAGTATTCACTCCAGGGTGGGACGAATAGCAGGTTTGACGAGCAAAAAGTCAAATCTTGACAAATGGCAACTCAAATCTGCCACTTAACTCTTCCTTCATTACATAGGAGTGTGAGTGAGTGTTTTTGAGCATTAGAGGCAGTTACAATGGCGATCATAAAGCCCCTAATCAGGGAGGAATATTCTCCCCCTGGGAAGGCATGATTTCCAAGTGGCGCCCCTGCATGCTCATCCAAAGAAATCATCATGTCTATAAAAGGGTGAGTCTTCTCACCCCAAAGAGATACAGAGAAGGAGCATTTTGAACAATGAATTTCTACCATTTTATATCTTCACTCCTTTTGATTTGTACTTTTCACATCCTTGATCTCTTTTGGAAGGGAGGTCATAGGGTGGTTATTGGAAGCACAAATTCGAAACCAAAACCTGACATTTGGCCATAAAATCCTAGCAAATTTTTTGAAAACACCCCACAAGAGGTTTTGGACCCATACCAAGTGGATTGGTGCCAAAATCAGGCCCTAAACGATGGGCGTCCTGCCCCCGGGCACCCCCCGCACTACTGCAGTTCTAATCGCCCCATCTCGGAGTGATTAGAAATATGTAGCAGATTTTAGTTCTATTATTTTTGCATCTGATTCTATGTTGCTTAAATAGGTTTTCATTCAAATTTCACATAATTTTGAGCTGTTTTGATCATGTTTTTGTCATTTCTCGCTTTTGCTAACATGTAGGTAGCATCATCAAATTCATGGTGATAGATGCCGAATTGGGAAAATATGACCCTCTAGGTCTTTCCAAAATACCCCATTTTAGCTAACCCCCAACTTTACAAGTGATTTTGAGCTTCCCAGATGTGACATTTGGGATAGTGCTATCTAACATTTTGTTGCAGGTCTAATCGTCCCACCCTGGAGCGAATACGAATCTGTGGCAAAATTTTTGACTGTTCCATTTGTAGTGCCTTCTCGGTGATGATTTTATGCCCCTATCAAGTTTAGTTTATTTGGATCTATTTCAGTTATCATTTTATTTATATTTTGCATGTACTAATTGAAGGCATGGGTATTTGCATGTTTCATTTTATCTACAGGTGCTACTGACTATTTCCTATTTCCTTGAATGCAGGGTCTCAACATTAGAGGAGCAGCAAGGAGTCAAGACTCATCAATGCAAGTGACGACGATGTTTGGTTTGCCCACTTTACATGTGGGAATGCAAAAGAAGGAATAACATCCATTGATGTGACAAGAACACATTTAATGCTCCTAGCCCCTAAAAATGGAGGAGGCAAATTGTAATTGAGTTTTGAAGCATATTAATAAAAATGGCTATCTTCCATATTGGCTTTCTATTTGGTTTTTATTTGTTTATGCTTCTTTCATTTCATGCACTTTCAATTCATAGGATTTAGCATTATCTTTTGTTTTGTTTACATCGCATCTTGGATTTTCATTTTTGTTTCCATATCCTCATGTTTTTAGTGGTGATCATAGTGGGACCCTTGTCCTCTATTTTTAAGATCAAAAATATGATCAAAACTTGATTATTTTTGCTTGTAGGTACCAAGTTTTCAAATGCTGAACTACTGTTCGTTCCAGTCTATGACGAATACAGAGCTGGAATACATCTTACCCAGGGATGAATGGGCATCCATCCCACCTTGTGATGAATACAATTCTATTATTTGTCCCACCCAGATACGAATAGCTCTCTGTGTAGTTTCAATACAAAAGCTCAAAACCAGCCAATTTGGGCAGAGAAGAGATAAGGGTCCTAAACACCTTCTATCATTTTTTGCTTTTTGTTTTTTGTTTTTTGGTTATTTGCTTTCTTAGAAAAAGTTTTTTTTACTGCATGTTTTCTTCATTTATGCAAATTGAAAAGAACCCCACACACCACATGGTAATTTAAACACCAAGGAGATGGTCGTAAAACCCCAGCCCTTAATCAAGACCAACGGTGGATTTCATCACCACCTTGGATTGAAATTTTGCATCCATAAACCTGATCGCTACTGTTGCTAGACGTAAATCCTGATGAAAGTTGACCAAGTGTAGCTGGGGTGATTCCCAGCACATGAGGATAAGTCTTCTATAGTAGGTGTCAAAAACAGGACGATCTCCCTTCGGTACCACATACCATTCTGCTCTCACGTACCAATAGTTTCCCTCATGTAAGGGTGGGTATATATAGAGGTTGGTATAATGGCCTGGCAATGGTATATCCAAGGGGTGACCAATTTTGGGAGTCATAAGAGTCATCATATTGCATTTGCTACAAAATGTTCTTTACAAAACTATCAAAACAAAAATCAAAACACACTAAACCAGGTTTAGGGCACACCTTTAGTATTTAAACGAGATAATAATTGCTTTGTGTGTGTGATATTTTTTGTTTAGTGTAGCATAAAAATTATAAAAAGAAATAAAAATCTACGCATCTTGTAGGAAAACACCACCATGGTGTACACCCGTAGCCAAGCCCAATCATAGGTAGGAGCTACAGAGAGTGTACAAGGGGGCACAAGTCACCTTCGATATAGCCCCAAGGACTTTTTCATACCACCTTGGTGGCCCGACCCATAAGAGAGTCCACATCATGCCATTTCGGAATGGGACTATAGAGGCACCCCTTCGAGGGGCACTCCTGTCCAACATAGACCCTTTCAGGAGGAGTCCTTACACGTGGTACTCAATATAAACGAGAAGGCTCCCTTAGAAGCTCAGTATGAGTGGCCACCATGTGATGAAGCACTAGAACAACATAGGGTCCATGAGGAGAGGCCACATGATTATGTCATCCCTCCTTTACCCCCCATCACTATTAGGAATAATAAGCCAAATCCAGAGCACAAGGCTCTTCAAATAGGGCGAGCCAACTCTGCCGCCCCTTTCACATATACAAAAGGGAGCATGAGGAATACCATTACATTCCTCAAGAGCAATACATAGCATGGGAGCAATGCATCTTCACACCTGCTATCTACCAGAATCACCTACTGAGGCTAGAGCCTTAAGTGAATACTGCCAACATCAACAGAGGGAAGCGACCTATAGAGATCTCGGATCATCATGACCAAGATAAATGCATAGAAGAGGCATCTAGGCCTCCTAGACTCAAGATGGTAGAAAAAATTGACCTGGCAGTCACTAGACATGCCGCCCACCAAGCGCAGATCACGTAGCTTGAGCAAGACTAACATCAGCTAGAGCATTTATATAACCTTAGAAAAGAGCGCATTCAGTGCCAAACAGATGATCTACTCTATAACACTGTGCCTGAGAGGGTTCCAACCCCTCACACCCAAAGAGTAGAACCGTATGAGAGGCGCAACCCCTTGGTATGAGATAGGTCTCCATGACCTTACCAAGTGCTGCCTTCGAGACCTCCTAGACCTGAATGAGAGGCCACTCCTAGGAACAATTATGGGCACCCTCCACGAAGACCCACCCATGGTCATAGGTCTCATCCAAAAAATCCTCAAGAATCCTATGATTAGTATGAGCAAGAAGAAGAGTGGGCTAAAATGCCCTACCAAGGCAAAGGGGGTGCTATCTGGCCACCCTTCCATAGGCCTCAAGTTCCCTATAACCCACAACAGGAACTAACCAAAGAGGAAGAGATTAAATATTTCGATGCATATAAAGTGCTGCTAGAGCGCTTGGAGTCTGTGAAGACCAAGAATTCTGGGCTCCAAAAGCCCACTTTATGCCAACTCTACAGTCATCCTATGCATCTGTCAGTACCGGCACTCCCCTACCCTAAACACTTTAAAATACCTTAGTTGGCAATCTTTAGAGGTGAGGAGGATGCCCAAGAGCACGTGACTAGATTCTTGAGCCAATGCTTTGGCATTCAGGACAATGATGCTTTTCTGCTAAGAACATTCATCACCACATTCATAGGCCCTGCCTTGGATTGGTTCACTCAATTGCAAAAGCACAACATTAGTAACTTAGATCAGCTAGTGGATACATTCCTTGAATGCTTCGCCTTCAACACCAAGAAGAAGGCGTCACTAAGTGACCTCACTAGCCTCAGGCAGTATGAGGAAGAAACCATGGTGGCCTATGGGAACTGGTGGAGGACTTTGCTTTCAAAGCTGCCCTACCTCCCTTCTATGGCCGACCTTACCCAAATGTTCTCAAAGAGCTATTTGAGATCGATATCTATGCTATTGCAGCTGTAGCAATATGCCACTTTAGAAGAAGCTCTAGCACAAGCCATAATCATTGAAGAGATCAAGATTCAAGATGGCAAGATAGCCAAGCCAAAGAAGAAATAATGGTCTAAGAACACCAAAATAGGGACCATGCAACAGAAACCCGCTACGGTCAATTAGGTTGCTATAAACGTCCCTAAGCCTACACAAGCAACACAACCCCAAAATGCTAACTATCAGGTGGTGCCTCTTAAAAATTATGACAGAGAAAATCATAGGCAAGAACAAAATCAGTAGTGTCGCCCTAGGCGATAATTCACACCTTACACAAAGTCCAGAGATTCCCTATTTGACCGTTTGTCAGCGAAAAACTTGATCAACTTGCCCGAGACTCAACCCATAGACCCCAATGTGCCAAAACCTAAGGGCTATAGGAAAGACTTGTACTGTAGGTTACACAGACAAAAGGGACATGACCTTAATGCATGTTGGAAGTTTAAAGGCTTGGTGCAAGACTTAATAGATAACAAGACATTAGCAGTGGATAATCTTGTGGCACCAAGGAATCAACAAATGGAGGTCTTTAAGGACCCCTTGCCTACCCATGATGTGTTAGCATAAATTGGCATTCCATTCTTGGCATGTTAAAAGAAGCGCTCGTAGGTGCTCTCCAATTCTGGTTTCTAACCACCTAGGTGGTTAGAACAGTTTGTAACCGCATGTATTTTCTATATCTGAAGATTAATGAGAAGATCACAATTGCTTGGTAGAATTCTTCATGGCATCAGAGCTGCGGACAGATCGACTGGCAGGACCCTGACTTGGATAGTTGCGGACAGAACGACTGAGCAGACCGAAGATAGGAGACACGACCCTGACGGACCAAGCAACCGAAGACAGGAGACAACGCAGACAGAAGCGCGACAGACCACGACTGGGATAGACCCTGATGGACCAAGCAGACCGAAGATAGGAGACAACGCAGACAGAAGCACGTGATTCGTGGCTCGTGGACGGTTCGGTGGGAGGGAGGCAAAAGGACGGGGACGGGGTGGTTGCCCGAAGGCAACCGAAAGCATTAGTGGCTTTCGACATTTTTAAGCCCCCCCACATTGGCCGCACAGGCCATGTGGGATTATTTTTTTCCCTAATTCCATCGCCCTCACGTTTACAATACCAACAACGTGCATAGTTTTTCACGTCGGGCTCTCTGGCTCAGGCGGTAAGATTGCTTCTTGTTTGGCGGAAGGTCTCCAGTTCCAATCCCTGCGGGGAATTTTTGACACCCGTACCTGTTGATTTGATGCATTTCCTATTTCGGTGATGGTGGAACACGTGGTTGATGCCCTGCGTGTCCCAGTGACGGCGGGCTTTGTTTTTTGATGCCCCGACAGTGACGGTGGCAGAATCTAGTTGACGCCTGTAATTTTTTTTGACGGCTGCATACATTGATGGCTGCATATTTTGATGGCTGCATACTTTGGAGGAAGCAACTCCATACTTTGACGGCTGCATACCTTTTTTTTTAGGTATTTTTTTAATTTCTTGTTTCCTTTGCAACTTGAAAGGGGGGAAATCCATTTTTTCCTTTACAAAATTGTCAGACAAAGGGGGGAAATCAAGCTATTTGGCAGACAAAATTTTGCTAGAATAAAATAGGTGCTAAAAATTTGTGGGCATTTATGATTGTTATTTTTTTTGCATTTAAATATTCTATTTTCTTGCATTATCAATCATAAATTACAAATATAAGACCCCAAATTTATACCCTATTTGTGCAATTTATTGCACAGCAGCGTTCGGTATTTGAGATACCTCTGGTCCACACTTATAGGTAATGCTGTCGTGCTTTGGACTACTGTATTCGCCGCCTAATATAGCTGCAACAACGACGTCTGAGCTTGTTCTCTATAAATCGTCGGGGAGAAATAAGGCAAACCATGTTTTTTATTTCTCATTTCATACCCACATCGTGATTGTTGTTAGGCGTAAATCTTGACGAAAGCTCTTTTTTCCAAAGTGTTTAGGGGAAGTTACGCCCCACGCATGCGGAATAAAACTTTCTATGGTAGGTGTCATTAACAACACGATGCCCTTTCAGTATCGCCTATGGTCAATATATTGTGCTTCTCATATGTACTTATAGTCTCCCTCTCGTAAGGGCGAGTACATATTGAGTAGTATACTTGTTCCTATATACCTATAGTTTCCCTCACGTAAGGGCGGGTGTATATTGAATGGTTACAATATAATGATCTGGCAGGTATAAAGAAAGGGAGACCAATTGGTGATATAAGGAACCTTCATAATGGCCACAATTCATAAGTATCTCTCAGATTCCCAATTGTTGAAAGGTCCTAACTTTGTTCCATGGAAGACAAAAATGAAAGCCATACTTCAGTTGGAAGATTTATGGGATGTAGTGAATGGCACTGAAAAACGTCCTCAAACAACGAGGAACAGATCAAGATGATTGGGATAAGAAAGACCAGAAGAGTCTTGTATTTATCTTACTTGCTACCACGGATGAGGTGCAGCCTCATATTTGTGATGCAAAAACTAGTAAGATAGCTTGGGATGCTTTGCTCACAGTATATGAAGGGAAGAATCAATCCACTATTCTCCATCTTCAAACTCAACTACATAATCTCGGTATGAGTTCTGGAGAAACAGTTGACATATTCCTATGTAGAGTGGCAGATTTGAAAGCAAAATTGAATGCTATGGGAAAACCTAGTGGATGATGATGTCTTGAATTCTGTTATCTTGAGAGCATTACCAAGTTCCTACAAGATGTTGATCACCTCTCTCAATGTTTCTGGAAGACAAGTCTCATTTGTGGAACTGGTAAACTTGCTTCGAGCCGAGGAGGCAACTCAGGTCCAGAAAGATGACATGCCAGATAATGCTCTCTCCACACAACGAGTGGTAAACAACAAGGGCAGTTTCAAAAAGGAGGTGCTTCCTCCAAAGGAAAAGGAAAGCAATCTCAGCAAAAAGATACAAAATATTGCAAAATTTGTGATATGAATAACCATGACACCAACAGATGTTGGTTCAAAAACAAGCAACAAAATGAAAGAGGTTCCCAAAAGAAGGGCAAGCACAAGAAAAAATACAATAAGCATAAGCAGTCTAAAGGCCATGTTGCTTATGCTGAGTCCAACTCAGACTCACATTCTCCTGAGTCCGATTCAGACTCTGACTCTGAACGAGCACACAAGGTACTCATGACTCATACATCGTCTTCCCAGATAGATGTTGTATGGTATATTGATTCAGGAGCAAGCAAACACATGACTGGGGATAAATCTTGGTTTGATACGTTTGTTGAAAAAGAGGGTAAGCCGATCACAATTGCTGACAATCAGGTCTATCAAGTAAAAGGAGAAGGGGATATTTTTGTGTCTCTTCCCGATGGTAATTGTCAAATTGAAAAGGTCCTCTATGTTCCGAGGCTTAGCCAATAATCTGCTTTCAGTCACACAAATGTTGGATAGAAACATGGAAGTCGTGTTTCGAGTTGTCAATGGCCAGAAGAGATGTTTTATCACACACAGTGGTAAACATGTAGCAACTGGATCTTACAAACATGGCTTGTTTATCCTCGATGCTATTTCCACTTCCCATGTTGCTTTGGCTGCAACTACAAAAGAGGCTACCTCTCTCTGGCATCGGCGTTATGGGCATCTCAGTTCTGGATATTTGCTTGAATTACACAAATATGGGATGGTGAAAGGTCTTCCGCCCCTCTCATCTATCTTGCCGGTTTGCTCGGATTGCTTAGCAGGGAAGCAACATCGAGTGCCTTTTGAAGCAAGCTCCTCTCGAGCTGCAAAACCTTTAGAGCTGGTACATACCGATCTGTGTGGTCCTATGCCAACCAACTATGGTGGGAAAAAGTATTTTCAACTATTCGTTGATGATTACTCATGAAAGATGTGGGTTTTCTTTCTTCAGTTGAAATCAGAAGCACTTCTCACCTTCCAACAGTTCAAGAAGCTTGTTGAGAAGGAGTCGGGATGTTTGATAAAAACCCTCCGCTCAGATCGAGGGGGGGAATACACCTCTGAAGAATTTTTAGAGTTCCTTAAAGAACATGGGATCAAAAGACAACTGACTACAGCCTATACACCTCAGCAGAATGGAGTTGCAGAAAGAAGAAATCGTTCCATTATGGAAATGGTTCGATGTATGCTAAAAGGAGCACATCTTGAGGATCAATATTGGGCAGAAGCAGTAAACACAACATCATACCTCTTAAATAGAGCACCCACTCGAGCTCTACAAGGGAAGACTCCACAAGAAGCATGGAGTGATAAGAAACCTTCCATTTCTCATCTGAAGGTGTTTGGATGTAAAGCATTCATGCACATTCCAAAACAGAAAAGAAGGAAGCTGGATGAGAAAACCCTGTCGTGTATTTTTCTTGGCTATGATGAGTACTCAAAAGGTTATCGATTGATTGATCCTAAGACCAAGAAGACACATGTGAGTAGAGATGTTGTATTTGATGAAGCTCCTACATCAAAAGACACATCCACAACTGTATACATAGATGAAGCAGAACCTAAAAAGGAGGTTCAACTTCCAAAGTCAAAACAAAAAGTTCCAAAATGGTATACTAGCACTTTGAGAGATGCTAAGTTGAACTCCTTTCCAGATCTATCTCTTGATAGGCCATGTACTCGCAGTATGACACAACAGAAGAGAGCAGAAGCATCTACTTCAGAGGTTGATGAACTTTGTCAACACTTTGATGATTTGTCAGTGAGTACCAAATATGACAGGGAAGAAGATGAGGATGGAGAAAAACTTTATATGTCTACATTAAATACAAATGAACCCACAACGGTTAAATCTGCCCTTAATCAACCACAGTGGAAACAGGCTATGGATGTAGAACATAACTCTCTTCTTAAAAATAATACTTGGAAACTAGTCGATCTGCCAACAGGAAAGAAACCCATAGGCTGCAAATGGGTATTCAAAGTGAAGTATAAGGCAGATGGATCTATTGATAAGCATAAATCCCGGCTTGTTGCAAAGGGATATGCTCGAGAAAGAAGGCATAGATTATGAAGAGACTTTTGCCCCTACCGCAAAAATGACTACCATTAGAGTACTTTGTGCCATGGGAGCTCAGTTTGGGTGGAAATTGCATCAGATGGATGTTAAAAGTGCCTTCTTGAATGGTGACTTACAAGAAGAAGTATACATGACTCAACCAGAAGGATATGAGGTTGAGGGGCAAGAACAAAAAGTGTGCAAGTTGATCAAATCTTTGTATGGTTTAAAACAAGCTCCTCGAGCATGGTATATCAAGATAGACAGTCACCTTGTGCAGACATGGTTTTATTAGAAGTCCTTCAGATGCAAATCTCTATATTAAGAAAAATGGTTCTGATATAGTGATTCTTGTACTTTATGTTGACGATCTGATCATCACAGGAAGCTCAGAAAAAATGATTGATTTAGTAAAGGATGATTTGAAGCAATCTTTTGATATGACAGATCTAGGACTTCTACACTATTGTCTTGGTTTAGAAGTTACTCAACAAAAGTTTCATATTAGAGTAACACAGAAGAAATATGCCAAGACTTTAGTAGAAAAATATCGGATGACTAATTGTAAGTCAAAAGCAACTCCAATGGAGCAAGGACTTAAGTTATCTCGATATGATGAGTCACCTCAGGTAGATGGTACTCTCTATCGCCAGTTGATTGGGAGTCTCCTATATCTGACAAATACCAGACCAGATCTCAGTTTTGCTGTAGGATATCTTTCAAGGTTCATGCAAGAGCCTAAAGTGAGTCACTGGAAAGCAGCAAAAAGAGTTCTTCATTATGTTCACGGTACTACAAATTATGGTCTGGAATATAGACAGAATAATAAATTTTTCTTCTTGGGATACACGGACTCGGATTTTTCTTGGATCCCTTGATGATCGTAAATCCACCTCCGGATATGTTTTCCATCTAGGATCTGGACCTATCTCATGGCACGAGTAAGAAGCAGCATGTGGTTGCTTTATCTTCTACTGGACGAGAATATCGTGCAACCAGTGAAGCAATCTGTGAGATCATGTGGTTAAGTCGCATTCTTACAAACATGGGCCTTCCAAAGAATCTTCCTCTTCATTTGTTTTGCGACAACCAAGGTGTTTTGAATCTTGTCAAAAATCCAATTTTTCATGAACGTACCAAACATGTTGATACCAGATGTCATTTTATTCGAGATGAAGTTCCAAAGCACCATATACAACTTCACTACATTCCTACTGATGCTCAAGTTGCAGATATCTTTACCAAAGCACTTGGACGCATCAAATATGAAAAGTTTCGGGATACAATTGGGATTTGCCAATAATGTAATAAGGGGGGATGTTAGCATAAATTGGTATTCCATTCTTGGCATGTTAAAAGAAGCGCTCGTAGGCGCTCTCCAATTCTGGTTTCTAACCACCTAGGTGGTTAGAACAGTTTGTAACCGCATGTATTTTCTATATCTGAAGATTAATGAGAAGATCACAATTGCTTGGTAGAATTCTTCATGATGCACAGGCAAAGACCCTACAAGTCAATGAGGTAACACAGAACTTCCCCATGCAAGGGTATGTAGGGATGATCAGTATAGTGACTCAGAACAAGAGGTACCCGAGCACAGCTACCCCAACGACAGCTACAGGAGAGGTGCCAACAACATTACAACCATAACAAAACCTTACGCAACCTGTTCCACCTAGACTAGTGGCCATGATTCGAACCAAACTCACCCAGAGTTTGAGGACCACATCGGCTAGGCTCTCCATCTACGAGCTCATACAATAATCATCACCTCATCAGGAGGCTCTAATGGAGATACTAAAAGCCATAGAGTTGCATCCCCACGAAGCAAACTCCTTTAAAAACTTCGTGGGACATGTCAAATGATGCACTGAGCCAGTCATCACCTTTTGAGAGGATGAATTGAAATCAGTGGTTGGTGACATGGCAGATCCACCCCTGCACGTCATCGCGTGGGTCAACAGGATTTCGTACAAGAGGGTGTTGGTGGACACTGGCTCATCCAGTAATATCATTACAACAACGACCTTGAAGCACCTAAAGTTGCCCATATCTCACATAGTGGCCTCCACCTATATACTGCAAGCATTCAATGATGCAATATGCTTGAAATTTGGCACAATTGTCCTACCCATCCAAGTAGGGCAAAAGACTATACCTACATTGTGCCACATCTTGGAGGGTGAGATGGCCTATAACATCTTACTGGGTCGGCCATGGATCAGGGACATGAAGTGTGTCCCTTCAATAGCTCATCAGTGCTTAAAGTATACATTCGAATGGTAGGTGCATGTAGTCCCAACGAAATTAGAACCCTTAAAGTATTGCAATACGGTGCAGCTAATGTTGCAATCGACCCTTCCATCAATGCATTTGGTTTTTTAGTTGAATCCATCAAAACAGGGTCCAATTCCATAGGCATCCCTGTTGACAAGTCCATCAAATCCCCAGCTAGGTCCATCTTCATAATTTGGTCCTTCACAAACGATGCCACCTATGACGGCAACACTAAAGGACAAAGGGAAGAAACCCCTGGAAGAGGCACCACCATCAGTCTCAACCATCTCTACTAAGGAGATGCCTAGAAGAATGGAAGTCGAAGCTCCTAGTTCACCCGATATGGAGTGGACTCAGGAAATAACTTTCATTCCCTCCCCCTCAATCGCCAACAATCACCATTGAAATGGCCAATATGGGCCTGGGGGAGTATCTGGTGTGGAATATCATAGCAACACCCACACTAGAGTCCATGCAAGACATGGGGAGACCTCGCCTCCCCATTGGTACTATTGTTCCTCTAGGTTACCCGCTGAATCAGACAAAATTTGTGTATGGGGGCCTTGATCATGGTATTGAACCATACATGCAAGAGGAAGAAGATGAAGAGCCTTTTGCGGAAGACGTCAACTATTTTTCAAACCTAGATTTCACTTTGAGATACCTTGGCCAATGCAATTGGCATGGATATGGGTTAGGCAGATATGAGCAAGGAGTGCATGTTCTTTGCCAACCAAGATACCAAATGCCATATGACAAATCAGGAGTAGGGATCAACCACCCTCTACCCTTGGACATCTTGGTAGAGAACATGCAAGGCCTAGGGATAGGCAACAAGGGTGTATTGACATTAGATCTATATGCCAACCCTAACATGACATATACACTGGGGGATTATCTCCCATTGTTGATGACCAACCTTGTTGACCTCAAAAACCCTTTCCCTTCACTTGAGAGAGGAGAAAGTTTGAGAGCTCACCTACAAGAGGGGTATAGACAAGGTCAGGAAGGATCTTCAGAAGATGAGTTAGAATAGGAAGTAGCACCATGGGACCCCTTTGAATTAGGTAGCAATCACTCACAAGTGACCCCCATGGATGATTATCAGGAAAGACTCTTGGCAATATTCCCTTTGGATGCAGAGAGCGGAACAACCCCGATGGGGCCAGATCAATTTGCTCATGCAAGACGAGCCTCTAATGTCACAAATAGTTGTTGGAACCAACGAAGGCCTTTGGATATCTGATAGTGATTATGAAGATGAAATTGAGATGGCATATCTCGTTCACATGCGATAGATATAGCAATAATACCCCTTGGATATTGATGACATGTTTGAGCAACTAAACATAGTGTCAGGGTATGAGTGGCACCTAAACCCAGCACAGTAGGACCAAGCATTGAATCCACCACTTTGGGCATACAGAGAGCACCTACCACCCAGAGACCCTATAGAGATATTAGTGCCGAGGGTAGACCCTGTCCTCCTATCCACACATAGGGCCGATCCATTCGTGACAATACCTCTAGAGCCAGATCCAGAGCACAAAGATCATCCACAATGTTTGAGTCATTTGATATTCTCACAATGACACTAAGAGGGGGGAGTGAATCAGTGTAGCTATTAAAATTCAAATCTACAACACTTAATGCTAAAGTAAAGAGAACTTAAAAATAGGTAAAGCAATTTTCACAAGAGAGCACACCACAACACACAATGTAACGAGGTTCACCAATTTGGCTACTCCTCAAAAATGACTACTTGGACTCCAATCCAAATCCAGCCTTTGCAAAACACCAATTTTACAAAAACTTTACCAACACCCACTGGAAGGAGAACCAACCCCTTATTTTTCTACTTCAACAGATAGGAGCACCAACCCCTTATGCCAAGCGCCAACTTGGACTGCAATTTTGAATTATCTTGATGACATAAAAATGCCTTCGTTGTTTATACGATCCTGACTGGTCTGCAATTAATCAAACTCTACACTCTCTCACGGTTCTGCTTATTTCTCTCTTGGCCCTCTTCTAACCCTCTTTACATAGCAATTTCTCACATACAACAACAACCTTATTCTTTACATAGACCTGCTTTTATATCATATTAGTCTCTATTTTAAACTTTCATATTTACGCATGCAACCTGTAACTGTTCCTTTAATATTCTCTTCTGCCACTTGTCAACTGTAACTTCTTCTTTATGTAACTCCTTTTGTATTTATAGAGTGGGCATTTCGTTAAACATGTTACATGCAAAATATACCTCTACCATGATTATTCGTCTTCTTTTCTGTGCATGCATGCATTTTTTGATTCTATTTATGCGACTGTTTGATTTTTTCTTCTTCGATTGTTCTTAAAATAGTTGCATGCTTTTCTTTTGTACTTGCTCCTATAACTATTGCATTGAATCCAGTTAACTCTTCTTATTTTAGCTGCATGCTTTTCCTCTACAACTGCCCCTTTAACTATTGTTCTGCTTTAGTTAACTGTCAGTGATCGTGCTGTTGCGACCTGTCGTGAAATCATGACACTTCTATCTCTTTATGCTCTTCTCGCACTTTATCAATGAAAACTCAACATGTCACGAAATTGAGACATTTTTTGCCTCCTTTTTCACCTCTTGTCTTGCACCTACGAAAACCAGACATGTCGTGAAATCGTGCCACTTTTCGCTTCTTTGCACTTCTCTGCCTTTCGCCTGCGAAAATGGAACATGTCGCGAAATCGTGACACTTTCAATGCCTTGTGCCTTTTATTTCTTTGGCTGGAAAAAACACAACATGTCACGAAATCGTGACACATTCGTTGCCTTGCGCCTTTTCTGTCTTTGGCCTATGAAAACACATGTCGCAAAATCATGACACATTCGCTGCCTTTTGCCTTTTCTGTCTTTGGCCCGTGAAAACACATGTCACGAAATCGTGACACATTCGTTGCCTTGCATATTTTTTGTCTTTGGCCCATGAAAACACAACATGTCGCAAAATTGTGACACATTCGCTGCCTTTTGCCTTTTCTGTCTTTGGCCTATAGAAACGGAACATGTCACGAAATTGTGACACTTTTCCTCCTTGGCGCTTTCTCTTCGAACCTGTCATGAAATCATGACACTTTTTCTCCTTGGAGCTTTCTCTTCTAACCTGACGTGAAATCATGACACTTTCTCTCCTTGGCACTTTCTCTTTGATCCTGTCACAAAATCATGACACTTTCTCTCCTTGGTGCTTTCTCTTCGGACCTATCGTGAAATCGTGACACTTTCTCTCCTTGGCACTTTCTCTTTGAACTTGTCATGAAATCATGACACTTTCTCTCCTTGGTGCTTTCTCTTCGAACCTGTCACAAAATCGTGACACTTTCTCTCCTTGGAACTTTCTCTTTGATCTTGTCGTGAAATCGCGACACTTTCTCTCCTTGGTGCTTTCTCTATGAACCTGTCGTGAAATCATGATAGTTTTCTTTGCCTGTGCCTTCTATCCAAAAATGTCAGGAAATCACGACAGTTTTCTTTTCTTTCGCCTTCTTTCCAAACATGTCATGAAATCACGAAAGTTTTCTTACTTGCCTTCTTTGCTTCCAACATGTCACAAAATCATGATAGTTTTTCTACTTGCCTTCTTCTCTAACAACATGTCACGAAATCACGATAGTTTTTCAACTTGGCTTCTTTGCCTCCAACATGTCACGAAATCATGATAGTTTTGCCAGCATTTTCTCTCTCCTCCGATATGTCACGAAATCGCGACAATTTTGACCACATTTTCTCTCTCCTCCGAGATGTCGCGAAATCGCAACAATTTTGACAGCATTTTCTCTCTCCTCCGAGATGTCACAAAATCGTGACAGAAAACATGTCGTGATATCGTGATAGTTTTCTTACTTGTCTTTTTCTTTGATTTTTTGAATCTAGGCCACTTCTGTCTTCTTGGAAATTCACTATACATGTTCTGACTAGCCTCTGAACTCCTATCCACTGCATCAACTGCATCAACTAATCTATCTATTTGTGTTGACAACAATGACAATACTTTTGCTACACCTTGATCAACAATCTCCCCCTTTGGAATTGTTGGCAAAACTCATGCACTCTCCTGGAATTCTTCTCCCCCTTTGAAAATAATACCAAAGGGCTGCTGCAGACTCCCCCTCAGGCTATGCACAACATTCTCAGATACACATTGTTATAGTTAGCAAAAATCATGAATATGAGCAAAACTATAAACATAGGCATAAATGCTCCCCTTGAGAATGTGATCCCAATTGATAGTCAGTTCTTGGGAAATGTGACTACTCCCAACTTACTCCGAAGGTACTCAAAAACTTACTTTGGCAATGGTTTTGTGAATATATCTACTACTTGCTCTGTAGTTGGAACAAAATCCAATTTGACCTCACCTTCTACAACTTTATCCTTCAAGTGATACTGAATTGCAATATGTTTGGTTCGAGAATGCATAATCAAATTCTTTGATATGTTTATAGCACTGGTGTTGTCACATTTAACTAAAATTGACTCTTTGAAGTGAATACCAAGATCTTTTAGGGTTTGTATCATCCATAATATCTATGTACAACATGTTGTTGCTACAATGTATTCTGCCTTTGCTATGGATAGAGAGACTAATTCTTGTTTCTTGTTGTGCCATGCTACCAGCCTGTCTCCAAGATAAAATGCTCCTCCACTGGTACTCTTTTTGTCATCAATACATCCTGCCCAATCTGCATCAGAATATGCAATAAGAGTGAAGTACTTACCTTTTGGGTGCCATAACCCATACTCCATAGTACCCTTGAGGTACCTAAAAATCCTCTTCATGACTGTCACATGAGTCTCTTTGGGACTAGCCTGAAATCTTGCCACCATGCATACTGCCTATAAGATATCTGGTCTGGTAGCTATCAAATACAATAGACTTCCAATCATAGATCTATACATGGTTTGATCTACATCTGGAGATTTTTCATCCTTGCTCAAATTGCAACCTATTTTCATGGGAGTGCTAACAAGTTTACTGTCCTCCATTGTGAACTTTTTCAACATTTCTTTCACATATTTAACTTGAGAAATAAAAATGCCCTTTTCACTTTGATTGACTTGCAGTCCAAGAAAATAAGAAAGTTCACAAATCATAGACATCTCAAATTCTTTCTTCATTTTATTTGCTATGTCACTACAGGACTCATCATTGCTGCTACCAAAAATGATATCATCTACATAAACAACAAGGACAATAAGATGGCCATTATTTGTTTTGACATACAGATTGTTTTCCACCAAATCTTTCTTGAACCCCTATTGAATCAGATAGTTATCCAGCCTTGCATACCATGCTCTGGGTGCCTGTTTTAAACCATACAAAGCTTTCCTCAACTTGCAAACAAAGTTGGGATTATCACCAAGTTGGAAACCATTTGGCTGCTCAATGTAAACCTCTTCTTCTAGTTTTCCATTCAGAAATGCTGATTTTACATCCATTTGATATAGCTTGAAATTTTTATGAACTGCTAAAGCTAGAAACATTCTGATTGCCTCTAGTCAGGCTATTGGTGCAAATGTTTCCTCAAAATCAATACCTTCAACCTGTGCATAGCCTTTATAGACCAGTCTTGCTTTATTTCTTACAACCTGTCCATCTTTGTTCAATTTATTTCAAAAAATCCATTTAGTACCGATTACATTTTTATTTTCCGGCCTTGGTACTAACTCCCAGGTTTTGTTTTTCTTAATCTGATCTAGTTCTTCATTAATTGCTTTCATCCAACTTTCATATGTGCTTGCTTTAGCAACATTTTTGGGCTCAATGCTAGATAATAGAGAGTAGTTTCGTACTACTGCTCTTCTAGTCTGAATGCCAACTGTTGGGTCCCCAATAATCTATTCTCTGGGATGATTTTTTTGCCAGCTGCCTGTTTTGAATTTCTTATTTTCTTCTTCTTCTGAATCAATTCTTAAATCAACTAGGTCAATTTTCTGATTCTCTTATGTTTCCATTTCTTCATCTCCTTCAATGACTTCTTCATAAATAGGGTAGTTTTATTGATAAGTTGTTTCTCGATCTCTACCTTCATCAACTTTAACATCTACACTCTCCACAATGTTCTTTAGCCTCTTGTTGTAACATGTGTAGGCTTTGCTTTTTGTTGAGTAACCAAGAAAAATACCTTCGTCAGCTCTATATTCAAATTTACCAAGATTATCTTCAGTTTGTTTGATGTAGCACTTGTTGTCGAACACTTTGAAATATATTGTTGTTGCCTTTCTACTGAACCATAGCTCATACGGTGTTTTGCTTTCATGCATCCTTAGCATGCACCTATTTTGGATGTAAACCGTAGTATGGACTACCTCTTTCCAAAATCTGTTAGCTATTTTGTTCTCAGCCAACATTGTCCATGCCATTTCCTGCACTATCCTATTCTTCCTTTCTACAACACCATTCTACTGAGGTGTTCTTGCTGCTGAAAATTGTATTATGATCCCATATTTTTTACAGTATTCTACAAATTCTTTTGAGATAAATTCTCCTCTTCTATCTGATCTTAGGCATTTAATTCTTTTTCTAGTTTGATTTTCAACCTATTTTTTAAAAATCTTGAACATCTCAGAGGCATCTGATTTAAGCTTTAAAAATAATACCCATGTCATCCTGGAGTAGTCATCTATGAATAGCATAAAGTATTTGTCACCATTTATGCTTTGTGTTCTCATGGGTCCACACAAATCAGTATGTATTAGATCTAAAGTCTTACTGGTGAAGTATTCCTTTGATTTGATTGTGGCTCTAGTTTGCTTCCCTTTTTGGCATGAAGCACAAATGCTATTTACTGGTTTGCCAATGGTGGGTATATCTCTTACTGCCCTTTTTGAACTTACTTTTACCAGATTGTCAAAGCTAATATGACCGAGCCTCTTATGCCACAACCAATTTTCATCTTCCTGTCCAATAAATCATGCTTCTTTTGAAGTTTCTAAGAGAGTATATAGATTTCCAAAAGTCCTTAATCCAGTAGCTATCAGCTTCCCACTGTGTGCTTTTCTGACTTCATGACCTCTATCATAGATTTGACTTACTCTTAGTAAGTTGTGCTTCAAACTAATCACAAATAGAACTTCTTTGGAATTGATCTGTTCATCACTTATATTGACTAATCCTTTTCCAACTATCTTGGCTCCATAATTATTTCCAAACTTTATAGAGCCCCCTTCATATTTTTGTAATTTTTCAAATTTTTGTTTATCTCCTGTCATGTGACTAGAGCACCCACTATCCAATATCCATGGTGCAAATTTGTTTTGTGCTTTGAAAGCTATCTGAACAATAAAGGATTCATTTTCTTCCTTGGGCAGCTCCTTTTCTTTCCACTCTAGTTTGGCTACAGTTTTGGTTACTTGTTTAGACTTTTATTTGTTAGTAGCCTGTGCATGTTTTTCTGAGAATTTTTTGTTTTGCCTTAAACTATTTGGTTGAGTTCTTCTTCCCTGATATCTGTTTGCTGCATATGTGCTTCTATAGTTTCTTGCAATGTGTCCAAAGTTATGACAGTTATAGCATTCTACTGCATAATCCATCAAGGGTGAAAAGACATTTCTACTGGTGAAGTTTCTTTGTCCTATATTATGAATGCAGTCTAAAATCTTATGACCGTAAGCATTGCATTTAAAACAATAACCAAAAAAGGAATGATTGAACCTGGGAATTGGTCTTTGCCATTTTGTAGTAGGAGCCACAAATTTTCTTCTCCTTTGATGTGTGACTTTTATGAATCCCTCATTGTTAGCACTCTTCTCATGTCTGGCACTGTTGCTTTCTTTTGCTTGATTCATTTTTCCTTGATCAACCTTGATCTTATCTTATTTCTTTACTTGTTCTACTGTTATGGCCTTTGATCCACTTGACAATTCTCCTTCGACAAAGCCCAAGCCAAATTTGATGCTCGTAGTCCTCTGACTATTTATAATATTTTCAAGCTTTGTAGAACTTCCTTCAAGTTTGTGATAGAAACTTAATTTTTGATTCTTTTCTTCTAGCCGCATTCTTAAGACGACAATCTCTTCTTCCAGTTTGTAGCACTCATCTATTTTCATGGTTAATTGAACTTCGAGTTCTTCAGACATTTTCTTAAATTCTTTTGTCTGTACTTTCAAACTACTTATTATGTCATTTGCATCCTCTAGTTTTCTTGAGACCTTTTTATTCTTTTTCCTTTCTATTCAACTCTTTAAGTGCAACAACCAACTCTCCTTCCAGATAAACTTCAGCCTCATCCTTACTTTTTGTATCACCTTCCTGTTTTTCTTCTGTTTTTGCTTCTTCAAATGCCATGAACAGAGCTTCACCTATTTCTTCTTCAGAATCTTCACCTGAGCTATCTTCAGAAGATCTGAGATTTTTGGATATGAAACTTTTCTTTTTGAAATTGCTTTTCCTAAAATTTGGCTTCTTCTTCTAGTCACTTCTTTCTTGGTGTGACCCTTCATTACTTTTGGTTTTCTCATTCATTGGACACTTAGCTACAAAGTGACTGAACCATCCACAATTGAAACACTTAAATGGTACCTTTTCTCTATATTTTCCTTTTCCCTTTATAAGTTCCTAAACAAAGTTTGCTTTCATTTCATCTGATGTCTCTTCATCCTTAGATTCTTGTTCAGCTTTTGTATTCTTGTGTGCTTTAAAAGTAGCTTCTCTATCTATGGGCTTAGTTTGTACTATTCTCATTTCGTATGCAGTCAAAGAACCATGCATCTCATCCATGCTAAAATTATTTAGATCTTTAGCATCTTCTATTGCAGAAACTTTAGAATTAAATCTTTTGTGAAGAGTTCTAAGTACCTTTTTCATGACAACTGCATCTTCAATTTTTTTTCCAAGTCTTTTGATTGCATTAATGATTCCATTGACTCTCAGCATATAGGCCTCTATGTTCTCATCGTCATTCATTTGTAATGCTTCAAACTGAGCTCGATGAGTTTGTATCTTGGCTTCCTTGATCTTGCTGTCTCCTTCATGGATGCTCTTCAGTTTGTCCCACATGTATTTTGCTGATTTACATCTCATGATCCTTATCAATTCACTGTCTACTAGCCCACACATTATGGCATTCTATGCTTTGGAGTTATTCTCAAACTTCTTCTTCTCAGTAGTATCTATTGGAGGAGTAGCGGGTACTATGTATCCACTTTCTACTGATTCCCAAATGTCATATCCTAATGCACTCAGATATGTCTGCATCCTGAGTCTCCAGAATGAGTAATTAGTTTCATTGAACAAAGAAGCTTTGTTTGATGAGAATCCTTCATTACCTGCCATTGTGTTCCTTCCAAGATCACCTTAGCTAATTAAGCTTTATTCAGGAACCTTGCTTTGATACCAATTGATATTCTCACAATGACACTGAGAGGGGGGGGTGAATCAGTGTAGCTATTAAAATTCAAATCTACAACACTTAATGCTGAAGAAAAGAGAACTTAAAAATAGGTAAAGAAATTTTCACAAGAGAGCACACCACAACACACAATGTAACGAGGTTCACAAATTTGGCTACTCCTCAAAAATGACTGCTTGGACTCCAATACAAATCCAGCCTTTGCAAAACACCAATTTTACAAACACTTTACCAAAGACCCATCGGAAGGAGCACCAACCCATTATTTTTTTGCTTCAACAGATAGGAGCACCAACCCCTAATTCCAAGCATCAACTTGGACTGCAATTTTGAATTATCTTAATGACATAAAAATGCCTTCATCATTTACACGACCCTGAACGGTCTGTAATTAATCAAACTTTGCACTCTCTCACGACTCTGCTTATTTCTCTCTCGGCCCTCTTCTAACCCTCTTTACATAGCAATTTCTCACATATAGCAGTAGCCTTATTCTTTACACAGACCTGCTTTTATATCATATTAGTCTCTATTTTTAACTTTCATATTTACGCATGCAACCCGTAACTGTTCCTTTAATATTCTCTTCTGCCACTTGTTAACTATAACTTATTATTTATGTAACTCTTTTTGTATTTATAGAGTGGGCATTTTGTTAAACACATTACATACAACATATACCTCTACCATGACTGTTCGTCTTCTTTTCTGTAACTCTTTTTTATTCTATTTATGCGACTGTTCGATTTGTTCTTAAAATAGCTGCATGCTTTTCTTTTGTACTTGCTCCTATAATTTTTGCATTGAATCTAGTTAACTCTTCTTATTTTGACTGCATGCTTTTCCTTTACAACTACCCCTTTAACTATTGTTCTGCTTCAGTTAACTATCAGTGATCATGCTGTTACGACCTGTCACGAAATCGTGATACTTTTGTCTCTTTATGCTCTTCTCACCCTTTATCCATGAAAACTCAACATGTCATGAAATCATGAAGTTTTTTGCCTCCTTGTTCACCTCTTGTCTTGCACCCACAAAAACCAAACATGTATTGAAATCACGACACTTTTTGCTTCCTTGCAATTCTCTACCTTTCACCCGTGAAAATGGAACATGTTGCGAACTAGTGACACTTTCGTTGCCTTTTGCATTTTCTATATTTGGCCTGTGAAAACACAACATGTCGCAAAATAGCGACACATTCACTGCCTTGCACCTTTTCTATCTTTGGCCCGTGAAAACACAACATGTCATGAAATCGTGACACATTCGCTGCCTTTTGCCTTTTCTATCTTTGGCCCGCAAAAACACATGTCATGAAATTGTGACACATTCACTGCCTTGCGCATTTTCTGTCTTTGGCCCACGAAAACATAACATGTCGCAAAATCATGACACATTCACTGCCTTTTGCCTTTTCTGTCTTTGGCCCATGAAAATGGAACATGTCATGAAATCGTGACACTTTTCCTCCTTGGTGCTTTCTCTTCGAACCTGTCATGAAATCATGACACTGTTTCTCCTTGGAGCTTTCTCTTCGAACCTATCATGAAATCATGACACTTTCTCTCCTTGGCACTTTCTCTTCGATCTTGTCACGAAATCATGACACTTTCTCTCCTTGGTGCTTTCTCTTCGAACCTGTCGTGAAATCATGACACTTTCTCTCCTTGATGCTTTCTCTTTGATCCTGTCGTGAAATCACGAAACTTTCTCTCCTTGGCGCTTTATCTTCGAACCTATCATGAAATCATGACACTATCTCCTTGGCACTTTCTCTTCGATCCTTTCATGAAATCGTGACACTTTCTCTCCTTGGCACTTTCTCTGCCAACCTATCACGAAATAGCGATAGCCTATGCCTTCTCTCCAAACATGTCACGAAATCGCAACAGTTTTCTTTGCTTACACCTTCTTTCCAAACATGTCATGAAATCATGACAGTTTTCTTACTTGCCTTCTTTGCTTCCAACATGTCATGAAATCGTTACATTTTTTCTACTTGCCTTCTTCTCTGACAACATGTCGTGAAATCGCGACAATTTTTCAACTTGGTTTCTTTGCCTCCAACATGTTGCGAAATTGTGACAGTTTTGCCAGCATTTTCTCTCTCCTTCGATATGTCATGAAATCATGACAATTTTGACCGCATTTTATCTCTCCTTCGAGATGTCGTGAAATCATGACAATTTTGACAGCATTTTCTCTCTCCTTCGAGATGTCGCGAAATCGCGACAGAAAACATGTCGCGATATCGCGACAGTTTCCTTGTCTTTTTCTTTGATTTTTTGAATCTGGACCACTTCTGTCTTCTTGGAAATTCATTGTACATGTTCTGACTAAACTCTGAACTCCTATCCACTGCATCAACTGCATCAACTGATCTATCTGTTTGTGTTGACAACAATGACAATACTTTTGCTGCACCTTGCTCAACATCATCACACCTGCAGTAATGGAGACAAAAATCATTTCATCAACATGATCTCCATTGACTTAACCGCCCCCATCCATAATCCGATCGATCCAACACAATCATTGTATCTAGACATAGATGCCATAGATTAGGATCACGTCAATTCACCACCATCCCCATCAGAGTACTGGCCTTTTGATGAGATGCTTCATTTCACCCCAAGACCAACTCAAGATATTTTCCATGCTGAAGAGGAACCCAAGGTTCCCAACATAGATTTAAACTCAGCAAATGATATCCAATTGATCCCAACTCCACACCAGTTGGAGGACGGATCCCACATGTCGATCGAGGAGATGACTGACGTAGATATCAACTCGGATCCAATGAATCCACAGATAATAAAGCTATGGGTAATTCTATCCCTCGAAGACCAAGCCGACTACATTGCCCTTATCAAAGAGAAGAGGGAGGTTTTTGCATGGTCCTACAAAGACATGTCGGGGCTAGATCCGTAGCTAGTCATGCATAATCTAACACTTGATCCAACAGTCAAGCCAGTAAAGCAAAAACTATGTAAGATGCACCCAATAGTGGCATTAATGGTCAAAGACAAATTACAAAATCTATTGGATGCGCAATTTGTCATCTGTGTGGATTACCCACCATGGCTATCCAACATGGTGCCTATCAAAAATCCTGATGGGAGGATTCGCATATGCACTGATTTTTGAGATCTAAACAAAGTGAGTCCTAAGGATGATTTCCCATTGTTGAGTATCGATGCATTGGTAGACGCTGGCACCACCTACCAACGTTCCATGACATACATCTTCCATGATCACATGCACAAAACTTTGGAAGATTACATGGATGATTTGTTGGCCAAATATCTTTTGCGCCCAGATCATATCGATGACTTAAGCAAGATCCTCGATCGCCTCATGGAACATAAAGTCAAACTGAACCCCAAGAAGTGCGTATTTGGTGTCACATCTAGAAAACTCTTGGGTTTCATAGTCTCAAAGAGAGGCATTGAGGTGGACCCAAACAAATTCAAGGCAATCCTTGAAATGCTTCCCCCAACTACCATCAAGTAGCTCAAAAGCCTATAGGGAAAGGTCGTGTCAATCAAGCACTTCATAGCGCAGCTATCTGACAAGTTTTGACCCATGTATAAATTATTGCACAAGGGGGTAGCATTTCACTAGGATGACAAGTGTCAGTCAGCCTTTGACGACATTAAACAATACTTGGCTTCATCGCCAGTATTGGCACCACCTAGACCAGGAGTGTCATTCTACTTATACATCTCAGCTACTGAGGTGGCACTGGGTGCCATGTTAGCCTAGAAGAATGAACTACACAAAGAATAGGCTCCTTACTATCTTAGCCGCACCTTGGTCAGTTATGAACTTAACTATGCATACATTGAGAAGTTCTTCTTGGCAATGGTGTTTGCTACCAAAAATCTATGCCATTACATGCTGAGCAACACGACATATGTTGTGTCTAAGGAGAATCCATTGTGGTACATGATGAGTCATACTTATCATAGTAGCCGCATGACAAAATGGATCATGTTGTTGACAGAGTTTGACATCGAGTTCATTGGACATAAATCCATCAAAGGTCAAGTCATAGCCGATCAACTAGCAGAGACTCCTCTTGAAGATGATCAGCCTCTGACCATAGAACTACCCAATGATGGGGTCTTCCATTGTCTTCGAATCCCTAGATTTTGATAAGCCTGAGTCACAGGCCGACATAACCCTATTTTTTGATGGTTATAAATGTGATCAAGGAGGTGGCATGAGAATTGTATTCTTCACACCACAAGGGGATCCAATGCCTCTGTCATTTAAATTAGATTTCTTGTGCACCAAAAACAATGTAGAATACAAAGCCCTGCTCATAGGTCTTCAGACAACAATCACCATGAACATAAAATGATTAAACATCTTTGGTGATTCACTGTTAATTGTCAACCAAGTCAAAGGGGTATTCCAATGTAAATGCCCAGTTCTACAGGCCTACAAAGCCCTTATGGAAAAATTCTTGGAAAATATTGAATGGTATGACATCGAGGCACTCCCTCGGTCATCGAATCATTTTGCGAACACTATGGCATCCTTGGGGTCACTAATCCTACAAGACATTTCTGGTGATATGACAACCATTCAAGTCAAAACACTATCACAATCCATGATGGAGCGTGCAAGCTATGACTTAACGCTAGGAATCCACTTGATCCAAATTGAACCATCCCCAAACAAGTTCTCTCGAATCCACGATTGTCTGAACTACACCAATAGGGGGTCCTTGTTCTCCCCTACTCCCCTTAATAGCAACACAATGCTATTCTTACAAGTTATTTCCCACTCAACTTTTGCTAGGGATGAATTTCAAGAGGGATTGGCTGTTCATACTATCGAGGTTTTCGATCAGTAGGATTGGTATACACCCATAAGGGACTACCTCAAGTTAGGTAACCTCCCACTTGGATTGACACATGCCACAAAATGATCATTCAAATAGAAAGCAGCTAAACATGTCTTGTTAGGAGACATTTTATACCATCATAGCTATGAAGGAATCCTCCTTCATTGCTTGGACCAACAGGAGTCCACTTGGGCGATCACCCAATCGCACGATGGTACATATGGTGGCCACTTAAATGGTATGGCCATCGCAAAGTGCATTCTCTGCATGGGCTATTATTGGCCATCTTTAGAGCAATATTGTGGCACATATGTAAGGAAGTGCATGAAGTGTCAACACCATGCAAATTTGACACACGTACCTTCTCAGGCCTTGCAACTAATCCAATGATCTTGGCCATTTTCATAGTGGGCCTTAGATCTAATCGAAAATATCTCCCCTACGTTGTCAGTTCATCACACATTCATCATAACAGCCACAGAGTACTTCACCAAGTGGGTGGAAGCAATTTCGTTTACCTCTACGATTGGAACCCACATTTCGGAGTTCATTTTACATAATATCATATGTCATTTTGGTATTCCATCCAAGATAATATCGGATAATGGGACGTCATTCAAGAATAAAGACATGTGTGCTTTGACCACAAAGTACAAAATTCAGCACAGTTTTTTGACACCCTATTATCCGCAAGCAAATGGGAAAGCAGAGGCATCAAACAAAATGCTAGTTGCCATCCTCAAAAATACAATCGTAGACAGTCATAAGGATTGGCACATTCAGATCCCACTTGCCCTATGGGTTTATCTCACTAGCATTCGGATGCCCATTGGGGCAACTTCATTTTTGCTCATGTATGGCTTCGAGGCGGTCATGCCTCTTGAGTTGGAAATTCATTCCCTGTGCATATCAATGCAAGAGTTCATCGATGATGACACTGCATGGAAGGCCTGGTTAGACCAACTTACGTTGCTCGGTGAACGACGCGTTAATGCTCTCGAGCATTTATGTATCTAAAGCGTAACAACTGCTCCTCAATAATTAATTTAATTATATACTCAGACTTTACAAAGCATACACTCAAGAATCCGTTTCACGCAGAAAGAACATGAAGATATATTTTCAAACTAATAATTGCTGATGAATTAAATGAATTGTGGATCGCCACTCAGGGTGGGCTCTTCCCCGTCGTAAAGGCAAATATGCGAGAATGCAAATGAGATTTGATAAAAGATGATAGATAGTTTAAAACAAAACAATTGGACTTATAAATAATAATCAAATGAAATCTTCCATAATATAGTCGACGACTATATTATGTTTGGTATGTAACATGACTCCCCTCCTCAGAAATATTTGTCCTCAAAGTTGGAAATGTATGGAAAATCCTTTCAGGTTCCCATGTAGCCTCTTCATTTGGTAGGCCTTGCCATTTGATGAGAAATTATTGGATGTGATGAGAGCTCCGTATGCATGTTCTGCTTTGTAGAATTGCTTCTGGCTAGATATATATACACCCTTCTATATCTAGTATTGGTAATTCTGACTGAGATTTCACTTTTTGGCCGATCACCTTCTTGAGACACTATCTGGCAAGGTCATGGGATCTTTTGGGAGGTAGTCCCTTTGGTTCTTGGAAGACCTCTTCATAATGTGCTACGATGTCTCGTAAATCTGGAGCAGTAATATCCGAAGTTGCTCGAGATTGCTTTTCCAAACAATTAATTTGAGCTATGAATCCATAACCACCCTTTTTTAACATCTTCTCCATACTATGAGAGCTCACCATATGTGATGTAGGAGTAGTAATGCCTTGTAAGCAAATGACCTATCCGTTTTCCTTCCATTCCACAAATAATTTTTTGAAATTGAAGCTAACCGTGTCTAGTGTTTCCAACCATTCGACTCCCAAAATGACATCAGAGATCCCTAAATTCATTACGATGAGAGATCCATACCATGTATAAGTTCCCATTTTAATGGAAACTTGAGATGTTCTCCCAATACATTGAGCATTCACCACGTTGGCTACTAGAACCTGGAATTTATCTTTGTTGGAAGAATTAATAAATAAATTCAAAGCTTTTGCTGTTTTGATGTCGATAAAATTATGGGTACTGCCTGAATCAATTAGCATATTTACCTTTTTCTAGTGGAGAATTCTCGGTACCTTGATTGTATGGTGGGCTATTAACCCCATGAGGGCATGCATGAAAATAGCCATTGTACCCTCCTCCTCTTCTAGAACAATCGATAGTTCTTCTTGAATAGGTTCTTCCTGGTGGTATGCTTCTTCCTCTTCTCCTTCATATTGAGCACATTCAATATGAAAGTTTTGTTTTTGTACACATGCCTGTTCTCTGGGATGGTGATTGCGACATTTATAGTAGAAGTATCTTGATGGTTGATCATTTCTACGAAAAGAGTTGTTGCCATATGAAGGATGACTATAAGTTTCATGTTGTGTATACATCTGAATTCTCTTCTCAGCTAGCTTGGCTATTCTTATGCAATAATTCAACGAGGTTGGATTTTGAATGTCCACCTCCACCTTAATATTTTCTTTCAATCCATTGCAAAAAGCTCCTACGACTATGTCTGGACTGAGGTGTAATGCATACGGTAGTAAACTGGTGAATTTGGAGATGAACTCACTAACTGATCTATCTTGTTTAAGAGATAACAGTCTTACTATGTATGAAGATGTAGCTCCTTCATCAAATATTTCTAAAAAATAGGTAGTGAAATTATTCCAGCAAATAGTAGCTTCTTTCTCATGTTTAAGCCATACGAACCATTGGTAAGCCTCAGTGCCTAATTTTGATGCCGCAAAAGGAACTTTATCAGAATCCCTAATTTGGTATAAGTCCAAAATGCCTTACATATTTGCTATCCACCCACAAGGATCATGACCTTCAAAAGTGGGTATATCAATGCATGGAAAATTATTAGGGCCTCTCGGTTGGTGATAACCCATATCCCTATCCTGATATTGGTTATATCTCTGTCGATGAAGGTGATTCCTGTAATTATCCGGATTGCCTCTTTGCTACTCCCAATTTTCATCTTGGTCATTATTTTCCTCATTCCTTTGTTCATGATAGTGATTTTGGGAATTAGCGTTGGGATTAGGTCGAGTTTGTGTGTCCAACAGTTTAGATATTTTGATATTAAGTTGGGCCATACCATCTAGTAAGAGTCGAAGAGCTTCATCAGTGGTAATGGCAGAGTTGCTTGATTCTCCTTGTGTGATGTTTTCATGAGTTGGGGGAGGGTTAGTAGCCATGGGGTCAACTAGTGGATGACTCGAATTATAACTGCCAATTTTGAAAGGAGAAGGAGATTTTTTTGTACCTTGGCTTTGATGAGGTCTTCTTGCATTGGTATTGGGAGTCTCCGAGCTTGTTAGTCGACCGTCAGATCCTTTGGTCCACTATTTGTTCATGCACTTCCAAAATCTTGCTTAAAGAATTTTGGCTTCAATTTCTACAATAAGGTGATGAATTTTTGCCAAAATTTGTTTGTTTTCTACTTCAACTGTCACTCCAACTATGACACGGATTTTAATTTGGGTGGCCTCCTTGACAACAACTTTCAACAACTTTTCAGTTTGGATAATTTCAGCAACTTTGACATTAAGTTTTTAGCAACTTTTCAAGTTTGACAATTTTTTGTACAACTTTGACAATAACTGGACTGGGACTAACCCTGAGATGATAGAGAACAACTCGCAAGATAGAAACGTAATGACACGACAAGACACGAGGACGACGAACAACGATGACACAGATGATATACAGCGAGGATAGACAGTGAGGACATAGGCGACAGACAGAACCGACAGCGAGGACAAAAGCGACAGACAACGACGAACGATGAAAAAAAACGAGGAACAAACGTAATGACACGTCAGACCGAAAACCAACGATAAGCGACTCCAGACACTTGGATGACAATTCAACGAAACGACAAGGACAAGGTAACGTATGTGCGAGGAAGGAGCTATGTGACCGAAGTCACAATCAAATGGGAGCGTGAACGTAGTATTATATCCCTTCTTTTCAATTGCACCGGACGTGTGGGATAATCGTCGCGATAAAAAAATAAAAAATTAAAAAGACAAGCAAGTGTACCTTAGGATATGGCAAAAATTTATTTTATTTTGTCTCGTTGATTGGTGCATGGCGTTTGTGAAATCGGCGTTTATTTACAGTGAATTTGATGATGATTTTGCTGCATTTTAAGGTTCAAATGTGCCATAAAAAATGCTCTCGTGATTGTGTGATTGCCCGAAAGTGAGCAGATGAATGGATTTCTCAGAATGGGGAACTTTGCGACTTAAGAAAGCATACAACATGAAGGTTCACCTGAGGGACTTTCATGTTGGTGACTTGGTCTTAAAAGAGAACCAACATCACTCTAACTTTCTGCCCCATATAAGGGACAAGTTCACAACAAACTGGTTAGGTCCTTATATCATCGATAGTAAAATAGGACCTGGAACATACCAGCTCGCTTCTCTTGACGGAATCAAGGAACTCAAACCCTTTAACATCAGTCATTTGCGACCATTCCATATCTAAGAAAGCCATAGCCCAAACCAAAAGCTCCAAGGATTCTCATAATCGCTTGGTCAAACCAAAAGCTCCAAGGATTCTCATAATCGCTTGGTCAAACCAAAAGCTCCAAGGATTCTCATAATCCCTTTGGTCAAACCAAATGCTCCAAGGATTCCCATAGTCGCTTGGTCAATCCCAAAATGCCCCAAAGGTGTCCACCGACCCTTTGGTCAAACCAAATGCTCCAAGGATTCCCGTAGTCACTTGGTCAATCCCCAAATACCCCAAAGGTACCCATAATCCCTTTGGTCAAACCAAAATCTCCAAGGGTTCCCACAATCGCTTGGTCAAAAAAAAAAAAGTCAAAACAATAAAATCATCAAAAAATAACAAAAATTTGCATCTCATTTCCATGCATACTCAAAATCATCACAACAATAAAGAACTCTTTTGCATCTCATTTCCATGCATACTCAAAATCATCACAACACTAAAGAACTCTTTTGCATCTCATTTTCATACTCAGAAAACTCAATCAATCAAAAACACAAAAATAATAGCTGCATTAAGCTCACATCCATACATTGCATATTTGTTGGTCGTACAGGTCAAAGGCACCATAGACTATAATTATTTGGCAAATCCATATTTTTTCCACATTTCTCCACTCTATCAACAGTCCATAAAAAATAAATGCCATTCACATCTTTTCACCATATCATAGTCAATTGTCTTCTAATGTATTTAGAGTTTTTATCATTTCAGCTATCATTAGATTTCTAGCCAAATACTGTACAAAGTCAGATAGATTTTACAAAGGTAGACTTTTACTTGGATCACACCTTGTTGTGTAGCATCCCAACACAAATTAAAACACATAAAAATTCCCAAGTTGTGTGAACGAAGGAGGAAATCTGTAAAGCAATCCAGGATACCATTTAGTGAAAAAGTTATCTTGCTCATCCCCTTGTGCGAATGACCCCAAAAATGCTAAGAGTTGGCAAAAGGAAAAGCATCTTCCCTATCCAATTCCCCAAGAATCCCAAGTTCTCAAAAAATTGCAAACACCAATTTTTTGTTTTTGTAAAATTCATAACTCCAAAGTTTGACATCAAATCCCATAAAGTACATACATCAAAAGGCACATACAATAGTGATTCTCATCACTCAATATTCAAATCCCTTGCTCAAAATAAAAAACAAAAATAAACAATGTTTTTTATCACTATAAAAGAGCAAGTATCCCAATACAATTGAAGAAAAGAAGGGAGTCGAACTTGAATCCCTAGAACTCTCAGCATTCAGAAGGTCATGAGGTAAACCTCAGTACTGGTTTTGTGGATAACCTATCGGTCACTGGTGGCAAACCTCCCATATGACGATATATCTATCACATTAACTTGTGTGCAGATCAATGTTTGCATGTGGATGAGCTAGCTTATGGTATCCTAGATAGCACCATAGATTAATCCGACTAAATACAACAAAGGAGTTAGTGGAGCTAATTAGGTGATCCTAAGTACATGTTTGGTTGACAACCTATCCTGCACTGGCAATATCCTGACAAATACCACATAAATAAACTCAATTGCACACACAGGGATGTGAAATAACTTGGTCAAAGACAATTCGGATTCATACCTTGTTCAAAAGTCTTGTAAGATAAAAGTATAGTCTTGGCTAATTAGTTAAAACATCTGAGTATCAGAAAACCTTAACTACATTATAAACCAACTGTGATATCTTTTGTCCTTGCATCGCCATCAAAAAATACAAAAAAAATAATAATGTATACATAAAAAAGTCATTTACCATAGCAATCGCCTAGGACAAAATCCATAAGCAGTCTATGGTGCCACCGCCAACAATTACAATTTCAATTCATCCATTCCATTTGCATATCATATAAATTAGAAACTTTAGCATTCATCGCAACATATCCATAAATAATGTAAATTAACATGCATCCATCAAACATCAGTCACTGTGCATAAAATAAAATCACAAAACATGTATAAACAAAAGAAAGTCATCTGTATATATATATCATCAAAATTTCTCGTAGGCTATAATAAGCCAGTCCTTTGACCTCATAAAAAGACAAAAGCTCAAAAACCCCCAAGCCTAGGGCATCGACCACCATGATCATGTAGGATCGGTGTGACGGGAACTACCCTCGTGGTGTGGGTCCTATGGGACCCCTCAAAGCAGCTACTGGTAGCCCCCGCATCATGCCTACTAGCACCCGCATCACGCCTACTAGCACCCGCATCACGCCTACTAGCGCATCATGCCTACAAGCAATAAAATTATCCAATAAGAGTGCTTTTGCACTTGACATTCCTGGCATACAAAAAAAATGTTAGGGTCACAAATACTCATTATCCCACTCCCTAAGAAGTCTACCATAGCCGGACCGCTCCACAGGAGGACGGATTGCAGAGAATTTCATCCCCAAACGACGTCCCAAAAAGGGTCCAAACCCACCCAAAAATAGCAATAACATTGCCAAACAAAGGTGCCTTTGCGCCCATTTTTCACTGGCATACAAACCCGACGTTGGGGTCACAAATTGTCACTATACTACTCCCCAAGAAGGCTACCATAGCTGGACCGCTCCATGGGAGGATGGATTTTTGACAATTTCCATCCCAAGGGGCGTCACAAAAAGGGTTAAACACCCACAAAAAATAGGTCTAAATGTTGGGAAACTGCACACAAATTCAAAGATAAACAACTGAAAGGTACCCTTACACAAATCATCTTGGATCAAGCAACTTTTTGCTTTTCTCATGTAGGTCATTCCCTCATCGATTCATCACTTAAGGGGGTAGTCACACTTAGTCACCAATCAACAAATACACACCCAATCATGGAAATGACATGCATTCGAAGAATCATTGACAAAGACAATCATGCCCCTGCTTGGGGTAGAAAAAAAGCAATAATCACAAGTTGATCAAACACTTGGCATTCATGAATCATGAACTCAAGGTTCCCACAGACAAAATGTTGTGCCCTTTGCTTATTCATGACTGATCAATGTCCAATATTAAGTAACACCTCATCAAAAAAGGTTAACACTTGAATCGAGTTCCTTCGCTCGTTAGAAGCAAGGATTTAAGAATGCATACCCTTTCCATACTTGGGGCATCAAAAGTTGGTTAGGTTACTGAGAAATCCTGATCATTAGTGCTTTGGTTATCTGTGGAACTTGCCGTTATACCAAAAGCTCAAACTAGTGGTATCCGCTACGGTGTTGCAAGAGGTTTATCATTGTTGTCAACACAGGTAGTTAGATCTAATGATGCAGTGGATAGGTAGTTCAGGAGTCATTCAGATGCAGAGGATAGAAGTTCAAAGGATAGTCAGATCTTGTAAAGTGCAATTCCAGGAAAACAAAAGTGACCCAAATTCAGAAAATCAAAGAAAAAGACAAGTAAGAAAACTGTCGCGATATCGCGACATGTTTTTTGTCACGATTTCATGATAGGTCGGAGGAGAGAGAACATGCAAAGAAAATTGTCGCAATTTCATGACATGTCGAAGGAGAGAGAAGGCGCAAAGAAAATTGTCGTGATTTCGCGACATGGCCGAGGAGAGAGAAGGCACAAGGCAAACTGTCACGATTTTACAACATGTTGGAGGCCAAGAAGCTAAGTCAAGAAACTGTAGCGATTTCGCTACATGTTGGATTTTTGCTGGCCGAAGCAAGGAGAAAGCGTTGAGTGGAAAAGTTGTAGCGATTTCACTACATGTTGAATTTTTGCTGGCCGAAGCAAGGAGAAAGCATTAAGTTGAAAAGTTGTAGTGATTTCGCTACGTGTTGGATTTTTGCTGGTCGAAGAAAAGAGAAAGTGCAAAGTTGAAAAGTTGTAGTGATTTCGCTACATGTTGGGATTTCGCTAGTGCATAAAGAGAGAATTGTACGGATGCGAAAGATGTCACGATTTCATGACGTGTTCTATTTTCATGGGCGATAGGCATAGAAAAGTGCTAAGGCAAAAAGATGTGATTTCACGAAATGTTCCATTTTTGTGGGTGATAGGCAAAGAAAAGCGCTAAGGCAAAAAGATGTCGCGATTTCGTGACATGTTCCAATTTTGCTGAAGGATGCGGTAAAGAATGTATGGCAGCGATAAGTGTCACGATTTCGCGACATGTCTTGTTTTCGTGGGTGCAAGCCTAGAAAAGGACAAAGAGGCAGAAAGTGTTGAGATTTCACGACAGCTTGCAAGAAAAGCCTTTGGAAGCTGAAAGCATCACGATTTCGTGACAAGAATGAGGATGACGTCAGTGAAAGTTTGAAGTGTCACGATTTCACAACAAGAATGGTGGCAAATCTAACAAAAGCCAAAAGTCTTGCATTTTTGTGATAGCGGGATAAAGAAGGCGTACGACTATAAAAAGTGTTGTGATATCGTGACATGTTATTTTGTGGCAATAGTTACAGGAAGGTGACAGAGGTAGCAGAGGTAGTTGAGGCCGACAAAGTTGAATCTAGGCTGACAAAATTAAGGGGTTTACAGTCGACAATTTCTAGGGTTTTGTAGTCAATAATTTCTAGGGTTTTATAGTCGACAATTTCTAGGGCTTTGTAGCCAACATTCTTAGGGTTTCAGTCGACTAGTGTTTAAGAGTTGATCTTGAAATATATAAGGAGGACTGTTTTGAGTTTGAATGGAGAAGGGATTATTGAGTTTACGCAAGTGGATTCCGTGTTAAGCTGAGTGTGAAGTCGTAGTTTGTTTGATTCGAAGCGAATTATGCATACAGTAATTGTGTGAATCAAGAGCGTGTGGTGCAGAGGTTGAGTTCTAAGTGCGAAGTGATAGTGTGTAGATAGCAAAAGTGATCGATCATCTGGTTGCAGTAGAGAGTGCAAAGAAATTCACAAAAGCAGTCGGATAGTGCGAAGCGTTTGCGCAGAAGTAGCAAAATGCATAGTAACTGCAGACTGTGAGAAATAAGGTGAAAGTATTATTCTATAATTTTCATTATCTTTATTGATTTCCAAGTTGCAGCTTGGCATAAGGGGTTGGTGCTTCTTTCCAGTAGGTGCTGGTAAATTAGGAGTTGGTGCTCCATTATGTTTGGTACAAAAAAATCTAAGGGGTTGGTGCTCCTTCCAATTGGTGCTGGTAAAAGATATTGTAAAGTTGTAGCTTTGCATTGGCTGGATTTGGATGGTAGTCCAAGCAGTCATTTTGAGGAGTAGCCACATTGGTGAACCTCGTTAAATTACTGTGTTGTGTGTCATGCTCTCTTGTTGTATTTGATATATTTTTTATTATTTTAAACTGCTGCTAGATTTAGAGCTATATATTCAAAATTTAAAAGAACACACTGATTCAACCCCCCTCTCAGTGTCACTGTAATTACAACAATTGGTATCAGAGCAAGGTTCCTGAACAGGCTTAATAAGCTAGGGTGATCTTGGAAGTGATGCAATAGCAAGTGGTGAGGGTTTCTCCTCAAACAAAGCACCATTGTTTGATGGAACTAACTATGCTTTTCAAAAAATAAGGATGCAGACATATCTTTGTGCTTTGGGTTTTGGCATTTGGGGTGCAGTAGTTAATGGTTACAAAGCTCCCGCCACTGCTCCAACAGACACTACCAGCAAGAAGGCATTTGAAAATGATTCGAAAGAAAAAAATGCCATCATGTGTGGATTAGTGGACAATGAGCTAGTCAAAATCATAAATTGTGAATCCGCAAAAGATGTATGGGATAAACTAGAGAACATTCATGAAGGAGACGATAGGATCAAGGAGGCCAAGATTTAAACACACCGAGCTCAATTCGAATCCTTAAAGATGGACAATGATGAGAACATAGAAGCTTTCATGCTAAGAGTCAACGGAATCACAAATTCAATCAGAGGTCTCGACGAAGATATGGATGATGCTACGATTGTGAAAAAGGTATTAAGATCTCTCCCTCTAAGGTTTGATTCAAAAGTCTCAGCCATAGAAGAATCTAAAGTTCTAAATCGCTTTAGTATGGATGAGATGCATGGTTCTTTGACTTCTTTTGAAATGAGAATAGGAAGGTCAAATCCCATAGATAGAGAAGCAAATTTCAAAGCTCTAAAAGGCAAAGACACAAAACAAGATTCTGAAGAAGACGATGTATCAGATGAAATGGAAGCAAATTTTGTCAGAAAACTGAGAAAAGGAAAAGGAAAATATAGAGGAAAGCTACCTTTTAAATGTTTCAAATGTGGAGGCATTGGACACTTTGCTACCAAATGTCCTCTCAATGACAAGAACAAAGGTGAAGAAACTCCGCATCAAGAAAGAAGTGAATGGAGAAAGAAAAAAAACTTTAGAAAAGGCAATTTCAAAAAGAAAAGTTTTATCTCCCGAAATGCAAATTCTTCAGAGGACAGCTCTAGTGAAGACTCTAAAGAAGGAACAGGTGAAGCTCTCTTTATGGCGTTTGAAGTAGAAAAATTAGAAGAGGCAGAAAAACTAGAAAAGAGAGAAGGAATGAACTCTAAAGTGTCTATTGAAAAAGCTGAGGCTGAAGTTGATTTAGAATGTGAGCTGGTTTTCGCTCTTGAAGAATGGAAATATGAGAAAAGAAAGAATAAAAAAATTTCAAGAAAGCTTGAGGATGCAAATGACATTATAACCAGTTTAAAAATACATATAGAAGAATACAAGAAAATGTTCGAGGATCTAGAAATTCAGGTAACCACGAAGATAGATTATTGCTGCAAACTAGAAGAAGAAAACGTCGGTCTTCGAATGCAGATACAAGAGCTAGATCAAAAAATTAGTTGCCATTACAAATGTGAAGAAAGTTCAATGAAGTTGAATAGAATCTTAAGTGATCAAAGACCTGCAGGCATCAAATTTGGTCTGGGATTTATTGAAGGAGGATCATCAAATGGACCAAATGTTGAATCTGTAAGAAGTGAAGATAAGAAACAGGCTAATATAGGAAAAAAAAATCAGGCAAAGAAAAGCAGTAATGTCAAACCCAAAAGGAGAACAGACAATGATGGCTTTACCAAGGTCACACATTAGAAGAAGAGAAGATCTATGGCTCCTACAAAAACCTGGAAAAGACCATCTTTCAGGTTCAATCATTACTTTTATGGTTTCTATTTCAAATGTAATGATTATGGACATAAAATTGTAGACTGCAAGTACAATGTAGGACCAAGAAGTTTCACTAGCAAAAATTCTTTTGCTCCTCTTATAAATTATGCAGTAGAATGCTTTAATTGTCACAACTTTGGGCATATTGCTAGAAATTGTCGCAGTACCTTTGTTTCGAATCAACCTCAAAAAAGAAGAGTTCAACCATATAGGGCAAATCAAAATAGAAATCTCTTTGAAAGTTATGCTCACAATATTGAAAAGGGAAAATCCAAGCTAGAGCCCAATACCATAGTCAAAATAGAGTGGAAATAGAAAGAACAGCTCAGGGAAGAAAATGAATCTTTAATAGTGCAGACAACTTTTAGGGCTCAGAATAAATGTGTACCATGTATTATTGATAGTGGTTGCTCAAGTCATATGATAGGTGATAAATAGAAGTTTGAAAAACTACAAAAATATGAGGGTGGCTCTGTAAAGTTCGAAAATAATTATGGAGCCAAGATAATCGAAAAAGGATCTGTCAAAATTAGTGATGGGAAAATCAAGTCAGAAGAAGTTTTATTTGTGGATGGTTTGAAACACAACCTGTTAAGTGTCAGTCAAATCTGTGATAAAGGACATGAAGCAGTATTCAAGAAGCAGGGTTGTGAAGTCAGAAAAATAAATAGTGGGAAATTGATAGCAACTGGTTCAAGGACGTCTGGAAATCTATACACACTCTCAAAAACTTCAGAAGGTACGTGCTTCATTGGACAAGAAGAAGAGAACTGGCTGTGGCATAAGAGGCTTGGACACATAAGTTTTGATAATTTGGTGAAAATTAGCTCGAAACAAGCAGTGAGAGATATTCCAACCATTAAAAAACCTTCAAACAATGTTTGTGCTTCATGTCAGAAGGGAAAGCAAACCAAAGTCTCATTCAAAACAAAAGAGTACCACACTAGCAGGCCTTTGGAACTTATTCATACATAATTATGTGGACCCATGAGAACTCAAAGCATAAATTGCAAAAAATACTTTATGTTATGTATCAATGATTATTCTAGAATGACATGGATATTTTTCTTAAAAGATAAAATAGAAGCCTTTGAAATGTTCAGATCCTTCAAACATCTAGTTGAGAATGAAACAGGAAAAAGAGTCAAATGTTTACGATCAGACAGAGGAGGAGAATTCATTTCAAATGAATTTACAGAATACTATGAAAAACATGGTATCAGGAGACAATAGTCAGCAGCTAGAACTCCCTAGTAGAATGGTGCAGTAGAAAGAAAGAACAGAACTATACAGGAAATGGCACGCACCATGCTGGTAGAAAACAAAATAGCAGACAGATTCTGGAAAGAAGCAGTTCACACTGCAGTATACATCCAAAATAGATATATGTTAAGAACTCATGAATGCAAAACACCTTATGAGCTATGGTTTAGTAGAAAAGCAACAGCAAAATATCTCAAAGTATTTGGATGTAGGTGCTACATCAAAAAAACTGATGACAACCTTGGGAAGTTTGAAGATAGAGCAGATGAAGCTGTTTTTGTTGGGTATTCACCAAAAAGCAAAGCTTACAAATTCTACAAGAGACTCAAGAAAATTGTGGACAGTGTAGAAGTTAAATTCGATGAAGGTGGGAAATGATTAGCTGAATTTGAGGAAAACTACCCAATCTATGAAGTCTTTGAAGGAGATGAGGTGAATGAAACAGAAAATAAATCTACGTCTGATTCAGATGAATTAATCGATGACTTAGAGGTGCAAGAAAACAAGAAATTCAAAACAGTAGCTGGCAAAAAAATCATCCAAGAGACCAAATAATTGGAGATCCCATAGTCGGTATTCAGACAAGAAGGAAAGTAATAAGTAATTACTCTCTTTTATCTAGCATTGAGCCCAAAAACATAGATGAAGCAAGCAAAGATGATAGCTGGATGAAGGCAATAAATGAAGAGTTAGATCAGATTGAAAAGAACAAAACTTGGGAATTAGTACCTAGACCTGCGAATAAGAATGTAATCGACACCAAATGGATATTTCAAAACAAATTAAATGAAGACGGACAGGTCATTAGGAACAAAGCAAGACTGGTTTGTAAAGGATATGCACAGGTCGAAGGCATTGATTTTGAAGAGACTTTTGCACCAGTGGCCATATTAGAAGCAATTAGAATGTTTCTGGCCTTAGCAGTCCACAAGAACTTAAGAGTTTATTAGATGGATGTAAAATCTACCTTTTTAAATTGGAAACTCGAAGAAGAGGTCTATATTGAACAACCGAATGGCTTTCAAATTAGTGAAGATCCTAACCTTGTCTACAAATTAAAGAAAGCATTATATGGATTACAACATGCACCACGGGCATGGTATGCAAGGCTAGACAACTACCTCTATCAACAAGGATTCAAGAAAGGGTTGGTCGACAGTAATCTGTATGTGAAAACATAAGGTGGGCATCTCATAGTTCTTATTGTCTATGTCGATGATATCATATTTGGCAGCAACAAAGATGAATCTTGTAAAGACTTAGCACATAAGATGCAGAATGAATTTGAAATGTCTATGATTGGTGAACTGTCTTATTTTCTTGGGCTACAAGTTAATCAAAATGAGAAAGGCATCTTCATTTCCCAAATCAAATATGTGAAAGAGATGCTAAAAAGGTTCACAATGGAGGACTGTAAGCCAGTTAGCACTCCCATGACAACAGGCTGCAATTTGAGTAAAGAAGACAAATCTCCACTTGTAGATCAAACCATGTATAGATCAATGATAGGAAGCTTACTATATTTAATAGCTACCAGACCTGATATTCTACAAGCAGTTTGCATGGTAGCCAGATTTCAGGCCAGTGCCAAAGAGACTCATGTAACAACCATAAAAATAATTCTTAGGTATATCAAAGGCACCATGGAGTATGGGTTGTGGTATCCAAAAGGCAAAGACTTCACTCTTATATCATATTCAGATGCAGATTGGGCAGGTTGTGTTGATGATAGGAAGAGTACAAGTGGAGGTGCTTTTTATCTTGGTGACAGGTTGGTTGCTTGGCACAGCAAGAAACAAGAGTCAGTGTCTTTATCAACAGCTGAGGCAAAATATATTGTAGCAACAACTTACTGTAAAAAAGTTTTATGGATGAAACAAACTTTGAAAGATCTTGGTATTAATTTCAGTGAACCGATATTAGTTAAGTGTGATAACACCAGTGCAATTAACATCTCCAAGAATCCAGTAATGCACTCATGGACAAAACACATTGCTATACGGTATCATTTCTTGAAGGAGAAAGTTGCAGAAGGAGAAGTTAAATTGGATTTTGTCCCAACCACAGAACAAGTAGCAGATATTTTTACAAAACCATTGCCCAAGGAAGTGTTTGAATACCTTCGAAGCAAATTAGGAGTAGTCACACTTCCCAAGAAGTGACTAGCTATAGGGATCACTTTCTCAGGGGGAGCATTTGAGTATTTGACTACTCTTTTGCTCATGATCATAATTTGTGCTAGATGCAACAAATTGTGCCTGAGAATTGTGAGGATGGACTCAGGGGGAGTTTGCAATAGCCTTTTGGTATTATTGACAAAGGGTGAGAAGAGTTACAAGAATGTACACAGGTGTTGCCAACAATTCCAAAGGGGGAGATTGTTGAGCAAGGTGTTGCAAGAGGTTTGTCATTGTTGTCAACACAAGGCAGTTAGATCTAATGATGCAGTGGATAGGCAATTCAGGAGTCATTCAGATGCAGAGGATAGAAGTTCAAAGGATAGTCAGATCTTGTAAAGTGCAATTCCAAGAAAACAGAAGTGACCCAGATTCAAAAAATCAAAGAAAAAGACAAGTAAGAAAACTATCGCGATATCGCGACATGTTTTCTGTCTTGATTTCGCGACAGGTCGAAGGAGAGAGAAGGCGCAAAGACAATTGTCGTGATTTCACGACATGTCGGAGGAGAGAGAAGGCATAAAGAAAATTGTCATGATTTCATGACATGGCCAAGGAGAGAGAAGGCGCAAGGCAAACTGTCATGATTTTGTGACATGTTGGAGGCCAAGAAGCTAAGTCGAGAAACTGTAGCAATTTTGCTACATGTTGGATTTTCGTTGGCCGAAGCAAGGAGAAAGTGTTGAGTGGAAAAGTTGTAGCGATTTCGCTACATGTTGGATTTTCACTGGTCGAAGCAAGGAGAAAGCGTTAAGTTGAAAAGTTGTAGCGATTTCGCTACGTGTTGGATTTTCACTGGTCGAAGCAAAGAGAAAGTGCCAAGTTGAAAAGTTGTAGCGATTTCGCTACATGTTGGGATTTCGCTAGTGCATGAAGAGAGAATTGTACGAATGTGAAAGATGTCATGATTTCGTGACATGTTTTGTTTTTGCGGGCGATAGGCACAAAAAAGTGCTAAGGCAAAAAGATGTTGCGATTTCGTGACATGTTTCGTTTTCACGGGCGATAGGCAAAGAAAAGCGCTAAGGCAAAAAGATGTCATGATTTCGTGACATGTTTTGATTTTGCTGAAGGATGTGGTAAAGAATGTACATCAGCGAGAAGTGTCACGATTTCACAACATGTCTTGTTTTCATGGGTGCAAGCCTAGAAAAGGACAAAGAGGTAGAAAGTGTCATGATTTCGCGACAGCTTGCAACAAAAGCCTCTAGAAGCTGAAAGCGTCGCGATTTTGTGACAAGAATGAGGATGACGTCAGCGAAAGTTTGAAGTGTCACAATTTTATGACAAGAATGGTGGCAAAGCTAACAAAAGCCAAAAGTGTCGCATTTTTACGATAGTGGGATAAATAAGGCGTACGGCTACAAAAAGTTTCATGATATCGTGACATGTTGTTATTTCATAGCAATAGTTACAGGAAGGTGACAGAGGTGGTAGAGGCGGTTGAGGCCGACAAAGTTGAATCTGGGCCGACAAAATTTAGGGTTTTGTAGCCGATAATTTCTAGGGTTTTGCAGCCGACAATTTCTAGGGTTTTGCAGTCGATAATTTCTAGGGCTTTGCAGCCAACATTCTTAGGGTTTCAGCCAACTAGTGTTTAAGAGTTGATCTTGAAATTTCTTCTATATAAGGAAGATTGTTTCGAGTTTGAATGGAGAAGGGATGATTGAGTTTGCGCAAGTGGAGTCCATGTTGAGCTGAGTGTGAAGTCGTAGTTCGTTTGAGTCGAAGCGAATTATGCATATAGTAATTGCATGAATCAAGAGTGCATGGTGCAGAGGTCAAGTTCTAAGTGTGAAGTGATAACACACAGATAGCAGAAGTTATCGATCATCTAGTTGTAGCAGAGAGTGTGAAGAAATTCATAGAAGCAGTCGGATAGTGCGAAGCGTTTGCATAGAAGCATCAAAATGGATAGGAACTACAAACTATGAGAAATAAGGTGAAAGTATTTTTCTATAATTTTCATTATCTTTATTGATTTCCAAGTTGTAGCTTGGCATAAGGGGTTGTTTCTTCTTTCCAGTAGGTGTTGGTAAATTAGGAGTTGGTGCTCCATTCTATTTGGTACAAAAAAATCTAAGGGGTTGGTGCTCCTTCCAGTTGGTGCTGGTAAAAGATATTGTAAAGTTGTAGCTTTGCATTGGCTAGATTTGGATGGTAGTCCAAGCAGTAATTTTGAGGAGTAGCCACATTGGTGAACCTCGTTAAATTATTGTGTTGTGTGTCATGCTCTCTTGCTGTATTTGATACATCTTTTATTATTTTAAACTGCTGCTAGATTTAGAGCTATACATTCAAAATTTAAAAGAACACACTGATTCACCCCCCCTCTTAGTGTCACTGTAATTACAATATTATCTACTTTTTATTAGCACTACACCACGCACAACACATCCCAAAAATGGACATCTGTAGACACCAAAACAACACCAATCTGATTATGTGACTACAAACATTGATCGCATTGACACACACAACCCCCAGGGCAGCCCCCAAAGGTTAAAAAGTGGTCCTAACCACTCACACAGTAGTTTTGGAAGGTCAGAGGTCAATTTGGCACCTTCAGTCACTTTGCTCCTTATTCGTTCCACCCAAGTATGATTAGTAGTATTCACTCCAAGGTGGGGCGAATAGCAGGTTTAACGGGAAAAAAGTCAAATATTGACAAATGGTAGCTAAGATCTGCCACTTAACTCTTCATTCATTGCATTGGAGTGTGAGTGAGCATTTTTGAGTGTTAGAGGTAGTTACAAGGGCAGTCATGGAGCCCCTAATCAAGGAGGAATCTTCTCCCCCCTGGGAAGGCATGATTGCCAAGTGGTGCCTCTGCATGCTCATCCAAAGAGACTGTTAGGTCTATAAAAGGGTGTGTCTTCTCACCCCAAAGAGATACAAATAAGGAGAATTTTGAGAAATTAAGTGCTACTATTTTATATCCTCACACCTTTTGATTTGTGCCTTTCACATCCTTGATATATTTTGGAAGGGAGGTCATAGGGTGGTTATTGGAAGCGCAAATCTGAAACCAAAACCCAACATTTGGCCATAAAATCCTACAAAATTTGCCAAAAACACCCCACAAGAGGTTTTGGACCCATCCCAAGTGGATTGGTGCCAAAATCGGGCCCTAAACGGTGGACGTCCTGCCCTTGGGCACCCCTTGCACTGCTGCAGTTCTAATCGCCCCGCCCCAAAGCGATTACAAATTTGTAGAAGATTTTAGTTTTTTTATTTTTTCATCTTATTATATGTTGCTTAAATATGTTGTCATTCAAATTTCACATAATTTTGAGCTGTTTTGATCATGTTTTTGTCATTTCTCGCTTTTGCTAACATGCAGGTAGCATCATCAAATTCCCGGTGATAGAGGCCAAATTGGGAAAATCTGACCTTCTGGGTATTTCCAAAATACCCCATTTTAGCTAACCACCAACTTTTTAGGCGATTTGGAGCTTCCCAAATGTGACATTTGGGATAGTGCTATCTGACATTTTGTTGTAGGTCTAATCGTCCCGCCCCAGAGCGGATACGAATCTATGGTGAATTTTTTGACTGTTCCATTTACAGTGCCTTCTTGGTGATTTTTTTATGCCCCTATCAAGTTTAGTTCATTTGGATCTATTTCAGTTATCGTTTTATTTATATTTTTCATGTACTAATTGAAGGCGTGGGGATTTGCATGTTTCATTTTATCTACAAGTGCTACTGACTGTTTCTTGTTTCCTTGAATGTAGGGTCTCAACATTAGAGGAGCATCAAGGAGTCAAGACTCATCAACACAAGCGACGGTGGCGTTTGGTACGCCCACTTTACATGTGGGCACGCGGAAGAAGGAATAACATCCATTGATGTGACAAGAACACATTTAATGCTCCTAGCCCCTAAAAATGGAGGAGGCAAATTGTAACTAAGTTCTAAAGCATATTAATAAAAAGGGTTGTCTTCCATATTGGATTTCTATTTGGTTTCGATTCATTTATGCTTCTTTCCTTTCATGCACTTTCAATTCATAGGATTTAGCATTATCTTTTGTTTCATTTACATCGCATCTTGGCTTTTCATTTTTGTTTTCGTATCCTCGTGCTTTCACAACGTATCACTTCAACGAACGCATGTATTAAAGCATATCCAGTTCACTCCATTTAACACTTCAATGAATGCATGTATTAAAAGCATATCCAATTCACACAAGGTATTTTTTTTAATTTCTATAATACGTTTGTTATTCTCAAAAAACACAAAGCACCATTATATTTATTTTTAAACAAAATCCATACAAACATATTTGTAATAACTATTGGTTTTTTCTTGAGAATTTAAAATCGGAATGGCTTACTAGTTTTTACATGCAACTAACTCTTGATCTTCCTCTGCCATGTTTTGTTCTTTCCTCCACTAACACCTAGCTCACCTATTCTGTTTCTCCACATCCAATGCTTGATTTTCTCCTCATCAAAAGGACACCATGCATACCAATCTACACCTCCCTTCTCACCTGATTCCACCAACTAGAGATGTTTTTTTTCCCACTTCTCTTCGCATGTAAATATTGTGTTAGTTTTAAAGTTTGTTCATCTTAACAAAGTACCAAGTGGCATCCGCTTTTCCATTTCAACAACCTCCATAAAAATAATGTCAACAATTTCCTAATTGTTGTCTTCAAAAAGTGCCTCAATAACACCTCTATAGTCTACGTATTAGTGTGCTATATAATTTAATATGACACTTATTTAATTTTCTTTATTTACCTTACCTCCAAGGTATTATTTGCTTCCACAATTTTATATTTATTATTATTTATGCAATTAGTATAGTTGTATATAAATGTATGTATATATTTAAATAAGTCAATTTTCCAATATATACACATATTATTTTCTTTTTAAGATCTACATACTACTACTTATATATATATATATATATATATATATATATATATATATATATATATATATAGATAGATAGATAGATAGATTCCAAATTATTTTAATAATTTTAAACCATGATTCCTATGCATTAAGCATTTTCATTATCCACCAATAATTTAAACCATGGCTTCCATGCATTAAGCACTTTCATTGATATACAAACAACTCAATTAACAATTTAACAAACATTAAACACCCCTACAAATGCAACTACATGATATGCATTCTACTTGGACCACTGGTGAATGCATTGCCTATAGGGTTCTTTGTCCTTATGAACTGGCAATTACACCACCGCTCATCATCTCGCTTGACTTACCTTACATCGGAATAATATTTTTTGCCTGTTTAGGAGACCTCTTTCCTTTGCATCACCCTACCAAAAATATTTTCTTGTATCCTACAACCATAGATACATTAGCAGTATCTCATCCTTGCAAACAAATTAGGCATATAAGAAATTAGATTTTTGGAAGGTTGTTACATTATATCTTGATGTGTGTTTGTTTATTCTTAATTCTGATGAAAATTTTCCATTTATTTTCTATATTCATTTCTTAAAAAATTTCTAGTTCATTTTTAAAGTGTCCTTATATGCATTCATGTGGTATCCTTGTAAGCTTCCTATTCCTTGACAAAATACCTTTTTGTCTTCACTACCTTGAGTGTACACAAGCCATATATTTATTGTGACCATGATTTTAGGTGGTTTTATTTGTCCAAGTTTACATTGTTTGAGTTAGTGTGAATAGGATGCAATTTGAAATATAAATATTATTGCCTTATATTTAACCTTTACAATTAAATTATAAATTTTTCTACCTTCCATTTAACCTTTGTTTTTTATAAATTTCTTTTAGATGTGTATATACTTTAAGTTAAACTTGTAATAAAATAGAAATAAAAATATTTCACATAAATTGACTCTTTTTTTATGATAATAAATAATTAATAGCTATTAAATAACTAATATATATTCAATAAAGTGGACATCTATTAAATATTTTACTTAGATCCATATATCTACATCACTAATTTAAACTAAAATACTTCACTATCATGGGCTTGTGCAATAGTAATATTTTTATAAATGGATCTCATCTACAACTGAGTTGCAGATTAGAAAAAAAAAAAAAAAAATCAGGCAACAATTAGAAACATGATGAAATAATAACAAGAACTAAAAAAATAGAGGAGACTAGATCATGGGTAGAAGTGGTAGGAGGTCCAAAAATCAAGCCAAAGGAGCAAAGAGATTTAATAGAGAAACAAATTAGAATACAAATTCTAGAAGAAAATAAAAGATAAAATAGGTCAATAAACATAATCATTAAGGAATAAAAGAGTAGGGAGAACAAGAAAGCATAACCAACTTAACAAGGGGTTTTATTTTTGATAAAATTCAATGAAGTAGACAAATTCATCAAGCATGTAGACTAGAAAAAGTAAAAAAATATATGAGAGCTAGATCAAATTGATTTACAATGTTTAGTATAAGAAATAAAAGGTTGGTTCTTTGAAATAGAGGATTTCTACTGGGTCAAATTTGTACTTAGATGAGGATATTATTTCTATGCAACAAGAAGAGACAAGGATAGAATATGAAAAGGAAAATACAATAATGAGTAAGGGTAAAAAGGAATAGTTAAAAATGGGAAAGCATACATCATAAATGAAATTAAATAAAAATATAGGCCCACCAAGAACACTTAACATTAATGAATTATCATGGATATCCATAGAGAAGAGGTCCTAATATAGGACCTCTAGCTAAAGCAAATAATGTAATTACACTAATAGTATTAAATAAATAAGATGGATGCAAGATTCTAGATCATGAAGCATACAAAAGATATCACTATGGAATGAAGCAACATAAAATATAAAAAGACACAGCTAAGTAATAATACTAATAAAATAATCTTAGGATAGACTCATATAGGTTGAAAAAGAAGACCCAAATAAATAGTATATATGGATTAAAATCATAGATAATAACAAATTGATTAGCATTGTCGCTTATTATTTTACTTCAAAACAATTAATTTTGTATAAGAAATATGGCTTAGATCATGAAGATCTATATATGGCATTAACAAAACATATCATAATATATAGCAAGATTAGAGATATGGTTTAGTGGGTAACTTTAATGCTAGGGAAAAAAATAGATAACCAAAATCTTTATAGATATATTAAGACATAAATGATAATCCATTATGGCTAGAAGAAGAGGTGGATAACTATTGGTTAAGGTACTTAGATGATAGTCAAGGACCGATCACATATTATGGAGAAAAGCTTGTTAAACTATGTAGCATAGAGGGATTGATGGATCATTTGTAATGACATAGAGATGAGATAAAAGGTTGGAAAATATATTTGTCAAACACATAATGGACATAGTGTATTTGATTGTGCTACTTGTTTACCAAATATTAATCAGGATAAAATATCTAACAAATGTAGTTTCATGGAGCTATTATTTGATCAAAATCTAATGTACATAAATATTAAAATGCAAGAAATAACTAAAGAAAATATGATAGAAAATATCTATATCATAAATAAAATAACATTAAATATTTTTAAAAATCACTCAAGAAGATTATGCAAAGAGAGGAAAGAAAGATTATATATATTTTTTAAACTTATACTTTTGGTAGTAGTAAAATGATGAATATAATCAGAGAAGCCTTGAACTCGTGTAAATTTTTAAAACCTAGGAAAAGAAAACATAAAAGCTTCCTTGTATCCATGGTATGATGAAGAATGAAATGTAGTAAGGAGAACCTTATGCACTAGGCAAAGCAAAGATAAATAGTAAACTATATAATAGCTAGTGAAAACAAAAAAAAGAAAGAATATATAAGAGAAAGGAAAAGAGAGTTGATATATCATGCAAATCATAGCCCAAAATATTTTTGCAAAGAGCTACAACAAAGTGAAAGGCACACAAAAAAAATAATATCATAAGTGAACAATGGTTGCAGTATGCTAAGTAATTATATGAGATAACCAAGAGAAAGATGTCCCTAAAAATAACATTAAGAAAATAGCAATAGATAAAGCTTACGATATTGATGACATAAAAATTGATCATCTCAAGTGTTAGGTTGACATCTTAGCACCACACATCTAAAATATTTTTAGTGGAAATATTAAAGGAGGCTTTCCACTAGAATAAATAGCCATCTTAGTCATACCATTGCATAAAAATATAGATACTCTTCTAAATTACTACAAAATCAAAATTAATTATCTTTTTACAAAATTGTTTGGTAGCATAGTAGAAAGCAAATAAGTTAGTGTGCAAAAAACCAAGGAAAGAAGGCAATAGGGTAAGCAGGGTTTAAACCAAAGTACTCAACAATATATCATCACATTACTTTAAATAACCTAATAGAGAGGACATGGAATGAAAAAGGAAAAGTTTATTGTTGTTTTGTGGACATTAAAAAGGCTTTTGACGTATTACCTAAAGGTAAATTAAAGAAAAGAATGGAATAATTCAGTATATCATCCAACTAGAGAGTAGTTATACATAAACTATATAAGTAAGTGGTAGCAAAAGTTAGAACTTTAAAAGAACTATTAGAATGTTTTGAGAGTGATATTAGGGTGAAAGAGGGTTATCCATTGTCATCTACTATATTTGACCTTTACATTGACAAATTAAAGGAATGGATAAAAAGGATTAGAGAGGGAATATAATTCCCTAATTATTTTGTGAAACTTCTTTAAGTGGATGACCTCATTTTAACTAACAAAACACTTAAAAATTTAAAAAAACATCTAAAATATTTAAAACATTTTTATAATAAAATTGAAATATAAGTAAATGGTAGAAAGACCAAGATTATAATAATCTCTACTCAATCTTACTAGCGTTTACTCTATATACAATGAATAGTCAATCTTACTAGCGTTTACTCTACTTTGAATAGTATTCAGCCAGTTATATCAGGTAATACATTTCGGCTTTCTTGAGCATTCATATGAAAACTTAAACCTCCTTTATGTTTTTGAAACGCGATAGAAAGCTTATGATACAAAAAATTTAAAAAAATTGTGAACAGATGGTGTATAGTGTTCATGTTTATGATTAATTTTTTTTTTAAATATTGACGGCTCATTCTTCACCTGGCAACTAATTTCAGGGGTAGCGGTGGGATCCGGGTGGCAATCATACGTGGCTTACATCAACATCGCATGCTATTATGTGATTGGTGTCCGTTGGGTTTTTAACACGGGTTCTGGTGAGGAGAATAATCTCCATCATACTTAAAATTCAAACAACAAGGAGGCAACCCAAGGAGAATATTGGTATCTGTTTTAACTAATGACATCCCAATTTTGCATGACAGGGAATATGGAGTGGAATGATATGCGGTACTGCAGTTCAGACTCTACTATGTAACAGGAAAAAAAAAAATCAGACTCTTGTTTTGGCATTTATTGTGTACAGGTAAAATTATTGTGCAGTTCAATCTCGAATATACAATGAATTTTATATACTTATACAGATTTTTTTTTTTTTATAGTTGGTTATAATTACAATATTTTAGTAAGTGAACATTTTAAGGTTCAAGTTATAAGGGTTGCTTCCGTCAAACCTATTCCATTTTTTTATTGTTGAACTGGTTTGAAGGAGACCATACCGTCATCATTTATCTGGGCTGTGTATTCAGATCAGAATACTACCTTACCTTTACAAACAGGCTGCCTGGGTTTCAACTTAATGTCTTCTTGGTAAGTATCTGCACTTACTAATCCACCTAACCCTAAAAGATTATATAATAATAAATTTAATCTCATCATTTTTAAGGTAAATCATCTATTTTATTTTATTTTAAACTTTAATAAGAAGGTAACAACCATGTAGACTCTTTCAATCGATCTACTCTCAGGCAACCAACACTGACCAGTTTTGGTCCACAAAAACTGACCTGTTCGACAATTCAAGTGGATTAAAAATTAAACCACACAAGCACGTGGGGACCGTTTTCTCTTCCTCTTACACAATCCCGAATCCAACCGTCAGAGGTCAAACCCTTAAAATACGGTGCCTTGAGGGCTCTGGAAGTCAGACGCGTTACAACAATATAGCATGGTCGTTTGAGTCCAGTTCAAGTAAAACGAATTAGGGTTTTATATTATGCCTTTATAATCGGTAAATCAATATAACATGGTTATTTAAGTTCAGTCCCTATTAAACGGATTAAGATTTTAGCTTATACATTTGACGTTTGATTGAATAAATACACATATGACTTATAATCTAATGACAACAAATCTAATTCTAATTCTACGTTCACAACATGAGCTCAGGAGACCAAAGTTAATGCCGTATTCTCTGGGAATCGTGTGTTTTCACGTGAACTTTGACAAGGAAATATGGGACATGAGCTCAGGAGATCAACGTGAACTTTGACAAGGAAATATGGAGATAGATAAATATAGTGTGTGTTTGCGTCTGTCTCTGAGTCATTTGACTGTATATATGTACACGCACGCACAGATGTGTATGATGAACTGGGTAATAACGTGTTGATTGAGAAAACAACGATTCAACAATAAAACATAGAGAGAACAAACAAATAAGAATAATTCATCGTCGGCTACAACTTGACGACAGTCACTATCGCATCTAAAATAAATTATCCAATTTAATTACCTGATTTAGATTCTGATTACGTTTCATAGATAAAAGAAATATTTTTCGAATAGTATAATTTGAGGAGCAGGTACAAGAAAATTAAAATAAACTAAAGCAATTGATTGGAGTTAAACACAGTTTTCGAAAGTCTACTGCCAAGAAAATTAAAATAAACTAAAGCGATTCCAGAAACATTGTTTTAATGTCAGTCGTACCAAATGTTAGGATATTAATGAGTGGGATATATAATTATTATCGATCGCTTCGTTTGACGTCCTTAATTGGATTGTAGGGAAAGCGCTAGTCCACAATCGTTAATCGTTATCTAGCACACGGGATAACTACATTCTTTTAATCATAAAGCTGATTATAGTTGATTATGGATGCAGTAGCAATTTATTTTTTAAGAGACTTTAAAAATGAAAGCATACAATTGGTGTTACGACGGGCCATCTTGGGTTTGGGCAATGTGAACCCCAAGCCTAAAGCTTTTACCAATGTGTTATTTTGGTAAGGATTTTTTTTTTATACATGCGAGGTAGGTAATTATTTACATCCACACATAATTGCTAAGTTTAAATTATAGGGGCTGCTTCCAACAAGCTTATATTACCTCGTTGTTGATGACTTGATGTGAGAGGGACCATTGGTCATTCGTCATCATCGTCTGTTTGACGTGCACTCAAAGAATTCAGATGATTCAAATCAGACTATTACCTTTGCAACAGACATACCCCAAAATTTGATCCTAGGATTTACTCCCAAAGTTTGACCTTGGAGCTCAGGCCAAGTAGGCCATTATTCGCTGAGACAGAGGTAGGGGAGAAACAAGGAGGCAAGGCCAAGGGATTACATATAAAATATACTTTTAAGTGCAGAGAAGGGAAGGGGAATACTACTTAACCGATGGTATATTGGGTGTGATATATTGGGTTATCATATTTGGTGTCACAGTGCTTAGTTCAAAGGGATACACGTTTCCTTGTGCGAAGAATAGATGAAGTACCATAGGATGTGCACCATGTAAAGACCATACCTATAAGAATAGTGTATATGTTAGAATTAGACCTCGACTGTCTAGTAAGGATAGCTAGGAATATAGTTGTTAGTACGAGAGCAAATCAAACATGAAATTGTGAACTGATTTCTACTATCTCTCCTTTGTGGTCAGGGACAATGTCATCCAAGAGAAGGAGAGGGAGTGTTACCGCATCGATGAGGTAGATACCACAAAATAATGTAGAATTTAGGACCATAGAGATAGGTATATATGATCCTAAGAATAAGAGAGAGGATCTTAATGCAATAGTTGCCTTACTAAGGGAAAAATTGAAACACAAAAACAACTGTTGGAGGCTATAGTGAATCAAGATTCACAAGTTGGAAATTCTAAAGTGGGAAAATTAAATGAGAGCCATTCAGAGGCACAAGAGGATATAATTTGATTTGAGGTAGAATTGGGTAAGGATATAAAATATCTAAAATTTTCCAAGTTCGATAGAGAGGAAGATAATGATAAAGCTAAATCCTGACTGAAGGAGATAGAGACTTTCTTTAACATGAAGAACTATTTCACCAGCATTCAAACATCGTATGCCACCCTACATTTACAAGGGATTGATTTGGATTGGTGGTAAACATTTAGTGGGGAACAAGGAATTGAGGTTGTAGTTGATTTGAAATGGGTGGATTTTGTGAAAGCCTTCAAAAAAAGATTCCTCACCGAATATTTTTACACTAATAAATTTTAGGAATTCACCAACCTTAAATAAGGAAACAAGACAATGAAAGTTTATTACCATTAATTTTCCAAGTTACTAAAGTGTGTTCCTATGTATAATGAGAAAATGAAGGTACATAAGTTTATTCTAGGAGTGGAATTTAGAATAGGGTATGAGGTGAACATGTGAGAATCTAATACCCTTTAGAAGACATATTATATGGTTAGGAAATCTGAATTTTATCTCAAACCCTACTTTGATTATGAAGGGGTATCTGAGTAGGATAGAGAGATGCTAAGAAAAGGAAATAGTGCAATGTTTGTGAATTGAAAAAGTGCTTAGGAAAACAAGAGTTCCACCTAGACAAGATAGAAGGAATGATATAAAATAAGGGAATTTTAGGAAAATATTCAAAGGAAAGAATCAAAATCCTAACAATCACAATAATGGGGATAATAGACCACCACCGCAAGGTCATGCCAATACTCCATTAGCAGTAAAAACATAAGGACATAAGCAAAAAAATCACCTAAGACCTAAGGATGGATGCTTTGATTGTGGTAGACCACACTATACCAATAAGTGTCCATACAAACCAAGGTAGAGTTAAAAAGAAAAAGAACCTGCACACAAGATTTATGTAGTGATAGGAAGTCAAAATCTGGTAAGGCAAGCCACTCCACTACTAATAAAATGTAAGATATTTGGTAGAAACATTAAAATTTTGATTGATAGTGGTACTATAGATAGTTTTGTTTCCACTAGCTTAGTTAAAGATATACCTGAAAGTCCATATATCTTAACACATGGGTGGAAGGTCGACTATGGTTCAGGATAAACCTACTCTGTAAACTAGTACTATCCCATGGCAAAAAGTACCCTACCTAGTGGTATGGACATTGGATACCTGTACGTAGAACCTTTGCATGTATTTTATGTAGTACTAGGAATGGACTGGTTACAAACACATAAGGTTGTAATCAATTTCCATGATAGATGGATTGAGTACTCAAAAGAGGGTAGGAAAGTAAATAGGATGTATAGCCTACAAGGGGCTTTTTGATCCTAGATCCTCTTTGCAATACAACTTAAGAAGGCAATGAAGAGAGGATGACAAATTTATGTAGTAAAGTTAAATGAAATGGAATATGGAAAGAAGGAAGAGGTGTTTGAGAAACACCTAGTTCTCCAAGAGTTCAAAGATGTATTTTCAAAGCATTTACCTAAATTACCACCTAAATGTAAATTTGATTTCACAATTGAAATTCAACTTGGAACAAAGCCTATTTATAAGGCTCCTTACATAATAAATCTGATTGAGATGCAAGAGTCGAATGTGCAATTACAAGGATTGTTGGAGAAAGGATTAAGTAGACTGAGTGTGTCACCATGGGGTGCACCAGTGTTGTTCATAAAGAATAAGTATGGTTCAATGTAACTATGTATAGATTATAGGATGTTGAACAAGACAACCATTAAAAATAGATATCCTCTACCCAGAATATAAGATCTCTTTGATCAGCTCAAGGATTCCACTATTTTCTCAAAGATTGATATTAAATCGAGATACCACCAATTAAGGTTCCATGAAGAGGATATCCATAAGACAACCTTAAAAATGTTTCATGGACATTATGAGTTTATTGTCTTGCATTTAGGTCTAACGAATACATTAGCAGTATTTATGAACCTGGTGAATAGCATTTTCAAGAAGCTTTTAAAACAATTTATTCTTGTGTTCTTATATGATATTTTTATATATTCCCAAAATAAATTAGAGCATGATTAACACCTTAGGATCAATCTAGAGCTACTAAGGAAAAATTACTTATTAAAAAATCTATCAAAGTGTGAATTTTATGTGTCGCAAGTACAATATTTACAGTATATTGTATACGTAAAATGGATCGTGGTGGATCCTAAGAAAATAAAATCTATACTGAATTGGTTGCCACCCATAAATATGATGAAAATCTAGAGTTTCATGGATTTGACCGGATATTATAGGTGGTACGTAAAGGATTATGCCAAGATAACCGCTCCAATAACTAACCTTCAAAGGAAGGGAAAAGAGTTCAACTGGAAGAATAAATGTGAGGTAGCTTTTGATCTACTCAAATAAAAACTCACTATATCTCCCATACTAAAGATACCAAACCCTCAGGGTAGCATTTTGGTACAAATGTATCATTAGAAGATTTGGGAGGAGTTCTCTCTTAGGATGAAGTAGTAGCAGCTTATGGTTCAATAAAAATGAAATAACATAAGGTTAATTATGCAACCCATGATCTAAAATTGGTAGCAATAGTTTTTTCTCTCAAAATTTGGCAACACTACTTTTAGAGAAACTCTTTGAGTTGAGGATAGACCATCAAATCCTGAAATGCATATTTACTCAACCTTTGCTAAATTATAGGCAGAGAAGGTGGATGGAATTTCTCATCGAATATAATTTTGGCATTGAATATACAAAAGAGAAAGAAAATAAAGTCATTGATGCACTAAGTAGGATAATTCACATAGTTTTTTTAACGCACATCCTTGTTTATTTTATAGAACAAGTAAAATAAATGCAACATCAGATTGTTTTACAAATATATTTGAGAAAATATGGAAAGAAAACCCAATGAAATTAAATATTTTAGTATCAAGAATGCTTTCTTGTGCTTTAAGAATAGAGTAATAATTACTAAGACCAGTGATCTAAGGAAAATGATCATGAATAAAGTACACAAATATCCATATTCTGCTCACCCAAGAGGGGTGAAAATGAGAGAGATTATGAAGAAAATTTTCTACTAGATAGGAATGAAGAGGGACATAACTGAATTTATCACCCAATGACTTGAATGCTAGAAAATAAATGCAAAAAATAGATATCCTGTAGGACTATTGTACCCTCATGATATATGAACATAGAAATGATAGGTGATTTCAATGGATTTTATTGTAGGGTTACGAAAGACTAGATTCCAGCATGACACAATCCTAGTTGTGGTCAATAGATTGATCAAGGTTATGAATTTTATACCTATAAATACCAAGGATGATGTTGTGGTTGTGGCTAACAAATTTTCCAAGAAAATGTTTAGGCTTCATGATTTTCTAGAAGTGATCATTTTAGATAGAGACTTGAGATTCACATCCAAGTTCTGGCAAGCTTTACATCGTGCCATTAGCACTAGATTAAATATTAGTTTTACATATTACCTAGAAAATAACAGGTAGATTGAGAGGGTAAATTAGGTATTAGAGGAAATAATTTACATGTATTAGATGGATCAAAATATCATGGGAAGACTACCTACACTTGGTAGAATTTACCTATAATAAAGGTCATCATTCGGCCTTAGGTATGGCACCATTTGAAGCTCTATATGGCAGGAGGTGTATAACACCATTGTATTAGGACAACCTAGAGGATAGGGTTGTCCTTGTAATAGTTATGGTCAAGGAAATGGAGCAACAATTAAAAACGATAAGATAAAGGTTTAAAGAAGCTATGGATCTTCAAAAAAAATATGCCAACCTTAAGAGATTTCCAAGAGAGTTTACTATGGGTGATAGAGTATTTATAAGAGTGAAACCAAAGAAGAGTTCTATTAAATCCACAAAATATTATTCACATTTTGTTGGACCCTTTGAAACTATAGAGAAGATCAATCCTATGGCATATCAACTTGCCTTACCACTCAGTCTATCAAAGATTCATGACATCTTTCACATTTCTTTACTATGAAAATATATAGCTAATCTTGATCATATCTGGGACTTTTATAAACTGTATATGGTTGATTCAGAGGATATATAGGTTCAACCAGTAAATATCCTTTAGTTTCATTCCAAATTGATGAGGAAAGGGACTCTAGAACAATGCAAGGTCTAGGGGGACTGTTACTCCGAAATAAATGTTGCTTGGAAAAAAGTGGTAACTATGCAGAACTATTTTCCATTTCTTTTTGAATAATATGTAAATATTATCTATTGTTTAAACTATCATGAAACATAAAGGGTTGTGTTAAGCCTAAGGAGGGGAGGATGTCTAGACCCTCTATTGGCAGATATTTCATTTGATAAATTTATGCTTTGCTATATTATTGTGCTAGTGGAATGATTGACTATTTCATTATTAGTTTGTGTAAGGTATATACTTCATGAAGGAAAATAATGTATTCTTTTGATGAAATGATTAATTTTTAAATGTCTAGTTTCTAGAAGAGGGCAGGAAAGTAATCACATAATGTTGTAATAAATTTCCATGATAGATGGATTGAGTACTCAAAATAGGGTAGGAAAGTAAATAGGATGTATAACCTACAATGGGCTTTTTGATCCTAGATCCTCTTTGCAATACAACTTAAGAAGGCAATGAAGAGAGGATGAACAATTTATGTAGTAAAGTTAAATGAAATGAAATATGGAAAGAAGGAAGAGGTGTTTGAGAAACACCTAGTTCTCCAAGAGATCAAAGATGTATTTTCAAAGCATTTACCTAAATTACCACATAAATGTAAATTTGATTTCACAATTGAAATTCAACTTGGAACAAAGCCTATTTATAAGGCTCCTTACATAATGAATTTGATTGAGATGCAAGAGTCGAAAGTGCAATTACAAGGATTGTTGGAGAAAGGATTAAGTAGACTGAGTGTGTCACCATGGGGTGCACCAGTTTTGTTCATAAAGAATAAGTATGGTTCAATGTAACTATGTATAGATTATAGGATGTTGAACAAGACAACCATTAAAAATAGATATCCTCTACCCAGAATATAAGATCTCTTTGATCAGCTCAAATATGCCACTATTTTCTCAAAGATTGATATTAAATCGAGATACCACCAATTAAGGTTCCATGAAGAGGATACCCATAAGACAACCTTAAAAATGTTTCATGGACATTATGAATTTATTGTATTGCATTTAGGTCTAACGAATACATTAGCAGTATTTATGAACTTGATGAATGGCATTTTCAAGAAGCTTTTAAACCAATTTATTCTTGTGTTCTTATATGATATTTTTATATATTCCAAAAATAAATTAGAGCATGATTAACATATTAGGATCAATCTAGAGCTACTAAGGAAAAATTAGTTATTAAAAAATCTATCTAAGTGTGAATTTTATGTGTTGCAAGTACAATATTTACAGTATATTGTATCAGCAAAAGGGATCGTGGTGGATCCTAAGAAAATAAAATCTATACTGAATTGGTTGCCACCCATAAATATGATGAAAATCTAGAGTTTCATGGATTTGACCAGATATTATAGGTGGTATGTAAAGGATTATGTCAAGATAACCGCTCCAATAACTAACCTTCAAAGGAAGGGAAAAGAGTTCAACTGGACGAATAAATGTGAGGTAGCTTTTGATATACTCAAATAAAAACTCACTATATCTCCCATACTAAAGATACCAAACCCTTAGGGTAGCATTTTGGTATGTACAAATGTATCATTGGAATATTTGGGAGGAGTTCTCTCTTAGGATGAAGCAATAGTAGCTTATGGTTCAATAAAAATGAAATAACATGAGGTTAATTATGCAACCCATGATCTAAAATTGGTAGCAATAGTTTTTTCTCTCAAAATTTGGCAACACTACTTTTAGATAAACTCTTTGAGTTGAGGATAGACCATCAAATCCTGAAATACATATTTACTCAACCTTTGCTAAATTCTAGGTAGAGAAGGTGGATGGAATTTCTTGTCGAATATGATTTTGGCATTGAATATATAAAAGAGAAAGAAAATAAAGTCATTGATGCACTATGTAGGATAATTCACATAGTTGTTTTAACACACATCCATGTTTATTTTATAGAAAAAGTAAAATAAATGCAACATCATATTGTTTTACAAATAAATTTCAGAAAATATGGAAAGAAAACCTAATGAAATTAAATATTTTAGTATCAAGTATGCTTTCTTGTGCTTTAAGAATAAGAATAGAGTAATAATTACTAAGACAAGTGATCTAAGGAAAATGATCATTAATAAGTGAAAGCACGAGGATATGGAAGCAAAAAGGAAAGCGAAGATGCGATGCAAATTTGAACTTAGACTTAATGCTAATTCCTAGGAATTTGAAATGCATGAAATGGAGAAAGCATGAATTGAAACCCAAATGAAATAACAGTCCTTCTATTTTATTAATGTATTTCATAACTTGGTTACAATTCACGTCCTCCCTTTTCAGGGGCAAGGAGCGTTAAATCCGTCTCTTGGTTACATCCATGGATAACCTTTCCTTCTTTCGCGTGCCCACATGTAAAATAGGCAGACCAAACATCGCCACCGCTTGCGTTGATGAGTCTTGAATCCTCGTTGCTCCTCTGATGTTCGAACCCTACGTTCAAAGGAACAAGAAATGGTCAGTAGCACCTGTGGATAAAACAAAGCATGCAATCCCCAAGCCTAGGATAAGTGAATGAGAAAATTGAATTAAACTATGATTAAAACAGGTCCACATGCTTTGAAATTTTGATAGGGGCATCAAGATACCACCAGGAAGGTCCTGCAAAAAGAAGAGTTGAGAAATTCCTTGCCGATTTGAATTTGCTCCAGGGCGAGACGAATTCACCTACAACAAAATGCTAAAAAGGTACTGTCCCAATTTCTTGCCTAGGAAGCTTCCAAAGACCTGAAAACTTGGGGTTAGATAATTGGGGGAATTTTGGGAAGACCCAGATGGTTAGATTTTCCCAATTTGGCCTCCATCAATGGGAATTTGATGATGCTACCTGTAGGTTAGTGGAAGCTAGCAATGCTAGAAATATGATCAAAATTGTTCAAAACAAGACGAAATTCAAATGACAACCTATCTAAGCATCATAGAATTGAATGCAAAAATGAAAGAAAGAAAATCTTCCATGAAATTCCCATCGCTTTGAAAGGGGGCGATTAGGATTGTGGCAGTGTGGGAGGGGGCGCCCATGGGGCAGGCCGCCCACCGTTTGAGGCTTGATTTCGGCACCAATCCACTTGGGATGGGTCCAAAACATATTGTGTGGTATTGTCAACAAATTTTGTGGGATATTGTGGCCAAATTTTGGGTTTTGGGTCCAATATTCGTCCTCCCAATAGTCACCCAATTACCTCCCCTCTAAAGGAAATCAAGGATGTGGAAGGTGCAAATCCAAAATGTGTGAGGTATAAAAATAAAATGACAACACTTCGTTGCTCTAAAATTCTCCTCTTCTCCATGTTTTGGGGTGAGGAAACTCACCAATTTATAGACCTGGAGGTCTCTTGAAATGGGCATGCAGAGGTGCCACTTGGCAATCATGCCTTCCCATGGGGAAGGAGATTCCTCCCTGAATAGGGACTTCATGACTACCCTTGTAATTGCCTCTAACACTCGAAAACGCTCACCCACACTCCCATGCGATGAAGGAAGCGTTAAGTGGCGGATCTGAGCTGCCATTTGTCAAGATTTGACTTTTTGCCCGTCAAACCCGAAATTCACCCCACCCTAGAACGAATCTGGAATTCGTCCCGGGGTGGGGCGGATCCTAGTTTGAATCCATCCCGAGGTGGAAGGGATATTGAGAAATGTGCCTGAAGGTGCCAAATTGATCTCTAACCTTCCAAAACTGTTGTGAGAGTGGTTAGGACCACTGTTTAACCTCTGGGGGCTGCCCTTGGGGCTGCATGTGTCAATGCGATCAGTGTTTGCAGTCACATAATCAGATTGGTGTTGTTTTGGTGTCTACAGATGCCCCTTTTTGGTATGCGCTATGCAAGGCACAGCGCCGAGCAAAAAATAGATATCCAAAGCACTAATGATTAGGGTTTATCAGTAACCTAACCAACTTTTGATGCCCCAAGTATGGAAATGGCATGCATTCTTGAATCCTTGCTTCTGACGAGCGAAGGAACTCAGTTCAAGTGTTAACCATTTTCGGTGAGGTGTGACTTGAACTTGGACATTGATCAGTCATGAATAGGCAAAGGGTGCAACCTTTTGTCTGTGAGAACCTTGAGTTCATGATTCACGAATGCTAAGTGATTTATCAGCTTGCGATTATTGCTTGTTTACTGCCCCAAGCAGGAGCATGATTTGTCTTTGCCAATGATTCTTCGAATGCATACCATTTCCATGATTGGGTGTGTATTTGTTGATTGGTAACTAAGTGTGACTACCCCCTCAAGCGACGAATCAATGAGGGAATGACCTTCATGATAAAATCGATGAGTTGCTTGACCCAAGATGACTTGGGTAAGGGTGCCTTCAAAGATTTATCTTTGAATGTGTGTGCAGTTTTTTGACATTTAGACCTGCTTTTGGTGGGTGTTAACCCTTTTTGCGATGCTTTTTGGAGCTGAAATTGGCAAAAATTCGTCTTCCCGTGGAGCGGTCCGGCTATGGTAGCCTTCTTAGGGAGTAGGATAGTGACAATTTGTAACCCCAACATCTGTTTTGGATGCCAAGAATGTCAAGCGCGAAGGCGCCTTCGTTCGGCAATGTTATTACTATTTTTGGGTGGGTTGCGACCCGTTTGGACGACGCCGCTTGAGGATGAAATTCTTGGAAATTCGTCTTCCCATGGAGCGGTCCGGCTATGGTAGCCTTCTTAGGGAATAGAATAGAAAGGATTTGTGACCCCGAAATCTATTTTTCATGCCCGAAATGTCAAGTGCCAAAGCACTCTCATTGGGCAAGTTTATTAACTGTTTTGGTGCATTTTTGATGATATATACAGATGACTTTATTTTATTTATGCAAGTGATGATTTGATTTTATGCATGATGGGTGATGAGTATGGATGTATGCATGTTAATTTATTTTTATGGATACATATGTTATGATAAATGCAAATGTTTCTAACTTTTAGGATATGCAAATGTAATGGATGAATTGAATTTGTTTTGTTTGGCGAGAGCACCATAGACTATTTAGACCTTTGTGGGGTTTGTTTTTTTTTTTTTTTTGGTGATTGTTGATGGCAATGCGAGGATGAAAGATAGCGCAGTTGGTTTTAGAAATGTAGCTAATATTTTCTGAGACTCATACGGTTTTAACTCACTAGCCATGACTGTACTTTATCTTACGAGATTTTTGGATGAGGTATGAATCGGACTTGTCTTTGACCAAGTTATTTCACATCCCTGTGTGTGCAATTAAGTTCATTTATGTGGTATTTATCAGGATATCACTAGTGCCAGATAGGATATCAACCAAACCTGTACTGAGGATCACCTAATTAGCTCCATTGACTCCTTTGTTGTATTTAGTCAGATTAATCTGCGGTGCTATCGTAGGATACCATAAGCTAGCTCATCCACATGCAAACATTGATCTGCACACAAGTTAATGTGACAAATATATCGTCATGCGTGAGGTTTACCACCAGTGACTAATAGGCTATCAACCAAACTGGTGCTGAGAGTTCCAAGGATTCAAGTTCGACTCCCTTCTTTTTTTCAATTGTATTGGGATACTTGCTTTTTTTTTGTAGTGATAAAAATCACTGTTTATTTATATATATATATATATATACATATATATATATATATATATATATACATATATATATATATATATACATATATATATATATATATACATATATACATATATACATATATATATATATATATATACATATATACATATATATATATACATATACATATATACATATATATATATACATATATACATATATATATATATATATATATATATATATATATATATTTTGAGCAAGGGTTTTGAATTTCGAGTGATGAGAATCACTATTGTCTATGCCTTTTGATGTATGTACTCTGGTGGTGATGTCAAATTTTTGGAGTTTTGACTGTTTGCAAAATTTTGATGTTTGCAACTTTTGAGAACTTGGGATTCTTAGGGAATTGGGTAGGGAAGATGATTGTCCTTTTGCCAACTCTCAGCATTCTTGGGGTCATTCGCACAAGGGGATGAGCAAGATAATCATTTTTCTTATGGTGACCTGGATTGCTTTGCAGGTTTCATCTTTCATTCACACAACTTGGGAATTTTTATGTGCTTTAATTTGTGTTGGGACACTACGTAACAAGGTGTGATCCAAGTAGAACTCTACCTTCATAAAATTTGTCTGACTTGGTACAGTTTGTGGCTAGAAAGCTAATGACGACTGAATGATGAAAACTCTCGATACAAAATAACTGACTATGATGTGGGAGAATATCGTGAATGGCGGTTATAGGTGTTGAGCTATTGACAAAGTGGGAAAACAAAATGTGAAAATGATGGTTTTGCCAAGTAATGACAGTCTATGGTGCTTTGACCTTTATGACCACAAATATGCAATGTATGGGTTTGATGTTGAATGCAGCTATATATTTTTGTATTTTTTAGGGATTGATTTTTGTGAATATGAAGGTGAGATGCAAAAAGAGCTCTATGCTGTTACGATGATTTTGCATATGCATGGGAATGAGATGCAAATTTTGTTATTTTTTGATGATTTTGTTGTTTTGTTGTTTTGTTTTTTTTTTTTTTTTGGATTTGCTTATTTTTGTGAGTATGAGGATGAGATGCAACAGAGTTTTGTATTGTTGTGATGATTTTGAGTATGCATGGAAATGAGATGTAATTTTTTTGTTATTTTTGATGATTTTGTTGTTTTTGAATTTTTTTATTTTTGACCAAGCGATTGTAGGAGTCCTTGGAGCGTTTTGGGATTGACCAAGCGATTGTAAGAATCCTTGGAACATTTTGGGGATTGACCAAGTGATTATGGAAATCCTTGGAGCATTTTGGGATTGACCAAGCGATTGTAGGAATCCTTGGAGAATTTTTGGATTGACCAAGTAATTGTAGGAATCCTTGGAGCATTTTGGGATTGACCAAGCAATTGTAGGAATCCTTGGAGCCTTTTGGGATTGACCAAGCGATTGTAGGAATCCTTGGAGCATTTTGGGATTGACCAAGCGATTGTAGGAATCCTTGGAGCCTTTTGGGATTGACCAAGCGATTGTGGGAATCCTTGGAGCATTTTGGGATTGACCAAGCGATTGTGGAAATCCTTGGAGCCTTTTGGGATTGACCAAGCGATTGTGGAAATCCTTGGAGCCTTTTGGGATTGACCAAGCGATTGTAGGAATCCTTGGAGCATTTTGGGATTGACCAAGCGATTGTAGGAATACTTGGAGCATTTTGGGATTGACCAAGCGATTGTGGAAATCCTTGGAGCATTTTGGGGATTGACCAAGTGATTGTAGGAATCCTTGGAGCATTTTGGGATTGACCAAGCGATTGTAGGAATCCTTGGAGCATTTCGGGATTGGCAAAGCGATTGTAGGAATCCTTGGAGTCTTTTGGGATTGACCAAGTGATTGTAGGAATCCTTGGAGCATTTTGGGATTGACCAAGCGATTGTAGGAATCCTTGGAGCATTTTGGGTTGGGCTATGGCTCTCTTAGATATGGAATGGCCACAAATGACTGATGTTCAAGGGTTCTAGTTCCTTGATTCCATCAAGAGAGGCTAGTCGGTAAGTCCCGGGTCCTATTTTGCTATCAATTACATATGGACCTAACCAATTTTCCATGAAATTGTCCCTTAGATGGGATGGCAAACTAGAGTTCTGTTGGTTTTCTTTCAAGACCAAGTCACCAATCCGAAAGTCCCTCAGGTGAACTTTCATTTTGTAAGCCTTCTTAAGTCGCTCTTGATAGATACGTAAATGCTGAAGAGCATTAACACGTCGTTCGTCAAGCAACGTAAGCTGGTCTAATTGGGCCTACTGCACTGTGTCATCATTGATGAACTCTTGCATTGATATGCACATGGAAGGAATTTCCAACTCGAGAGGCATGACTGCCTCGAAGCCATACACCAGCAAAAATGGATTTGCCCTAGTGGGTGTCCAAATGCTAGTGCGATAGGCCCACAGGGCAAGTGGGATCTGAATGTGCCAATCCTTATGACTATTTGCGACGGTCTTTTTGAGGATAGCGACTAGTGTTTTGTTTGACGCCTCTGCTTGCCCATTTGCTTGTGGATAATAGGGTGTTGAAAAATTGTGCTAAATTTTATACTTTGTGGTCAAAGCACGCACGTCTTTGTTCTTGAATGATGTCCCATTATCCAATATTATTTTGGATGGAATACCAAAATGACATATGATGTTATGCAAAATGAACTCCGCAATGCGGGTTCTAGTCGTAGAGGTAAGCGGAACTGCTTCCACCCACTTGGTGAAATACTCTATGGTCGTTATGATAAACATGTGATGACATAACGACATCAGGGAGATCTTTCTTATTAGATCTAAGCCCCACTACAAAAATAGCCAAGCTGACTGGACTGTCTGCAAGGCCTGGGAACGTATGTGCATCAAATTGGTATGATGTTGACACTTCATGCACTTCCTGACATATGTGCAACAATCTCGCTCTAAAGATGGCCAATAATAACCCATGTGAAGAATGCATTTTGTGATGGCCATACCACTGAAGGGGCCACCACACGTACCATCGTGCGCTTGGGTGATTGCCCAAGTGGACTCTTGTTGGTCCAAGCAACGAAGGAGGATTCCTTCGTAGCTGCAACGATACAAAATGTCTCCTAACAAGACATACTTAGCCGCTTTCTACTTGAATGCTCGTTTTGCGGCATGCGTCAATCCAAGCGGGAGGTTACCTAACTTGAGGTAGTCCCTTAAGGGTGAATACCAATCCTGCTGATCAGAAGCCTCGATGGTATGAACATCCAATCCCTCTTGAAGTTCATCCCTAGCAAACGCTGAGCAGGAAAGAACTTGTAAAAATAGTGTTGTGTTGCTATTAATGGGAGTAGGGAAGAACAAGGACCCCTAGTTGGCATGTTTCATATGATCATGGATTCGAGAGAAATTATCCGAGGATGGTTCAATCTGGATCATGTGGATTCCTAGCGTCAAGTTAGAACTTGCATGGTCCATCGCGGATTACGATAGTGTTTTGACTTGGATGGTTGTCATATCACCAGAAAGGTCTTACGGGATTAGTGACCCCAAGGAGGCCATAGTGTTCGCAAAATGATTCGATGATCGAGGGAGTGCCTCGATTTCGTACCATTCAAGCTTTGCCAAGAATTTTTCCACAAGGGCTTTGTAGGCCTGCAGAACTGGGCATTTGCATTGGAATACCCCTTTTTTGGGTAGGTAGCCTAAAGGAACAATTGTACTGATGGGGATGCGAGGTCTCCCCATGTCTTGCATGGACTCTAGCATGGTTGTTGCTACAACATTCTGCACCAGATACTCCCCCAGGCCTGTATTGGCCATTTCAATAGTAATTGTTGGCGATTGAGAGGGAGGGAATGGAAGCTCTTCCTGATTCCACTCCACGTTGGGTGAACTAGAAGCCTCAACTTCCATTGTGCTAGGCATCTCTTTGGTAGATATGGTTGATATTGTTGGCAACGCCTCTTCTAGGGGTTGATCCTCTTTCAGGGTTTGCTTCCCTTTGTCCTTCTATTTAGCCATGATAGGTGGCATTGTTGGTGAAGGACTAGACGATGAAGATGTACTTGGCTGGGGTTTTGATGTATTTATCACTAGTGGTGCTTGCGGCATTGGACCCTGTCTAGATGGATTTAACTAAAAATCCAAGTGTGTCGATGGGAGGGTCGATTGTGGCATCAGCTGCACCGCATTGCAATATTTGAAGGGTTCTAAGTCCGTCGGGACTACATGTACTTCCCCTTCAAAAATATAATTCAAACACTGATGAGCTATCAAAGGGACACACTTCATGTCCCTGATCCATGGCCGCCCTAGCAAGATGTTGTAAGCCATCTCGCCTTCCAAAATGTGGCACAATGTAGGTATCATATTTTGTCTTACTTGAATGGGTAGGACAATTGTGCCACCTATCGAGCATATCGCATCGTTGAATGCTCGTAGTGTATATGTGGAAGCCATGATGTGAGAGGCTGGCAACTTCAGATGTTTCAATGCTGCTATGGTAATGATGTTACTGGATGAACCAATGTCTACCAACACCCTTTTATACAGGATCTCGTTGACCCATGCGATAACGTGCAGGGGTGGATCTACCATGTCATCAGACACTGATTTAACTTCATCCTCTCGAAAGGTGATGACTGGATCCGTGCATCGTTTGACATGTCCCACAAAGTTGTTGAAGGAATTTTCTTCGTGGAGCTGCAACTCGATGGCTTTCAAAATTTCCATGAGAGCCTCCTGATGGGGCGTTGATTGCTGTATAATCTCGTATATGGAGAGCCTAGCCGACATGGTCCTCAAAATCTACTTGAGTTTGGTCCGAATCGTGGCCACGGGTCTAGGCGGAGGTAGCTGCATAGGGTGCTATTGAGGTTGTGATGTTGATGGAACCTCTCTTGTGGCTGCCGTGGGGGTAGCTCCTAGGTATTTCTTGTTCCTAGTCACTATGCTTATCATTCCTACATACCCTTGCATGGGTCAATTCTATTGCACCTCATTGACTTGAAGGGGTTTTGCCTGTGCCTCATGGGCAGGAAAGGGGTCTTTGAAAACTCCCATCTGATGGTTGTTTGGCACTACGGGGTTGTCCACCACCAATGTCTTATTGTCAATTAGGTCTTGTATCAATCCTTTGAACTTCCAACATGCATTCAGGTCATGTCCCTTTCACCTGTGGAACCTACAATACAAGTCCTCCCGGTATCTTTTAGGCTTGGGAGAATTAGGATCTATGGTTTGAATCTCTGGAAGGTTGATCAAGTTTGCCACTGACAAGCGGTCAAATAGGGAATCCCTAGACTCTGTATAGGGTGTGTACTATCGCTTAGGGTGATGCTGCTAATTTTGCTCCTGCTTTTGATTTTCTCTTTCATAATTATTAGGAGGTACTTCCTAATAGTTAGCCTTTTGAGGCTGTATTTCTTGTGCAGGCTTAGGGACATTTATGGCAACTTGGTTTACCGTAGCGGTTTTTTTTTGCGTAGTCCCTATTTTTATGTTCTTGTTCCATTCTTTCTTCTTAGGTTTGGCAATCTTGCCATCCTGTATCTTGATCTCTTCGATGATTTTGGCTTGTGCCAAAGCTTCCTCTAAGGTGGCATATTGCTACAGTTGTAATAGTACAGAGATCAATCTCAAACAACTTCGTGAGAACATTTGTGTAAGGTCGGACATAGGAGGGAGGTAGGGTAGCTTGGAAAGTAGAGTCCTCCATCGATTCCCATAGGCCGCCATGGTCTCTTCCTCATACTACCTGAGGCTGGCCAGGTCACTTAGTGATGCATTCTTCTTGGTGTTGAAGGTGAAGCATTCGAGGAACGCATCCACTAACTTATCCAAGTTACAGATGCTGTGCTTTAGCAACTGAGTGAACCAATCCGAGGTAGGGCCTATGAATGTGGTTATAAATGGCCTTAGCAATAATGCATTATTTTCTTGAATGCCAAAAACATTGGCTCAAGAATCTGGTCACATGCTCTTGGGCATCCTCTTCACCCTTAAAGATTGCCAACTAGGGCAACTTAAAGTGTTCGAGGTAAGGGGGTGTAGGCACTGACGGATGCACAGGATGACTACGGAGTTGGCATAACATGGGATTTTGGGGCCTAGAAGCTTTGGTTTCCACAGACTCCAAATGCTCTAGCAGTGCTTTGTATGCATCGAAAGATTTAATCTCTTCCTCTTTAGTTTGCTCCCGTTGTAGGTTGTGGGAGACTTGAGGCCTATGGGGGGGTGGTCGAATAGCAACCCCTCCACCTTCGTAGGGCATTTCGGCCCATTTTTCTTCTTGTCCATACTCCTCATAGACTTATTGAGGAGTCTCTAGGCGAGACCTATGACCCTGGGTGGGTCCCTACGGAGGGTACCCATCGTTGTTCCAAGGAGTGGCCTCCCTCTCAGGTCTAGGGGGTCTCGAAGGCAACACTTGATAAGGTCGCGGGGACCTATCTCGCACCAAGGGATAATGCCTCTCATATGGTTCCACTCTTTGGGTGCGAGGGGTTGGAACCCTCTCAGGCCCTGGGTTATGAAGTAGCTCATCTGTTTGGCACTGAATACGCTCCTTGCTAAGGTAGTATAGACGCTCTAGCTGCTACTGATCTTGCTCAAGCCACATGATCTGAGCTTGGCAGGTGGCATGTCTGGTGACTGCCAGGTCAATTTGTTTTTCCATCTTGAGCCTAGGAGGCCTGTATGCCTCTCCTATACATTTACCTTAGTTGTGATGATCTGAGATCTGAATGGGTCGCTTCCCTCTGTCGAGGTTGGTGGCATTTACCCGAGGCTCTAGCCTCAGTGGGTGACCATGGTACATAGCGAGTGTGGAAGCACATGGTTCTCGCATTGTATATTGCTCTAGAGGAAGGTAGGGATATTTCTCATTTTCCATTTCATAGGTGTGAAAGGGGTGGGCAGAGTTAGCTCACCCTACTTGAAGAGCCCTGCGCTCTGGGGTTTGTCTATTATTTCTAATAGTGATGGGGGGCAAAGGACGGATGCCATAGTCATGTGGCCTCTCCTCATGAATACTATGCCACTCTAGCACTTCATCATTCCGTGGCCACTCATATCGAGCTTCTAAGGGAGCTTTATTGTCTATGTTGAGTGCCACGTGTAAGGATTCTTCCTGAAATGGGCTATGATGAACGAGCGTGTCCCCCAAAGGGGGGTCCCTATAGTTCCATCTTGACATGGAATTATGCAGACTCTCTTGTGGGTCAGGCTGCTAAGGCGGTATGACCAAGTCCTTGGTGCTGTAGCGGAGGCGACTTGTGCCCCCTTGTACACTTTCTACAGCTTCTGCCCTTGATTGGGCTTGGCTATGGGTGTACACCACGATGTTGTTCTTCTACAAGCTAAGTAGATTTTTATCTCTTTTATGATTTTTTATATGCTACACTAAATAGAAAAGAACACACACATACACAAATAGTGATTATCTCGTTTAAATATTGAGAGTGTGTCCTAAACCTGGTTTAGTGTGTTTTGGTTTTTTATGTTTATTTGTTTTTTTTTTTTTTTTGAAGGTTTTTGTAAAGAACGTTTAAATGCAAGATGAGAGCTCTTATGACTCCCAAAATTGGTTGCCCCTTCGATATACCATTTCCAGGCCGATATACCAACCTCTCTATATACCCGCCCTTACATGAGGGAAACTATAGGTACGTGAGAGAATATGGTATGTGGAACATAAGTAGTACGGAAGGGGAATCGCCCTGTTTATGACACCTACCATAGGAGACTTATCCTTGTGCATTGGGAATCACCCCAACTACACTCAGTCAGCTTTCATCATGATTTACGTCTAGCAACAATAGCGATCGAGGTTTATGAATGCAAAATTCAAGCCAAGGTGGTGATGAAATCCACCGTTGGTCTTGATCAAGGGCTGGGGTTTTACGACCAGCTCCTTAGTGTTTAATTTTCCACATGGTGTGTGGGGTTCCTTTTATTTTGCATGGAACAAAATAAACATGCAACCAAACTTTTCCTAAGCATGCAAAAAAAGAAACCAGGAGAAACATAAAACTGAAGACAAAAAATGACAGGAAAAGTGCAGAATTCTTACCTCTTCTCTGCACGAATCTGTCGGTCCCGAGTTTCTACCCGAAAAATTCATAGACTAGAATTCATCTTGCGGGGGGACAAATTACAAAATAGAATTCGTCACAGGGTGAGGTGCATTCCCATTTGTCCCTAGGTGAGACGAATTACAACTCTGTATTCACCCTCTGATGGAATGAACAATAGTTAGTGTATGAAAGCACGGTACCTGCAAGAAAAAAAACAACCAAGTTTGGATCATATCTCTGATCTTAAAAATAGAGGACAAGGTCCCACCGTGATCGCCACTGAAATAACAAGGATACGAAAGCAAAAAGGAAAGGCGAAGATGCGATGCAAATTTGAACTTAGACTTAACGCTAATTCCTAGGAATTTGAAATGCATGAAATGGAAAAAGCATGAATTGAAACACAAATGAAATAATAGCCCTTCTCTTTTATTGATATATTTCACAACTTGGTTACAATTCGCATCCTCCCTTTTCAGGGGCGAGGAGCGTTAAATCCATATCTTGGTTACATCCATGGATAGCCTTTTCCTTCTTCCACATGCCCACATGTAAAATGGGTGGACCAAACGTCACCGCCGCTTGTGTTGATGAGTCTTGAATCCTTGCTACTCATTTTATGTCTGAATCCTATGTTAAAAGGAACAAGAAATGGTCAGTACCACCTACGGATAAAACAAAGCATGCAATCCCCAAGCCTAGGATAAGTGAATGAGAAAATTGAATTAAACTATGATTAAAACAGGTCCAAATGATCTAAAATTTTGACAGGGGCATCAAGATACCACCAAGAAGGTCCTGCAAAAATAATAGTCAGGAAATTCCTTGCCAATTTGAATTCGCTCCGGAGCGGGACAAATTTACCTACAACAAAATACCGAAAAGGTACTGTCCTAATGTCCTACCTAGGAAGCTCCAAAAGACCTATAAACTTGGGGTTAGCTAATTGGGGGCATATTTGGAAGACCCATATGGTCATATTTTCCCAATTTTGCCTCCATAAATGGTAAGTTTATGGTGCCACCTATAGGTTAGTGGAAGCGAGCAATGCTAGAAATATGATCAAAATTTTTCAAAAAAAAACAAAATTTAAATGACAACCTATCTAAGCATCATAGAATTGAATGTAAAAATGAAAACAAGAAAATCCACCATGGAATTCCCATCACTCCGAAAAGGGGAGATTAGGATTGTGACAGTGTGGGAGGGGCCGCCCGTCGTTTGAGGCTTGATTTCGGCACCAATCCACTTGGGATGGGTCCAAAACCTCTTGTGTGGTATTGTCAAAAAATTTGGTGGGATATTGTGGCCAAATTTTGGGTTTTGGGTCCAAGATTCGTCCTCCCAATAGTCACCCAATGACCTCCCCTCTAAAGGAAATCAAGGATGTGGAAGGTGCAAATCCAAAAGGTGTGAGGTATGACAATAAAATGACAGCACTTCATTGCTCTAAAATGCTACTCTTATCCATATTTTGGGGTGAGGAAACTCACTAATTTATAGACTTGGAGGTCTCTTGAAATGGGCATGTAGAGGCACCACTTGGCAATCATGCCTTCCCAGGGGGAGGGAGATTCCTCCTTGAATAGGGACTTAATAACTGCCCTTGTAACAACCTATAATGCTCGAAAATGCCCACCCACACTCCCCTACGATGAAGGAAGTGTTAAGTGGCGGATCTGAGCTACCATTTGTCAAGATTTGACTTTTTTCCCGTCAAACCTGAAATTCGCCCCACCTTGGAGCAAATCTAGAATTTGTCCCGGGGTGGGGCGAATCCTAGTTTGAATTTGTCTCGGGGTGGAATGGATATTGAGAAAAGTTCTTGAAGGTGCCAAATTGATCTCTAACCTTCCAAAACTACTATGAGAATGGTTAGGACCACTGTTTAACCTTTGTGGGCTACCCTTGGGGCTGTGTGTGTCAATGCGATCAGTTTTTGCAGTCACATAATCGGATTGGTGTTGTTTTGGTGTCTACACTAAGGTACACAAATATCTATATTCTGCTCACCCAAGAGGGGTGAAAATGAGAGAGATTATGAAGAAAATTTTCTATAAGACAGGAATGAAGAGGGACATAACTGAATTTATCACCCAATGACTTGAATGCTAGAAAATAAAGTCAAAAAATAAATATCCTGTATGACTATTGTACCCTCATGATATATGAACATAGAAACGATAGGTGATTTCAATGGATTTTATCATAGGGTTATGAAAGACTAGATTCCAACATGACACAATCCTAGTTGTGGTCAATAGATTGATCAAGGTTATGCATTTTATACCTATAAATACCAAGGATGATGTTGTGGTTGTGGCTAAAAAATTTTCCAAGAAAATGTTTAGGCTTCATGATTTTCTAGAAGTGATCATTTCAGATAGAGACTTGAGATTCACATCCAAGTTCTGGAAAGCTTTTCATCATGCCATTAGCACTAGATTAAATATTAGTTTTACATATTACCCAGAAACTAACAGGCAGATTGAGAGGGTAAATTAGGTATTAGAGGAAATAATATACATGTATTAGATGGATCAAAATATCATGGGAAGACTACCTACACTTTGTAGAATTTACCTACAATAAAGGCCATCATTCGGCCTTAGGTATGGCACCATTTGAAGCTCTATATGGAAGGAAATCATTCGGCCTTAGGTGTAGAACACCATTGTATTAGGACAACCTAGAGGAAAGGGTTGTCATTGGAATAGATATGGTCAAGGAAATGGAGCAACAATTAAAAATGATCACATAAAGGCTTAAAGAAGCTATGTATCTTCAGAAAAATTATGCCAACCTTAAGAGATTTCCAAGAGATTTTACTATGGGTGATAGAGTATTTATAAGAGTGAAACCAAAGAAAAGTTCTATTAAATCCACAAAATATGATTCACATTTGGTTGGACCCTTTGAAACTATAGAGAAGATCAATCCTATGGCATATCAACTTGCCTTACCACTCAGTCTATCAAAGATTCATGACACCTTTCACATTTCTTTAATACAAAAATATATAGCTAATCTTGATCATATATGGGACTTTTATAAACTGTATATGGTTGATTCAGAGGATATATAGGTTCAACCAATAAAGATCCTTTAGTTTCATTCCAAATTGATGTGGAAAGGGACTCTAGAACAATGCAAGGTCTAGTGGGACTGTTACTCCGAAATAAATGTTGCTTGGAAAAAAGTGGTAACTATGCAGAGCTATTTTCCATTTCTTTTTGAATAATATGTAAATATTATCTATTGTTTAAACTATCATGAAACATAGAGGATTGTGTTAAGCCTAAGGAGGGGAGGATGTCTAGACCCTCTATTGGCAGATATTTCATTTGATAAATTTATGCTTTGCTACATTGTTGTGCTAATGGAATGATTGACTATTTCATTATTAGTTTGTGTAAGGTATATACTTCATGAAGGAAAATAATATATTCTTTTGATGAAATTATTGATTTTTACATGTCTAGTTTCTAGAAGAGTATACTTTTTATGGAGAAATGTTATACTGCTATTAAATTTTCTTGCTAGTATACAATTGATGTGATGTCCTACTATTCAAATAGCTTTGGCAATAGGGATAAATGCTTCTTTTCAACAAGTTGCTTAACTTGCATGGAGGAATATATAGCTGATCTAGGATATAGCGTAATTGCTATTTTAAATCTTCTTCTAATATTTGATGGAATTAAAAAAATAAGTGATCTAGTATGAAGGAAATTTGACACTTAAATCTATTGTTTTCTTATGACATCTAGGAAATATGTTAACGAATATATCTTTTATTTAGCTTTGTTATTTCATTATTAAAAATATACAAAGGCATATGTTATAAGAAAATATGATAAGAGCTTTTATTCTACTATTGTAGAGAAGGTAAGAATTATGTGTAAAGACCCATTGATAATGGATAAGTTGGCTTCGCTTGTATAATTTGGATTATCACTTTAGTTTAAGTGGAATTTTATCATCAGATTAACTAGAAGAGGATGTTAGAACAATATTAGGATTCTCGATTTTATTTATGAAGGGAATATTCGATGAGTATCCAAGGGAGGTGGTGATTGTGACCATAACAAAGGATGAGTGCAAACTAGTTGGGTGACCCAACGTGTTCGATAGAGGAAGAAATGAAGGTTGAGTTCCATTAATAATATTTTGAAGCTTACAAATGAAAGGAAATAGATGGAAGAGAAAGGAAAAATGGGGGATTCTATGAGAGAGGGGATGGAAAGATAACACTTGGGATTGGCAAAAGAAATTTTTGGTTTCAAAGAGAAGTTTGTGAAAATATAGATGGAAAGATAATACCTCGGATTTACTAGAGAGATTGTTGGTTTTTTAGGTTGGTGCATTCTTAAATTTCTCTCTATTATTTTATGGTAGATTACTAAGTAAAGGTTATTGTGTTGTTATCTTGAAGAATTAGACTGTATTCTTACTAAATAATTTAGAATGCTTAATTTCTTACATGTATTGTTCTTTTATGAATACTACTAATAGTAAATAATTATGGCCAGCTAAGTTAACCAAGAATTCTCAAGTAATGTAAATAGGTTTTGTTAATATTCTTCATCACCTATACATGTATTTTGAAGGATACCTTTGATGAATTTTCTTACTCTTTTAATATTGATCGGTTAAGCATGTTGTTATTTCAATGAAGTAGAAGATTGTGTCTTAATATTGGGATCAATGAATATTTTATATTGGGCTTATCTTTTTCCTCATGTAGGATTTGTAAGATGTCTTGTAAATTTATTTAGGTTTACCTTGAGATTAAGGAATGACCTTTCCTTGATATATTTTGGGAAAGGTTTTTGTTAAACTGGGTATAGCCTTAGTTAGAGGTTATGTGCTTACTTTTGAGATGGTTGAAAACTAATAATTTCATCGAATTGGTTATGGAGAGGAATCAAGGTCAAAGAAGTATTGGCCATTGATGGCTTTTAACCACTTTTACTTTTTATAGCTTTGAGAAATTGAGATTGTATTATAGTGTTAAGTCCTCTTGTGAAGCTAATGTGAGTTCCAATTCTTCTTTGAAAATGTATTTATGTTGAACATTGATTATTGATAATGTAGATGTGTCAATATTTAGCGAATACCCCTTTTGTCTGAGCTGAATGCTTGAGTTGTTATTATTAAAACTGAACCTCATTAAACTAGGAGTATGGATTGTAAACTAGACTGAGGGGTTTATACTAGCGTGTTCTATGTTGAACACAGACTCCTTTGTTGTTAAATTTTATGAGAATATTTTTCAATAATATTTTAGAATCTTTTTTATTAATAAGCTTTATTATTGTCTAGATTTTCAATTAAGGGAACTCGGTTGATAGAGTTCTAAATTTATTTAGGTTGGTTGTTACATTAAAATCCATACTACAATGAGGAAGGTATCAAATGATATGAAGAATGGGCTCTTCATTTGGAGCCAAATGATATGTGTGTATCATGGGAAATATACAATGTAATGTTTTAAAAGCAATAGGAAGAGACTTATGTATATAGAAAGACTATTCAAAAGTTTTAGCTCTAATGGAAGGAGTCAATTGTAAATATGAATTCATTGACCAATTCAATCTGTAGAACCTATTTATTATGGAATATCCCTAAGTGGATATAAATACAGATTGGAATGTCTTTGAAATTATGTAAAATATGGATTACCTTTTGAAAATAATAAAAAAGAAAATGATTTAGGCTAGTTTTTCCCCACAAGGGGGTTTTCTTAAAAATTGTATTGTGTGATTATTTTTGGGTTTCCTTCTTATGTTTGGATTTTGCTCAATATGCTAAAAAATAGGGTTATGATTGTTTATTAATAAAATGAACATCTTATTTATGTAATGATACTTTGATGATGGAAGAAATCAAGGTTGGAAATATTAATGGAGCATCTAATATTTTACAAAAAATGATTATTTCATTAAGGAATCCTATGGACTTTGAGTAACTTTAATATACATTTCAATGTATCCATGAATTAAAATAAGTCTTGTGCAGTACTTACAACTTGTGTTTGAATTATCAAATATTCTTAAAAATGATTCCAAACTAAGGAAGGGAAAATAGCTTATTCTGTAAATACTAGCTCATCAAAGTGATGAGAGGGATAGTCTAGAATTATTATGCTTAGTTCACCTACATTAAAGGACTTATGTAGGGGAAGTAATAAGTGTACCTTTTAAATTGATAGAAAAGGGTTGGTCTAGACCAATGAACAAATAAAATTGATAGTTATCACATGAGTCGCCTACTACTTTTGTATAGATTGATTTATGCAAGGAGTAGATATGGGTGTACCTTTTAAAAAAAATAGAATTTTGTAAGGATAAGTTGTACCCTAATGGAAAGAATATATATTTTATTAAGGGCCATTAAGTTAGGATTACTTAGTGGAAGAGTTCTTGACAAGTAGGTTAAAGACTAGATAAGTAGAAAAGCAATTGGGGTGTGATATTTTGGGTTATGATAGAAAGAACATAGAATAGATATCCATATTAGTCATACCATTGCATAAAAATATAGATACTCCTTTAAATTATTGCAAAATAAAAATTAATTATCCTTTTACAAAATTGTTTTGTAGCATAGTACAAAGCAAATAAGTCAGTGTGCAAAAAACCAAGGAAATAAGGCAATAGGGTAAGTAGGGTTTAAACCAAAGTACTCAACAATATATCATCAAATTACTTTAAATAACCTAATAGAGAGGACATGGAATGAAAAGGGAAAAGTTTATTGTTGTTTTGTGGACATTAAAAAGGCTTTTGACGTATTAGCTAGGGTAAATTAAAGAAAAAATGGAATAATTCGGCATATCATCCAACTAGAGAGTAGTTATACATAGACTATATAAGTAAATGGTGGCAAAAGTTAGAACTTTAGAAGAACTATTAGAGTGTTTTGAGAGTGATATTAGGGTGAAAGAGGGTTATCCATTATCATCTACTTTATTTGACCTTTACATTGACAAATTAGAAGAATGGGTAAAAAGGATTAGAGAGGGAATATAATTCCCTAATTATTTTGTGAAACTTCTCTATGTGATGACCTCATCTTAACAGACAAAACACTTAAAAATTTAAAAGAACATCTAAAATCTGTAAACCATTTTTATAATAAAATTGAAATGTAAGTAAATGGTAAAAATACCAAGATTATAATAATTTCTACTCAAAGAGAGCGAAAACAACCCTATACAATGAATAGTCAATCTTACTAGCGTTTACTGTACTTTTGAATAGTATTCAGACAGTTATATCAGGTAAAACATTCCGGCTTTCTTGAGCATTCATATGAAAACTTAAACCTCCTTTATGTTTTTGAAACGCGATAGAAAGATTATGATACAAAAAATTTAAAAAAATTGTGAACAGATGGTGTATGATTAATTTTTTTTTGAAAGATTGACGGCTCATTCTTCACCTGGCAACTAATTTCAGGAGTAGCGGTGGGACCCGGGTCGCAATCATACGTGGCTTACATCAACATCGCATGCTATTATGTGATTGGTGTCCGTTCTGGTGAGGAGAATAATCTCCATCATACTTAAAACTCAAACAACAAGGAGGCAACCCAAGGAGAATATTGTTATCTGTTTTAACGAATGACATCCCAATTTCGCATGATAGGGAATATGGAGTGGAACGATATGCGGTACTGCAGTTCAGACTCTACTATGTAACCGGGAAAAAAAAAAAATCAGACTCTTGTTTTGGCATTTATTGTGTACAGGTAAAATTATTGTGCAGTTCTCGAATATACAATGAATTTTATATGGTTATACAGATTTGTTTTGTTAGAGTTGGTTAAAATTACATTATTTTTAATAAGTGACCATTGTAAGGTTCAAATTACACGGGTTGCTCCTGTCAAATCTATTTCACTTTTTTTTATTGTTGAACTGTGTAAAGGAGACCATACCATCATCATTTATCTGGGGTGTGTGTATTCAGATCAGAATACTATCTTATCTTTACAAACAGGCTGCCTAGGTTTCAACTTAAATGTTTTATTGATAAGTACCTGCACTTACCAATCCACCTAACCCTAAAAAATTATATAATAATAAATTTAATCTCATTATTTTAAGGTAGATCATCTATTTTTTTTATTTCAAACTTTAACAAGAAGGTAACAATGTAGACTCTTTCAATCGATCTACTCATCAGGCAACCAACACTGACCAGTTTTGGTCCACAAAAACTGACCTGTTCGGCAATTCAAGTGGATTAAAAATTAAACCACACAAGCACGTGGGGACCGTTTTCTCTTCCTCTTACACAATCCCGAATCCAACCGTCAGAGGTCAAACCCTTAAAATACGGTGCCTCGAAGGCTCTGGACGTCAGACGCGTTACAACAATATAGCATGGTCGTTTGAGTCCAGTTCAAGTAAAACGAATTAGGGTTTTATATTATAATCGGCAAATCAATATAACATGGTTATTTTAGCTTTTTAAACGGATTAAGATTTTCGCTTATACATTTGACGTTTGATTGAATAAATACACATATATAATTATATGACTTATAATCTCATGACAACAAATCTAATTCTAATTCTACGTTCACAACATGAGCTCAGGAGACCAAAGTTAATGCCGTATTCCCTGGGAATCGTGTATTTTCACGTGAACTTTGACAAGGAAATATGGAGATAGATAAATATAGTGTGTGTTTGCGTCTGTCTCTGCGTCATTTGACTGTATATATGTACACGCACGCACAGATGTGTATGATGAACTGGGTAATAACGTGTTGATTGAGAAAACAACGATTCAACAATAAAACATAGAGAGAACAAACAAATAAGAATAATTCATCGTCGGCTCCAACTTGACGACAGTCACTATCGCATCTAAAATAAATTATCCAATTTAATTACCTGATTTAGATTCTGATTACGTTTCATAGATAAAAGAAATATTTTTCGAATAGTATAATTTGAGGAGCAGGTACAAGAAAATTAAAATAAACTAAAGCAATTGATTGGAGTTAAACACAGTTTTCGAAAGTCTACTGCCAAGAAAATTAGAATAAACTAAAGCGATTCCAGAACCATTTTTTTAATGTCAGTCGTACCAAATGTTAGGATATTAATGACAGGGATATATAATTATTATCGACCGCTTCGTTTGACGTCCTTAATTGGATTGTAGGGAAAGCGCTACTCCACAATCGTTAATCGTTATCTAGCACACGGGATAACTACATTCTTTTAATCATAAAGCTGATTATAGTTGATTATGGATGCAGTAGAATATTTTAACAATTTATTTTTTAAGAGACTTTAAAAATGAAAGCATACAATTGGTGTTACGACGGGCCATCTTGGGTTTGGGCAATGTGAACCCCAAGCCTAAAGCTTTTACAAATGTGTTATCTTGGTAAGGATTTTTTTTTTATACATGTGAGGTAGGTAATTATTTACATCCACACACTATATTAAGTAATTGCTAAGTTTAAACTATAGGGGCTGCTTCCAACAAGCCTATATTACCTCGTTGTTGATGACTTGATGTGAGAGGGACCATTGGTCATTCGTCATCATCGTCTGTTTGACGTGCACTCAAAGAATTCAGATGATTCAAATCAGACTACTACCTTTGCAACAGACATACCCCAAAATTTGATCCTAGGATTTACCCCCAAAGTTTGACCTTGGAGCTCAGGCCAAGTAGGCCATTATTCGCTGAGACAGAGGTAGGGGAGAAACAAGGAGGCAGGGCCAAGGGATTACATATAAAATATACTTTTAAGTGCAGAGAAGGGAAGGGGAATACTACTTAACCGATGGTATATTGGGTGTGATATATTGGGTTATCATATTTGGTGTCACAGTGCTTAGTTCAAAGGGATACACATTTCCTTGTGCAAAGAATAGATGAAGTACCATAGGATGTGCACCATGTAAAGACCATACCTATAAGAATAGTGTATATGTTAGAATTAGACCTCGACTGTCTAGTAAGGATAGCTAGGAATATAGTTGTTAGTAAGAGAGCAAATCAAACATGAAATTGTGAACCGATTTCTACTATCTCTCCTTTGTGGTCAGGGACAATGCCATCCAAGAGAAGGAGAGGGAGTGTTACCCCATCGATGAGGTAGATACCACAAAATAATGTAGAATTTAGGACCATAGAGATAGGTATATATAATCCTAAGAATAAGAGAGAGGATCTTAATGCAATAGTTGCCTTACTAAGGGAAAAATTGAAACACAAAAACAACTGTTGGAGGCTATAGTGAATCAAGATTCACAAGTTGGAAATTCTAAAGTGGGACAATTAAATGAGAGCCATTCAGAGGCACAAGAGGATATAATTTGATTTGAGGTAGAATTGGGTAAGGATATAAAATATCTAAAATTTTCCAAGTTCGATAGAGAGGAAGATAGTGATAAAGCTAAAGCCTGACTGAAGGAGATAGAGACTTTCTTTAACATGAAGAACTATTTCACTAGCATTCAAACATCGTATGCCACCCTACATTTACAAGGGATCGATTTGGATTGGTGGTAAACATTTAGTGGGGAACAAGGAATTGAGGTTGTAGTTGATTTGAAATGGGTGGATTTTGTGAAAGCCTTCAAAAAAAGATTCCTCACCGAATATTTTTACACTAATAAATTTTAGGAATTCACCAACCTTAAATAAGGAAACAAGACAATGAAAGTTTAGTACCATTAATTTGCCAAGTTACTAAAGTGTGTGCCTATGTATAATGAGAAAATGAAGGTACATAAGTTTATTCTAGGAGTGGAATTTAGAATAGGGTATGAGGTGAACATGTGAGAATCTAATACCCTTTAGAAGGCATATTATATGGTTAGGAAATCTGAATTTTATCTCAAACCCTACTTTGATTATGAAGGGGTATCTGAGTAGGATAGAGAGATGCTAAGAAAAAGAAATAGTGGAATGTTTGTGAATTGAAAAAGTGCTTAGGAAAACAAGAGTTCCACCTAGAAAAGATAGAAGGAATGATAGAAAATAAGGGAATTTTAGGAAAATATTCAAAGGAAATAATCAAAATCCTAAAAATCACAATAATGGGGATAATAGACCACCACCGCAAGGTCATGCCAATACTCCATTAGCAGTAAAAACATAAGGACATAAGCAAAAAAATCACCTAAGACCTAAGGATGGATGCTTTGATTGTGGTAGACCACACTATACCAATAAGTGTCCTGTTGAGTGGTATTTTCACCCGATTGTGAAAACACACTCTCCGATAGGATTTGGGTTCTAAATCCTCTCTTGCAAAGAAATTTAATAAACAATTTCTCCAAGGTTCTGCTATGTTAGCATTTTACATCTGTGAATTAATGATCTCAAATGATGATATTCGATTAAAATGCTTGGAACACCTTAGTGGTTGCAAGTAATCGAAAACAAGGGGCAATGTCTGGTTTATTTTACTCGTGAAACTTTAATGATTGTTCTTTGAACCCTAATAAAGCAAATATGATTTGATCTCTATATGACCAAGTTGTAATTTCAAAATGGAAACCGATGAAATGCCTTGAAACATAACCCCTTCAATGAAATTGGAATTTTATGAAGGGAATATCATCATCTCGCTCATGAATGAAAAACAAAACCGTAAAATGAAATTCTGGCATAGAAATGGAAATTTTCTATTTTCTGACTTTGAGATTTTTTAGTTTTTTATTTTATTTTAATGCCTGTAAATAAAATAAAGTGCAGAAAAAAAATGAAAATAAAATGCAAAAGTAAAATGAAATGCATTCAGGGTTATGCAATCCTATTCTGACAAAACTGAAGCTAATGAGGTTTCCATGCATGCAACCTAACTTATTGAACCTGCAAAACATGCATAATCCAGATAAATTAAGTGCTGGTCTCTGGGGTTTTAACTCTGATTTCAGATTTAGACATTCGCATGAAACAACCAAGAGAACTTGCATTAAACTTCACCTATAAGCCTAGAAATCTGAAAATGGGAAAGATAAACATTTAATCCTGCATGCAGAAAACAACTCCTTCTTTCTTGCCAATGAGGTGCAACTCTCTGAATTTTTTGTATTAAAAATTTATCATTTTACAATAACAGAAGTCTCTAGTTTTCTCAAAACCAAAAAAAAGGGAAGAAAAACACTCCTAATCAGGCCCAGAATGGCTTCTCGCCTTCGACACTGCAACTCTGCTCGTAGCGGTTTCCGACCCTCGTACCAATCTATGCTTCCCATTTTAAATTTCTGGTAAATTGCTTCTCCTTCCACGATGGTTCGTTTCGTCTTCTAGATTGCTTCGTTTCACCTTCCCCGCCTTTCCATTGCTTTTGACTTTATGCTCGACATTGAGATGCTTGATCTTCTCTATGAACTGTAACGCCTTTGCAACCCTTACACATGTACGCCACGTGTTTTGCACTTTTTTTTATGTTCTGTAACGGCTCCATGTAAATCATGACAAAAAAATAGCATGTCGCGATATCGCGACGTTTTTATGCATGCAGCTTTGCTCCTTTACTTTCATCACGAAAACACGACATGTCGCGATATCGCGACATTTTCCTGCCAATAGCCTTGTCCGCCTTCATGCGTCGTGAAAATGAGACATGTTGCGAAATTGTGACATTTTATGCCATCGCATGTGGGTGCAACCTATCATGAAATCGTGACGCTTTTCATCTCCGTACGCCTTAGCTACTACCTGTCGTGAAATCGTGACACTTTTCATCTCCGTATGCCTTGGCTACTTCCTGTCACGAAATCATGACGATTTTTTGTTCCATACACCTTGGCTACTTTCTGTCGTGAAATCGTGACACTTTTCTATTCTGAGCTGTCTTGCGGATTTCTGTCACAAAATTGCGACGCTTCTCCGTTCCATACCACTTTGCCAGCTTTTTGTCATGAAATCACGATGCTTTTCTATTTCGGGATGCTCTTGCTGTATTTGGCCACAAAAATGTGACATGTCACCAAATCGCGAAATATTTTCCTTCCATACCATTTCACTGCTTGGAGCCATGAAAACATGACGTGTCACGATATCGCGATGTTTTTCTGCTTCGTACCCCTTTGCTGCTTCCTGTCGCAAAATCACGATGCTTTTCATCTTTGGCATGTCTTGCTGCTTCAGGTCACGAAAACGTGACATGTCGTGAAATCGTGACATATTTTCCTTTCGTACCACTTCGTTGCTTGGAGCCGTGAAAATGAGACATGTCGCGATATCACGACGTTTTTTCATTTCTGGCCGCGACGGAGCAACATGTCGCGATATCGGGACAACTTTTCTTTTCAGCCGCGACGGAGCAACATGTCGTGATATCGTGACAACTTTTATTTCTTGGCCATGACGGAGTGACATGTCGCGATATTGCGACAACTTTTCTTTTGTGAAAATTTGCTTTTTTTCTTGATTTTTCAGCATCTGGGCCACTGCAGTCTTCTCTGAAAGCATGCAAAAAAAGGTGGGTCCCCAATTTTGGGGTGTGTTGTGGATCAACCACAACAAATGGAGACTCTGCTGTCAAATGCTCCTGATAATTTTGGTGAGAACCCAACCTGGAAGTATACAAACTCGAAAACCAGCATTAGCACATAAGAAATATAAACAAATGCCCATAGATCAAAAATACATGAATCATCGAAATCATTAAGTATCAGCTCGGTGTGTGCAATGTGTTTCATTCCCTATCGTTTGAAATTGATCAACATTCCATCGTCGGTTTTACATGAATGCATATGTGAGATTGTGAATGATTTGTGTAACCTAATAAATATGCTAAGAGATTTTGCTTTTATAAAAGGCATAGTCTTTCTTCTAGTATCATACACAAATATTCAAGATTATCAAACCCTCTTAGGATCAACTATATGTATAATGAATTGCTTTATTAGATCCCAAAGTTGGTTATGAGTCCCTACTATCTTGAACCCATGTGTAAGTGAAAGTGAAATCGTAGCTTTGGGAAATCGGACTCCCAACCTAATCGAGATGGGAGTTTAACCCTATTCTTACTACTCTTATTTGGAATTCATTACCTCACTTTGAGCAAAATAATTTAACCAATTATGGAAGAAATGGTCATGCTAGTCTAACCCTTTGAACAGTCAGTGGTCTTGTTTTTTAGACAAGACATGCTGCTATGCATGGGAATACTTAACCCCATAATCCATGATTTAGCTTCATTCATTCTTTTTTTTTACTTCTTGGACCTTGGGGATGACTACCCATCCTTGATAGGGACATGTAGTACGATCCTTCCAATCCAAGATGAAAAATGGGAAATATTAATTTTATTTCTTGGACCTTGGGGATGACTACCCATCCTTTGTAGAGGACATGTAGTACGATCCTTCCAATCCAATACTTATGATGAAATGAGACATAGGAGATTTGGGGAATCAAATTCTCAACATAAGCGAGATGAGAATTTATGCCCTATCATTACTACTCCATGTAGGTCAAATCAAATCTTTGGGGAGTTGGATCCTCAACCTAAGTTCGATGAGGATTTAGCCCTATCCTTACTACTCTGATTTTAGGCTTTAAGCTTTATGGAAGTGGTCAAAACCACTATTTTAAGGATCATGTTGCATAATAGGATAGACATGAAATACTTCTTTCACCCAACCTTTTCTTTCAAGCAAGGTTTTGATCATTTTGCTCAAGATCCTTTTTAATGTGTATAAAATGTGCTTGGTTCTAGATATCTCAAGACTCAGTTCCCAACCTTAGGATTTTCTTCTTATTTATGTGATAGTATAACCTTAAGAGGATTTGACACACTTTAATGATTTGTATTTGAAATGCATTTGCAACTAAGATGGCATGTATGTGCAAAGTGAGATGTAATATGAATGCATTGTCTTTTGAAATGCAGATGAAATATTGCCATATAAAACTGACTACTTCATGCATCACAAGTTTCAAACGATACTGTTAAACTATTTGTATTTCTTGTAGAGCTTTCTACCACATAATTCCAATGTTCCATATTTCCCCGATCTAGAACATAAGTTAGCATCTCAAGGCAACTTTTTCATCATTTTTTTTTTATATAAACAAACAAAACATGTCAAATAAACACACAACTTTAAATTAAAACTTATTCAATCCAAAACCAAACTGCAATCTCAAAAATGAAAATTTGAAAACAAAACCAAAACCCAAAAAACCAACATCTATATACAAATGTACAATATAATACAAGATGATGCAAAGCTTGGATTATCACTTTCCTGGATCCCAAACATGATTAGAACATTTCAACAAAAATATAACGTGATATGCATGCCAAATGTTGTGGGAATCCCACAAAAACAAGACTAGACCAAACAATGCAACAAATTTCCACTTGCCATGCTCACCATACCAATTTGATTTAGTTCCAATAATACTCCCATAGGTGAGCATCAAATTACTAGAATGATTAGACAATAAATGATTTTCAATTTCATCATGTCTATTCTTTAAAATGTAAACTTCATAATTCCCTCCTTGATTTAGAATTAGGCTATCCTTTTCAAATATGCAATTTTGTAAGTAGTAGCCTATTTCTACAAATTTCAAAGCCAAATAATTTTCCAAATTTGTAGGCCAATCAAATCTGTGCAACAATTTACAAGCATCTAGGATATTTACTAAATTAGGATCATTAAAAGTTTTTATCCTAGATTCAATTAGTAGTTGTTGATGAATTTGATTTACCAATCCAAGTGCATCAACTTCTTTTTCATTCATTAAAACAATGTTATCAAAGGTGTGATTAGAAATCATACCCTGTTTTTCATTCACCTTTAACGACATTTCATCATAAACATCAATCAAATTCAAAACATGGTCATGCAAATTTTCAACCCTCAAATGTTTTTGGTCAAAGTGTATGTCCCCTGACTCATCTTGATGATCCTTCATTTGAGTTGCTTCCAATTTATCAATCTCTTTGTCCTTTGGTTCCAATTATTTGTTCACTATCCATGGTATCTCTTCATTTGAATCCTCAAAATCATCATGCAAACTTGCATCCGCACCTTCAATGAATTTATATTCAACATGATCGAATTTTGTCACCTTTTCAAATCTTGTGAATATGAGATCTTCGTATCAAATAATGAAATTAAATATTTTAGTATCAAGTATGCTTTCTTGTGCTTTAAGAATAGAGTAATAATTACTAAGACAAGTGATCTAAGGAAAATGATCATTAATAAGTGAAAGCACGAGGATACGGAAGCAAAAAGGAAAGCGAAGATGCGATGCAAATTTGAACTTAGACTTAACGCTAATTCCTAGGAATTTGAAATGCATGAAATGAGGAAAGCATGAATTGAAACCCAAATGAAATAACAGCCCTTATCTTTTATTAATGTATTTCACAACTTGGTTACAATTCACGTCCTCCCTTTTCAGGGGCGAGGAGCGTTAAATTCGTCTCTTGGTTACATTCATGGATAGCCTTTCCTTCTTCCGCGTGCCCACATGTAAAATGGGTGGACCAAACATCGTCGTCGCTTGCGTTGATGAGTCTTGAATCCTCGCTGATCCTCTGATGTCTGAACCCTGCGTTCAAAGGAACAAGAAACGGTCAGTAGCACCTGTGGATAAAACAAAGCATGCAATCCCCAAGCCTAGGATAAGTGAATGAGAAAATTGAATTAAACTATGATTAAAATAGGTCCAAATGCTCTAAAATTTTGACAGGGGCATCAAGATACCACTAGGAAGGTCCTGCAAAAAGAACAGTCAGGAAATTCCTTGCCGATTTGAATTCGCTTCGGGGCGGGACGAATTCACCTAGAACAAAATGCCAAAAAGGTACTGTCCCAATGTCTTGCCTAGGAAGCTCCAAAAGACCTATAAACTTGGGGATAGCTAATTGGGGGCATTTTGGAAATACCTAGATGGTCATATTTTCCCAATTTGGCCTCCATAAATGGGAATTTGATGATGCTACCTGTAGGTTATTGGAAGCTAGCAATGCTAGAAATATGATCAAAATTGTTCAAAACAAGACGAAATTCAAATGACAACCTATCTAAGCATCATAGAATTGAATGCAAAAATGAAAGAAAGCAAATCTACCATGAAATTCCCATTTCTCCGAAATGGGGCGATGAGGATTGTGGCAGTGTGGGAGGGTGCACCCATGGGGCAGGCCACCCACTGTTTGAGGCTTGATTTCGGCACCAATCCACTTGGGATGGGTCCAAAACCTCTTGTGTGGTATTGTCGACAAATTTGGTGGGATATTATGGCCAAATGTCAAGTTTTGGGTCCAAGATTCATCCTCCCAATAGTCACCCAATGACCTCCCCTCTAAAGGAAATCAAGGATGTGGAAGGTGCAAATCCAAAAGGTGTGAGGTATGAAAATAAAATGACAACACTTCGTTGCTCTAAAATGCTCCTCTTCTCCATGTTTTGGGGTGATGAAACTCACCAATTTATAGACCTGGAGGTCTCTTGAAATGTGCATGCAGAGGCGCCACTTGGCAATCATGCCTTCCCAAGGGGAAGGAGATTCCTCCTTGAATAGGGACTTCATGACTGCCCTTGTAACAACCTCTAACGCTCAAAAACGCTCACCCACACTCCCATGCGATGAAGGAAGTGTTAAGTGGCAGATCTGATTTGCCATTTTTCAAGATTTGACTTTTTTCTCATCAAACCTGAAATTTGCCCCACCCTAGAACGAATCTGGAATTCGTCCCGGGGTGGGGCAGATCCTAGTTTGAATCCGTCCTGGGGTGGAACGGATATTGAGCAAAGTGCCTGAAGGTGCCAAATTGATCTCTAACCTTCCAAAACTGCTGTGAGAGTGGTTAGGACCACTATTTAACCTCTGGGGACTGCCCTTGGGGCTGTGTGTGTCAATGCGATCAGTGTTTGCAGTCACATAATCAGATTGGTGTTGTTTTGGTGTCTACAGATGCCCCTTTTTGGGATGCGCTATGCAAGGCACAACACCGAGCAAAAAATAGATATCTAAAGAACTAATGATTAGGGTTTCTCAGTAACCTAACCAACTTTTGATGCCCCAAGTATGGAAAGGGCATGCATTCTTGAATCTTTGCTTCTGACGAGCGAAGGAACTTAGTTCAAGTGTTAACCTTTTTCGGTGAGGTGTGACTTGAACTTGGACATTGATCAATCATGAATAGGCAAAGGGCGCAACATTTTGTCTGTGAGAACCTTGAGTTCATGATTCATGAATGCTAAGTGATTTATCAGCTTGCGATTATTGCTTGTTTACTGCCCCAAGAAGGAGCGTTATTTGTCTTTGTCAATGATTCTTCAAATGCATGCCATTTCCATGATTGGGTGTGTATTTGTTGATTGGTAACTAAGTGTGACTACCTCCTAAAGCGACGAATCGATGAGGGAATGATCTTCATGAGAAAACCGACGAGTTTCTTGACCCAAGATGACTTGGGTAGGGTGCCTTCAAATATTTATCTTTGAATGTGTGTGCAATTTTTTGACATTTAGACCTGCTTTTGGTGGGTGTTAACCCTTTTTGCGATGCTTTTTGGAGCTGAAATTGGCAAAAATCTGTCTTCCCGTGGAGCGGTCCGGCTATGGTAGCCTTCTTAGGGAGTAGGATAGTGACAATTTGTAACCCCAAAATCTGTTTTGGATGCCAATAATGTCATACGCGAAGGCGCCTTCATTCGACAATGTTATTACTATTTTTGGGTGGGTTGCGACCCGTTTGGACGACACCGCTTGAGGATGAAATTCTTGGAAATCCATCTTCCCGTGGAGCGGTCCGGCTATGGTAGCCTTCTTAGGGAATAGGATAGCGAGGATTTTTGACCCCGACATCTATTTTGCATGCCCAGAATGTCAAGTGCCAAAGCACTCTCATTGGGCAAGTTTATTAACAGTTTTGGTGCATTTTTGATGATATATACATATGACTTTATTTTATTTATGCGAGTGATGATTTGATTTTATGCATGATGAGTGATGAGTATGGATGTATGCATGTTAATTTATTTTGATGGATGCATATGTTATGATAAATGCAAATGTTTCTAACTTTTAGGATATGCAAATGTAATGGATGAATTGAATTTGTGTTGTTTGGCGAGAGCACCATAGACTATTTAGACCTTTGTGGGGTTTGTTTTTTATTTTTTTTTTGGTGATTTTTGATGGCAATGCAAGGATGAAAGATAGCGCAGTTGGTATTAGAAATTTAGCTAAGATTTTTTGAGACTCAGACGGTTTTAACTCACTAGCCACGACTGTACTTTATCTTACGAGATTTTTGGATGAGGTATGAATCGGACTTGTCTTTGACCAAGTTATTTCACATCCCTATGTGTGCAATTGAGTTCATTTATGTGGTATTTGTCAGGATACCGCTAGTGCCAGATAGGATTTCAACCAAACCTGTACTAAGGATCACCTAATTAGGTCCATTGACTCCTTTGTTGTATTTAGTCAAATTAATCTGTGGTGCTATCGTAGGATACCATAAGCTAGCTCATCCACATGCAAACATTGATTTGCACACAATTTAATGTGACAGATATATCGTCATGTGGGAGGTTTACCACCAATGACTGATAGGCTATCAACCAAACCGGTAATGAGGTTTCCCTCATGACCTGTCGGAATGCTGAGAGTTCCAGGGATTCAAGTTCGACTCCCTTCTTTTCTTCAATTGTATTGGGATACTTGCTTTTTTTTGTAGTGATAAAAATCATTGTTTATTTATATATATATATATATATATATATTTTGAGCAAGGGTTTTGAATTTCGAGTGATGAGAATCACTATTGTCTGTGCCTTTTGATGTATGTACTCTAGTGGTGATGTCAAATTTTTGGAGTTTTGACTGTTTGCAAAATTTTGATGTTTGCAACTTTTGAGAACTTGGGATTCTTAGGGAATTGGGTAGGGAAGATGCTTGTCCTTATGCCAACTCTTAGCATTCTTGGGGTCATTCGCAAAGGGGGATGAGCAAGATAATTGTTTTGCTTATGGTGACCTAGATTGCTTTGCAGGTTTCATATTTCATTCACACAACTTGGGAATTTTTATGTGCTTTAATTTGTGTTGGGATGCTACATAACAAGGTGTGATCCAAGTAGAACTGTACCTTCATAAAATTTGTCTAACTTGGTACAGTATGTGGCTAGAAAGCTAATGACGACTGAATGACAAAAACTCTCGATACAAAATTACTGACTATGATGTGGGAGAATATCATGAATGGCGGTTATAGGTGATGAGCTATTGACAAAGTAGGAAAACAAAATGTGAAAATGATGGTTTTGCCAAGTAATGACAGTCTATGGTGCTTTGACCTTTATGACCACAAATATGCAATGTATGGGTTTGATGCTGAATGCAACTATATATTTTTGTATTTTTGAGGGATTGATTTTTGTGAATATGAAGGTGAGATGCAAAAAGAGCTCTATGTTGTTACGATGATTTTGCGTATGCATGGGAATGAGATGCAAATTTTGTTATTTTTTGATGATTTTTTTGTTTTGTTGTTTTGTTTTTTTTTTGGATTTGCTTATTTTTGTGAGTATGAGGATGAGATGCAACGGAGTTTTGTATTGTTGTGATGATTTTGAGTATGCATGGAAATGAGATGCAATTTTTTGTTATTTTTGATGATTTTGTTGTTTTTGAATTTTCTTATTTTTGACCAAGCGATTGTAGGAATCCTTGGAGCATTTTGGGATTGACCAAGCGATTGTAGGAATCCTTGGAGCATTTTGGGAATTGACCAAGCGATTATGGAAATCCTTGGAGCATTTTGGGATTGACAAAGCGATTGTAGGAATCCTTGGAGCATTTTGGGATTGACCAAGCGATTGTAGGAATCCTTGGAGCATTTTGGGATTGACCAAGCGATTGTAGGAATCCTTGGAGCATTTTGGGATTGACCAAGCAATTGTAGGAATCCTTGGAGCATTTTGGGATTGACCAAGCGATTGTGGAAATCCTTGGAGCCTTTTGGGATTGACCAAGAGATTGTGGAAATCCTTGGAGCATTTTGGGATTGACCAAGTGATTGTGGAAATCCTTGGAGCATTTTGGGATTGACCAAGCGATTGTAGGAATCCTTGGAGAATTTTGGGATTGACCAAGCGATTGTAGGAATCCTTGGAGTATTTTGGGATTGACCAAGCGATTGTGAAAATCCTTGGAGCATTTTTGGGATTTACCAAGCGATTGTAGGAATCCTTGGAGCATTTTGGGATTGACCAAGCGATTGTAGGAATCCTTGGAGAATTTCGGGATTGACCAAGCGATTATAGGAATCCTTGGAGCCTTTCGGGATTGACCAAGTGATTGTAGGAATCCTTGGAGCATTTTGGGATTGACCAAGCGATTGTAGGAATCCTTGGAGCATTTTGGGTTGTGCTATGGCTCTCTTAGATATGGAATGGCCGCAAATGACTAATGTTCAAGGGTTCTAGTTCCTTGATTCCATCAAGAGAGGCTAATCGGTAAGTCCCGGGTCCTATTTTGCTATCAATTACATATGGACCTAACCAATTTGCCATGAACTTGTCCTTTAGATGGGATGGCAAACTAGAGTTCTTTTGGTTTTCTTTCAAGACCAAGTCACCAATCCGAAAGTCCCTTAGGTGAACTTTCATGTTGTAAGCCTTCTTAAGTCACTCTTGATAGATACGTAAATGCTCAAGAGCATTAACGCATCGTTCATCAAGCAACGTAAGCTAGTTTAACTGGGCCTGTCACACAGTGTCATCATCGATGAACTCTTGCATTGATATGCGTAGGGAAGGAATTTCCAACTCAAGAGGCATGACTGCCTCGGAGCCATACACCAACAAAAATGGAGTCGCCCCAGTGGGTGTCTGAATGCTAGTGCAATAGGCCCATAGGGCAAGTGGGATCTGAATGTGCCAATCCTTATGACTATCCGCGATGGTCTTTTTGATGATAGCAACTAGCATTTTTTTTGACGCCTCTGCTTGCCCATTTGCCTGTGGATAATAGGGTGTCAAAAAACTATGCTAAATTTTGTACTTTGTGGTCAAAGCACACACATCTTTGTTCTTGAATGACGTCCCATTATCCGAGATTATTTTGGATGGAATACCAAAATGACATATGATGTTATGCAAAATGAACTCCACAATGCGGGTTCTAGTCGTAGAGGTAAGCAAAACTGCTTCCACCCACTTGGTGAAATACTCTATGGTCGTTATGATAAACGTGTGACAACCTGACAATGCTGGGGAGATCTTTTCAATTAGATCTAAGCCCCACTATGAAAATGGCCAAGCTGACTGGACTGTCTGCAAGGCCTGGGAAGGTACGTGCATCAAATTGGCATGATTTTGACACTTCATGCACTTCCTGACATATGTGCAACAATATCGCTCTAAATATGACCAATAATAGCCCATGCGAATAATACGCTTTGTGATGGCCATACCACTGAAGTGGCCACCACATGTACCATCGTGCGCTTGGGCGATCACCCAAGTGGACTCTTGCTAGTCCAGGCAACAGAGGATTCCTTCATAGCTGTGACGATATAAAATGTCTCCTAACAAGACATACTTGGCTGCTTTCTGCTTGAATGCTCATTTTGTGGCATGTGTCAATCCAAGCGGGAGGTTACCTAACTTGAGGTAGTCCCTTAAGGGTGAATAACAATCCTGCTGATCAGAAGCCTTGATGGTATGAACAATAAATCCCTTTTGAAGTTCATCCCTAGCAAATACCGAGTGAGAAAGAACTTGTAAGAATAGCGTTGTGTTGCTATTAATGGGAGTAGGGGAGAACAAGGACCCCCAATTGGCATGTTTTAGATGATCATGGATTTGATAGAACTTATCCGAGGATGGTTCAATCTGGATCATGTGGATTCCTGGCATTAAGTCAGAACTTGCATGGTCCATCGTGGATTGCGATAGTGTTTTGACTTGGATATGTCATATCACCAGAAAGGTCTTGCGAGATTAGTGACCCCAAGGAGGCCATAGTGTTCGCAAAATGATTCGATGATCGAGGGAGTGCCTCGATGTCGTACCACTCAAGCTTTTCTAGGAATTTGTCCACAAGGGCTTTGTAGGCCTGCAAAACTAGGCATTTGCATTGGAATACCCCTTTGACTTGGTTGACAATTAACAATGAATCACCAAAGATGTTCAGTCGTTTGATGTTCATGGTGATTGTTGTCTGAATACCTATGAGCAAGGCTTCATACTATGCATTATTGTTGGTGCATGGAAATTTAATTTAAAGGACAGAGGTAGGGGGTGGTTGAACCCTACTCTCGACTTGTCATAAGGCATTTGGTATCTTGGCTGGCAAAAGACACACACTCCTTGCTCATACCTGCCTAGCCCGTATCCATGCCAATTGCATTGGCCAAGATATCTCAGAGAAAAGTCTGGGTTAGACAGATAGTTGACATCTTCTGCAAAAGGCTCTTCATCTTCATCCTCTTGCATACTTGGCTTAGTACCATGATCAAGGCCCCCATACACAAAATTTGTTTGGTTGGGTGGGTAGCCTAAAGGAAAAATTGTACCGATGGGGAGGCGAGGTCTACCCATGTCTTGCACGGACTCTAGCGTGGTCGTTGCTACAACATTCCACACCAAATACTCCCCCAAGCCCGTATTGGCCATTTCAATAGTAATTGTTGGCGATTGAGAGGGAGGGAATGGAAGCTCTTCCTGAGTCCACTCCATGTTGGGTGAACTAGGAGCCTCAACTTCCATTGTGCTAGGCATCTCTTCGGTAGAGATGGTTGATACTGTTGGCAGTGCCTTTTCTAGGGGTTGAGCCTCTTCCAGGGTTTTGCTTCCCTTTGTCCTTCCGTTTAGCCATGATAGGTGGCATTGTTGGTGAAGGACTGGATGATGAAGATGTACCTGGCTGGGGTTTTGATGGATTTATCACCAGTGGTGCTTGCGGCATCAGACCCTGTCTATATGGATTTAACTAAAAATCCAAGTGCGCCGATGGGAGGGTCAATTGCAGCATCATTTGCACCGCATTACAATATTTGAAGGGTTCTAAGTCCATTGGGACTACATGTACTTCCTCGTCAAATGTATACTTCAAAAACTGATGAGCTATCGAAGGGACACAGTTCATGCCCCTGATCCATGGCCGCCCTACCAAGATATTATAAGCCATTTCACCTTCCAAAATGTGGCACAATGTAGGTATCGTATTTTGTCCTACTTGAATGGGTAGGACAATCGTGCCAACTATTGAGCATATCGCATCATTGAATGCTTGCAGTGTATAGGTGGAAGCCATGATGTGAGAGGCTGGCAACTTTAGATGTTTCAATGCTGCGATGGTAATTATGTTACTAGACGAACCAGTGTCTACCAACACCCTCTTATACGAGATCCCGTTGACCCGTGCGATAACGTGTAGGGGTGGATCTGCCATGTCATCAGACACTAATTTAACTTCATCCTCTCGGAAGGTGATGACTGGCTTCGTGCATTGTTTGACATGTCCCATGAAGTTGTTGAAGGAATTCGCTTCATGGGGCTACAACTCGATGGCTTTCAAAATTTCCATGAGAGCCTCCTGATGGGGCATTGATCGCTGTATAAGCTCGTATATGGAGAGCCTAGCCAACGTGGTTCTCAAACTCTGTGTGAGTTTGGTATGAATCATGGCCATGGGTCTAGGCAGAGGTAGCTGCATAGGGTGCTGTTGAGGTTGTGACATTGATGGAACCTCTCTTGTGGCTACCGTGGGGGTAACTCCTAGGTATTTCTTGTTCCTAGTCACTATGCTTATCATTCCTACATACCCTTGCATGGGGCAATGTTGTTGCACCTCATTGACTTGAAGGGGTTTTGCCTATGCCTCATGGGTGGGCAAGGGGTCTTTGAAAACTCCCATATATTGGTTATTTGGTGCTACGGGGTTGTCTACCGCCAATGTCTTATTGTCAATCAGGTCTTGTATCAATCCTTTGAACTTCCAACATTCATTCAGGTCATGTCCCCTCCGCCTGTGGAACCTACAATACAAGTCCTCTCGATATCCTTTAGGCTTGGGAGCGTTAGGATCTATGGTTTGAATCTCTAGAAGGTTGATCAAGTTTGTCATTGACAAGCGGTCAAATAGGGACTCCCTAGATTCCATATAGGGTGTGTACTGTCACCTAGGGCGACGCTGCTGATTTTGCTCCTACTTCTGATTTTCTCTTTCATAATTATTAGGAGGCACTGCCTAGTAGTTAGCCTTTTGAGGCTGTATTTCTTATGCAGGATTAGGGACATTTATGGCAACTTGGTTTACCACAGCGGGTTTTTGTTGTGTAGTCCCTATTTTTATGTTCTTGTTCCATTCTTTCTTCTTAGGTTTGGCAATCTCGCCATCCTATATCTTGATCTCTTCAATGATTCTAGCTTGCACCAGAGCTTCCTCTAAGGTGGCATATTGTTGCAACTGCAATAGCATAGAGATCAATCTCAGACAACTTCATGAGAACATTTGTGTAAGGTCAGACATAGGAGGGAGGTAGGGTAGCTTGGAAAGTAGAGTCTTCCATCGATTCCCGTAGGCTGCCATGGTCTCTTCCTCATACTGCCTGAGGCTGGCCAGGTCATTTAGTGATGCCTTCTTCTTGGTGTTGAAGGCAAAGCGTTCGAGGAACGCATCCACTAACTGATCCAAGTTACAGATATTGTGCTTTGGCAACTGAGTGAACCAATCCAAGCCAGGGCCCACGAATGTGGTTATAAATGTCCTTAGAAACAACGCATCATTGTCTTGAATGCCAAAACATTGGCTTAGGAATTTGGTCACATGCTCTTGGGCATCCTCTTCACCCTTAAAGATTGCCAACTAGGGCAGCTTAAAGTGTTTGGGGTAATGGGGTGCAGGCACTGACGGATGCACAAGATGACTATGGAGTTGGCGTAACATGGGCTTTTGGTGCCCAGAAGCTTTGGTTTCCACAGACTCCAAACACTCTAGCAGCGCTTTGTATGCATCGGAAGATTTAATCTCTTCCTCTTTAGTTTTCTCCCGTTGTAGGTTGTGGGAGACTTGAGGCCTATGGGGGGGTGGCCGGATAGCAACCCCTCTGCCTTGGTAGGGCATTTCGGCCCATTCTACTTCTTGTTCATACTCCTCGTAGACTTCCTGAGGAGTCTCTGGGTGAGACCTATGACCCTGGGTGGGTCCCCGTGGAGGGTACCCATCATTGTTCCAGGGAGTGGCCTCCCTCTTAGGTCTAGGGGGTCTTGGAGGCAACACTTTATAAGGTTGTGGGGACCTATATCGCACCAAGGTATTATGCCTCTCATATGGTTCCGCTCTTTAGGTGCGAGGGGTTGGAACCCTCTCAGGCCCTGGGATATGAAGCAGCTCATCTGTTTGGCGTTGAATGCGCTCCTTACTAAGGCGGTATATATGCTGTAGTTGCTATTGAACTTGCTCAAGCCGCATGATCTGGGCTTGGTGAGCGGCATGTTTGGTGACTGCCAGGTCAATTTGTTTTACCATCTTGAGCCTAGGAGGCATGGATGCCTCTCCTATACATTTACCTTGGTCGTGATGATTCGAGATCTCAATGGGTCGCTTCCCTCTATTGAAGTTGGCAGCATTTACCTGAGGCTCTGGCCTTAGTGGGTGACCATGGTACATAGCGAGTGCGAAAGCGCATGGCTCCCGCACTGTATATTGCTCTTGAGAAAGGTAGGGATCTTCCTCATTTTCCCTTTCATAGGTGTGAAAGGGGGGGGCAGAGTTAGCTCACCCTGCTTGAAGAGCCTTGTGCTCCGGGTTTTGTCTATTGGTTCTAACAATGATGGGAGGCAAAGGAGGGATGCCATAATCATGTGGCATCTCTGCCTGGACACTATGTCACTCTAGTGCTTCATCGCTCGGTGGCCACTCATATCAAGCTTCTAAGGGAGCTTTCTTGTCTATGTTGAGTGCCACATGTAAGGATTCTTCCTAAAAGGGGCTATGATGAACGGGCATGTCCCCCAAAGGGGTGTCCCTATAGTTCCATCTTGACATGGAATGATGCAGACTCTCTTATGGGTCAGGCCGCCAAGGCGGTATGACCAAGTCCTTAGTGCTATAGCAGAGGCGACTTGTCCCTCGTACACTTTTCGTAGCTTCTGCCCTTGATTGGGCTTGGCTACGGGTGTACACCATGGTGTTGTTCTTCTACAAGCTAAGTATATTTTTCTCTCTTTTATGATTTTTTTTTATGCTACACTAAACAAAAAAGAACACACACATGCACAAACAGTGATTATCTCGTTTAAATATTGAGAGTGTGTCCTAAACCTGGTTTAGTGTGTTTTGGTTTTTTGTTTGTTTTGTTTTGTTTTTTTTTTTTTTGAAGGTTTTTGTAAAGAACATTTAAATGCAAGATGAGGGCTCTTATGAATCCCAAAATTGGTTGTCCCTTCGATATACCATTTCTCGGCCGATATACCAACCTCTCTATATACCCGCCCTTACATGAGGGAAACTATAGGTACGTGAGAGCAGATGGTACGTCGAACATAGGTGGTACGAAAGGGGAATCACCCTGTTTATGACACCTACCATAGAAGACTTATCCTCATGTAGTGGGAATCACCCCAGATACACTCGGTCAACTTTCATCAGGATTTACGTCTAGCAACAGTAGCGATCGGGGTTTATGAATGCAAAATTCAAGCCAAGGTGGTGATGAAATCCACCGTTGGTCTTGATCAAGGGCTGAGGTTTTACGACCAGCTCCTTGGTGTTTAATTTTCCACATGGTGTGTGGGGTTCTTTTTATTTTGCATGGAACAAAATAAAAATGCAGCAAAAATTTTCCTAAGCATGCAAAAAGAAACCAGGAAAAATAGAAAACTGAACACAGAAAATGATAGGAAAAGTGTAGAATTCTTACCTCTTCTCTGACCGAATTTGTCGGTCCCGAGTTTCTTCTTGGAAACTTCATAGACTAGAATTCATCCTGGGGGGCAACGAATTACATAATAGAATTCATCACAGGGTGGGGCACATTCCCATTCATCCTTGGGTAAGACGAATTATAGCTCTGTATTCACCCTCTGATGGAACGAACAACATTCAGCATATGAAAGTGCGGTACCTGCAAGAAAAAACAACCAATTTTGGATCAGATATATGATCTTAAAATATAGGAAAAGGTCCCACCATGATCGCCACTGAAAGCACAAGGATACAGAAGCAAAAAGGAAAGCGAAGATGTGATGCAAATTTGAACTTAGACTTAACGCTAATTCCTAGGAATTTGAAATGCATGAAATGGAGAAAGCATGAATTGAAACCCAAATGAAATAACAGCCCTTCTATTTTATTGATGTATTTCACAACTTGGTTACAATTCGTGTCCTCCCTTTTTAGGGGCGAGGAGCATTAAATCCGTCTCTTGGTTACATCCATGGATAGCCTTTCCTTCTTCCGCACGCCCACATGTAAAATGGATGGACCAAACATCACCACCACTTGCGTTGATGAGTCTTGACTCCTCACTGATCCTATGATGTCCGAACCTTGTGTTCAAAGGAACAATAAATGGTCAGTAGCACTTGTGGATAAAACAAAGCATGCAATCCCCAAGCCTAGGATAAGTGAACGAGAAAATTGAATTAAACTATGATTAAAATAGGTCCAAATGCTCTAAAATTTTTACAAGGGCATCAAGATACCACCAGGAAGGTCCTGCAAAAATAATAGTCAAGAAATTCCTCGCCGATTTGAATTCGCTCTAGGGCAGGACGAATTCACCTACAACAAAATGACGAAAAGATATAGTCCCAATGTCCTACCTAGGAAGCTCCAAAAGACCTGTAAACTTGGGGATAGCTATTTGGGGGAATTTTGGAAAGACCTAGATGGTCATATTTTCCCAATTTGGCCTCCATAAATGGGAATTTGATGATGCTACCTGTAGGTTAGTGAAAGCGAGCAATGCTAGAAATATGATCAAAATTATTCAAAACAAGACGAAATTCAAATGACAACCTATCTAAGCATCATAGAATTGAATGCAAAAATTATAGAAAGCAAATCTACCATGGAATTCCCATCGCTCCGAAAGGGGGCGATTAGGATTGTGGCAGTGTGGGAGGGGGTGCCCATGGGGCAGGCCGCCTGTCGTTTGAGTCTTGATTTCAGCAAAAATCCACTTGGGATGGGTCCAAAACCTCTTGTGTGGTATTGTTGAAAAATTTGGTGGGATATTGTGGCCAAATTTCAGGTTTTGGGTCCAAGATTCGTCCTCCCAATAGTCACCCAATGACCTCCCCTCTAAAGGAAATCAAGGATGTGGAAGGTGCAAATCCAAAAGGTGTGAGGTATGACAATAAAATGATAGCACTTCATTGCTCTAAAATGCTCCTCTTCTCCATGTTTTGGGGTGAGGAAACTCACCAATTTATAGACCTGGAGGTCTCTTGAAATGGGCATGCAGAGGCACCACTTGGCAATCATGCCTTCCCAGGGGGAAGGAGATTCCTCCCTAAATAGGGACTTCATCACTGCCCTTGTAATAGCCTCTAATGCTCGAAAATTCTCACCTACACTCCCATGCGATGAAAGAAGCATTAAGTGGCAGATCTGAGATGCCATTTGTCAAGATTTGACTTTTTTCCCATCAAACCTGAAATTTGCCCCACCATGGAGCGAATCTGGAATTCGTCCCATTTGGGGCGGATCCTAGTTTGAATCCATCCCAGGGTGGAATGAATATTTAGCAAAGTTCCTGAAGGTGCCAAATTGATCTCTGACCTTCCAAAACTATTGTAAGAGTGGTTAGGACCACTATTTAACCTCTGGGGGCTGCCCTTGGGGCTGTGTGTATCAATGCGATCAGTGTTTGTAGTCACATAATTGGATTTGTGTTGTTTTGGTGTCTACAATAAGGTACACAAATATCTATATTCTGCTCACCCAAGAGGGGTGAAAATGAGAGAGATTATGAAGAAAATTTTCTACAGGACAGGAATGAAGAGGGACATAACTGAATTTATCACCCAATGACTTGAATGCTAGAAAATAAAGGCAAAAAATAGATATCCTGTAGGACTATTGCACCCTCATGATATATGAACATAGAAACGATAGGTGATTTCAATGGATTTTATCATAGGGTTACAAAATACTAGATTCCAGCATGACACAATCCTAGTTGTGGTCAATAGATTGATCAAGGTTATGCATTTTATACCTATAAATACCAAGGATGATGTTGTGGTTGTGGCTAAAAATTTTTCCAAGAAAATGTTTAGGCTTCATGATTTTCTAGAAGTGATCATTTTAGATAGAGACTTGAGATTCACATCCAAGTTTTGGAAAGCTTTTCATCGTGCCATTAGCACTAGATTAAATATTAGTTTTACATATTACCCATAAACTAACAGGAAAATTGAGAGGGTAAATTAGGTATTAGAGGAAATAATTTACATGTATTAGATGGATCAAAATATCATGGGAAGACTACCTACACTTGGTAGAATTTACCTACAATAAAGGCCATCATTTGGCCTTAGGTATGGCACCATTTGAAGCTCTATATGGAAGGAGGTGTAGAACACCATTGTATTAGGAAAACCTAGAGGATAGGGTTTTCCTTGGAATAGATATGGTCAAGGAAATGGAGCAACAATTAAAAATGATCAGATAAAGGCTTAAAGAAGCTATGGATCTTCAGAAAAATTATGCCAACCTTAAGAGATTTCCAAGAGAGTTTACTATGGGTGATAGAGTATTTATAAGAGTCAAACCAAATAAAAGTTCTATTAAATCCACAAAATATGATTCACATTTTGTTGGACCCTTTGAAACTATAGATAAGATCAATCCTATGGCATATCAACTTGCCTTACCACTCAGTCTATCAAAGATTCATGACACCTTTCACATTTCTTTACTACGAAAATATATAGCTAATATTGATCATATATGGGACTTTTATAAGCTGTATATGGTTTATTCAGAGGATATATAGGTTCAACCAATAAATATCCTTTAGTTTCATTCCAAATTGATGAGGAAAGGATCTCTAGAATAATGCAAGGTCTAGTGGGACTGTTACTCCGAAATAAATGTTGCTTGGAAAAAAGTGGTAACTATGCAGAGCTATTTTCCATTTCTTTTTGAATAATATGTAAATATTATCTATTGTTTAAACTATCATGAAACATAGAGGATTGTGTTAAGCCTAAGGAGGGGAGGATGTCTAGACCCTCTATTGGCAGATATTTCATTTGATAAATTTATGCTTTGCTACATTGTTGTGCTAATGGAATGATTGACTATTTCATTATTAGTTTGTGTAAGGTATATACTTCATGAAGTAAAATAATGTATTCTTTTGATGAAATGATTGATTTTTACATGTCTAGTTTCTAGAAAAGTATACTTTTTATGGAGAAATGTTATACTGCTATTAAATTTTCTTGCTAGTATACAATTGATGTGATGTCCTACTATTCAAATAGCTTGGGCAATAGGGATAAATGCTTCTTTTCAACAAGTTTCTTAACTTGCATGGAGGAAGATATAGCTGATCTAGGATATAGCGTAATTGCTATTTTAAATCTTCTTCTAATATTTGATGGAATTAAAAAAATAAGTGATCTAGTATGAAGGAAATTTGAAACTTAAATCTATTGTTTTATTATGACATCTAGGAAATATGTTAACGAATATATCTTTTATTTAGCTTTGTTATTTCATGATTAAAAATATATAAGGCATATGTTATAAGAAAATATGATAAGAGCTTTTATTCTGCGATTGTAGAGAAGGTAATAATTATGTGTAAAGACCCATTGATAATGGATATGTTGGCTTCGCTTGTATAATTTGGATTATCACTTTAGTTTAAGTGGAAGTTTATCATCAGATTAACTAGAAGAGGATGTTAGAACAATATTAGGATTCTTGATTTTATTTATGAAGGGAATATTTGATGAGTATCCAAGGGAGGTGGTGATCGTGACCATAACAAAGGATGAGTGCAAACTAGTTGGGTGACCCAACGTGTTCGATAGGGGAAGAAAGGAAGGTTGAGTTCCATTAATAATATTTTGAAGCTTACAAATGAAAGGAAATAGATGGAAGAGAAAGGAAAAATGGGGGAGTCTATGAGAGAGGGTATGGAAAGATAACACTTGGGATTGGCAAAAGAAATTTTTGGTTTCAGAGAGAAGTTTGTGAACATATAGATGGAAAGATAATACCTCAGATTTACTAAAGAGATTGTTGGTTTTTTAGGTTGGTGCATTCTTAAATTTCTCTCTATTATTTTATGGTAGATTACTGAGTAAAGGTTATTGTGTTGTTATCTTGAAGAATTAGACTGTATTCTTACTAAATAATCTGGAATGCTTAATTTCTTACATGTATTGTTCTTTCATGAATACTACTGATAGTAAATCATTATGGCCAACTAAGTTAACCAATAATTCTCAAGTAATGTAAATAGGTTTTGTTAATATTCTTCATCACCTATACATGTATTTTGAAGGATACCTTTGATGAATTTTCTTACTCTTTTAATATTGATCGGTTAAGCATGTTGTTATTTCAATGAAGTAGAATTTTGTGTCTTAATATTGGGATCAATGAATATTTTATATTGGGCTTATCTTTTTCCTCATGTAGGATTTGTAATATGTCTTGTAAATTTATTTAGGTTTACCTTGAGATTAAGGAATGACCTTTCCTTGATATATTTTGGGAAAGGTTTTTGTTAAACTGGGTATAGCCTTAGTTAGAGGTTATGTGCTTATTTTTGAGATGGTTGAAAACTAATAATTTCATCGAGTTGGTTATGGAGAGGAATCAAAGTCAGAGAAGTATTGGCCATTGATGGCTTTTAACCACTTTTACCTTTTATACCTTTGAGAAATTGAGATTGTATTATAGTGTTAAGTCCTCTTGTGAAGCTAATGTGAGTTCCAATTCTTCTTTGAAAATGTATTTATGTTGAACATTGATTATTGATAATGTAGATGTGTCAATATTTAGCGAATACCCCTTTTGGTTTGATCTGAATGCTTGAGTTGTTATTATTAAAACTGAACCTCATTCAACTGGGAGTATGGATTGTAAACTAGATTGAGGGGTTTATACTAGCGTGTTCTATGTTGAACACAGACTCCTTTGTTGTTAAATTTTATGAGAATATTTTTCAATAATATTTTAGAATATTTTTTATTAATAAGCTTTATTATTGTCTAGATTTTCAATTAAGGGAACTCGGTTGATAGAGTTCTAATTTTATTTAGGTTGGTTGTTACATTAAAATCCATACTGCAATGAGGAAGGTATCAAATGATATGAAGAATGGGCTCTTCATTTGGAGCCAAATGATATGTGTGTATCATGGGAAATATACAATGTAATGTTTTAAAAGCAATAGGAAGAGACTTATGTATATATAAAGACTATTCAAAAGTTTTAGCTCTAATGGAAGGAGTCAATTGTAAATATGAATTGATTGACCAATTCAATCTGTAGAACCTATTTATTATGGAATATCCCTAAGTGGATATAAATACAGATTAGAATGTCTTTGAAATTATGTAAAATATGGATTACCTTTTGAAAATAATAAAAAAGAAAATGATTTAGGCTAGTTTTTCCCCACAAGGAGGTTTTCTAGGATAAAAATTGTATTGTGTGATTATTTGTGGGTTTCCTTCTTATGTTTGGATTTTTCTCAATATGCTAAAAAATAGTTTTATGATTGTTTATTAATAAAATGAACATCTTATTTATGTAATGATACTTTGATGATGGAAGAAATCAAGGTTGGAAATATTAATGGAGCATCTAATATTTTACAAAAAATGATTATTTCATTAAGGAATCCTATGGACTTTGAGAAACTTTAATATACATTTCAATGTATCCATGAATTAAAATAAGTCTTGTGTAGTACTTACAACTTGTGTTTGAATTATCAAAGATTCTTAAAAATGATTCCAAACTAAGGAAGGGAAAATAACTTATTCTGTAAAGACTAGCTCATCAAAGTGATGAGAGGGATAGTCTAGAATTATTATGGTTAGTTCACCTACATTAAAGGACTTATGTAGGGGAAGTAATAAGTGTATCTTTTCAATTGATAGAAAAGGGTTGGTCTAGACCAATGAACAAATAAATTTGATAGTTATCACATGAGTCACCTACTACTTTTGTATAGATTGATTTATGCAAGGAGTAGATATGGGTGTACCTTTTAAAAAAAATAGAATTTTGTAAGGATAAGTTGTACCCTAATGGAAAGAATATATATTTTATTAAGGGCCATTAAGTTAGGATTACTTAGTGGAAGAGTTCTTGACAAGTAGGTTAAAGACTAGATAAGTAGAAAAGCAATTGGGGTGTGATATTTTGGGTTATGATAGAAAGAACATAGAATAGATAGCCATATTAGTCATACCATTGCATAAAAATATAGATACTCCTTTAAATTATTGCAAAATAAAAATTAATTATCCTTTTACAAAATTGTTTTGTAGCATAGTACAAAGCAAATAAGTCAGTGTGCAAAAAACCAAGGAAAGAAGGCAATAGGGTAAGTAGGGTTTAAACCAAAGTACTCAACAATATATCATCAAATTACTTTAAATAACCTAATAGAGAGGACATGGAATGAAAAAGGATAAGTTTATTATTGTTTTGTGGACATTAAAAATGCTTTTGACGTATTACCTAGGGTAAATTAAAGAAAAAATGGAATAATTCGGCATATCATCCAACTATAGAGTAGTTATACATAGACTATATAAGTAAGTGGTGACAAAAGTTAGAACTTTAGAAGAACTATTAGAGTGTTTTGAGAGTGATATTAGGGTGAAAGAGGGTTATCCATTATCATCTACTTTATTTGACCTTTACATTGACAAATTAAAAGAATGGGTAAAAAGGATTAGAGAGGGAATATAATTCCCTAATTATTTTGTGAAACTTTTCTGTGGATGACCTCATCTTAACAGACAAAACACTTAAAAATTTAAAAGAACATCTAAAATCTGTAAAATATTTTTATAATAAAATTGAAATGTAAGTAAATGGTAAAAATACCAAGATTATAATAATTTCTACTCAAAGAGAGCGAAAACAACCCTATACAATGAATAGTCAATCTTACTAGCGTTTACTGTACTTTTGAATAGTATTCAGACAGTTATATCAGGTAAAACATTCCGGCTTTCTTGAGCATTCATATGAAAACTTAAACCTCCTTTATGTTTTTGAAACGCGATAGAAAGATTATGATACAAAAAATTTAAAAAAATTGTGAACAGATGGTGTATGATTAATTTTTTTAAGATTGACGGCTCATTCTTCTCCTGGCAACTAATTTCAGGGGTAGCGGTGGGATCCGGGTGGCAATCATACGTGGCTTACATAAACATCGCATGCTATTATGTGATTGGTGTCCGTTCTGGTGAGGAGAATAATCTCCATCATACTTAAAACTCAAATAACAAGGAGGCAACCCAAGGAGAATATTGTTATCTGTTTTAACGAATGACATCCCAATTTTGCATGATAGGGAATATGGAGTGGAACGATATGCGTTACTGCAGTTCAGACTCTACTATGTAACACGAAAAAAAAAAAATCAGACTCTTGTTTTGGCATTTATTGTGTACAGGTAAAATTATTGTGCAGTTCAATCTCGAATATACAATGGTTATACAGATTTGTTTTTGTTAGAGTTGGTTAAAATTACATTATTTTTAGTAAGTGACCACTGTAAGGTTCAAATTACAGGGGTTGTTCCCGTTAAATCTATTCCATTTTTTTATTGTTGAACTGTTTAAAGGAGACCATACCATCATCATTTATCTGAGGTATGTGTATTCAGATCAGAATACTATCTTATCTTTACAAACAGGCTGCCTAAGTTTCAACTTAAATGTTTTATTGGTAAGTACCTGCACTTACCAATCCACCTAACCCTAAAAGATTATATAATAATAAATTTAATCTCATTATTTTTAAGGTAGATCATCTATTTTTTTTTAATTTTAAACTTTAATAAGAAGGTAACAACCATGTAGACTCTTTCAATCGATCTACTCATCAGGCAACCAACACTGACCAGTTGGACCAAAACTGACCTGTTCAACAATTCAAGTGGATTAAAAATTAAACCACACAAGCACGTGGGGACCGTTTTCTCTTCCTCTTACACAATCCCGAATCCAACCGTCAGAGGTCAAACCCTTAAAATACGGTGCCTTGAGGTCTCTGGACGTCAGCCGCGTTACAACAATATAGCATGGTCGTTTGAGTCCAGTTCAAGTAAAACGAATTAGGGTTTTATATTATGCCTTTATAATCGGTAAATCAATATAACATGGTTATTTAAGTTCAGTCCTATTAAACGGATTAAGATTTTAGCTTATACATTTGACGTTTGATTGAATAAATACACATATATAATTATATGACTTATAATCTCATGACAACAAATCTAATTCTAATTCTACGTTCACAACATGAGCTCAAGAGACCAAAGTTAATGCCGTATTCCCTGGGAATCGTGTGTTTTCACGTGAACTTTGACAAGGAAATATGGAGATAGATAAATATAGTGTGTGTTTGCGTCTGTCTCTGCGTCATTTGACTGTATATATGTACACGCACGCACAGATGTGTATGATGAACTGGGTAATAACGTGTTGATTGAGAAAACAACGATTCAACAATAAAACATAGAGAGAACAAACAAATAAGAATAATTCATCGTCGGCTACAACTTGACGACAGTCACTATCGCATCTAAAATAAATTATCCAATTTAATTACCTGATTTAGATTCTGATTACGTTTCATAGATAAAAGAAATATTTTTCGAATAGTATAATTTGAGCAGGTACAAGAAAATTAAAATAAACTAAAGCAATTGATTGGAGTTAAACACAGTTTTCGAAAGTCTACTGCCAAGAAAATTAAAATAAACTAAAACGATTCCAGAAACATTGTTTTAATGTCAGTCGTACCAAATGTTAGGATATTAATTAGTGGGATATATAATTATTATCGATCGCTTCGTTTGACGTCCTTAATTGGATTGTAGGGAAAGTGCTAGTCCACAATCGTTAATCGTTATCTAGCACACGGGATAACTACATTCTTTTAATCATAAAGCTGATTATAGTTGATTATGGATGCAGTAGAATATTTTAACAATTTATTTTTTAAGAGACTTTAAAAATGAAAGCATACAATTGGTGTTACGACGGGCCATCTTGGGTTTGGGCAATGTGAACCCCAAGCCTAAAGCTTTTACCAATGTGTTATTTTGGTAAGGATTTTTTTTTATACATGTGAGGTAGGTAATTATTTACATCCACACACTATATTAAGTAATTGCTAAGTTTAAATTATAGGGGCTGCTTCCAACAAGCTTATATTACCTCGTTGTTGATGACTTGATGTGAGAGGGACCATTGGTCATTCGTCATCATCGTCTGTTTGATCCTAGGATTTACCCCCAAAGTTTGACCTTGGAGCTCAGGCCAAGTAGGCCATTATTCGCTGAGACAGAGGCAGGGGAGAAACAAGGAGGCAGGGCCAAGGGATTACATATAAAATATACTTTTAAGTGCAGAGAAGGGAAGGGGAATACTACTTAACCGATGGTATATTGGGTGTGATATATTGGGTTATCATATTTGGTGTCACAGTGCTTAGTTCAAAGGGATACATGTTTCCTTGTGCAAAGAATAGATGAAGTACCATAGGATGTGCACCATGTAAAGACCATACCTATAATAATAGTGTATATGTTAGAATTAGACCTCGACTGTCTAGTAAGGATAGCTAGGAATATAGTTGTTAGTACGAGAGCAAATCAAACATGAAATTGTGAACTGATTTCTACTATCTCTCCTTTGTGGTCAGGGACAATGCCATCCAAGAGAAGGAGAGGGAGTGCTACCCCATCGATGAGGTAGATACAACAAAATAATGTAGAATTTAGGACCATAGAGATAGGTATATATGATCCTAAGAATGAGAGAGAGAATCTTAATGCAATAGTTGCCTTACTAAGGGAAAAATTGAAACACAAAAACAACTGTTGGAGGCTATAGTGAATCAAGATTCACAAGTTGGAAATTCTAAAGTGGGACAATTAAATGAGAGCCATTCAGAGGCACAAGAGGATATAATTTGATTTGAGGTAGAATTGGGTAAGGATATAAAATATCTAAAATTTTCCAAGTTCGATAGAGAGGAAGATAGTGATAAAACTAAAGCTTGACTGAAGGAGATAGAGACTTTCTTTAACATGAAGAACTATTTCACCAGCATTCAAACATCGTATGCCACCCTACATTTACAAGGGATCGATTTGGATTGGTGGTAAACATTTAGTGGGGAACAAGGAATTGAGGTTGTAGTTGATTTGAAATGGGTGGATTTTGTGAAAGCCTTCAAAAAAAGATTCCTCACCGAATATTTTTACACTAATAAATTTTAGGAATTCACCAACCTTAAATAAGGAAACAAGACAATGAAAGTTTATTACCATTAATTTGCCAAGTTACTAAAGTGTGTGCCTATGTATAATGAGAAAATGAAGGTACATAAGTTTATTCTAGGAGTGGAATTTAGAATAGGGTATGAGGTGAACATGTGAGAATCTAATACCCTTTAGAAGGCATATTATATGGTTAGGAAATCTGAATTTTATCTCAAACCCTACTTTGATTATGAAGGGGTATCTGAGTAGGATAGACAGATGCTAAGAAAAATAAATAGTGCAATGTTTGTGAATTGAAAAAGTGCTTAGGAAAACAAGAGTTCCACCTAGACAAGATAGAAGGAATGATAGAAAATAAGGGAATTTTAGGAAAATATTCAAAGGAAAGAATCAAAATCCTAACAATCACAATAATGGGGATAATAGACCACCACCGCAAGGTCATGCCAATACTCCATTAGTAGTAAAAACATAAGGACATAAGCAAAAAAACCACCTAAGACCTAAGGATGGATGCTTTGATTGTGGTAGACCACACTATACCAATAAGTGTCCATACAAACCAAGGTAGAGTTAAAAAGAAAAAGAACCTGCACACAAGATTTATGTAGTGATAGGAAGTCAAAATCTGGAAGGGCAAGCCACTCCACTACTAATAAAAGGTAAGATATTTGGTAGAAATATTAAAATTTTGATTGATAGTGGTACTATAGATAGTTTTGTTTCCACTAGCTTAGTTAAAGATATACCTGAAAGTCCATAGATCTTAACACATGGGTGGAAGGTCGACTATGGTTCAGGATAAACCTACTCTGTAAACTAGTACTATCCCATGGCAAAAAGTACCCTACCTAGTGGTATGGACATTGGATACCTGTACGTAGAACCTTTGCATGTATTTTATGTAGTACTAGGAATGGACTGGTTACAAGCACATAAGGTTGTAATCAATTTCCATGATAGATGGATTGAGTACTCAAAAGAGGGTAGGAAAGTAAATAGGATGTATAGCCTACAAGGGGCTTTTTGATCCTAGATCCTCTTTGCAATACAACTTAAGAAGGCAATGAAGAGAGGATGAAAAATTTATGTAGTAAAGTTAAATGAAATGGAATATGGAAAGAAGGAAGAGGTGTTTGAGAAACACCTAGTTCTCCAAGAGTTCAAAGATGTATTTTCAAAGCATTTACCTAAATTACCACCTAAATGTAAATTTGATTTCACAATTGAAATTCAACTTGGAACAAAGACTATTTATAAGGCTCCTTACATAATAAATCTTATTGAGATGCAAGAGTCGAAAGTGCAATTACAAGGATTGTTGGAAAAAGTATTAAGTAGACTGAGTGTGTCACCATGGGGTGCACAAGTGTTATTCATAAAGAATAAGTATGGTTCAATGTAACTATGTATATATTATAGGATGTTGAACAAGACAACCATTAAAAATAGATATCCTCTACCCAGAATATAAGATCTCTTTGATCAGCTCAAGGATTCCACTATTTTCTCAAAGATTGTTATTAAATCGAGATACCACCAATTAAGGTTCCATGAAGAGGATATCCATAAGACAACCTTAAAAATGTTTCATGGACATTATGAGTTTATTGTCTTGCATTTAGGTCTAACGAATACATTAGCAGTATTTATGAACCTGGTGAATAGCATTTTCAAGAAGCTTTTAAACCAATTTATTCTTGTGTTCTTATATGATATTTTTATATATTCCCAAAATAAATTAGAGCATGATTAACACCTTAGGATCAATCTAGAGCTACTAAGGAAAAATTAGTTATTCAAAAATCTATCAAAGTGTGAATTTTATGTGTCACAAGTACAATATTTACAGTATATTGTATACGTAAAAGGGATCGTGGTGGATCCTAAGAAAATAAAATCTATACTGAATTGTTTGCCACCCATAAATATGATGAAAATATATAGTTTCATGGATTTGACCAGATATTATAGGTGGTACGTAAAGGATTATGCCAAGATAACCACTCCAATAACTAACCTTCAAAGGAAGGGAAAAGAGTTCAACTGGAAGAATAAATGTGAGGTAGCTTTTGATCTACTCAAATAAAAACTCACTATATCTCCCATACTAAAGATACCAAACCCTCAGGGTAGCATTTTGGTACAAATGTATCATTAGAAGATTTGGGAGGAGTTCTCTCTTAGGATGAAGTAGTAGTAGCTTATGGTTCAATAAAAATGAAATAACATAAGGTTAATTATGCAACCCATGATCTAAAATTGGTAGCAATAGTTTTTTCTCTCAAAATTTGCAACACTACTTTTAGAGAAACTCTTTGAGTTGAGGATAGACCATCAAATCCTGAAATGCATATTTACTCAACCTTTGCTAAATTATAGGCAGAGAAGGTGGATGGAATTTCTCATCGAATATAATTTTGGCATTGAATATACAAAAGAGAAAGAAAATAAAGTCATTGATGCACTAAGTAGGATAAGTCACATAGTTTTTTTAACGCACATCCATGTTTATTTTATAGAACAAGTCAAATAAATGCAACATCAGATTGTTTTACAAATATATTTGAGAAAATATGGAAATAAAACCCAATGAAATTAAATATTTTAGTATCAAGTATGCTTTCTTGTGCTTTAAGAATAGAGTAATAATTACTAAGACCAGTGATCTAAGGAAAATTATCATGAATAAAGTACACAAATATCCATATTCTGCTCACCCAAGAGGGGTGAAAATGAGAGAGATTATGAAGAAAATTTTCTACTAGATAGGAATGAAGAGGGACATAACTGAATTTATCACCCAATGACTTGAATGCTAGAAAATAAAGGCAAAAAATAGATATCATGTAGGATTATTGTACCCTCATGATATATGAACATAGAAACGATAGGTGATTTCAATGGATTTTATTGTAGGGTTACGAAAGACTAGATTCCAGCATGACACAATCCTAGTTGTGGTCAATAGATTGATCAAGGTTATGAATTTTATACCTATAAATACCAAGGATGATGTTGTGGTTGTGGCTAAAAAATTTTCCAAGAAAATGTTTAGGCTTCATGATTTTCTAGAAGTGATCATTTCAGATAGAGACTTGAGATTCACATCCAAGTTCTGGCAAGCTTTCCATCATGCCATTAGCACTAGATTAAATATTAGTTTTACATATTACCTAGAAAATAACAGGTAGATTGAGAGGGCAAATTAGGTATTAGAGGAAATAATTTACATGTATTAGATGGATCAAAATATCATGGGAAGACTACCTACACTTGGTAGAATTTACCTACAATAAAGGTCATCATTCGGCCTTAGGTATGGCACCATTTGAAGCTCTATATGGTAGGAGGTGTAGAACACCATTGTATTAGGACAACCTAGAGGATAGGGTTGTCCTTGTAATAGTTATGGTCAAGGAAATGGAGCAACAATTAAAAACGATCAGATAAAGGCTTAAAGAAGCTATGGATCTTCAGAAAAATTATGCCAACCTTAAGAGATTTTCAAAATATTTTACTATGGGTGATAGAGTATTTATAAGAGTGAAACCAAAGAAGAGTTCTATTAAATCCACAAAATATGATTCACATTTTGTTTGACCCTTTGAAACTATAGAGAAGATCAATCCTATGGCATATCAACTTGCCTTACCATTTAGTCTATCAAAGATTCTTGACATCTTTCACATTTCTTTACTACAAAAATATATAGCTAATCTTGATCATATCTGGGACTTTTATAAACTGTATATGGTTGATTCAGACGATATATAGGTTCAACTAGTAAATATCCTTTAATTTCATTCCAATTTGATGAGGAAAGGGACTCTAAAACAATGCAAGGTCTAGTGGGACTGTTACTCCGAAATAAATGTTGCTTGGAAAAAAGTGGTAACTATACAGAACTATTTTCCATTTCTTTTTGAATAATATGTAAATATTATCTATTGTTTAAAATATCATGAAACATAGAGGGTTGTGTTAAGCCTAAGGAGGGGAGGATGTCTAGACCCTCTATTGGCAGATATTTCATTTGATAAATTTATGCTTTGCTATATTATTGTGCTAGTGGAATGATTGACTATTTCATTATTAGTTTGTGTAAGGTATATACTTCATGAAGGAAAATAATGTATTCTTTTGATGAAATGATTAATTTTTACATGTCTAGTTTCTAGAAGAGGGCAGGAAAGTAATCACATAAGGTTGTAATAAATTTCCATGATAGATGGATTGAGTACTCAAAATAGGGTAGGAAAGCAAATAGGATGTATAACCTACAAGGGGCTTTTTGATCCTAGATCCTCTTTGCAATACAACTTAAGAAGGCAATGAAGAGATGATGAACAATTTATGTAGTAAAGTTAAATGAAATGGAATATGGAAAGAAGGAAGAGGTGTTTGAGAAACACCTAGTTCTCCAAAAGATCAAAGATGTATTTTCAAAGCATTTACCTAAATTACCACCTAAATTTAAATTTTATTTCACAATTGAAATTCAACTTGGAACAAAGCCTATTTATAAGGCTCCTTACATAATGAATTTGATTGAGATGCAAGAGTCGAAAGTGCAATTACAAGGATTGTTGGAGAAAGGATTAAGTAGACTGAGTGTATCACCATGGGGTGCACCAGTGTTGTTCATAAATAATAAGTATGGTTCAATGTAACTATGTATAGATTATAGGATGTTGAACAAGACAACCATTAAAAATAGATATCCTCTACCCAGAATATAAGATCTCTTTGATCAGCTCAAGGATGCCACTATTTTCTCAAAGATTGATATTAAATCGAGATACCACCAATTAAGGTTCCATGAAGAGGATACCCATAAGACAACCTTCAAATTTTTTTATGGAAATTATGAGTTTATTGTCTTGCATTTTGGTCTAACGAATACATTAGCAGTATTTATGAACCTGGTGAATAGCATTTTCAAGAAGCTTTTAAATCAATTTATTCTTGTGTTCTTATATGATATTTTTATATATTCCCAAAATAAATCAGAGCATGATTAACACCTTAGGATAAATCTAGAGCTACTAAGGAAAAACTAGTTATTCAAAAATCTATCAAAGTGTGAATTTTATGTGTCGCAAGTGCAATATTTATAGTATATTGTATCAATAAAAGGGATCATGGTGGATCCTAAGAAAATAAAAACTATACTGAATTGGTTGCCACCCATAAATATGATGAAAATCTAGAGTTTCATGGATTTGATCGGATATTATAGGTGGTATGTAAAGGATTATGCCAAGATAACCACTCCAATAACTAACCTTCAAAGGAAGGGAAAAGAGTTCAACTGGATGAATAAATGTGAGGTAACTTTTCACCTACTCAAATAAAAACTCATTATATCTCCCATACTAAATATACCAAACCCTCAGGGTAGCATTTTGGTATGTACAAATGTATCATTGGAAGATTTGGGAGGAGTTCTCTCTTAGGATGAAGCACTAGTAGCTTATGGTTCAATAAAAATGAAATAACATGATGTTAATTATGCAACCCATGATCTAAAATTGGTAGCAATAGTTTTTGCTCTCAAAATTTTGCAACACTACTTGTTAGAGAAACCCTTTGAGTTTAGGATAGACCATCAAATCCTGAAATACATATTTACTCAACCTTTGCTAAATTCCAAGCAGAGAAGGTGGATGGAATTTCTCGTCGAATATGATTTTGGAATTGAATATACAAAAGGGAAAGAAAATAAAATCATTGATGCACTAAGTAGGATAAGTCACATAGTTGTTTTAATGCACATCCATGTTGATTTTATAGAACAAGTCAAATAAATGCAACATCAGATTGTTTTAAAAATAAATTCGAGAAAATATGGAAAGAAAACCTGATGAAATTAAATATTTTAGTATCAAGTATGCCTTCTTGTGATTTAAGAATAGAGTAATATTTACTAAGACCAGTGATATAAGGAAAATTATCATGAATAAGGTACACAAATATCCATATTCTGCTCACCCAAGAGGGGTGAAAATGAGAGAGATTATGAAGAAAACTTTCTACTCGACAGGAATGAAGAGGGATATAACTAAATTTATCATCCAATGACTTGAATGCTATAAAATAAAGGCAAAAAGTAGATATCCTGTAGGACTATTGTACCCTCATGATATATGAAAATAGAAACGATAGGTGATTTCAATGGATTTTATCGTAATGTTACCAAAGACCAGATTCCAGCATGACGTAATCCTAGTTGTGGTTAATAGATTTATCAAGGTTATGCATTTTGTACCTATAAATATCAAGAATGATGTTATGGTTGTGGCTAAAACAATTTCCAAGAAAATATTTAGGCTTCATGATTTTCTAGAAGTGATCATTTTAGATAGAGACTTGAGATTCACATCCATGTTTGGGCAAGCTTTACATCGTGCCATTAGCACTAGATTAAATATTAGTTTTGCATATTACCCATAAACTAACAGGCAGATTGATAGGGTAAATTAGGTATTAGGGGAAATAATTTACATGTATTAGATGGATCAAAATATGATGTGAAGACTACCTACACTTGGTAGAATTTACCTATAATAAAGGCCATCATTCAGCCTTAGGTATAACACCATTTGAAGCTCTATATGGTAGGAGGTGTAGAACACCATTGTATTAGGACAACCTATATTATAGGGTTGTCCTTGGACTAGATATGGTCAAGGAAAAGGAGCAAAAATTGAAAATGATTAGATAAAGGCTTAAAGAAGCTATGCTAACCTTAAGATATTTCCAAGAGAGTTTACTATGGGTGATAGAGTATTTATAAGAATGAAACCAAATAATAGTTCTATTAAATCCACAAAATATGATTCACATTTTGTTGGACCCTTTGAAACTATATAGAAGATCAATCCTATGGCATATCAAATTGCCTTACCACTCAGTCTATCGAAGATTCATGACACCTTTCACATTTCTTTACTAAGAAAATATATAGCTAATCTTGATCATGTCTGGGACTTTTATAAATTGTATATGGTGGATTCAAAGGATATATAGGTTCAGCCAGTAAATATCCTTTAGTTTCATTCCAAATTGATGAGGAAAGGGACTCTAGAACAATGCAAGGTCTAGTAGGACCGTTACTCCAAAATAAATGTTGCTTGGAAAAATGTGGTAACTATGCAGAACTATTTTCCATTTCTTTTTGAATAATATGTAAATATTATCTATTTTTTAAACTATCATGAAACATAGAGGATTGTGTTAAGACTAAGGATGGGAGGATGTCTAGACCCTCTATTGGAAAATATTTCATTTGATAAATTTATGCTTTGCTACATTGTTGTGCTAATGGAATGATTGACTATTTCATTATTAGTTTGTGTAAGGTATATACTTCATGAAGGAAAATAATGTATTCTTTTGATGAAATTATTGATTTTTACATGTTTAGTTTCTATAAGAGTATAATTTTTATGGAGAAATGTTATACTGCTATTAAATTTTCTTGCATGATAGGAACAAGTTTACTTGTAGGTGGAAGGAAGACTTATCCATTGAGATTAAAATACTTTAAGGGAGAGAATTGATGTGATGTCCTACTATTCAAATAGATTGGGCAATAGGGATAAATGCTTATTTTTAATAAGTTGCTTAACTTGCATGAAGGAATATATAGCTGATCTAGGATATAGCGTAATTGCTATTTTAAATCTTCTTCTAATATTTGATGGAATTAAAAAAATAAGTGATCTAGTATGAAGGAAATTTGACACTTAAATCTATTATTTTCTTATGACATCTAGGAAATATGTTAACAAATATATCTTTTATTTAGCTTTGTTATGTCATGATTAAAAATATATAAGGCATATATTATAATTAAATATGATAAGACCTTTTATTCTGCCATTGTAGAGAAGGTAAGAATTATGTGGAAAGACCCATTGATAATGGATATGTTGGCTTCACTTGTGTAATTAGGATTATCACTTTAGTTTAAGTGGAATTTTATCATCATATTAACTAGAAGAGGATGTTAGAACAATCTTAGGATTCTTGATTTTGTTTATGGAGGAAATATTTGATGATTATACAAGGGAGGTGGTGATCGTGATCATAAAAAAGGATAAGTGCAAACTAGTTGGGTGACCTAACATGTTCGATAGAGGAAGAAATGAAGGTTGAGTTCCATTAATAATATTTTGAAGCTTACAAATTAAAGGAAATGGATGGAAGAGAAAGGAAAAATGGGGGAGCCTATGAGAGAGGGGATGGAAATATAACACTTGCGATTGGCAAAAGGAAGTTTGGTTTCAGAGAGGAGTTTGTGAAAATATATATGGAAAGATAATACCTCAGATTTACTAAAGAGATTGTTGGTTTTTTAGGTTGGTGTATTCTTAAATTTCTCTCTATTATTTTATGGTAGATTACTAAGTAAAGGTTATTGTGTTGTTATCTTGAAGAATTAGACTGTATTCTTACTGAATAATTTAGAATGCTTAATTTCTTACATGTATTGTTCTTTTATGAATACTACTAATAGTAAATAATTATGGCAAGCTAAGTTAACCAAGAATTCTCAAGTAATGTAAATAGGTTTTGTTAATATTCTTCATCACCTGTACATGTATTTTGAAGGATACCTTTGATGAATTTTCTTACTCTTTTAATATCGATCGGTTAAGCATGTTGTTATTTCAATGAAGTAGAAGTTTGTGTCTTAATCTTAGGATCAATGAATTTTTAGATTGGCCTTATCTTTTTCCTCATGTAGGATTTTTAAGATGTCTTGTAAATTTATTTAGGTTTACCTTGAGATTAAGGAATGACCTTTCCTTGATACATTTTGGGAAAGTTTTTTGTTAAACTGGGTAAATACCACCTATAGCCTTAGTTAGAGGTTATGTGCTTACTTTTGTGATGGTTGAAAACTAATAATTTAATCAAGTTGTTTATGGAGAGGAATCGAGGTCAGAGAAGTATTGGTCATTGATGGCTTTTAACCACTTTTACCTTTTATACATTTGAGAAATTGAGATTGTATTATAGTGTTACGTCCTCTTGTGAAGCTAATGTGAGTTCCAATTCTTCTTTGAAAATATATTTATGTTGAAAATTGATTATTTATAATGTAGATGTATCAATATTTAGCGAATACTCCTTTTGTACTGAGTTGAATGCTTGAGTTGTTATTATTAAAACTGAAACTCATTGAACTGGGAGTATGGATTGTAAACTAGATTGAGAGTTTATACTAGCGTGTTCTATGTTGAACACAGACTCCTGCATTGTTAAATTTTATGAGAATATTTTTCAATAATATTTTAGAATCTTGTTGATTAATAAGCTTTATTATTGTCTAGATTTTCAGTTAAGGGAACTCGGTTGATAGAGTTGTACTTTTATTTAGGTTGGTTGTTACATTAAAATCCATACTGTAATCAGGAAGGTATCAAATGCTATGAAGAATGGGCTCTTCATTTGGAGCCAAATGATATGTGTGTATCATGGGAAATATACAATATAATGTTTTAAAAGCAATACGAAGAGACTTATGTATATAGAAATACTATTCAAAAGTTTTAGCTCTAAGGGAAGGAGTCAATTGTAAATATGAATTGATTGACCAATTCAATCTGTAGAACCTATTTATTATGGAATATCCCTAAGTGGATATAAAGACAGATTGGAATGTCTTTGAAATTATGTAAAATATGGATTACCTTTTGAAAATAATAAAAAAGAAGATGATTTAGGTTGGTTTTTCCCCACAAGGGGGTTTTCTAGGATAAAAATTGTATTGTGTGATTATTTGTGGGTTTCCTTCTTATGTTTGGATTTTTCTCAATATGCTAAAAAATAGTGTTATGATTTTTTATTAATAAAATGAACATCTTATTTATGTAATGATACTTTGATGATGGAAGAAATCAAGATTGGAAATATTAATGGAGCATCTAATATTTTATAAAAAATGGTTATTTCATTAAGGAATCCTATGGACTTTGAGTAACTTTAATATACGTTTCAATGTATCCATGAATTAAATAAGTCTTGTGTAGTACTTACAACTTGTGTTTAAATTATTAAATATTCTTAAAAATGATTCTAAACTAAGGAAGGGAAAACAACTTATTTTGTAAAGACTAGCTCATCAAAGTGATGAGAGGGATAGTCTAGAATTATTATGCTTAGTTCACCTACATTAAAGGACTTATGTAGGGGAAGGAATAAGTGTACCTTTTCAATGGATAGAAAAGGGTTGGTCTAGACCAATGAACAAATAAATTTGATATTTATCACATGAGTCACCTACTACTTTTGTATATATTGATTTATGCAAGGAGTAGATATGGGTGTACCTTTTTAAAAAAATAGAATTTTGTAATGATAAGTTGTACCCTAATGGAAAGAATAGATATTTGATTAAGGGCCATTAAGTTAGGATGACTTAGTGGAAGAGTTCTTGACAAGTAGGTTAAATACTAGATAAGTAAAAAAACAATTGGGGTGTGATATTTTGGGTTATGATAGAAAAAACATAGAGCCATTCAAAGCACACAAAGCAAGAGAAGGTATTCTAAGTGAGACAAAGCACATTTTAAATAAATCACACATTATTATGTGCTAAAAGAGAAGCCTTTTTGATAATATAATTTTCTAGAGAGATAAATTTTCATAACAAGATACAATGATAGAATACAAGTGGAGAATGTGTTAGTCATGAGTTGCTTAAGGAGGAGATAAACTAGATTTTTTTAAACTAGGATAAACCAACCATAAGAATCCCAAGGAAGAGTTATACAAGGGTAAATAAATACTAATCACTTGAGATAGAGGTAAACTAGAATGAACTAGTTGCCTAAGATAGAGGTAAAAAAAAAAACTAGTTATCTAAGAAAGAAACAAATCTAGGTTAATTACTTGAAAAATTTTGGTTGAATATCTTGTTTAAGAGTTGTTTGAACATCAAGCAAATCGTTTGAGGAAGATAAAAGTAGTATGTATCTTCTAGTAGATAAACAACAAGGCCCATGAACATTTAAAAGGAGTCCATGAAAAAGTTCAAACTTTGAAGAAAAGTACAATGCTTTGTAAAAGGTGTTAGGGTAAGTAATATTAGATCATCTAACATCCAATGTTTCACTACAACAAAGACACAATTTTGATAGTGATAGTCATCAGCTATAATTTTACTGCCTTCGTAATAGGTAACATAAGAAAATTACATTCAATGCTTATTTTTGAATGGAGTAGATAAATTTTCAATTGGAATTCAAAATATTAAAGTGCTAAATATTATAAAGTATTTAGTAATAAGGGATACTCAAAGTTATGCTTATTTAAATTTTTTGATATTAAAAATATTTGAAAATTTGGAAGCACATGATTTATAAGGAGATAAGGTAAATAAAACTTGTTATTTTGAAGTTTTTAAAGGTTATTTGAAAGTTTTTTAAGTTGTTTGGAAAAATTCAAAAACTTAGGGTTTTTTATATTTAATTTTTTTGTAAATATTTAGAATTTTTAAAATTTGAAATTTGGTAAATTTAATTAGGAGGTTAAAATATTTTCTACATCACCCAGGTGTTGTAGGTGATTTGGAGAGGAGAGGGCAATCCTCCAAGGGAGGTCCCAGGTTCAAATATCCACCCTACCAAAAAGCTGAATTGGGTATCCAAAATCCAATTGATAATGTTGGTGTAGGCATGGTTGGGTGTGACCCCCGGGTGACTTTTACGGTGTAGAACCCCTTGTTCATGGTCTCTCAAACCAAAGCGGCCCTGCAAGGGATTTTTCGCTTAAAAAAAAAAGGTTTTCTACATCATAGGATTAAAAAAATTCAAAATTTGTAAATTTCACATTAGAGATATTAATAACCTGGGAGTTATAAGATTTACTACTTTAATTGAATTACAATTTTTTATTATTATGGAAGGAAATATGGATTCCATAATAAGAATAGAAATATTAAAAGTAATTAAATATAGCATTGGAAAATTGATTGAAAAATCTAAGGGTAAGCTAGATATGAAAATAAAATTCATCTATAGAGAAGCTATGGATGAAAGTTTTGAGACATTTGAATACTATTTACACTCAAAAATTATTGAAGCAATTGAAAATTTAAAAGATGATATTATGATACCTCTTATATAGATAGCATAATGTATATGATATTGCTTTCACTTTAACTTCATAAATATAAAAATATAAAACAAAAGGAGTTAGTTGAAACTCTAAGCAGGAAAGTAGAAACTAATACAATTGAATCAAGTGAATCATCCCTAAAAATAGTGTTTCATTCTTCATGCAATATTGACATTCCAATTTCATCTAATTCAAGAAATTATTATGATGCTTTAAGTGAATTTTTAGAAGATACACGACAATATCAAGATTATAAGAAAACTATATCGAATGAAGGATATGATCTAGATATCAAGGACAAAGAAAATATTCAATCTATTCATGTACATGAACCTAAACTCAAAGAAGAAGCTCAAGCAGTTCATGATTTAGATCATGAAGATTCAAAGACTAAAAATCTAAAAAATTAATATGAAGAAGATCTTGAACCAAAACTCAAAGAAGCTAAAGATGAATCTCAAAAAACTGTTCATGAACAATGTAAGGTTATTTAAATATTTAATATAAATATGAAGACCAAGATTGAATACTAAAGTCTTTAATAACCAAATAATTTAATACAAAGGGTGTTAAAGTATATTATATTCTTTAGTACATGCTACTATGCCCCCATGGTACCTTCATGGTATAATTGTAAATATGTAATAGATTAGGATTGAGTCTATAGTTTATATGAGTGATTTATATTTTCCTTTCATGTAAGTGTCAATGTGTAGGAAATGCACAAGTGTCATGTAAGAGTGAAATATGCAAGAAATGCACAAGTGTCATGTAAGTTATAGTGCAAGAGTACATTAAGATAATATACACAAGTTTCATGTATGTAAATATACAAATATGTAATATGAATATGTGCACAAGTGTCATAGCTTAGGAGTGCATATAGAAGTGCAAGAGTCATGTAGATGTGTGCAGGTATCTTAGAGTCAAGTGTCCATGTAAGAAAGAAGTGAAGAGTCTATTTTACAGCTGGCAAGATAATTATTCAAAGGTCAGGGACTTGTCATATGAAAAGCAATAGTGAAGTACGTGAAGAGTCACATTACTGTGGCTATATTATGGAGATAATACTCCATGAGAATATAATCTAAATATTAGATTAAATAATTATAATAGAAAGTAAAGGAATACATATTTTGAGCAATTAATATTGTAAGTTTTCCTCATGCATAGTTCATGAATGACTTAGGCCATTCACATTTATATTTGATTATATAAATAAATGTTATTTACTTTATTATATAAGCCTTCATATACATATTAGTTTGCTCATATATTATTCTACTCTTATATTATTATTTTAACCTTTAATATTGTGGCTATATTATATTGGGACCTATGATATTTTGTGGTAATAAAACTTAAAATGCTAACAAGAAAACTATTGGGGTACTTAAAAAATACAAAAAAATAGAAGATAGTAGGTTGCCAAAATAGGTAATCAAAGAAACACCGAATAGAAAAAAAGATATATGAATGGATGGATAAATAAAGCATTAAATTTCATAAGTTCTCAAACTCCAACAAAGAAATTAAAAAATGTGTGAGGAAAAAATTCAGACTTGTCATGTGAACTAAGAATTTAGAAAAAAAAATAATGAACACAACCAAAGCACATAGATACAGAGATCAAATGGAATAAAAAATACTTATAACCCAACTAAGATCTAGTTTACACCATCTTAGATATAAAATTGGAAGATGGACAATCCTTTAAGAGGCTTGGCGAGAGAGAATGTCTATAAGCACAACAAGAGTAATGGAGACTAAAAAACATTTTATCAAATAATTTGGAGCCTACAAAAACATCATGATTGTATATGAAAACACTCTAAAAATAAACTCATTAACATTTTTTTTTTAAATTAAAAATAAAAAAAAACATAAAAACTTCTCACTAAAATCAATAATAAAAAAACACTCTTCGATGCTTAGTTTTTAACATTGTTGAACTTGTATAATTTCTATAACCTCGTATCTACCATAATAGCTATAACCTCGTATCTACCATATTAGATATATTAATTATATATAATCGACATTGGATGAATTGTCAAAAATATACAATGAATTCTTCTAGTTATTTGATAACAGATTTAATCTCCTTATTTTAAATTAAAGTAGATCATCTATTTTTTTAATTTCAAACTTTAATAAGATGCTAACAACTATGTAGACTCCTTTCAATCGATCTACTCATCAGGCAATAAAAACTGACCAGTTTTGGTCCACAAAAAAAACTGACCTGCTCAACAATTCAAGTGGATTAAAATTTAAACCACACGAGCAGGGGGCCGTTTTCTCTTCCTCTTACACAATACCGAATCCAATCGTCAGAGGTCAAACCCTAAAAATACGGTCCCTTGAGGGCTCTGACGTCAGACGCGTCACAACAATATAGCATGGTCGTTTGAGTCCAGTTCAAGTAAAACGAATTAGGGTTTTATACTATGTTTTTATAATCGGTAAATCAATATAACATAGTTTTTTAAGTTCAGTTCCAATTAAACGGATTATATAATTATATTATACATACACATATAATTATATATGACTTATAATCTCATGACAACAAATCTAATTATACGTTCACAACATGAGCTCAGGAGACCAAAGTGAATGCCGTATTCTCTGGGAATCGTGTGTTTTCACGTGAACTTTGACAAGGAAATATGGAGATAGATAAATATAGTGTGCGTTTGCGTCTGTCTCTCCGTCATTTGACTGTATATATGTACACGCACGCACATATGTGTATGATGAACTGGGTAATAGCGTGTTGATTGAGAAAGCAACGATTCAACAATAAAACATAGAGAGAACGAACATATAACAATAATTCATCGTCGGCTGCAACTTGACGACAGTCACTATCGTTTCTAGAATAAATCATCCAAATTTATTACCTGCTTTAGATTCTGATTATGTTTCATACAGAAAAGAAATAATTTTCGAATAGTATTATTTGAGGAGCAGGTACAAGAAAATTATAATTAACCAAAGCAATTGAAGTTAAACACAGTTTTCGAAAGTCTACTGCTACTGCCTCGATAAGCGATTTCAGACCCATTTTTTTAATGTCTGTCGTACCAAATGTTAGGATATTAAGGAGTGGGATATATAATTATTATCGATCGCTTCCTTTGACGTCCTTAATTGGATTATAGGGAAAGCGCTAGTCCACAATCGTTAATCGTTATCTAGGACACAGGATAACTACATTCTTTTAATCATAAAACTGATTATAGTTGATTGTTGATGCAGTAGAATATTTTAACAATTTATTTTTTAAGATACTTCACAATGGGACCATCTTAGGTTTCATTTAAAACCTTTACCAATGTCTTATTTTGACAAATACTTATATATATATATATATGAAAGAGAGGTAGTTGTTTAGAGGTTCAAACTACATGAGCTACTCTCAACAAGTCTATATTATCTCCTGTTGAATACTCAACTTTCACTTTAAAATTTGTACAACTTTAATGAGTCTGAGTCTGACGCACACTTAGAGGATTCAGATCAAACTACTACCTTTGCAACAAACATGCCAAAGGTGTGAACCTAGATCTCTTCTTGGACAATGACATATTTTAACAATTATAAATAATATATAGTCACCATTGTAGTGCACTTCTTTTGGTTTTTGGGACATTGTCCTTGTCACAAATAAAAACCACCCTTTGTGCATCATTAAAGTGTAGTTGCTTCTTTGAACCACCTCCTATATTATCTTTGAGGACACATATAAAGTTTCATGTGACTTTCCCTCTAGATAATGGTATACTCGAATGGGACGACACAACACTGTCAGCCACAACATTGCCACCCACCTGAATTTGGATAATACAACAGTTTAGGCTTTGACAATTTTTAAAAAATCTAAAATTCTAACCACTATATTGTTATATTAAATTTTTTAATTAAATATAATAAATAAATAAATATACATATATATAAAATGTATGAAATCTTATATTTCACCTAAATTCTCTTAGGGTCAAGCAGAGATCGAAAGGCTTTATAGCAAGTAAATTCAATATATGACTTTCTCTAGTTGAAGTAGTCTTTCATAAATAAGAAGCATGTTTAAGACTTAGCAGCCAATATACACGAGTGGGAATACTTTATTTATAATAAGTTGTCATAAGCTCACTAAATGAAAAGTCCATGGCAACTCATTGAACAAGTAGTAGTTTTATAAACCTAATTCATCAACATGAGGTCTAAGATGTGTAATATTCTAAGAAAGGGTTTAAGATTATATCTTAACAACTCAAACTTAGTTTCAATGTGTGAAGTAGTTGATTTTAAGCCTTGTGATGGCTTTCCTATAAACAAACAGAATAAAAAAAAATAGTTCTAATGTATTGAGATTCCAATGCTTGATTTTAAGTGAGTTGTGATGGCCTCCTATAAACTAATATTCATAAAAAATTTAATATCCATAAAAATGAATAAAATAAAAATAATAAACCATATTTTGAAATTAAAGTTTTATTTTTACTTAGTCAAATACTAAAAGTTTGAAGTATGAATGGATTAAAAAAAGTCTCAATAAACCCTATTTTAAAAGTAAACTTTTTTTTTTTAATTGAAAAAGCCATTATATTAATAAAATAATGTTTAATCATACAAAAAAAAAAGTGTGTAGGATTATTACACCCCATAAACCAACACACTAAACACCATGGTTAGGAGTACACAAGAGTGTTAGAAACATTCCACAAAAAACCAGATAACAACCACCAAAATAGTGTCAAATATGCCGACTCATAGCGCAGGATGTATTCCCCTAATGCTCCATGAGAGTACATAAATAGTGTAGCTCCATATGTATTTTTCAACCTATACTTGAATTTGTTACCAACAATTAAATAATATAGTATATTTATCAAAAACATAGAAGACATGCTCGACATCTTGTTGAGAAAAATAGCTATATTTCGAGACTTCCAAAGATAAAATAGGGTACCAATTCTAAAAATATTCTAAACAACGCCCAAGTTGAAGAAAAAAGCAATAGGGCCACCCAAAATAGCATGAACCCGGGTAAAATATTCTTACATAAAAGATCTAAAAAATTCAAGAAGTCACTCCCAGGCCGAGAAGCCACTCTTGAGCCGTCTGAGCCCAATCACAAAACCAAAAAACATGCTAGTAAATCTTTCACATATCTACAAATAGAGCAAATGGAATTATGAACACCTAGATGCTTGAGCATATTACCAACAGGTAACCCTTGGTGCAAGAGGCTCCAAGTGAAAAAACTATGTTTAGGTTCAATATAAGTAGCCCAAGCAATCTGAAACCTCTTATTCCATTGGAAGGGAACAGAGACTATGTCCCATATCATAGTGAGCTTATCAACCATTGGAGCTTTTGGGGTGAGCCATTTGTAACCTAGATGAGCTTTATATTACAAAACATGAAGCTCCCCAGGCCAACACCAATCTGACCACCAGGGTTTTTGAAAATACTTATGCAGTTTGCACCAAATATAAAATGGAATACTATCAATAACCACCTCATAAGTATCTCTATCACCAAGATTTAAATTGTGAATTTGACAAAAACTTGCCTAGGGTATCCAACTCCTAATCAGCTAAATAAAAAACACTAAAAATTTGAAGCATGAGTTTTATACAATTATAAAATAGTGTCATGTTATATCATGAATAATATTAAACCAAATAAATAAAACATGAGAAGAACTATAAGAATGAAAAAAATGTAATAAATTTTTATGAAGAGAATATTACAATTCAAGTATAGTTTGGTGTATCTCATCTTTTGTGTGATATTTATTGATTAGTCAATATATATATTAAAAGAGAAGAAAATTAAAATTAAATTACTCACAAATTCTATGTTTCATGGAACTTGTAGAACGGTCCCTAAATCTAAGATGACAACATAACAACTAAGGGATGATATACCTAAATATATGTAAAAATATAAAAACTTTTTTATACAAAACTTATAAATATGTAATATAACATAATGTAAAGGTGTAAAAAATATTAAAGATCAAATATCCATAAAACATTCATTATTCATAAAACAATAAAGTTTAAAAATCTTATTCAATTAGGATTATCAGTTCAATCGTAATTCAAGTTCCAAGTACCTAAGCAAATCAAGTTTCATAGTATTTTTGCAAGGTCAAATGAAAAGAGAGTGTGTGTGGTATTTTCTTGAATAAAATACATGATGAACTATGTCATTTGATTATGAAATGCAAATGATTATGTGCACTTTATTATTGGCATATGTAATAAGATTGTATTGGACATTAAATGGATTCAATAGGAAAGCATGTTACACTAACATGTAAAAGTCCTAATAACTATATAGGCATTACACCTATGAGATACAACACATATAAAATAATTTAAGTAATATTTGGAATTGTAACAAAAGGATAAATTTAAAGTGAGTTACTCTAGAATAATAGATAAACTATTCATTATAAGTTATATTTAATCAGCCTCACAATTCTATTATAGGTATTGTAGAAATGTTTTATCATATTACAACCTATTAAATATGTTTATGTTTCCTTGAAAGGTATGTTAAATTAATTTTTTTTTTTTTTGTATAACTATATATACATTGATATCTTCTAGAATACATGTACATGTGTTATACATGGTTGAAAAGCCTATTACATGCATTTGATTTTTTGTGCAAGACTTGTACATGCATTATGAATCCTTTCATATGACTGCATTAATATTATCATAGTGAATTTATTCATGGATCTAATTGAGGGAAGTTGGATAATATTCATATTATTTTACACCATCTAGGATGCCTAACCATCCTATGGATATCTATGGGATTTCTTGGGCATCCTACCTATATCTTGGGTACTTCTAGGTGTCTTAAATATGGTCATACACTCATGAAATATTATGGCAATATCTCATATATTTACATAATATTTCAATGATGCTTGGAAATCCTAAAGACATTGTCCTATGACGAACCCATTTTTTAATTGGTAAAAAAAGAAATTATATTAATAGAAACTTAGAAATGTAGTACAAATCTAATAGGATCTTGCTCTTAGGTTGCTAGCCAAATTGCAATCCAACTATATTTACAACTACAATAGAATTACAACTATTGAGAGATAAAATAGGGAGGGACCTCCCTTGAAAAAAATCATTATCCTCCATAGACTAATATTGGTGCATTCGAGGAAGACTGTTGAGATGAGGTCCTCTAACACACTCCATCATGCTTAGTATTGAAGAACTCCAACAAAACATAGTAGATCATTCTACACTAAGAGACCTAAGAGCCTTAGTTGCTTTCTATCTTAGGGCTTCTTATGCAAAACAAAACACAACTATAGTAGAACTAACCATAAGATAAGGAGAGAACAAACATTAACTCAAAGTCGGATATTTTAATAGGTTCTACTAAAATTGCACAATCACAATGAGGATCTTCAACATCACAAAAGGGAGATTTGGATGCATTAGATCTTCTGCTAGTGAGAGCTACTCTTTTTGGAATATTGAGGTCACATTATGTGCAATAACCCTCCTTGCAGATTAATTAATAAATCAAAATTATATTTTTCCTATAGAATATGGTACTACTAATATCTATTGGTGTGTGCAGGATTAGGTGCAAACAATGAACGATGAGAAAATGTCGATAAGTAAAAGGTAAAAGGAGAGGTGATAACCAACTCATGAGTACATGTAAGCTCATGCATATGCATTTCATATATGATCATGTAGGTTGTTTTACTACACAATATGTTTGCATTAATTGGCAATGAAAGTGCCAAGGGAGCATGGGAGCCAAATTGGTTATGAGCTTAAAATTGTTAAAAAATGCTTTAGAATAGATAGAATGGGATAATAGCAACATATAAATAATTAATACATAATGATGGTATGAAATATTATTGGAATGATTTTCATTATTTTGACTTAGAAAGTATCTCGTGAAGGAGAGTGTTTTGAGGATATGGAAGTCCTCATAATTGCATTTAACCACTATACTCTCAAGAGAGAAATAGGAGGAATTTAGGAGAGAATCTATCTGTTTCGATGTTTTTTTATCAATTTTTGCATGAGAAGAGAGAGGATATTGAGGAATAGGAGAGTGTGGAAGAAATTGAAATTAAGAAAAATCAAAAAATACTAAGTTGAGCAGCTAGCAAATGACATGCTAGAATGCTTAAAACTGCAACCAGGTTAGGCTGTTTGTAAATTTATGTTTGTTTTAAAATAATTTTAGAATAACTACATTTCTATTAGTTGCCTTTGAAATGGTTTCTTGCATGAGGAATGCATTCTATTTTCTAGATAGATAGTTGCCTTTGAAATGGTTTCTTGCATGAGGAATGCTTTCTATTTTCTAGATAGTTTGTCTATTGATTGTACTAGGTAAAATAAGGAGAAATATTAATTCTGCAGATTTATGAATTGGTCTAAGGAATAGAGGTGGTGCATATTTGTTGTAAAATAATTTTAGAATAACTACATTTATATTAGTTGCCTTTGAAATGGTTTCTTGCATGAGGAATGCATTCTATTTTCTAGATAGGTAGTTGCCTTTGAAATGGTTTCTTGCATGAGGAATGCATTCTATTTTCTAGATAGGTAGTTGCCTTTGAAATGGTTTCTTGCATGAGGAATGCATTCTATTCTCTAGATAGTTCATCTATTGATTGTACTAGGTAAAATAAGGAGAAATATTAATTCTGCAGATTTATGAATTGGTCTGAGGAATAGAGGTAGTGCGTATTTGTTCTAAAATAATTTTAAAATAACGACATTTATATTATTTGCCTTTGAAATGGTTTCTTGCATGAGGAATGCATTCTATTTTCTAGATAGGTAGTTGCCTTTGAAATGGTTTCTTGCATGAGGAATGCATTCTATTTTCTAGATAGTTCGTCTATTGATTGTACTAGGTAAAATAATGAGAAATATTAATTCTACAGATTTATGAATTCGTCTGAGGAATAGAGGTAGTGCATTTTTGTTCTAAAATAATTTTAGAATAACTACATTTATATTAGTTGCCTTTGAAATGGTTTCTTGCATGAGGAATGCATTCTATTTTCTAGATAGGTAGTTGCCTTTGAAATGGTTTCTTGCATGAGGAATGCATTTTATTTTCTAGATAGTTCATCTATTGATTGTACTAGGTAAAATAAGGAGAAATATTAATTCTGCAGATTTATGAATTGGTTTAAGGAATAGAGGTAGTGCATATTTGTTCTAAAATAATTTTAGAATAACTACATTTATATTAGTTGCCTTTGAAATGGTTTCTTGCATGAGGAATGCATTCTATTTTCTAGATAGGTAGTTGCCTTTGAAATGGTTTCTTGCATGAGGAATGCATTCTATTTTCTAGATAGGTAGTTGCCTTTGAAATGGTTTCTTGCATGAGGAATGCATTCTATTTTCTAGATAGTTCATCTATTGATTGTACTAGGTAAAATAAGGAGAAATATTAATTCTGTAGATTTATGAATTGGTCTGAGGAATAGAGGTAGTGCATATTTGTTCTAAAATAATTTTAGAATAACTACATTTATATTAGTTGCCTTTGAAATGGTTTCTTGCATGAGGAATGCATTCTATTTTCTAGATAGGTAGTTGCCTTTGAAATGGTTTCTTGCATGAGGAATGCATTCTATTTTCTAGATAAGTAGTTGCCTTTGAAATGGTTTCTTGCATGAGGAATGCATTCTATTTTCTAGATAGTTCATCTATTGATTGTACTAGGTAAAATAAGGAGAAATATTAATTCTGCAGATTTATGAATTGGTGTGAGGAATAGAGGTAGTGCATATTTGTTGTAATGTGTATAATGACCTGAATCCTTAGAATCCTTAGCAAAAGTAAAAATGTAATGATAATATGAGATATTTTTAATGTTTGTAAACTTGTATGTGTATTAGACATGGTTGTAGTGAAAATATCACTATTTTCCTTTGGGTATGCTTGCCTGAGATGTTAAAGAAAGAAGGAATGACATGCATGGTAACAGTAGAACTAAAATCTGAAAATTATGAATTTATTTTCTCTTAAAGAGAATGAGTAAAAAATAGATTCTTCTTTACTGTATGGTTGTATTGAGCAATTTGTTATGAGGGGTGGAATTGCTTTGATTATTGCAATACTCAAAATTCATGAGTACGTACATAAGAGAAAGAATTTTAGATTGCATTCATAATAACAATTGGGTCTGTTCTAATCCCCAATGAAATAATTGAAACCTTGGTTGGGGACGCTTCCAATACACCTCCAGCAGTGGGAATGACACTGCTTTGGCTATAGAATTCACGGGCGGATTCAAAAGATGACAGTACATATCTTGTTCAACAAAGTGGCGAAGAAAACCCCAAACAAATAATTGGAGCAATTTTGATGTATTCTGGAAAATGAATTGCATTGTAAAATAATGTGGGATTTAGATAAAAATCTATCTAAAAAAATTACAAAATAAAGATTATGTATGGTTTTATTGATGAATATTGTATTAGAAACTATGTGTGAAAACAAAAGTAACTGACATTTTAAACTTATGAACATACCCAATTTATAAGTGGGATTATATGGAAAATTTTGTACTTTGATAGTGAATGGAAATTGAAGCAAAGCTTACGGTTGTAAAAGACAAAGATTTCAGTACGTTTCAGAAAAACCTGTAAATTATAACCTCTTTTCAACTTGAAATGTGTGGAAAGTATGACTTAGAAAAACCAATGGGTAAATTATAACGCCTTTTAAAAACATAGTTTGGACACTCTCATAGCATGAAGAATTGCTTTGTTATATTTAAAAAAAGATCAAATATTGGAATGGAGAGAGTGTTGAAGTATCTCCTAAGTTAATGTGCATAGTCAATCTTGTGGAAACAGTTGGTTAGTTTCTTTTAGTTTCTTTTATTAAACACTAAATTAAAATAAAATACATAATGTATATACATTATTGTAATATAAGAGAATATGTTGTTAGTTTACAACCTCTAAGATAAATTTAGATTGGGGATGGGGTATTTATGAAGGTAATAAACTAAGGAAATTTTGCTAGTCTTCTTTTTTTCAGGGATGTCGTGATTGAGTTAGTGCACCTTAGTTTGTTATCCATGTTGGATATTCTAAAAATATATATTAGGTTATGAAGTTTTTTTTCTAGCAGAACATTATACAAAGTCATAATACTTTTCAGTAAAACAATAAAATTAGGAAGTTTATCTTCTACGAAATATAATACATAAACAAGTGTAATTTATTTGTAGTTAGGGATTCCATCTACCTAAATAAAGTAAATGGTACCCCGAGATAATATTCAAGCAAATTACTAAAAGTATTTTCGAGTGATAAAGGGATGATGTAATCAAATTAAAATAATTATTGGAGAGTAAGCTCTATTTAAGCAAGTTGGAATCTTTGTTAAATAAATGAATATAACCCTAAAGTTTCCTTATGCAGTAGTTTTAAAAGTAAGGGAGCATGAGAATGGTTAAGTAGAGTAAATAATTGTATGCTATGTTGATGCTTTTACTTAGAAGGTGTATGAAGATTGCTTTAGTTCTTGAAGAAGGTGTGAGTTGAGGATTAGGCTAAAGTTGGCTAAGGTAATATATATCATAGTGCATTAGGCTATATTGGTAAATCATAAACCTTTCAATCGAGTTCATGATGAGGAATAGTAAATTATTTCTTGTGAAGGATAACAAAATATGAACTATGAGGATGGTAGTGAACGTATTAGAGAACCTCAAACCTTTATTTTAATACTAATTCCAAGGTGAGGAAGTTTGAATAAAACTAGTTGTTTTTAAACACAAATGACAACCTAGTCGTGATAAAGCTTAGATACAAAACCTTAAATCCAAACCAAACTCATGATAAGGAGTGAGTGGATTCATTCATCGAGAAGGATGAATGAACATATATGAACACCCAATGTTGTTGAGGTGCGGGTATGCACACAACATGACTTGAGAGCAATTATTTTTCTAACAAAATGGGTCAAAAAAAGTGACCTAGTCAAAAATAGTAACAAGGGGCGGTATGGAACACCACCTTTAGATTTTTTCTTAGAAGTACAAGTGATAAGTCCTTGTACCATTTGGCTATAGAGAATGAGTATGATAAATAAATGCATTTTGCGATGTCGTTGGTATGGGATACTCAGGGTTATGCATAAGCGCAAAATATCATAAATTGGCTCTATTAGGATTTTCAAGATTTTAAATTGGTTAATTGTGGATCCTTTCATTGTGGCCCATTCACCCGAAATTTACAGGGTGGAAGTTTTTTGGGGTAAATTCGCCCGTCGTTGATAATAATTAACCTATTTTTATTTTTATTTGTCGATATCAAATTATAAATGATTTTGTTTTTCTTGCCCAACTCACCTTTAAATTATAAATAATTTTATTTTTCCCATCCAAATCACCTCATATACTACCTATATATATACTGTAGTGGGTACTGATAAACATACATCTAAAATACTCTAACTCAAAAATAGCTTTGAAACAACAAAAAACTTGATAAGGTTGCAGAGGAGTGTCTATTGACATAAGTTGATCAGTTGCAAAGGAGTGTCAATCGATGCAAGATGATTGGCATAAGTCGATTGGTTGCATATATGTGTCTACTAGTATAAGATGATCGATTATAGAGACGTATCGATCAGTTGCATAGGTGTTATATATGCAATCAATCCTGCAACCGATTGTCATACCTATAACCGATTTTCATACCTACAACCGATCAGTATTCTTGCAACCAATCATCATACCTATAGTCGATTTTCATGTCTGCAACTGATCGACATACATGAAATCGATCATCATACCTACACCCGATCGACATACTTGCAACCGATCATCATACCTACAACCAATCGGCATGCATGCAACCAATCATCATGTCTATAGTCGATTATCATGCATACAATAGATCATCATGTCTACAATCGATTGTCATACCTACAGTTAATTGTCATACCTACAATCGATTGGCATTCCTGCAATCGATTGTTATGTCTGCACCAGATTGACATACCTGCAATCGATCATCATGCCTACAATCGATCATCATACATGCAACCAGTCATCATATATTAGTTGATCATCATGTTTGTAGTCGATCATCATGCATATCTCAGACCAATCGTTATAAATAATAAAGGCTAAAATTCTTTCATGTCGACCTAAATCTTTTAAGTTTGTCATACATTTTTATATTTTACAAATCGATATTCATAGCCCCAACACAGAAAAATTCACCACGGTTTGAAAATTTTTAGAGAAAAATTAATGCAATTCACCATGGTTTGAAATTTTTTGGAGATAAATAAATGCAATTCGCCATGTATACTTCTACATAATTCATTAGGATTTCAAGAGAATTCACCTTGATTTTATAAATATATTTTGGGACTGACCCCTTATGCATAACCCTGTGGATATTTTTGTGAGTCATAATGGATAATGAGATTAAGACTAAGATCAGGGTATTGACATGGCTCTAACTGGTTCTAGAGATAATGAATAGACAGCTAGACACTAGGCATATGTACTCTAACCCCCTTACATATATTTATTAGAACAAGTCGACCGGTTAGTCAAAATTTTAGTATGTTAAGGGATGGAGAGAGTATGCATCCACCCTTTAGGTGTTATGGGCCCTAAAGAATAACCCCAACTATGGTTTGAAACTCATGCTAGAACAAGAGGATGATAAATTAGATAAGTTGATTTCACATAATGATACTTTTTATAGGATTTAACCAATCTCGTCCACTTGGGTGGTTGTCTGCAATAGTATTAAAACCCAAAAGTGGTTTGATATGCCTATACTAATTAAAAATGTATGTTAAATATTTATTGGTTGAAGCATAAATGCTATGAATCTAAAAGTATTTTTTAGATTAAAAAATAAACTTAGACAATAAAATTTATCCTAAGAAATTTTTTGGTTTATTTTTTTGGTGCAACCAAGTGATTAGACTTGGGTTGTTACATGTGGTATTAGAGCAAAAGAGATCTTAAAGTTGTAGAACTCTGATTAAATATTTTGTCTAGATAAATGCAAGCCTATATATTAACTTACTTCTTTCACCTATGGGTCAAATGGTGCAAATATTACAAGGTGGATCTTCAAGAAATCCTACGATAGACAAGGAGGAAAAATCACTGAAATACTTGTATGGGGACCAAGGACATGAATAAGGAAAGAAGGTCCTTAAAGATAAAAAAGAATGAAATGGATGAATTAACCTCCACTAAATGATCTTGGTAGGGAGGAAAGAAACCTTGCAAAAGTTGTACAACTATTACAAACTCATATGGTGCAAAAAAGAGAAGAAATGACCCAATAGAAAACCCACATGGTCCAAAATAAGAGTTGATAATTCAACAACATAAAGTCATAGAATACTTGGCTAGGGGTAGGGAAACTATGGGAGGTAGGAAAGAGGAGGCACCTAGTGAACATGTAGGATCCAGCATTGGTAGGGCCAGAGTGAGTGTGGATTTTTCCAGAAACCTAAGGAAGGTTGTAATATCCAAGTTTAATGAGAAATATGATGGTGATATAGTGGAGAATTGGCTAAATAAATTAGAGTCATACTTTTCTTTGGTGATTCTATCATCTAAAATTGATGTAGTTGTCATGAACATGGTTGAAGTATCCTTAGACTAGTGGAAGACTTTTATGAAAGGCTAGGGTATCAAAGTTGTAGATCTTAAGTGGGAGGATTTTGTTAAGGAGTTTAGGAATAGATTCCTAACTAAGAAATATTATGTGGAAAAAAATGAAGAATTTACTAATCTGTAACAAGAAGCTATGTCAGTCTGAGATTATCATCAAAATTATATCCAACTACTTAAGTATGCAACCAAGTATGAGAGCAATGAAGAAATAAAAGTTTAAAAATTTATTCTAGGACTGCATCCCAATATCAGGATAGTAGTGAATATGCATAACTCTATAGATATTACTATTATTTTTTATTTAGCATGAAAAGAAAAAGTAAACCAAGAGACCAAAAAATAATACTTTAATTATCAAAAATTATCTGAAAAGGAAAAATATGAGCTCAGGAAGTGAAAGAGTGTTGGGTTTATAAAGTGGGAAAAAACACAAAATAAGAAACCTAAAGGAGGAGATCAGAATAGACGAGGTAAAAATAGAACTAAATTTTAGAGTAGTAAGTCTAGGAGGGATAGCCAAGGGTTTCCTAAAATATATGATCAGGGACCAACAAATCAGGAGAAGACTAAGGAAATTGTACGTCAAGAAAAAACAAGAATAATAACAAGAAAAACATAGCTTCTCCAAATGGTTTTTATGTATGCCAAGGAGCCCACTATGCCAAAAAGTGCCCCCATAGAGCTGATCTTCACTAGAAATATCTAGAAGAAGCCACCCATAGGATATTTATAGTGATAGGTAGTTTCGTACTTGATGGTCAAGTTACTCCTTTCTTGTTAACTGGTAAAATTTATGATAAGGATGTTTGTATTTTAATATATAGTAGATCAACTATGGTATGAAACTAAATAGTGTGGAAGGAGGAATCATTTTTATATTGAATCGCTTTTTGATTGTAAGGTAGAAAAACCCACAATAGACTTAATTAATATATTTGTTCGATGATGCCTTATTATCATATTTGGATTGCATTTAAATACCTAGTCTAATAGTTGTAAGAGTGAAGGGTTGTGACCCTAAAATATAATTAATAAATAATATAAGTATTAGGGTATGTTAGGAGGGTCCTAACATGCCACTGCCCTTAAAGGAGCTTTGTCCTCAAAGCTGGAAATTTGGAAATTGTTGTTGGATATCTTGAAAATTTTCCCACATTGCATCTTCTAAAGGTAGACCTTTCCAATGGATTAAAACTTTCGTGATATCACGAGTATGAAGGTGACAAGAGCAGCGATCCAAGATAGCTTCTGGCTTGACTAGAAGTACTCCATCATCGGAGAGTTCAAGGAGAGTGGTTTGTGTCATGATATGGGCTCCAACTACGAGCTTAAGGCAAGATACATGAAATACGGGGTGAAGTTTGGAAGAGGGAGGAAGCTCTAGTTTGTAAGCAATGGTCCCAATACGTTGGATAACTTTATACGACCTGTAAAATTTGAGTGCTAACTTTTGAGAACATTTTTGTTTAAGAGAGGATTGACGGTAAGGTTGGAGACGTAAGAAAACCATATCACCCTCGTGGAAACTACGTTCACTTCTATGTTGATCAGCTTGCTACTTCATGCGATGTTGGGCGGTGTGTAGGTTCTCTTTTAGGATCCGTAGTATGTCATCTCTATTAGCAAGTTTCATTTCCATCACATGGAATTTTGTAGTCCCTGGAATATAGGAAGTGAGGGATGGTGGTGTTTGACCATATAGTGCTTCATAAGGAGTCATTTTTATGGACGTATGGAATGAAGTGTTATACCACCATTCTGCTAGTGAAAGCCACTTTACCCAATGTAGTGGTTGAGTGGAAACAAAACATCAAAGGTATGTTTCCAAGCATTTATTTACAACTTCTATTTGGCCATCGATTTGAGGATGGTAAGCGGAGCTCATACGAAGTTGAGTACCTTGTAATTTGAACAATTCCTTCCAAAATGTGCTAGTGAAAGTTGGGTCGCGGTCACTAACAATTGTGGAGGGCATACCATGTAATTTAAATATGTTATCTAGGAAGATGTGGGATATAGTGCTAGCGGTATAAGGATGAGCCACGGAACAAAAATGGGCATATTTAGATAAACGATCAATGACTACGAAAATGGTTGTTTTTCCTCCTGATTTTGGTAATCCTTCAATAAAGTCCATAGAAATATCTGCCCATGTTTTGGTGGGTATAGGAAGAGGTTGAAGTAATCCCGGAATAGCGAGGGTCTCCCCCTTTTGTCTTTGGAAAACTTCACATTCTTTTACAAATTTTTGATGTAATTTTTCATTCCTACCCAATAGAAGGAGGTAGTGGCTCTTTTATAGGTTTTTAAGAACCCTGAGTGGCCTGCAGTGCGTGAGGTATGTAACTCATGAAGAATTTTTTCATGATAAGTTGAATTGGGGGTGAGGACCATCTTCCCTTTGTATCTTAATATATTGTCCTTCCAATTGTATGGAGGTTTGCTACTAGGATTATGTTGAAGTTGTTGAATTAAGGCGTGGATAGTAGGAGCATTTATCCATTCTTCATTCACCTCATCTACCCATTTAGGAATAAGGGAGGAAAGAACATGGACTTGAGGCATATCTTCAAATTTTCTAGAAAGTGCATCGGATGCCATGTTGTCCTTTCCCTTTTATATGTAATTTCATAATCATAGCCAAGAAGTTTAGTAACCCATTTTTGTTGTTTCGGGGTATTAGTCCTTTGTTCCAAAAAATACTTCAAGCTATGATGGTCAGTGCGGATAATGAAATGTTGGCCAATAAGGTAAGGCCTCCAATGTTGAATAGCATGGACAATCGCGAACATCTCTTTTTCATACGTAGAGCGAGCTAAATTCTTAGGAGAAAATTTTTTGCTTATAAAAGCTAGAGGCCTTTCATCCTGCATGAGTATGGCCCCCATTCCTATTCCTGAAGCATCACTTTCAATGATGAACGGTTTAGAAAAATTGGGCATGGCTAGAACAGGGGTGGTACACATTGTAGTTTTCAAGGTGATAAAGGCCTCATCCACTTTAGACGACCATTTGAAAGCATTTTTCTTAAGTAATGTTGTTAGAGAAGGAACGATTTTACCATAATTTTGGACAAATTTTCTATAATATCCCATTAGTCCAAGAAACCCACGTAGAGCTTTTAAGTTTTTTGGAATAGGCCAATTTTTCACCTCCTCGATTTTGGAAGGATCTACCATAACTCCTTCCTTTGAGACAATATGCCCTAAGTATTCAATTTCTTGTTTTCCAAAGGAACACTTTGATATTTTTGCATAAAGTTGATTTTCCTTCAATATTTGGAATGCTTGTCTAACATGGTCCAAATGTTCTTCCCATGTTTTGCTATAAATCAAAATGTCATCAAAGAAAACTAATATAAATTTACGAAGAAAAGGGTGAAATACCTTATTCATTAGACTTTGAAAGGTAGAAGGGGCATTGGTCAGGCCAAATGGCATCACCAAGAATTCATAGTGCCCTTCGTGAGTGCGAAAGGCCGTCTTAGGAATATCCTTTTCATTGACTTGTATTTGGTGGTAGCCTGACCGTAAGTCTAACTTGGAAAAATAAACTGCCCCATGGAGTTCATCTAATTGCTCGTCTATGACCGAAATAGGAAATTTATCTTTGATGGTCATTTTACTAAGCACTCAAAAATCGACACATAAATGCCACAAGCTATCCTTTTTTGTAACTAAAATAATTGGAGAGGAGTAAGGAATTTTGCTAGGTCTAATGACTCCTGCCTTAAGAAGCTCTTGTACTAATTTCTCTATTTCAGTATTTTAGAGGTATGGATAACGATAAGGTCTAATATTAGGAGGTTGATGCCCTAGAAATAGTGGAATAGTGTGATCGTGACTTCATTGTGGAGATAGTCCTTTTGGTTCATTGAATACCGCCTTATGGTGGTCTAAAATATTTTGTAACTCTAGTGTCTCGTATTCTTTGTGACTAGTTTGAATTGAAAATAATTGGGCGACCATTCCTTTGTTTCCTTTTTGGATAATTTTCTCCATTCTATGCAAGCTAACGATTTGGGAAGGTCTTGATTTTAGGCCTTGGATAATATAAGTTTGGTTCTTTGCTGTGAATTTCATCCATAGTTCATCAAATTCCCATTGGACTACGCCCAAGGTTCATAACCATTGTATGCCTAGTACAATTTTGCACCCATCTAGGGGTAGGACGTACATGTCGCATTTAATGTTATAAACCCCCATAGTTAGTTTTATATTTCTGCATTTTCCTTTGCATGCAATTTTTTTGCCATTTTCAATCATCACTTCGAAGTTATTGCAAGGGTATATAAAAAATTTACTTGTTTAGCCACCTTTGGATCGATAAAATTGTGCGTGCTACTAGAATCTAGGAGCACGATAAGGTTTTGTTTCTTAAAATACCCTTTAACTCGTATTGTTTGAGGGGAAAAAAATCTGGCAAGGGCATTGAAGGAAACCTTTGGTGCATTTTCTTCGTCACTTTCAAGTGTGTTGGATAATACCTCTACTTCGAGTTCAGGTTCCTCTTCAGTAGAATTCCCTTCCTCTATAGCATATAGAATATATAATTTTCGTGAGGCACATTTATATTTTTTGTCAAATTTCTCGTCGCAATGGTAGAAAATATACTTAGCTTGTCTTTCCTTCATTTCCTTGAAACCCTTAGAGCGGGGTTAATTTTGGGGGCTGTGTAGAAGTTTTGGGTTCGTCCATTTTGCATTGGTTTAGGGTTGGTATAAGTGTTTGATGGTTTCCCCCAAGTTGGTTTTGTGAACCGATTTCGTGCCTTGATTTTGTCCTCTGCTAATTTTGCCAAGCCGATGGTCTCTAACATGTTTTTAGGGTTATACATTTGCACCTCTATTCAAATTTCTTCTTTTAATCCGCTGACAAAACATTCTTGAAAGAAGGCAGCATCTAATCTAGATGTTCGATTAGCTAGCCTTTCAAATTCTGCTTGGTATTCGCTTACCAAAGTGGTTTGGCATAATTTAGTGAGGGCCCCTGTAAATATTTGAAACTTGCTAGGGCTGAATCACACTAATAGATTCTGTGTAAAGGTTGACCACGTCGGAGTGTTGTTAGTTTTCTCAAACCATTGGTACCATTTGATGGCATCGTTTTCCAAGTGGAAGGAGGTGATATGCACTTTTTGCATTTTCAAAATTTGATTTAGTGAGAAATATTGCTCTGCTCGGTAGATCCAGTTTGTAGGGTCTCCTCCAAATTTTGGGAAGTCTAATTTGGTCGTCCATGGTAGAATGGAATTTTGTGGACATCCTAACATTGCTTATTTTGATGAGCCGTTGTTGGTTGAATTTGCATGTGGTGTTGCCTGATTTTGACTGATGGCATCAAGTTTAACATCCATTGCAAATATTTTCTCGAAGAGTTCTCATGTTATGGGTATTCTCCTCTCTTTCCTATTGAACTTCTTCAGTGAGCCTTTCGTGTTTCTCATGAATGGAATCCAGTGATCGTCGTCCTTTAGCCATTGTGGTTGGTGTAGGTAACGATCAATATGACTTGGTACAGGTGAGCAAAAATAAATAAAAAATAAAAAAATTGGTGGGCAATGCCCTATCAACTTTTTGAATTTGGTGCTCTCTGTTATTTAACAGGTAGCTTGTAGAGGCATCAGGGTCGAGAGTGCATGACGATCGGCAGGGCGGTAGGCAGAAGGCCGACTGATAGGGCGGCAGGCGGGAAGGCAGACTGGCAGGGCGACAGTAGGCGACCAAGGTGTAGGGGTGGTAGCCGAGAACACGAGGAGTCGGTGGGCGATGCAAATTTCGAGGAAGTACTGGGTAGCGGTTGGTTCGCATGAGGTATGGGGGAGGCGTGATCGAAGTCACATTCTTCCTTGTGCCTTTTGGTGCTTATAAAGCGCTACAAAGATGTAGCACCACGAATGTGGGACTTTAGTCCTTAAAAAAAATTAATTTTTTCCTTTGCATTTTGGACGTCGAAAACCTTGATGCTGCATTGAAGATTTTAGCTTTTTCAAAACAGCCACTGGTCACCACGCGAAATGTCGAGCAATTTGGGTGTAAGACAACTTAATTCGTACCTTAGGAGAAGGTTTAATTTTTTGTGAGGATTATGACACGGATCCATGAAGCGTGAATGTTTTTTGCGTCCTCACGAATGTGGACTGGCTAAAATGTGCGATGGGAAAAAATTTTAATGGTGAATTTGCTCCTTGATCTAGCTCTGATCCAGATGGTATGAAACTAAATAGTGCGGAAGGAGGAATCATTTTTATATTGAATCGCTTTTTGATTGTAAGGTAGAAAAATCCACAATAGACTTAATTAATATATTTGTTCGATGATGCCTTATTATCATATTTGGATTGCATTTAAATACCTAGTCTAATAGTTGTAAGAGTGAAGGGTTGTGACCCTAAAATATAATTAATAAATAATATAAGTATTAGGGTATGTTAGGAGGGTCCTAACAAACTAATAGCTTTATTTCCACTAGATTAGTTAGGGACATACCTAAAAGACCTAGATTTTTAGCTAATTATTGGAAGGTAGAGTATGGATAAGGGAAAACCTACCAAGTCAACCAATTTCTATTTGACCTTCACATTGTTTTACTTAAGGAAAAACTAATTGGCATTTGTATGTGTTACCTTTGCTTGCCTTTGACATTATTCTTAGTGTTGACCAGTTAATAACCCATAAGGCTATTTTGAATTTTTAGGAAATATGGATGGAGTTTATGTATGAATCTAATTAAAGGATTAGAATTCATTGTCATCGTGGATAAATTAAGCCACATTTAATGATTGCAATGCAGATAAAAAAAGTCATTAGGAAGAGGTAAATAGTTTTTTAGTTAAAATGAATAAGAAGGAGGAAATTGAAGTCGAATATGACCTCTTCCAAAATCATCCTATCTTTGTAAAAATCAAGGATGTGTTTCTAGAGGACCTTATAGGGTTACCTCCTCAAAGAGAGTTTGATTTTTCTATTGATTTATTACTTGGAGCTGCACCCATTGCAAGGGCACCGTATAGAATGACTCCTATTGAGCTACAAGATCTCAAAATACAACTTTAGGATTTTTTGGAGAAAGGACTAATCAATCTTAGTGTGTCACCATGGGAAGATCCTATCTTATTTTTTAAGAAGAAAGATGGTACCTTGAGGATGTGCATATATTACTAAAATCATGATATTCTAGAAAACAAAAAGGGAAAACTCCAAACACGATGCAAGAACGAAACTAAACTTGATGCTACAAATTAGAAATGCGTAAAATGGAGAAAGCATAGACAAATTGGAACCCAAATGGAACGAAACAACCCTCTTCTTTTATTGATGTATTTCAAATTCGGTTACAATTAGCTTCCTCCCTTTTTAGGGGAAAGGAGCATCAAACTTGTCTCTTGGTCACATCAATGGAAAGTCATCTCTCTTCCGCATGCCCACATGCAAAATGGGCGGGCCAAAGTGTTGTCGCCGCTTGTGTGAATGAATCCTTGATCCTTGCTGCTCCTCCTAGAGGGCCATTGCCATCAAAACAGTTAGGAAATTGGCCATCGATTCGAATTCATCCCTAGGCGGGACGGATTCGACTGTAATTCATCCCTGGGTAGGACGAATTCGCCTGCGACAAAACGCCGAAGTAATCCTGCCCAAATGTCGCATCTCGAGAACTCCAAAAGACCTGCAAACTTAGGGGTTAGCTAATTGGGGGCATTTTGGGAAGACCCAGATGGTCGGATTTTCCCAATTTGACCTCCATCAATGGGAATTTGACGTCGCTACCTGCAAGTTAGTGAGGACAACAAAAGCGACAAAACATGGTAAAATTTGATCAAAACCTTGTGAAATTGGAATTACAAACTATTTAAACAGCATAAAATGAAATGCAAGATAAAAAAGTGACAAAAGGAACAATCTGCCATGAATTCCCAATCGTTTTTAAGAAAATAAGATTAGGCTCGCAGCAGTGCGGGGCACCCAGGCGGGCCGCCCACCGTTGGAACCTGATTTCGGCACCAATCCACTTGGGATGGGCCCAAAATCTCTTGTAATGGGTTGTCGGCAAATTGGTAGATCAATGTGGTCAAATTTCGGGTTTTGGGTCTAGATTCACACTTCCAATAGCCACCCAATGACCTCTCTTGCGAAAGAGATCAAGGATGTGGAAGAGGTGAATCAAAAGGGTAAAATGTGGTATTCAATTTGGCAGCACTTCGTTGCTTGAAAATGCCTCCAACTTGTCTCTTTTGGGTGAGAAAGTTCACCATTTTATAGACCCAGGGGGTCTCTTTGGAGGGGCATGCATAAGCGCCATGTGGCAGTCATGCCTTCCCATGAGGGAGGAAAGTCCTCCATGACTTGGGCTTCCATGACTGCCCTTGTGATAGTCCTCTAACGTCCAATCTGCCCACCTACACGCGCATGCAAGGCAAGAGGCATTAATTGACTATCCTCGGCTGCCATTTGGCACAATTTCTCTTTTTGCCCGTTAAACCTGGAATTCGTCCTACCCTAGAGCGAATTCAGAATTCGTCCCTGGGTGGGGCGGATCCCATTTTGAATTCGTCCCAGGGTGGGACGGATTTGGAGCAGGGTGTCTGAATGTGCCAAATTGCCTTTTGACCTTCCAAAATTGCTGCAAAAGTGGTTAGGACCACTGTTTAACCTCTGAGGGCTGCCCTAGGGGCTGTGTGTGTCAAAGCGATCAGTGTTTGCAGTCACATAATCGGATTGGTGTTGTTTTGGTGTCTACAGATGCCCCTTTTTGGGATGCGCTATGCATGGCGCAACGTCGAGCAAAAATAGATAACCAAAGCACTAATGATTAGGGTTTCTTGGTAACCTAACCAACTTTTGATGCCCCAAGTATGGAAAGGGCATGCATTCTTGAATCCTTGCTTCTGACGAGCTAAGGAATTTGATTTCAAGTATTAACCTATTTTGGTGAGGTGTGACTTGAACTTGGACATTGATCAGTCATGAATAGGCAAAGGGCGCAACCTTTTATCCATGGGGGAACCTCGAATTCATGATTCACGAATGCCAAGCGTGTGATCGATTTGTGATTATTGCTTGTTTGCTGCCCCAAGTAGGAGCGTGATTGTCTTTGTCAATGATTCTTTGAATGCATGCCATTTTCCTTAATTGGGTGTGTGTTTGTTGATTGGTGACTAAGTGTGACTACCCCCTCAAGCGACGAATCGATGAGGGAATGACCTTCGTGAGAAAAGCGACGAGTCGCTTGACCCAAGATGACTTGTGCCAAGGTGCCTTCGGAGATTTATCTTTGAACGTGTGTGCAGTTTTTCGACATTTAGACCTATTTTTGGTGGGTGTTAACCCTTTTGGCGACGTCGTTTGGGGATGAAATTCTCGAAGATCCATCTTCCCGTGGAGTGGTCCGGCTATGGTAGCCTTCTTAGGGAGTAGGATAATGAGGATTTGTAACCCCGACGTCGGTTTTGGATGCCAAGAATGTCAGGCGCGAAGACGCCTTCGTTCGGCAATGTTATTACTTGTTTTTGGGTGGGTTTTGACCCTTTTGGCGATGCCATTTGGGGATGAAATTCTCAAAGATCCGTCTTCCCGTGGAGCGGTCCGGCTATGGTAGCCTTCTTAGGGAATAGGATAGTGACAATTTGAGCCCCGAAATCGATTTTCTATGCCAAGAGGTTAAGTGCAAGAGCACTTGTGTCCGGCAATGCTTATTGTTGTGTGTTTGTGTTGCATTTTTTTTTGTTGTTTTTGTTGTTTTGTTGTTTTGATTTTTTTTTTGTGACACCATTTGGGGATTAAATTGTCGAAAATCCGTCCTCCCGTGGAGCGGTCCGGCTATGGTAGCCTTCTTCGGGAGTAGGGTAGTGACAATGTAAACCCCGACATCAGTTTTCTATGCCATTGAATGTCAGGCGCAAAGGTGCCTTTGTTCGACACTTTTATTGCTATTGTTTGTGGATATTTGCTATTTTTGTTGTTTTGATTTTCTTGCTTTGTGTATATGTCATAATTTCATGTTATGCACAATGATTGATGTTGATGGATGCATGCTACTTTATATTGATGTATGCATATGGTATGATAAATGCGAATGTTGTTGATTTATATGATAGGTAATGGAATGGATGAAATGATTTGTTGATAACCTTGCATTGGCACCATAGACTATACAGGACTTATGGCTTTGTGTACTGGGTGATTGTTGTGGTAAATGCTTTTGTGTATATATGTTGCTCTTTTTTTTTTTATGGTGATATAGGGATGGATTGTATGCAACGGTTTGCGTAGAATGTAGCTAAGTGTTTCTGAGACTCAGATGGTTTAACTAACTAGCCAATATTGTACTATTGTCTTACAAGATGTTTGAACAAGGTATGAATCGTGCTTGTTTTTGACCAAGTTATTTCACATCCCTGTGTGTGCAATTGAGTTCATTTATGTGGTGTTGGTCAGGATACCGCCAGTGCCAGATAGGCTATCAACCAAACCTATACTGAGGATCACCTAATTAGCTCCACTACCTCCTTTGTTGTATTTAGTCAGATTAATCTATGGTGCAATCTAGGATACCATAAGCTAGCTCATCCACATGCAAACATTGATCTGCACACAAGTTAATGCGATAGATATATCATCATGCGGGAGGTTTGCCACGAGTGACCGATAGGCTATCAACCAAACCGGTACTGAGGTTTATCTCATGACCTTCTGAATGCTGAGAGTTCCAGGGATTCAAGTTCAACTCCCTTCTTTTCTTCAATTGTATTGGGATACTTGCTCTTTATAATGATGAAAATCACTGTTTATTTTTGCTTTTTCGTTCTTTTGAGCAAGGGATTTTGAATTTTGGAGTGATGAGAATCACTGTTGCTTGTGCTTTGTGATGTATGCACTTTGGGAGATTTGATGTCAATCTTTGGAGTGTTAACGTTTGCAAATTTTTGATGTTTTGCAACCTTTTGAGAACTTTGGATTCTTGGGGAATTGGGTAGGGAAGATTCTTGTCCTTTTGCCAACTCTCAGCATTCTTGGGGTCATTCGCACAGGGGGATGAGCGAGGTAACCTTTTTCACTGTATGGTATCCTATACTACTTTACAGGTTTCATCTTTCATTGACACAACTTGGGAATTGTTTTTATGTGCTTTTGAACTTGTGATGGGATGCTACGTACCAAGGTGTATTTCAAGTAAAACTCTACCGTTGTAACATCCATTTGACTTTGTACAATTCTTGGCTAGAGATCTAAAGACAGCTGAATGACGAACCGCTAGATACTTTTAGTCAACAACTGAAATGGTGAATGGCGTTTATTGTGGTGTACTTTTGTTTAAAATGGAAAACGTGAAAGGTGGTGGATTTGCCAAGTAATGATAGTCTATGGTGCCTTTGCCTTGTGTGATCAACAATATGCAATGGATGGATGCGGTGTCTATGCAGCTATTTTGTATTTTGATTTTTGAAGTATGCATGAAATTGAAATGCAGATTTTTTTTTTTTTTGATGATTTTGATTGTTTTTGGATTTTCTTGACCAAGTGATTGCGATAATCCTTGGAGCTTTTGGGGTGACCAAGGGATTGCGATAATCCTTGGAGCTTTTTGGTGTGACCAAAGGGTTTGTAGGCACCTTTGGGGCATTTTGGGGTGACCAAGCAATTGCGATAATCCTTGGAGCTTTTGGGTTGACCAAGCGATTGCGATAATCCTTGGAGCTTTTGGGGAAGGGCTAATCCTTGAGTTGATTGCGATAATCCTTGGAGCTTTTTGGGATGACCAAGCGATTGCGATAATCCTTGGAGCTTTTGGGTTGGCCAAGAGATTGCGATAATCCTTGGAGCTTTTTGGGATGACCAAGTGATTGCGATAATCCTTGGAGCTTTTGGGTTGGCCAAGAGATTGTGATAATCCTTGGAGCCTTTTGGGATGACCAAGCGATTGCGATAATCCTTGGAGCTTTTGGGTTGACCAAGAGATTGCGATAATCCTTGGAGCCTTTTGGGATGACCAAGTGATTGCGATAATCCTTGGAGCTTTTGGGTTTGACCAAGAGATTGCGATAATCCTTGGAGCTTTTTGGGATGACCAAGCGTTGATTAATCCTTATGAGCTTTTTGGGTTTGACCAAGAGATTGCGATAATCCTTGGAGCTTTTTGGGATGACCAAGCGATTGCGATAATCCTTGGAGCTTTTGGGTTGACCAAGAGATTACGATAATCCTTGGAGCCTTTGGTGTGACCAAAGGGTTTGTAGGCACCTTTGGGGCATTTTGGGGTGACCAAGTGATTGCGATAATCCTTGGAGCTTTTGTGGGATTGACCAAGCGATTGCGATAATCCTTGGAGCTTTTGGGGTGACCAAGCGATTGCGATAATCCTTGGAGCTTTTGGGGTGACCAAGCGATTGCGATAATCCTTGGAGCTTTTGGGGTGACCAAGTGATTGTGATAATCCTTGGAGCTTTTGGCTTGCTCTTCAGGGGATAGATGTACCCCCAGCTTGATGATATTTGTGCTCCGGATCTGGCTCTGGAGGGATTGGCACGAATGGATCGGCCCTATGCACGGATAGGAGGATAGGGTCTACCCTCGATACTGATATTGCTATGGGGTCTCTGGGCGGAAGTTGATCTTTGTGTGCCCAAAGTGGTGGATTCAACAGTTGGTTCCACTACATTGGGTTAATGCGCCACTCATGCCCTGGCCTTATGTTTAGCTGTTGAAGTGCGTCATCAATATCCATGGGGTGTTGATGTTGTCGCATGTGATTGCTGTGGGCCATCTCTATTTTATCCTCACCTTCGGCCAGTGAGTCCAGCTCATCAAAATCTGGTGATTCTGAGACATGGAAGATTGCATCATCGGGTAGCCCTACGGTTAGAGGTTGATCCTCTTCGAAAGGAGCCTCATGTAAGTTGGGCCTTGGGAGCTCCAAAATCTTGGTCTCTACCGACTCGAAGTGCTCTAGCGCTTTGCATGTATCGAGGGATTTGAGCTCCTCCTCTTTGGTTGGTTCTTGTTGAGGAACTTGGGGCCTATGGAGGGGTGGCCGGATAGCACCCCCCATGCCTTGGTAGGGCATTTCATCCCGCTCTTCTTCTCGCTCCGATTCCTTAGAGGCTTCTTGATGAATTTCTAAGGGTGGCCCATAAACCTGAGTGGGTTCCTGAGGAAGGTGCCGCTCATGTCTAGGAGGCATCGGGGGTGGTGCTTGATAAGGTCATGGAGACTTGTCTCGCACCCAGGGGTTGTGCCTCTCATAATGTTTTGTCTTATGCGTGTGAGGGGTTGGAGTCCTCTCCTGCATAGTGTGTTGGAACAACTCATCCTTCTAGTGCTGAAGGCGCTCTTTGTTAATATGGTACAGTTCCTCTAACTGTAGTCGCTCTAGCTCAAGTTGCGTGAGTTGCGCCTAGCGGGTGACATGTTTGGAAAATTCTAAGATAGTTGGTCCCGTCGTCTCATGTCTAGAAGGGCTAGATGCCTCTCCTACATATCTATCTCGGTCATGGTGATCCGAGATCTCTATAGGCCACCTCCCTCTGTTGGGGGTAGCGGCATTCCCTCGGGGCTTTGGCCTCAGTGAGTGGTCTTGATAGATAGCAGGTGCGGAGGCGTATTGCTCCCGCACTGTATATTGCTCTCGAGGAAGGTAGGGGTCTTCCTCGTGCTCTCTTTCATAAGTGAAAAAGGGACGGATAGAGTTGGCTCGCCCTGCCTAAAGAGCCGTGCACTCTAGATTTGATCGGTTGTTGCTAACAATGATGCGGGGTGTAGGAGGGATGGCATAGTCATGTGGCCCCCCCTTATGGACCCCCTACCATTCTAGCACTTCATCGCGTAGTGGCCACTTATAGCGGGTGTCCAAGGGAGTTCTCCCATGGGTATACCTCTCCTGAACGGGTGTGTGCTGGGTGTTGTGCTGGTAGGGAGTGCCCCTAGAAGGGGTGCCCTTATAGTCCCATTCCGTCAGGGCGCGGAGGGGTCTACCTTGTGTGTCAGGCCACCAAGGTGGTATGACCAAATCCTTGGGGCTATACCGGAGGTGACTTGTGCCTCCTTGGATATTCCCCACAGCGTCCACCCGTGATTGGGCTTGGCTGCGGGTGAGCACCATGATGATGTCTCTCTAAAAACCCTAAAATTGAAATGAGTCATATGGGGCCCAAAATTGGGGTGCGCATCCCTCTTACAATAGATAAGCCATAAATAAAGTTTCAAGTCCTAACTCTAAATACATTAGGAGAGATTAACCTTCGAACAACTCAAAAAGCATAAAAAATTAGGTGAGCAATTTTAAAACCTAATTTCGGGGCACTAGATGATGGAATTTGGCCCCAAAAATTGGTTTTCTGGAGAAATACAACTCTAAGGAGTTTATTTGTTTAAAAATCTCCCAACTAGCTCCCTGTCAAATTTCACGTCAATCGGAGCTACGGTTGAGAAGTTATGGCCCCGACAAAATGCACTAAAATTTAGGGAAAAAAATAAGATTTCCCATATTTTGTTGGATGCTCCTGCATCACTTATGGGCACCTTTGGGGCACTTTTGGGTTGACCAAAGGGTTCATGGACACCTTTGGGGCATTTTGGAGTGACCAAGCGATTGCGGGAATCCTTGGAGCTTTTGGAGCGAGTGACAAAATGCGTGGATTTTTATCTTTTGTTTATGATTTTTTTGATTTTTTTTTGTTACACTAAGCAGAAATGAACACACGCATACACAAACGGTGATTATCTCTTTTAAATATTAATGGTGTGTCCTAGACTGGTTTAGTGTGTTTTTTATTTTGTTTTTTTTTTTGAAAGTTTTGAAGAACGTTTAAATGCATAATGAAGGCTCATATGACTCCCATAATTGGTCGCCCCTTCGATATACCATTGCCAGGCCGATATACCAACCTCTCTATATACCCGCCCTTACGAGAGGGAAACTATAGGTACGTGAGAGCAGATGGTACATGGAACATAGGCGGTACGGAAGGGGGATTGTCTTGTTTATGACACCTACCATAGAAGACTTATCCTCACGCGTTGGGAATCACCCCAACGACACTCGGTCAGCTTTCGTCAGGATTTACATCGAGCAACAATGACAATCGGGGTAAATGGATGCAAAAATCAAGCCAAGGTGGTGATGAACCCACCGTTGGTCTTGATCAAGGGCTGGGGTCTTACGACCAGCTCCTTGGTTTAAAAATGCCACGTGATGTGTGTGTGGTTCTTTTTATTAAAAAATGAAACAGGCAGAAGCAACTACTTTCCTTAAGAAGGCAAAATTGACAGAAAACAGAAACAAAAAAGCAAAAAATGATAGGAACAGTTTAGGACCCTTACCTTTTCTCTGCCTAGACTTGTTGTTTCTGATCCTCGGCCCTGAAAATGCACAGACAAAAATTTGTCCCTGGGTGAGACGAATTACAGAACAGAATTCGTCCTAGTCTGAGATGAATTAGAATTCGTCTCAGGGTCAGACGAATTACAGTAAGGTATTCGCCACAGGCAGGAACGAATAACAGTCAGAGTTCAAAAAATGGTACCTGTAAGCACAAAAACACAAATTTTTGATCAGTTTCTTGATCTCAAAAACTAGGGGACAGAGTCCCACCGTGATCGCCACTGAAAGCACGAGATTTCAAAAAAAAAAGGGAAAACTCCATACACGATGCAAGAACAAAACTAAACTTGATGCTACAAATTAGAAATGCATAAAATGGAGAAAGCATAGACAAATTGGAACCCAAATGGAATGAAACAACCCTCTTCTTTTATTGATGTATTTCAAATTCGGTTACAATTAGCTTCCTCCCTTTTTAGGGGAAAGGAGCATCAAACTTGTCTCTTGGTCACATCAATGGAAAGTCATCTCTCTTTCGCGTGCCCACATGCAAAATGGGCGGGCCAAAGTGTTGCCGCCGCTTGTGTGAATGAATCCTTGATCCTTGCTGCTCCTCATGCGTTCAAAGAAACAAAAATCAAAAAAAATAAAAAAAAAAAAAAAAAAAAAAAAAAAAAAAAACCAAAAAAAAGAGGGCCATTGCCATCAAAATAGTCAAGAAATTGGCCGTTGATTCGAATTCGTCCCTGGGCGGGACGAATTCGACTGTAATTCGTCCCTGGGTAGGACGAATTCGCCTGCGACAAAATGCCAAAGTAATCCTGCCCAAATGTCGCATCTCGGGAACTCCAAAAGACCTACAAACTTGGGGGTTAGCTAATTGGGGGCATTTTGGGAAGACCCAGATGGTCGGATTTTCCCAATTTGACCTCCATCAATGGGAATTTGACGTTGCTACCTGCAAGTTAGTGAGGACAACAAAAGCGACAAAACATGGTAAAATTTGATCAAAGCATTGTGAAATTGGAATTACAAACTATTTAAACAGCATAAAATGAAATGCAAGATAAACAAGTGACAAAAAGGAACAATTTGCCATGAATTCCTAATCATTCTAAAAAGAAGATTAGGCTCGCATCAATGCGGGGTGCCCAGGTGGGCCGCCCACCGTTGGAACCTGATTTCGGCACCAATCCACTTGGGATGGGCCCAAAATCTCTTGTAATGGGTTTTCGGTGAATTGGTAGATCAATGTGGTCAAATGTCGGGTTTTGGGTCTGGATTCACACTTCCAATAGCCACCCAATGACCTCCCTTGCGAAAGAGATCAAGGATGTGGAAGAGGTGAATCAAAAGGTAAAAGTGTGGTATCAATTTGGCAGCACTTCATTGCTTGAAAATGCTTCCAACTTGTCTTCTTTTGGGTGAGAAAGTTCACCATTTTATAGACCCAGGGGGTCTCTTTGGAGGGGCATGCATAAGCGCCATGTGGCAGTCATGCCTTCCCATGAGGGAGGAAAGTCCTCCTTGACTTGGGCTTCCATGACTGCCCTTGTGACAGTCCTCTAACGTTGATGCAGGAGCATCCGGTGATAGTAGAGCAATCTTGCATCTTCCAAAAATGTTTCTAAATTTTCTAAGTACCTTGCATTTGATTTATTTTCGGTATTTTCCAAGGGGGGAAGTTTTGTGGAGCAAAGGGGGTAAGTTTCTTGAAGCATGGGGAGGGGTCGCAAATCGTGACATGTCACGAAATCGCGACCTCAAAAGGCTTGGGCAAGGCTTGGGTCGGCTTCGTCGCGATATCGCCACAAAAGGTGAGAAGTGAAGTCCCGTAGCGATATCGCGATGACAGTTCGGAGCAAAGGTGAGAAGTGAAGTCCCGTCACGATATCGCGACGATTGTTAAAGCAAAGGCGGAGGGGAAGGTGCCGTCGCGATATCGTGACAAGTCGCGATATCGTGACCTATCACGATATCGCGGCGCTTAAAGGCCGACACGTGGCTTGACATTTGATAGCTACAGAGTTAGAGAAGATAGAGAACAGGGCAAGGCAAAAGGGGGAGTGGGGGTCGCAAAATCGTGACATGTCATGATTTCGTGACATGTCACAAAATCGTGACCCCAAAAGGCTTCAGCGAAGGAGAGGCGCATTTGGTCGCGATATCGCGACATGTCGCGATTTCGTGACCTGTCGCGATATCGCGGCCAGGTGAAGACAAGGCCAAAAGAGAATAAGCGGACGGTCGAGCAAGGCCAAATTTGACACGTGGACAGCCACGTGTATCATGACAGTTGTGAAGGGCACGTGTATCAAATATATTGCGTCAAGGAGAAGGCATGGCCAGATTTACACGCGGTCGGCTACGTGTATGAAAACAAAGATGAGGGTCACGTAGATTGATAAGAGAGGTGTCGGCCGTGCATTTTTTTTATTACTTCTAGCAACACAGCAATTACAGGTGATGGCTTTATGGAGGAGACAGCAGTACAGAGGACAGCCTGAACAAAGCGGCGAGTGCAGGTTAAGGGAGGCCATCAATGCAAGCGTCATGGTGGATCGGGCAGTTGCCCATTTATGGCAAAAATTTTGAAAAACTCGGCCGGAGGGAAAACGAACTAGAAATTTTGTTAGGCGGGGCATTAATTGCCTAGAGGATCGAGGCCTCGATAAAAACTCAAGAAAAATGTAAGAAAGGGGATGGTGAGTTCGGGATTGAGGGGGAAGAAGAAGTATGCCTGGAAATTGTATGAAAAGACTGTATTAAGCAATTTGCAGTGAATTAATTTGAAGTTCTATTGTGTGAATCCTAGCTTGCCATAAAGTGGTATCAGAGCGGGAGCTCCTGAGCGTGTAACAGATCACCGGAGAGAGGCAGTTACACCAGGATCTATGGAAGGATTTGAAGGGGAAGAAAGAAAGATGCCTCCACGAAGAAACCATGGTGGAGTAGGAAATGTGGTGCCGGTCGAAGACTTTCGGCCGAAGACTTTCGAGCCTTGCAGAGACAAGTTCAAGCCTTGCAAGAAGAGTTACGCAGAAGGCACGAGCCCGGAAGGGATGAGGGAAGTGAAGACGAAGTTGAAGAAGAAGACCGATCCGAGGAAGAAGAAGAGGTTGTGGATCCTGCACAAGCCAGGTTGTACAAAGCCATCTCTCAGATTGGAAAGCAACCAAAAATGGAGGTTTCTACATACTCGGGAAACCTAAATCCAGAAGAGGTGATTGATTGGATAAATGACTTAGAAGAATATTTCGAATATGAGGAGGTTGAAGACCCTAATCGGGTCAGATTTGCTAAGACCAAGTTGAAGGGTCATGCCAGGCATTTGGTGGAGAGGAATACAGTTGGAGAGGAATAGAAGAGGGAAGGAGAGAATAACAAGATGGGATAGAATGGTGGAAAAGCTGAAAAGACAGTTTATTTCGATAGATTACGAGTTGGATCTGCTAAGAAAAATGCAGAGTTTGAGATAGACAAACAAAACTGTCCAAGAATACACCGAGGAGTTTTACAAGATTTCTATTAGAACTGGGCATTTAGAGGCAAACAAAGAAAAGGTAGCCCGTTATATCAATGGGTTGAGACTCGGCATCCGGGAAGAGCTGAGCCTAGTTCGGGTAAGCACCATTGAGGATGCTTACCGCTTTGCCTTAAAGGTGGAAGAAAAACTGAATAGGCGGTTTGAAGGCAAGCAAAGAGGAAGGGGCCGTGGTGGAAGAACTGGTGGGAGAACCAGTGGAGAAAAGTATAAAGACCCGAAGAAGACTGGTGAAGCCAGTAGTAACCGGGATCAAAGGGAAGAGGATGTTTATCAGCCCCGAGATCGGAAACAGACTACCCAAGAGGACGAGGTGGATCTGGACGAGGGTTTGGAAGAGGAGTATTTCGTGGGACATGTTTCCACCGTGGTGAAGAAGGACATCGAGCATTCGAGTGTCCACAACACCGGGAAAGAACGAACAAGAGGCCTGAGGGTCCGGCCAGAGTTGCTGTGGCAGAGGAAGATGTTGAATCTGAACATTCAGAAGAAGCGGAGAGAGGGGAGGCAATGATCGTGAGGAGAGTCCTGTTGAATGAGGAGAAGGACACGAATCAGAGAAGAAGTTTATTCCACACAAGATGTAAATGTGCGGGCAAGGTTTGCAATATTATTATTGATAATGGTAGCATGGATAACCTGGTTTTAGAAGAAATGGTTACCAAGCTACAGTTAGAGAGGAAGAAGCACCCGCATCCATACCGGGTCGCATGGCTACAGAAAGACCATAGGGCTTTGGTCAATGAGCAGTGCTCCGTTAAATTTAATATTGGGAATTATTGTGATGAGGTCCTGTGCGACATCCTACCTATGGATGCTTGCCATATGTTGCTGGGAAGGCCCTGGCAGTTCGATCGGAGTGCAGTGCATGACGGTCATGCCAACACCTACTCATTGACGAAGAATGGTGTGCGCCACAAGCTGAAGCCCTTAAAGGAAGCGGATGAAAAGGTATGTAACAGCTCCAGAATCTATTTAGTTGAAGGGAGAAAGTTTCTGGATGGGTTGAAGCATGAACATTTATGTTATGCAATAATTCCTAGAGTTAGGGAGAAGGAATGCCAAGATACCCCAGCAGAAGTCCTAGATCTCGCTGGAGGAATTTCTAGATATTGTGTCTGATAATGTGCCTGAGGGTTTACCCCGAGTAAGGAAAATCAGCCACCATATAGATTTGATGCCAGGATCGAGCTTGCCAAATAAAGCTGCACACAGAATGACGCCTGTAGAGACTGAGGAGTTAAACAGGCAGGTCCAGGAATTGTTGGAGAAGGGATTGATTCGGGAAAGTTTGAGCCCATGCGCAGTACCTGCAGTGCTGGCGCCAAAGAAGGATGGAGAATGGAGAATGTGTACAGATTCACGGGCCATCAACAAAATCACTATCAAATACAGATTCCCGTTGCCAAGGATGGATGATATCATGGACTGTTTAAGTGGAGCTGAGTACTTCACAAAGATTGACCTGAAAAGTGGCTATCATCAGATCCGTATCCGAGAGGGAGATGAGTGGAAGACAGCCTTCAAGACAAGAGAGGGCTTGTATGAGTGGTTGGTCATGCCATTTGGGCTGTCCAATGCACCAAGTACCTTCATGCGGCTGATGAATGAAGTGCTGAAAGAGTTTCTGGGAAAGTTTGTCATTGTTTATTTAGATGATATATTAATTTTCAGCAGAACCCTGGAGGAACACCCGATGCATATCGGGGAGGGTTTTTGAAAAGGTGCGGGAGGAGCAGATTATTAATAAATCTAAAAAAGTGTAATTTTGTCAAGAAGGAGTTAGTATACCCGGGATTTGTAATCTCAGTAGAAGGTCTGAAAATGGACCCAGAGAAGGTGAGAGCCATCATCGAATGGCCTACCCCAAGAAGCACAATAGAAGTAAGATCATTTCATGGTCTAGCCAGCTTTTATAGGAAGTTCATAAAGAACTTCAGCAGCATTTGTGCACCTCTCACGGAAACAATGAGGGGGGATAAAAAAGAGTTCAAGTGGACATTAGGGGCTGAGAGGAGCTTTGATGCATTAAAGAAAAAGGTCATAGAACAGCCTGTTCTGGCACTCCCAGACTTTAACAAGGTATTTCAGGTGGATTGTGATGCCAGTGGCAGTGCAATAGGGGCGGTACTGAGTCAGGAAGGCAGACATGTTGCTTATTTTAGTGAGAAGCTAAATGATGCTCGAAAAAAGTATTCAGTTTATGACCAAGAATTTTATGCTATAGTTCAGGCTCTGAAGAAGTGGAGACATTATTTATTGCCAAAGGAGTTTGTTCTATTTACTGATCATCAGGCTTTACAGTACATTAAAAGTCAGACAAAACTGAACCAAAGGCACATGAAGTGGGTGGAATTCCTTCAAAGCTATACCTTTGTGTTGAAGCACAGAAGCGGGAAATCAAATAGAGTTGCAGATGCCTTGAGTAGAAGGCAGAATCTACTGATTGAAATGACAGTGGAAGTAGTGGGATTTGAAGAACTGAAGGGTTTGTACCTTGAAGATCCGGATTTTGCAGAAGCCTGGACGGCTTGCTTGACACCTGTTACTGTGGACAGGACAAAATGGTTGGATTTCCTAATCCAAGATGGAATGCTGTTCAAGGGAAGTAAATTATGCATTCCAAGGAGTTCCATGCGGGAAAACTTAATCAAGGAAAAGCACAGCGGAGGACTGGCTGGGCATTTTGGTCGGGATAAGACCATTGCCCTGGTGGAGGAAAATTACTATTGGTCGCAACTTCGGCAAGATGTGCGGAAGTTTGTGCAAGGTTGCAGAATATGCCAGATGGCAAAAGGTGTAAGGCAAAACACAGGATTATACCAGCCGTTACCTGTACCTGAGAGGCCATGGGAGGACATAAGCATGGATTTTATTCTTGGATTGCCAAGAACACAGAGGGGAAATGACTCTGTATTTGTAGTGGTTGACCGATTCTCTAAAATGGCACATTTTATTCCCTGCCAGAAAACAAGTGATGCGGTTCACATTGCAGGGTTATTCTTCAAGGAAGTGGTACGACTTCACGGCCTACCAAGAAGCATAGTTTCGACGAGAGATACAAAGTTTGTTGGGTATTTCTGGAGAACTTTGTGGAAGAAGTTGAAGACAGATCTAAAATTCAGTTCCGCATACCACCCACGTGACTAATGGGCGGACGAGAGGTGGTGAATAGAAGCCCGGGTAATTTCTTGAGATGTTTGATAGCGGATCAACCCAAGGGATGGGATTTAGTTTTACCACAGGCGGAATTTGCGTATAACGATTCAATCAATAAGAGCACAAATAAATCTCCATTCCAGATAATATATGGAAACAGACCCGAGAAATGTGTCTGAACTGAGAAAGTTGGACAAGAGAGAAAAGTGCAGTGCCGAGGCAGAAGAATTTGCGAAACATATGAAAAGTCTGCATGAAGAAGTAAGGAAACAAATTATAAAAATGAATACTCAATATAAGACAAGGGCAGACCAGAAGCGGCGGTTCAAGGAGTTCGAAGTAGGAGATGAGGTCATGGTGCACCTCAGGGAAGGAGAGATTCCCTGCCAAGACTTATAACAAATTGAAGATGAAGAATTTTGGGCCATGCAGAATACTAGGAAAACGGGAGTCAGGAAATGCATATGAAGTGGAATTGCCAAGTTGGCTTGATATTTCACCTATTTTTAATATTTCAGATTTAGTAGAATATCATGAGGGAGAGAGTACAGAGGTACCAAGTGTAGAATTATGGAAAATTCTAGCATCTACTCCAACCACAGACGAGGTCGAGGAAATATTGGACACTCGTGAAGGCAGAAGCACCAGAAACAAGCAGTATTCTGAGTATTTGATAAAGTGGAAAGGCAGACCTGTTGAAGATGCAACTTGGTTGTCGAAGACGGAGGTTGACCGCCTGGGTCTTCCCCTAACAGAATAGAAGTGAGGGTCACTTTTTTTTATTTACCCCGGGTGTCTGATGCAGGAGCATCCGGTGACAGTAGAGCAATCTTGCATCTTCCAAAAATGTTTCTAAATTTTCTAAGTACCTTGCATTTGATTTATTTTTGGTATTTTCCAAGGGGGGAAGTTTTGTGGAGCAAAGGGGGTAAGTTTCTTGAAGCATGGGGAGGGGTCACGAAATCGCGACCTCAAAAGGCTTGGGCAGGGCTTGGGCCAGTTTCGTCGCGATATCGCGACGTCGCGATATCGCGACAATAGTTTGGAGCAAAGGTGAGAAGTGAAGTCCCATCGCGATATCGCGACGTCACGATATCGCAACGTCGCGATATCGCGACGATAGTTCGGAGCAAAGGTGAGAAGTGAAGTCCCGTCGTGATATCGCGACGTCGCGATATCGCGATGATAGTTCAAAGCAAATGCGAAGGGGAAGGTGCCGTCGCGATATCGCGACAGTCGCGATATCGCAACAGTCATGATATCGCGGCCAGTTAAAGGCCGACACATGGCTTGTCATCCGATAGCTGCAGAGTTAGAGAAGATAGAGAACAGGGCAAGGCAAAAGGGGGAGTGGGGGTCATGAAATCGTGACCCCAAAAGGCTTTAGTGAAGGAGAGGCGCATTTGGTCGCGATATCGCGACATGTCACGACCTGTCGCGATATCGCGGCCAGGAGAAGACAAGGCCCAAAAGAGAATAAGCGGACGGTCGAGCAAGGCCAAATTTGACACGTGGACAACCACGTGTAGCATGACAGTTGTGAAGGGCACGTGTTTCAAATATATTGCGTCAAGGAGAAGGCATGGCCAGATTTACACGCGGTCGGCTACGTGTATGAAAACAAAGATGAGGGTCACGTAGATTGATAAGAGAGGTGTCGACCACGCATTATTTTTTTTATTACTTCTAGCAACACAACAATTACAGGTGATAGCTTTATGAAGGAGACAGCAGTACAGAGGATAGCTTGAAAAAAGCGGTCGGTGCAGGTTAAGGGAAGCCATCAATGCAAGCGTCATGGTGGATCGGGCAGTTGCCCATTTATGGCAAAAATTTGAAAAACTCGGCCGGGAGGGAAAACGAACTAGAAATTTTGTTAGGCAGGGCATTAATTTCCTAGAGGATCGAGGCCTCGATAAAAACTCGAGAAAAATGTAAGAAAGGGGATGGTGAGTTCGGGATTGAGGGGAAGAAGAAGTATGCCTGGAAATTGTATTAAAAGACTGTATTAAGCAATTTGCAGAGAATTAATTTGAAGTTTTGTTGTGTGAATCTCGGCTTGCCATCAAACGTCCAATCTGCCCACCTACACGTGCATGCAAGGAAAGAGGCATTAATGGACTATCCTCGGCTGCCATTTGGCGTAGTTTCTCTTTTTTCCTATTAAACCTGGAATTCATCCTACCCCAGAGCGAATTCATAATTTGTCCCTAGGTGGGGCGGATCCCATTTTGAATTCATCCCAGGGTGGGACGAATTTGGAGCAGGGTGTCTGAAGGTGCCAAATTGTTTTCTGACCTTCCAAAATTGCTACAAAAGTGGTTAGGACCACTGTTTAACCTCTGAGGGCTACCCTGGGGGTTGTGTGTGTCAAAGAGATCAGTGTTTGCAGTCACATAATTGGATCGGTGCTATTTTGGTGTCTAAAATTACCATATGTTGAATAAGGTTACTATCAAAAATAGGTACTCATTACCTAGAATTGATGATCTCTTTGATCATCTAAAAGGAGCAATCATCTTCTCAAATATTGACCTAAGGTCTGACTATCATCAGCTAAGTATTTGAGAAGAAGACACTTCTAGAACAAATTTTAGAATAATATACAAATATTTTGAGTTTACAGTCCTACCTTTTGGGCTAACTAATGCCCCATCCGCATTTATGAATCTCATGAATAGCATTTTTAAAGAGAAGTTGTACTAATTTGTGCTTGTGTTTCTTGATGACATTGATCTATTCTAAGAACAAGGATGAACATGATCAACATATGAGAATTGTACTTGAGATTCTTAGAAAGAATCAATTATATGGAAATTTATCAAAGTATGAATTCTATACTCCACAAGTATAGTATTTGGGAAATATTGTCTCTACTGAAGGGATTGCAGTCGATCCTAAAAAATAGAAGTAATTTTTGATTGCCCTACACCTACTAATTTGACTAAGGTGCAAAGTTTTATGGGGATTGTAGGCTATTATAGGTGATTTATCATAGGTTTCTCAAAATTTTCCCAACATGTTACAAACCTTCAAAGAAAAGTTAAAGCCTTTAAATAGATACAACAGTGTGAAGAGGTCTTTCAAATTCTAAAAGAAAGGTCGACAACCGCACCAATTCAACAATCACCTAATCCAAATAAGAAGTTTACAGTGTGTATTGATGTATCAATTAAAGTATTAGGAGGGGTTTTGACCCAATATAATGCATTTATTACCTTCAAATACAAGAAACTTAAGAGCCATTCGATGAATTATGCCACTCATGACTTGGATTTGGCAGGTGTTGTACATGCCCTTAATATTTGGAGGTACTATTTTTTGGAGAAACTATTTGAAATAAATACATATTACCAGATTTTAAGATATATATTTACTCAACCCTTATTGAATGTTAGGCAACAATGTTGGATGGAGTTTCTAGCTGAGTATGATTTTAGCATTGAGTATATTAAGGGTAAGGAGAACAAGGTCATTGATACTCTGAGTAGGAGAGGGTGCATTACTACAATGATAAAATGTCATTATGATTTGTTAGATTAGATTAAAAATTTGTAATAGAAATATGGATTTTTCCAGTCATGTAATGCTCAAATTGAGTAAGAACTTGGAAAATATACATGATTTGTATATATATATGACTTTCTATATTATAAGAATATATTGGTGGTTCCAAATATAGGTGTATTAAGAGAAACAATCCTTAATAGGGCACACAATACTCCTTATTTGGTGCATCTTGGAGGGGTAAATGCGTGCAAGAGCTTAAGAAAAGCCTACTATTGACCAAGTATGAAAAGGACATCACTGATTATGTGGCCAAGTTCTTGGAGTTCTAGAAAGTGAAAGTGGACCATTTGCATTCGGTAGGTAAATTATACCCACATGATATACCTATACATAATTTGTAGGTGGTTTCTATGTATTTCATAGTTGGTTTACCTAAAACAAGGTTTAGGTATGATGCAATATTGATAGTTGTGGATAAGTTAACCAAGGTTGCCCATTTTATACATGGTAATGTACAATATGATGCTCCTACAATAGCAAGCAAGTTTTCTAGAGAAGTGGTAAGACTACATGAATTCCCATAAGTTATAATCTTTAATATAGATTCTTGCTTCACCTCAAAATTTTGGTAGGCTTTGCATAATGTATTGGGTACTAAACCAAATATCATTTCAACCTACACCTTGAGATAGATGGATAGACTAAGAGATTGAATCAGGTTTTAGAAGATATGCTGAGAATATATTATATGAATTAGAATACTAAATGGTAAGGTTACCTTTACCTAGTCGATTTTGTATACAATAACAATTATCATGCATCACTAGGTATGGTACCTTTTGAATCTATGTATGGAAGAAGATGTAGGACTCCCTTATCATGTGATAATTTGGAGGATAGGATAGTGATCGGATAAAAAACTATAAAATAAATGTAATATCAATTGAAAATAATGCAACAGAAGCTAAAGGAAGTTGTGGATTGCCAAAAGAACTATGTAAACCTTAAAATAACATCGAGGGAATATTCTATGGGAGATAGAGTATTCTTAAGGGTAAAACCAACTAGGAGTCCTATAAAATCTTCCAAACTTGACCCAAGATATGTGGGTCCATTTGAAATTGTGAGCAAGATAAGCCCTGTTGCATACAATCTGGCTTTGTCGCAAAGCTTATCTAAAATTTATAATGTCTTCCATGTGTCCCTCTTTAGGAAGTACATTTATGATCCCACTCATATTTTGGATGTTTCCAATTTTTAGATGATTGATATGGTAAAAATTAAAGTGATACCTATTCATATACTTGGTTTTAGGACCAAGAACCTAAGGAAGAATAACATAGAGTAATATTAGGTCCAATGGGACCTCTACTCGGATAGAAACACCATGTGGGAACATGGTAGAAATGAAAAAATAGTTTTCTTATCAGTTTGAGTAGACATAGACATTTAAAAATATATATATGGTTTTATGATGTATATATGTATATGGATATGTGATTGGACACTAAGTAGAGTAGTTTTGTGTATATTTTTGGGTTACTGAGTAGAGTAGTTTTGTTTATGTGATGATGTATGTTTTAGTTTATGCATGGATATTTTGTTCAATGTAATATCAAATATTAAGTGGTTTAATTGCGTGTCCAAATTTTATTGATTTATGATTAAATGATAATTTATGATACTAATAATGAAGTATGATTTATAAATTGAGATGATTAATATGGCTTATGTGAAAAGATATATTTGGATGTATTTGATATATTTATTTCTAGTAGGGGAGGATGTAACGACCCTCACCACATGACCTTTAATTATAGATTAATTGATAAATCAAACTTACCTTTTTCCTATAGAGCATGGTACTACTGATGTCCATTGTGTGTGCAGGGTCAAGTGTAAACAATGAAGGATGAAAAAAGGTCAAAAAGGAAAAAGTAAAATGGGAGATGATGATCGACTTGTGAGTACATGGAAGCTCACGCATATGCATTTCATATAGGATAATGTAGGTTGTTTGATGGCACAATATGTTTGCATTAATTTGCAATGAAAGTTCCAAGGGGGCATGGGAGCTAAATTGGTTGTGAGCATGAAATTTTCTAATATATGTTTTGGAATAGATAGAATTGGATAATAGCTTAAAATTATATGATAATATGAAATATTGTTGGAATTATTTTCATTATTTTACCTTAGAAAATGTATAATGAAGTAGAGTGTTTTTGGGATATGAAATTGTAGTCCTCATGATTGCATTTAGCCACCATACTATCAAGAATGAAATGAAAGGAATTCGGGTGAGAATCTATCCACCTCGATGTTTTTTTTATCAGTTTTTATATGAGAAGAGAGAGGATATTGGGTAATAAGAGAGTGTGGGAGAAATTGGGATTAAGAAAAACCAAAAAATACTAATTCGAGCAGTTGGAAAGTGGCATGTTGGAACACTTAAAACTGCAACAGGATTCAAGACACTAGGTCGGGTTGTTTCTAAATCTATGTTTGTTTTAAAATAATTTTAGAATGATTGTGTTTATATTGGTTGCCTAATGCATTTTTTTTGCTATACGGTTTATCTATTGATTGTACCAGGTAAAATATGTATAAATATTAATTCTATAGATTTATGAACTGGTTTGAGAAATATAGGCAATGCATGTTTGTTGTAATGTGTGTAACGACTTGAATCCTTAGTGAAAGTAAAAACATAATGATAGCATGAGATACCTGTAAATTTTGTGAACTTTTCTATGTATTAGACATGGTTGCAGTAAAAATGTCACTATTTACCTTTGGGTATGCTTGCCTGAGATATCAAAGAATGAAAGAATGACATGCATGGAAATAGTAGAACTGGAATTTAAAAATTTTGAATTTTTTTTATCTTATAACAAGATGGTTTTTCCAATTCAATGTACGAAATAGACTCATAGACAAATATTTTTAAATATCAAAACGACTTGATGTTAGATGAGATTTCAAATGTAAAATACCTCATGAATATTAGCACTTTAGCTTTAGGTGATAAAAAACTAAATATACTATAATAGGAATAAATATACTTACATATTACAAAGAAAGCAAGTAGATAACAAATTTTCATGTTCAAAGAAATAATAGTAAATCTCATGTTTGTAATATTCAAATTTTTTTCATCGATGAGTCAAAGATATATGAAATATTTTCTACTAAGATATTTCAATATCCATTAAATGTTAATAAATTATCTACAATGTCTCAACTAACAATACCCATTCTTCGTCTATATAACTATTGTACTCATAGACTTCATTATTGACTTAAGACATGCAATTTAATTTGAGAGAGAGAGTATAATTTAATAAAGAAGATTAAAGTTTAATTTCTAACATACTGGAAGTAAAATATAGGTGAGTGGGAGTGCTTTATCTCAAGTAAGTGGCCACATGCTCACTAAACTAGAATCCATGGAAACCCATTGAATATATATTTTTATTGATAATAGTTAAAAATAAAATTCATTTTCTAACAAGCATAGAAGTCAAATATATATGAGTAGGAGTCATTTATATCAAGTATTTTTCCACGAGCTGGCTAAACTAAAATCCATGGAAATCCATTGAACATATATAACAGTGTTATAAAACTAGTTCATTAAGGTGAGCTCTAGGATGGGTCATATTCTAGGAAAGATCTTGAGTTCATGTCTAATCAACTCAAAATTGGTATAAATGTGTGTAAATGATAGTTTTATATTTTTCTTTAAATTCTAAATCAACTATGATGACCTTATGTAAACTCAAATCCATGGTAACCTAATGGAAAAGAGTTTCAAAATATTAAACCACATTTTAATTTTTTTCCACCTATCATTTGAGCATTAATTGTTTAGGATTCTAAAATGAGACCATGTCATATCATAAAAATGATAACACCAAAGGATTAGAGTACAAGAAGAATAATTATAATAGAGAAAAATATAATAAAAATTTCTATAGGCCAATGAAGACCTTAAAATATTTCAAGTATGTTTTACTATATCTCATACTTAATGTCACAATTATTTTATTAATTCTTCTATAGAAAGAAAAAATGGATTAGACTTTATAATCAATTTAAATTTAAATTACTCATAAATTTCTCTATTCCATGGATTTTTTTTGGATTGGGAGTGTTTATCCCCAAAAACAAACATGTCAACAAGACAACTAGCGATGAATTATATAAATACATGTAAAAATATAAATATATACATGATGTAAAGGAAACAAAAATATAAATATAAATACATGTAAAAAAATATAAATATATATACATGATGTAAAGGAATAAAAAATATGAATATAAAATATCCATCAAACATTCATTATTCATTAAATAATAAAATTTGAAAATTATAAGCAATTAGGGTCCTCAAATAAACCATGGTTCAAGTTCCAACTACATAAGCAAAATGAGAGTGAATCCAAGTTCATAATTTCTTTGAAAGGAAATGTGAAAAATAACTTTGTATAGAATTTGCTTGAACGAAAGACTTAATGAAGTTATTGCTTTAATGAAAGAGTTGATCAACTATATCCTTTAATTATGGAAATAAAAATGGTTATGTGCACTCTACTAATGGTGTCTAGAGTAATATTATGTTGAACATTACATGGATTCAAAGTGAAACCATGTTGAAGTACATGTAAAAGTTTCTCCTAATAATTGTAGGTCTCCAACACCTATGACATGAAATAAATATAAACTATATTAAGTAATATTTGGGATTGTAATAAAATATAATGTCTAAAATTAGCTTCTCTACTTGGAAAATAATAAATATTGAGATATACTAGAGGCTTCATAATCTTATTATAGGTATTGTAGAAATTGTTTGGTATATTATAAACCTATTAAATGTATTTATTATTCCTTGAAAGATATGTTTAATGCATTTTATTCTATCTTTGAATACCCATATATACATTTATATCTTCTAGAAGACTTGTACATGCATTTGATATATTGTGCAAGACTTGTACGCTTATAATAATAAATTGAATTTATTATTAGATTTAATTAAGGAAAGAAAGATAGTTTTATACTTGTTTACACCATCCATTATGCATAATAATCCAATCAATAGCTATAAAACATCATGGGCATCACACCGATATCTTTGGTACTTCTAGATGTCCTAAATATACCCACACATACCTAAGATCTTATTGGGACATTTCACATGTCCTCATAGTAATTTTAAGGTTTCTTGGGCATATTAGAGGTGTTGTCGTGGAAAAAGGCCAATTTAAGGACAACCAATAATCCTTGATATGTTATAAGGATGACTTGCCTCATGTCCCTAAGATTGGGAATGTCATCGGGATGTTTTATCCCTATCCTCATATCTCAAAATTCAATGGATAATGAAATGAGTTCCCATTTGAGCTAAGAGTGTTTCCATGTAAGAGAAATAAATTTAGATAAGTAACAATTTTAAATATTTAATCTACTAATTATCAAATTACATGAGCTCAACTAGTTATAGATTTGGGTTCATAATGATGACACCCGTGTTCAAATATTACAAGGCAATATAATATAATAGTGTGGTGCAAAACATTATTGTAATATAATTATGATGTAACATATGTGGGGATTTTTTGATCCCATATATTCTATTAAAAAATATAAAATATTAATATTAATATCATTAACCTAAACTTACAAGCATAATACATTATTAAGAAAAAAAAACATCAAAAAAAGAGAAGACATCAATAATTATCTTACACATAAGAATTTATAATGTTAGGTAAAATCTATGGTGTTTCCTCATTAAGCATAATTAATAAAAGATATCCATATCACTATACAAAAATATAACCATAGCTTAGCTATGTCTTTCAAAAGTATAATTTAAAGGATTGCATTACTCTATAATTGCATAAAATGAAATAACATATGAACATAATGTTCAATAAATATTAATTTACATGTTAACACACAAGTATGGATATGATATTAAAATATAATAAGTATATTTATGATCCCTATGTAGACCCATATAATATCATTGAGATTCCAAGAATATCATAAAATTAATCACTTAATAGATCCATGTTATTTTAATGGATAGACTATAATGGATTGAATAAAATTTTATGAAAATGTTCAAAAATGAACTTTCATCCTTTCAAACCATGACTCTAAGATTCCATGATACAACATGAAAGTAGAAATTTTATTAACTATGATGACATGTGATCTATTTGTTGTAAATCAATACCATAAATAATCAACCCAATTTTATTTTATGAAAGAGTATAATATCCATAAGAAAATGATTATTAATTGTAAGATTCAATTATCTAATAGGATATAGTAGTGCATGTCTATAATTTTGCAATAATACAATATCCACAGTGAACAAAATTATTTTCACACAAGTATGCCCATTCACGTCCTAAATAGATTGATACACCAATTTTTGTAAAATATCAAAAATATTGATGTATAATGAGATTGTATACATAAAATAACTAAACATGATTAACACCTTAGATGATAAAAAACCAAATATCCTTTTGAATATCATATTTTCTCATCTATATAAATTAGTAACCAATTTGCAAAAATATTAAAACATTCTTCCACAATTAAGATTTACAATAATACAATCCATAAAAATAAACACAAATTTAGATATTCAAAATGCTCAAACCCTTAAGGTAGAGCAACATCATACAATGCTCCTTATTGGAAGGAAGCCACTCCACACTATATCTCAATATAATATCCAAACACATACTATATTATTCTCTCCCTATATGAGTCTCTTGCCTATATTATATAATTCTGAAACCTACCACTACTGCTTAATCACACGTGTTATAAATATATATTATAATATTATAATATTGAGTACCTATCTTGGGGACCTAACATTCCATCTCCCTTATAATTTTTTTTCCTTGAAACATAATAAGACACTAAATAATATAATATTTAGAGCCATGTTGTGAACTGGTGCCAATATCAATCATCCATCCATATTTTTTTTATTGATGTAAAGGGGGTTTTGGAAAGGTCCCCGAACCTTTTACAAAGTCATTATAAAAATGAAAAACCCGTTGTGGGATCCTGCATAGAGACTAAAGGACAGAAGATAAGAAATAACAAGGACTAAAACTGCAGTCCTAGATAACAAGCCGAGACAAAAATAAAGGAAAACCCTACCAAAAACAAGAAATGACATATGATTCTATTGCTTATATTATATCATTCTCAATTATCTACCACTATTGCTTAACCATGCGTGTGATAAATATGTTTATTAAAATATTATTTTATTGAGTAACTATCTTGGGTTCCTAACATTCCATCTCCCTTATAAAATATTTTTCCCTTAAAACATAAGAAGGGATTAAATAATATAATATTTTGAGCCATGATGTGAACTAGTACCAATGTCAATCATCCATCCATCCAAGTGAAACTCTTATTGGTGTTGGTCTTTATCAATGCCAATATGTTATTTTACCACTTGAGAATATAGAAGTAATCCTTTGGTTCCATGTTTTGGTAGCATCTTTTGTTGGTCATAAATTCCACTCTTCTTCATTCATACTTCTATTTGCAATTAGTAGCATATCCAAAGTTTTGGTTTTATTGGTTCCATGTATATTCCTTAGTCTTTATAGTACTTTAAGCCATGTGTACATGATTATTGCCTTTCATGGGGGTGTGGATGGCAATATGCTAAAATATTAACCTTATGTTCTACCTTCTTTGACTTCTTATTTGTAAATTCTTGTATATGTTGTTCTTTGATGTACCCTTCATTTGAAGTGTACTTATGCTCTTCTATTATATGTTCCTTAGACATTGTTGTTACTACTTCTTCCATGGAGTCTACTACTGCTACTTATTTCTTGGATTCTATTTCAAGTTCTTCTATTTGTTCTTTAATTTATTTTTCTACAACCACTTCTTGTTTGTCCTTATATCCTTACCTCTTACACTGAGAAATATCTTGTATTCTTATCTTCTTTTTCTTATACCAAAACTTCATGAACTTATTTTGTACATTAATATTAATAATACCCAAAGAATACAACCAAGGATAACTCAAAATAATATCTATATTGTTCATCTCAATGGCATAAAATTATGAGTGTAATACATATTTATCTATAGTAATCTTCAAATATTAAGAAAATTGAACAATTTAACCCTCAAGCTTTGTGTCCTTAATTTTGTTTTCCAAAACTTGCAATATTTTAGCCAAAGCAATATTAATGAAATTATATCTATTACTAGGGTTTATAGAAATAATAAACTTCTCACTCCATATATCACCATAAAATTACAAAATATATATTTTTTATAGAAATAAATCTTTCTAATCATTGCTTGTCTTAACCATCATGGAAGATATGTTTCCTTCTACCTACACACTATTGCATTCTTTTCCTTTCGATAATTTCTTGCAAGTTAACTCTCCTTTTAATTTCTTTTATTTTTTTTAAGCCTAGCTATATTTTCATGTTTCTTTTCAAATTCTTATTCTTCTTAAGAATATATTTTTAAATTCTTCCCATATGATTTAATAATTATAGGCATGACCAAAGTTTGAAAACTAAGAATGACCTTTCCCTTGCAAAGTATTATAGAGATTAAATTTGTGTTCTAATTAAAAAATAAATAAGGATTTTTTTTTGCTTCATCAGCTATTCCCTAGCATCATTGTCATCCCTCCTTGTGGATATTAGAAACTCCATGACCTCAACCCAAAATATTTTTTTCTAAGACAACTAAGGTTTTTGAAAAACTAGTTCTTTTCTAGATGAAAATTTTCAAATATTCTCTATTCCTTGCAATAAATAATCAAATTTGTAGTTTTTATTTAAGGCAATTTAATCTCCAAATAATTGTCTTACCCTAGATAACAGATATCTACACTTAAACTAGAAACTATTAACAATGTATAGACTTTTTATCAACTAATAACAACCTGTAGACTACATATTTTCTACACTCAGCCTACCAACTAATAATAGCTTGTAGATTGTGTACATTTAATAACTAATAATGACCTATTATATAGACCTTTTTTTATGGACTCATACCAAACTACAAACTTTTTTTATAGATTGGTATGAGCTAACTATTGTTATGACATGACTAGGATATTTTTGGTAACTTTATATTATCACCAAGAAACTACCATGAACTATTGTTGTTCTCGATTATTTAAACTATAGTATGATACTATCTAAGTGTTCTAATGAACAGGTTATTCTTTGTACTATAAATATTTTGAAATTCAAACAGGCATTTTATGCACTAATTTGAAATTGTTTACTCTATCAAAGTTATAGGGACTATGGAAATTGTTGTTGAAGCTATGAAAACTATTATTGAAGTTGTGAAAGCTATTATTGAAACTATCATTGATGATCATATGGAACCTGATGAATGAATATTTAGTAATGAATTTGGCCCTATAATGTTTCTTCCTAGGGTCTTAATATAAATCTCACTAGTGACAAAGGTTGTCTAAGTGCATACCGCTCTTTAATTACCAATAGTATTCCCACTAGGAAATAATATTGAGAAACTAGCCATGGATTACCTCTAAATAACAACTCTTTGTATACTCTCTTAGATTAAAACACTACTAAATAATATGTGGGGTCATTGACCCTTTTACTAGTGATACATTTGAGTTGATTACTCAAGGTTTTGGAGGGTACTCCTTATAATGATTTTTATGACATATATGGCCCAAGTAATCCCCCTAGTTAAGTAGTTAGGACTTGCACCTAACCCTACAAGAGGTTATTAGCCCAATGTAGGTGCTTATTAAGCACCAAAATCAATATTTGAATATGAAATAAATGATCACAAAATAATTGAAGCTTCTATAGTGAAACATGACCCTAGAAAATGCTTTGATACCACTTTTTAAGAACCTTTTTTCTCATCAACAAAAATTGTAACTAATTTGTAGAAATATTAAAACATTCTTCCGCAAATAAAATTTACAATAACAAAATCCATAGAAATAAGTATAGATTTAGATATTTATAATATAGCTCAACCCTTTAAGATAAATAAATACCATATAATTCTCCTTATTGGAAGGAATCCACTCCTCACTATATCTCAATATGAGATCCAAACACATACAATATTCTTCTCTCCCCATATGAGTCCCTTGCCTACATTATATAATTTTCAACTACCTACCACTACTACATACCCACACATATGGTATGGATACATTAGTTATAATATTATAATGTTAAGTACAATATTATGGTATTAATTACCTATATTGGGTATGTAATAGTCCTATAATACAAATAAATCTAGTTATGTACTATAAAAAGAACATGTAGATAACAAGTATTTAAGTTAAAAGATATTTAAAAAAGTTTCATTCCTGTAACCTTAAAATTTAGACCCATTGATGAGTCTAATATGTGTGCAAGTTTGTTAATGTTGTTACCAAGGTGTGTAAATATCTCTTATGTGCAAACAAAAAATCTATAGTTCCTCACCTAAAAATACCCATTCTTGACTATATGATTGTAGTACTCCTAGAATCAATTACTAAATTGCATTATTAGACATTCAATAGGGCATGAAATTTGATTGGTTTGGGATTTTATAGTCATATTTTACTATACAATATTTCAAAACTATATGATCTAGAAGGATTTATGGATATAACATTATGTCTGACATGAGTTCCAAGGTTCAAACCCCACTCACTATGAGAGGACGAATACCCCTCATAAAAACATATGTAAACTCATTGAAAAAATATTTTGTCTGACATAAAAAATTGACTTATCTTATTATGGGTTTATGCTTTTCACATTCGAGGAATCTTAATCCTATATTACATATGCATATTGTTAGGCATCCACCCTAACCCTATTATAATATTAATTAGCTAACATAAAATTATTTGTATTATGGTAGATGACTTGTAGTAATCCTAGCATTAGTTTTAGGTATGTAGTCATCATATGGCTAACCCTATAATTTGGAAAAGTTATCTTATGAAAGTGTTGCTCTAGGAGGTTGCCCTCTTAAAGTGGCATAATGAACATTATGATCGTAAGTGTTCCTTCTATGATCTACTACTATGAGTCTCATTTTGCTATTGGTATTATTTTATTTGAGCTCTTATATCTTCCATATTCATGCTTAATCTTCTTTTTAATTCTATTTCCATTCTTTTTTAGCTATAAGTGCATTATAAGTGGCATCAAAGCAATTTTTTGGCTTATGATATTCTAATATTTTTTTTTAGGATAGATCTCTTAGCAATCGTATCTTCTACCAAGATATTTTATTTTTTCATTACTAGAAGACTATAGGCTATAATCATGTTTGAGTGGTTTAAAACCATACATTTGTTTCATTTTTTTCTAAGCATATATGCCTCCATAGTGATGTGTGAAGTGAGGATATCCATGACCATATTTTTCTTGCACAACATCAAAAAAATAGTATAACATTAAGCACTAGATAAAAAATATTCAAATAAGATATTCAAGTACTGAAGGGACAAGTGAAGTAGAACCAACAGTCCTACCATCAAGTAGATATATTATAGGTTAAATTAGATAGTATGTAACCTCACCTAAAATATAATTTTAATATTTGTAGAAACGATGAATAACCTGAGCTTTTAATTATGAAGAATGCATAAGAATATTGAAGGAGTGAGAGATAAGATATATCAAAATAAATTGACACATTCATCATTTATTATAGGTAGTTAATCTAGTGGAGGTTCAAGATCAACTAAAGGGAAACCAATAAACTAGTCAATTCCTATCCCTAAATTATCCTTTCCCACATTTTATGGTGGAGATCCAACTTGTTGGATATACAAAGCAAATCAGTTCTTTACTTTGCATCAAGTCAGTGATAGTAAAAAATTCCAAATTGTTTCTTTTAATCTTGATGATGCTTCGGCTAGATGGATTTTAGACATGAAATTCAACATGATACACCCATATAGAAATAGTTTACTCATGAGCTATTGTAACATTATGGACCAACATATTATGAATATTCCATAGAAACCTTAACAAAATTACATTAAACAAGGTCAATTAATAGTTATCCAGAAGAATTTAGCAGTTTTGGCAGGTCATATGTAGGGATTGAATGATTATTTTTCAAGAGTTATATTATTAGTGGCTTACGATAAGATATACAAGTGGAGGTAAAATAAAATAAACCAAGCCTTTTATAGGAATCCATGGGATTATCTTGATTAGTAGAGGAAAATATTTCTACCAATAAACATAGAAATTTTAAAACTTTCAAAATGTCTAACTACTCTAGACCAAAATATCAAGCACACATAGTATAGAAAAACCCTTAACTTTAGAGGATCCATAGATTAATCATATTCCAAATAGAATATAAGTGGAAGATAGAAAATAAAAAGGACTTTGTGTCAATTGTAATAAAAAATTTGTTAGAATACATAGATGTAAATAACACATACGTTTTATAATTGACATGGTAAAATAGAATTGCTTAATAAAAGTAGAAACTTAGTTAGACAAAGAACCAAAAGAAACACCCCAACAAACTAAAAATATCATAGAAGAAGAGCCCTTTATTTCTTTACATGTTTTATCTATAATAATTCTCCCCAAACCATGAAAGTTATTGACTATATCAAGCACCAAAATATAGTAGTTTTGATTGATAATGATAATAACTTCATCGATATGAGGTTAGTAGACCAGGTGCATTGCTATATCCATCATGTTAATATTTTTAAGATTATAATTTCCAATGGAGGAATGATGAAATGCAGATCTAGACTAACAAAGTAAGGATATAAATGGGTGATTATCATCTCGAAACTATTATGCTTGTAATTTATATGGGTGAATACAATGTTGTATTAGGTGTTGACTGGTTACACACACTAGGAACTATAGAAATGAATTTCAATGATTTTATCATGAGATTCACTATTTATAGCAAGACATATACCTTGAAGGTCATTCATGTAGGATCCCTAAAAATTATTAACTCCTATCAAATAGAAAAATTAGTAAAAAATGGGCACCTTATGTGTAGTTGCACAACTTCTTGCACTCCACTTATAAGATGTTATTACGGATCAATGAGTTAATAAGCTGAAATATTTGTTAGATAAATATAAATAAGTATTTAAGTTGCCAAAATTTGTACTACCATCCAAAGGATAACATGACCATGAGATCCAATTAATTCTTGGAATCCAACCACCCGATGTCCATCCTTAGAAATATATGTTCCATTAAAATATTAAAATAGATAAAATAATCAAATGTCTCTTTGAGTATGAGTTATTTATCCTAGAACTATCCCATATTCCTATCTAATAATCATGATCTTAAAAAATAATATTATTAGAGGATGTTTCTTGATTTTTGGGCTCCCAGCAAGTTGATAATCAAGGATAAATTTCCTATTCTAGTATTTGATGAATTGCTAGATAAATTATAGCTCTCCAAGAACTTTACCAAATTGAATATATATTTGGGTTATTTTCAAATTAGAATGAAGTTGGAATATGTATCCAAAACTGCCTTCCAAAATCATGAGGGTCATTGCAAGTTCTTAGTAATGGCTTTCAGGCTTTGTATTCTCTTTCCATGTTTCAGAGTATAATGAATAAAATATTTAAGCCTTAATTTAATACAATTTATTTTGGTATTATTTGATGACATTCTCATCTACAATAAGATGTGGAAATCCCATAAATAACATCTATAGTAGATCCTTCAAAATTTTATAGCAAAATTAGCTTTATCTAAAATACTTTAAGCATACTTTTGTCCTACCTAATATGGGGTATTTAGGCCACATTATAGGAATATATGGAGTGTAGGTGGATCTCTAAAAATTTAAAGCTATCCAAATTTGGTTGGTACTAAAAATAATAACAAATATTAGAGCATTATTGGGGCTAATAGGCCATTATAGGAAATTTGTGAGAAATTAATGTAATATTTCCACACCTTTATATGCCTTACTTGAGAATGATGTTTTTGGATGGTATGAGGTCATTAATGAGGCTTTCCTATCCTTAAAAAAATATTGTGCATCAATCCAGTCTTAATTATGCTAGAATTTTTGAAAACTTTATCATTGAGTATGATGCATCATATAGGGGCATAAGGGGTAGTGCTAATTTATGAAGGAAAACCTCTAGAATTCACTAGCAAGGATTTCTATCAAAATAATTTGTGAAATTTAGCTTATGAGAAGTAAATATTGGAAATTATTCATGTAGAGTAGACTTGGAGATCATATTTGATGGGGCAATGATTTTAGATTAAAACTTACCATCATAGTCTAAAATATTTTTTCAATCAAAGAGTGTGATCACCACAAAAATAGAAATGTATTATAAAAAATTATAGGCTATGATTATGAGATTATTTACAAAAGGAGTAAAAATGATGAGCTTGGAGATACTGTTCAAAATTTTAGCATGGTTTGTTGTCATTGATGTCAAGAGGTTTGATATCCAAATTTGATGGAATTAATGTCAAGAGGCTTGATTAATATTAAAAGGTTTAATGTCCTAAGTTGATAGAAATATTTGTGAGAACATTTCTCATGGTGGCACATGAGGTATAAGGTAGCAAGAAGAAAGGAATACCTCTCCATGATGTTTGAGAAAGAATTTACAAATTACCTTGGTGGTAATTTTGCAAAGGTTAAAATAGTCATTAATGGTGGTAAAGTTGTCCTTTTAAGAAAAATCCCAAAAAGGTTTTTAATATTTAATTTATAATATTTAAATCCTTTGGATTTAAATTATTCTAATTAAATAATTATTTTGAAGCACTAAATTTGAATTGCAAAAAGAGCCAACATCAAATATAGAGGAGGGCATATGTATTAATAGGCTAAGGTTTAGCCTAAGTCACAATGTATTCAAATTTATAATCCCCAAATTATTTACCTTTCTTGTTGACACGGTGGAGGAAATAGTTAGGAGGTTGCACAATTTTTGAAGTAGAAGGTTTGGTAAAAGCTTGGACGAGGTGTGCCCCCATTCGAAGCAAGGTGGCAACTGAGCTAGCAAGATAGGCTTACGCAACGCGTAGTGAGCAAAAGGTGTTGTGTTCAATTCATACGAAGACCTTTTGATTGCATGGTCAATTTAGTTTTTAGCATCGAAAATAAAGGACAAAAGAGAGATCATGCAGTTTTGTTTTGTGTGGGTTGGCTAGCCCACACGATGACCTAGTGGCAGCTAGGATGCAGGACCAACAAATAGAACGGGTTTGATTCTCGGTGAAAGGCGGTAGTGAAATAATTAATTTTTATTAAAATTAATTTAAGCCCTAAGTTCTAAAGTGGCTAAGGTATATGCTAGAGAGATATAAGGAGTTTTTGCATTATCTTTATTTTTTGCAATAAAAGTGGTTATAAAATGATTTCTTTTTCTTGAGCAAAAATTAAGGTGGTTTGTTTGTTAAATGCATTGGGGTAAAAATTAAAGTGGTGATTTATTTTTGGAAATGCATTAATGGCAAGTAGGAGATATAAGGTGTAAATGAAATATTTTTTCTATGTAATTTGTGATTCTTGTTGATGAAATTTTGGTTGCAAATTTAGGAGTAATAAGGTGTAAAAGTGGTTTGATAATTTATTAAATATTTGTATGGTGAAATATTTGTTGAGGTGGAATATTCATGTGGAGGTTTTGAGATAGACTATTGCTATCTAACCTTGAAGTGGCACAAAAGAAATTGATTATTGGTGAGACAGGTTTTGAAGACATATCTCCATCAAGCAAAAAGGTATGGGCATATCATCCTTTGTTTGAAGTGTTTGTTGAAATGAATGTTGTGAAACATAAGGTGGAGCGAAAATTATTGGTTTGATAAGAATTTTTGGAAATATTTAAGTGAGTTTTATGTCCTTCATTGTTGAATATTTTGAGAACACTTGAGATAGATATTGTGAATTATTTGATTTCAATTTTGAGACCTACATTGGGCTCTTTGTTGGAAGAAGTGTGAAAATCCTTGTTTAGGGTTTGTGAGCAAGTTTTTATTCAATGGTTGAATGATTGGTTGAAAATTCTTGAGCATTGGTTTTGAATGAAATTGAATGTAAATGTGTAAATTAGGAAGATAGGTGTCATGTGCTAGACTAGATCTATCTTTAAAATACCAATAAAAGTAAGACATATAGAAGTGACAGACTTAGTGATTGAGTAGAACATATTGAGATATTTATAAGTGCATATTATTTTCTATATGTTCCAAAGGTTAAACTAATTATGGATAGAATATGTCTAAACTTATTCAAGTTAAAGGAATTATTTTGAATAATAGACAAAGCATTTGATAGCATTGTGTGCAAAATTTGAGATTGATTGAGTATATCTTATGAGTTGTTTTGAGCATGTGTTAGAGTAGGTTTGAGCATTTGAGCAAGTCTTTTGATAAGGCTTGAGGACAGAATTGAGCAAGTATTTTTGAATACTTGAGATTAGAATTGAGCAAGTCTTTGTGAAGACTTGAAGATAGATTTGAGCAAGTCCTTGTGAAGGCTTGAAGGTAGAATTGAACAAGTCTTTGTGAAGACTTGAAGATAGATTTGAGCAAGTCCTTGTGAATACTTGAAGGTAGATTTGAGCAAGTCTTAATCAAGACTTGAAGGCAAGTTTGAGCAAGTCTTAGTGAAAACTTGAAGGAGGATTTGAGCAAGTATTTGGATAAATGCTTGAAGACAGATAGAGCAAATAGAGTTCTCTTGGATCAAGTTCCACAAACCAGATAAAAGGGGAAAGACTTCTACTATGGAGAGGGATCCACAAATCAGAGCTTAGGGAATTAGTGTATCCTTTGGACATAGATCCATAAACATTTTAATAGGGAATTGATTCCCAAGAAGATTTGTTGAGCAATTTTAGTAGAAATATCTTCTCTATGGAGTAGCCCACATTGGTGCATGATTGTCTCCCTTGTGTGTGATGATTTATGCATTACTTTTATTACTACTATTGATATTTACATTGATAATATTGGATAATACTATTTGGGAAAGAAAAGTAAAAGTTGATCTTATACTATTCACCCTCCCTCTCAGTATAAGCATGTGTTCTTCAATTGGTATCAGAGCGGGTTCCTCCAAGGAAGTCTAATAGATTGAAGGAAGATATATAAGAACACATGGGTAGGAAAGGTAAATAAGAACCATGAGACCTAATAAATAAGTAACATACATTGCTATGATTTGAGAAGAATTTGATCCCTTTCTTAGTAGGATTGTTATTAAGATAAGGGAAGAAGAAAGAATTGTGAGATGTGTTGAGTGTGGTAATCTTGGTCACATGGCACTTTATTGTCCATAAAATGGGTATAGTAGCAGTAAAGAGGAAAAGGAATTTGATTTTTCTCTCAAAGAGATTTTTGCTCTAAGAGGAGAAGTGAAAATAGATTCAAGTGATGAATCAAGTAGTGAAAAGGAAGCTAACTTTGAAAAAGGGAATAAGAAGGAACTAAGAATACTCAAATGTTTTATTTATGGTAACTTTGGTCACCTTGAAGATCACTGTACAAAAACTAGATATAGTAGTAGTGAAGAAGAATATGAATATGCTCTTGAAGACCTAGAGTAAAATTTAGAAAAAGAAGAGGGGATCTATAGTTGATATAGAAAAGGAACTTGTTGAGTTAAAAATAGAGAACTCAAGATTGAAAGCCCAAATACAAGAGGATGAGGAAACAAAGGTAAAGTTTCTACAAGATCTCACTAACATTAAGGTTAAGGTTGAAGAGGCAAGGAAAATTGAAGAAGGTATGGCTGAAAAATTAAAGGCAAAAGAGCTAGAGTGTGAAATATTAGAACATGAAGTAGTTTCTCTAAGGATGGAAGTGAAAGATACCAATAATAAGCTACACAAGTTTGAGAAAAGTTCAAAAGCTTTGGATAGCATTACCAAAGCACAAATATCTTCACTTATCAAAATAGGACTAGGCTATGAAGAAGGACAAGAGGTACAAAAAGAGAAATCGAGCTCAAAATAAATTGAAGACTCAAAGGAAGCATCAAAAGAAGTGATTAAAGAAGAAACTAAGACTTACGCTGAAGTGTTGAAAGATGATAGTATCAAAAATGAAGAAAACAAGGCATCATCAAGGGATAGGGATAATCATAAATAAGAAAGGACTAAGAGACCAGTGGATTCAAGGCAAGATTTATTCAAAGGACATTGTTTTTCCTGTAACAGGTTTTGTCATAAGGCTATGCATTGCAGGACTCATGGAAAGGAGTATGGCATTACTAAGAGGAACTTAAAAAATGGATATTTTTTTTAGGGTATTGCTATTATTATAATCGATTTGGTCATAAAGTAATTCACTGTAGGTTTTATGATAAAAATAGGTATGGCTTCACCAGGAGGAACTTCAAGATATTTGCACCTTTTAGGAACCACAACATTAAGTGTTATAAGTGCAATAATGTTGGGCATAAGGCCAAGTGGTGCAGAATAGATTTTCCATAGTTTCCAAAGACAAGCAAGAACAGGGACACTCAAAAGAATCAAAAGGGTATGATGTGAAAGAAGGTGGACAAAGAAAAAGAGTCTTGTATATTGGGTGTAGTTTTACTCCCACCCAAAATTAATCACCTCAAGGAGATGAGGTGGGGAGGGGGCTAAGCTAAGAGTCTTATATTTAGACCCAAAGGATTCCATTTCCCATTGATGACAAAGGGGGGGATATTTTAGTTAGGGGAAGAGCATTCAGTCAGGAGGAGCAGTTTCTCAAGGGGAGCAGAATTGAAAAAAGGAAAAAGGAATGTTTAAGGAGAAAGGGTTACCATCAATAAACAAAGGGAGATATTGTTCATAATTTAAGCATAGTTTGTTGTCATTGATGTCAAGAGTTTTGATATCCAAATTTTATGGAATTAATGTCAAGAGGTTTGATTAATTTCAAAAGGTTTAATGTCCTAAGTTGATAGAAATATTTGTGAGAATATTTATCATGGTGGCACATGAGGTATAAGGAAGCAAGAAGAAAGGAATATCTCTCCATGATGTTTGAAAAATAATTTATAAATTACCTTGGTGGTAATTTTGCAAAGGCTAAAATATTCATTAATGGTGGTAAAGTTATCCTTAAAATAAAAGGCCCAAAAAGGTTTTTAATATTTAATTTATAATATTTAAATCCTTTGGATTTAAATTATTATAATTAAATAATTAATTTGAAGTGCTAAATTCGAATTGCAAAAAGAGCCAACGTCAAATATAGAGGAGGGCATATGTATTAATAGGCTAAGGTTTAGCCTAAGTCACAATGTATTCGAATTTATAATTCCCGAATTATTTACCTTGCTCATTCGACATGGTGGAGGAAATAGAAAGGAGGTTGCACGATTTTTAGAGTAGAATATTTGGTCAAAGCTTGTATAGGGTGTATCCCCAATTGAAGCAAGGTGGCAGCTGAGCTAGCAAGCTAGGCTTACATAGTGCGTAGTGAGAAGAAGGTGTTGTGTTCGATTTGCATGGAGACCTTTTGATTGCGTGGCCAATTTAGTTTTAGCATCGAGAGTAAAGGATAAAAGGGAGATTGTGCACTTTTTTTTCATGTGGGTTTGCTAGCCCATGCGGTGACCTAGCGGCGGTTAGGGCACAGGGCTAGCAGGTAGCACGTGTTCAATTCCCAAAAATAAGTAGTAGTGAAAGAATTAATTTTTATTAAAATTAATTTAAGCCCTAAGGTCTAAAGTGGCTAAGGTATGTGCTAGGAAGATATAAGGAGTTTTTGCATTATATTTATTTTATGCAATAAAACGGGTTATAAAATGATTTCTTTCTTGATAAAAAATTAAGGTGGTTTGTTTCCTAAATGCATTGGGCTAAAAATTAAAGTGGTGATTTATTTTTAGAAATGCATTAATGGCAAGTAGGATATATAAGGTGTAAATGAAATATTTTATCTATGTAATTTGTGATCCTTTTTTATGAAATTTTGGTTGCAAATTTAGGAGTAATAAGGTGTAAAAGTGGTTTGATAATTTATTAAATATTTGTATGGTGAAATATTTGTTGAGGTGGAATATCCATGTGGAGGTTTTGAGATAGATTGTTGCTATCTAACCTTGAAGTGGTACAAAAGAAATTGGTTTTTGGTGAGACAAGTTTCGAAGACATATCTCCATTAAAGCAAAGAGGTATGAGCACATCATCCTTTGTTTGAAGTGTTTGTTGGAATGAATGTTGTGAAACATAATGTGGAGTGAAAAGTACTGTTTGATAAGAATTGTTGGAAATATTTGAATGAGTTTTATGTGCTTCATTGTTGAATATTTTTAAGAATATTTGAGATAGATATTGTGAATTATTTGAGTTAGGTTTGAGACCTACATTGGGCTCTTTTTTGGAAGAAGTGTGAAAACCCTTGTTTAGGGTTTGTGAGCAAGTTGTGCTTAATTGGTTGAATTATTGGTTGAAACTTCTTGATCATTGGTTTTGAGTGATATTGAATGTGAATGTGTAAATCAGGAAGATATGTGTCATGTTCTAGACTAGATCTATCTTTAAAAGAGAAATGAAAGTAAGACATGTGGAAGTGATAGACTTAGTGATTGAGTGGAACATATTGAGCCATTTGCAAGTGCATATTATTATATATATGTTCCAGAGGTTAAATGAATTATGGATAGAATATGTCTAAACTACTTCAATTTAAAATAATTACTTTGAATATTAGATAAAGTATTTGATAGCATTATGTGCAATATTTGAGATTGATTGAGTATATCTTGTGAGTTGTTTTGAGCATGTGTTAGAGCAAGTTTGAGCATGTGTTAGAGCATATTTGAGAAAGTCTTTGAGAAGTCTTGAGAATAGAATTAAGCAAGTCTTTGTGAATACTTGAGAGTAGAATTGAAAATATCTTTGTGAATACTTGAAGATAGATTTGAGCAAGTTCTTGTGAAGACTTGAAAGTAGAATTGAGTAAGTCTTTGTGAAGACTTGAAGGCAGATTTAAGCAAGTCCTTGTGAAGACTTGAAGGTAAATTTGAGAAAGTCTTAATGAATAATTGAAGGTATATTTGAGAAAGTCTTTTGATAAAGGCTTAAAGGTATACTTGAGCAAATCTTAGTAAAGACTTAAAGGCAGATTTGAGCAAGTATTAGTGAAGACTTGAAGGTAGATTTTATAAAGCCTTTGTGAAGACTTGAATTCAGATTTGAGTAAGTCTTGTGAAGACTTGAAATATGATTAAAAGCAAGTTTGATTTATTTAAGATTTGTGTTAAGTCTTGAGGACAGATTTGAGATAGAGATTAGTGTTGATTTGTGAGTAGATTTATGAGCATATTTGTTAGCATAGTTAGAGTAGATTTGTATATAACTTAGGATAGATTTTGGTGCAGATTTGAAAAAAATCTGAGAGTAGACTTTGGAGGTGATAAATAAAAGAGGAAAAAAGTCTCTAGTGGATAGATATCCATCAACCAGTGCAGTAGGAACAGAGGTCTCCTAAGAACAGAGGACAAAAGTCTTCTAGAATATCACCAACCAAATCAAAGGGGAAAGAGTTATCCTATGGATAGAGAACCACAAACTAGAGCAAGGGGAAAGAGTTCTCCTATGGATAGAGTTCCACAAACCAGTGTAAGGAAAAAGAGTTCTCCTATGGAGAGTGATCTATGAACCAGATAGGAACATAGATTTCTTCTGTGGAGAGAGATCCATGAACCATTTGAGGAGAAAGATTTCTCTTGTTTCAAGTTCCATGAACCATAGAAAAGGGGAAAGAGTTATCCTGTGGAGAGAGATCCACAAATAAGAGCTTAGGAGATTGGTTTCTCCTTTGAACAGAGATCCATAAACATTGTAATAGGGAATTGATTCCCAAGAAGATTTTTTGAGAGAATTTAGTAGAAATATTTTCTTCATGGAGTAGCCCACATTGGGTGAACCACGTTATATTGGTGTCTCTCTTGTGTGTGATGGCTTGTGTATTTATTTGATTCTAATATTGATATTGCCATTGATAATATTGGATAATATTATTTGGGAAAGAAAAGTAAAAGTTGTTCTTATACTGTTACCCCCATCTCAGTATAAGCATGTGTTCTTCAGATACTTTATCATGATAGTATGCTAAATAAGATTTTTTTTGTTATATCTCTACCATGTCTAGATTGGTTACAAGGGGTTAAGGAAGAGTGGAAAACATACCCTAAAGTACAATAGCTCATATCTCAATTATAGCAAGACCTCACAACCAAATACAACTACAAATGGAATAATAAGGTTCTCATGTATAAAGGAGGATTTGTCTTAGGATAATAGTTAGAATTCATCTAGAGCATCCTAAAGGAATTACAAGATTCACCATTAGTAATCCAATCAATATTTCTTACGACTTATAAATGAAACAAACATTCTTTATATTGGTTAGGTATGAATGGTGATATGCATCACTATGTATCTAAGTGTGATATCATCCAACATCACAAAGGATAAACTATTCCATCACCTAGTATATTATAACCCCTACCAATTCTTGATAAAGTTTGAGAGGATATATCTAGTGATTTTATGGAGGGATTGCATAAATCTACAAATTTGCAATTCTGATGATGCTAGATATATTATCTAAGTGTAGCACCCTAAAATTGATGCAGTAAAACTTAGCAATAACCAAAATTACCTTAGTAATAATTCAAATTCAAATTCAACCCCCAAAATCGCTCCCAAACCGTCGTTTAACCTGTTTCCTTGTTTTTTGTGCCATTTTTAGGATTTGTTGTGACCGTTGGATGATATTGTCATCGATCAGATGATATCACCTTAGATAGAATGATTTTGTCTAGACTAGGACATCCAGACGATCTTGTCCCAAAATTGATTTTTCATAATTAGCTTCTATTTCAACAGCTTCTCTAACTCGGGCAGAGATGCGTCTACACCGTTAGAGACCTCCCCCATTGGAGATATTCCAAATTAGGATGATCTCCAACCTCCCAGATTCCCTCCTAAGTCTACTTAAACCTTAGGACCCCCCCTTGACATTCCCCTGGCTGGATTTTCTGTAACTTGACCTTTACATGCATTAGAACACCCTAGATTACCATATGCACTTGTCCTATCCAAATTTTGTTGCAGAAACCTTGTTATTCTTCAGTCGAAGCAAGATCAGGTTGTCGCAGATGATCCTGTCCAATTCAAGATGATTTTGTACCAATCCGAGATGATTTCGACTGTAGTCTGCATTGGGGCAATTAGTGCCCAGAGTTTGTATTTTCTCTACTCTTTTCTGCTGCATTATTCTACATTTAGTTAATTCTATGGTTATTCCTTATTACTCTGCATTTTGGAGTTCACCCATATAGTTTTAATGCATGATAAAGTCATAATTTGTCATTAAATCATTGAAATACACTCATATTTTGTTTATAATTATCTGTCTAATATTATTGTTGTCATTTTGCATCATTGCCCTCTGTTTGTATTACTGCATTTTTTGCATTTTGTATCTATTTCTCTGTTTGCATGTCTCTGACGAATTCGTCTAACGAATTCATCAGATCTCAGATGATCCTATCAGATCAGAGACGATCCTGTCAAATTCCAGATGATTTGGACTGCTTCAAAAATTAGAATCTCCATCAGACATCCGGGACCAGGTATGGATTTCTTCCCTTAGTTTACTCTCTATGTTTTCTGTTAAATCTATTTTCTATATTTAAATTTGCATTTTCATATAGAATAACTTAGATTCATCTGGCCAAACCTAGGACTTGGATGTTTAAATATAAAACTGAACACATTAAACCCATTCCCAACCTAGGCGTGGAAACTGCCACTAAACGTTTCCTAGTGAACCCCACCATCCATTGAAAAATCACCTTAATACCCCTCCCCCGAGAGGCGGGACCTTCAAAGGGCCTCTCAGTCCGAGGTATTGTCCCATCCTTTTCCCATCCTCCTTTTGGGCATGGATCCTTTAGCCTAAAGGTAAGGATGCAAAAAATTTGGAGCGATACATTTTGGTGAACCCGACGTGAAACTAAAACCTTTTGAAAAAAAAAAAACCAAAAACATAGATACACTTCAAATAATTAGAAAAATACTAAGTTACATATCATGTCTAGATGGTAGCTCCTAATAAAATATTAGCTATTACTATAAATGTTGAAAACCAATTAGCATCCATAGAAGTTAATTTTGTGCTTAGTGTGCTTGAAACAAATAGAAACCAACTTCTATGGAAAGAACTTGATAGGAGACTAGATATCATTTCATCTAGATCAACCGAACTTAGACAAATCAAGAGGTTTGCCCTAGATAGGATCCTGGATCCTCATCAAATAATTTTTTATCATGAGCTTCAGAGAGCTTGCCATAGATGGTTATCTTATAGGAGAGCTCTTGTGTCTTTAGAATTGTTTACCTTCGAGGAATACCTCGAGAACGTAGTTGTTATACACCAATTCCTAGGTCGTGTAGAAGATCAAGAGGTCGTTCTTACGGATAGGGAAATATGGAATAGAGTTCCTAGGGCTATGTTATATCAAGAGTATTGCCACAAAATTTATTTCTACCAACTAGAATCTGAGACAGATAATATCACTATAGCACTTTTTGTCAAATTCTTGAAAGAAAATTTTCAATTTGAAGAACACTTCATGACTCCTGAAGAACTCAAGCCCATTAATGATATTTATAATTTTTTTATAGAAAACTAAATCATTGCTTTCATTATTATTATTTCTTGCATTTAGTGTGTTGTTTGTTATCTTTATAATATTGTTACAAAAAAAAAAAAACCAAAACATAACAAAAACCAAAAACATTTTATTTCAAATACTATAGTAGGTATATAATTAAAATATATACCTCTTAAGCTTGTTGCACTATATATATATATATATATATATATATATATATATACAAGTATATATATATTTGCTGAAATCTAAACTTAACCACAATGCCTAAACTTAGGAATGGTAAACAAACTGAAGAAGAAGAAGAAGATTGGTTAGAAGACAAAACAAAAAACCCAAATGTCCTTCCTGAGGAATCAATTTCGGAAGGAGAAACTCTAGAACAGCCAGAAAATGACCTGGCTAAGGAAAATGAACAACAAGAAAACCTTAAAGAGGAAGGATCCTCATCCCCTAGAATAGCTTCAGATGGAACTATTGCTTTTGATAACTTAGATCATTTCTAGAAATTTTTCAATAATAACATTGGTGCTCTTAATATGGCAGTTCGTATTGATAAAGGGCAAATTAGTGGCACTCAAGCAGCCATGGAACATATGTTTGACATACACACTAATCCTTTGTATTTCATTGATCAAGAAAGTGATAAAGCTAGACCATCCAATAGAGATATGGTCACTATGATTCAAAACATGCCAAAACAATAGGTTACCCAACCCCCTAAGGAACCTGTTATTGAGCCTAAAATCATTCCCACACAAAAGAAACCTTCCTTCACTGCCTTACTTCACCAAACTATTGATCAATATGCTTCAAGTAGACAAAAACCTAAAATGAAGCCAAACACCAATTTTTAACAATTGGGCATACAACATAATACAACTTCAAAATTTCTTCATAACACCCTTCCTACCAACAATTTACACAATAGCAATATCACATCTAATATCCATGTCCCTCCATCATATGCTCACAAATCCCATATTAATGCCCTACCGAACCAATATGGTGGGCAAACCAGTAATCTAAAATCCATGGTGAAACAGTTAGCTTCACATATGGACCAGATAGATCCCTACCATCCCTCGTACAATTATCGAGAGATATGTAGTCAACCTCTGGATCCCATAGTTGTAGCACAACCATACCCTAAACACTTCCCCATGCCCGTCCTGCCTATATATAAAGAAACTGAAGATCCCATAGAGCATCTTCACATGTTTAGGATAGCATGTCATGATATATCACATGATGACTTGCTATTACTAAAAATGTTCCTGAAAAGCTTAGGAGGAATGGCATTAGAGTGGTACTATCAATTGCCCACTCATTTTTTGAGAAATTTGAAGAAATAGCTGAATATTTTGTCCATCAATTTAGTGCCTACATCGAGAGGCATGTCACCATTAAAGATTTGTACAACTTAAAACAAGACAAGGATGAATGTTTTGCTGATTTCTTAGCTAGATGGAGGCAATTGATAGGAAAACTGCACTTTGTGCTACCTTATACGAAAATGTTGGACATTTTTATTAATAATTTACAAGAACAAATATCTTATGAACTATCAACTGCCACCTTAACTACCTTCGATCAAGCTATAGACTTAGATCGAAGGGTAGAAGATTCTCTCATTAGAAGAGGTCAGATCAAAAAGAAAGATGATGAGAAAACATCCAAAAATCTATATAAAAACAAACAAGTTGTAGGTGACGAAGTCACTGATAGTAGAAATGTTGCTAACATCAATACAACAAAGACAACAGAAAAAATTATATTAAAACCTCTTGATAAACCTCCTCGAGAATTTACTAGATTAAATCAACCTTTATCAACCATTCTTCCTCAATTATTAGCATGAGGCTTGATTCAATTACCAGCTATCCAAGAACCTAATCGAACTATACCCGGATACAGAGCTGATTTACATTGTGACTTTCATAGAGGACCTGGACATGCTACAAACTCTTGCAAAAGATTAAAACATAAAATACAAGATCTGATTGATAATAATGAAATGGAGGTGCAAGCCTTCCAACCTAAATAAAATGCTCCTAATAACACTCAAAATACCATTCCCCAAAATTAGAATCAAAATGATAATCAATCATTGGATATATTTCAACATCCTTTACCAAACCATGGTAAAGAAGTGGCCAATCAAATCGAACATCATAATGTTCCCCCTCCTACTCGATATGTAGGGACTATTAACAAACAATTATCTTTTCAGGATCCTCAAATATTTGACACAACCTTATCCTTGGTCACGACCATACCCCTACATAATATTCAAACTCCTGATCCTAGTGATGTAGAATCAGATACTGAAAGTGAAGTAGACACCACTTCAAATCAATCGAATAGTTCTAAAAATGAATCAGATCCTATTCAACCCATCACAGATGCTATGGTTCCGGAAGAACCATTTCCTAGAAGAGTTACTACTCGACCCTCTTCTAATCAGTTCCTTCCTAATGAACAAGCCATAAACGCTCAACCAAGACCAGTTCAGTGTCTTCAATATAACATTGTAGGTACCATCAGAGCCATTACCAGACAACAGGCTCAAAACTCTCAACAAGATCAAACTCAAAATGATGGATCAACTCCATTTATTTTGAAAAATCCCAATAAAGGGAATCATATGTCTAATGTTCAAATAAAACCTCCTTACAATATTAATGAACAATTATCCAATACTACAGCCAAAATTTCCCTTTTGGACTTGTTAAGATCTTCTCCTACCCATAGGGATGAGTTAATGCTTACATTAAGCCAAATGATGGTACCTCAAAATATTCAACCCAAAGCCATGGCCAATACTATCATCACTAGAGAAGTTGATTGTATTGACTTTCGGGATAAATATATCCCACAACATAGTTTACATAAGGATAACCCCTTATATATTACTGCTCTAATTGGAGATGTAGCTATTAAAAGAGTCTTGATTGATAATGGTTCATCTCTAAACATTTGCACTTTTGACTTCTACCAATGATTTGGGTTTAGAAGTGATGAAATGAAGAAAACTGACATGATTATCAAAGCTTTCAATGACGAGACACAAGAAACGTGTGGAGTCATTGCCTTACCCTTGCAAGTTGGTCCTAGAACCCTAGATACAACCGTGTTTATTGTACATTGCCCAACATCATACAATATACTTTTGGGTTGCCCTTGGATCAATGCGATGTGAGCGGTTCCCTCCACTTTACATCAGTGTGTTAAATTTGAATTTAAAAATTAGTTGGTCACTATCCATGGTGACCCTAGACCCTTTGATATGTGTGCTTTGGTAGAACCTGTTGGAGTGCAATTTTGCCCCGCTCTGTCATCCACACATCCTAATTCTTATTTTTCATCTAAACATGTGAAAAACACACACATAACATCATCTACTCCATCAAATACACCTATACATTTAACTCAACCATATTCTGAACAAACCACACTAAAACCTCAAAAAGGTCTTCAATCCACAACCAATCCTTCATGTTCTATCCCTATAATTTCAAAACCTATAGACCCATTTATTGACACTTCCACATTATCAACATCTATCATACCTTCCACATCTAAAGATATAGGGAATGATCCTTCTACATCTTATGCTCTTTCTGATGAACTTTTATCGGATTCATCTACAATATTAATATCAGAAAAAACAAATGCTTTTATGCAAGATTCAATTATTTTAAATAACTTGCCACCATCTCCTCATACTTTGGGCCTCCCACAACCTATGGGAAGTACTTACCAAGTCGGGAGTTGTGCTTTTATTTATAAAGGATATGATTGGGGAAGAATACCCCGAAATATCAAAACTCATCATGAGGGATATGCCCGATGTTATTTTGCTAATGAATATATTAAATCTAAACCCATAATGCTTAAAATGGGCTATAAATGGAAAGGCTTGGGACCTTTCCAAAATGGTATGAAAGAACCTATTGAGGTAGAGGCATGGCCTGCCCGATGTGGTGTGGGCCTATTTCCTAGTAAGGTTCAACCCTTCCCTTTTGAAGATGATGATCAACTCATATGTTATCAAGATTATCTAGATAAACAAGATTCTTTGTGTTCAAATAATAATCCCTTTACCTGCAATATGCTATCCATAGCTTACCCTGAATTGATTGCTGAATCCGATGAGGAGTTGGAAGGAGATATTTTCCATGATGTCTCCGTTGAAGAGTTATTACACAATGGTTTTTATTTTGATGGTTCTATACCAACTATAGCCCAACTTCAGGACACCACTCATCACGACGAATTATCCAACTTACCCTTAAAATAATTACAAGAATTGGGTTTTTCACCCGCCCCACCTAATTTTGAAAGAGATCTACACATGGAAGTAGAAAATGTCATTAAAGTTAACATTGGAACTAAGGATAATCCTCACATAATCAATATTGGATTAGCATTAAGTCAATAAAAACAAGATGAATACATTGTATTCCTTAAATAATATGAAGATGTCTTCGCTTGGACATATGAAGATATGCCAGGTCTGGACCCTTCTGTAATCATGCATCATGTAGTAGTCCATCTGGATGCTAAACTTGTTAAATAGAAACTTAGAAAAATGCATCCCAAAGTGGCCTTGCTAGTCAAAGGGGAGCTAGAAAACCTCTTGAATTTTATTTTCATACAAGCTATTGATTATGCTGAATGGATCTCAAATGTAGTTCTAGTCACCAAGAAAGAAGCTAACAAAGTTAGGGTTTGCATAGACTTTAGAGATATTAATGCCGCATGCCCTAAAGATGATTTTCCTCTTCCAAACATGGACCAAATCATTGACTTTACCATCGGGAGTGGAATGATGTCCCTAATGGATGGATTTTTTGGCTATAATCAGATTAGGATAGCTCCTAAAGATCAGGCTAAAACAACCTTTATTACCCCTTGGGGTACCTTTTGTTGGAAAGTGATGCCATTTGGTTTAAAGAATGCAAGCGCAACATATCAAAGAGCTATGACTTATATCTTTCATGATATGATGCATGATATCCTACATGATTACGTAGATGATATTATAGCTCACTCTATTAAAGAAGATGATCATTTAGATGATTTGAGAAAAGTATTTAATCGGTTAAGAGAATACCTTATTCGATTAAATCTAGCCAAATGCATATTTGGAGTTAAGTTTGATATACTATTAGGGGTTTTAGTTTCTTTACGTGGTATCGAAATCGACCCTCTCAAGATTGTGGCTATCACTGATATGCCCGCACCTACCAATATATCTGAGTTACAAAGTTTACAAGGTAAGCTTCAAGCCATCCATCGCTTCATCGATAAGCGGCAGACAAAACCACTCCCTTTCTTAAGCTCATTAAGAAGGATGTCCCTTTTAACTGGGATGATGAATGTATAGAATCTTTTGAACTTCTCAAACAATACCTCCTTAATCCACCTGTGCTTTCACCTCCTCGACTTGATTGCCCGTTTCTCCTGTATGTTTCAGCTTCAGATTTTGCTTTAGGAGCTATGTTAGCTCAGCTTGATGATGAGAAGAAAGAACGCGCTAATTATTACATTAGCCAAACTTTAATCAGTTATGAAACTCGTTATACAACATTAGAGAAACTGTGTCTAGTAGTCGTATTTTCTACGTAGAAATTACGCCATTATATGCTTAGTCAAAAAACATATGTCATTTCTAAATATGATCCCTTGCGATATCTTATGAGTCAAACTTATTTATCGGGTCACACAGCAAAGTGGGTTCTTGCTATCAGCGAGTTTGAAATCACATTCATAGGACAAAAATTTGTTAAGGGTCAAATCATAGCAGATCAGTTAACTGCTGCACCCTTAGAGTCTACCCATCCCCTCATCATTGAGTTTCTTGATGAATGCCTTCAATTAGAGGCAGACCATGTTGAACAATGGTCCTTATACTTTGATGGAGCCCGATGCATGAGTGGGGTTGGTGTGGGTATTATTTTAATATCCCCGCAAAAACACATCATTCCTCTATCCTTCAAATTAACATCTGCTTGTACCAATAATACTGCCAAATATGAGGCTCTAATTATGAGCTGCCTTGGCATTAAAAATCAAACATCTGCTAGTTTTTGGTGATTCCCAACTTGTCATAAATCAAATTAATGAAGTTTATCAGACCAGAGATGATAAATTGCACCCATATAAAGCATATGTTTTGCAATTGTTATCCTTGTTTGATAAAGTTACTTTGGAAGCTATTCCGTGAACTAGCAACCGTGTGGCTGATGCTATGGCCACAGCTGCATCTCTTCTACCCTTGGAGTTAGATGACGAATATGCCACCATAATTATTCATCGACTCCAGGAACCCGCTTCAAATAAGTCATGCTTAGAACCTTTGGATGTGTTTCTAATCAATGAAACTACTCCTGAACCTTGGTATACGGGTATATTTGATTTTCTTCACAATGGGATTTTCCTTGCCAGTTCTAATAGAAACCAGCATCGGTTATTACGTAGACGAGCAAGTCGATTTGTAATAATTGGCAATACTTTATATAGGAGATCTTTTGAAGGTATCCTATTGAGATGTTTGAATTTAGAATAATCCAAATCAGCTTTAAGTGAAGTCCACGATGGATCTTGTGAAGGACACTTCAGTGGTAGTGTCATTGCTAAAAAGATCCTTAGGATAGGCTACTTTTGGCCTACTATGGAAAAGGATGCACATGATTATGTGCGCCATTGCAACAAGTTCCAAAAACATGCTGACCTTGTCCATGCGCCTGCACAAGAGCTACAAGCTATTTCATCTCCTTGGCCCTTTTCAAAATGGGGCTTAGACATTATTGGCAAAATTAATCTTGTGTCATCTGATGGACACAAATTCATCATAACCGCCATCGAGTATTTCACGAAGTGGGTTGAAGCTATGCCTTTAGCTTCCCGCACTGGCACACAAGTCTCTAAATTTATTTTTAATCAAATCATTTGTAGGTTCGGAATTCCTACAAATCTCATATCAGACAATGTAACTTGTTTCAAAAATAAATATGTTAAGAAGTTATGCCAAAAATATAAGATTCAACATCGTTGGTCCACTCCCTATTATCCTCAGGGTAATGTCCAAGCAGAAGCATCTAACAAAACCTTAATCAAAATTCTCAAAAGATTGGTCAATAAATCTGGCCGCGACTAGCATATTCAATTATATCCAGATTTATGGGTTTACTGAACTAGTGTTCGAACTCCCACTGGAACTTCACCTTTTGTCTTGGTTTATGGCACTGAAGTCGTTTTTCCTTTTGAATTAGAAGTTACTTCTTTGGCTCTACTACTTCAAGAAACCAAATTAGGATATGAATATCGAGCTGGAAAACTCAGTCAACTAGAGCTTCTAGATGAAAAGTGCATCAATGCTTTGGAGCATCTTCGTGCTTACCAAAACAAGATTAAAAGATCATATGCCAAGAAAGTTCGTCATCGATCCTTTGAGGTCCATGACCTTATTTTAAAAGAAAATAAAAAAAATACTAATGCAACTAAAGACCTTAAAGGTAAATTTGAGCCCAACTGGCTTGGACCATATATTATTACTGCTAAATTTGAATCATGAGCATACAAATTAGCTACCTTAGATGGTAAATATTTAAAAGAACCTATGAATATTATGCATCTTAAGCGATATTACGCATAAAATTTGGTCATTTCATCATTTGTACATATTTTGCATGTTGTCTCATTTTAAAAAATATATATATATAACTGTTTAAACAAAAACTAAAAATAAAAATAAAAGTCAAAACAACAATATTATTGACTCTTTTCAAAACCAAAAAAAATAAAGAAGAAAGAGAGAGTCAAAATCATCAAACTCCTCAAAAATATTTGTTGTATATATTTCTTCTTCAAGTATTGCAGTTATATTTTCAAGTTATTTTGGATAAATTAGCATTTATTTGGAATCCCTCACTATCACAAACACAAAAATAAATATCTTGATTTTATCTGGCATGATTACTAATCTCTCTTATATCAAAGTCCACAAAATTCAATTAAATAAAGTTTGAGAATAGAGAATTGATCTTGTTATTTACTTAAACCAAGCATATATTTTCACAATAAAATGATTACATTTGTAATTTCCATGTTATGCTACATAGTAGAAGTGGTTTCCTGAGCAAAAATTTTCCCCTGCTATCCTATCATGCACATGGTCTAGAATCTTTGAGAATTGACAAAAGGACAAGCTCACCCCTACCCGGAATAAAAATCCCTTGCTCTACAGCTAATCCGAGCAAGTATCCCTAGTATAGGAAGAAAAGAAAAGTTCAAGAAAAAGAGAAAAAGAAACAAGTTATTTCAGCATTATCTCAAACATCAAAGCAAAAGATACAAAAAAAAAGAATGAGCAAAAGCAAAAGCAATAAAATCCCTTTCTCTACCCATTGAAAAGAAAAGAAGGATTGATGAGCTTGAATCCCTAGAATTCTCAATTATTCGAAAACTGTGAGGTAAGCCCCATAACAGATGGTTTGTGCCCACCCCGCTTGGCCTTGGGTAACTCCTAGCATGGTGATATGTCTGTCACATTAGCGACCTTCTTTTGTACATACCTATGTCTTGCTTATGGATTAGCTAGCTCTTGATAACCCGACTTACATAGTAGTCTGGTATGGTTATATGCATCTAAATCATGGTTAATGAACACTTATTTAGTTAATTCAAATCACTTGTATCATAGTATCTTGCTCAAACCTGGTAAATGAACAATGCCATTGCACACACATTTTGTATTTGAGATATTTTGTGTATCATTATGATAAATCAATATTGGTAATGAACTCACCTACGCACATGGGATTCCTTATAAATCTAACTTTTGTCTTTAAGATACTTTGAAATATTTTTGCAAATTGTTTGGAATAAATTCATTTTCTTCTTTGAAGTATAGTTGTTTAGTATAAATACAACTACATGCATTATCAAAAATCAAAATCATTTTCAAAAACATGCAATCAAGTTACATTTATATATAACTTTTGACTTTCGCGACGATGGTATAGTTCCAAAACCAAAATTGGAATTTTATGCCTAGCGCAAGTCCTCATCTTCATATTTTCAGTTTATTTTCAAAAATTAAAAATCAACCATGCAATAAAACTATTATATTATTTTCTTCTTTGGATTTCACAATGATGGTATAAGTATATACCTAAATATTCTATGTCTAGCGCAAACCATTGTACCAATTTTATTTTCCATTCAAAATCATAAAAACATATGACTTAAATCATTATGTTACACCATTATGCTTTAAAACAAAACAAAAACTTACTCTATTTTCATGTCATTATGTCAAACTTCAATTTTACAATGATGGTATAATTCCTAGGAAATTATCCAAAAAATTTATCACACTTAGGAATTTATGCCTAGCAAAAGTCATTTTAAAATATTTCATGCATAATATTTTCATGGAAATCTGAAAACAAATCATCATCATCATCATCATTTGCATCATCACACCAAAGTCTTAAGACAGTCTCTTAAGCACTCTTTTACTTTTAACAATATTTCTATACTAGGATTAGCTTGACGACCGAGTGAGCGACGAATCCATGAAATGGTCTATAATAGCGACAATGTCATTTGAAATTATTGTTAAAAGTCCTCTTTTGTTTTTATCAAATTATCACATCACAAAACCAATTTGTTTACATTAGATTATTTTATTTAAATTTTAAAAAGCATGACATTCAAACCATAATATTTCCAACCAACATAATTACATAAATCATCCAATCAATCACACCACAACAATAAAGCATCATACAAACACATAAGACAAGTCATATGATCAAAAATAATATATATATATATATATATATCTCAACAATATATGTACATCATATCAAAACTGGATTGGTATGCCATAATCTACATCTTGACATACTCAATCCTCTCAAATCATATAATTAGTATGTACAGTGCAGTAGCCTAGCCTTGAGAACCCCTCGAGCTCTTAGCCTCATCTCCTCCCCAGCCTTGAGGTGGACGAGGTGGCCCCATCGCTGTATGTGTGGTACTACGAGTCCTAGTCATCGATCGGGATGAATTCCTCGATGACCCAACCCTGATCGAATCCACAATGCTGACTGGTAGTTGTATCCTCTAGCCCTCTGGCACCATCTAGAAGTAGATACCTTGATAGAATGCAGTCTGAGAAATCGACCGTGCCAGATCCTGAGTGCTCGTTCCTTCGCTCCGTGCTTTGAGGCGTGCAACCTCATATTTGAGCTATGTAGCCTCAGCTCAGTGGCGTGCAGCCTCATCCTATAGAGTCTACACCTATGCCTAGAGACAGATAGTCTCCTCTCGGAGAGTAGCCATCTCACTACTCTCTCCTATGTCCACACCCTTGCCCTTATCGGGTGATGGTGGTCTCTCTCTCCATGGAGAAGGGGGTCTCTCCTCCCTCATCTCTCGCTGTTGTGGCCTCTGCTGAGCCTGTGGTCTCCTCTGCTCTATCCCTCTATGACCCTATGCTGCCTTAATGGCCACCTAGCATTACCTCCAAATTCGATGCACAACTGCATGAATCGAACCCTAAGCCCTCATCATCCGAGGAGGACAGATGCCTGTGTACCAGGCATCGTAGCCGTCAGCTACCCCTACGTCATCCCCATCCACTGGCTGAATGGGGGCATCATCTACATCCTAAATCCAGAAGCGCTGCATATCTGGAGCCTCGCTAGCTATAGTGTTATCCTGAATGATCCAAGAAAACTCGTAGTCTCTGAGAGATGGGATCCCCTGTTGTAGACCGAACTGCCTCAAAACTTGGTTGTAGCGGTGGAGCTCCACCTCTACCCTCTCCATCCTCAGCCAGTAGACTTGCCTAATGTGAGCTAGCTCCTGTCTGTCCTTGACCCAACCTAGATGATCTCTCCAAGACCTCTAGGTGATCTGGTTAGAGACGAGGTCATCAAGTAGTCTCTAGGACATTGGCAAATCTATCCACCGCTGTGACCCTCTTCGGAGCCACTAGTAGAAATCTTGAGGCCTATCCTCATCAATCCCTATTAGTGGGAGCCCTATCGGCCTCTGCACCATGATGTGCTCCCAGCACCAAACCTGTAGTAGTGATGTCATCACCAAACATCGATCGCCCTTGTATACGACTCCATGCAGGATCCTATACAATCGGCATAGTACATAACTCCCCCAAGCAAACCTGTACCTATGGTCTCTCATGTTGTAGACCACATATGTCAGTAGCCATGGTACTCCGCATCCACTCTAATGGCATAGCAATAGACCACCTACAACCCCAGCCAAAACCTGTGTCAGTCTAGATGCCCCAGGCATCTGGCATAGCGACTCGATGTTCACTCCACCCTTCTCTAGGGCAAAGCTCGGATCTCCGCATAGTCGCATCATCACATGGCCCTGATTGGCCATGGGAGTTATTAACCATCCTTGTATGGGGATCCTTAAAATTCTCTATACATCCTCCAGTGTGGGAGTCATCTCCCCTGTTGGTAACCGAAAATAGGAAGAACCTGGATACCACCTCTCTGCTAGGGCTGTCAATAGCCCCATATCTGTAGAAACCTGTGGCATCTCTGCCACATGCTGCAAGCCTACTTATGCCAACTGATATTGCTTTACCTAAGATAGAGCGGCCAAGTCATCCCTTAGCCCATCGTATTTCCATTCTCTGCTCTTTAGTAATCCTCTCTATGACATAAACAACAAAACAATAAAAATCATTAATCAAAATCATTAATAAAATAGTGATTAAAAATGCTAAGTAAAGCAAGTTTAATTTCATCAATGATGATATCGTCCACTATTGGACGATATCGTCCCCAATTTGAGCAAATCGTCCCTTTTTTTGACGAAATCGTCCCCATTTCGCCACTTTCGCCTTTGGACGAAATCAGTGATATCGAGATGATTTCGTCCCGATGATGTCGACGGCCCAAAAACAGCCGCAATGCTCAAAAATCATCAAAATTTAATCTAAAAAGCATTAAAAAATCAAACTACAACATTCTAAACTAATTTTAGACCCTTACCCATAGCCTGCGCCAGACCTCTGTCGATTTGTGCGTTGTCTCAACCATCTTGTATGTAGAGCTCTAGAAAATATTAAAAATGAATAGTAACAATGAATTAGGGTTTTTCCCTATTTTTCTTAATTTTATTTAAAAACAACTAAAAACATTTTTTGCTTTTCCGCATTTTTACCTCAAACGTTTGATTTGGGTAAAAACACGGAGGGGGCATCATAGTAAGCTGTCGTACGATTCGACCAAGAATCGTCGCCTAAAAATGGAAATAATTTTTACTTTCTCGTAGATCGAGAAGAACTCATCTTTAATGCATTTTCTTCAAAAAATTTGCTATAGGGGGCAAAATGTAGCACCCTAAAATTGGTGCAATAAAACTTAGCAATAATCAAAATTACCTTAGTAATAATTCAAATTCAAATTCAACCCCCAAAATCGCTCCCAAACCGTCGTTTAACCCGTTTCCTTATTTTTTGCACCATTTTTAGGATTTGTTGTGACCGTTGAACAATATCGTCGTTGATCAGACGATATCGCCTCAAATCGGATGATTTCGTCTGGACTAGGACGTCCAGACGATCTTGTACCAAAACTAATTTTTCATAATTAGCTTCTATTTCAATAGCTTCTCTAACTCGGGCAGAGACGTGTCTGCACCATTAGAGACCTTCCCCGTTGGAGATCTTCCAAATTAGGATGATCTCCAACCTCCCAGCTTCCCTCCTAATTCTACTTAAACCTTAGGACCCCCCTTGACATTCCCCTAGCTAGATTTTTTGTAACTTGACCTTTACATGCATTAGAACACCCTGGATTACCATCTGCACTTGTCCTATCCAAATTTTGTTGAAGGAACCTTGTTATTCTTCAGCCGGAGTAAGCTCAGGTTGTCGCAGACGATCCTGTCCAATTCGAGATGATTTTGTACCAATCTGAGATGATTTCGACTATAGTCTGCATTAGGGCAATCAGTGCCTAAAGTTTGCATTTTCTCTACTCTTTTCTGTTGCATTATTCTACATTTAGTTAATTCTATGGTTATTCCTTATTACTCTGCATTTTGGAGTTCACCCATATAGTTTTAATGCATGATAAAGTCATAATTTGTCATTAAATCATTGAAATACACTCATATTTTATTTATAATTATTCGTCTAATATTATTGTTGTCATTCTGCATCATTGCCCTATGTTTGTATTGCTACATTTTTTGCATTTTGTATCTATTTCTCTGTTTGCAGGTCTTTGACGAATTCATCAGATCTCAGACGATCCTGTCAGATCAGAGACGATCCTGTCAAATTCCAAACGATCTGGACTGCTTCAAAATTTAGAATCTCCATCAGACATCTGGAACTAGGTATGGATTTCTTCCCTTAGTTTACTCTCTATGTTTTCTGTTAAATCTGTTTTCTATATTTAAATTTGCATTTTCATATAGAATAACTTAGATTCATCTAGCCAAACCTAGGACTTGGATGTTTAAAGCTAAAACTGAACACATTAAACTCATTCCCAACCTAGGCATAGAAACTGCCACTAAACGTTTCCTGGTGAACCCCATCATCCATCGAAAAATCACCTTATTACCCCTCCCCCGAGAGGCGGGACCTTCAAAGGGCCTCTCAGTCCGAGGTATTGTCCCATCCTTTTCCCATCCTCCTTTTGGGCACGGATCCTTTAGCCTAAAGGTAAGGATGCAAAAAATTTGGAGCAATACACTAAGTATGCTTGTTTCCTTACTTTATGTCATCCATTTCATGCATCCATTATGGCCAGTTTTTTTACGAAAACTATTTTCAAATTACATGGAATATCTCACTCCATTGTCAATAATAGGCATCCCATTTTTACCAACCATTTTTAGCAAGAATTATTTAGGTGATAGGGCACGCATTTAAATATGAGCATTGTATATCACTCTCAAAATGATGGGTAAAACAAACTTGTGAATAAATACTTAGAATATTATATTTATTATTTTACCTAAAAAAGTCAAAATCAATAGGCCCATTGGTTACTATTGATCGAGTTGTGGTATAATTTCACCTATCATACTTTGCAAAGTTGACCCCATATGGAGTATTTTATGGAAAAAATATGCCTGTGATGACTTCAAGTGTACCAAATACCTCCAAAGTTCCATTAGTCAATATGGTCCTTCAAAATAGAGAAGTTAACATAAATACACTTAAATACAATCTAGTTAAAACATGGAATCAAATGAAACAATAGACTAATCAACATCGTATAGAGTATACTTTTGAGATAGGTGATATGGTGTTTTTATGGCTACAACCATATAGATAGAAATTAATCATGGATTAAGGACATTCAAAAATTAGCACCCAAAGTAAGTGTTATTTCTCTAATATACTATTCTCTCTGGTTATGAGCCTAATTTTGTTGTTGGTATTGTCTAAGTTGAGTTATTATATTTTCCATATTCATATTTAATTTGCTTTTCAATTCTATTTTTGCTCTATTTTAGTTATAAGTTCATTGCACATATTATATGATTTGACCACTCAATTTCGTAATAATGTGTAGTTTATTAGAGTATAATTTCTCAACATAATAAAAAGTAGTTGGATATATAAAATTTATAATTGAACTCTTATCTAAAAAAAAATTAATAATTGGTCATGTGACTTGTATTTAACAAAAGCAAAATTTAGGTATATGGTGGTTATTATCTTAATAAAAATTACTTGGATTATGTTATGACGATCAACTAGTAGTATGATATAATGCATTACACTATTGTGGACTACTAAAACTTTTGATATTTTATGCATGATGATTGGAATAATTACATTGTTATGGTTTATGAATTAGAATGGATAATTATCATAGTTATAAAAATAATAATTTGTGTAATAGATATGATCAAATAAATTTTATTTTATAGAAAGGAATATTTAAAGTTTCATAATGGTAATAATATAATTATTTAATCCATTCAAATGTGTAAATAATTTTATATTTATATATATATATATAAATATTTCAAATATTTGATTGTTGCTTAATATCATACATTCTAACCATTAAGTGGAAGGATTTAATTTCTCTAGAATATCAAGTAAATATATAATTAATGGTCACCTTAAAACTAAAATTCAACATTGACTAAAGCATATCTCCAAGAAATAATAGTTAATGATATAGGAAAAATGTGTAAAGTGGGTAAACTTCTACAATCATTTTTTTCAACATAAGATACTTTCATTATAGGATACGAAAATCTAGAAGAAATAAGTGTAATCATTATTAGAGTTGCAAAACCCTAATTCCCATGCGATAAATTGATCATGAAGAAAACTATAAGCATCATTTTTGCACAACATACATTTGAAGAGCAAAATTTGTATAAACATATAAGAGAGGAAGTATAAAAATAATACATACCATAAAATCCATGTAAGCATTCATGCTATATTGTTCTTGTATATAAATGGATTCTTTAAAATAATTATTAATTTATATCTTTGTTGAAAAATCCCTTTGACATAAGTACATATAATATGCCCATATGGTTGTGGGATTAGCGAATAATCACCCTTACAACATTATTATTATATAGGAATTCAAAATATTTTTACTAATACCTCTATTAATATTGATTAAATTATTTTCTTATGGGGGTCTTAGTGTTGTCCATTACAATATTAATTTATTTATAGCTTAATGTAAAAAATTAGTTTGCATCGGACATTGATGTTTTCACAATTGAGGTTACTTTAGACAAATTATTGATATTACAAAATGTATGGGTGATCAAGGATATTTAAATTGGTGTTTTTATTACCTTCATGTACATGTAGATAAAATTATCTTGTCAATAGTATTACATTTGATAAAGATTTTAAGGAAGAAGCTTATTTCATAGTTTATTTATTCAAAATTTGATTTACAAATCAAGAATAATCCTTTACATATTTTGAAATGATTATAAATTTGGATAGAATTTTTATATAAATATCTTATTTGTACCATGTTTGAAAGAATTGTGAAGTTTGATGACTAGAACCATTAGCATTGTATGAATGTCATGATCGCATCTAAGCTCTTAATTAAGTTCTTAACTTTGTAGAAATTGTGTTTAGGATTTGTAGTTAATAGTGGATTCTTATATTGAGAGTATTACTGAATATTTATGAATATAATTTACTTGATTATTCATTTTTAATGATCTTTTTTTATTTAAATTTTACAAAGGGGAGTGGAAAATATAGTATTTTATTAATGCATATATTGAATATTCTAATCAGTGAAGTGCATATCATTATGTGAGTTAAAAAAAAAAATGAATATAAATTTCCCTAGATCCGAAAATTTTACTTTAGTCCTAAAACCAATAATAAACTATTAGTTTATTTTTTTGTTGAATTTATATTCTAAACAAATAAACACAAAAAAATATATATCTTATGATAACAGAACATAAGTGTAAGCAAATAAAGACAACACCAATGCAATGAAATACTAAAAAAATAAATTTCAATGAATAAGATGATCTTTGTATTAAAATTTTAGGAACCTTGGTCTTCTCTTTTACAATGATTATGTGTCCCAATTTGTAGGGGTTACAAAAGTGTGCTTGTTTTCAAATTACAATGAGCAAAAGTGGGAAAAATTCCTTTTGCCTAATCAAATGAATGTGGTGTTGATTGATTTTCTCTGCTACAATAACTTGGTTGGATGAGCTTGAGTACCCTTGTGGACAAACCTTGATTTAGTAGCTACTCAACAACCTATCACCTGCACACATATCCTACCAAAAGAGAGTTAATAGCATATGAAGGGCCTCCACTGTGTGAGGCCTTTTTTGATATAAATGAAAGCTATAAAACCTTGAATGTAAATACTTATAGAATGTGAAATAAATATATAAAATATAGGAGATAATGAAATACAAAAACCTTATTGATTTACATGTTCTGATCCATATTAACAATTGTTGAATCTACTCCTAGGTAAACATAGGATTGCATTTGGGGATGGTAAAATGTAGGGCCACGTTTGTGATTGTCTAGTAAAACTTAGGATTGCATTTTTACAAATACAATGCTACATTTTTGCCTATGTAAATGTAGTTCTACATTTAGGATTGACTAGTAGAAGGCTCAAGATGTCTCCTCAGCTTTGATGGCTCGACCTCTAGGAATGTTGATGTCATCCTAGCATGATTTGAGAAGCGTAATGGTATGTTTCAATCCTCTCTTGGTTAGTCAAATGATGGTACCTTTATAGGATTTTGGGAGATTAGAGGGGAAGGATAGGTGGTAAGCCAAGGCTACCAAGTGGTAGGGATTAGGCAGCCACCTATCCTGGGCAGTTATAGTGAGTCACCTAGGGTGTCTCACTTAGATGGAGTGATGGCATGTGGGTATGTGATAGTGCATTGAGGTGTGTGAGATGTGGCAAGGGGAGGGGTAGTGGTGGTTAGGAAACATATCAAGAGGAGGGATAGGGTATCAAGGGGAGGTGTAGTGGTGGTTAGGAAATATATCAAGGGAATTTTTCAAATATGAAAAATAGGATAATGGTGCAAGAAAATATGGCTAAGTTGAACCTTAGGCACATTATTTTATTATGTGAATTTGTGGTATGGAGGGATTTTGTAAGTAATTATGTTTTGGTATCTACAAATACCCCTTTTTGTACCATAATGTGCAATACACAATGTGGTATAAAAATTAGAGACACCTGGCCTTATTGGATGGAGGGATTGACTGATTTTATTGCCTCGGTATGAGGATCAAATGACTTAGAAAAAATTATTTTGGCTTACCCCCTCAAGTGGTGATTTGGTGAAATATTATACAAATGAACCCATAAGAAACTTGATAAAATTATTATGGTATGGTATGGTGTGATGGATGAAAATGGTACAAATAAAAATCAATATTGATTACCCCAAGTTTGGAGTGGGTATGCATTGTCAAAAGTTTGCTTTTGGAAAAATTATGAGCAATTTCGTTGTGGTAGATGGACTAACCATTAAGGGTTCACATTGGAACCATTTCTAAATGGCATAGTGTATACCAATTTGCAATTTTTAAAGGTTTATACTTTTACGACCTCGTGGAGAAGGTTAGATGATTACCTTGAGCAAATTTTCCTGAATGTCATCGCATTCCAAAACTAATTTACCAAATTGATTAAATTTATGATAATAAGAAATGGTATCGTGTGATTGATTCATAGATGAATTGATTTGATAATTTTGTGATGTTTTGTAACCTTTTGGTATTTATTGGAAAGCTTTTTGGAATTTTTGGGGTCAAATATAGATTTGCATTTGAGGATTTCCAAATATAGGACTACATTTATGCACTACCAAATGCAAAGCTACATTTTGCAAACATGTCCAAATGCAATCCTACTAAAACAAGCAAAATATGATATTTGATCTAACAACATATTAAAGACATGCATTTATACACTACCAAATGAAAACCTACATTTGGCAAACACGTCCAAATGTAATCCTACTGAAATGGGTAAAAGATGACATTTGATCTAACAATATATTAAAGACACATGTTATTCAAAACAATGTATTTTATTCATGATAATATTTGTATAAGGTTACAAATAGGAATAATTCCCCTTTTTCCTTTCTTTTTCACAAATGTTACAATAGGACTGATGCCTTCTTTTGGGTTTCTTAGTGTAGATGGGCTTGCATACCATCGTGGGGTTGTGGTTGTTTTTTGTTTCCCTCCTTGGTTCTAGGATAAACCTGTAAAAAAAAGTTAGTTTATTGGGGGGCTTGCCATAGTCAGGCCCCATAGTAAGAAAGACAAATCGACTATAAAAACCTGATAAAAACTAAAATAAATGATGCTAAAGTACATAAAAATGCAAAATGAAGGTTACCTCCCAAACTTGAGCTGATTTAGGGCCTATAGATCAAATTCACCACCCAAGGGGTGAACTGGTACCAGATTCATAGGGCGGGGGGTGAATCAGACTCTAAGTGTTGTTCTGCAAATACCTTTCGACAGATAGGTTCCTCAAGTACTGTACTACTAATGTGTAGGTTCATATTGTTGTTTTCGTACTTTTGAACATATTTTGGCAGAGTTTCTATGCTTTGGACATAAGTGGAGAGAGATATAAATGAGGGTTTGGTCCCACTATTTATAATAAAACCCAAGGTGTAGGGAGGGTAGTTAGGATAACTAAGCCCTAGGGTGAGATCCTATGAAGGTTAGGTTAGGGTTTGTGAGGTGGCTTCCTCACATTCCCTCTAGGAAATATCTCATCCTCACACATGTGTGAGGAGATATTAGGGTTAACTAAGGTTAGTCAACTCTAGGTTAGATTTGGGGTTAGGTTAGGATTTCCTAAGAAATATCCTAACTAACCTAGTGCACACACATGTGGGAGGGAATAATTAGGGGTAATTAGGGATTAAGGACCTAATTAAGCTCTTTTAGCCCTAAAAGTGAACTTTAAGTGAAGTCAACTTAAAATTAGATTTATGAATTGACTTAATAATTACTTTTGCCAAGTAATAGCCCCGTGGGGGCCTCAATTAAGTGCAATGAGGCTTTTTATTGCCTTGGGAAGCTGATGGAGGGTATCCCAATGCATGGGAAATGTTTATGATGTAATTTTGCTAACTTATTAGAGTTTTAGACATAAAAACTAGCAAAGTGGTGTGTGGAAGTCTATGCAATGCTACGATAATCTACGGTGATCTACGCATGACTACGGCCATCTATGTATTTTTAAGGCAATTTGGAGTTGGGAGGGGCTCATTTTGATGATGACGAGTTATGGAGAGCATGTGGGAGGAGTATACGACGATGTGTGGATGAGGCGGTTGATGAGTTCAGATGCGAAGATGGTGAGAGGATGACCTGGAGCTGGTAGCAAGCATGGGGATCCATCGGTAAGTGCTCTTACTTTCCTCATTTTTTGTGTTTTAATTTTCTAGAGAAAAGTGAATTAGGGGGGAGGTTTTCATCTCATTTTGAAAAATTTTGCAATTTTTAATTGAAATTTGAACACATAGTGTAAAACTAGCCAAATGGGTACCCAAAAACGTAATTTATTTTTAGGTTTGACTTGTTTTTGTGCTAGTTTGATCGGGTAATGGGTAGAGTAGGTGTAAAGTTTGACCATCCATTTTTGAAGCAATGGTGTACTATTTTTGGAATGTTATTGAATTTTATCCGTAAAAGTAGGAAATGGGTATCCCATTGTGCGACTGTTATATTTTTCTGCCTTCGTTTGGCATGTTTTCTGAATGTGTTGTTTTTGGGTGTAAATTGGTAAACTTTGACTATTAAGTTTTCCATCGTAGGTATGGTATTTTTAGAAACTGATGATACTTTCACCGTAGAAGGGCAAAATGGGTATCCAAAAATGTTATTTGTTTTCGTAGATGATTTCATTTGGCCTGTCTTTGATTTGCGTGCCAAGATGTAGGTAGTGTTAAATTTGAAAGTTGTTGGGAGCCCGATTTGTACTATTTTCAACATCTGTTTGAACTTTCACCATGAAGTGGGCAAATGGGTGTTCAAAAATGTGACTGTTATTTTTGTATTGTGTGTATTGGTGTATGTTTCATTTGGGTGTTTGTGTGGTAAGATTGACCTTGAACTCCGTGATGATTTGTATATTGTTTTTGAATTTTGTCGATATTTTTACCGCTAAGTGGGCAAATGGGTATTCAAAAATATATTTTATTTTTGTATGTTGGATGAATTGACTTTGTTTTGAATTTCGTGCCATAGTGGGTATGTGGGTAATTTTATTTTTGACTGTTGGAAGCCAAATATGTACTATTTTTTGCATCTGTTCGAACTTTTGCCATGAAATGGCAAAATGGGTATCCAAATATGTGACTATTTTGTTGATATGTTTTGATATGTGAATTATGCATTGTTTATGTCTCGAAGTGTGTGTCAAATTAAATAGTTTAATTTGTAAATTTGATTCATGGATTTTTATTGGATTGCATCATTGTATTGATGACTAATGTATATTTCATTGTGTTTGTTTGTGGATGAACAGGTGAAGATGCTCGAGCCTCGTCATCGTGTACGAAGGATGAAGAGCAATTTTGATGAGTTGATGAACAATGCTAATGATTTGGCATGGTTGGATGCCATATGGTTCAGAGGTGTCTGGGAGTGCAAGAGTATCCATGCCAATAGGGCATATATATCCACATTGTGTGAGCGATGGGATGCAGATAGGAACACCTTTCATTTTCCCACTAGGGAAATGATAATCACATTGGAGGATGTTTATCAGATTTATAAATTACCGATTGAGGGTGTTCCAGTTAGAGCAGCACCGGATACTAGTAAGGATGTTGTATTGGAGTGGTTCTTTGGTGAGGGGTGGAGGGACATAGATGTCTCAAAGATAGATTATGAGTGGTTATGGCTGAATAATAAGATATCTAATCGCTAGTGTGTGATGATGATGATGATATCTACGTATGCATTACCTGACACTTCTGAGGTACTATTCACCTGGAACATGTTGGATCTGGTGAGTGACATGGTGGAGCACAGGGTTGTGTTTGCATGGGCGCCTGCATTATTGGCCTAGGTGTACAGAGAGTTGCATGATGTTGTGCATGTTGGGTGGAAGGGTTTGAGTTGGACTCCCTTGCTATAGGTATGGGCATGGGAGCACATATCCATTGAGAGACCATCATTATTGCCTCACCCTACCCATGTTGAGGGTAAGGAGTATTTACCCTATGCTTTGAGGTGGGATGATGAGGAGAAGGGGATCAAGAGGCCTCATGAGGGTGATCCTTTGTTGTGGAGGGTCAAGTTTGGAGACTTGACACCTAATGATATTAAGTGGAGGCCTTGGTTGGGTGGGGTGACCTAGGAGGAGGATGGGGAGCAGTTATGGGCCATTTGATAGGGTAGATGGCTAGTAGGGAGATATACTCGATAGGTCGAGTATTTTTAGTTTGATCGGGTGAGGTGGTAGTTTGGGTTACAACAAGATATTCTAGGAGCTCCTATTGTATATTACAGATGATGGGGTGATAGGGGAGAGCATCCTATGGTGCTACCTTGGGTTGGTGAGAGTGACCCACCTATGGTTATCTCGGATGTGGATAATGTTGGGACTACACCCGAGTTTGAGGCTTGGTGGTCTATGTAGAGTTGGGTGCCTGGTAGAGGTGTTATTGATCGATGGGTGCCACCTGATGGTGGGGTACCTCCACCAGAGAGGAGAGTAGGTGGGAGGACTCGAGCTAGGTTAGAGGAGGTAGTTGGTGGTGAGAGAGAGGTTCCTCTATGATGGTCTCGATGATGCTTGGGTGGTGCACCGAGTACATAGGGAGTGGGAGTGGGGGAGGTTCCTATGACCATTGGGGTAGATCCTATGGAGGGTGGAGTGGCCATGGGAGGAGTAGTTGGGGTAGTAGAGGAGGGAGGTGGATTTGTGGCTATGGGTGGTGTGGATGACACCATTGATATTGGTGTTTTTATGGGTATGGAGGAGATTCCATTTGAGGTCCAGGAGAGGTAGGATGTGGAGGAGGAGGCTCGAGGGCTATGGGATAGAGTTCAATAGTTGGAGATTGAGCTTCACCTATAGGAGGAGAGGCATAGGGTAGATATGGAGCAGATGAGGGCCGAGATGATTAGCCAATAGTAGGCATAGGAGGAGGCTTCCTAGGGTATTGAGTGACTAATGGGTCTATTGGTTGTAGAGTCTACGAAGAGGTCATTATGTGAGTCTTCTCTGATGGTGCATGGGATCACACTTCCTGATTATAGCTAAGTGGTGTCTCAGGATGAGTCAGGATCATGAGTGTGGGTGCCTTCTCATCATAGTCAGTATAGTGCTACTTTGATGGAGCAGGTGGGTGCTAGGGTTGAGGTGTGAGATCCACCTACTATGGTTCCAGTCTAGGGCCAGGTGGAGTCGAGTAGAGCTACAGAGATGCGAGTGAGCCATGAGGGACATGGGGAGACTCCTAGTGGTAGTTAGGTTTATTGATGATTGTAGCCTATGGGAATTTTGGATGATGGATGATGGGCATGGTCCCAATTTGTAGCCTACGGGTACTTTTTATGGATGATATATATATATATATTTTGATTTTGGTTGTTATATAAACATGTGTTATTGTTATGGTTTTGAAATGTGTTCTCTTTATGTTTGCATAGATAGCATAACATGATTTGTAGGAATGTATAATGAATGGATATTCATGTGTATTATGGTTTAGATCTATTATCACTCTATAGTGTGAATATGTTGTAGAGTAGACTTGCATGATTGTATTTTGAATGCAATGTGAAGTGATATAATGTGAAATATCATTTGTAGTGAATGCATGTAATATAAATGCAATGATGGAGTGTGAGATAGTATATGTAGGATAAATGCCTTGATTTAGTATTTGATATGAAACATGTAATGTAAATGCAATGATGTGATCTGTGATGTGATGCATGTAATATTTGTAATAAATTTGTGTAACATAGATGCATGTATGCATGTATGGGAGTGCTAAAATGCATAGAGGAAGCACTTGTATCATTACATGTACCTATGTGGATGTTATCCATTCCATTATCTCAGAGATGTAGGATGGTATAGGGGACATGTAATGGCTTTGACCAATGTAGTTTTGGCAATCAAGTCTCAGACTCCAAAACTATGCAAGTTTATGTGGCAACTCATAACTAGTCGGACTGGTTCAAAATCTATCATGGACCTATGTGTGTAAATGAGTGAGGTTCATTTATCCATTTTGAGGGAGGTAGGATTAACCCATTGTAGACATGGCCGAACTAGCTAGCTCATCCATACATGAATAGTGATCTGTACAAAAGTGGGTAGCTAATGTAATAGATATATCACCACTTGTAAGACTATTCCATTGGTAGGCAGGCTCTTGGAGCCTATTGCTAGCGATGGAAATCATCCCATGGTGTTATGTTAAACCTAAGGACCAAAGGTGATGAAGCATAACATGGGTGATATCAGGAGGCTTTTCCTTTTGTTTTCTGCCCCTCATCTATTGTTGACCTATTTATTGTGGTGCTCTTTTTCTTTTCTCTTTCTTTTTTTTTCTTTTTTTCTATTTTCTTTTTTTTCTATTCTATGGGCGTTGGATTTTGTTTTCTACCCCATTATTTTACTTTTGCTTATGCTTATCCCTTTGTTTATCCCTAGGTCATATGTTGACCATGCAAGTGATAGGATGAGCAGGGGAGACCATTCGCTAGATGGTGACATCTACTCAAGGTGTCATCTTTCCTAGGCTCAAAATTTGTTTAATGTGTAACCTATTGTGAATGGTCCATGAGAGAAGTTGAACTAACCTAAAGAACATAAGAAGAATGTAAAACCTATCATCTAGGGGTGACATTTGATTGACTGAACTAGTAAGTAGTCAAAGCTAAACACGACACCTATGTATACCCTAATCCTGAAAAGGGGGAATGGACATCCAGGTGGTGATGCTAACAAGTGCATGTATTACTCCTATTGAAGGTGCATTTTTGGAGGAAGAATGTACAAACTTAAAATGAAATTAACATGAAAAACATATGGATATGTGCAATGGGTGTAATGTAAATGATGCAAGTGGGGAAATGCAATATCTACAAGAGGAAACTCATGAAGTGTAGAAGGAGAAGTTTGGAAAACTTATTTACAGATGAGTATGGTGTATCATAATGACCAAAAAGTATGATGCTATAATAATGGTTGCCCCAACATGTGGGGTGTGTGTGTAGTAGGTGCAGAAATTGTGATATGTTAGATGCATGTAGTAATGTTGAAAAGAGGAAAGGAATGAAGGTGGAATGTACAACTAGAAGAAAATAGAAGAAGTAGTCTTTGGCAACCAACAAGATAAGGGGATTACCAAAGTCAAAGGATGATAGAAGAAAAGGGGATAGATCAGCGTAGGTATGTAGCCACTCGAAGCATGACCATACAACTATGCGAGGAAGTAGGAAGAAGAAGAAGAAAGAAGGAAGAAGATGGGAACTACTGATGGGTGAAGTGGCATGGGTCAGGTCGGGAACGAGATGGTGAAGTGATGGTATGGCTTGGACTTCAATGGGTGGTGTAGTTAGAGATGTTGTGAATGTAGTGGGTTGGTGCTATCAAGGTTTCATATGGTGGTAAAGTTCTAGGGACGATGTGGCATGGAGGACTCAACAGTCAGCTAAATGGGATGGAGCATTCAGGTGATGGAGTTTGATCGCCATGCAACATGTTGTGCACTAGGTTCTCGAATGATCGATATTCTTCAATGTCATGACCTGGTTGATGATGATAGATACAATATTGGTTCTCATGGTAATTACATGGTTTAGGATGTGAGGGGTCTATGGGCCAAATTTTTGGTAAGTCAATAAGGCCCTGATGCATGAGGTGATAAAATATTTTTGATAATGGAGTGAATGGAATAGGCATAGGATAAATGTAAGGTTCTACTAGAGGTGAACGAGGGGTGGATGAAGGGAGGTCCGATAGTGGAGGTGTAGGTCGAGAGTCCGATGTGGGTCGAATCTGAGGTCAGGGAATGGATCTGCATGGAGGTGATGATGCACGAGCCATGGGAGACTAGCATGGATGAACATGACAATGATAATGGCTCATATGTAGCTCAAGAGCCTCGATACAGGAAAGGAGATGTTGTATGTCATGGTGTGGAGGTGATAGTATCGAGGAAGGTGGTGATCAAGACTCCAATGTGTATGGAGTGGCCTGGTATGCATGAGAAAATGGATGAGGTCATGATGATGAGGGGGAGGAGTGGAATGACCTTGGGGATTGGGAAGTTTGCTAGAAAGGTAAGCCTCATAGTGGTGAAGGTGGTATCTTAAGGATAGGTGGCATAGGAGATGGCTCTAGATGATAATGTGAATGGGATGGGGGCATGTGCGCATGGCCAGCTTGGGCAGCTTGAGCCATGCGAGCTTGTAAGGCTTGGGTATAAGAAGACTCCCCATTGGGGAGTGGGACCGATAGGCATGAAGGACGAGTCGGATGGGGAGTGTATCCTCTATTAGGAGGGTAGTAGGCTCCTAGAGGGTGGTGGGGGGAATTAGTTGGTGAATAAGGATTCATAGTATCTTCAAGAAAATGAGAAGGAGACCCTTGTGTTCGAGGATGGGATGTTTCCTCATTTTCATCAAAAGAGGATAGGGTGACCTAGCTATCTCCGAATGGGGTGAGTAAGATGAACCTCGATGGTGAGGGGAAAGGCATCGGGGTGGAGTGTCATGGTCCGAATGGGAGGAATGGGAAGATCACCTAGTATGATGAGTGACTAGTGGTCGGGCTAGGTCAGTCGATATGATCGGTATAGTCTATGGTGGTGGAGGGTCCTGCATGATGATGTATGTAACTATTGTCATATCTCATTGTTGATGGTGTGGTTGTAAATGATGTAGATCCTACAAGAAGGAAAATAGATACCAACAGCATAAAAATGACATAAAGGAGAAAGTACATGTAAAATATGTAAAGTAAAAATAAAAAGACATGCATTTATCATGATGTGCTTAGTGAGTGATATGTTTGTGCATAGCGGTGTGTACCACTTGTGATAGTGAATGCCTATGTGTGTTAGGCATTAAATGTACGAAGGTGCAAAATGTTAATAGGCTTAGGGTCATCGAGGCCTTCAATATTAGCCAAGTGATAGGCACCTAAACCATATTTGTGTGTGATGATGAATGGGCCCAACCAGTTTGGGGTAAACTTATCTCACTGTTGGTGAGGCTGACTTGTGATTTATTGGTTTTCTTTGAGAACCAAATCACCAATTTGGAATTCATATTGATGTACCTTACTATTGTAGGCACGATGAAGGTGATCTTGGTAAACTCATGTGTGCTCGATGGCATGGATGCGATGTTCATCGAGGAGTGCAAGCTGATCTAAGTGGGCTTGATGGGCGGTGTCATCATCAATGAACTCTTTCATGGATACCCTTAGGGAAGGTATCTCAAGCTCAAGGGGCATGATGGCTTCTACCCCATAGACAAGTGAAAATGGGGTTGCCCTAGTGGGGGTATGAATGCTTGTATGGTATGCCCACAAGGCTAGGGGTATTTGGTTATGCCAATCATGATGTGATTCTACTACTATTTTGCATAGGATGGAGCAAATTGTTTTATTTGTGGCCTCTACTTAGCCATTACCCTATGGGTAGTATGGGGTAGAGAAACTATGTTGAATATTGAACTTGTTGCAAAGAGCTTGGATGGTTTTATTTTTAAAGGATTTCCCATTGTCAGAAATGATTTGGGAAGGAATTCTGAAGTGACATATGATATGGTCTATTATGAAGGTTGCTATCTTTGCTCCTATGGTTTGGACAAGTGGGATGGCTTCGACCCACTTTGTAAAGTATTCTGTAGTAGTGATGATGAACTTATGATTGCTTGAGGAAGCAGGTGTAATTTTTCCAATAAGATCTAGGTCCCATTGGGAGAAAGGCCACATGGATTGAATTGGTTGGAGTGCTTGAGATGGAAGATGTGTGAGGTTTGCATGTTGTTGGCACTTGATACAATGTTTCACATACTCACAATAGTCATGTTCCATTTTTGGCCAATAGTATCCCATGTGAAGGATGCATTTTGTGATTGCCATGCCATTGAAGTGGCCACCACAAGTACCATCATGGGTTTCTTGTACAACCCATTGAGATTCATGAGGTTCTAAGCAATGCAAGAGCATGCCATCATAGCTACGATGATAGAGGATGTCCCCCAACAATGTGTAGTGGATTGCTCTTTGTTTGAATGCTCGATGTTGAGCATGGGGTAATTCGCATGGTAGAAATCCTAATTTAATATAATATTTGATCTGCACAAACCATGGGTCATGTGATTCGGTATCGACCACATGAATACCACCATCATCTTTAGGAGACATGGGTGATATGGCAGATTGAGTGAGTGTATGAATTGTTATGGATGTGGTTGTTGATGTTGGATTTTGTGGGATTAATGATCCTAAGGAGGCCATTGTATCCACAAAATGGTTGGAGGATCATGGTGTGGCTTCGATGTCATACCATTCGAATCGATAGAGGAGTTGTTGTGCAATGTGCTTGTATTGTTGGAGGACTGGGCAATTGCATTGCCAGATCTCTTGCACTTGGTTTACTATTAAAAGGGAATCACCTATGATGTGGAGGCATTTAATATGCATGGAATGCACCTATTTCAATCCGAGGATTAGGGCTTCATATTCTACATTGTTGTTCATACAAGGGAAATCCAACTTGAATGAAAAGGGTAGTGGTTCACCTTCAGGTGTGAAAAATACAATGCCTGCACCCCCAGCATGCATGCATCGGGAGCCATCAAAGAATAGTGTCAAGTCGATGGTCATTTTTAGTTCTACATATTCTTCATCTTCTATTATGTGAAATATGGAGTCATCCGGGAGCTGAATGAGGAGGGGTTGGTCATCAGACAAGGGAGCTTCTACGAGTTGGTCTGCTATGACCTATCCTTTGATGGACTTTTGTGAAATGAATTCGAGGTCAAATTCGGTTAGAAGCATGATCCACTTAGCTGTGCGAGAATTGTGGTAGCTTTTGTTCATCATGTAACGGAGGGGATTGTCTCGGGCAATGACGAAGGTTGTATGGTTGAGCATGTAGTGGCATAATTTTTGGGTGGTGAATACTACAGCTAGGCATAGTTTCTCCATGTATCCGTATCTAGCTTCATAGCTAACTAATGTGCGACTTATGTAGTAAATGGCTTGCTCTTTGTCGAGTGCATTCTTTTGGGCTAGAAGTGTACCTAGCACAAAATCTGTAGCAAAAATGTATAGGATGAGTGGTAGTTATGGGTGTGGGGGTGACATAACTGGTGGTGAAGTAAGATAAGTTTTGATGTCATCAAAATCTTGCTAGAAGTTATCATCCCATTTGAATTTTACCCCCTTTTGTAAGAGGTGGTTGAAGGGTTTGCACTTGTCTGACAATTGTGCTATAAATCGATGAATAGAAGTGATTTTGCCCTAGAGGCTACGTAATTGTTTCAAGGTAGTAGGTGGAGGCATCTCGGTGATGGATTTTACTTTGTTAGGGTTAACTTCAATGCCTCATTGGGTGATAATGAATCCTAGGATTTTTCCTGAGGTAACACCAAAGACACACTTCTTTGGGTTGAGGTAGACATTGTGTTCTAACAAGCGGTCAAATATCCGATGGAGATCCTCGAGATGTTTTGAGCATTTCTTGGATTTAGAAATGAGGTCATCTACATAATCTTCCATAATTTTATGCATGTAATCATGGAATATGTAGGTCATGGCACATTGATAGGTTGCCCCAACATTTTTAAGGCCAAATGGCATGACCTTGTAGTAGAAGGTCCCCTAGGGGGTTGTGAATGATATCTTGTGTTGATCAGTGGGATTGATTTTGATTTGGTTGTAACCTAAGAATCCATCCATGAGGGATATCATCTCATGGCCTATGATGGAATCGATGAGGGAGTCAATGTTAGGTAAGGGAAAGTTGTCTTTGGGATAAGCTTTGTTTAAATCATGAAAGTTTGTGCAGACATGAACTTCATCGGATGGCTTGGGTATAGGGACCATGTTAGAGACCCATTCAAGATAGTCTATGGGTACTATGAAGTCTACATCTAAAAGCTTTTGGAGCTCAATTTTTACTAGTAATGCAATGGTTGGGTGCATGCATCATAACTTTTGCCTTACTGGTTTGGCATTTTGATCTAGTGTAAGATTGTGGACTACTAGGGTGGGATCGAGTCCTAGCATATCCTTGTATGACCATGCGAAGACTCAGATATACTTACAAAGGAAATTTGTGAATAGGATGTGCTCCTCAAGTGAGAGGCTAGCAACTAATTTAACTATGTGAGGGGTTTTAAGATCGTTACCTATGTCAACATCAATGGTTTCCTCAATAAGCATGTGGGAACCATCACACAACTACTCTAGAATTGGAATAAGATGGAGGTCATCGATAGCCTCGATAAGTTCATATTCATCATCTAAGTAAATGTCTATGTGGTGGACCTATGGTATATGAGGTGGTATAGATGATGAAGGAGCATTTATAGTACGTAGAACATGTGGTGAGAGTAGGAAATCTTGAGGTGCTGATATGGGTGAGATGTGGGTGAGATCGATGAAGTTTGGGTTTGGTGTATCATCTCATGTCGATTGGTGTGTGTATCATAGTGGAGAGAAGAGATCCACTTTGACCATATTAATTGATATTATGGGGGATGTAGGTGGTGAAGAGTCTAGTGATGACAACTCGACAACCTGTGAGCATCCTAAAAGGCTTAAAGGAGGGCACAGGATGACTGGTGGAGATCATGGTCGAGTGGTAGCTCATTGAAGTTATCGATGTATAGGTGGGAATGGAGCTAAGTATGTTGATGATGGTGGTGGGGATACCATATCATGCTCTAGGTAGTGCATGTTTAAGGATAGCACAACGAATTGGTTTATCAATTCATCAACACAACATGATGATGTGGTGTCGGATGTGGAGGGCTCATGGAAGAAATTATAGGGAACTATAATTGTGGAGTTAGGTGAGGAGGTATCCTCTAGAATGTCCATATCAATATATTCTTCCAAGGTGTGTGTCAGAAGTGGGGAAGGATGTAAGGATAAATCTTGGAGCTCATATTCTAACGTATGGATGATGGTTGGGTGATAACCTAAGCCAGATTTATTGATAGGGGATTGGACATGAGGGTTAATGGGTGCACATAACCCTTGCTCATAATGGCCTAACCCAAACCCATGCCAATGGAAGCATCGAAGGTAGCGTAAGGTAAAGTAGGGATTAGCCAAGTGATCAATTGTACCACACAAGCTAGATTGTGGTGGTGGAGATACTATAAGTGGGAGTGAGGAATCAACTCCAACATAGACAAAGTTGGTATGATTATTAGGGGATCCTAATTGTATGACTATTCTGATAGTCAAGACTGAAGCTGAAGGGTGGCCAAAGTCTTGGGTAGATTGGATAATAGGTGGGCGTACATGGGCATCACACACATTATAATCCCTTGGGCCTGAGTTTGTCATAAAAATAGAAATGCATGGTGTCGCATGTTCTAGTGAACGATGGTGAATCCAAATCAGATGATGATGGTGAAGTCTGAGAGTCTCTAATAGTAGCACTAGAAGGGTGTAGCAATTGATCATCTAAGTGAGATGCTCATTGTTCCCACTCATGGCATTCAATGTGGTAGCTGGTATGGGATGATTGGCCTATGGGAATTATAAAGGTAGTGGAGTGGATATTAGATGATGCAAGGAAGTGAATGACCTAGGCCATGGATGAAAAGGAAGAGGAGGTGTGCATGGTGTAGGGAGAATAGGTGCTTCCATTAAGGAGGATGATTGGGGTGAAGTGATAGGGTATGATATGGGTGGTGATGGTGGTTGCGGTATCAAGGGTGATTTTGTAGAGGATGAAGGTTGGGATGGTGATGGTGGCCATAATATGGGAGGTGAGAATGGTATGGTAGTGGGATTAGGCATTACTAGTGATGGTGCTAAGGGTGCTAACATTGAAGCATGTGTCCTTGATGAGGATTGGGGTAACGAGGTAGATGTAGGAGCAGATGTCGATGCTCTGACTGATTGATGGGAGGAAACTGAGAAGAGTTGCATGGATGAGAAGGAAGGTGCAGGTGGGAGATCTATGATGTTGTAGAATTTAAAGGGGTCCCCATCAGCTGGGATGCAATGAACAAGTCCATTATGGATATACTTGAGGCAATGGTGTAGCATGGAAGGGACACATTGCATATCCCTGATCCATGGGTGACCAAGGAGGATGTTGTACTACATCTCCCCTTGGATTATGTGGAAGAGGATGGAAATGGTATGGATACCTACTCGGATAGGTAGTACTATGGATCCTACCATAGGTCTCATAGAACCATCGAATGCTCGTAGATCGAGGGAAGGTGTGGCAAAATGGGTTGGTGATATATGTAAATGGTGTAGGGCTATCATAGATATGATACTAATGGATGAGCCCATGTCAATGAGGACCCACTTGTAGGTGATGTCATTGATATTGGCTTGTATGTGGAGAGGGGGATCCACTCCTTCTCCTACAAGTTCTATTATCTCATGGTCATGGAAACTAATGGATGGCTGAAGGTATCATGGGATGTTCCCTACAAAGTTTACAAATGTATTTGTATCATGTGTTTCTAAATCTATAGACCATAAAATGTCATTCAATGCCTCATGGTGGGGTTGAGATTGTTGTAAGAGGTCGAATATGGATAATCATATGGGGGCATTATGTAATTGATGGGTGAGGCTACCATGGATGGTAATCACATTTTGGGGTGGAGGTGGTACAATGCTAGGAGTTTGGGAAACCTATGGTGATGTAAATTGGGTAGGTGGAGAGACAATAGGTGTGGTCTGATACGATGGGTATCATTGGTTCCACATGGTAAGGTTTATCATGCCTACTACTCCACATGATGGAGGATCATATTGGACACTATTCACTTGGTGAGGTGGTCCTAGAGGATTGGTTGGAGGTCTTTGGGGATTGGTTCCTCTATGGTCCGATAGAGGATTCTGGAAGATCCCTAGGTTTTGGTTTTATGGGGCTAAAGGGTTTGATACCTGAATGGTACCCCTATCGATTAGGTCCTACACTTGAGCATGGAAGGAGCGACATGACTCGATGTCATGGCCATATTATCTATGGTATGGACAATAGAGTTGCTCATTGTATCCATGAGGCTTAGGTATATTTGGATCTAATGGTCAAATTTTAGGTAGAAGGAGATGTCCACCATCATGTAACCTATGGAAGAGGGTTGGTAAGGGTTCAAAAAGTGGTGTAAGGTTACATTGTGGACCCTATAGGTGCATGCCATGAGATTGTTGAGGCCTAGGTGGGGGAGGTGCATTGGTTTGGAATACTTGTTGTTGTGGAACATAAGGTGGTGGGCTTGGTGTTGGTGCTAAGGTAGCAGCTACCACTTGGTTGGTTTGTGGAGGTCGAGGATACGGTTGGTTAGGTGTATTTCTATTAAAATGAAAGTTTGAATTGTAGTTAGGCTTTGATCTTAACTTAATTTTTCTGGATTGGACTTTAATATCTTCGATAACCTTTGCCTATGAAATGGCTTCCTCAAAGGTGCGACTTTGGTGAAGTTGTAGAGAGGTAGAGATGTGTTTGTGGCAACTCTTGGAAAAGAGTGTCACTAGCTCTATGGTAGGGAGGCTATGGGTGAGGTCATGGATGATCGCTCTCCATCTAGATACAAACTCGGTGATAGGTTCATCATCAGCTTATCGTAAGGTATAGACATCTAAAAAGGTTATCTTCTTCTTGATGTTAATTGAGAAGTGTTCTAAGAAGGTGTTTGCTAATTGCTCAAAGGTATAAAGGCTATGTCATGGTAGCATGTTATACCAATCTAAGGCTTGTCCTACAAGGGAGAGGGAGAAGGTACGCAACATAAGGGGGTTGCTACTATGAAGCTGGTAGCAAGTTGAGCGATAGTTACTAACATGCTCTCTAGGGTCCTCCTTACCTTTATACTTATCAAACTTTAGGATCTCAAAGTGGTAGGGGTAAGGTGGGATAGGGATGGATGGATGAACTGGCTCATTGTAGAGTTCATCGTAGGATGGTTTTTGTGGCCCGTAGCTTGCGGTGCATAGGTTTAACATCTTGAATTCATCTCGTAGGAGTTGAATTTTAGGTGTTAAAGGTGTAGGTGATTGAGCTAGGATTGGTTGAGCCTGGGAGTGTGATGGATAGTGAGGTTGTTGTTATTCTTCCTTATATTATGAAGGGAATTATTCTAGATGGTCTTGGTATGTTGGGTATTGGGTGGCATACGATGTAGGAGCTAGTGGGATACTAGGCTATAGAATAGATGTTTGTTGGGGATAGTAATACTATGATTGGGATGTGTGTTGTTGTGGCATGGGTTCCTACTAGGTAGGAGCCTATTATAATGGTTGGGCCATAGGAGGTGATGACCATGAAGGAGGAGGTATGAAAAATGTAGCACTAGTATGTGAGAGTGGAGGTATCGATGCTACTAGTGCTAGGGATGATCGAGGTAAGGTGTCAAAATCTGGGACCTACCTCTGTCCTAAAGGATGGGTGGTAGTGAAGCTAAACTATGTGGAATAGCCTAGGGAAGTGGGTATATAAGCTATGGGTTTTGATTCATAGGTAGGAAGAATATTAGTGATAGATACTTGGAAAGGAGGAGGAGGAGGTATCCTAAAGGTCGGTGAAGGTGAAGGTAGAGTGCGAGATTGGGCATTATACATTTCAAGGATCTGAGATGTAGGTGGGAATGCTATGAAAAAGGAGGGATAAGCTTCTAAAGTAGGAGCTTGGGAATAGGAGGTGGTGCCTGTGTCCCCTCTTGAATGAATTTGGGTTGTTGGTTGTCATTGTTGACATTGGGTGGTTTGGGTTTGGAGAGGTTCTTGTGTTAGGTCTTCAAACATTATGAAAAATGGTTATTAAGATGATGATGGTTGGGACTCTTGGGAAGAGTATGGGTATGATGTTTGAGGAGGGTGTTTGTTGTTCTTGTAGAGGAGGTTGTTGTTGTATAGTTTGGAATGTTAGCCTCTAGGTACCTATGGTAGAAGAGGAAGGATCTAAAATCATTCCTACTATAGGGGTGAATGATGTGACCTCTAGGTGAGTATGATTCAAGAGGGAGGAGTCATTCTCAAAAAGGGATTGAGATAGACTCTAGAAAAAGGGGTGTGCAAAGGTAGGGGAAGTAGGTATGACCTCCTCATATATGGTAAAGAATGGATGAGGTTGTCCTGGTGCTGTGTAGATCACATGGTCACAGAATGTGGTCGGGGGATTAGGTGAGGATGGGGATGAAAGAAGTGGATAATCCTCTACAAGTGAAGTAGTGAGGGCTTCACTCAAAGTGGACGTCTCATCCTGAGGCATCATGTGTGTGAACTGTACATCAGATCCTATGAGTAAATCAGATGTGTCTATGGTCTTCCCCTTCATGATCGAAGGAGTAGGAGGGGGTTGACTAGAAGAAGTGGAAGGTGCTTCCTCTATAAGGTGTGCTTGCTCATGCGCTCGACTACGGGTGACAATAGGCATGGTAGCATGTGTGGTGCCATGAAGGTTTTAGAACTATATAGGAGTTAAATCCTATAATTCTATGTGTGTTGTGTGAAGGGGTTTAGGAATAACCCTATGTGGTGTAGACTCGACTATGCCTAATATAAGTGTAAAGAAATGTAGTGATGTGTATAGCTAAATAGTATGTGGTGTAGTGTGCTGAAAACTAGTCTGTGATCATGCAAACAATGGTAGACTAGAATCAGTTCTAAATGCTGAAAATAAAAGTGTTTTGTTCATTTATGTGTGTTTCGATGTTGGTACCTCCTAGGTAGTATCACAGGTAGTGGAGTGAATAATCTAGTAAATCAAGAATGTCATCGGTATAGAACCTCCTACAACACCCAAATATGCACAAAATAGAATGATATCACAACGTGCGAGTGGTGACCTATATGGAAGGTGTAGTAAAATGATATCCTAAAAGGGGGGAACCCACTATGCTGAAGTGAGTTCGCTATATCCTCTCACGAGAAGAGGTGGCACTATCTAAGACCTGCTAGGCATGGTTGGCATACCCCATGCTTTCGCTTCACCCTCAGATGGGCTTAGTCAATAACGATAGTTACCATGTCCACTAATTATGTTAGCCTTATGGACAAAGGTATCTAATCCTATCCCACTCCAAAGGTAACAACTGGTGATGAAATCTAGAAGCCCAATCTCAAAAGTGGGGGTTTTTCAGTGATGAGGCCCAGAAAACCACTCCTATGGGGCTGCTAGGTGTCTAGGGGGTTGAGAGTTGGTGGAGGGTAAAACTCTACCAACACCAGTCTCGAGTGATGGATTGGGGATGAAATCCAATCTCACCACTTGTTTAAGATACCATGTGAGTGTGTGTGGGTTTTTGTTTTGCTATCGATGTTATGTAAAATAGGAAATCTAACTAATTGCATTTTCAAATTGAAATCTAGCCTTATATGCATTTTCTAAAAGCAAAAGACTAGAATGAAATACTTTTTGTAAACAAAAAATTCTAATACTAGATGCCTTTAGGAAAATAAATTGACTCTATTTTGCAACACATGCAAACAAGTAATGTGAAAGGTGTGAGAGTAGGGGTTTATGGAACCCTAGATTCTAGCACATAGAAAATATGTAACACCAATTTATATAAGGATAAATTATCAGTATTACATTAGGCATGTATAAAGGAAAGAAACTTTAATCCTAAATCTAAACTTTAGAATTAAGAACTTAAAATATTTTGTAATGGAAATGCATGCTATGGAGCAAAGCAGTAATGGAAAGCTTATACTACATTTTGGGTTAGCCAAAGAGACTAAAATTTACACAAATTTTTATGAAATCAGACTTGCTAGTTTTGTGTAGGTCTCTAAAGATGTATTTCCTAACATGATAGGTATGCAAGAAAAGTGAAATTTACCAACTATCTTGATGCTTTAATTAGTAAATTGTTTTGCACCCATAAATTCCAAAACAAAAATAAATTTGTGGAATACCTGGACTCTGATGCTATAGATGGTCTGGTTGGCTCTTTTACTACTCACCCCTACAATTTTGGGGGCTTTTGAGGCTGGTAGGTTGACTTCACCACCCGGGGGTGAATTGAGATCTGATTCATGGGGTGGGGGGTGAATTAGGTTTGGAGACCCCAAATATCTATTCTGAAGGCCTGAGGTGGTTCCCAAGGCTTTGTAGATCTCTGTGACACTCAAAATTAGTACCTGGAAGACACAAAAATAGAGGATAATATCATATTTACAAAAATAGTTAACCTGACACTATCCATTATGGGGGTCCCACCAGGCGTGCCAGAATGAAATGGGCAAAATATGACATTTGATATAACAACATATTAAAGACACATGCTATTCAGAACAATGTATTTTATTCATGATAAGATTTGCATAGGTTACAAATAGGGAGAATTCCCCTTTTTCCTTTCTTTTTCACAAATGTTACAATAGGCCTGATGCCTTCTTTTGGGTTCCTCAGTGTAGATGGGCTTGCGTACCACCATGGGGTTGTAGTTGTTTGTTGTTTCCCTCCTTGGTTCTAGGATAAACCTACAAAAAGGGGTTAGTTCATTGGGGGGCTTGCCTTAGTCAGGCCCCATATTAAGAAAGATAAATCGACTATAAAAACATGATAAAAACTGAAATAAATGATGCTAGAGCTCATAAAATTGCAAAATGAAGCTTACCTCCCAAATCTGAGCTGATTTGGGGCCTGTAGACCCAATTCGCCACCCAAGGGGTGAACTGGTGCCAGATTCATGGGGTAGGGGTGAATCAGACTGTGAGTATTGTTCTTCAAAAATCCTTTAATGGAGAGGTTCCTTTGGTATTGTACTATTGATGTGCAGGTTCAGATATTTTTTTCTATGCTTTTATACATATTTTGGTAGAGTTTCTATACTTTGGACATAAGTGGAGAGAGAGATAAATGAGGGTTTGGGCCCACTATTTATAAGAAAACCCAAGGTGTAGGGGGGTAGTTAGGATAACTAAGCCCTAGGGTGAGATCCTATGAAGGTTAGGTTAGGGTTTGTGAGGTGGCTTCCTCACATTCCCTCTAGGAAATATCTCATCCTCACACATGTGTGAGGAGAGATTAGGGTTAACTAAGGTTAGTCAACTCTAGGTTAGATGTGGGGTTAGGTTAGGGTTTCCTAAGAAATATCCTAACTAACCTAGTGCACACACATGTGGGAGGGAGTAATTAGGGGTAATTAGGGATTAAGGACCTAATTAACCTTTTTAGCCCTAAAAGTGAACTTTAAGTGAAGTCAACTTAAAATTAGATTTATGAATTGACTTAATAATTACTTTTGCCAAGTAATAGCCCCGTGGGGGCCTCAATTAAGTGCAATAAGGCTTTGTATCACCTTGGGAAGCTGATGGAAGGTATCCTGATGCATGGGAAATGTTTGTGATGTGATTTTGCTAACTTATTAGGGTTTTGGACCTAAAAACTAGCAAAGTGGTGTGTGGAAGTCTACGCAATGCTACGATAATCTATGGTGATCTATGCATGACTACGGCCATCTACGCATGTCTAGGAGGATCTACAATAGCCTACATTGGTCTACGATAGCCTAGGGGTATCTAGGATTGCCTATGTAAACCTACAAGTGTCCAAAAGGATCTACAAGTACGTAGGTATAGCAATGTGTGACTTTTAGGTGTCTACACCTATATTTGGATGTGCCTGCCAAACACAATCCTATGTTTTATAGCAAATTTTTAGGCTATGTAAAAAGGCTTGTATGGGTTATTTTTCCTCATTAATGTGTTTGATCCTTATGATTTTGCATGTGAGAGAGCAAGAAATATTTGTAGAGTGATGAAGAGTGTGGGTGTAGCGGTTGGGGTAGGAGGAGTTTGTGTAGTGGTTGGAATGGTAGGGTACATGGTAGAGGTAGGTTCTTGTAGCCCTTTAGTTTAGGTACTTTTATTTTTGAATTTTTTTTTTGTTTTTTAGATTTTTATTTTTTTGACAATGATAAAGGGGTGGACAAAAAATTTTTGTTTTGTTTTTTTTGGCAATGATAAGGGGGTGGCTAAAAGTTATATTTTTTGAAGTGTAATGAATGATGTACTGATGTGATTTTTTGTTTTTATTTTGGTTCAATTGAATATGTTAGTGGCTCTACATAGGTTATATACCATTTTTAATTGAGTGAGGAAGGCATTTACAGTCAATGACAAGAAGTATCTAGAGAGGGTGGGGTTAGATGGATTTTCTCGAGTGGAGGTTATCAGGGTGAATGAGGGATACCTCTCGGCACTGGTGAAGAGATGGGATTGATACAATGGAATTTTTCAGCTCCCAATAGGGAAGATGATGGTTACACTCAAGGACATTTACCACATCTTCCATATTCCTATTTAGGGATTGCATGTTCAGGTTATATGGGATAAGGAGACTGAGTTAAGGTACATTTTTGGTGATGGATGGGAGGATATGGATGTTAGCAAGAGCAATATTTAGTATCTAGAGATATTTCAAAGGGGGGAGCTAGAGGCATTACCCACCTATGTGATGTTAATTCTAGCCAATATGTTGTTACCAAACAACATAGGAGCTAGGTTCCCTTGGAACCAGATTGAGTTGGTTTATGACATAATCAACAAACCTTGGGTATATGATTGGGTACCTGCCTTACTATCTTAGAATTACATTAAGCTATATGAGGTGAAAAGTCAAGAGTGAAAGGGATTGGGTTGCAATATTTTACTCCATATCTGGGGTTGGAAATATTTTAGTGTTGGTCACCCTTCTGTTTACCTTGTTAGTGGGATTCATTGTGCCTTTTTACACTCATATGGTGAGAAAAAAAGGAGCTACAACAAAGATGACCTAGTTTTAGGTCATAGGACTATAGGGATGTGTATGCAAGATTGAAAACTGGTGATGTTCTTTAGCAACCTTGGTGAGGGGCTATTGTATGGGATGAGGATGGGGAGAAACTGTGGTGGGTTAAACAAGCTAGATGGGTGATCAGATGTCATAGCACTAAGAGATAATTGATCTAATTATCTCATGATCTGTGATAGTTTAAACTATCATAAGGGGTTCCAAATGCTCCAGTTATACATAGGCATCATGGTGATGAGCTAAGCCTACCCTATTTTGATGATTAGAACATGGAGGATGATTATGATGAGGTTTTGGACATCTCAAATGTGGATGACATCAGGATAATGGTTGATTATGATGCCTAGTTTGCCACACAACCACATTGGGCATCAATTTAGGCTATTAATGATGTTAGTAGGGATGCTCGATATGTAGGGGCAGTGGATGAGTATCCATATTAACATAAACATCATAGTTTGAGTGGTGGTGCTAAGTCCAATAGGGCTACTAAGGATAGACCTACAAAGGGAAGTGGTGGAGGTGATGGTGGAGTTGATGGTGGGGATGGAGGTCCCAATATGGGAGGTCTGGGTGAGGCTCCAAAGAGATTTTTGGTGTGGGATGATATTGAGTAGGCTACACTCTAGGTGGAGTGTGATAGCCCATATGAGTGTGACCATATACTATATATTAGGGTTTCTCAAGATGCTAAGATAGCACAATTGTAGATTGAGGTGGAGGTGCTACAAAGGGCCTATGGTGCAGGTGGTGAAGTAGCTACAACTATTGCTTCTTAGACTGAGGTGGCATGGCTACGATAGAAGATTGCATATGCATAGTCACTAGAGGATTATATATTGGAGCATGGTCTTCTACTACCAGGGAAATATTCCTCGATGAGATCAGGGTCTAGTTGATGGAGCAAGTTGAGATCTGGTATTTCTTATTTTAGATAACCATTAGCATCATACATATTTGGCATGGGACATCCTCTTGGGTCATCTAGAGCATCTGGTGGCACTGGCTAGTAGCACATCTTGTACTATTTTTTTTATCATGAGTCTTAGTTTTTTGTTGTATATAGCATTTTGGTGTTCTATGTACTTTATGATTCATACACACACACACACACACACACACATATATATATACATGGTTTTTTTTTTATCATTTTTATTGTGTTTTGTGTTTTTATTTTATTATAAAAGTATGGATGGTGATATATGTATGTGATGAAATGAATGAATGCATATGATATTGTAACAATGGATGAATTAAATTAACAGGATGGCTTATCAATTGTCATTTGAGTAGGTTATGGACTATTGTTTAGAAGAATTTATCTCTATTACTTAATAAGGGACACCAACACAATAATATTATTTTAACAATGAAATGAACGATAATAATGTGATGGTGGTATGGATTATGAGCTCACTTATCAAATTGTTTGTCTTAGGGATAAAGGATATAGAGTTTTTTTCCAAAGACTCAAACATCCTAGTGATTTCAAACAAACTCATCTATTAATATCGTAAATCCATGAGATACTAAAAATGTCGTAGTGGAGTCAAATTTCTCAAGAACCAACTGTGTACTTTGAACGTTCATTGTCAATCATGAGCATGGGTAGACTAATCACTTGTAACTTATACCAATTAGCTAGCTCATCCATGAGAGTACATAGGTATGTACAAAATAAGGTCACTAATATAATAGACATGTTGCCACGCTAGGTGTACTCCACTACCAGTTAGGTATCTATAGCCCCAATGGAGGTTAACCCCATGATATACTGACCTAAGAATTCCAGGAATTCAATATATAATTTGATTTTTTTTGGAAAATACTTTTATATTTTGCTTTTTATGCTTTTTCTTTTGCCAATTCTTAGTAAAATACCATGTGCATGATAGTATGAGCAAGGAAAACCATTCAATTTTAGGTAATAGCTACTCATGAATTCACTTTTCCAATGCATTACAATTCTATTAATCTGTGATAATGTGTGTGGTCCAAGAGGAAACTTTATTTAGCTAGGAATAACTTGTAGTACAAAAGGACTTTTTTGATGTTCAATTGAGGTTGCTTGAAACACTAGGAGTGGCTGAGTGAACACAAACACCTAGAGATTCCTCAAACCATAGACTTCCAAATAAATAAGGTGCCATGGGATTTATTGCAATGTTTTTTTTTTCATTTTTTTTTTTTGTTTTTGGTATGGTGATGGATGGTGGAATGAAACTAGTACTTAAATTATTGTACCTATGATTTAAGGTAAGTTGTTGAAATGTTTCCTCAATGGAATATATAGAGGATTTTTGCCTATAACCTAGGCCAGAGTGATCATGCACCTATCGATAGTGAAACTCAAAGATGTTATGAATACCCTATTCATATCATCCTAAAATATATCCTACCAATTAACCCATCAAAAATATTATATTGGAAAATATGGGTTGGACAGATACTTGATATTGGAACCAAATTGTTGTCAAGATTCATTACGAGGAGGTATATCAAATGAATATTATACTCCCACATACATAAAATTGATCTTGTTTGTAGTTGAAACCATGTTATATACCACACCTATAACTAAATGTGGGTCATGTGGGTGATCATAGACTCTAACAGTCTTGATTCTAGGTGGGATAATTGTGACATTTTGAACTATGTACTCAACAATACTAGGGTTGACGAGATGGACTACAACTTGGGTTGGTATGGATGTGGATGTTGTGGATGTGGATATGGATTCTTGAGAAAGGACCTATGGCTCATATGATGTAGATGGTGAAGGATCTAGCTAAGTGTTGTGGCTAACATTTTGGGTCTCGTGACAAGGTGGGATGGTGGTTAGTATTGGATAATTGAGTGGTTGACTCTATGATGTGGAGGCTTTCTCCCCTATGTGATTGTTTGGCTGAGGTGGAGGGATGTAATATGATAAAGGTGAGGGTTGATTTATAGGGTGATTAGGTATTATGGGAAGGTGATATGAGGTGGAATATAAAGCATGATTTGGTTTTATGGTTTGGGATGTGGAGGAATAATCAACTATGGGGAGAGCATCCTGAATGGGTGCTTTTGATGATGTATTTTGGATTGGTGTTGATGGAGTGGTTAGAAATGTGATGGATAAATGGATGGATGGCAAGGATGATGTATATGGATTGGAAATGAATTTGTAGTACTTTAAATATTCTTCATCTATGGGTATACAATGAATTTTCCCTCATGCATGTATGTAATGTTGAGGGTACACTCTTCATGTATCTAATCTAGGGGAACCCAAGGAGTATGTTTTATTGCATGGACCCTTCTAGGATATGGAACATAGTGTGAATGGTTTTTATCCCTACCCACATGATAAGGATAACTATTCAAACTATAGAGCACAGGGTATTATTGAAAACTTGTAAGATAAAGGTGGATTTGGCAATGTGTGAAGGTACAAGGTTAAGATTTTGAAGTGTTTGTGTGGTGATAATATTTATAGAGGAGCCAATATCAATTAAAACTCATTTGAAGGGATTTTGATCATGCTATGATGTGTAGCAGAGGATTCGGTATCTCCATTGGTATGGTTTTGATATCAAATTTATAAAATGTAATAAATGGTTCAATTCATGTCTAAATATTTTCCACAAAGTTTGCAAAAGCATTGGGGTCTTGTATCTAAACTTCAATGTATTTTAGGATCTCCATAAATGCTTCATGATGTAGGGAAGATTTTTTTATCAACTCATATATTGATAGTTTAATAGAAGCTAATTTTAAACTATGTGTCAAAAAAATCCTCATTATGATGCTTGGTCTTGGTGGGTGGTTTTGGAGGTGAATTTGGGGTGGTGGATTGGTTTGGTTTGGTTTTTGAGGCACATTAGTTTTTGGTGCCATTGGAGGAAGTACCATGGGTGTTATTTCATTTAATTGTTGTGTGTGATTGGCATTTCATTAACCACGAGTGACTATGTGGATAGAACCTACAAAACCTTGGTATTATTGAGTAGTGTGTATATGGTTGACTTGGTTGGGGAACAGTAATATTTGATACCCCATTGTTTATTGAGTCACCTCATGGTGAGGGAGAGGTATTTTGATAAATACCAAGGTTATAATTTTGTTGTGCTAAAGGGTTATCAATATTAATAGTCCCCTTCTCAATCATATCTTGCACAATATACTTGAAAAAATAGCAATCACTAATATCATGATCTTTCTGATGATGAAAGGTACAATATTGGTACCCTTTATAATTCATACCATGTGGTTTATTGGGATATTTAGGTTTGATCTATCGCATTTTTATCATTTGTACCTCATATAATTATTGGAAAATATTGGAAAGTGGCTCAGATAATTTGGTGTAGTTGCGAGCTAGCTGACTGTATTATCAGCATTATCAGTTGTTTATTGTGTTGCCCTAATTTTAGATTTGAGGTGGAGGCAGTACCACTTGATATGCTTGTTGTTGATATATTTTTTATTTGGTTTGTTGATATTAGACTTGAATTTTTTGAGTCTACGATTGAGGCACACTCAAGAGCACTTGGTTCACCTAGCCAGACTTGGATTGACCTTGATTATTCCCCCTTTGGTTATTATTTTTCCATTCCTTTTTCTTAAGCTTGATCTCACCCTCTTGGATTTTAGTTTATTCGATCACTCTAGCTTGGGTTACTGCTTATTGAAATGTTCGATACTGTTGCAATTGTAATAGTAAGGCAATGGGTTTCAAACTTCTTATGAAAATTCTTGTGAGTTCCACCATAAGGAGGGTGAATGGAAATTTAGTTATAACTACCCTCCAATGGTTTCCATATTCATAGACCAACTCATATTTGAATTTATGTAAGTTGAATAAGTCAGTCAATGTGGTTTTTATTCTAACATTTATAGACAACCATTCTATAAATTGATCTACCAATTGCTCAAAAGTGTAGATACTATGGTGCAACAAATGGTTGTACCATTATAGGTATCTCCTCCAAATTTTTGAGGGAAGGTTCGAAGCATCAAGGGATAATTCTCTTGTATTTTGAAGAACTCATGTAGGAATTTGACTACATTCTCTCAGGGGTCCTCATACCATTTTGATTTTTAAAATTTGATGGTTTAAAATATATTGGATAATATGGTGATGGTACCAAAGGATGAATAAGGTTATTGACTAGCTGCCTTAGAGTGGGTTTCTGATATAATATTCCAGACATATACATGGCTAGGCTATCAATTTGGTTCTACAAAAACTAGAATTTAAGATCTTCCAATGGTGATTGGAAGCCTTTGTTTGCTTGTTGTGTATGTTGGGTGAGTTTATTGCATGATGAATTGAGTTGATGACATGGGATTTTTATTGGATGATTGATTTATGTTGATTGGTATTTAATGATGTTGTATGTTTTGGTGATATTGGTTATGGTATAATTATTATTGATGGTGTGGAAATGGGGAAATGATAGTATGTTGTTCTAATTAAGTGACATAGATTTTGTGATGTGGATAGGTGGGAATGGTTATAGTAGATGGTTGTGACACCCAGGATGGCTCTTGGGTGAAGAATATGTTTTGGTTTAATGTGGGTGTATGCTTTAGGTTTACTACCTATGATTTTTGTTGCAATATGGGATGGATTCTTTGGTTAGTTCTACTAAGAAGCAATTGATGCAAATGATGCAAAGCTTACTGTATATAAATCATAGATGTAGGTTTTATGGTCGAAGGTGGGACAGAGGTTTGGACTTGATGTGTGGCTACAACTTGAGTGTATTTTTGTGGAGGGTAAGTGGTATAGGGTATTTCAACCAAGTTAGGAATCATATATTGTGTATGATCAACTAGGAGAAATGATGTAGGTGGAATGGATGTGGGTACCTACAAAGCATTATTTATTTGTACTTCGTAGAGCATGTTTGAGTATATTGTGGTGTGTGGATGGGATGGAGATGTACTGATTGGATGAGGGTAGAGGATTTTGGTTCATGGGTATGGATATGGATTCACAAAGGGGGTTGGTGCTAATTTTGTTGGTGTATTATATATGGAAAAAGGTAGGTTCCTATTGGAACATGGGAACATATTAGAGTGGACTGGTGAGTGAGGGAAGAAGTTTAGGTACATATTGAGGTCATCAGTATCCAAATACATGATGTGATTATTAGAAGGTATGGATGGCTTGATGTGAAGGTTCACTAGTATGGAAGTGTTGATGGCCCTCTACATCATGTTGATATCTAAATGGGGTGCATGATTGGAGGGTTCTATAGATAGGTCCACGTAAATAATGCCTTGCTCAACCACACAAGTGGTTGAGGCATTAGAAATTGAACATACTAATCCATGGATGCAAGCGGTTGGTTCTAGGTATTGGCTAAACCTTTGGCTTGACTCTGGATCAATACCATAAGCTGAGGATGAGGTGAAATGGTAAATGTGTAGGGTATATGTGTGTCAAATATGAAATTATGCTATGAAAAAATACACAATCACACAAGAAAGCAATTTTTTTTTAGTTTTTTAATTTTTTTTTTGCAACTTTTGTTGTTGTTCTCTCTCTTTTTTGAAATTTGTGTAGCTTTGAAGATTTTTTTATTTTTGTTCTCTCTTTTTTTGAAATTTTTGTATCTTTGAAGATTTTTTGTTTGGGGTTTTGTGTATTTTATGTAAATGTATATCTAAAAACTATGAATGGTAGGAGGTGGAATGAAATCTAAAATGTTTGTTCAAACCCACCCCATTGTCTAAGGATGAGTCACGAACAACTAAAAGTGCTTCCTAGATGAAGGGTTGAAAAAAAGCATAACCTAGGGGAAAAAATACCTCTTCAAGAGAAGTTGCATTATCTAGTGCCTTGCTACCACCCTATATGGGCTTTTGCTTCACCCTCTTGTGATCTTGGGCATAAACAACAACTATGATTCTATAAATTATTAAGCCCTATGAATGAAGGGTGTCTAACATTGATTACCCCAATTTAAACTCAAGAGTAACTAGTTTCTTAGTGATGAAGTCCAAGAAACTATTGTACTAACTATGGTTCTTTTAGGGCTCTACTGATGGTTGGTGATGAAATACAACATGTTTTGGAGATTTTCCTCACACTTGTCATGCAATAGTGTGAAATTATGAAAGTGCTTGTGTGTGGTGATTTTATTTTTTTATGAGATTTTGTAAAATAAACACAAGGCTAAACTAGGAATGCAATCTATGATGCAATTAAAATTTAATGCTTACTTTTATAATTTCAAAAATATATGCAAACATGAACAAAACTCCAAAAAATAGAAAATACAAAATCCTAGGTTTAATGTAGATAAAAAAATTTAGGATGACCCTAAAATTATTTTGAGGCACAAAGCCAAATACATAGCTATGTTTAGGATTGGTCAAATACAGGTCTACATTTGGTCAAATACAAAGCTATGTTTAGGATTAGAAAAATATAGTTCTACAGTTATGACTATGTCTCAAAAATAGAACAAGGCAAAATGTAAAACTCAAATGTTGATCTAAATGCACATAAGGATGTAAAATTAAGCCTAGATGTAGATACTACATCTTTTGTAATCTGGAAGTGATAAATGCATCCTAAAATGAAACCTTGATTAAATACCTTTTAATTGTTTACAAAATACTTATAAAACATATGCAAAAAGCTCTATCCTAAAATGCACAAAAGAAAAAGAAATATTTCTCTTTTAAAAAAGATCTAAAACTAAAGGATCAAACCATTTACCTGGGAGGGCTTAATATTTTCACTCTTCTACTTTTCAAATGTATAGGTGCATTTACACAGGCTTCCAAATGCGTTGTTGCATTTCTATAGGCTCCCAAACATAGAATTACATTTCCCAAATGTAGAACTATGTTTTCTTAGGTTCAGAAATAGTCTAAATAGGATTTGAAACTCTCAAGACTAATTTTTTAACATTTTCATGATAGAGCTCCAAAAACCTGAAATAAGTAAATAGAAACAAATCAAATTATTAAAATACAATCAGGTAATATAAAACATAACCCTTTGGGGGTCCCACAGTGATCGTCATTTTGTAAACAAATAAAGACAACATCAATGCAATAAAATATTGAAACAAGTGATTACGATGAATAATATGGTTTTTGTATTAAAATTTTATGAAGTCTTGGTCTCCTCTTTAATAGTGATTATATGACCCAAGTTGTAGGGGTTATAAAAGTGTGTTTGGTTTCATATTATAATGAGAAAAAGTGAGAAAAACCCCTTTTGCCTAATCAAATTAATGTGATGTCTATTGATGTTCTCTGCTACAATCACTTGGTTGGATGGGCTTGATTATCCTTGCGGGCCATCCTTGCTTCAGTAGTTGTTCAAGAACCTGTCACCTACACACATATCCTTCCAAAAGAGAGTTAATATCATATGAAGGGCCTCCATTGTGTGAGGCTATTTTTGACATAAATGAAAGCTATCAAACCTTGAATATAAATACTTGTAGAATTTGAAATAAATATGCAAAATATAGAAGACAATGAAATACAAAACCTTATTGATTTACCTATTTTTATATGTTCTATTGATGGCTGAATCTTCTCCTAGGAAAAAACAGGGTCATATTTGGAGATGGTAAAATGCAGGGCCACGTTTGTGATTGCCTAGTCAAATGTAGGGCTACATTTGTGTAAATTTGGAGCTACATTTCCACCTATGTAAACACAATTCTATGTTTAGTACTAACTTCCATAAGGCTTAGGATGGCTCCTCAGCTTTGATAGCTTGAACTTCAGGAATTATGATGTCCTCTTGGCATGATTTGGGTAGCATAACAATATGTTTTAGTCCTCTTAGTTAATTAAATGATGGTACCTTTATAGGCTTTTGGGATATGAGGGAGGAAAGGATATGTGGAAATCCAAGGCTACCAAGTGTTAAGGACTATAAACCACCTATCCTAGGTAGTTAGAGTGAGTCACCAGGGTGTCTCACTTAGGTGGAGTGGTGGCATGTGGGTAGATGAGAGTGGAGTGATATGTGTGAGATGTGGCAAGGGGAGGGATAATGGTGGTTAGGACACATCTCAAGGGGAGAGATAAGGTATCCTAATAATTACAAGAATATCCAATAGATATGTTAATTATGGTTGTAAAATATATATTAAAGAAAATAATATAACTACTATATAAGTTAGCATAAGTTTTTTATTAGGTAGGAAAACACGGGATTTTGAAAGCATCCCGAATATTTTACAATGAGAGACACAATAGAAACGAGAATAGTAAGCGGATCAAGAGGATAACAACCCCAAGGAATAGGGGGATAAAATAAGTTAATAGAAGTTGATTTCTAATGAGTTTTAAAATAAATTTTAATGATACATATAAATATCGTCTATAGAAAAAAAATTGTATTTTTAGTAATAAAAATAACAATAATAATAAAATTGATTGTATTTCTTTTATATTTTGAATATTTAAAAAAAATACCTATACAAACAAATATAATCTCAAGTAAATAATAAGAAATATATTAACAAAGGCTTGTAAAGTTGAACATGGTAGTTAGTATAACACATAGTATCATTGTTAGACCAAAAAATCAATCTACACTAATGGATTACATGGAAGAATATTGACAAAGTGTAACCCTAACTCCAAAGTATCAAGTTTCTATATCATAAGTTGGAAGGAAGTTAATGTACTCAAAACAATAGTTATAAAAACATGCAGTGAGAGACTAGGTTAAAGTGTTTAGGACCAAAATATCACAATGAAAGGTGTGTTGAGATAAAGAGATTAGAATATTGTGATATTTGATACTTTGAATAGGTTAAACATGAAAATATATGGTGTGTAATGCATAAATTCCATTCAAATGGTTGGAAATACAAATTCTTATTAATGGCATGAATAGATATTGATCTAGATAATATATCCACTCCAAAAAATGTGCATAAATAAGTTATTTCATAACATGTGGACAAGAATACTAAATTACATAAGTGGTACACATTTGCCACTCTAAGTGATGAATGCATCCCTTGTTGATTGACTTATGAATATGAATTATTATTAATATGTAATTTTTTGATGTGTTATATTTTTATCAATACACCTTATGGCATAGATATTGAAAGATCAACTTAATCTTAATTCAAATTGAAACTATAAATTCAACATGTAAAATGGATCCTATAAAATGATAAATTGAAGAATGAACAAAAGGGTGGGAATGTGATCTAACTATTTGTTTCAATATAATCATACTCAATGATTGACTAACTTAATTCATCATTATACTATATAGGAGTGTAAAGGAGCATAACCAATTTTAATAAAAATATTAATGTTTAATTTTAAATAATACACATTACCCCATATTAAGGACCACATATAACACTAAACAAAATAATAAAGCATGAGTCCTTGGGTTTAGGCCAAAATTTGAAAAATAAAAGTAAAATAAAATGCATCAGTATATAATATATGTGGGCTTATTTTAACACAAATTTATTTGCAAACTCAACAATAATTAAAGCAAATTAGTAAAACTAGTAGTGTATCATATAAAAGCATATTAGTCATATATCGAATACATCGACCATAATAAAAAGTATAAATATTTATGAAATCGCATAAAACAACTACCTTATGTGTGAGACATAGGAAAATTACCTACAAAGCCATGAAAATATTATTGAAACATGATTTCCTTAGCTCTTTGATAGGCAACAAATGTATTCATTAGATATGTTAATAAGAATTCAAAAACTATTGTCTATAATAGTTTTTTATATTAATAAAGAATATTGTATTTACTTACAATAATTTTTTTTGAAGAGGTTGAAAAGAGGGGGCATATCAGGGGCCACCCTTCCCGTGAATTGGACTTGGGTTTGACTTTTGCCATTGTGGTGTCCCTATCGAGACAATTGCTTTCAATAAGTTAACAAATATTTTAACATGAATAAATTAAACTAAAAATATCAAAATAATAACTTCTGATAGTTTTTATAAATCTTGCTTAAAAAAAACCAAAAATATTAACAAAATATTAGATTCAATGTCTAATTAATCATTAATATGAATATAACTAAATTTAACTTGACTAAATAGAAAACTGAGTTTAAATACAAAATCACACTTTGCTTTTAATTTAATTTATCTAGAATTATATTGTGAATGCTACAATTAGAAGCACTAACAAAGGACAACACCAAGGTTATGCACAAGGGTGAATTTCGTAATTTAGAGCAAATTTTAAGATTTTCATGATTTTAGTTTGCTAATTTTGGGAACCTAGAGGTTGGCCCATTAGCCCGAAAATTACGGGATCAAATTTTTTTAGGGTAAATTTGTCCTCGTATAATAATTTTTCTTACCTAGCTTTCACCTTAAAATTATTTGAAATAATAATTATCCCACCCAATTCACCTCTTGTACCTCATTATATATAGGTAACCCTAACAACGACACTCATAGTCTCATTATCATACAATTAAAATAAGGTGACTGGCACAAGACGATCGATAGAAGCGATTGGTAGAAGGTGACTGATACGAGGCGATTGTCAAAAGGTGATTATCACAAGGCAACTATCACAAGGTGACTGTCACAAGGTGACATGACTGATAAAAGTTCATTAATACGAGGTTATTGTCAAAAAGGTGACTATCACAAGGTGATTTTCACAAGGCGACCAATAGAAGTGACTAGTATAAGGTGTCTGACACAAGGCGAATGTTACAAGATTACTAGTATACAATGATAACTATTTATCTGTAAGTTTTTGTTACCATTTATGTTTATTTTTATACTTTTTTGTTCATTAAAATTCAATAAGAAGGTTTTCCTATTATTTGGGCACCAATATCAAGCCTACTTGGATCAGATATTCCGTTGTCTTGAATAGTACTCTCTTTTACCAGTTATTTCCATTTTTCAAAATGATATTCATGTTATTATTTTGTTTATATAGGTAAAATATCACTTGTCAGTAGTGGAAATAAGGGATGCTAGTCTTTCAATAAAAGGAGTATCCTCAAATACTTTCATAATATTTCAAAATTTAGTCAACCATCAACATCTGCACAAGTTGAAGGTATGAACACCTTTACTTACTAACCGGTTAATTTTTGTATATTGTTAATTTTATATAATGTCTTCATTCATTAAGAAGGGTGATTTTTGGTTGATTGTTTTGTCCATTCTTTATCTGTATTTTTTAAAAGAATGTATGCTTTTAAAAAGAATAATGATAATGACCTTAGTATTGACCCTAGTTTTATCTCTACAAAAAACATTATTGACCCTGGTATGCCTCCACTTCCACATATCCACAATAATGAAAAGTCCACATATGAAATTTTTCTTAGAGAAATGGAACAACATGAAAAGATTCCTAAAACTAACATGCCAAATGGAAAATAAAATAATAGTTCTTATGCAGTCCCTACTTCTAGAGAATCTTCTTCTAAAAAACATAAACGTGCAAGGTCATCTAGATGGACAATTAATAGATCATTTCAGCCTGATTGGGTTTCATATTTTCTATTTATTGATTCAATGCTACCAGAGAATAATAATGAGATAATAATATAATTGAGATACGTAATTTACATTTGGAAACATGGAAAAAATCACAGATTGCAAGTTAAGAAAGATACAATAGAAAAATATTATGGAAAGGTTTATATAAAAATAAAAGAAAGTGATCGATCAATACAAAAAAATTATAGATGGAGGGATGCATCAGAGTGTGCACATATTAGATATGCACAAGAATATAATAAAGCAATGAAAAAAAATCAAACTTTGGTTGAGAAAGGTGCAATGATTCAAACCCAATTTTAAAAAATAGAAAAGTTCACTTTAGCTTCAAAAAGTTTACAATTTTTCTTTGTACTCACTATTCTTAAAAAGGGTAGACCTATGTTTGATTTACTTGACTATAAATCTCTATTTTGACTAGTTGATGTATAAAACTTAACCAATGCCCATTGGTTAGATCGAAGTAGTTAGAAAATGGTAAAATATTTGTCATTGGTTGAGCAGGATGACATCAAAGAGAAAATAAAAAAAAACAAAATTCATTTCACTTTCAATTTTTGAGGTGACTGTTGTTGACAACACATATTGGATTTACATGAATGTTTACACATTGGAAAATTATTTAATGCAACCTCATTTACTTGGACTACATAATGATGGCAAGCCGAGATTCACACAACAAACTTGAAATTATTCTTCTATAAATTGCTTAACACAGTCTTACAATATCGTCTCCAGGCATAGTTCTTTCCCCACTCAATCTCAAACTCACCATCCCCATCCCTTACAATTTTTTGAGTTTTTATCGAGGTCTCGACCCTCTAGGCAATTAATGCCCCCACCCGATCGAATTCATGAAATAAAATATGGAAGCTCGCTTCCTCTGCCAAGTTTTCATATTTCCTTCCATCAATGGGCAACTGCCCCGATCCGCTATGGAAGCTTGCATTAAAGATCCCCCTTGCCCTGCAACCGCCGTTTTGGTCAGACTGTTCCTCTGAACCGCTGTCTCATCCATAATGCCCATGGCCTATAGCTGTCACCTTGTCAGAATATTCATCTACAACCGTTGTCTCTTTTCCCGCGTGCGTGGCCTGTCCACGTGTCCATTTTTTATTTGTCTTCAACTGGCCACGAAATCGTGACATGTCACGATATCACGACATGTCGCGATATCGTGACCAAACTGTCGCCTTGCCTTCGTCTGCAAATAACGTCATGAAATCATGACCAAAATGCCCCGTGCCTTAGTCCGCAAATAACGTCGCGATATCGTGACGTCGCGATATCGCGACGTCGCGATGTCGCGACGTCGCGATGTCGCGACAAAAAACCCCCTTCGTACCTTAGCTTCAAAAACGTCATGACATCGCGACGTCGCGATATCGCGATGAAAAACCCCCTTCGTGCCTTAGCTTCAAAAACGTCGTGACATCGCGACGTCGCGATATCGTGACGTCGTGATATCGCGACGAAAAACCCCTCCATGCCTTAGCTCCCAAAAATGTCGTGATATCGCGACAAAACTTCCCTCTTGTATTACAAAACTTTTGCCTTGGGAAAGAAAGATTTAAACAAAATACAAAGTACTTAGAAAAAAATTTTGGAGGATGCAAGATTGCTCTATTCTCCGGATGCTCCTGCATCAGACACCCGGGGTAAATTAAGAAGTGATCCTCACTTCTGCTCGGTTAGGGGAAGACCCAGGTGGTCAACCTCTGTCTTTGACAACCAAGTTGCATCTTCTACAGGTCTGCCCTTCCACTTTATCAAATATTCAGAATACTGTTTGTTCCTGGTGCTTCTGCCTTCACGAGCATCTAATATTTCCTCGACCTCGTCTGTGGTTGGAGTAGATGCTGGAATTTGCCATAACTCTGTACTTGGTGCCTCTGTACTATCTTCCTCATGGTATTCCACTAAATCTGAAATATTAAAAATAGGTGAAATGTCAAGCCAACTTGGCAATTCCACTTCATATGCATTGCCCGACTCCCATTTTTCCAGTATTCTGCATGGCCCAAACTTCTTCATCTTTAATTTGTTATAAGTCTTGGCAGGAAATATTTCCTTCCTGAGATGGACCATGACTTCATCTCCTACTTCGAACTCTTTGAACCGCCGCTTTTGGTCTGCTCTTGTCTTATATTGAGTATTCATTTTTATAATTTGTTTCCTTACTTCTTCATGCAGACTTTTCATATGTTTCGCAAATTCTTACGCCTCAAGCCATTGCACTTTTCTCTCTTATCCAACTTCCTCAGTTCAGACACATTTCTCGGGTTGTTTCCATATATTATCTGGAATGGAGATTTATTTGTGCTCTTATTGACTGAATTGTTATATGCAAATTCTGCCTGCGGTAAAACTAAATCCCATCCCTTGGGTTTATCTGCTATCAAGCATCTCAGTAAATTACCCAGGCTTCTATTTACCACCTCTGTCTGTCCATCAGTCTATGGGTGGTATGCAGAACTGAATTTCAGATCTGTCTTCAACTTCTTCCACAAAGTTCTCCAGAAATACCCAACAAATTTTGTATCTCTGTCAGAAACAATGCTCTTCGGTAGACCGTGAAGTCGTACCACTTCCTTGAAAAATAACCCTGCAATGTGAACTGCATCACTTGTTTTTGGCATGGAATAAAGTGTGCCATCTTGGAAAATCTATCAACTACTACAAATACAGAGTCATTTCCCCTCTGTGTTCTTGGCAATCCGAGGACGAAGTCCATGCTGACGTCCTCCCATGGTCGCTCAAGGTACTGGTAACGGCTGATACAATCCCGTGTTCCGTCTTCTGCCCTTTGCCATCTGGCATATTCTACAACTCTGTACAAACTTTTTCACATCTTGCTGTAGTTGCGGCCAATAGTAATTTTCACTCACCAGGGCAATTGTCTTATCCCGGCCAAAATGTCCGGCCAGTCCTCCGCTGTGTTTCTCCTTGACTAAGTTTTCCCGCATGGAACTCCTTGGAATGCATAATTTACTTCCTTTGAACAACATTCCATCTTGGATTAGAAAATCCAACCATTTTGTCCTGTCCACAGTAACAGGTGTCAAGCAAGCCGTCCAGGCTTCTGCAAAATCTGGATCTTCAGGGTACAAACCCTTCAGTTCTTCAAATCCTACTACTTCCACTGTCATTTTAATCAGTAAATTCTGCCTTCTACTTAAGGCATCTGCAACTCTATTTGATTTCCCACTTCTGTGCTTCAGCACAAAGGTATAACTTTGGAGAAACTCAACCCACTTCAAGTGTCTCTGATTCAGTTTTGTTTGGCTGTTGATATACTGTAAAGCTTGATGATCAGTAAATAGAACAAACTCCTTTGGCAATAAATAATGCCTCCACTTCTTTAGAGCCTGAACTATAGCATAAAATTCTTGGTCATAAACTGAATACTTTTTTCGAGCATCATTTAGCTTCTCACTAAAATAAGCAATAGGTCTGCCTTCCTGACTCAGTACAGCCCCTATTGCACTGCCACTGGCATCATAGTCTACCTGAAATACTTTGTTAAAGTCTGGAAGTGCCAAAATAGGCTGTTCTGTGACCTTTTTCTTTAATGCATCAAAGCTCCTTTCAGCCCCTAAGGTCCACTTGAATTCTTTCTTATCCCCTCTCATTGTTTCTATGAGGGGTGCACAAATGTTGCTAAAATTTTTAATGAATTTTCTGTAAAAGCTGGCTAGACCATGAAATGATCTTACCTCTGTTGTGCTTCTCGGGGTAGGCCATTCCATGATAGCTCTCACCTTCTCTGGGTCCATTTTTAGACCTTCTGCTGAGATTACAAATCCCAGGTATACTAACTCCTTCTTTACAAAATTACACTTTTTTAGATTTATTAATAACTGCTCCTCCCGTAGCTTCTCAAAAACCCTTCTGATATGCATCAGGTGTTCCTCCAGGGTTCTGCTAAATATTAATATGTCATCTAAATAGACAATGACAAATTTTCCTAAAAACTCCTTTAGTACCTCATTCATCAGCCGCATGAAGGTACTCGGTGCATTGGATAGCCCAAAGGGCATGACCAACCACTCATACAAGCCCTCTCTGGTCTTGAAGGTTGTCTTCCACTCATCTCCCTCTCTGATACGGATCTGATGGTAACCACTCTTGAGATCAATCTTGGTGAAGTACTTGGCTCCACTTAAACAGTCCATTATGTCATCCATTCTTGGCAATGGAAATCTGTATTTTATTGTGATCTTGTTGATGGCCCGTGAATCTGTACACATTCTCCATTCTCCATATTTCTTTGGCGCCAGCACTGCAGGTACTACGCATGGGCTCAAACTTTCCCGAATCAATCCCTTCTCCAGCAACTCCTGGACCTGCCTGTTTAACTCCTCAGTTTCTACAGGCATCATTCTGTGTGCAGCTTTATTTGGCAAGCTCGATCCTGGCACCAAATCTATATGGTGGCTGATTTTCCTTACTGGGGGTAAACCCTCAGGCACATTATCAGACACAATATCTAGAAATTCCTCCAACAGATCTAGGACTTCTGCTGGGGTATCCTTGCATTATTTCTCCCTAACTCTAGGAATTATTGCATAACACAAATGTTCATGCTTCAAACCGTCCAAAAATTTTCTCCCTTCAACTAAACAGATTCTGGAGCTATTACACACCTTTTCATCCGCCTCCTTCACGGGCTTCAGCTTATGGCGCACGCCATTCTTCGTCAATGAGTAGGTGTTGGCACGACCGTCATGCACTGCACTCCGATCGAACTGCCAGGGCCTTCCCAACAACAGATGGCAAGCATCCATAGGCAGGATGTCGCACAGGACCTCATCACAATAATTCCCAATATTAAATTTAACGGAGCATTGCTCACTGACCAAAGCCCTATGGTCCTTCTGTAACCATGCGACCCGATATGGATGCGGGTGCTTCTTCCTCTCTAACTGTAACTTGGTAACCATTTCTTCTGAAACCAGGTTATCCGTGCTACCATTATCAATAATAATATTGCAAATCTTGCCCGCGCATTTACACCTTGTGCAGAATAAACTTCTTCTCTGATCTGTGTCCTTCTCCTCATTCAACAGGACTCTCCTTACGATCATTGCTTCCCCTCTCTCTGCTTCTTTAGAATGTTCAGATCCAGCATCTTCCTCTGCCACAGCAGCTCTGGCTGGACCCTCAGGCCTCTTGTTCATCCTTTCTCGATGTTGTGGACACTCGAATGCTCGATGTCCTTCTTCACCATAGTGGAAACATGTCCCACGAAATACTCCTCTTCCAAACCCTCGTCCAGATCCACCCCGTCCTCTTGGGTAGCTATTCTGATCACGGGGCTGATAAATATCCTCTTCCCTTTGATCCTGGTTACTACTGGCTTCACCAGTCTTCTTCAGATCTTTGTATTTTTCTCCACTGGTTCTCCCACCAGTTCTTCCACCATGGCCCCTTCCTCTTTGCTTGCCTTCAAACCGCCTATTCAGTTTTTCTTCCACCTTTAAGGCAAATTGGTAAGCATCCTCAATGGTGCTTACCCGAACTAGGCTCAGCTCTTCTTGGATACCGAGTCTCAACCCATTGATATAACGGGCCACCTTCTCTTTGTTTGCCTCTAAATGTCCAGTTCTAATAGAGATCTTGTAAAACTCCTCGGTGTATTCTTGGACAGTTTTGTTTGTCTGTCTCAAACTCTGCATTTTCCTTAGCAGATCCAACTCGTAATCTATCGAAATAAACTGTCTTTTCAGCTTTTCCACCATTCTATCCCATCTTGTTATTCTTTCCTTCCCTCTTTTGTTCCTTTCCAGCTGTATTCCCCTCCACCAAATGCTGGCATGACCCTTCAACTTGGTCTTAGCAAATCTGACCCGATTAGGGTCTTCAACCTCCTCATATTCGAAATATTCTTCTAGGTCATTTATCCAGTCAATCACCTCTTCTGGATTTAGGTTTCCAGAATATGTAGAAACCTCCATTTTTGGTTGCTTTCCAATCTGAGAGATGGCTTTGTACAACCTGGCTTGTGCAGGATCCACAACCTCTTCTTCTTCCTCAGACTGGTCTTCTTCTTCATCAACTTCGTCTTCACTTCCCTCATCCCTTCCGGGCTCGTGCCTTCTACGTAGCTCTTCTTGTAGGGCTTGAACTTGCCTCTGCAAAGCTCGGAAGTCTTCTACCGGCACCACATTTCTTACTCCACCATGGTTTCTTCGTGGAGGCATCCTTTTTTTTTTTTTTTACAAATCCTTCCACAGATCCTGGTGTAACTGCCTCTCTTTCGATGATCTGTTACACGCTCAGGAGCTCCCGCTCTGATACCACTTGATGGCAAGCCGAGATTCACACAACAAAACTTGAAATTATTCTTCTATAAATTGCTTAACACAGTCTTACAATACCGTCTCCAGGCATAGTTCTTTCCCCACTCAATCTCAAACTCGCCATCCCTTCCCTTACAATTTTTTGAGTTTTTATCGAGGTCTCGACCCTCTAGGCAATTAATGCCCCCACCTGATCGAATTCATGAAATAAAATATGGAAGCTCGCTTCCTCTGCCAAGTTTTCAAATTTCCTTCCATCAATGGGCAACTGCCCCGATCCGCTATGGAAGCTTACATTAAAGACGCCCCCTTGCCCTGCAATCGCCATTTTGGTCAGACTGTTCCTCTGCACCACTGTCTCATCCAAAATGCCCATGGCCTGCAGCTGTCACCTTGTCAGAACATTCATCTACCACCGTTGTCTCTTTTCCCACGCGTGCGGCCTGTCCACGTGTCCATTTTTTATTTGTCTTCAACCGGCCGCGAAATCGTGACATGTCGCGATATCGCGACCAAACTGTCGCCTTGCCTTCGTCTGCAAATAACGTCATGAAATCGTGACCAAAATGCCCCCGTGCCTTAGTCCACAAATAACGTCGCGACATCGCGATGTCGCGACGAAAAACCCCCTCCATACCTTAGCTTCAAAAACGTCATGACATCACGACGTCGCGATATCGCGACGTCGCGATATCATGATGAAAAACCTCCTCCATGCCTTAGCTTCAAAAAATGTCGCGATATCGCGACAAAAAACCCCTCCATGCCTTAGCTCCCAAAAACGTCGCGATATCGCGACAAAACTTCCCTCTTGTATTACAAAACTTCTGCCTTGGGAAAGAAAGATTTAAACAAAATACAAAGTACTTAGAAAAAAATTTTGGAGGATGCAAGATTGCTCTATTCTCCGGATGCTCCTGCATCACATAACATGGTGGAAAATTGCAATGTAGAAAATATTTACAATATTATTATTTTTAGTCTAAAGGAAATAGCGGGAATGAATGAAATGGAAATAGCCACTATGTTAATAGGTGTCAGACCATATGGTGTTACTACAATGCAAGGACACAGGAATATTTTTGTGTTTGACTACAAACATCTATTACCTCATATTTGATCCCTATTCATTGCATGGCTCATAGAATGAATCTTGCATATAAAATTATGGATATACTTACAAATGTAGAGAGAGTGGAAGAGCTTGTCTGTGAAATTCATGATTATTTTTTGTGCAGTCCAAAAATATTTTCAGAGTTTTTGTACTTTGCACTAGGAGTTACTAAATGTAAAAAACTCTTAAAAGATATAGATACTAGGTGGATTTCAATGTATAAAATGACATATAGAGTTTTCAAAGAGTATCAATCCTTGGTAGGGTTTATGTATACAAATCATAGGGCAGCTATAAGGCTAAGGATTTACTATTTTGAATGAGTGACTTTAAAACACTTCTCACATTGTGTGGTATTCTTCCAATGTTGGAAAAAATGAATACTTTGATCAAAATTGCACAAGAAAATTTGATTTATATTGTGCATTTCATTAGGGCGAGAAAACAAATTTGCTTACATATTGATACGATGTACACATCTGGTCAAAGTTTTATGGATCCCATGTTTGAGAGTTGGAGAGCATTGACAAACGTGAATGATCCTAAATTTTTTTTGAAGTTCAATATAAATGATCATCTATGTATTAATGTCCACTAAAAGGAAATTCATTTATATTATTTTGGTCAGAAAATGGATATAGCCACAAATGAAGTTGAAAAAATGCCCATAACATACAACATATTTCATGTATTGTAACAGATACAAAAATTAAACTAAAACAAATAGCAGAATCATTGACAAAAGAAATCAGAGACCGTTTTGAAAGAGATGAATTGCTTGAGGCTATGGGTGTGGTTAACCCAATGTTTTGGGATCCTTGTAATGAATACCAAAATATAAATGGTTTGTTTCTCAAATACATGGGTACTCTTGCTATACATTTAGTAAACATGTGGTAGTCAATAGTATTTAAATCAATGGCATTCTCAACAAATATATTTTGACAAAACAATCAAACTATTTTGGAACAACAATGTTTGCTTAAGTTTCACAATTCAGTAATCATCATAAAGGGGTTCTATTTCACGTTTTTGGAAACAATTATATCCTAGTAGTATCCTACAACATACTATGAGTGAAAATTTTAGTTTATATGAGTTATTTTAAATGATGATTTTAATATCTATGGAGGATGAAAGGGTATTTAGTGCATTATCATATGTAATTTTTTTTTTTTTTTTTTGTGGAAAACATCCCAAAAGGGATGCCACTTTTGGGTAAGACCCAAGGAGGCAGAGGTATCTATTATATGTAAAATCTAAAGTTCAAAATAGGTTGAACAAAAATTTGAAAAATTGTTTGAGAGTATATGTGTCAACCTATGAGGCTGAAAAGTTTCCTTATGAAAGAGCTTTGTCATATTGGAAATCTCTGGAAAAGAGAAGAGAGTTCATGAATAATCAAGACGATGAGGATAATGGTAACACTGACAACATTATGATGACAAATTTTTTTGGTATGAGTGCAGAATAGTTTGCACAATCTAAAAAGAGTTTGTTCTAGATTCCAGCATTATGATGCAAATATGCTTTCATTTGATTGATTTCATGTATTAAACTATCCGTTTTCAATAGAATATTGGGATTTGATTCATTTATTTGATTTGATGTCACAAATTATGCCATCATTTTTCAATAAAATATTGATATTTGATTATATTTTGAGACATGTTTTCATGTATTTTGGAACATAATATTGATTATAGAATCATAGATATTATTAATTTTCACATGTACTTTTATTTCACATATTGTGCTATTAGTTTTCAATAGAATATTGAGATTTAATTATATTTTGAGACACGATATTTTGATTTCAAATTCACATATTCTGCTATCATTTTTCAACAGAATATTGATTACAATTTATAGATATTATTGATTTTCACATGTATTTTGATTTCATATATTATGCTATCAGTTTTCAACAGAATATTAATTACAATTTACAGATATTATTGATTTTCACATGTATTTTGATTTCATATATTATGCTATCAATTTTCAATAGAATATTAATTATAGATATTTATTTTCACATGTATTGAATAAACCATGTATGACAAACAAAATATTTTTGTTGCATTTCATTCATTTCAAATTATTTCATAAAATATAAAAGAGTATTTTATTGCATCCACATAATTCAAAATTATTTATTCCATAAGTTTTCAACTGAATATTAATTACAAATATTATTTTTTTCACATGTATTTTGACAACCATGTATAGCAAACAATGTATTTAATAAAGTATAAACCATATTTTGAAAAAAATATGTATTGAAAAAACCATGTATGGCAAACCATGTATTGAATAAACCATGTATGTCAAACTAAATATTTATGCTACATTTCATTCATTTCAAATTATTTCATAAAATATAAAATATCATTTTATTGCATCCACATAATTCAAAATTATTTATTCCACCCACACAAATGATCAAAACATTACAATATTTAAAACAAAATATCAAAAAGTAATACAAAATTTATGGAAATTATCTTTTTGATTCATTTTAAAAAAATATACGAGTCTTTAAAAAAACTATGCAACATGTTCCTTTTCTCCACATTCCACAAATAAGAAAATATTAGTTCTACTTTTCTTCTTGCAAAGTGCTTGAAGTTTCAACTGCATCTACCTTAATATCCTTTGCTTCCAATGCACTAGCCCTTACCAAAATTTTAGTTGTAATGTTTATCCCTGATAGCAATAAACCTTCTTCCTTCGCAGAATCTTATCTAAACAGTGCATTCAGCTCTTTCTCATTTTCTTTTACTACAACCTCCACATTTAGGACCTTATCTTTGATAAACTTCTTCAACCAATTGTTTTCTCGAACAATGTATTATAGTCTTTTCTTCACTTCAATAGCATTATTCACACTGATTTTTTCTATCATGATCAATATTTTCATGGTTGTCACCTACTACTTTAAGTGCTGAAAATTAGAATGCAAAATACAAGAGAAAAATATTAATATTTATTAAAAAATATATTAAAAAAATAATTTTTAGATATATGTAAAACTTACATCTATTGTAAGTCTTGCAGTTTCTGCTACTGCTACTTTATTCTTATCTTGTTCCCATTCATTGAAATATGTTTGGACTTCAGAATTGAGGTTCTCTAATCGGTCCAACATAATGGTCATAACTTCATCACTATTTGTAGTATCAGCCTTCATGATGCTAGATTCAACTTTATGTAACAGAGCATCAAGCTTTTATGGCTCATTCTCTACCTTTGAAAACAACTCCTTTCTATGTGAAAATTTCTTGTATAGACCATTTATTGCTTTGATCATAACCTTGGACTGATATTCCCATTCTCTTAATGTATCAATATCTACAAGAATATTATTCGTAATAGTAGATTTACATCTATTTGCTAATAAACTATTTTCTAAAAATTTTACTTTATCAGCATCATTCGGATTATGATGGGTGTCAACTTGCTATTGGGAAAGAGGAAACATCAACGACATCTGCTTCATCATCAATCCCTAGACCATGAAGCAAAAAACTTGTTTTTAGTGGTAAAATCAAATTATTCATATCATGATACATAAAATCATCATTGAGATTCGCAGTTGCAGAGGGCATCTGAGACATGCTTTCTACATTTGATAAATTATCAAGTATTAAAATTGGAAATGGTGTCCATGGAATAAGATATTGAGACACATCATGAGTGTGTGTCTTAAATTGACTGTTTGTTCCCCGATGTCGTGGTATGAGGAACTATTTCCCTTGCATGTGAGATTGGTTTCTCACTAGTGGTGCTTGGTGTGAAGGTTGTCGAACATGTTGTGGATGAACTTGATTTTGATGGACTTGTTGTAGATGGACTTGATGTTTATGGGCTTGACTGGCTTAATTTTGATGGGCTTGCTTCTTTTTATATTGTGCACCCTATGGATGCATTTGTCTTTTGAGTCTTTTAAATCTAGTCGGTCCCTCTACAAAATTTCACATGACAAATATAAATTAAAACTAGTGTTGAAAACAATACGATTAAAATAGATCAATTTTAACCAAACATACCCAACTCAAAATCTACAACCATTATCGTTGATGATGTAAACATATGCCCTTGCTCTAAAAATAGTTAAAATACTTTCTCAAACTAAATATAATTTTATATAATTAAATACATTATTTAAATAGTACTTTTAAATAATAAGGTTACCTTGTGAGCTGGAGGTTACTTCCTCAACGTCGACTACAATAGATGCATGTCCAAAAGTAGCAAGATTCGTACGTGTATGTTGTCCGTCAGGAGAACTCCTACATTTACAAGCGAGAGTTACAAGTGATGATTGCGATTGCATATCAAAATTGGAAAACATTTCTTGAATACTAATGGTGGCATCTCTTTTACTAGATGAGTGAGCTGCTCTTCTCTGTATTTAAAAGAAAATTATAAAATAACTAGATTGATTGAAAAGAAAAAAAAAAGACTATTCCAATAAATAATTTTACCTATATATCATTCTTAGGGATACCAATAGCCAACAAATCTGGGTGTAATGCAGTTGGAGGATTTTTTTTTGAATATTGTAGTATGTTTCATAAAAAATTTAAAGAATAAAGTTGCTAGAGGTTACTGTATACATAGACTAAATTTTCTGCGTAGTAAGAAGGTCTTGTTTGAGGCGGTTGGAAATGTGGGTGGACCAATCATATCTACCTCCATCAATACATTGAATCAGTGATGAAAATACCCAAAACAATATTTTTGTAGGTCACCCCTATAGAATAAGCCTTCCTAAGAAAAAATTAATGTTGAAATAAAGAAATTTGTCTACAACGTTGTAAATGTTCAAACCCCTTTTCGATTGACAAGAATTAACTAAAAAATAGAGAGAACATTATTAGATAATAGAAACTACAATGCATAAAAATTAAGGATAAATAAAAATAAAATTTTAAAAACTTACTTTTCAAATGGTCTGGATTCATGGAATATCTGGATGCCAGCATTAATTTATCATCTTTAGTCAATGTGTACTAGTTTTTGACAAGGAGATCATATAAAAATGATAGTCATGTTAGTCATTACACATATGGGGGATTCATAGTAAAAAAAATATCCTTATTATCAATTTTGATCTGTATAGTGGACACATCATGGTTGTACCAACTACCTATCTGTTGTATGAGGGAGATGTTGACATCCAACTGTGGCATCCCAAGAGTATTGAAAATATTCTTGATGTTAGGGCAATAGTAGCTCTTGAATGATACTTGTGATGGTAGAGGAGAGGAAGTACTAGCCATTTTTATCACTCTCTGTAAAAGCTCTGAAAACCCTCAAAATGTTTGGAAATGCTCATAAAATACTCTAAAAATGCTAAAACAACCCTATGAAAACCCTCTAAAAAAGCTCAAAAAATACTTTGGAAACACTCTAAAAAGCATCTGAAAAAGGTCTGAAACCACTATAGAAAACACTCTAAAAATATTGGAAAATGTTCAAAAATTGCTCTGGAAATCATTGTATGAAAGGTGAAAAATGATCTTGTTATTCTATTTATAGAAGTTTATATGGTTGAATTCGATGGATGCATAACATGTGGCAGAGGAGAGGACAAATGGCATCATTTTATTTATGATCTTTGATGGTCACTTTCTTCTAGTCGCGTTGTGATAGTTGCCTTGCGATAATTACCATGTGACAATCACCATGGTACAATCACCATGTGATAGTCGCCTTGTGACAGTCACCTTGTAATAGTCACCTTGCAACAGTCACCATGTGATAGTCACCTTGTGATAGTCGCCATGTGATAGTTGCCATGTGATAGTCACCATGGGACAATCACCTTCTTCCATTCACCTTGTGATAGTCGCCTTGTGATAGTCACCTTATGACAGTCGCCTTGTGACAGTCACCTTGTGATAGTCACCATGTGTCAGTCGCCTTGTGTCAGTTGTCTTGTGACAGTCACATTGTGACTGTCTCTTCAGTAAATAGCCTTTTGACAATCACTTCTATCAATTGCCTTGTGGCAGTCACTTCTATTAGTCGTCATTTGAAATTTTGAAAAATTTAGTGCACAATTTTTAAAAAATTGTCATTATTTGATAAATGTTTTGCAAAATTTTTAAAAATTTACCCCGACATTTATACACCTTATGGCTAGATTCACCCTAATTTTATAAATACATTTTGTGGCCGATCCCTTATGCATAACCCTGGACAACACTATTTTTTCATTGTAATGCTACTAAAATATCTAAAATAGAATCATACTACTAACTATTATAACTAGTTTGTGATTACTATAGATAAAATTGATTTAATTAGTAAATAAAGTGATAGAAATAGATTACTCTAGTACTTCTTAAATTTATTTTCTTTGATTAAATTGCTAGTTATGAAAACATAAAAGAGATTGTAATAAAATAGAATTATTTACTAGATTAATGTGAAACATAGATTATAATTATATTTATTTGATTATTTATGACTAATTTGTAGGTCTTAAACTAATTGTCCTAATTCTAACAAAATGATTCAACTTTTATCATAATAGAAAAACATAAAATTGCATAAAAATAGTAAGCAAAAGCTCCACGATATTATAGCATTATCCAATCCATCATAGAACTAATAGTAGCACTAGATAAGGGTGGAATTATTGACTATTAAAAATACAACCTGAATATCCAACTTCCAATAGTTGAAAATAGATAATTAGAAGGTAAAATTGAACTAGCATTGTAGTAAAATCAACAATATTGAATATAATACTGAAATTTTGAAGATAATAATATAAAATTCATATAATTAAACCGAAGACTATTATAAACTTGAATCTAATACTATAATAATAATAAAATCAATGCTAAAGAGGGAGAAAAGTATATAAAAAAACTCATCCAAGGTGATCCATTATGCGAGCTTTTGTAACAACTCCATATACCACCTTGATTTCTTCCCCGTAATATTCCTCAAATTTGACATGAATTTAGAATTCAAATCAAAGAATAAATATGATAACACTTCATTACCAAAGTTATTTGAATATACCAACCCTTCCTCACAAAAACTTCTTTCATTATTCAAGGAGATGAAGCATGATTTTATAGATGAGTTGAGGGATTGTGTGATAATTGTTAAGTTGGTAGGACTAAAAGAGTGTAAATTTTTCAACTTGGATTATTTTCTTGGCGGGATGGCATGTTTTCTTCTTGACTAGATTTTATCTACAATTGCCTATTAAGAGCCAAAAGAATGGGGATAAACTTTATAAGCTAGTGGTAGGATTTATATATTAGTTAATTACATGTTTTTTTTTAAATAGTATTAAACATAAAAAGTGCTACAATGCTATTGATCACATAGTACTAAAATTTAAAAGCATTAGCTAGTAGGCCGACATGTAATCAAATCGATATTATTTAAATTTTGAACAATAATTATTCCCACACAATAGTGTGGCAACACTAATGAGTTAATACTAATATTGAGTAGTGCATGTCAAAATACCAATTCTATTGTTTAGTAGTACCATTGTCAAAAGTCTAGTGCTATTGTCAAGCACACAACTCTTCCTAGAGGATAGCAAAAAATAAAATTTTGACTATATGGGCTTGAGTTAATGTGTTTAATATTAATAATGAGATTATTTTAATATTTAAAGGATAATTGATGTATATTTTGCCATTGGTGTCTAGTTCGTATTTTTATCAACACATGCACCATAGGCTTAGCTTTGAGATTTGAGCGAACATGATTTGATTAAGTTATAACAATGATGAAATATAATGGGATCAATGTCAGGTGTTCACATAAATCTCAAAAAAAAAAAAAATTTATAAGTCATTACTATACATCAACATCCAAAATTAAAAAATAGGTAGATACAACTTTCTTAACCAATAATGGTCAAAGGGTTTATAGGATATAAATATTTAATTTTTTGAAGGAATACACCATTTATTCTACACTTAGTATTAGGTAAATGGTAAACTTACCCATATAATTATTTAAATTTAAAATTAGAACAAAAACATCCCATATAATACTTTTTTGAGTGAATCAACCTCTAGATCTTGGAAAACTATAATGACCCACCTTGGCAGGGCATTCCCTTGATGTTTGATTGATGTGATGGTGTGTTGATACTTAATGCATGATCCTATTTTATTCTATCAAGATGAGATGATAGATATACTTTATGCTTTCTAAAATTGAATAATGCTATTTTTAGAATTATGGTATTTTTAGAAGTATGTTATTTTTAGAAAAATGTTAATATGTTATTTTTAGAATATGTTATTGCTAATGAATATTGTGGTTTTAGGACTGAGTACTTTCATAGGTATATTGGTATGAGACAACCACCAGAGTTGAGAGTAATTATAAATAGGAAATGATGAATGATAATCAATCTAACAACCATAAGGGTAATATGTAATTCTATCATGTAGAAGCATTTGCATGTGTGTGTATGTGATTAGATGCATAAGTGGGCAAGGAGGTTGCTATAAAGGCAAAAAATACCTTAACCCTATGTTTACAGGATTCTTTTTTGTAGGTTGTTGATAACCTCAAAGTTGTCATAAATCCTCTTGCCTAGGGAATAATTATATTATGCATCTTTACAAATTATTGATTGATTCTTAATTGGTTTATGAAGTAAGGTATTAATAATAATGTTAGTATTATTAATACTTATATATGTACTAATATTAATAGAAAATATTAATATTAGACAAAAACAAAATTAATAATAGAAGGTGGTTTATTATTATCATTATGGAGAGATAATAATAATAATTATGGCAAGTAGATATAGAAGTATATTTATTATTATTATTATGGAGAAATAATAATAATAATTAGGGCAACCAAATATAGAAGTCTATTTATTATTATTATTATTATGGAGAGAATAATAATAATTAGGGTAACCAGATATAGAAGTTTGTTTATTATTGTTATTATTATTATTATTATTATGGAGAGGTAAAATTAATTATTAAGGCAAACAAATATGGAAGCCTATTTATTATTATAAAAAGGAGAGATAATAATAAAATTAGGGCAACCAAATATAGAAGTTTTTTTATTGTTAGCATGAACAATGTCTATATAATAGGTGTAACAATGTCTATATAATAGGTGTAAGGCATCCATTCAAGGAGAACAAGCATAGCTATTTACATAGAGTTTATACACTTCTAGGATGGGTGAACAAAAAAAAAGAAGTGGCAAAGGAAGTAAGAAAATATTTGAAGCAATTCGGGCCATCTTTCTCTAGATCTGTGGTATGCTTTTAGCTATACTTACATTCTTTCCTTCTATGTTTATATTAAAAAAATCCATATTTGCTTCCTTGGTAGTTCATTGATTTTATGTGGAGATTAGAATAAAGTCCCACCTTGTAGATCATAATCATGCTTGATAAAAGCTCGTATATATATATATATATATATATATATACGAGCTTTATATATATATATATATATTTGTGTGTGTATTTATCTTCAAATCATACAAATAAAATCACTTAATATTTATATGACTAAGATTATATAACTATATATATTAATATTATGGTTAGTTTTATTAGGAGAGTAGTAAACCCATGATTTTATAAGAAGATTGTAAGATTATGGAATTGAGATCTTGCATTGTTATTGAATGATTTTTATTTGTATGATGCATGTTAGGCTTGCATATACATTAATCATGAAACTAAAATCTTGCATTGCTACTGAATGATTTTCTTGTATGATGCATGTTAGGCTTGCATATACATTGTATCATTGAACTAAGATCTTGCATTGTTATTGAATGATTGTATGATGCATGTTAGGCTTGCATATACATTCTATTAGGATTGAGATCTTGCATTGTTATTGTATGATTTTATTTGAATGATGCATGTGAGGCTTGCATATTCATTTAAAAATGTTGTCTTGATATCTATGCTTATGCTCATAAGCTCGATGGAGAAAAGATATTTTAAGGATACTTTGACAAGAGAAACATGTGATCGATTTTTTATGCTTGAATGCAATATTGCTTTTGAAATAAGATATATTATGAGTATCATGTGTAAAAAGCTATGCTATGCAAATATTATGATGAAGGAATAGATTTCTTATAAATATTCTTGATATATTATCTTGATAATTGTTCAAAGGATGGGGATTAATTAATGCTTTTCTTTATGTAAAATTATTGAAATATCTAGTTATTTGTAATATTGGAAAGGAACTGTTATTGATAGGAATTGAAATAATCTAATTATTGGATTATGGTGATGATTCCTTTAGATATTGATTTTGTCCTTTTCGTTGTAATTAAATAAAATGCTAAATTCTAGTATTTTTATTTGAAAAGTATATAAATTCCTAGTCATTAGCAATATTTTATGTCGGATTTATTTATGATTTATATAGCACTTTATTCCTTTAGGAGAGATGTTTAATTTCTTTTTAAATTCTAATACTCTTGGGTTTATATGGAAGTTAATTCTTGGACATGAATCTAAATCCATATTATAAAACCCTTGAGTCAAGATGTATCCAATCTTGGGAGGATTTGTGGTGATACAATAACTAGGTATTTATGAATCTAGGAGGAGTTGTGGTGATGAAATAACAAAATATTTGTGAATCTGGGAGGAGTTGTGATGATGTAATAACCAGATATTTTTGAATAATACACCTTGAATAGTGAGGATCAGGTGTACCCAAATTAGTGAGTCTTTTGAGAAGTCCTAAGTGATGAGGCTTGGACGTATACCTAGAGATGAGTTCTAGGAATCATTCACAAAAAGTATAGTGGTGGCACCTTGAAAAATGAGGATCAAGTGACCATTCCCATTATGAGGCGAGTGATAATGACCTTAGTTAACCCACAAAGGTGTGGTAACTAAGCACTAAGGTATTATACCAAAATAATCCTACATAGATGGAATTATGTAGGGTTAGGGAAAGGACATCTCTCTTTATGTATTATGGACCTTAAAGGATAATACATATACCATGGTTAAGTTATCATGTACTGATGATGGTAGAGAAAAAGTGGAGGGACCACTATTGGCATCCTTATTAAATGATGATTTTTAGAAAGGTGAATCCCATAAGTACAAGAATTTGGCCACTCCTATTCACTTGAGTATCAATTGTAGTGACATCTAGGGATCTTAATTTGATTTGGTATAAGGTGGGCATTGCATTCTATCTTGATAGATAATACCAAGGAGTTAAAATCCTAGAAAGTATATTTTCTTATTAGGGATGACACCTTGTAGAGAGGAAAGTATGATCATGATCATTATTAGGTGAGTCATAATAGTCTTATAAGATATGGAACCTTATAGAGAGGAAAGCATGGCCATGATAATTATTATGTGAATGATAATGGTCTAAGTTAGTTGATGTGGAGATGAAACTAACGAATATTAAGAAGTATAGTTTTGGAGAAATTGTAATTTATCCAACTCTTATTATGGATAGGATATGAAACTTGTTTTGAGAGGAGGATCATCCAATAATGTGAGGTCAACTATGTAAGAGGAAGTTATAGCTTGTTTCTAAAATAAGTCTAGAATAACAATGGAGCAACAAAAAAAAATGGACTCTAGTGAGAGGGTGGAAAACCTTTTTTCATAGTTAAGTTGCTTCAAGAACAAATGGAGCAACAACAAAAAATATTGGAAAATTTGATTAATTGGGAGACCAGTAGTAGGGATTCAAAGGGTAGACAAGAAGAGAATATTGCTAGAGGAATCCATAAGGGTAAAGCTTCGACTGAGGATGATCTTTCTAAGGACCTTAAGAATGTCAAGGTATCCAAAATATATGGAAGAGAATGGGATGATGTAGCAAAGTCATTGTTGAATGAATTGGAAACTTATTTTTCATGAAGAATTACTTACATGAAACCCAAACTATTTGGGCAATGTAGCGTTGGAATGGTGGAATACATTCAAGGTAGGTAGAGGAATCCAATCCATGGACCTTAAATAGGATAGTTTTATAATGGCATTTAAGAATAGATTTCTATTGGATCAATTTTATATGGAAAAGTTTGAGGAGTTCTCTACACTCCAATAAGGTACTTTGACTATAGAAGTATACTACCAAATATTTATTAAACTCTTTAAATATGTTTCTAAGTATGACATCAATGAATAACTAAAGGTGCATAGTTTCATCTTGGAGGTGGATCATAAGATTCAAATAGTAATTAATTTACTCAAAGCCAAAACCTTTTAAAAGGCATATGATTTGGCTCAACAAGAAGAGACCAATCAACAAACCAAGAAGACACTTTTTCAACAATGGAGTGTTAATAGAAGGAGAGAAACAAGAAATCGAGAAGAGGAAGAGTGTTGGTTTTACAAAATGGGACAAAGAGCAAAATAAGAAAAGTAAAGGACAATGAAAGTTCAAAAATAAGAGCAATGGAAACAAGGAAAATTATAAGAAGAATTTTCAAAGGAAGGACAACTCAAAACCTTGACCTCTAAATTAAAATTATTCAGCTTAAAAAGAGGGAAAAATAGGAAATATCTCATGCACCTAGTATTGGTTGTCTCATTTGTGGGGGTCCTCATTATTCAAACAAGTATCTTCAAAAAATGGATTATAATGGTATAGTGGAAGTAGGAGTTGAACTATCCTACATATTACTTGGAGTTAGTAGCAATTGTCCATGCTCTTAAGGTCTAGAGGCACTATTTTTTGGGAAAACCTTCTGATCTTAGGACAGACCACCAAAATTAAAGGTATATCCTTACCCAACCTATGCTAAATGTAAGATAAAGAAGGTAGATAGATTTCCTAGATGAATATGACTTTGGTAGAGAATATATCAAGGGAAAAGAAAATAAGGTTGCTAAAGGTATATAGTAGAATTAATCTAGAGTTACAATATTAGTATTACATTGAAATCATGGCTAAAATATAGTTACAAGATTAGAATTTTATTGAAATCATGGCTAAATAGAGAAAAATCCTAAGGAAAATGAGATTTTAACATAAAAGATATACTTTTATTCTTTAAATATAGGATTATCATATCCAAAACTAGAAATTTAAGAAGAATTATTATGTTATAGGCACATAGTTCTCCATATTTGCTCATCTCAAAGGTGCAAAGATGTGAGAAAACATGAAAAAACCTTCTATTAATCTGGGATAAAACATGATATTAACATTTTCATTGCTATATGTTTGGAATGCTAGAAGGTAAAGGTAGAAAATTAGTATCTAGTAGGAAAATTGTACCCACATGATATACCTACTCATAAGTGGTAGGTTATATCTATGTATTTTATTGTGGGTTTACCTAAGACAAGGTACCAACATGATACAAGACTTGTGGTGGTAGAAAAGTTGACTAATGTTGCATATTTTATACTGAGAAATATCGTGGATGATACATCAATTATGGCAAATAAGTTTTCTAAGGAAATACTTATGATACATGGATTTCTTGAGGTGGTCATATCAAATAGTTATTTTAGGTTTACGTGAGAATTATGGCAGGCTCTTCACTATGCATTGGGTACTAAATTGAATATCATTTTTTCTTACCATATAGAAATAGATGGGTAAACAAAAAATATTAACGAAGTTCTAGAAGACATGCTTCACATGTATTGCATGTATAAAAAGTCTAACTAGGAAGACTTTTTATATCTACTTAAATTTACATATAATGATGGATATCATGCATCCTTGGAAATAGCTCCATTTGAGGCCTTGTAAATTACAAGGTGTAGAAATAATCTAAAATATTAGGTGGTGATTAGACTAGAAACTCTTAGGGATATGGAGAAGCAACTCAAGTTGATTTAACAAAGGCTCAAGAAAGCAGTCGATCACCAGAAAAGCTATGTTGATATAAAAATATAACCAAGAGAATTATCTAAGGGAGATAGAGTATTCTTGAGGGTGAGACCCATGAAAATTTCCATAAAGTCAACTATGTTAAATTTTCATTTGTTTGGGCCTTTTGAAATCATTAATAAGATTAGTCCAATAGACTATAGGCTTTCCTTACCACCCAACCTATCAAATATCCATAATACTTTTCACATATCCATGCTTAGAAAGTGTGTTGTTGATCCTTGTCATATTTAGAATGTGTTAACATTGCAGATAGTAGATACCACATCCATTGAGGTGCAACCTATAAATATTCTAGGGTTTCATTCTAAAAACTTAAAAAAACGTACCCCAGATCAATGTAAGGTCCATTGGGACTATTTTTCGAGAAATTATGTTTCTCGGGAAGATGTTGGTGAAATGAGAAAGCAATTCTCATTTTTGTTTAAATAAAAATATTTTATTTTCAAAAAATATAAGGGATTGTGTTTAGTCCTAGGTGGGAGTATGTAATGGCCCACCTTGATTGGACGTTCCCTTAATGTTTGATTGATGTGATGGTGTGTTGATACTTAATGCATAATCCTATTTTATTCTATCAAGATGAGATGATAGATATACTTTATGCATTATAAAGTTGGATTATGTTATTTTTGGAATTATGTTATTGTTAAAAAAATGCTAATATTCTATTTTTAGAATATGTTACTAGTGATGAAGTTTGTGGTTGCAATATTGGGTACTCTCATGAGTAGATTGGTATGGCATAAATACCAGAGTTGAGAGTAATGAGAAATGAAAAATTATGGATTATAATCAATCTAACAACCATAATGGTATTATGCAATCCTGTCATGTAGATGCATTTGCATGTGTGCATGTGTGATTATATGCATAAGTAGAAAAAGATGTTTTTATAAAGAAATAATAACCCTTACCCTTGTGTTTAGGTGATCTCTATTGTAGCTAGTTGATAACCTCGAAGTTGTCATAAATCCTCCTACTTAGGGAATGCTTATATCTATGCATTTTTACTTATTATTGATGGATTCTGAATTGGTTTATGAAGTAAGGTATTAATAATAATGTTAGTATTATTAATACTTATATATATACACACACTAATATTAATAGATAATATTAACATTAGACAAGAAAAATTAATAATAGTATTAATTAATTTAATACTATGGGAGAGATAATAATAATAATTAAGACAACCAGATATAAAAAATTTCTATTATTATTATGGAGAGATAATAATATTAACTAGATAAATAAGATATATAAGTTGGTTTATTATTATTATAAAGAGATAAAAATAATAATGGCAACCAAATATAATAATAATTTTATTATTATTATGGATAGATAATAATAATAATTAAGGCAGTTGGATATAGAAGTCTATTTATTATTTTTTGATAAGTTAAAAAATTTAAGTAAGGCAAGTTTTGACAAGAACCCAAAACCTGACTACATCGACATTAGGAAGTTGAAAACAAAACAAGGAGAAAAAAGGGGGAACGCAACCCCACAGAATAGAAGAACAAAATGAATAGGAGGAGAAGAGGAAGGGTAAAGCAAAAGGATGCCCTAGAATAAAAATTAGACTTGAACCAAAAAACTGCTAAGCCTTCTCTTCGAATTCAAATTTGGTATCCTTAGATTCTTTCTTTATCTCATCATTGCTATCATCATTGACAGTGTCGAAAGCAACATATTTCTTTTCGTTGACCTTAACATCATCCTCAATAGAATTCTTATCACCATCCTCTAATAATTTCTTCTTGAAAATTAGCAGGTTCAAAGCATTGTTAAGGTTCACAAGGTGGGCAATGCAATTTGAAATCGAATTGATGATAAACACCTTCTAATATTGATCAGGTACATCCTTGTCCTCCTCATCAAAATCCAAAACTAGAGTGTTTATTTTCTAAGCAATTTATTGCAGATTAAATGAGGATATTACAAGTTTCTTGGACTTCTCGAGGACCTCAAACTTAATTTTCTTAGTAGATTAGTTTTTCAAGGCTCTGACCGCCTCCATAGTAACATGTTTCTTGGTATAAATGGTCGGGGAGTGGGATGAGGATGGACTAGCTTGAAGCTAACTAGTCTTAGCATGGATAGGGTTGGGTTTACCTTTGGAAGGATGACCAGAAGGAATAGCAATGCCTTGAGGGAAATGAGAAAGCCAATGATTATACATGTTATTGAAAAGGACCTGATGGGAGGGGATTTCATCACTCTTATTTTTACAAATGTTCTCAATAGATTAACTTATGGAATTGAAAATGAACTAAGGAATATTCACAGGATTAACATCTCTAAAATGGTTGTAGAAAGCAAAGTGGAAGCTACACAAAACCTTATTAAGATCATCAACAGTGATGAATTCCATGATGGGTTTCATCGCGTCATTCCAAGGGGTTGGAATATTAGATATTGTTATCCCCATCCTCACCTTCTTGCATAGATCCTTGTCCTTAACTTCCTTTAGCTCCACCTCCCAATTGTGTTTCTCGCACCAGATGGACCTCCCTCTCATCAGTTGGCTAGTAAGTTTTGCAAGCAGTTTAATGTCAACTTCGAAGTCTATTTATTATTATTATAATGGACAGATAATAATAATAAGCAGGGCAACAAGATATAGAAGTCTATTTATAATTATTATTATTGAGAGAATAATAATAATTAGGGCAACCAGATATATAAGTCTCTTTATTATTAGCATGAAGGATGTTTATATGAAGTGGTAAAGGAAGTTCAAAAAAATCCAAAGGAATTTAGAGCAACTTTCTCTAGATATGTGGTATGCTTTTAGTTATACATATATTATTTACTTACATGTTTTTTTTTTAATTCTATATTTTCTTCCTTGGTAGTTCATTGATTTTATGCAAATATTAGAGCCTAAAATTTAAAGTCCCACCTTGTAGATCATAACCATGCTTTATAAAAGCTCGTATAGAGATAGGATATATATATATTGACCATGAGACTTTTTGTCTTATTAATATTGATTTAATAATATTTTTATTTATTATTAAATATTAATTAATATTAGTATATGGTTGAAAACCAATAACTAATTTTTTTAATAGGTAGGAAAACATAGGATTTTGAAAGGATATCTAACATTTTATAATGAGAGACATAATAGAAACATAGATAAAACTATTAATTAATATTTATTAAAGACTTTAGTTATATAAATATTGAGTGATTTTATTTGAAGAATATATATATATATATATATATATATATATATATATATATATATATATATATAGATATATATATATATATATATATATATATATAAGATTATGGTTGGGTTTATTAGGAGAGTAGTAAACCCATGATTTTATAAGAATATTGTAATATTATGGAATTGAGATCTTGCATTGTTATTGAATGATTTTTATTTGTATGATGCATGTTAGGCTTGCATATACATTAATCATGAAACTGAAATCTTGCATTGCTATTGAATTATTTTATTGTATGATGCATGTTAGGCTTGCATATACATTGTATCATTGAACTGAGATCTTGCATTATTATTGAATGATTGTATGATGCATGTTAGGCTTGCATATACATTCTATTAGGATTGAGATCTTGCATTGTTCTTGCATGATTTTATTTGAATGATGCATATGAGGCTTGCATATTCATTTAAAAGTGTTGTCCTAATCCCTATGCTCATGCTCATAAGCTCGATGGAGAAAATATATTTCAATAAGGATACTTTGACAAGAGGAAGAAACTTGTGACTTTGAGTTTTGATGCTTGAATGTAATATTATTTTTGGAATGAGATATATTATGAGTATCATGTGTAAAAAGTTATGCTATGCAAATATTATGATGAAGGAATAGATGTCTTGTAAACATTCTTGATATATTATCTTGAGAATTGTTCAAAGGATGAAGATGAATTAATGTTTTTCTTTATGTAAAATTCTTGGAATATTTAGTTATTTGCAATATTGGAAAGGATGTGTTATTGATAGGAATTGATAGAATCTAATTGGTAGATTATGGTTATGATTCCTTTAGATATTGATTTTATTATTTTTATTTTAATTAAAGGAAATGCTAAATTCTAGTATTTTGATTTGAAAAGTATTTAAATTCCTAGTATTTAGTAATGTGTTATGTTGAATTTATTTATGATTTAATATAGCACTTTATTCCTTTGGGAGAGATGTTTAATTTCTTTTTAAATGCTAAGACTCTTGGGTTTGGATGGGGGTTAATTCTTGGGCATGAATCTAGAGCCATATTAGAAAACCCTTGAGTCAAGATGTACCCAATCCTGGGAGGAGTTGCGGTGATGCAATAACCAAGTATTTGTGAATCTAGGAGGATTTGTGGTGATGCAATAACTAGATATTTGTGAATCTAGGAGGATTTGTGATAATGCAATAACCAAATATTTTTGAATGATACACCTTGAATGGTGAGGCTCAGGTGTATCCAAAGTGATAAGTCTTGTAAGAAGTCCTAAGAAGTGAGGCTTGGATGTATTCCTAGCAATGAGGTCTAGGAATCATTCACAAGAAAATATAGCGGTGGCACCTCGAACGGTGAATATTGGGTGTCCATGCTCATTGTCAATTGAGTGGTAGTGGCCTTAGTTAACCTACGGAGGTCTGGTAACTAAACAATAAGATATTATGATAGAATAATACTACATAGATAAAATTATGTAGGGTTAGGTAAAATGCATCCTCCTTTAAGTGTTATGGTCCTTAGAGGATAATCTCTATGTCATGGTCAAGTTGTCCTATACTAGTGAGGGTATAACAAAAATGGAGGGACAGCTATTAGTGTCCTTTCTAAATGGTGAATTTTTAGAAAGGTGAAATCCAAAAGTATAGGAAGTTGGCCACTCCTATCCACTTAAGTGTCATTTTTAGTGACATTGAACTTAAAATGTTGTTATGCTTTACAACGTTGCAAAAATAATATTGGGTCTTCTTTTGGATTTATTCCTTATGATCATGAAAAATAATCACTCTCCCTTGGATAAAGTTTGTGATTCATTACACACACCTAGAACCTTACTCCCTTAGTTGGCTTCATCAAATAAAATGACTAGAGGTTTAAATTCAATGCATGTTTGAGTATGGCATATTGATAATTCATCACATTATTATTTGTGACATATTCCATTGAACATTTGTGATGTTCTACTTTTAAGTGTCCTACTAGGATTATCCATAATAATAGTTAGTATACATTAAGGTAATGATCTATGACATGCTGGAATATATAATCCATAAAATTAGTAATCATTATATTGGGTAATCAATATAATATATTGATTTATCATGGCCAAAGATTCTTCTTCTTAAGGTTGTACTAGAATACCTTACTACCAAAATAGGTTTCCTTGTAATTCCAATATTACTAATTTCTATATAATATATAAAATAGATATGCTAATTTAGACCTACTTACATATGTTCAAATATCCATAGGGAGTGCATCACAACTACTCTATCAAACATCAAATTCAATGTAGTTGTCATATTCACGCATCCAATGAATGACATCCTTTTAATATTCAATGGATCCTTTTACATTGTCTAATTAGATGACATCGTTATATTTAGTAAGACATGGGAGGATCACTTGTTCCTATATTAATTAATTTTTAAAAAAATTATGCGAACACATGATCTAGGCTAACTTGTCTAAGTTCACATTTGGAAATATGAAGATACCATATCTTGATTATAACATTAAGTATTATGGTATACATACAGATATGAATATTATAGACATCATCTAGAAATGACCTCCTTTAAAAAACTTGATAGATCACAAAAAAATGGTCCTTATTAATTTCTATCATAGGTTATGTTTCTTAGTTATTTAAATAGATGATGCATGAGAAAACAATGTTGTAATGGGCTTAGAAACAACAATAAGAATTGATGAATTGAAATAGTATATTTATTTTGTGCTAATGCTTGTCATGTTAGACATCACTCAACCCTTCAAATTTGAGAGTAGTAATTTCAACAATACCCTTGATGCCATCATGATTTAGGATGGCAATTCTATTAAATTGCATTCTAATATATTTAACATAGTAAAATGGTGCTCTATATATGATAACAAACTTTATACCATCATGAAACTATTTGGAACGAGTACCATTATATCACTTGTAGGAAAATAATTATGCACTCTAATCATAATTCATCGTAAAATAAAATAGAAAATGCACATGATTTTAAGTGGATGACATGCTATTTATACTTTCACTTTATGATAAATATATATATAATAAATCAAGATGAGTATCTAATCCACCCTTTCTATTTATGTACCTCTAATAGTGATAACACTAGAGGTCATAACTTTATTAACTAGGGATATTATATTCTAATATCATCTTTGCCACCACACATTACCAAAAGATATAACTAGTCACCAACACAATATTACCTTTATGATGAGTTGTTGAAAAATTTGGTTAATCACTATAATAAATTTGATACACATCTCTAAGACATGATCTAGGTCATGTGTAGCTCCAATATAGTTAGACACTTTGGCATCGACAAGATTCTTGTAAATTGTATTAATATTTTTACAGGACACACATATGCCATTATGTAGGTCTTTACATCAATTCTTACACTTCATACAACATTATAAAACTAACAAATAATTAATTAGAGCTTTACTTTTCAGTTTAATTTTCTTGTAGAGCATGGTAATCCATCAAGTTGAATTAATTATCAATCCTACTTTTCATTAAACATAAAATATTTGTATATTTATTATTATGGATAAATTTTTATGATGATAATCATAGTTCCTTCAAAAATATTAAGATACTATAGAATTCATAATTAATTTTCCAACATGTTTGGATTCATTTTGGTTTTCAAAATTTTACCTTTCTAGATTTTGAGCCTTCTTCATCTAAGACTTTTGAAATCATCTAAGGGATCATCAAAATATAAAACTTAATCCTTAGACAACCTTGCATACATAAATTGGTAATTTGATAAATGTGTTCAATAAAAATATGATGAACGTATATTAAGATATATATTTATAATTATTATTGTACTTGGGATGAAATATTTCCTCATATATAACATTCATATGATATGGATCAATGCAATTTCACTAATGGAACTTTATTCTAGGTATTTTTTGGATTTAATCCAAGTTAACCTATGGATGTGGCCTTTCATGGTCTTGATAGTGATACCAATAATTATTAAAAAGATGAGAAATATTAAGCATTTATTATAGTGATCTAGTACATCAATAGGTTTAAGAAATACTTTATCATTAATAAATATAAAAGGAATGCAATGATAAATATTGTAGTTATCATGCTTTTATATTGGATATCATCTTAATATTCAATTGGAGAAGGAATGTTTCTTTTAACCACAATTTAATTATCAAATTTATTTGGTATGGATTGTAGTACCATATAGGACATGATGGATGAGAATGTTTTCATTTTTAATTTGCCTTCTTATATGGGTATGCATCAAATTTTCAACACAAACCTTCTCATGACATATTATCCTCGTTAATTATAACCTATTATAGTATGATATCCCACAAATCTAGATTTCACATAATTATTTATTATTTTAGTAGACCAAGTTATTATATTTACCACCAAACATAACCATGAAGGGACATACAACTTACTGGAATTATAAATATTGGTAAATTTATAACATAAGCTAAATCATACAAAATTGACCAACTCAATTTTTATTTTTAAAATATAAATCCAATGTGTTGGATACCATTTTTTATTAGGATAAATGATCTTAGTAAATTAGGATTATTAATTTTTTTATATATTACAATGCTAGAACAACACTATTTCATAATCCATGGCATCCCTCAAGGCTTATCATTCAATAGGTTAAGACCATAACTACTTGTGACACCATAATTATTTATGGTGCCAACCCTATCTATGATATCAATATCAATTTAAATATTATACACTCTACATTGTCAATCATAATATGGCATCAACATAATATGGCATACACTCTACTTGTAGCTTTGCTGAACATCTTGGAGCTCAAACTAACAATGTGGCTGAAGCAAGGGCAGTTTGGAGGAGCCTCAAGGTGGCAGAGAATTATCCGGGGAAACTGTTGGTGGAAGGTGATTCTCTTATTATTATAAATCTTCTAAAGAACACTAAGAGAGCTCCTTGGAGATTTGATGACTACATCCATGAAGCAAGGGCTCTAATTCATGACCGACCTGAGGCCATAATTTTGCATACCTTCCGGAAAGCAAACATGGCAGCTGATAGGCTGGAAAATGAAGGCATTGTAGTAGCAAATTTGATCACGTGGATTGAAAATCTTCCTCATGCAGTCTCAATGGTGATAGATAATGAAAAAATTTAGATTGGAAGGCTCAAAGTGGATCAATGACAGAAAATGGGGGCATTTTTTAAAAAAAAAAATTTGAACCTTATAATGGATTTTGTCATATTTGTTTTTTTTGTTCATGTGACTAGTGTTTTTTGCAGCTGGTGGGGCACTGATATAGGTTTTTTATCTACAAATTCATGCATGGGAAACATCTGCTTTGGCCTCAAGTATTTCCCAAGGTGTGTTTGGATTCGATGTCGCAAAAAGGCCCTAGCAAGAAATAACAAAGTGTTGGAGATCCCTGACAATGAGGCACCAGACCCCACCATAATAGTCTTGGAGAAGATGAAAATTTCATCAGCCTCCAACAGTATCAACCAGTTGAAGAGTCTGTCTGGCCTCATCAGTGCAACTGTTGATTTGTGTGATTCCCTAAATCTTCTGTTTTATAGCCAACAGTTCCAAGGGCACAAGGAGTCGAAGGCAAAATCTAAAGATGATGGCAAGAACGATGATAAGAAGTTAGATGAGGACTACAAGGAAGACTGCTTGGCCTCTTGGCTGTCCATTCTATGGGATGTTTTTTTTGACCATATTCTATTATTTTTATATGGGCACAAGCTACTCTGCATGGTGCTTGCATGATTAGTTTTTGTCTTTGTTAGTTCTTTTTTGCGTCTTTCTTTTCTGATGGCCATAATATTAGGCTTCCATAGTTTAGTTTGGCTGTATTCTAATGGAAGAGTAGGTCTTGGCCATTTTTGTTGTCATTTTAAACTTTTAGGGATTGGCCTTTGTCCAGTTGGTCAGTGGACCCTATTTTGTAAAATGGTTTTGGGTCAACCAGTTAAAACCCGATGTTAATTATAATATTCTCTTACTTACCAAAAAAAAATAATATGGCATCAACATCTATGATGTCAATCACACCATATAGGAAATCTAGTATTAGTATACTATGTCATCAACAAATGCAAAAAAAATTGCGCAATATTATCTCAATTTCAAGCATTAGAGAAAAAACTACAACTGCACAATATTGTCACCAATAATGTTTTGTACTACTACTAATATTAGGGTAGTAAGTGAATGGTTTTATAACTATTTTCTTAAATTACTTCTTGATTAGTTGGGATCTAAATTGCTTCCTCTTACAACTACTTTATAAATATTATTTATTTATATGTAGCATAAGACATTAGTATAAGGTTTTTCTCTTCTTCAACTTCTTTGTCTTCTAGTTTTATTCTATTGTCATTAATCCTTCCATTATAGATAGCATTCTTCTTCCACTTACCTTATGCTTTTATTATACTACTTTCACTACAAAAATAGAGTGTAAAATTCCTTTTACATATGTATACCACCTATAATTAAGTATTAAGGTCATCTGTCAATGTTGGTACATAAAAGACTTATATTCTACAACCCACTATGAAGTTTTCTTGTCTTTTGAAAAACATAATTTGTTATGCACTATTCTACTATAAAATATCAACTCATAAGTAATGAACATTACAAACTAGTTCAAAGAGTTGTTCTTAATACTACTATTGTAAAATTTAAAATATAAATTAATTTATACTTTAAAAAATATTTATAATTAATATATTATTTTTAATATACAAAATTACAATAAATGCAAATTCATTTGCATTGGTTCATAATTTATAAAGTAGAAACTATTTAAAAACACATTAAAATTGGAAGCACAAATACATTTTTCTAACATATGCTTATATGAAAACTAGCCTACAAATCATAAGAACCTAGTTGGAAATCCAACCATGCACAATTAAAATTTCAACTATTTGCATTTATTTTATAGCAAAACATAATTAAATGGTTGTGCATTGAATTGTTTATACTTGGTTCTTCTTAGTATGATATGTTTGGGCAAATTTATTTGAATTAGTAATATCATAGATAAAAGTAAACTTTAGAAGGAATTTATTTACATATATATATTTTTAAATAAGAGTTTATTGTTTATTTTTTCTTTAAACAAAAAATAATAATATTTTTAATTTTTTTTTTATAATTTTTACTGTAGTATAAGATAAAGTGATTTATGATTTTAAGATTTTATTTTAACTATAAAAAAATATTTTATTTATTGAAGTTTATTATACTTTGAATAATGTCTATCCTTTACTATAATGTTTTTGGAATAATTGGTATGAGACTTAATATATGATTGTCAATTTAATATTATATTTTAATTAGATTAAAATATCATGATCTTTATCTATAGCTTTAAAAATTTATTAAAATTTATATCTACACATCAAGAAATGTCAAACTAGCTATGGATTGATAATTTGTGATATTTTTTTAAGTTTTTAGATTTTATACATCATTTTCAATATGGTGGGAAAAAAGATTAGGTGTACTCAAAATATTTAATATTTGCATGAGTATTGTTAAATACAATCTTCACTTAAAAGATATGTTTCAAATAAATAAATTAAGATAAAAAACTTAGAACCATTAGTAAAAGACTTGATTTTGGGATCATCAATCAACTATTAATAAAATAAAAATTTAAATTTTATAAAATAATATAATAAAAACTATAGTTTAATCAACTAAGAAATATAATTCCTTTAAATATGTTAGATGGATTTGTTTTGTTAATAACTTTTTATGCATTGAAATGTTTTTTAATTTCCATGTTTTGAAAATTATCTATTAAATTTTGAATATGTGTTTATTATGTGATGATATTATATATATATAGAGGAAATGTTTGGCAATTTATTGTTTCTTCAAGGTTAAAATAAAATGGGTTGTTACATGAAGTTTGTTGAAAGCATCATTGGTATGTCATGATATTATAAATAATCTCTATAAATATTTAGTGCTTAAGAGAATCATTCTTAATTTTTGGATACATTACCAATATGTGTACTTCAAAAATTGTTTAGTGAAATGGGAAACAAACAAAGTCAATAAAACAAAAATCAGATGACATATTTTGTAGGACTGCTCAAACTTTCAAACTTGTTTCGACCATATTTCACTCATCTAGACTTAGAATGAGCTTAAATTTTTAGATCATTTGGAGCAACACAGATCCTAGCGCATCCCTATGTGTGAACAAGATTTTTGGCAAGCGACTGTGCGAGGGTTTCATCTGGGTTGAGCAATAGCGGAGGTGATGGCGAGTGAACGAGTGGTTTTAGGTGATCGAACGGCTTCAGGGGAGCGAGGGGAAGGTGGGAATATGAATTTTCAAATCTCTACAGGTGGATCTACCCCTCAAAACTCATCAGAGATAGGCAATGCATGCGATGATGAGAAAGTGGGCCCCAATTCAGAACCAGATGGCACGAGGTTTTTAGGGAATGCGGAACCTTTTCAGGGAAAATACCCTCTAGAAAAATAGAGTGGGGCCCCCAAAGATATTGTTTCCCCCTTGCTCACCTTTGCTAAAAAAGTGAAAGGGTGGGAGAAATCTATTTCCAAAAAAAGCAATATCAACACCTTACTTCCCAACGGTGAAGATCTAGTTATCCCTGATGAGACCATGATTGAATATATTTTTCTTGAGTCCCACACTCTGGTTGGGAAATTTATTGGAGGTAGACCTGACATGGAGTCCATACGATGGTGGGATTTTTCTAAGTGGAGAACCCTAGGTAACATGGAGTTGGTTGCCCTATCTCAGGGTTTTTTTTGATCCACCTTAATAACCAGGATGATGTCTCCCAAATTCTCATAGGTGGGCCCTAGTTTTATGGTCGAAAAAGTATTTTTCTATGGAAGTGGGGTGAATATTTCAACCCAAAAACTCAAAGTATTAACTACGCTCCTATATGGGTTCATCTTCCAGATCTGCCTATCCAGTTCTGGCATGAAGACATCTTGCATGGCATTGCTAAATCCATTGGAGAATTAGTAGCTATCGATCCTATCACTAAAGCTTGGACTCGCATGATTCATGCAAGAATCTATGTTAATGCAAATTTGGATTCTCAACTATCGACCCATATTAACCTGGTCTACGACTCATATCATAGATGCCAGGCTATTGAATATGAGAATAAGCCCACTTTTTGTATTGAGTGCCAGACTCAAGGTCACCTCAAAGCTCAGTGCCCATCTCTCAAACCCTCTAAAGAAATGGCTAGCTCTAGGTCCCATGTTGGGCATCCAGGCGATAGGTTCCAAGGAAAGCAGAACCACGTTAGGCCTTACCAAAAAAAGAATCCGAGTTTAGCTACGCTTAAAGGGAAGCAAGTTGTAGTTTTAGATCTGGTGGATGACCAAGCTAAGGTTAGCTCTCCCTTTGCTTACCCTAACAAATTTGGTGTATTAGCTAAAAATTTTATTTTTGAGTCTACTCCCTTTGATGAAACCCTATTGCATGAGTTTGTACCCCTTGGACCCGTCACTACTATCCAAGGGGAAACCCACTCCCCATCTAGATCTGGACCTTCCCATATTCCTTCTAAACCTTTACCTACCCCCGAAGGGCATATTGAAATTTGTAGTCCTACTCCTATCAATACTGACTCTAAAAGTTGTAACCCTAACTCAACCAAACCTGAGTTCAGCCCTATCAACACCAGAAGTTACAAGAAAGCCTCTGTGGATATCGATAGTGAGAAAAAAAAGGGAAGACCTTCCATAAATGATCAAAAAAAGAAAGAAATGGATAACGAAATTGCCAATGGCATTCAAAAGACTCTTTTCCAAGACCTTTTCAGTCAGGAGAAAGATGAATAAAAATATCCAAACCTCCCTTACAACAGTCAAAGGGAGGCAAATTTTTTTCCAAAATTTCTAAATGAGGATCCTCTCATGGAATGTGAGAGGCCTCAATAGTGTTGTCAAGAAGAGACTTGCATGCACTTTGAGGAAGGAATACAGGCCCACTATCATGATTATGCAAGAAACAAAGATTGACCAAAACAAAATCCAAAAAATTGCTAAATCTATTTGGAAGAATAGTGATTTCAATTTTAGCCCTGCTCAAGGCACTTCAGGGGGATTAATTTGTCTATGGGATTCCAGTAAATTTGAAGGTAGAATAATATTTTCATCAGATAGAGTTCTGAACATTCTGTTCCACTACAAAGACAACAATTATTCATGGGTTTTATCCAATGTTTACGCCCCCAACAATCCAACCAGTAGAAATACCTTATGGGATACCTTGAGACACATGAGGAATGCTTTCAAAAATATTTCATGGATCCTTGTTGGAGATTTTAACTCCCCTCTTTTCCCATCAGATAAGCAAGGGGGAAATATCACTCCATCCAGAAGCATTGAAGATTTTCATAATTTTGTAACTGATAGTGAATTAATGGACATTCAAATTAAAGGAGCAAAATACACATGGAGCAACAAGAGAGTTGGGGATCAACATATCCAAGTTAAGCTTGATAGATTTTTTCTTTCTCAAGAGGCTATTCCTATTATGGGTGATGCTAATCTCATTTGTCTCCCGAGAGTTGGCTTTGATCATTGTCCCCTTTTGTTTGAAGTTGACAAAGGCCCCAATTTCAAGATTCCTTTCATATTCAAAGCCATGTGGATGCAACACCCTGATCTTCATAACCAAATCTCTGATTGGTGGTAGCAGGATTTTTTGGGTCTTTCATTACTCAAGTTTCCCATAAACTCAAGGTTGTCAAGGAAAACCTCAAAATCTGGAACAGGGAAATTTTTGGCAATATTTTTGAAAGCAAAAAGTAGATTATGGATAAACTAAAAAGCATTGAACAACAAATACAGAATGGCCAGCTGAGTGACCAAATCAGAGTTGAGGAGAAACAACTTTTAGCAGAGTATCATAACATTTTGGGCAAAGAAGAGATGTTTGGAGGTAGAAATCCAGAGCCCTTTGGCTCAAGGAGGGTGATTCCAATACAAAATTTTTCATGCTTCCACCCTCAAGCACAGAAGTTCAAACAAAATCAGGGAATTGACCAGAGGTGATGGCTCCATTACCAGGGATATTTTTGAAATTTGAGATGAAGCCTCTTCTTTTTTGAAGATCTCTTGGGTACCCAGCCCCAAAATTTTGATCGAGCCAAGAATCAGTTACTCAATCACATTCCTACCCTGGTCACTCCAGAAATGAATTCCTCACTCATCAAGCCTCTTTCTTCAGATGAGATCAAGCAAGCTTTATTCACTATGCACCCTGATAAAGCCCCTAGACCTGATGGTTTCTCCTCCCAATTTTTTCAAACCTTTTGGGACATTATTGGGCAAGATGTGTGCAAGGCAATCATTGAACTCCAACATGCAAAATCCATCCCTAGAGGTATTAATTCTACCTTCATAGCTCTTGTTCCTAAAGGGCCTATGTGCAAATCTATGGTGGATTTTAGACCCATCAGTTTGTGTAATGTGATTTATAAAATCCTAACCAAAGCTATGGCATCCAGAGTGAAAGAATTTCTTCCCCAAATCATAGATCCCTACCAAGGCAGTTTGGTAAAAGGAAGATCTATAACTGATGGTATCATAACTTTGCATGAAGTCCTCCATTCTATCTCCAACAACAAAAAAGTTACCTTGGTCCTTAAAATTGATATGAATAAAGCTTTTGATAGGGTCAATCGAGAGTTCCTGCTTGTTGTCCTTCTCAAGTTTGGTTTCCATAGAGAGTGGGTCAAACTTATTCAAGGCTGCATTTCTAGCCCTTAGTTCTCAGTGTTAGTCAATGGGTCTATAGCAGGTTACTTCCCAAGCAATAGAGGGCTTAGGCAGGGGGATCCCCTATCACCTATTCTCTTCATTATTCTTGTTGAATCCCTTGGAAGAGCTCTCAAAGCTGCTTGCTCAGATGGCACGATCTCTGGTATTCAAGTTGCTTCCAACATGAGACCCCTTTCTCATCAGTAGTTCGTAGATGACACTATCTTAGCCACCCATGCTTCAGTTTGGGAAGCAAATTCAATTAAAGGTATTTTAGATCTCTACGAAGAGGCTATAGGGCAAAAGATAAACTATGCCAAGAGTAAAGTTTTCTTTCTCAATACCCCCTATCTAGATAGGTCAAGATTGCTCGTATTCTTTAGTGTGTCATATCTGAGCTTCCCACTATCTATTTAGGGCTTCCCCTATTCACCAGTTGCCCCAAAGAGTCTATGTGGAGCAATGTTATTGAAAGAATCAATAAAAATCTTGTAGGTTGGAAAGGGGCCCTCCTATCCCAAGCAGCAAAAGCCACTCTCACTATGGCCTATCTTCAAAGTATTCCTATTTATTTTATGTCAATCTTCAAAGCCCTAGTTTCTATCTATAACAAAATTGAATAGATTCAGAAGAGATTCCTTTGGGCAAGTTTAGAGGATAAAAAAAGTTTCATCTGGTCAGCTGGGAAAAGGTTTGCTTACCCAAAAGTCAAGGAGGGTTGGGTCTTAGAAGAATTAGTAATATGAACATGGCACTATTGGCCAAGCAGGCTTGGAAGGTGTTTACCAATTGCAATCTTGAATGGGTTTCCATCATCAATAAAAAATACACTCACATCTAGAATTTTATGGATGAAAATATTCCTAAAGTTGGGTCCACCTTCTAGAAATCAATCCTCCAGACCAGACCTCTTATTCAAAGGGGAACCAGATGGCAGCTTGGAATAGGAAATAGGATAAATTTTTGGTCAGACAGGTGGATCTCCAATCAAATGCTTAGTGAGAACAATGGAGTCTCAATGGTGCAACCTTTGCTGGATACTCTCATAGGCAGAAAGGTGGCTGATTTCATAGACTCTTCAGTCCAACCCAAAATATGGAAAGAGCTCCACATTGCAAATGTTGATGCCCAAATTTCAAATGTTATCACAGAATTATCAACATTGTTGAGGGCAACTGTAATTCCATCTGGTATGTCTCATGATACCCCTTTCTAGAAAGAAACTGACTCTGGTATTTTTTCTATCAAATCTGCTCATCTATTGACTTTCACTCCCCAAACTTCTCTCATTCCTTTCAATCTGGTTTGGCTTAAACACCTCATACCTAAAGTTGCTATCTTTTCTTGGTTGGCCATCCAAAACAAGATCCTCACTACTGATAATCTCATGAAGAGAGGGATGGTTGTTCCTAATAGATGCCATCTTTGCTTGGTGGCCTAGGAATCTATCAACCACATATTTATGGAATGTTCTTTCTTCCACTCTACCATGGATCATCTCATGTCCACCTTTCACATCTCCTAGGCCCAGCCCAACTCCTTGGCTCTTTTTTCTCCTAGTGGCCCATGCCTTTCAAAAATTCTAGGTTGTCTTCTTTGTGGAAAGTTTATCTCCATCATCTCCTATGGTAGATCTAGCTCAAAAGAAATAGTAGAATATTTTCAAACACCCTCAAGGACTCTATATCTATTTCCAACAAAGCCATCACCTTTGCTATTGAAAATTCTAAGCTTTTCCCTTGCACCAAACCACCTGAGTCTACCCTTGAGTCCACTCTTTTCTATTCCCTCAATATTCCCCATAGTCCCAGCTCTACTCCTTCTAATCCCCATCCTATAATTGGTGCTCATTGGACTCCTCCTCCTATAGGATGGCTTAAACTTAACTATGATGGTGCTTCTAAAGGAAATCTAGGTGCAGCGGGTGCTGGAGGTCTGGTCAAGGATCACAATGGATGACTCATAGTGGCCTATGTTGAGTTTTTGGGCATCCAAACTAACCACTATGCTGAAGCTCATGCATTGTGGAGAGGGCTAGAAGTTCTCAGAGATTACATAGGAAATTTACAAATTGAAGGTGATTCCATGAATGTTACAAACTCTATCATCAATGATAGAATTCCTTCATGGAACGTGCACACTATTATTCAGGAAGCTAAGGTCTTGATGCAAAATTTTTGCAACACTACAACCTACCATGTGTATCGGGAAGCTAACAAGTCTACTGATTTGCTCACCAATATTGGGGTTAGTCATAGGAATCTATCCATATAGCACCAAAATTTCCCTCAAAATATTCTTAATGTTGCTATTGTCGACTTGGAAATGCACAACCGACCCTGAGAGGTATGCTCACCTCAAAAAGTTTGATGATGGGAGTGACAGAACTGCTTCTCTAATGGCCATATTCAACTTGGTCCACAACACCATCCTTAGTAGCATCATCAGTGGCATGGATAGCATCAATACCTCCCTGAAACTGTTGGTCAAGAAACATGGCCAAAAGAGCTCTGTAGCTAAAGAGATTATCGATGATTAGAGTTGGTTTGTTTTGTCTTTCGAGCTCTATTCCCCTATGTGGGAATTTTGGTACTAATATTTTGACCCCTGCGTGGGCACTGGTTTGATTTTTCTTTATGTTCTCCTTAGCCCCTATGTGGGCTCTCTCTTTCGATCTTTGTTTTTCTGTTAAACAACCCCTGCGTGGGTCTATTTTTTCTCTGGTCTGGTTCATGGAGCGGCTAGGGTGTAGACACCCTATTTTGTGCTTCTCTATGTACTTTTCATCATATGCTTATGTTTCTGGTTTTGGGCACCAGTTAAAACCCATATAATATAATTTCTACCACCTACAAAAAAAAAAAGTAAATAAATCACAGGAGTAGCACATTCCTTCCCCTTCTATATTATTTTGATTTAATTCTATTCACATATTTTTGTTTAGTGTGCAAGAACCATGGATTTGGATACCTCATAATTTATGAGGATCTACTTTAGGGAGGTGATAAGAAATACATTTGTGGTAATTGAGAGGAGAGGATAAGAGGTGGAGACAAGTATTATAAATAGTTCATGTCTGTAAGTAGATGGTATCATTCAAAACAATTATTATGATATGCCATGACAACATGTTTATGAGAAACACATGGTCTAAATTTTTTTTGGATAATTGATTTCATATTAAAATTAACAAAAGAATATTTATTTTGTTTTGAGGAGTTGGTAGAGTTAAAATAAATTTTAAAAGGATTTTTAAGTAGTAGGGAATGTAATGCTCACCAATAATTATAGTAAAGAGATACTAAACATTGAGAACATGGATATTTTGCAAACCATTGAAGTCAATATTTAACAAAAAAATATATATAATGAGAAATATTTAACTTACAATCATGGTGAGTGTTTATTACATCCTAAAGTAGAGGATTGGTCCTCACTATAAATATGAAGCTAGAGAGTATATGAAAGATGTTGTTTAATTAGTGAATGGAGGAAAATAGTACTATGGGAGATTTGAATCATAACCATTATGGTAATTTATTATAAACATAGAGTTAGAGAATACATGAAGGATTTTGTTCAATCAATGAAGGGAAATTGAGTCTATGAGAAATTTGATTTTAATATTTTTATTCACAAAAATTACACTAAAGTTATTTGGAGAAGATGAAAATAAGGTAATACAAATCACATAGATCTTTTTGATACTATGTATAAAATGGTGAAGGTCTTTGTTAGATTTGTTAGAAAGTAAGCTATATCACCTTAGACACACCTTTGATATTAATTATTATCTTTCCTAAGTTCTTCTTCAAAAATAAGTGGTACCAAGGAGATAAAATGATAGTGAGGAAGGGAGGCATATAAAAATAGGATAAATTTTACAATAAGAGGAATGGTATCATGACCATGTTAGTGATACAGGTTGGGAAGAAACCATTAGATATGGAATAAAAACAAACATGGATAACAACACCTCCTAATGGCATACAAAATAATAGGAAATGGACTTTTAAACAATAATGTTTTAGAACATGATAGGTGCATGACTATAAATGTATCTAGATGACATGTGATATAATATAGCCCACATAGATGAGACAATAAAAAAAAATTAAAAGGAACCTCAAGATATTTGTACTACCAAGAAAGGCATATTTATTGAAGTCATCTCTTTTAATACAAAACCGCTTATTATTTTTGAAAAATAAAAAATATATTATACTTATAGAAGTTGTATTACAAAATAAAATGAGTTGGACAAGAAACAAGGGAAGAAGAAAATCCTCCTCCAATCCCTCTTGGCTCAAAAATTAGCCATAAAAATAGTATATAGGTGTGTTTGTTGAAAATATCACCAAAGGCCACCATAATACAATTATCCATACACATAAATATTACCATAGTTTAATTTCAATTTTTCTCAACCATCTATATTTTTTAGACCATCCATCTATCTTCATGATATTTTGAAGTCATTATTGGCATATTAAACATGTCAGTTATCTTTCTATACCATATTTTGCATCCCTTGGATTCATTGGCACCAAATTATCTAATTTTCCATTTGAGAGTCCACATATTGCCCTTCCTCTAGTTCTTTTCTCCATTTTGCTAAATAAACTACCACCTTATTTCCCTCTCGCTTGATATGAGTAATAAAAACATCTTGAAAAACCTTCCAAATATTTTGAACTGCTTCCACATTTCTTCTCTCTCCAATTACCAACACCTAAAAGGGTCTTATCGGATCCAAGAATCCATTCCATACCTGAGAGTCTATTCTAGATGGAATAGTAGTGGCCCAGGAGGTGATACACACAATTCCCAAGAAAAAGGACCCACGTATGTTCATTAAATTAGATTTGGTAAAAAAAGGTTTTAACCTCTCTACCATAATCTTTGTTAATATCTTTTATACTACATTACATAGTAAAATAGGCCTATAGTTCCTAATTATCTCACTAGATGGGCCCTTAGGAATTAAAGCGATAAAACTATGATTCAAGACTTTTAACATTTGATTACTCTATCTAACTTTCTCTATTGCCTCCACCACTACTTGGCCCACAATTTCTTAAAAAATTTGATGAAATTGGGAATTTTTTTGATCCTAGGATCTTTCTTATTTGTATTTTTGTATGATCTATGGAGTTTCTTCCAAAGAAATTTTCTCCATTAATAATTTATTGTGTTTAGGTTTAACTAATTGTGGAATTACCTCTAGTATCTTCTCCTACCATTTTGGACTCAATTTCTTTTGCTTTTGGAAAGAGTATGAAAGTATTGATTTGTTATAGTTTTCATTTCACTTCCATTGGTTTTTACCTGGACCATCATATTTGTAAGACCTGTAATTCTATTATGTTGTCTTCTAGCTATTGTCATCTTATGGAAGAAGTTGTATTTCGATCTCCCTCCTTTAAACATGTAACTCTATCTCTTTGCATCCAATAGATCTCTTCTTGTTCCTCTAAAGCTTCCTCTCTACTAATAATTTTTATCTCATATTGCAACAGATATTTCATAATAGTTCCTTATCTTATCTCCTAAGCAATATTCTCCTTCTGGTCATTGATTTCTTTCTTTTGGATTCTAGTGAGTTCCTTCTTATGCTTAATCCACTCCTTTAGTTGGGTTCTCACATATTTTAGTTGTTTGTGGAGTTTGAATTGGGTTGTCCCAAATCTCGGTCTTCCTAATTCCCACCATTCCTTTATGTGGTCCTCCAACTCCTCATATTTCAGCCATCATAGCTCAAATTTAAAATCTCTTGTAAATTTATGATTATCTTCTTCTATGGTAAGGCTTACTGGAAAATGATCTGAAGAAATCCTATCAATGACCCTCACTTGATGCTTGGTATGCAGGAATAATTTCTTTCCCATGAAGAAAGGATCCAATCAATATCTGAATGTCTCCCCTTCCTTTCTTCTATTTGTACAAATCATGGAGCTATCCATAGTTGGGATATTTATTAGATTCATTGACATATTATTGCTAAAAATAACCTATCCTTTTCCTCCAACATGGCTCTACTTCCTTATTGTTCCTCTATTCTAATATTTGCATTGAAGTCTCCTCCCACAATACATTAGTCCTCGAGATAGTTGTCTCTAAAATTTTAGATGGCTTCCCATTTATCCCTCTATAATCTGACTATTTGTGCTCCATAGAAATTAACTATAGTCTAGTTTTTCTCATTTTCCCTATTTTGTAACCGAACCATCAACACCCCTCTCACATAGACCCCATATTACTAGGAATAGTTGGGGATTCCACATAGTGGCCAATCCACCTAATTTCCATTGTGTCTATTGTGTAAGGATCTTTCCTTTTTGCCATATCCTCCTATTTACTTTTTGTTAAGTCTTCTCCTTTAATTTTTGTTTCCTATAACAAAATTATATCTGGACTCATATCCATGATAATATTTTTAACTAAATTTTTGCTATGATGGCTACCTAAACCCCTCACATTCCAAGTAATTAAAATCATTGATAATGAGGAAAAAAAAATCATCCATCGATTTTACCTGTCCATTCTGGCTCAAATTTCTTCCTTGTTCCTCCATATTTTCCTTGTTTGACTTCCTTCCTACATATTGGTTTGGTTTTTGTTTCTTCTCCATTTTATGAATCCCTAAAGTAGGGCTATCTTTGTTCTTAATTCCTTCTTTCATATATATTTCTTGATTTAATACTATCCCCTACTCTGATTCCCCTCCTATGGTCTCCCTCGTAGGTTGAATCTCCTCTTCCATGTGAGAGGTTGTGTCTGGTTCTAATCCTTGCTTGTTCCTTAACACTATATTGGAGTATTATTCTTAATCCACTAGTGTGACTTGATTAGTATCCTCCTCTAATAATTCCCTTTGACAATCCCCTTTTGTTTCCAATCTTCCTAGTTATTTGAATATCTCATATCTATTATTTAGTCTTCTCGTTTTTTCTCCTTGTCTCTAGTTATTGTGCTGATTGCTTTTGTTTGGCCTTCTGATTACCTTTTGGAAGCCATTAGAGTCTATTGGGCCCTTCCATTCCTTCTGATTTTTCTTTTGCTAAAGATATTGGTCTTCCATATTAATATTTGCTTTTATCCCCTCTTGTCCTAATTGATGATCTTTAATTGTTGGGCACATTCTAGCCAGATATCCATGAGCATGGTAAACCTGACATTTGAATGGAATAGCCTCATAATCCAATTATTGGCACTATACAAAATATCCTATTTTTAGGTCTATATTTGTTGGAAGAGATTTGTTGAGATCCATTTCTACGCAAATCCTAGCAAACATTGTCGATCCTCCTAAAATTATTTCTCTTGATCTACCTTGATAATGCTCGAGTAAATTACCTATTACCTCGAGTACCTCATCTTTTCAAAATTTTAGGGGAAGGATAAATAATCTTACCCATATTGGTACTACAGTTGGTTCCACCCTTGGATTGAATCAATTGTAACATAATACCTTGATTTGCACATTCTATTTTGCAAGCTTCTTTTGCTAATTTTAATGGTGGCTTCTCCATACTATTTCTTGTAGGCAAGGGTTGATTGATGTTGTCTTATTTTCTAGACAACTCTCTTCTTTTCTTAGTTAATATAGTAATGAATCCAAGCTAATAATATTGTATATAATATGCCATTGAAGGAGTAATTTTTGCACTAATATTTTACCTGTAATGAGCTCTTAGTGCACCTTGAATATGAGACTCATCAAGTCTCGATTTTTAGCTTCTATTATAGATTTAATGGCTGCCTTCTTCTTCTTCACTACTTGGAGTAATTTTTCCTTCTTGGTGGCTTCTATAGGCGACAATACCTTGTAGGTGTTGAGTTCTAAATAGTGTCTTTAAACACTTTGATTATTTGCAGATTTTTTGCCCTTGATATTAACAATCAATACATGAAATAACCCTTTGAGAGTAACTAGTTTAATGAAAAAATAGTATAGTGCAATGAACCAATAATATTTTCAATTTAATGCACTTTAATAATCTCACCTTATTGCTCCTATTAATAAGCTCTCAATGTAGTTTCAAATGCACTTAATAATATTTCCAAATTACTTAATGTTGTCATTTTCTCAATAATTAGATAATAGGAAGAATACATCTAACTCCTATTAATGTGAAATTAATGAACCCTAAAAAAAAATATCTTCTACACTTTCTTTGAGGACTTAAAATGCAAACCTCTATTTTACAACTTCCAAATTCTAATATGGTGCTCAATGAAGTTAAGTAGTAATATGAATAAGTATTCAAGTAATGAAATTTTTGCACTTGAGTTTCTTACCTTTGATGATGAATACCTTGATGATTTTATTCACCAAGTCTCTTGTTTGGAATGTTGGTTGCTCACAACTATGAATGCTTCTAGTCTATTGCTCTAAAATTGTACCAGATGATTTTCAACTTCTCCTTTTCGGCTTGTCAAATGATGACAATTATCCAAAATATTTCACTATCTTTTGTAGTGAATATCTCAATGAGTTATCCTAGGAACTTATTTTATGGTTTATCTAGTTTCTACAATGAATTCTATCATGGATTTTCCTATCAAGAAATCTCTTATAGCAATGTTTGCATGTAGTGGCACACAATGGTTGATCTGATTTGCAAGAATGTAGTAGAGTTCAGACCTATACCAATAATGGTGATCTATCACTATTCCTATTGATCTAACCTAGCTCTGATACCAATGATGGTTTTGACACTATACCATCAAATGAGAACATTGAGGGGAGATCATTAATGCATTATATTATCTAAGAAAAATAGAAGGATACAATGCAATATGGAGGATGTGCACACTCTAGAACTAATATTAAAGAACTATATTTTACCCCATCACCAATCTATATGGTGATCCACACACTATACCTACTACTACCTACAACAATATATAATCACTCACTATTAGGTCCTTAATATAGAAATATTTATTGCTTGGTCAAAACTCTACCTATATGTACAAGGGGACACCTTGCACATTTACAACATGCACATAGACACTTGTGCATTTATTATATTCCTTGAAGTAACTAGCTAACTACCCATTAAAGTAATCTCCTACTCGAGTTATGTACCAAGTATGGGACATTTACATGACCCAAATGATGTAATATACTCTAATATTACCTACCTATGACTACAATCCAAAGCCTATGAATGCATGCAATGCTATGGCTATAGCTTCTACAGGGTGTCCTAGCTTGTAATATATAGGGAAGCAACCAATTTGTGGGGCCTGTAAGCCCTTGATATTCTATGAATGATGTCCACAATCACCTTTAGGCATAGGGCTATTATGTCTACAACATTGAGTGTGAGTCCACTAGGAGCTATCGAGGGTGTGGAGGATAGTGGGTAGGGTGGGGAAGGGGGATAGGGGTAACCTATACATCTATTGGTCAGGAATGAAGCACAATCAATCAAGGATATCATTTGGCAAGACGATCAACTAAGAAAGGAAAGTAGGGGGAAGGAGGAAAGAGGGGGTGGATGTGGTTGATCAGGTAAGGGAAGCTGATTAGACCAAGAAAAACCTTTTAAATCTTAGAGATAATGGATTGATTTTCTAATTATTTTCCACTGCCATATTGTGAACCCTTTGGTTGGTCAGTTTATCTCTCGATAAGGAGTGTCAAGCCTTTCTCATGACCTCAAATTAACCAATATCTTATACAATAGATTCATACAATCAACTTCAATTGACTATGAGATCCTCTCAACTAGGAGCTCTTTTCTTGAACTTCAAAGCTTGTCCTTCACAATTCTCTTGCCTTCCTTAGGGTAAGTCCAATTATTTGTATTGTCATGAGATCTAGGCTACCATATAATGATTATTTCAGGGGCACTTGGTGCAGGGGTAATTTAGAACCCTCTAGTACCTCTTGATCTTTAAAAAAGGTTGCTACAATTTGGCATAAACAAATCCAATGTAGCACCTAGCCACAAAATGTGTGCTCTAGTTGGCAATGATCTAAACTAAGCACCTAAGCAACAAATGAAGTTGGAAATATTACCACACCTTCTTGATAACTATCTTGTAGCTCTAATACTAGTGATATGAAAATAAAAGTGAATCTAGATTATCCATTATATAGAATGCTTGTATAGTACAAAACAAAGAACCAAAGAACTTACATGAGTTACAACCAACTACAACAATATGTTATATAGGGACAACCACCTATAACAATATGAATGCAAACAAAATAGTGTCATGCTAGAGACAAGAATATAACCAATACATCATAACTACTAACAAGCCAAATCCTAACATGGACATACTATACCTCACATAAATAAAAGACAAAAAATATCTTAAATTTAAAAATAAATGATATATTCATCAACCTATATAATAGTATCATATTATAAATAAATAGGAAGCAAACCATATACATCCATTTCTAAATTAGAAGAGTCACTTGTAATATTGTAATACAATAGATAAAATTACCTAATAACATAACAATTAATTAAAGTTACAATATAATATTAAAATGTCCTAACCAAATATTATTTTCCAATATATGACTAGCATGTCAATAATCTTTTCATTCTTAACCGTAAAAGGATTCTTCCTGTATGTTCATTTTCAATCTGGAATCCCTTTTATATATACATAATTTGACAAATAGTAGTTAATCTAATGGGTCATATACCATGAGGCACACACCGTACCCCATACATGCACCAATTCCTGGTTCACACTACTTTAAAAGTTTCAACTAATCTAATGCGTCAAACACCATGCCCCACACATGCACCAATTCCTAGTTCCCCATATTTAAATATTTCTATCCTCAGTGGTGAAGAAGGTAGATCAAGTAATTTCCAAGTGAATAATTGCAAAGTGATTGAGATTTGAGCAATTCCAAGATTCTTGGAGAAAATATACAAGTATTTAGTTCTAACCGTACAACTGTATGTTTTGGTATTGTACAGTCTCCAGTTGTATGTTTTAGAGATTGTACAGTTGTGGATCGTACAATTATACAAAATTAGTCAGATTTAGTATAATTATTTAGAATTCATATTAAAGATCTCTCATCACATCCCCTTCAGGAATACTACACTCCACTCGTGCTACATATATCACCTTATAACTCTAATTTTAATTAAAGTAAGAAATTTTAGTTGTTAACTTTGTAAGTCTTGATGCTATGTATCTTCAAATATCTCCACATACTTCAATAGATGATTGTTACGTATCTCAATGCTGTATTGATTTTGGTTTTACCTTACTGTTCAATGAATGGCTCATATGTTCTTCCTTCAAGCTCTGCACTTTTATAGTGCCTATTTTAGCTTGGTCTCCTCCTTAATGAGTGCTTATCACCATAGGAATTAAATTTTGGTTTATGAAATTCCTCGTTGTCTCCTTTGAATCTAATTTCAACATGATCTTACTCACTCAAACACTATAATTTCTCCTCTTTCGCTTCACCTTCCCTGTTCATCTATACCTTGGAAATGAATGTTTATGTAGCTACATGGCATGTGCATCTTGAGTAACACCTGAGACATTTTTAATCCTTATTTGAATGATGTTCAAATGGTCTTTGATATCCAACATGAATGAGGGTTATTATGTAATGCTTATGGTTGATCCTAACACTTTCTCCAAGTGGTTTATGGGATCCAATCATGAATGGAGATGTTGTAATGTTCCTTCTTGTAAAATATGTTTTTGTAACTCCCTTCACTCTAACGTTCAAGAATTTGCTAATGATATGGGCTGAGTGTTTCTGTTCAGTGATGACAAATGGTAGATTGTATGTATTTTCCATCCAATGCTTCGCTTCTACTAAATATTCTGCTTGCCAACGTAAATCTAATTGTTTCTTGTTCCTCAATGCTTCTTCCAAGTGAGTATGAGTTGGTGCTTGATTTGATGGAGGTCCTAGGAGATTAGAGATGGTTCTATTGTGGTTCGAGAGCTGATTTGAGTGCTCCTTCAATGAACATCTTCTCCAAGCAAGGGCTTGGATATTGCTCTATGTTTTTCCTTTCAATTCGTTGGTTCAAATGCTTCATTTTCAACTATGATTTTCCTTTTAGTATGCTAATTTGAATGATCCCTATGCAATGTTTAATAGATGACAACCAACACAAATAGATAATGACCCTTTTATAATATTTTGTGCTTAAAATTGGTTGTTGGAAATACCTAATTTTGTGTCTATAAGGATGTGTTTGGACACCATAATGAGATCTATTTGTTAGCTCTTCTCTCTTGCTTCAGATTGTGTTCCTCTACAGCCGCTTGTATGATATTCCTCCCTGTGTCTTTAAGACACTCAAGTTTTGTCCTTTCTCATACATAGGACAATATGTTATGGTGTAGAATAATATAAATAGAATTGTAATAGAATAACTTGATTTTAAACTTCTCTTTTGTAAGCTTCTTTTGCTGATTTTAATGGTGGCTTCTTCATACTATTTCTTGTAGGCGAGGGCTGATTGATATTGTCTTCTTTGATAGAAAATTCTCTTCTTTGCTTAGTTAATATAGTAATTAATCCAAGCTAATAATAATGTAGATAATGTGTCATTGAAGTAGTAATTTTTACACTAATATTTTACCTATAATGAGCTCTTAGTGCACCTTGAATATGAAACTCATCAAGTCTCGATTTTTGGCTTCTATTACAGATTTAATGGCTGCCTTCTTCTTCTCCACTCCTTGGAGGAATTTTGCCTTCTTGGTGGCTTCTATAGGCCACAATACCTTGTAGGTATTGAGTCCTAAATAGTGTATTTAAAAACTTTGATTATTTATAGATTTTGTGCCCTTGATCTTAACAATCAATACATGAAATAACCCTATGAGAGTAACTAGTTTAATGAAAAAATAGTATAGTGCAATGAACCAATAATATTTCCAATTTAATGCACTTTAATAACCTCACCTTATTGCTCCTATTAAAAAGCTCTCAAAGTAGTTTCAAATGCACTTAATAATCTTTGTAAATTCCTTAATGTTGTCCTTTTCTCAAAAATTAGATAATAGGAAGAATATATCTAACTCCTATTAATGTGTAAGTAATGAACCTTAACAATGAAGTTACGTAGTAATCTGAATAACTGTTCAAGTAATGAAAATTTTGCACTTGAGTTGCTTACCTTTGATGATGAATACCTTGATGAGTTGGTTCACCAAGTCTCTTGTTTGAAATACTGATTGCTTTGCAGCTATGAATGCTTCTAGTATGTTGCTCTAAAATTGTAGTAGATGATTTTCAACTTCTCCTTTTGGGCTTGTCGGATGATGACAATTATCCAAAATATTTTACTATCTTTTGTAGTGAATCTCTCAATGAGTTATCCTAGGAACTTCTTTTATGGATTCTCTAGTTTTTGCAACGAATCCTATCGTGGATTTTCCTATCAAGCAATCTCTTATGGTAATGTTTGCATGTAGTGGTGCACAATGGCTGATCTATTTTTCAAGAATGTAGTAGATTTTAGACCTATACCAATAATGGTGATATCTCCCTATTCGTATTGATCTAACCTAGGTTCAATACCAATGATGGTTTTGACACTATACCATCAAATGAGAACATTGAGGGGAGATCATTAATGCATTATATTATCTAAGAAAAATAGAAGGATACAATTCAATATGGAGGACGTGAACACTCCAGAACTAATATTAAAGAACTACATTTTACCCCATAACCAATCTATATGGTGATCCACACACTATACCTACTACTACCTATAATGATATATAATCACTCACTATGAGGTTCTTTATATAGAAATATGGATTGCTTGGTCAACACTCTACCTATATGTACAAGGGGACACCTTGCACATTTACAACATGCACATAAAAACTTGTGCATTTATTATATTCCTTGAAGTAACTAGCTAACTACCCATTAAAGTAATATCCTACTCTAGTTATGTACCATGGATGGTACATTTACATGATCCAAATGACGTAATATACTCTAATATTACCTACCTATGACTACAATCCAAAGCCTATGAATACCTGCAATGCTATGGCTATAGCTTCTACAGGGTGGCCTAGCTTGTAATGTATAGGGGAGCAACCAATTTATGGGGCCTGCAAGCCCTCAATCTACTATGAATTATACCCACAATCAACTTTAGGCATAGGACTATTGTGTTTGTGATATTGAGTGTGAGTCCACTAGGATCTACAGAGGGTGTGGAGGGTAGGGGATAGGGTGGGGAGGGGGGATAGGGGCAACCTATGCTTCCATTTGTCAAGCATGAAGGCCAGTAAAGCAAGAATGTAATTTGAAAAGACGATCAACTAAGCAAGGAAAGTAGGGGGAAGGAGGGAAGATGGGGTGGGGGTGGTTGATCAGGTAAGGGAAGCTGATTGGACCAAGAAACATCTTTTAAATCTTAGAGATAATGGATTAGTTTTCTAATCCTTTTCCACTACTACCTTGTGCACCCTTTGGTTGGTCGGTTTCTCTCTCGACAAGGAGTGTCAAGCCTTTCTTATGACCTCAAATTGACCAATATCTTATGCAATTGAGTCATCATATTAATTTCAATTGACTATGAGATTCTCTTAACTAAGATCTCTTTTCTTGAACTTCAAATCTTGTTCTTCACAATTCTCTTGCCTTCCTTAGGGTAAGTACAGTTCTTTGCAATGTCACGAGACCTAGACTACCATCTAACGATTCTTTCAAGGGCACTTGATGCAGGGGTAATTAAGAACCCTCTAGTACCTCTTGAGCAAAAGGTTGCTATAATTTGGCATAAACCAATCCAACACAACACCTAGCCACAAAATGTGTGCTCTAGTTGGTAATGACCTAAACTAAGCACCTAAGTAGCAAACAAAGTTGGAAATCTTACCACACCTTCTTGCTAACTCTCCTATAGCTCTAATACTAATGATATGGAAATCAAAGTAAAGCTAGATTATCCATTATATAGAATGCTTATATAGTAAAAAACAAAGAACCAAAGGAGTTACATGGGTTACAACCAACTACAACAATATGTTATATAGGGACAACCACCTATAATAACATGAATGCAAACAAAATAGTGTCATGCTAGAAACAAAAACAACCTTAAAAATATAACCAATACATCATAACTACTAACAAGCCAAATCCTAACATAAACATACTATACCTCACATAAATAAAAGGTAAAAAATATCTTAAACTTAAAAATAAACCTAAGGTACAATAATATCCTATCAACCTATATAATAGTATCATCTTATAAATAAATAAGAAGCAACCCATATACATCCATTTCTAAATTAGAAGAGTCACTTGTAATATTGTCATACAATAAATAAAATTACCTAATAACATAACAATTAAGATTAAAATGTCCTGACCAAAGATTACTTTCCAATATATACCTGGCATGTCAATAATATTTTCATTATTAACCGTAAAAAGATTCTTCCTGTATGTTCATTTTCAATCTGGAATCCCTTTTATATATACATAATTTGACAAATAGTTGTTAATCTAATGGTCATAAGGCACACACCATACCCCACACATGCACCAATTCCTGGTTCACACGACTTTAAAAGTTTCGACTAATCTAATGCGTCAAACACCATGCCCCACACATGCACCAATTCCTAGCTCCCCCAACTTTAAATGGTTCTATCCTCAGTGTTTGAAGACGTGGTGAAGAAACTTGAGGATTATATCTAGAGGGAGCTTGCCTTATAAAAAAAAATCAAACAACTTATGGGTAATAAACTAAAATCTGAACAAGCGTTAGAAACAAAACCTTCTTCAGTGGAGTGATGACAATGACAGACGAATTAGCGCTAGAAACAAGCGTTACTTTACAAACGCTGAACTTGAGAGGTCTACCATAAACATTCCTAAACATTGCTAGCAAAGGAGCAAATAAATTACAAAGACCGCCATTAACAATGTAATGGATCTGTACAGCGGAACATATTTATCTTTTATCATCAAGAATATAATTCCTCAAAATAAAACCATAACAAAACCTAATGCTTGAGATTGATGTTATATTCAGGCCCTGCAAAACTAGTGTCGATTAGCTCTGGCATATTGCTCCAGCAGTCTTTCCCATCTTCAGTATTCAAATCTGCCCACGTTGGACACCATTCAACGGATCCAAGTCTACCGTTTTCCTTGTTATTTGAACTCCCTGTGAAGTCTAGAAAGAGCTCTGGAAGAAGTGATAAACAATTGTTGTTTATCATAGCAAAAGCAGAGTCTGGTGCTCGATCAAGGTCGCTGAAATTAGTAGTTGATCTTAGAGCGCCAATGGCAGGTATCAAAGCTGGAAGGGTATTAAACTTATTATTACGCCACACCAAACAGTTTGTACTATCATTAACCATTGCAGCAGGCAGCCTATCATTATAACTGTATTCCTCCAGATTAAGGGGAATACTGGGCATGCTTATCTTCTGATCCGTGCTAAATTTTAGACTGTTTTCGCTGTTGAACATACTACAAGTTTCTTTCTGAGGATTCAGGCTGTCATCAGTTACACAGGAATGGCTAGGAGGAGCATTAATAACGGCCTGATCCATTTGCAAAGGGGCCAAGTAGCTGGAATGAAGATCTAACAAGCACATATTATCTAAAAAACTAGTCACAGAAGGCTGCTCTCGCTGTACTAATAAGCCGTCCGTACTTCTACAGCAATTTGACACGCTAGAACTTGCTGAACATCTGCTTGCTTCAAAACAAGGCGTAGCATTGATAATTGGAGAGGTTGCAGGCTGCTGTTGCTGCTGTTGTGCCCAGAAATTAGATGCCACAGAATTGGCGGCTGCTGCGGCCTCATTAAATTGACAGGCAGACCTTAGGAGATCAAGGTCTATATTTCCTGTGTCAGCACACAGAAGATTGGGAGATGGGTAAGCAGCAAGGCTCAAGTAGTGTTTAGCCAATTGTGCAGCAGCCTCAAGCCTAGTACTCTCCCATGGGTTAAGAGAAGCAAAATAATAAGACATTGAAGAAGCAAAAGGGTCCATAAATGGTCTGTGGGTCATAGGATCGATTCCTTTGTGAATTAATTGTTTCTTCAAACGGGTATTCCAGTAGTTCTTAATCCCGTTATCTGTCCTTCCCGGCAGATGGGCAACTATTGCAGACCACCTGAACATTCGTAATACAATATAAACCGCTCAATTTTTATTTCTCCAAAGCATGAAAATTACACAATTTATATATATCATGAAATTAATTTGAAACGTTCTGTTTAATTACTTGTTTCCAAGCATGGCATGGAGTCTCAGTATGGTTTGCTCCTCTTCAAAACTGAATTTCCCCCTCTTAATATCAGGTCTCAAATAATTTGTCCATCGTAATCTGCAGCTTTTTCCACACCTAAGTAAGCCTGCATCATCAAAACATTTTATGGGTTAGATCAGAACATATCTAAAATGGAATAAGATATAGGTATCTTTCATGATGAACTTGGTCACTCTGGTCCAACTTATTGTAGACAATCCATTACCTGCATGCTTTGGAAGTGCTTTCCAACTTCCATGGCCATTCTTCTGTATGTAGTCTATTAATTTCTGGTCCTCCTCCGGTGTCCATGGACCCCTCTTCAGCCCATTCTCATCCCAACCAGGCGCCCGCCCCATATTTGCTAGTTCTATCTTAGCCAAATACAAATACAAACATTTTATACCTCAAAATGTGATCAGTTATCCAAAACTTTATAACTGTTATCTGAAACTCCCCTATGGGTATTAATATTAATGATGCCTCGAGGAACGAAATATATAACGAATGAAGTATATTATATTTACACCTGATCTAAACAGATGCGAATGGTGTAGTTACAGACACTGCAATATCAGTAAAATCAATGGAATTAACACAAGAAGGCAGACAATACCAATATTTTTTCTGCAAGAAACTTCGAACTGGAAGCGGCATAAGAAATCCCAATATCTTGGAATCATATATAGTGGGCGAAAATAGCCGAAGGTAGGCAATCCACTACTTACCCAATTAACATGGTTGTTAATTTTATAATAATTGGAGGCCGTAGACTTTTTCGAACGCCCTCATCATAACGTTATTTTGGCTGTGGAGTAGACGAAAAACAAACACACGCAGAAAGAAACCAATGCACGCATATTTCAACTTCTATGGCCTCCACAGACTGGGTATTATACGTAAGGGCAGAATAACGAAAAACAAATGAAAATAATTGAGGAGTGTCACACGCTTCTTATGTCATCCAAGAAATTGACATTGCCATTGCAGACAATGGCGACTCTCACATCATTGCCTGAACTCTTCTAGCCAAGGAAATCCCACTTCCTATAATGGTCAGCCTCCAACTTCCCCAGTTTATATTTATGTATATAATTTAATAGTCAATCTGGGTTGTGATCTCTAATTTTGGCCATTCGTATATATAAAAGAGAAGGAAAAATATTAAACAAAAAGAAGAAGCTGAGAACGTAATCATTGCCGAGATTCTTATGTCACGGTTGTTCCGACTAAGGTGGGACACGGTGCCATTGTTGGGGACCTTGTATCGAATGAATTATTTATTCAATTATTGTTTTGAGAAGACAATGTATAGCTGATTTTTAACATTTTATTTGTCTTTCATATTTGTCCTCAAGCATTAGGTTTGTCGGCCAAGCAAACTTATTATTATTTTTATTTTCTTATAGCGGAAGTTACACTTTTTTTTAAGTGTGATTGCCTTAATACGGTGTTGCAATGTTGTATCCTTGCTTACAAAGGATTGTGGTCTTTTGTGAAGCCCGTCTATTCTATTAATTACATTTTTTAAATATCTTAAACGATTCACATATTTTGTTTGGAAAACATTTCAAATAGGTTATTTTTGGGTAAGTCCTAAGGAAGCAGGGGTATCTATTCCGCCAAAAATAGCTAAGGATCACACTTGGCATGCCCGCTTTGGCACACTTAAAGAGCATGCCTAAAACAAAAAAAAACAAACAAACACAAAACACAACAACAACAAACAAAATAAAAAATAAAATAAAATAAAATAAAAATAAAAACACAAAAACAAAAAAAGACAAAACAAAAAAAAACACAAAAAAACAACAAAACACAAAAAACAACAAAACACAAAAAAACCATAAAAACAACAAAACAACACACAAACACAAAAAAAAAAACACAAAACACAAAAAACCACACAAAAAAATACAAAAATAAAATAGAACAAGAATAATACAAAACAACACACATACCTAAAAACTAAAAAGAAAGAAAAAATAAAAAACAACTTTGGCCTTTCCAGGCGAAAAGCTTATAAAGGCAATAAACAACAAAGGAAACATAAGAATGATCAGTCTGAGCAAGGGAACTAAAATATCTTGACCAAACCAAAGAGAAGCAAAAACAAAGAAAAAAGGAACTAGGTACCTTTACTACTAGAGCCATCTAGAGCAAGAATAGAAAGAAGAGCTTCCCTTATTTGTGAATCCCACCATTTGGGAGGGTGGATGTAGTAAGTAAGATCACCTTTATCCAAAATTAAATTAGCTAAAGCATCAACACTCCTATTATGTTCCTAGACCACATGATTTTATTCAACTTTCAAAAAGTCCATGTGGATTAATTGAATCTTCTCAACAATTCTTTTTATTCTCCAACCAACCTTATGATTCTTAGGAGTCTTCAACAAATTAATCATGACTTGAGAGTCGGATTCAACCAACACCTTTTTCCATATGATCTTAGCAACCTCTTAAAGGGCTCTAAGGATACCATACCCCTTAACAAAGTTATTGAAAATGATACCCAAATTCTCAGCAAAAGTGAAAACTAGGGGACCATTTGAAAGTCTACCAATTCCTCCCACACTAGCATTTCCAAGGTTCCACTTAGAGGCTCCATTGGTATTGAATTTACCAAAATCCTTAGGAAGAGGCTGCCAATTCCTTGTTCTATCCATATTTTGATTACTCACATTCCCTTTAAGATTTTTGCACTTAAAAGAGTTAAGTTTTGAATATTTGCATCACTTGATCCCATATTTGGTGGGAGTTCTAGGCATGTTTAAGGAGTTGTTGGATTGATTCAACTACATTGGCAATGGTATTAATCCATATATAGTGAATGCCCTTCCTTTCTTGATTAAAATTTTTATTGTTTATTTCCTTCTATATATTCCAAAGTAGAATGGTAGAACCCATCCAAACTACCTTCCTAATAAAATGATCAACACCCTCTTGATTAGGTCAATCCCTCCAAAGTTGTTCAAAAGGAAAAAAATTAGACCACTATAAGCCAAGTAATATGGTCATTCTCTTCCATAGCTCAAAGGCTAAGGTACACTCAATAAAAATATGACTGAGATTTTACACATTCTCTTCACATATCTTGCATCTAAATGGGCCATGAAAACCACGTTTCATAAGTTGCTCACTAGTAAGAAACCTGCGATGCAATAAAAACCAAGTAAAGAACCTCACCTTAGGGCAAAGATTTTGGGCCCATAATTGAGTAAATATATCATATGATTGATTGGTATTATTATGATATAAGGCCAAATAAACTTGACCAACTGAATACTCACTCTTAGTAGTGTTGTTCCATCCAAAACAATATTTATCATGAGACGAAGAAAGATATATCATATGAAGGATGATTTGGGTGTCTTTTCTTCACCTTTCTGGTATTTGAATAGGCCAGTCCTCAATAGGGATCCAATATCTACCAACCTCTAAATTACCAGTATGGTGCCGACAGTAATTAGTAACCTTTATCCAGTTAGCTCATTGAAGCTCCTCAATCCAAGGCCTCCAATCAAGAAACAGAGTTATCAAAGGTTGGTGAGAATCCCAAGAATCTATCAAAAAAATTACTTGTTGACCATTATGAATGATCCAAAATAATTTATGCTTAATCAAAATATCACCAGTCTTAAGAACAACTAAAATGAGAGAACCTTTAGTAGGCAATTGATAGCGAACAAGGTCTTCAGGACTTTTGTTCTCAATATATTTAGTATGAATATTGTTGACCCAAAGAGCATTGGGGTTATGCAAAATCCTCTAATATAGTTTAGCAGGTAAAGCCTTATTGTTATTAATAGTATTTCAAAAACCTAACGTCCCTTCATTATTGTGGAGGCATAAAATATCCCATTTCACCAAGGCCTATTTTCTTTTCTCCTTAGTACCACTCCAGAGCAACTGATGATTGATTTGATCTAATTCATGAAGAAAAACCTCTGGATATTCAACACAATAGAAACATAAATAGGTATAGCTTGAAGGAATTATTTTACCAAGGTAATTCTGCCCCCAAAATAAATCCACCTATTAGTCCACTTACCAATTTTCTTCGTAACTCTATTCAAAAAACAATTCCAATATTTTTTTCTATCTTTGAATATTGAGAGGAATGCCTAAATAAGTGATCAAAAGGGATTCCTATCTAGGAGAGTAGTGAAAAAAATGACTTTAGATTTGTCTTCATTGATCAATTGCTCGATAGCATTAGAAAAACAACTAATAATTTGCTTAATTTTAGAAGCTTCCTTAAATGTAGCTTTACCTAACATAGTAGAGTCATCAACAAATTGAAGATGAGAAATAGATCTAGCTCCACGAGAAATGGTTACTCCCTCAAGGATTCTATTTTATCTATTTTTGGTTATAGTCCTACCCAAGCATTCAACAAGAATGATGAATAAATAAGGGGAGAGGGGATCACCTTGCATAATACCTTTAAAAGTAGGGAACAACTGAGAAGGCCTGCAAATGATAAGAAAAAATAACATCGAAGAGATACATCCCATAATCTAGTCCATCCAATCCTTAGAGAATCCAAATTGCCTAAAAAATTTGATAAGGAAGTGCCAATCCACTCTATCACAAGCTTTAGATAAGTATACACAAATGAACATAGATGGATATTTTTGCATTTCCATGGAATCGATGGCTTCTTGAGCAAGAACTATCTCATCCATTATTTGATACCCTTCCACATAACCCCCTTGTTAAGGGGAAATAATCTTATACAAAAGAGGCTTCAATATTTAAGCCATGATATTTGTAATGATTTTGAGAAGAACATTACATAAAGTTATAGGTATAAAAGCTAAGATATGATCTACCTCTTGAGCTTTTGGGATAAGAGTAATATAATTTTTATTAATAACCTTCAAGATATCTTTGGATTTACTGGCTTCTTCCACCATCTCTAATAAATCAACATGAAGGATGTCCCAAAACGCTTGATAGAACTCAATGGAAACACCATCAGGACCTAGGGTTTTTTCTTTTTACATTTTAAAAATCCATATGTTGAAGCTCATTGATAGTAACTAGAGCTGTCAAAATAGAGTTCTCCTCAGAAGTGATAAGAGTAGGGATCGCTTGAAGAATATTCTATTGAGAAGCCAATTCAAGATGTGCAAGAGTAAAAATATTGGAAAAGTAATTGAAAACAATAGAGTGCATGCCATCCTAAGCGTAGACAATGTCTCCAAAATCAAATTTTAGAGAAGAAATAAAGTGGTGAGATCTTTGCACTAGAAGAGATTTGTGGAAGAAATTTGTGTTTCGATCTCCTTATTTGAGCCATTGGATCCTAGATTTTTGGTTCCATAAGAGTTATTATCCTTTTTCCCATTTCTCTAGCTAAGTTGTGAGTCTAATTTAATCTGTACTTTTACTCTTTGAGGCCATCTTAACAGATTTTCTTATTCAAAATTTCAAGTTGAGATATAACTTTATATTTTTCTAGACATCTCCAAACTCCTTCCAGTTCTAGATCTTGATTTTGGATTTAATGTATTGCAACCTTTTGGAAAAAAAAAACATCTTCGTACCATACCTTGGTTTACCTTCCTTCCTCCATTGCTGCACTTGGGATTTGAAGGAACTGTATCTAAGCCACATTAACTAAAATAAAAAAGGTAAGAAAATCACATTGGTTTTCCAAATTTCCATCATGACTAGCCAGTGATCCGAACCAACATTGTTAAGATTCTTCACCTTAGGAATGCGACCATGGATTAATAAATTAATAGAGAACAAGAACCTATCTAATCTCTCCATGATACAGGCTAAGCCTTGCCTTCTGTTAGACCAAGTTATGAGGCCATTATTTGGTTGGATGTCCACAAGATAAAGGTTTACAATATATTCACTCATGAGGTCAATGCTTTTGTCCAAATTTCTATTTCCCCCTATTTTATCATCCAAATAGAGGATGGTATTGAAATATCCTCCAATCAAGATCCAAGCTTTAGAAAAATGAGAGATAATATAAGTTATATCCTTCCATTATCTTATCTTTTTCTCAAAAGTATTTGGAGCATAAATAGTAATGCAAAGCATAATTTTGTTGAAATATCTACTTTGAATAGATATAGCCAAAATACCCCAACTACCAACCATATGGTGAATAAATACCTCTTTTGGGTCCCAAAGGTAAGCAATGCCACCAGAATTTCCCTAGGAACCGAGGGAAGCATATTTTCCAGCTGGCTATATTTTACTAGAAATTGAATCCATTTCCTCTATTGACATCTTCATTTCCTAAAGGAAAACAAGATGTGGATGGTTTATTTGAATCATTCTTCTAATTTTATTTTGTTTTGAAAGACTCCCTTTGAGTCCTATAATTATTACATGGTAATGTAAGTTGTCTTGTATCTCAATGAGTAAGCACAAGCTATGGTTCTAATCAAAGTGTTCCATTAAGTGTTCCAATCTCTAATATTCATGTTAACAACCTTCTAAGTGATGATCTTCATTAATACCATGGCTAAAAATTTTGGTAAGGGCATTAATGTTACCTTCCTCTACAAGATTTTCACCTTCTTTTACCATATTATGTTGATTGGTCTTGTGACATACCTTATGGTTGGAATACATATTTTGTTTCTTTTGTATTATTTTTTGACTTACCCCAATTGAATCTAGGATGGCTTCTAACCTCGAAGAATACATGTAAGATTCAATAGAGTCTATCTTGGGACCTATATTATTTGAAGTCTCAATATTTAAAATATATTTTTTCTTTTGTATATTTGTTCCTTTTTTCCTATTGAAAACCTTTAATTTGTTGGTTTTTCTCTAAGTTCTTCCTTGCATATTTAAATTGTATTTATAAGATTTTTGTTTCCATTGTTTCCTCTTCCTCACCTGGGACATCATTTGTTGAAGAATTTCAAACATATTAGTTGATAACTTTGATTGATACTTCATAACTATTTTTTTAGTGTTCTTCTTAGGCATTTGGAAACTTGCTAAGTTTGTATCCTCTTTCTTTTGATCTAGAATTTTATTTGGGTAGACACTAGCCAAATAACCATATTCATGGTAAATTTTGCAATGAAAAGGAATGTTCTCATAGTACACCACTTTCTCCAAAGTATCCTTCCCAAATTGTAATGAGATCTTTTCAGGTAGGGGTTTGTCAAAATCCATTAAAACACAAATTCGAGCATAAATAATATGTTCAATACAATCAATAATCATCATAAAAGTTCCCAAAGAGTTTCCAATTGAAGAAAAAACAACTAGATTCTATAATTCAATTGGGAGGCCAAAGAGTTTAACCGACATAGGACATGTAGAAGGAATCACTTCTTTGGATTTAAATTTAGCATGCCAAGGCTTCATGAAAAGCCCTACCCTTCCAAAGAACCATGGGCCCCATTGAAATATTTTTTTTCTATCTTCATTATTAGAAAATAAAACAAGAAAATATCCATTTGGATAAATAGAGATTTGTAACTCACCTTTTGTTTTCCAAAATTTTTCAGTGTAAACTTTGAAAGTAGATAGGCTCAAACAAAAACCCAAGAAATGGAAAATTAGTCCTTTTTTTTTCAGATCTTCTATGCTAGTCCGAATGATGCCCATATCTAGCTTAAAAATCGGAGATTCATCAGTTGCCATGAGACATCCTAACTCAGTTTTTTAAGATCAATATTAGGCATTCTTAGAGGTTTACAAGAAACCCTAGAATTAATCTTAGCATTAAGCTAAGGTTATCCACAATTGAGCACTCACAAATCTTGTTATAGTATTTTTATTTTATTTAATAATTTAAATAAAATATTTTTAACATTCACTAGAGAAGAACATTGTTTATTTAATTTATGTTTTTTTTTTAATTTAATTTTTATTTTAGTTACAAGGTATAATGTACAGTTCTACTGTTTTGAATTAAATAATTTTTTTTTAACTTTTAGAAGGTTATAAGATCATATAGAGAAAAATTTATTGAATATATTTTTATCCATCCAAATTCCTTTTAATTTACATTTTAGTCCCTAAAGTATAATATATAACCCTACCTATTTATGGTTGGAACCGTGGACCTCTTGAGTTACAAATTTTTCATCTTCAAGCTCACTCAAGTTATGTATGCAAAAATATTTCCATACTTTTTAATTTAATATAATATTTGTTAAATAATATATATTGTTTATAAAAAATAAAATTTTTATGAAAAGTGGGAAATTTGCATGCCATGTAAATGATCATACTCTTCTATTATATATATTTAAATTTTAATATACTATTTAGAAATATTATCTTCTATGACATGTTAATATATGTCATAATTAAAATACATAATAAACTATCTATTGAGATACTTTTAAAAATATTTAATAAATCTTTAACACGTTTGATTTAAAACAAGAATATCATTATCTATATTAAGAATTGTTTTCCATCTTATTCTCTTTTATTATTATTATTAATATTTTTTTTATAAAAATTTTATATTTTTAAAGAAATAATAATTTATGTAGAAAAAATATGGTTATATTACTTTTGTAAAATTTTAAATGCAATTTTTTATAAAAACTATCAAAAGTTAAAAAATTGAGGATTCTACATACTTAAAAATGACTATTATACACTTTCTTAAAGTTTTTCAAAGTTATTTTAACGAGTTTATTTTTGTAAGCACAACTACATTAGGTAGGATACAATGCATTCAAAACCATTATTTGACTATCACCATAACATCTTGTCCTATGTAGGAGAAAGGACAAAATTTGAGTGTCTTAAAGACACGGAGAGGAATATCATACAAGCGGTCGTAGAGGAGCACTATCTGAAGTAAGAGAGAAGAGCTAACAAAGAGCTCTCATTACAATGTCCAAACACATCCTTATAGCCATAAAAGTAGGTATTCCTAACAACCAATTTGAAGAAAAAAATATTATAAAAGGGTCATTATCTATTTGTATTGGTTTTCATCTATTGAACATTGTATAGGGAGAATTCAAATCAGCATATTAAAATGAAAAGCATAGTTGAAAAAGGAGTATTTGAACCAATGAATTCAAAGAAAAATCATATAGCAATACCCAAGATCTTGCTTGCAGAAGATTTTCATTGAAGAAGCACTCAAATCAGCTCTCAAACCACAATAGAACCATATCTAAGCTCCTAGGACCTCCATCAAATCAAGCACCAACTCATACCCTCTTGGAAGAAGCATTTAGGAATAAGAAACAACTGGATTTATGTTGACAAGCATAATATATAGAAGAACATAAGCATTGGAGGAAAAATACATGTAATCTACCATTTTTAATCACTGACAAGAAGCACTCATCCCATATCATTATAAAATTCTTAAACATTAGAGTGAAGGGAGTTACAAAAACATATTTTATAGGAAGAAACATTACAACATCTCCATTCATGATTAGATCACATTAACCACTTGGAGAAGGCATTAGGATCAACCATAAGCATTAAAAAATAAGCCCCATGCACGTTGGAACTCAAACGCCATTTGGACATCATTCAAATAAGGATTAAAAATGTCTTAGATGTTACTCAAGATGCCCATGCCGCATAGCTACATAAACATTCAATTCCAAGGTATAGATGAATAGGTAATATGAAGCGAAAAAGGATAAATTATAGTGTTTGAGTGATTAAAAGCACATTGAAATTGAATTCAAAGGAGGCAACGAGGACTATCATAAACTAGTATTCAATTCCTATGGTGATAAGCACTCTTTAAGGAGGATACCAAGCTAAAATAGACACTATAAAAGTGTAGAGCTCGAAGTAAAAACACACAATCCATTCATCGAATAGTGAGCAATCAACCATTGAATTATGTGGAGCTATTTGAAGATACATAGAGCATAAAATCTTACAAAGATAACAATTAAAATTGCTTGCTTTAATTAAAATTAGAGTTATAAGGTGATATAGACTATTGCATTGTTAAAATGTGATATATTACATTGGAATAAACCTAACAAGAATTAGTGATTTTAAGAACACAAGCTTATAGTGAGAGGGGGGGTGAATAGTATAAGATAAAATTTTACTTTTCTTTCCAACCAATATTATCCTATGTTATATTTCCAAAGTAGTATTAACCAATATCATTAATGGTAGTAATAAAGCAATGCATAAATCATCACACACATGAGAGAAAAATTTAATTTGGTTCACCCAATGTAGGTTACATCCACGGAGAAAATATTTCTTCTAAATTTTCTCAACAAATCTCTTGGGAACCAATTCCCTATTACAATATTTATGGACCTATGTCCAAAGGAGACACCAATCCCCTATGATCAAGTTTGTGGACCTCTATCCATAGGAGAACTCTATCCCCTCAACTCTTTTTCATGGACTTCTATCGATAGGAGACCTTTTTCCCCATTGTTCTAGTTTATGGATCTCTCCATAGGAGACCTCTATCCCCACTATTCTAATTTTTGGACCTCTATCCACATGAGACCTTTATCCCCACTACTCTAGTTTGTGGACATCTATCCATAGAAGACCTTTTTCCCCACTAATCTAGTTTTTGGACCTCTATCCATAGGAGACCTCTGTACCCACTACTCTGGTTTTTGGATCTCTATCCACAAGAGACACCTCTCCTCTCAGCTCTAGTTTGTGGATCTCTATTTACAGGAGACACATCTCCTCTAAGATTTGGTCAACTCCAAATACAACTAAATATTCTACTCAAAAATTACTTCAAGCATTCACACAAGGCTTGCTCAAATATGAAACAAAATATGCTCAACTCATTGCTCCAATTTGCACCAAGCCTACTCACAATGCTTGCTCAAATTATCAACAAAACGTACTCACAAATCTACCCAAACATACACCAAGTCTACTCACAAGGCTTGCTTAAATTTTCTCTCAACTCTTACCCAATACTACTTCAAAAAAATCTCACAAGACTTGCTCAAATACACCTCAAACTTTCTTCAAGTCTTCTCATAAGACTTGCTCAAATCTGCATCACTATATCTGTTCAACTCTGCTCTAACACATGCTCAAAAATACTCATAACACATACTCAAAACTTATTATAATACATACTCAAATATGATCATAACACATACTCAAATCTTGTCATAGCACATACTCAAATTTGCTCATAACACATTCTCAACCAATCCCAAATCTTGAACACAATTGATGTTCAAAACAATGCTTGTATCTCTTTCAAACATGCTTTCTTCAACTAGGCAATTCAGACATATTCTTCCCTGATTATTTCAAGAACATATAAATAATAATATGCAATTCAAATTCTTAATATGTTCTCTTCACATTCATTAAGTATGTCACTTTCACATGTCTCACATTCATCGAATCATATCTTTACTTCTTACAAATTCCTTTCAAATCAAACCATGCTAGTGTATAACTTTGCTTCACAAAACTGGTTTATGTTCCTTGCAAATTTTTACTCAAATATCAAACACAATAATGCATAAATTTTCTTCACAAAACTGATCTCTAACACTTGCCCATTCACATTCAATGTCATTCACATCAATACCCAAATGCTTCACAAATTCTTTCAATAAGAATGCACAATTTTTTCTCAAAACCCTAGAACAAGTGTTTCCAATTTCTTTCAATGATAATACATAACTTGTTCACAAACCTTAGCACAAGTGTTTCCAATATCATTCAAAAATGAAGCATAATTTTATTCTCAAACCCTAGCACATATATTTCCAACAATGCTCATACATAATCCTTATTTCTCCACTTTATGATTCAGAAATATTTGTTCAATCAAACACCTTAAAGAAGGAATGATATCACCATACCTCTTAACTTGCTTTGATGAATATGTGCCTGCAAAATCTATCACAAAAATACTTTTCTTTTCTCTCGCCACTTCTAAAACAATTTAGCAAATTTCCTTTACAAAATATCCACATTAAAACCCTTTCAAAATATGTCCACAAGAATACTTGAAAAATAATGCTCTATAACTCCTTTTTGGTTTCACAAGATAAATCCCTTAATGATAAACCAAAACCCTCAAAATATCAAGCAAGAGTACAACAAGCAAAGAGACCATAGTACACCTTATGTATCCTTTCTAAAGAGTAACATTTCCAATTTTAGAACAATTCACAATACACCTTATATCCCCTTTTCTCACATGCAAAAATTATCCCTTATATTTCCCCTTTTTAATCATGCAAAACTAAAACCCTTATGACTCCTATTTGCAAGATAAAATCCTTAATGAAAAACACCCCTTATGACTCCTATTTGCAAAAATAAAAGCCTTTATAACATACAACCCTTAAAACTCCTATTTGCAAATAATCAAAACTTTATAAATACCTTATACCAAAATTTGCTGGCATGGATGAGAATTGACCCGGTGGCCTCTAATACCCAAACACGGATAGTGACCACTTGGGATATCCAAGTGGATGAAATATCAAATGCACATTAGTAATTTTATTTCCTTCTTCATTCTTCCCAAAATATTAAAACTAAGTAAGACACCCCCAATGGGTTTCGACCTGTGGACCTCTGCAACAGTGCTCTATCACGAGTGCCCTGACCAACCGTGCTACTACGGTGGTTGGAACCAAATGAAGCACCCACAAAAAATTATCATTGTCCTTAGCATGCATTAAAAAAATGTTTATACCCAAAATGATGTCTAGGTATCTCGACCCTACAACCTAACTTTTGTCAGTGCCTTAGCACTTCTCCAACAACTAGCTAAGCTAGCTTGCCAACTAAAACCAAACGAGTAGTGATTCTTATTTTTTTCATTGTGCACCCTGTACTCAATTTTTTTCCCTTTATCCTCTTTGATTCATCCTTTCTAAATGTGATCAGATTTTCTCAAGCACACTTGAATCTTCATCAATTTTCATTGCATTTGATTAAGGTTTAAATACCCTTTTTCCTTCATTTCTCATATGACATTGACGTTACTTTTGAAACATTTATTTATTGCCTTCATAAATTTGTGCCCTTAGGTTAGGTTAGAATATAAATATTATAACCTTAGCCCCTTTTTGAAACCTTTATTTTAATATTATCCTTTGGACTTCCTTTTTAATATTTGTGTTCTTATTAACAATTAACCTTGCTTTCCTTTTAAACCTTTGTCTTCTCATTGGAATTTGAACCTTTTCTTTATTTTAGACGTGTGTCTTCTCATTAGCATTTAAACCTTGCTTTCTTTTAAACCTTTGTCTTGCTTTCACAATATAATATTATTGCCTTGATAACCATGCACCTTTGAAATCAAAATATTTTTGCCAATTGTACTTTTTGACATCAATGACAACAATATGCTCAATATTTCCAACATGATTATCAAGCAAGATTATTTCAAGATATTAATTATTCATATTTATAATTAATCAAGTAAGAGACATAATGTTGTCAACTTTGATTAAATCAATACTAATGTGTAAATATCATTATTTTCTAATATTTCAAAAAGTAGGGAGATATAAGGCATACTGCTTCAAACTAAATACATAAATTGGAATTTAGAAAATTAATATATTGGAAAGAGACTAAAATCAATTGCCTTCATATAGAGTTGGAAATAATTGGTAAAAATTATCTCATACTCTTTCTAAGGAGACAAAAGAAATCCAACCATTAAAGCATACTTCATTGGGATAGATAAGGCAAAATTAAAAGTTTGATTATTCTCAATACATTATAAAATCAACTTAAAATGTGAAATAAGCATATTCTAATTATTAGGGAGATATAAGGAATCCTAAAATATCTAATTCCAAAAATATTTTATCAAATTAGTTCACATCTCTTAACTAGGGAGACAAGGAATTCTACAAAACCTAAAAACCAAGAAAGGTTTTATACCTAGAGAATAATTATGACCACAAACAAATTCCTCTTTGTAGAATTCCAACTACTAAAGGGCCCAAACTACTTATCATGTAAAAACAAAGTGAAATCTATTCTAACATTTGAAAACCTTTGGGAAATTTTCAAAGGAGCAAGAAATAAACCAACTCAGGAAGAAATAGAAATTTAAAATTTTGAAGAAATTGAGGCTAAGGCATTAATGATAATAATCTTTGTTGTCACAGATGAAATACAAGCTTACAATAGCTCAGAAGGAACATCTACATATGCTTGGAAAATATTAGAGAAAATATTTTAAGGGAAAAATAAAGCAACTATCCTAAATCTTCAAACTCAATTGCATTCCTTGAAAATGAATAGTGGTGAAAGCAAAGGAACTATTCTTAAGGAAGATAACATATATCAAAGGGAAATTACTACTCTTAGGATAAAAGTTTGAATATAAATTCCTTGTTCAAGTAACCTTGAGATAACTTCCAGATAGCTACAAGCATCTAGTTACATCCTTATAGGTTCTAAGAAAATATATAGAGTTTGATGAACTAATCAGCATTCTTCAAGAATATGAGATAGAAAATATAGTGAAAGATGAAATGACTAACAATGCATTGGTTCTAAAACATAATCCATAGGGAAAAATTACTTCATCATCAAAAGGTCGAAGACCATGGAATAATAAATATTGTTAGATATGTAGAAGAAAATGGCATAACAATAGCTACTGTAGATTCAATCCAAGAAATCATAATCAAGGAAATCAAATGTACTATGGAAGCCAACAAAATAAGGTATTCCAACCAAGGAAATATAAAAATAATCCTCAAAAGCCACAATATTAGTACCATAAATACTATCCACAATTGGAATACCGAAAAGAGAATAAAAAATGACATCTAGCTTAGAAGATTGAAGAAATTGAATATCTGGAAGATACGACAGATGATCAAGGAGTCGCTTATAGCAAGAGCAACATATTTAAAAGATACTAACTACTTGCTTGAACAAGATATAGGAAACAGAGAAGAAGATCCATATTGAAGATTAAATTTTTTAATACCCAAATAATCTAATACAGGGGGGGTGTTAGAGTATATTACATCATTTAGGTTATGTAAATGTACCACCCTTGGTAAATGTAAATGATCCTCACACACATTGAGCACACCTACAATTGAGTAGTCCATAATTCCATAACACACTCACCCTTTGATATTTCTCTCAAATTTTAGTCATTGGCTTCATATGAGTTACGTGTAGCCTTACCCTCTTTGTCCATTGGAGCAAGATAAGGCAACCTCTTTCATTTAACATTTATAGAGCCTTAAAACCAAGGTGATATAGATCTTGCAGAAGACTCAATAATAATAGAAGAGAGCGATGGATATACATTGTATTCCTCATCTATTTTAGGTTGGAGATAGAGTATGGCTTCATTTGGATCGATGATGTTTTGTAGAGAAAGCACATAGTAAGATCAAACCTCTTTGTTATGGATTGTATACCATCATTCAATAGATATCTACGAATACTTTTTGTTTAGACCTTCCAACACACCTTGGTATTAATGACATTATCAATATGGACCTTCTCAATCCATATCAAGATTCTACATTGGATATTGAACCTGTCATTAGTCATCCAGTAAATGCGGTTCCTGACTTCTAGCTTTCACTTGATACAAATAAATTGTTTGACATGAATACTCATCACACGTAGCAATATTCTTCCACCTCATACCTTATCACCTATCATAGTCAACTTCCACACTAGGCTCATTGGATATCTCACCATTACATGGCTTATGACTTTCTAGATTTGTTGAGAGCATTGGAATCCAATGCTTCTATGGTTGGGAGGATTGATGAGGATATCACTATACCTTAGGCTTATCCTTAAGCTTATAATATTTCTTGTCTTGTATTCATGTGAGGCATAGTATACCCATGTTAGGATTTGTCTTGTTAGTAGTTAGATGCATTGGTTATGTTGTTGAGGTTGTTCTTGTCTCTAGCATGATACTTTTATTTTCATCCATGTAGTTACAGGTGGTTGTCCATGCATAGCATATTATTGCAGTTGTTTGTAATCCTTGTAACTCCTTTGATTATCTATTTTGTACTATATAAGCATTTTGCATAATGGATAATCTAGTTTCACTTTGATTTCCATATCACAGGTTGGAATAAATTAGCATACACAATATCAAATCTTGTTCATATTTTTTATCAATAAGTCTTTTGAATGTTTTATAATAACTTTTTGTTGGCATTTTTGCCATATTGTTTTTGTTGTTACTGTTCATGCAAATTGTAGAGATACTAATTCTTCTGTTTATCCCTCCATGCACTTTGAAAGGGAAAATGTAAAAATCTCTATAAGTTTTGTGTTAAAGCAAAGGTGTCGCGATATCGCGACATGTCGCATTTTCATGACCTGTCGCATTTTTGCGGCGTCCGTACCAGAAAATAGCATAGCGTAGAAAATGTCGCGATATCATGACATGTTGCATTTTCATGACCTGTCATGTTTTCACGGTCAAAACAGTCAACGGAAGCAAGGAAGTCAAACTGTCACGATATCGCGACATGTTGGAGTTTCGCGACTTGTTGCGGTGAGGGAGAACTAATCGAAAAGTTGTCGCGATATCGTGACATGTCGCATTTTTCGTGACTTGCGATGGCCACAGAGCAGAGTGATAGAAAATGTCATGATATCGCGACAGAAAAGCAAGCAAGGAGCAGATGGTACGGAATGGCACGATATCGTGACATGTCGCGTTATCGTGGAAGGGCTGAAGGATAAACACAAGGTGGAGAAAGATGTCATGATTTCATGACATTTTTGAGGACGAAGCCCAGCAGGAGGAACTTGTCGCGATTTCACGATAGGAAGCGACAACAACAGAGAAGGAAAGAAATTGTCGTGATATCACGACATGTTTGACAGGAAGGGCAAAGCGTAGAGAAATGTCACGATTTCGTGACATGTCGCATTTTCGTGAGGAGGAAGCAAGGAGGCAGCCAGATAGTACGGAATGTCATGATTTCACGACATGTCAAACTTTCGTGGCCTAAAAGTAGCAAAGTACAAGAAGACAGAAAATGTCGCGATTTCATGACATATTGTGGAGATCAAGCCAAATGGTGAAAATGTCGCGATATCGTGACATGTCGCATTTTCGTGACCTGTCGCATTTTCGTGAAACGAAAGCTGACAAGTACAAGGCAGAAAGAAATTGTCATGATATCGCGACATGTCGCGTTTTCATGATGAAGGAGCCCGAAAGACAATGCCAAGTACGGAATGTCACGATTTCGTGACATGTCCCATTTTCGCTACTTGCAGGAAGATGAAGGCCAAGGAAGAGAAAGATGTCATGATTTCGTGACATGTTGCAGTTTCACGAGTATACAGAAGAAAAGGACACAGAAGGAAGAAGATGTCATGATTTCGTGACATGTCACGATTTTGCGACATGGTGAGTTTTCATGATTTGGAGCAGCGAACAAAGCCAGAAAAAGGAGAATGTCATGATTTCGTGACATATCATGAGGACGAAGCTGAACTAAGAGGAAGATGTCATGATTTCGTGACATGTCACATTTTCATGACTGGTGGTAGAAACAGAAGACAGTAAGGTAAAAGTGTCACGATTTCGTGACATGTCGCATTTTTGTGACCTGTCTCATTTTTGCGACCGAAGCAATAACAAAGGCCCGATACAGTTCTGTTTGCATTTTCCTTCAGAATTGCATAGGAGAACGTGCGGAGAAGATAAGGATCAAGTAAAAGCTCTCCAACTGATTTTGAGATCATGGTCAAAGAGGCGCCAAGATTAAATGTTGCTGATTACCGATGTGCGCTAGATGGAAGAACTTGAGGCAGTTTTCGATGCCACCAAAATTAAAGATGCCTCCAATATTAAAAGCTCTTGTTCATGATCTCTTAACAACTTCCAGCTTCCCTTGATAATGGTCATTTAATGAAGAAATATGGGCCCTTGTTTCTGTTTCATTTTCAGTTGTAATCCATTTAAAATAGGGACTGTCATTTCTCCGAGGTAGATTAAGGGGATCGTTTCTTCAAAATCTGTTTCATGTATTAAATGTTGTAATACGAAAGAAAGAGGCAGGCACCTCTATAAATACCAATGTAAAATCTCAAGCAAAAGGAGGAGGATCTTTTGTAGAAATTAAAACAAAAATCCTAGATGTATTTGCTTCCATTCTTAGTGTCTTCTGGAGTTGGTGATCTGAATTGTTGTGCATGTTTTGCTTTCTGTCTGAGTCACTTCTATTAGTCCAGTGTTAATATAAGTTAAATTCTGTTGTTCTGAATTTGGCTGTATTTGCATTTGAGCATTTGGAGTACAATTGGAAGCGAACTCACGGCTAATGCATGATCCAATTTTTGTATACGTATTCTAAGAGTCAGTTGTTGCTTAGCTTTAGGATCTAGTTGAGGTTATTGTTGTTCGAGGTTGTTCTCCCCATCAACGATCGACTTCGGCCATATTTACATCCCTTTCTGTTATTTCCCATTTCTTTTCACATTTTCCCATTTCTTTCCTGCATCTCTAATCTTGAAACTAGTTTAGATTAGTTTGGGAGCCAGCCCTCTCTGGAGATTGGCCCGGGAGACTTCTCTTTCTCTCGACCTTTCAATGTTGGCCAAGTCTAGGGCGCGTATACGTACAAAATCCTTTCCTGTGGTAGATTTGTGACCAACAATTTTTGGCACGCCCGATGGGACAGACTATTTCTGTCTCAGAAAGATCCATAATCGGTGGGACTCACAAGTTCCATTTGTTGACACCCGGAGGAATCAAGATTTTGATGAACTGTCTTGACCTCATAGCGGAGATTGTAAGTTCATCTGGTGACTCTGCTGAAGGTGACTGTATAGTACCTAGAAATCTCTAATCCTGAAGCTGGTGAAAATTTTTGCATCTTTGCTTCATGATCACGAGATCAAGTGCCAAAGAATCGAAAGATCCAGTCGAATTCTTCGAGATTGATGTTCAAAACTGGAGGGAGCGCTCAAGATTGGTAAGTCCTGTGAACCCATCATTTGTTGTTTCTTCGTAGGTAGCGAATCATTTTGTGCCATCTTTGACTCCTCCCAGTACTGCTACGAGCTTGCTACATCCAGATCCAATAGTCCAAATGGCTGGCCAACAACCTCCACCATGGTGAGTTCCTGCTTGGAACTATTCGGGAGCATTGGACCTACCTTTTCAGAATCTAGTTCCTGCTGCAGCAATAAAAGCCTTGCCTACATACGATGGGACTGGAAAGACAATGTACGAGCATGTGTCTGATGTGGCAACCTTGGCTTCAATTCACAATATCACAGATGAAGATGTCATGATCAAATTGCTCGTCCTGTCACTCCGAGGTAAGTTTTTGTGTTGGTATAGATCCTTGCCTCCCAACTCCATAACTTCATGGGATCAATTAGCAGAGATGCTAATCCAAGGGTTCAATGAGCAAGCAGACCCATTTTCTTTAGTGCATCAATTTAACAATATCAAGAGGCATCCTCAAGAGGAGATAGTAGATTTCAATGTTAGGTTTGCCCGAACTTGGCAGAGAGTTCCTGAAGGTCTTCGCCCTACTCATGAACAAGCAGCATTGTACTTTCTTAGGGCTTTTCATTCAGATATTGGTATGAATATTAGGATGTCCGGTGTTCAAACCTTTCCTGCACTGTATGCCCAGGCATAGAAGGCTGAGGCCGATCTGATTGCCATTGGGAAACTACCTCCGAAGATGACTATGCCTATTTTTCTCGAGCTCCCACAATACCAGCATACAAGTGCAGCCCCTACATCTTACACTGCTCCATCCATGTACCCTTCATCTTCATGGAATCCTCCCATACCTTCGGTACCTATGATTCCCATTCCACAGATAACCTCTCCACTTCCAACTCCTGCATTACCTTCTCCATCAGTTCCATTACCTCTACCTGCACCACCTATGTCCTCAAAACCAGATCCTCAATTGGCTGTTTTGCAAGAAATTCAGTCGGCCATGAGAGCTCTCACTAACAAGGTGACATCTATGGAGCGGAGAGAGGCGAAAAGGAACTATCAGCCATGAAGATCTTTTTCGGTAGTAACAAGAGAGCAACTTGCTCCTAGCAAGGCTATGGAGAAAGTACCTGAGAGGAACTCAACGATCCTGGTGAGTGAAGAGGTTGGCCCTTCTGAAGTTTCACATGAGCCTTCTTACTGGTGTTCTTCATGCAATGATCCACATGATGAGTCCACTTGCATGGTCCACCAAAATTATTTGCAAGTTCTTGTAGGGAGCCGTGTAAACATGATTCGAGAGGTGGATCTTAATTTCGTGAAGTCTCTTGAGGAACACATAGCAGTCTTGACACGCAGTGGTAAGAAACCAATGTTGGTAGATCCGGCTAAGATGGAGCCATTGAAAGTGCCTCCTATGCAAGCAACAAAGTAGCAAATACCTACAAAGACTCATGATTCTCTAGCTCCACAACAACCACCTATTTTTTTGAAGGATCCACTTCCACCACAAGCAAAAGAGAAGGAACAAGCTTCTGTCTCTCAGCCACAAACAGAAACAAAGGAACAAGCTAGAGAGACATTGCGGTATCCATCATTGACTAAACGACAGCGAGTGGAGGCCACCCAACAATATAGAAGCAAATTTGAATCTGCCAGTGGAGGGAAAGAGCAGATCTCGATGGAGTACAACATAGTGGAAGAACTCAAATGGATACCAGCTAAGGTAAGTCTGTATGACACCTTGCAGCTGCTTGGATAGGTAAATCTCTTACAAGAATCCCTGAAGACCATACAAAGTAAGGGGAAGGCTCCAGCCCAGGTAGTTATGTCTCAAACTTTAACTGCTTCAGCCACTGGAAAGAATAGACCACCCCCATTTTATTTGTCACTCAGGATGGAGGGTTGGATAGTGCATAACTGCATGATTGATTCTGGTGCTGCGACAACTGTCATGCCAAAGGCAGTTTGTGAAGCCATGGGTATGGAGTATACAAGAAGTAGCCCTGGTGTCTTGCAGTTGGATGGGACTCCCATGAAAATAGTGGGTGTAATTAAGGATGTTCCTATTGCTCTACATAGTATGCCTCAGATTACAGTAATTCAGGAGATAGTTGTGGTTGATTTGGAACCATTTTTCAGTATGTGTTTATCGAGAGAATTCACTGCTAGGCTAGGAGGCTACCTTTCTCTGGATTATTCTCACTTGGAGATCCCTTTCAAAGGAAGAAGAGTCCGTATTGACAATCAGAAGCCTTCTACTTTTCATATAGAGAAGATGGGAGAAGAAGAAAAGTCCAAACATTCTGTCAATATGATAACTGAGGAATTGGAAAAACCTGATTTGATGGAGGAAGTCCTGGATGAGCTTTGCTTGGAGGATGAGTTTTCAATGCTCAATTTTAATGCCATGATAGAAATCGACTTAGGGTGTTATTCTATTCTCAATACTGAAAAGGCTCAAGAACAGAATGATGGAAGTCAAGATCAGCTTTATTTCGATGAAGCACGATGCAGAAATGGCGCTGACACTGGGACTGTTCTAATGTTACCTTCTGGCATTCCATGATCCTATTCATACCAGTTGACCTGGAGCTACACAACTAATACCGTAGAGTATGAGGCTTTATGCCTAGGTCTCACGAAGGCTGAGACACTTGGAGCATGACAGTTGCAAATCTTTGGTGACTTCGAGCTGATTATCAATCAGGAGACCACTGAGTGTCTGTCCAAGGTCTGGGATCCAGGAGATCATAGAGCCATGTTTGGGTATGTGTCTCTCCCGAGAGTTCACAGCTAATTCAGGAATTACCTTGTACATATAAAAAAAAAATAGAAAAAAAGAAAAAGAAAAAATTTAACTTCGGCTCCTTTTGCATGCGAGCCCATAGGTATGTTTATTTCTTTTTCTTTTTCTTTTCCTTCCCAATAGATAGTGGCTTCCATCTACTTCTTTCTTCCCCTCTACTCCATTCCCTTCCTCTCTCTCTCCTTCTTCTACAAATAATCAAGCCACTACTGTTGTTTCTACTCCCCTCTCTGATGTTCCCTTTTCTTCACTTCCCTTTCTTCTAATCCTTTGTCTTTTGAGCATTTTTCCACACTTCCCACCACCTCCTCCATTCTATCCACTTCCATTTCATTATTTGTTTTCATAAAATCCTAGTAGCTGGTAGCATAGTAGCACCCTGTTGTTGTATCTACCACTTCTGCTCCTCCATCTTCCATCATTTCATCATTCACCATTTCTATTCCATGGCCTGCACATCTGCTGGTCATCATTCCATTCATTTCTATTTTTGCAATTTAGGTGCTTTTCACTACTGCCATGGAGATCCTTGCACAGCACCTGGTGGTTACCCAACTCAACCGAGCTAGGCAAAGTGTAGTAGTTCTAAAGAAATAAAGGAAGTTCTGTTCTTCCATAAATTTCTGCTAAAAGTCCTATTTTTGAGTACCGAGTGCCAGCAAGAGCTTGTTGCAGCAGCCCGCAGGTGCATCCAGCATCAACCAACACTCACTTTTTTTGCTCCTCTAGCTTCTTGACTATGTTGCCCAATGGATAAAGGCCTGAGATTCATGCATACAGTAGAACTGTATACCCCACGAGCCGCCAAGAATGTTGGCATTTTTGCCACATTGTTTTTGTTGTTACTGTTCATGTAACACAAATTGTAGAGATACTAATTCTTCTGTTTATCCCTCCATGCACTTTGAAAGGGAAAATGTAAAAATATCTATAAGTTTTGTGTTAGAGCAAAGGTGTCCCGATATCGTAACATGTCATATTTTCGTGACCTGTCACGTTTTCATGGCGTCCATACCAGAAAAGAGCATAGCGTGTAAAATGTCATGATATCGCGACATGTCGCATTTTCGTGACCTGTCACATTTTTGCGGTCAAAACAGTCAACGGAAGCAAGGAAGTCAAACTGTCGCGATATCGTGACATGTTGGAGTTTCACGACTTGTTGCGGTGAGGGAGAACTAATTGAAAAGTTGTCACGATATCGCGACATGTCATATTTTCGCGACTTGCGATGGCCACAGAGTAGAGTGATATAAAATGTCGCGATATCATGACAGAAAAGCAAGCAAGGAGCAGATGGTACGGAATGGCGCGATATCACGACATGTCACGTTATCGCGGAAGGGCTGAAGGATAAACACAAGGTGGAGAAAGATGTCACGATTTCATGACATTTTTGAGGACGAAGCCAAGAAGAGGAACTTGTCACGATTTCACGACAGGAAGCGGCAACAACAGAGAAGGAAAGAAATTGTCGCGATTTCACGACATGTTTGACAAGAAGGGCAAAGCGTAGAGAAATGTCACGATTTCGTGACATGTCATGTTTTCACGAGGAGGAAGCAAGGAGGCAGCCAGATTGTACGAAATGTCACGATTTCGTGACATGTCAAACTTTCGTGGCCTAAAAGCAGCAAAGTACAAGAAGACAGAAAATGTCACGATTTCGTGACATATTGTGGAGATCAAGCCAAATGGAGAAAACATCGCGATATCGTGACATGTCGCATTTTCGTGACCTGTCGCGTTTTTGCGAAACGAAAGCTGACAAGTACAAGGTAGAAAGAAATTGTCGCGATATCGTGACATGTCATGTTTTCACGATGAAGGAGCCCGAAAGACAATGCCAAGTATGGAATGTCACGATTTCGTGACATGTCCCATTTTCGCTACTTGCAGGAAGATGAAGGCCAAGGAAGAGAAATATGTCACGATTTCGTGACATGTTGCAGTTTTGCGAGTATACAGAAGAAAAGGACACAGAAGGAAGAAGATGTCACGATTTCGTGACATGTTTCATTTTCATGATTTGGAGCAGCGAACAAAGCCAGAAAAAGGAGAATGTCATGATTTCATGACATATCATGAGGATGGAGCTGAACTAAGAGAAGACGTCATGATTTCATGACATGTCGCATTTTCAGGTGACAGTAAGGTAAAAGTGTCGTGATTTCGTGACATGTCGCATTTTCGTGACCTGTCTCATTTTTGCGACCGAAGCAATAACAAAGGCCCGATATAGTTCTATTTGCATTTTCCTTCAAAATTGCATAGGAGAACGTGCAGAGAAGATAAGGATCAAGTAAAAGCTCTCCAACTGATTTTGAGATCGTGGTCAAAGAGGCACCAAGATTAAATGTTGCTGATTACCGATGTGCGCTAGATGGAAGAACTTGAGGCAGTTTTTGATGCCACCAAAATTAAAGATGCCTCCAATATTAAAAACTCTTGTTCGTGATCTCTTAACAACTTCCATCTTCCCCTGATAGTGGTAATTTAATGAAGAAATATGGGCCCTTGTTTCTGTTTCATTTTTAGTTGTAATCCATTTAAAATAGGGACTGTCATTTCTTCGAGGCAGATTAAGGGGATCGTTTCTTCAAAATCTGTTTCATGTATTAAATGTTGTAATACGAAAGAAAGAGGGAAGGCCTCTATAAATACCAATGTAAATCTCAAGCAAAAGGAGGAGGATCTTTTGCAGAAATTAAAACAGAAATCCTAGATGCATTTGCTTCCATTCTTAGTGTCTTCTGGAGTTGGTGATCTAAATTGTTGTGCATGTTTTGCTTTCTGTCTGAGTCACTTCTGTTAGTCCAGTGTTAATATAAGTTAAATTCTGCTGTTCTGAATTTGGCTGTATTTGCATTTGAGCGTTTGGAGTACAATTGGAAGCGAACTCACGGCTAATGCATGATCCAATTTTTGTATACGTATTCTAAGAGTCAGTTGCTGCTTAGCTTTAGGATCTAGTTGAGGTTATTGCTGTTCGAGGTTGTTCTCCCCATCAACGATCAGCTTCGGCCATATTTACATCCCTTTCCGTTATTTCCCATTTCTTTCCGCATTTTCCCATTTCTTTCCTGCATCTCTAATCTTGAAACCAGTTTAGATTAGTTTGGGAGCCAGCCCTCTCTGGAGATTGGCCCGGGAGACTTCTCTTTCTCTCGGCCTTTCAATGTTGGCCAAGTCTAGGGCATGTATACGTACAAAATCCTTTCCTGTGGCAGATTTGTGACCAACACTTTTGTTTAGTTTGTGTTGCTTTAGGTTTATATTCATGTTTAGAAATTTTGAATGGAAATATGATTTATATACCTTGATCTAAATGAATTAAAATTTCCTAGGCCATAAATGGTAGGATTCTAAAATTGAATTCCTTTACCTTATTTTAAGTACATATAATATTATAAAAAATACATAAAAATAATAAAAAAGATTCCTTCATGCTCAATTCCTCTCAAATGGATTAAACATAACCATTAACAACAAGTTAAGAAATATTCCTATGAAAAAAATCAAATTTAAATTCAAAGTACAATACCTTATGAACAAGTAGCATTCTATAGAAACATTTCTTAATAAGTGTCTTTTTTATAAGGATGTGTATTATTTAATAACTTTTTTTTAGCTTTTGTTTGTCTTACCTTCAATTTACACTCATATTTGAAACTTTTAGTAAAGAAAATTTATTTACATATCCTAATTTAAATGATTTGGAACTTCTTGGAATAGGGATGACATGCTTCTAATGTGGTTTTCCATAGCCCTACTATATCAAAAATAATATTATTAAAAAATACATAAAAATAATGACAATTCTATTCATGCTTAGTTTCATTCAAGTGAATGAAACACAACTTCCAAATTAAAAAATTAAGCACAATGAAAATAACATGCCTCTTGAAAAAATTCAAACATAAATTCAAAATATAATTCCTTGATAATAAATATCATTTTGTAACTAGGCTTGTCTAATACATAATTTTTTACTAAATGTAAGAAAATTGCTTTAGAATGTAATAGAACTAATCACAAACACTAAGGTGGTTGTTTGGTCTAAAAACCTCCCACTTAAAGAAAATACGAGACAATGAAATTGATACATTCCTTTTAAAGAACAAAAAAAATCAAGTCATTAATATACTAGAATCAAAATCGAAACCTTAAACTCACTAATATAGATTGAGAATATTTGTTGAATATATTACGCTACTCCTTAAATGAATGAATACACCTAGACTAAAAATTTTAGTTGATATAATATAATATTACAATGAAAGTAAATTCTATCATCCAATCCTTAAATAATTCACATTAAATAATGAACAATATTTTTTTATGATCGTATCAATCCTTTATCTAGATTCCTTAGTAGTAGATAATGTCACCAAGGTGGATCTATTATTAGGATTGTATTGGAATGAAAATTTATAATTAGACTACATAAATCTTGCTAGCTAGAATTGTTTCACCTTAAATTATAAATGGAATGTGTGCACAAACATAAATACTTCCAAATAGATATATTATTGGATTTTAAGCCAGATTAACTTAGGTCCCAATATTTTGGATTTTGAGTGGATTCAATTATAAGAGCAATCAATAAATAACCTGACCAATATAAATTATAATAACATTCAAGAAAATATAAAATATGAATATAAAATGACCAAAATCATTCATGCAATAACATGAAAAACACTTACAGTAGAATTACTCAAAATATGCATACAAAATTGTTATTCATGCTTGAATGTTTCATACATAATATAAATATTCTTCCATGTCTCATTTATGGAGCTTTACCTCCATAATACAACCTTTAAAAGGTGACTTTTAAATACTTGACTTTTGCATTCCTCACTTGTCTGGGAGTTGCAATATTTCCTATTCTTTGCATAAGATAAATCTCACATGTCCTTTGGCTTCTCATATTTCCACTTGTATACATGACTCTTGACTCTCTATTTACTTGTACACTTAACTCTATGACACTTGCACACTTCTACATGCACACCTAATACATGACACTTGTACACTTTCTGACATTACATATTTTCACACTTAATTACATGACACTTTTGCACTTCCTTACATTACACACTTGCACACTTAACTCTTTGGCACTTGCATATTTCTACATGAAACTTACACACTTCTACATGCACACCTAATACATGACACTTGTGTAATTTCTCACATTACATATTTGCACACTTAATTACATGACACATGTGCATATCTTGAACATAGTCACTTAAATAAAAGGAAAATATAAATCACACTCATAAACTATAGAATCAAACCCTAATATATTCTATATTTATATTTGTACCATAAAGGTACCATGGGGGCATATTATCATGTACCAAATAATGTAATATTCTCCAACATATATACTCTCTCTAGATTTTTTGGTAGCAAATGGCATTGATCAAGTAGATCACGTATTCATCTTAGATTTGTAACTAAAACTTATTTTATGGTAATTACAAATATAAGAGAATATTTCCAAGTAATGGAGGGAAACATGTCATTAGTATACAATATTCCATATGGAATTCAAAAATATATGGTGAAAGAAATTTTCTTGTACAATGTTTACCATCTAAAACTTTGATGCTCTAATACTTTTGGGAAATATTCCAATTTTTCCAATAGGTAAGATATTTTGTTTTCAAGGGAATGGATCCTCCCACACTTTTTATCCTATGGCCCCTCATGTGAGACCCTACCTCAAAATTACCCAAGGAAAACACTAGTAGAATCAATTTTTAAATTAATCTAAAGAGACTATCCTAGAACTATATTTTATTTACTAATGATATTAGAATATTGATAAATTGGGTTTCTTAATTTTTTAATCATATATTTTTTTATCTAGTAATTTTATTTTAGCCTGGAGAGCATAATATGTAATTGTTCTACTTGCTTAAATTAACTAGAACTAGAAATAAATTTATATTTTATTGATTGCACTAAATAATTACAATTATCACAATCCACTTTGAGGGGTAACCACCTTTATTGCATGCCACTTCAAAGGTAAAACCTCCTTTATGAGCAATGCTATTTACAATATAATTATTTTAAATATCTTCCCTTTCTTAGAATTCAATATAAAAATACAACTTTATCCAAAATAGCATTTTGAGCTATATAGCCCTAACCCTAGCAATTGAGGACCACCTTGAAATTTGAAAGGTGGTTCCCACTCATTATTAATTAAAATATTACAATTAAATAGAAATATTTAGGATATGAGGTTCTAATATTACCTCATTTTTAGAAATAAGCTTTATCCTCAGTTGACAATGAGGAAAGTATTATGACAGTTGGCATAGCAATTTCCATGTAGTAACCTTAGAATTTAATTTGTAATATTGCACTAAAATATTTGTATAGTTTGGCTATGTAGTTGTCATGATTATCGATCCAAAATATTTTTTGGTCAAATAATTATTAGGCATTCACAAAACTCTTGTTATTTTTTTATCTACTTGAATTTTCTAGAAGATATGAGGTGAGAGTTAGTTATGGATATCATTTGATCCACTATATTTGATACTCCAATGTAAAACATCATAAATAGGGAACCACGAACTTGCTAATAATTTTTTTTTTTCATTCATCTAGAGGCGGTATGCCAATATCATCTTTGGCTTTATTCCTTGTAACTTGGAAACTTCCAACAATTATTGGTGAATGTAGGATCATAGTCATAGACTATAGAAGATGGCACTTCAGGAAACATGAAAATATTATCAATGGCTACTTGAGAAATGATGGAACTTGGGTAGGGATGTGCAAGAGGATAAATGTGAGAATACCATGAGAGATTATCCAAAACAACCAAACTAAATAACTTGCCTACTATCTTACATAGTCACCTAATAAAAATTTATAAATTTTAATCCATATTATTCCTAGAATAAATAATTATTAAGTTTTCTTGGAACTAGAGGTTTCAATATTTTTTGGTACTAACAAATATCTATTTCTTGAAAAACCCATTTAATCACTTACATATTCAATACTTCTTTGATCAACTTCATAATTTCTAATTTTGTGCAGAATAATATTGGTAAGGATGGATGTTGGATGGAGAATTCCCTTGAATACTATGATTTAATCAATTCTCTAAGTGTTCTCAAATAACTTTGTAAACATATTAAGGAATATTTTCAATATTGTGGATGTATCAATTTGTTTGAATTCTATAAACTACACTAAAAAATTGATCCATAATTTCCTGAGTGTCTTTTTCTTGTAATTTTTCTACTTGATAATTGATGACAATTTTGTTCCAGTTATAAAACCCTTAATAGTGTATTTTTTATCCTCTATTTTTGGATTGCATCCACATTTCTAAAAAATTCCATAAGGTAGGACCTAGGACTATGCCACATCCTCCTAATGGAAGCAAAATAATATTAATTTTTATAATATAGTGTCCCATAGCAAGATTAATATTATGACATATAGTGTCCCAGCTAGCTTGGGGGTGGCTACTGAAAGAGGGTTGGCTCTGGTTTCCTTTTTGTTTCTCGAGATCCTCATTTGTGCTCTTGTTGGCTTCGGGGGGGCATGTTCCTGTAGATGATGTTTCTTTCCCAGTCGTTCTAGGAACTCTTTGCCTTTGGGATCTCCTTGTAGATCCAGTGGTTGCTTGTTTTTTTTTATGGATCCTCAATTTCCTCCTACAATCTGCCCTTTTTGTCCTGGAGGGGACCCCAAGCATGCAACTGTGGCTTTCTTGCTAGGCGAGATTGTCCAAATTTGGTATTCTGACGATTTTCCCATGAGGCAGGGTTTAGTTTTTGCTGTTGGTTTTCCTGCTGGGTGGAATTTTTTGAATCTTTTGGTTTTCCCGTTGGGTAAGATTTTTCAAATTTTTTGGTTTTCCCATTGGGTGGGATTTCCATTTTGGTGGTTTTTTACTGCTTTTCGTTGGGCAGGATTCTTCAAATTTGTTTTTTTTCCCGCTGAGTAGGATTTTTTCAGATCTAGTTTATGTTGGTTGTTCCACGGGATGGTTTCTTATTTTTTGTTGGGTTTCTCGTTGGGCAATATTTTCCAAATCTACTGGTTTTTCTTGTTGGGTGGGATTTTCAACTTCATCTTCCTACTGGTTTTCCCACTAGGTGGGATTTGTCAAATTGGTTGTTTTTTGACCCTTGGTTTGGTCGGTTGACCTGTTGTAAAAAGGTTTTGGAATCCTTTCAAAACCCACTTATAATATAATTTTAACCTACCAAAAAAAAATATTATGACATATGTATTTGTAGGAAGTGTGACTCCATTGGATATCATGACTTCAAAGTTATTTCACAGGAATAAGTAGCAATCTAATTGTTTTTCTCCTTTGGGATAAATAAATTTATGAATAATACCTTAGTTGATGAGAATAGTTAGAGGATATTTCTTGAAAACACCATAATGGTAAAGGCATTGGGCTCTCCTAGCAAAAACCCAAGTTCAATTCACATGAAAGGTTGACCCCTATGTGCCCCTAGTTGCATGCTTTAGTTGTTATTGTATATTCCAACAACCAAAAAAATACTTGCAAATTCTCATAGGATATGGTATAGTCATACCTTCCAATCCTTATAGAGAGAAATCATGTGTAGGCTCTTATAAAGTATTGATGTCCATGAGTTATTCATTAACTGAGTTATCCATGGTTACGTTGAGCCTAGGTAGGGTAGTGGTTGACATAGCATGTGGTAGGTATAAATTTTGTCAAATGCACTTATAACTTAGACTATGTTTCTCATCATAATTATAGCATAGGCCCTTCTCTCAATGATATTTCATATTTATATCACATAGTAGTTTGGCAGGGATCATTGTATTTCCTACATTGAAAGATATTGACTATGTTAAAGAAAATTTAAATTGGGACAACTTATTTGTGCAATGTTGTGTTACAAACATATCATTAGCCAAACTCACTAACCTAATGGTGTCCATCATGTTGTTGAGGTTGAACATTCATACCTTAATTTGAATTTCTTATTTTACAACATTGACAAAGTAACTTGTAAAAAAATATTGTATTTAGTATTTTCTCTTGTTGGTTAATTTTTTAAATTATTTCTGGCAGTCTTGAATTGTGTGAGTTTATTTGAGCTACATAAAAGCTCTTATTATAGAGGGGGAAAATGTCCCTTTCATGTACGATTCTTGGTTGGATCCACTAGGAGTTGAGGTGACCATGGAAGTGTGTTATACTCTCTACACTTGGGGGCTTGGGGATTGAGGTGTTCACTAGGAATAGATTAAGGACTTGCTCCAAATTTGGGGTGGAATTTTTTTGATGTGTATATTTATAAAACACCTATGTTTGGCCTTTTTAAAATCTAAGTTATGGAAAAATAAAGGAATAATGCAAGACAAATAAAGATGCAATCAAACAAGGACTGATCATAATATGATAATGGATTTTGAATGATCACTAAACCCTAACTTGCAATAAAATAAGCCTTTTATTTTTTAGCAAGGGTTTAAGAGAATCCAAAAATATATTTAAACCTAGGATGCAAACTATATACTTTTATTCTTTCAAATACCTAGAAATAAAATATCAAGTATTTTATTTTTCTTTTATGATCAAAATTTGAAATAGGAAAGGACAAAGACACTCATTAAATATCCTAAAGATCTACTATGGAACTTACCTAATTTTATTGTTGATATTATCTTTAACTTGTGTCTATAATATCTAAACAACTTCAACATACAAAATAGTTTACAAAATCCTAGAAAATTGGATCAGTATTTTGGGGCCTACTTAGGTCGTTGTATGACTAAGCGTAGAGGCACAACAGTCAAGCCCCCTTGGTCCTTGTAGTTGATAATTTAGAAGTAAAATTATCTTTGACCTTTGGAACAATAAAAATAAAAATTAAATGGACATGCAATAGTGAAATGAAATGAAACATAATACAATTGACAAAAAGCTAAATTGCAAGTAGCAAATTAGGGTTTTGGGAAGAAAAAAATTACCCCAAGACTGAATTGACCAAATTCACATCCTGTAATGAGGAAGCATAAATTTAGTATGACAAATTCATGCCCTATATGAATAGGGTGCAAATCTAGTTTAGATGCACATTTTGGGTCCCAAAATGCCAAAAAATATGATGCAAAACAACAAAAAATAGAGCTAATGGCTAATGATGCAAGTAAATAACCTAGTTATATGATGGAGGAAGCAAGGAATAATTAGAATATGAAGGAAATAGTCCAAAATAGTGGACTTATCCAACTATGAAGACTCCTTCACTTTATCCCCAAGGGAAGCCAACACCAAAGTAGCAAAACAACAAAAATAGCAAATCATAGTAGAAGAGCACTTTTTAGTGAACAATAAGTGAGTTAAGATCTAGTATTCTCCAAAAATATTGATTGGAGTAAAAAATGTATTCCAATCCTCTATTTATAGGAGTTTTAACAGGCTAAAAGGGTGGGAAAATGAAAGTTCACTATGGGTATGATCCGACACGAAAACGGGTCAACAAGGGGTGGGTTTTTTGTGAGAAAAACCCCTAGAATTCCAAATTCATACCTATTATTTATAGGGCATAAACCTAACAAGAAAAATTTATACCCCATATGGATTGGGTGAAAATTTGGTAAAGCTAGGGAAAAAGGACAAAGGAATAGGGGAAACAGGCCCCAAGTTTGTACTAAGTAAAGCTTGGGTGGATTTCTAGGTATATAATGAAATATTGACTCATTTTGATGGGCCACTTTTTTGTGTCTATATTTCACCCCTCTTTGATGCATTTATGACCAATTAAATACATCAAAGAAACATGTAGACTCCTATGGGCAAAGATGACAAACACACACAAAAGGAGGGTCAGTTTTGGTGGTAAAAGGGGGTGTTACCATTAATACCTCTAATGTTAGGGTGCCCATAAAGTTTTTGAAGGAATGCGATATTCCTAAAAAACGTGAAAAAAAACGTAAAAATAAAATTAAAAACAAGAAAAGTGAAGAAGATAAAGAGAAAAAGACAAAAGCAAGAATGGGGGGAGAAGAAATGGAGGTAAAAAATAAAAATAAGAGAGATGATAAAATAAGAGAAAATATAGAGGGAAGAAAAGAGGAAAAATGAACTCATTTTCATTGCACAAGGAGGAGACAAAGAGCTATTAAAAAAGAAAAAAATAATGGATTTCCAACTCATAATGTTTTCATGGAGAGAGGCAATGGTAGCACTATTTTTAACTAGAAAAATATATGGATCAAAACCCACCTAGTAGAATTAGGTGTTTCACCTACACACAAAACAATTAAGCAAAACTTTGAATTTTTTATTTTGAAGCAATTTTTTGTAAAATTTGTCGTGGAGCATGAATTTGGTTGTGAAATATAAATTTGGTCAACTGCCATTTCCAAATTCATGTTGGATCATTTCAAGGAATGAATTTGGTAAATAAAAATGCATTTTTTTACTATTTTTTAAAATGGATTTGATGATATGTGAATGTTTTTATATTGATTGCGTAGCTAGATGTACTTGAGAGCAAAGAGTGGTGCTTGAAGACACTCAATGATGTTAAGAGATAGATCATAGTAATATAGAGAGAGAAACTCAAGAACTTGAGGCTTCTACATCTAGTATAGATGCCCTGCATTAAGGCTAACAGGGCACTACTAATGACTCTGGTAGAGATATGGTATCCAAAAATCATCCATAATCTAGTTACAAATAGGGGAGATGACCATCACATTGGAGGATCTATGGCACATATTGAGTATCCCCATTAGGAGCATGACTATTACATGGTAGAGGTATTTATGGTAGCATCAGAGATGATATCAAAGGACCCGACACATGTGATCCATCAAGATTGATTCAATGTCGATGAGATGCCACATCGATATGGATTTGGGGCACTAAAATCTATACTATGTGGGATGGTGGTGGATATGCTAATGTACCATACTAGTAGGATACACCTTCCATGGGCACTGGTAGGAGTAGTGGTAGACATACGAGATAAGGTAATTAGATTTGCATGGGTACAATATGTGTTGGCCTGCTTGTTCAAGATGTTGCACGATATTATTTATAAGTGGAAAATATGGTTGATCTATATGACATGCCCCAGGTGTGGTGCTAGGACATAGTATTTTGGAGACCAAATACACTACTAGGACTATTTCCCAACATGGATCAATCAGTAGCATACAATTGGAGCTGACACTATGAGCATGGGCATAAAGCCTATGTTGGCATCTTGCCACTAGGGAGGTAGGTGATATATGAGCTATGGGAGCACCAAATAAAATGATGACCATGGAATATACACCCTATATGGGTAGAGGATGTGATGGAATTGGCTCAATTAAGGAGGATCTAGTGGATCATCACTAAGAGAGGTAAGTGGGAGCTATATTATTTTGATCAAGTACATTGCTAGTTTGACATATTATAAGAGATATCGGACCTCGAGGACTACTAATTCAAGAGGGTTATGAGGGACACACTAGGAGTTTGAGGTACTATTGATGTGGGTAGATGGGTAGAGGAGTACCTATATGACCCATTGTACATGGGTGTAGGGGTGGCCTTTGGGTATAAGAGATGGTACATGAGCATTATACCTCTAAGGATATTCTCACTAGTGCCAACTGTAGCAATGCCAAGTTATGAGCTAGTGAGTATAGCTAGCACTTTGAGATGCCACTTGATGCATTATGGAGTGATAACAGAGGGACACAGTCCCACAAAATCTAGCCCAGGTTTAGGTTTATATGGAGATAGTGATGGTCATGAGGAGGACCATCACCATATCTTAATCAGGGGGAGGAGGAATTATAAGAGTTGACCTCATAGTGACACAATAAAAACCCAATAAATTTAGAGTTTTAGGGGATCACGTGAAGGATACAGAAGTACTACAGGTTATAGTGGTAGGTATGCAAGCAAATATGGATACCATCTACATATAACTAGGCTAGACCCATATGGAATAGGATATAGCAATGGTTGAGGTGGAGTGTCATAGAGGAGAGATGGATCATTTGGAGTGAGAACAACAACAGGCCTAGTTATATGGGATGGTTATCATTGTAGGCAACCATTAGAGTGAGGAAGATCATCTACTGCTAGCAGAGCTATAGAGGATGAGGGAGTCATGTAAGATGGTGATATAAAGGAAAACCTACTACCAAATGGTATACTTCCATACCATTCTAATATATCAAAGGGTTCCTCTACCATCATCCATATGATCACAAAGTCACTCATAGTTGTGGGCATGATCTGGTTCATGATCTATGAACATGGCTCCTCCACCACATCCATTAGGTAGAGTAGAGAGGACAATTTTGCGTGGCTAGGTATAGGATCAAGATGATATTCCAATTTTTATTATGGCATACACCCTTGGGGATAGTTGAGTGTGCCAAACTCTCTACTATGGCACATCAACCAACTGGTATGCACTTACTACTTTCAAGTAATACAAGTTGCTTTTTATTTTATGCGATGCTAAATGTGTGTGATGTTTTATTATGGTTGTTATTAGTTTTTCTATTTTTAATTATGCATGATGATCACAAACATGATGAATACAATGCATGATGAGATTAACTAAATGAAATGCATTAATGAATATAACTAAATTTAATATAATATAAAATAAATGTAAAATAAAATACATGAGTGAGTGAGCAGAAAGAAGAAAGAATGAAAATATAAGGGAAGAAAGGTCCAAAGAGTTAAATACGAGAGAAAGGTGGAAGAAGAAGAAAGCAAATCTTTGAAAGGTCAAAAATTAAAGAAAAATAAAAATAGGAGCGAAACCCTTGTAAGGATGTTTTCTTGCAAATGATCGAGATGGAGGCTACCCCTTGTGTGTGGCCATGAAGCTATTATACAAGGGTGTTATGCTTACAAGTATGAAGCAATTCCCACAGTGGGTGTAGTGCTCATTTATGGATATATATGAAAATATGCCTGCTAGTATGTATGCTTATAAATGGTCGAATGGAGGCTATCCCTCACATGTGACCATGAAATTATCCTTTATAGGGTGTTAAGATTTGATTGATGTGGCCAAAATAAATACTACCTGATATAGTTGTGGTGTGTGTAAAATATGTATGAGCAAAACAAAGCACAACAAAAATTAGTGTGAGTGTGTGCATGTCTTATAATAAGACAGAAGAAAACAAGAGGCCAGAAGTAAAAGAGAGTGTGTGTGCATTCCTAGTGGAATTTCAAGAGCTAATAGGTGTGTGTAAGATAGCCAGTGGTCATATGAAAATCATAAAGGATATCCATGTGTTATCTATCCTATCTCATTAGGATCACTTAACATTCAAAGTACCAATAGGTGTGAAAATAGAAGGAACATATATCCTTTGTCTTGGGGAGGATAAGAAATGATTCAAAACATTCAATAATAAATGACATACAAGAGAAGAATAATTATATCCCTTGACTTGGACATAAATTTATGATCATTTTAAACTTTCAAGGTCAAGGAATATAATAGAAGAAGAATATATGGACAAAAATGAAGATGAAAAATACATAGAAATGGGTCCTAGGTTGGGGATTCACTAGGCATCAAAGCCCTAGTATGAGTGAAATGCATGTGGAGGCACTCTTGATGTGGGTATATGGGTAGAGGAGGACATAGATAACCAATTTTACATGGGTCTAGGGGTGACCCTTGGGTATAAGAGATGGTACATGAGCATTATATCCCTAATGATATTCTCACTAGTTCTAAATGTAGCAATTCCAAGTTATGAGCTAGTGAGTGTAGCTAGCACTTTGATAGGCCACTCGATGCATCATGGAGACATAACAGAGGGAAACAATCCCACCAACTCTAGCCTAGGTTTAGGTTTATATGGAGATAGTCATGGTCATGAGGAGGACCATCACCATCTCTTAATCAGGGGGAGGAGGAATTATAAGAGTTTCCCTCATAGTGACACAATAAAAACCCAATAAATTTATATGTTTAGGGGAGCACATGAGGGATACATAAGTACAACATGCTATAGTGTTAGCTATGCAAGAAAATATGGATACCATCTACATAGAACTAGGCTAGACCCATGTGGAATAGGATATAGAAAGGGTTGAGGTGGAGTGTCATCGAGGAGAGATGGATCAGTTGGAGTGAGAACAACAACAGGCCTAGGTAGATGGGATGGTTATCATTGTAGGCAACCATTAGAGTGACAAAGGTGATCTACTGCTAGCAGAGCTATAGAGGATGAGGGAGTCATGTGAGACAGTGATATAAAGGAAAACCTACTACCAAATGGTATACTAATCATACCATTCTAATATATCAAAGGGTTCCTCTGCCATCATCCATATGATAACAAAGTCACTCATAGTTGTGGGCATGATATAGTTCATGATCTATGAACATGGCTCCTCCACCACCTCCAGTAGGTAGAGTAGAGGCGACAATTTTGCATGGCTAGGGATAGGATCAAGATGATATGCCAATTTTTATTATGGCATACACCCTCGGGGATGGTTGAGTGTGCCAAGCTCTCTACTATGGCACATAAACCAACTAGAATGCACTTACTACTTTCAAGTAATACAAGTTGCCTTTTATTTTATGCGATGCTAAATGTGTGTGATGTTTTATTATGGTTTTTATTAATTTTTCTATTTTTAATGATTCATGATAATCACAAACATGATGAATACAATGCATGGTGAGCTTAACTAAATGAAATGCATTAATGAATCTAACTAAATTAAATATAATAAAAAATAAATGTAATATAAAATGCATGAGTGAGTGAGCAAAAAGAAGAAAGAATGAAAATATAAGGGAAGAAAGGTCCAAATAGTTAAAGAAGAGTGAAAGGTGTAAGAAGAAGAAAGCAAATATTTGAAAGGTCAAAAATTAAAGAAAAAGAAAAATGGGAGTGAAACCCTTGTAAGGATATTTGCTTGCAAATGATCGAGATGGATGCTACCCCTTGTGTGTGGCCATGAAGCTATTCTACAAGGGTGTTATGCTCACAAGTATGAAGCAATTCCTGCAATGGGTGTAGTGCTCATTTATGGATAGAGATGAAGAGATGCCTGCTAGTATGTATGCTTATAAATGGTAGAATGGAGGCTATACCTCACATGTGACCATGAAGTTATCCTTTATAGGGTGTTAAGATGTGATTGATGTAGCCAAAATAAGTAATACCTTATATAATTGTGGTGTGTGTAAATATGTATGAGCAAAATAAAGCATAACAAAAAGTAGTGTGAGTGTGTGCATGTCTTATAATAAGATAGAAGAAAACAAGAGGCCAAAAGTAAAAGAGAGTGTGTGTGCATTCCTAGTGGAATATCAAGAGCTAATAGGTGTGTGTAAGATAGCCAGTGGTCATATGAATACCATAAATGATATCCATGTGGTATCTACCCTATCTCATGAGGATCACTTAACACTCAAAATACCAATAGGTGTGAAAATAGAAGGAACATATATCCTTTGTCTTGGGGAGGATAAGAAATGATTCAAAAATTTCAAGAATAAAGAACATACAAGAGAAGAAGAATTATATCCCTTCACTTGGACATAAATTTATGATCGTTTTAAACTTTCAAGGTCAAGGAATATAATATAAGAAGAAGAGATGGACAAAAATGAAGATGAAAAATACACATAAATGGGTCTTAGATTGGGGATTCACTAGGCATCAAAGCCCTATTATGAGTGAAATGCATGTGGAGGTACTCTTGATGTGGGTATATGGGTAGAGGAGGACCTAGATGACCCATTGTACATGGGTCTAGGGGTGACCTTTGGGTATAATATATGGTAAATGAGCATTATACCCCTAAGGATATTCTCACTAGTGCCAAATTTAGCAATGCCAAGTTATGAGCTAGTGAGTGTAGCTAGCACTTTGAGATGCCACTCGATGCATCATGGAGTGATAACAGAGGGACACATTCCCACCAACTCTGGCCCAGGTTTAGGTTTATATGGATATAGTGATGGTCATGAGGAGGACCATCACCATCTCTTAATAAGGGGGAGGAGGAATTATAAGAGTTGCCCTCATAGTGACACATTAAAAACCCAATAAATTTAGATGTTTAGGGGAGCATGCAAGGGATACAAAAGTACTACAGGCTATAGTGGTAGCTATGCAAGAAAATATGGATACCATCTACATCGAACTAGGTTAGACCCATTTGGAATAGGATATAGCAAGGGTTGAGGTGGAGTGTCATAGAGGAGAGATGGATCAGTTGGATTGAGAGCAACAACAGTCCTAGGTGTATGGGATGGTTATCATTATAGGCAACCATTAGAGCGAGGAAGGTCATCTACTGCTAGTAGAGCTATAGAGGATGAGGGAGTCATGTGAGTCGATAATATAAAGGAAAACCTAATACCAAATGGTATACTTCCATACCATTCTAATATATCAAAGGGTTCCTCTACCATCATCTATATGATCACAAAGTCACTCATAGTTGTGGGCATGATCTGGTTCACGATCTATGAACATAGCTCCTCCACCACCTCTAGTAGGTAGAGTAGAGGGGACAATTTTGCATGGCTAGGGATAGAATCAAGATTATATGCCAATTTTGATTATGGCATACACCCTTGGGGATGGTTGAGTGTGCCAAACTCTCTACTATGGCACATAAACCAACTGGTATGCACTTAGTGCTTTCAAGTAATACAAGTTGCTTTTTATTTTATGTGATGTTAAATGTGTGTGATGTTTTATTATGGTTGTTATTAGTTTTTATATTTTTAATGATGCATGATGATCACAAACATGATGAATACAATGCATGATGAGCTTAACTAAATGAAATGCATTAATGAATATAACTAAATTTAATACAATCTAAAATAAATGTAAAATAAAATACATGAGTGAGTGAGTAGAAAGAAGAAAGAATGAAAAGATAAGGGAAGAAATGTCCAAATAGTTAAAGAAAATAGAAATGTGGAAGAAGAAGAAAAAAAGTCTTTGAAAGGTCAAAAATTAAAGAAAAAGAATAGGAGCAGAACCCTTGTAAGGATGTTTTCTTGCAAATGATCGAGATGGAGGCTACCCCTTATGTGTGGCCATGAAGTTATTCTACAAGGGCATTATGCTCACAAGTATGAAACAATTCCCACAATGGGTGTAGTGCTCATTTATGGATAGACATGAAGAGATGCCTACTAGTATGTATGCTTATAAATGGTCGAATGGAGGCTATCCCTCACATGTGACCATGAAGTTATCCTTTATAGGGTGTTAATATGTGATTTATGTAGCCAAAATAAGTACTACTTGATATAGTTGTGGTGTGTGTAAAATATGTATGAGAAAAACATAGCACAACAAAAAGTAGTGTGAGTGTGTGCATGTCTTATAATAATATAGAAGAAAACAAGAGGCTAGAAGTAAACGAGAGTGTGTGTGCATTCCTAGTGGAATATCAAGAGCTAATAGGTGTGTGTAAGATAGCCAGTGGTCATATGAATACCATAAAGGATATCCATGTGTTATCTATCCTATCTCATGAGGATCACTTAACACTCAAAGTACCAATAAGTGTGAAAATAGAAGGAACGTATATCCTTTGTCTTGGGGAGGATAAGAAATGATTCAAAACTTTTAATAATAAAGGACATACAAGAGAAGAATAATTATATCCCTTGAATTGGATATAAATTGATGTTCATTTTAAACTTTCAAGGTCAAGGAATATAATAGATGAAGAAGATATGGACAAAAATGAAGATGAAAAATACACAAAAATGGATCCTAGGTTGGGGATTCACTAGGCATCAAAGCCCTAGTATGAGTGAAATGCATGTGAGCTAAGACCTAACTAGGTTTCATCACTTGCCATCATCATGAAGTCCACAAAAATATATATGATAAAGCAATCATGCAAATATGAGAAAGCAACAATGCAATGATATGACAAGCATAATGCAAAGTGGAATAGAATATTAGGCAAACCATGTGAGATATAAAAAGTAGTCATGCAGTATGAACAAGTAAACTAAATTTAGTATGAAACTAATCTAAATGTAATATTAAAATACAAAGTTCCAAGTTATGCATAGTATCTCTTTAGATGCATTATGTTCATTGGTTTTTTAATTCTTTACCATATAAAGAATCTAAATGATAGGCCTCTAAGCTAAAATTTGTCATTATGAAAAATAGGCCTAGCCATTTGGGCTAGAAATTACCATGAAAATTTGAATGAGCATTATTCTTCTAGGTTTTTTTAGGATGATATCTTCAACCTCAAAATAACGATTGCAAACTCTCTTGGAATAATATCTCTTGAGTCTATTTTGATAGGCTCACAAATGTTTTAAGGCATGAATGCACTTTTAATCTAGCATCTCCAATTAGTACAAATTACCAAAGCGATATTCATCACCAATTAGTGCATCTTGAAAGAATATGTGCAAATAAGGAACCTCTAACTTGAATAGAAAAATTTCCTAAGTCTCATAGACTAAGACATTTGGATAAGCACTTGTAGGTATTCACACACTGGTATGATAGGCCCACAAGGCTAGATAAAGTTGGATAAACCAGTTGTGATCGGTCTTACTAACCAAATTCTTGAGGATCCTTATCAAAGACTTGTTGGATGCTTCGTCTTGTCTGTTATCCTAAGAGTAATATGGATTTGACCACTTGTGTTGAATTTTATTCTTATCACAAATTTTATGGATATCCTGGTTCTTTAAAGGAGTTCCATTATCAAAAATAATTTCCAAAGAAATCATGAACCTATAGAAGATCTAGTTGAAGATGAACTTGGAGACTTAAGTTCCAGTCACCATGGTCAGAGGTATGACTTCAACCCATTTAGTGATAATAAGATGACATTGAGTTAATATTCCCTATGATGTCCAATCCCCACATGGAAAATGACCAAAGGGAAGAAATAAACTAATTTTTTGGAGAATGAGAATGAATAATTTTATCATGGTGTTGACACTTGTCATAGCATTGAACATGGTCATATGTATATTTCTCCATGGAATACCAATAATACCCCATTCGAAGGAGCTTTTTGTAATGAAATTATCGTTGAAATAGCCTCAACATGAACCTTCATGATCCTCTCTAAGAGCTAGTCAAGCTTCATCAAATTTAAGTCATAACAAGAGGATACCTTCAAAATAATATTGATACAAATTATTCCCAATTATAATGAATCAACATGCTCTTTTGCACAAAATATTACACTAATTGCAATTTAAACCATCAAGAATTAAACTATACCATGGATCATATGGAGAAGTTTTGATGGTCAAAAAATCTAATTGAACAAAACTCAAACTAATCTATGCAATCTCCTAGAGTTTTCTAGTGATAATTTATGCTTGATCATCTTCCAAATACAAAGGAAACAAGGATATAGTAGTGGCCATGGCATATACATGGTTATTAGAGGATTTAGGGATAGACTCTATGGTCACCTTAGGATAAAAGCTTGGTGATAATATCATTGTAATGTTTTAGCTTATCATTCCAAGTATGATAAATATTATAAATATATTTCACCATAATTTGGAAGTTACAAAATACCAAAAGAACACTAACCTTCAAGGCTAAGGCTACTCTAAGACCAAGGATCAAATATTTCTACTCCACTATGTTTTTTGTTCAAAATAAATAAATCTTGAAGGACAAGAGGATGAGATATTTTTGTGGGGTAACTAGAATGATTCCAGCACTAGTGCCATTCATGCATTGGGTTCCATAAAGAAACAAATTCCAAGACTAGCTCTTCGGTATCTATGCCAAATCACTCATTGAGAAACTTTATGGCCAAAGGATGAGAAGCTTCTAGGAGAGTGGAGGCTAATTGATCAACAATCACCTAATACTTGATATCCTTCTATCCTATAAAGGTTAGGTTGAACTCGCCAAGTACTAAAACCCACTTAGTACCTTTACCAAACATTAAGTAACGTAAAGGATCAAACATTGCAATCATCATTATCTTATGGTTGAGCATGTAGTGTCTTAACATTTGGGAAGAAAACACCATGACAAGGCAAAGCTTCTCTAAGGGAGTGTACCAGGTTTCATAGTTGACCAAGGTTCTACTGATATAGTAGATAACTCGCTCTTTTTTTATCATCATTTTGAGCTAGCAAGGCTCCTAAAGCATGAGTTGTGGTTGCTATGTAAAGTATCAAATGCTTACCTGGTCTAAACAGAACTAATAAATGTGAGGAAGTGAAATACATTTTGAGCTCATAAAAAACTTGTTGACACTTAGAATCCCACTAGAACATAATATATTTCTTAAGAATTTTAAGAAAGGGCTAACACTTATTGGCTAAATGAGTTATGAATCGATAAATAGATTGAAGTCTACTTTACAAGCTACACAACTTGGTTAAGGTGTAATAAGAGGTATATCATTAATAGCCACTATCGTAGTCGGATCCAACTCAATTCCTTGCTTAGAAATGATGAACCCTAGAAACTTGTCATATTTAACTCCAAACACACACTTGGGGGGTTTAAGGTAAACCCTAAATTATCAAAGTATTTCAAATATTTATCTTAGATCATGAACACAATCCTATCGATGTATTGAATGATCTAGGATATCATCCATAGTTCTATAAAATATCATATATCATGTGATAAAAATATATCATAGCCCTCTGAAATGTGGCACTGGTGTTCTTCAAGCCAAAAGGTATGAATTTATAAAAAAAGGTACCCCATAGTAAGATGAAATTTATCTTGGCCTAATCTTCAAGGGTAAAAATTATCTGATTGTATCTTGAGAAATAATCCTTGATCAAAAGCATACCATATTTTGTGGTGAAATTTATAATCATATCTATGTTGGGGAGAGAAAAATAATCCTTAGGACACACTAATTTAATATCCTTAAATTCAGTACATATTCTTATTTTTTCTATCTTCTTATCCATAGAAACGATGTTGGAGGTCCAATTAGAATAGTCGATGCCTTTTATGAAACTAACGTCAAGGAATTGTTTGAGATCTTCCTTGACCAAAAGGGTAACCTTAGGATGCATCTTCCTAATTTTCTACTTAATAGATTTAGAACTAGGCTTCACTACCAAATGATGCATAACAAGGGAGGGATCAAGCCCTAGCATGTTGGCATATGACCAAGAAAAAATATCATGAAACCCTTTCAACAAATTGGTCAATTACTTCTGCTCATCCATGGATAAGGATTTACCTAACTTAAGGATTCTAGGAGTCTCCTTAGAACCTATGTTAACATCTATGGTCTCCTCAATTATAATTCTAGAGTCATCCTCAAATGAGGTGGGTCAAGGATCATTCCTAGTTGCTCAAGATCCTCGGGAGACATAGAACCAAAGTCCTCTTGAGAACTAGAAGACTCAACTTGCATAACACAAGGGACTAACTCATCAAAGAAGAATATATTTTTGAGTATATCCTCATTATCCATATCATAAATATTATCCCTTTCAACATTCTCCTTTGGGATCACAACTAAATCAGGATGCACCAAAGTTACTACATTGTAAAAAAACATGTCATTGGGATAAGGTAGTATCTCATCCTCATCACTCCACTCCAAAACCTTGATGATCTAAATATTCAACATAAGTAACAAGGTTATCATCATTATCAAAGGGTAAAGGTTGCTTTTTATTATGGATGCAACCTATACGACATCATCCAAGACACATATCAACTTTCAAAGGCTCTTGAATACCTTTATTTTGTGGCCTTAAACCTTTACCTATGTATCCCATGCTAGATATGATTTTCTTGGAAAGTGGGTAATCATTGGATAGGTAACAATGGGCAATCTATAGGAAAAGGTTTGCTACCATGGAAATTGTCTTCAAGGGAGATTCCTATGAAGGTAAAGGTACACATGCCAATGTGTACAACTTCACCTTTCTTATAGGGTAAACCCATAGTTCTCGATGAAGGTGGTAGCTTGACAAAATCCAAAAGAGGCTCTTGGATAAATGGATTGATTTGATCTTGTAATGAACCTTTGATTAGTGGTTCCTCACTCACTTTTAAATTTTCAAGTTGCTTGGTGATGTGATATGAAGAAACTTATGGACATAAATTGATATTAGATTGAGCTTGCTCAACCATTGAACAATATTGAAATGGATGAGGGTCACCCAAAATGGTGATAAGTTGATATTTGAATTTTAACTTCAAGCATTGATGAAAAGTATAAGGGACAGCTCTCATTGCATGAATCCAAGTGTATACACCTAAAACACATCATATTGAGAAGACTACCTATATCGACTCCTTGTAGACCATATGACCCACCTTGGGCATCCCTAGGGATTAAACAGTGTTTTTCACCACTCAAAAAAGGGACATTTCCCTTGACATACCTAGCAATCCCTCAAAGGGATGGCCTCTAAAGGTCATCCTACTATGCGATAACCCCTAATCAAGGTCATATCACCCCAATATGGTCCCACCAAAAGTAATATTTAAAAAAAGGGTAGGATATAACTAGCAACCAAAAATACCAGTCAAACTTGTGCATGAACTTGCACCACAATTCAGCGTGTGCATGAGCCTGAATTAGAACAACTACATGACAATATTAGTTTGCATTAGGATTTTGAAAATAGGAATTCACTTTTCTAAATGTGAACTGCCTCTTCACTTTTTCATGTGTAGGGTTGAATTATTGTTAGATTCCTTAAAAGGAATCTATATAATAGCACTCACTCCTCATTCAAAATATGGAGAGTTATCAATTTTTCAAGCAATGAAGTTCTACTAGATTTTCACCACAAGCTTTTACATTTGAAGGGTTCATGATTTCAAATCTTCAAACCTTCTCACTACTGGAATTTATGGTGCTAGATCACTTCAGATATTGAAGCTACATTTGTATTCTCCTAGTGATCCAATATTCCTATTTTTTTTAGTGAGAGAACCCATCAAACCACTTCCACAAAGTGTACCATTTTGATGATAATAAATAGCATATCAAATCCTACGTCACCTTTTCATTGGCCTCATAAATCAGGTATAGGTTTACAGCCATCTCACTCAAAGCTAGCCCACAAGTACAACTATCCCATACAAAGACGACCTCTAGGGCATAGATCGGTTTGCTCATTTATTTTCCTAGTTAGTTTTGGTAGCAATTTTATTTACCATTTTAGAATAGATAGGTTTTAATTTCTATATGAATATACTTTTACTTTAATTTATTTATAACTTTATTTATCATTAATACAGGACTTATCTCGAAAGGCCTTGCATATGCTTCTAATAATCTTTAGTTTTATTGTGTGTAGGTTACATATTTTTACACAAAAGGAAGAGTGTAAGAATCGAATATCATCAAAATTTACAGTGGTCACAATAATCCCACTTCAAGATGGTTCGTGGGTGCGAGAGAGATCCTATAGAGTACATCTAAATATTTCATGATTATATTAATTGTATCAAGACTTGATGGTAAATCCCATCAAGAGGAATCTTATTATAACCATTTGAAAAGGAACGGATTTAATATCAATAAATGGGTACCATTATTTTATTAATTTTTTCATTATTGTAGTTGTATCATTACTATATTTTTTAGTCTTTGTTTTCATTTCTTGGTGTACATATTTTTTAGCATTATAGTGTCGATCATGGTGGGATGTAGTGCCTAATTTTTATTCATTATGCTAGTTACTACCTATTTTTCTATTTGCATGTTGTAGGCATGACCATCTCCTACAAATATGCCCCCCTATTCAACAACCATCTCTAAGAAATATGGCCTCATATCATAAAGTAACAAAATTAGAAAGTTGGATCTTCGTCAAATGTAGGACACCAAGGTGAGTACATCTATTCTCTAATTCTATACTTATAAAAATTTATAGAAAATTCTTTTAGATTATAGAGATTATAATAGAAAAATTTTATAGTTTTGGGCTCTGTTTGTGACCGTCTCTGGTCCATATGGCCCTTGTCTAAGGTCATCCCTACTTCAAATATACCATTTCTATGGTCATCTCTATGATAGATGGCCTCTATTAGTAGTCATCTCTATGTGACATGGCTATAAATATATCATTGTTTGACTTGCCTGTTGTTGCCTACTCACAAGCTAATATCATGTAGGGTTCTACAAATAGAAATGTTGATATTTTCATAGAATTTATTAAACTAAAATGTAATTTTATGCATTAGTGAAATATCATGGAGTGATTCTTTCTTTTATATTATTTTGTATAAATAAAAATAACCTCACACACCATGATTCACTTTAACATCAATGAGTTGGATTTAATCACCAACCGTTGATTAAGACCAGCAACGGTGGGCTTCATCTCCACATGTTGCCTCACACCATAGAAAACCTAGTTTCCAAAAGTGAGTGGCTTTCTAGACTTCATCATCAGAGGGTCCCCTATCTTGGGTGCACCTAGATTAGGATGTATTAGTGAGCCCCTTTACCACGGGGCTCTTGAAAATAATTAGTGGATGTAGCTATCATTATTGTCCATGTTTTAAATGTGTGGGTTAAGCAAAATCTAGGCTTTGCTGATAGCAGGACATTAGACAGCACAACCCCTTCAAGGGTTATTTTGTTTCCTTAAGGTTACCTTAATCCAACATCAATTAGGAATCCACTTTTTTCCATTTGAGTTACATTCCCCAACAAGGGGTGTGCTCAAACTACCTTTTAGTAGTTTTCTATTTTTTTCACCCTTAGTGTTCAAAGATATAATGGATTAAATCAAAACACACTCAAATAGTATAAAGACTCACACTAAAAATTTAAATGAGATAATCACATTGTTTTCTTGTATGTTTCTTTATTTTTTATTTAATAAATACCATGGTAACAACACATTATCAAGCTCGATCAAGGGCTAGTGTCACAAAAAAAATTGAGGCAAGGAACACCTTTGAATCAATCTAGAGGATATGGCCATTCTTGAATGGCATCCTGGTTATTACTAAGAGTTTGAACTAGAGGAAAATCCCATTCAATATACATCTATTGATCCTCAATATGATCAAAGTGATAATCTCCATGGTCAAGATACTTTTTGTGCTTTCCATAGACAAAATCTTAAACACAAGAGGGTCCTAGTAGGTCGATGTTATGAGTTCACATTTTGGCTCACTCTATCCACTAGTCAGAGTATGATTAGGAGTAAATACCATGGATGAGGTTAGATGATAAATCCACTATGCTTGATTATCCATGGATGAGTCGATAGTATACCCATCTAGATAGGTATGACACTCACTATCCTACTCAAACAACCATATCAACTCGTACAGTCCTTGTCAATGAGTAGGATGGAGATTTTGATAATCCCTGTACTTCTCAAGGAGAATAATTTGCACAAGAACATTGTGCCTCTGCACTACTTGAGTACATTAAGCTTACATTTAAGCTTGGATACCAGGTCAATGCAACTTCCCTCTATCATGGAAAATAGGTAGCCAACCATTTTGGGACTATAGAGCAAGCCAAGTTCCTTTATATTAATATAAAGATCAGTTGGTCCCACACTATTGACCAACTAGATCAGGCCTTTAGAAATAATTCTAATAATCAAGCATTGTTGAACCAATTATAGTTGGACAAACAACACTTATATGAGCAATATTAGTTGAGTCAGCAAAGGCTATAAGAACATAGGTTGCACCATGAAAGGTTGTATCAAGAGAATACATAAAACCATGCATGAGGTGGTTCCTACATTGAGTACCTATAGGGAGTAGATCCATCAAAGGTACCTTATGTACCACAAAAAACTACTGCCTAGACCTGATTAGAATCATCCTCCTCTAAAACCTCATCAAAACCATAGGCCCCAATAGCATTAACTCAACAATGCTTGGTAGGAGCATGAGGCCTATGAATACTTAGGGTCATAGTATCAGGATCAAGGGTACCCCAAGTCACTTTATGAGGATATGGTTGATGACCATAATCAACCACCTCATCCCACTAGACATCTTCCACCTTTCCCTCCTATACGAAAAAGGCTAGGAGATGAGATCATTTCATCTGAAGCTTACAAGGTACTTACTAAGTGCATTAGATCATTGGAAAAACAAGCTTTAGGGATGGGTTATCAGAAACCCACACTAAGTTGACTTCATAATCAACCACTCCATCCTTTTGTCCCATCTCCTTCATAGTTGAAGCATTTTGAAATACCAAAGTTAGATAAGTTTAAAGGAGATATGATGATGCATAAAAGCATGCCATATGATGATGCATAAGAGCATGCCACTTGTTTCATTAACCTTTTCTTTCAACTTTAGGATGAATTTGCCTTGATACTAAGAAACTTCTTGATAATGCTCTTGGGCCTAGCCCTAGAGTGGTATAATCATCTGCTAAAGCACAATATTCATAGCTTTGAACAACTTGCAAATGGAATGTTTCTCATTTAGCATAAATAAGAAAGTAACCTTGACTAATTTATATAATCTTCATTAATTCAATGATGAACCAGACTTGGACTATGGTAATAGGTGACGAGTAGTCATTTCAAAGTTGTTATTTACCTTACCTATGATAGATCTAACTTGTCTATTCACAATGAGCTATTCAAAATATATTTTGGTGTTACAACTCTAGCAATATCATACATTTGAGGAAGCCCTAGATCAAGCCAAGGTTATAGAGGAGATTAAAGTTCAGGAAGATAAAATAAAACTTCAAAAGAAATAATGGAACAAAAACTCAAAAGGTAACCATACTCAACAGAAACCACCAATGGTCAATCAAGTTGTCTTTAATAGTATAGGGCCTGTAAAGAAAACTTTACCAAAAAAAACCAATTATCAAGTCTAGCCCCCTCCTACTTAGTACAATCATTATCAACAAAATTAGAGGAAAATGTAACAATGTTGCTAGCCTCACATTTATATGCCATTGCTTGAATCCTTGGCATCACTTTTTAATAACCTATGCAAGGCAAAGGCTATTAATGTACTAGACATTAACCCCCTGGATCCTAATAAACCAAAGTCTAATTAGTATCGAGATGGCCTATACTATCCTTATCATCTACAAAATGGTCATGAAATTTAGTCATTTAATAACAAAGTACAAGATATACTTGATAAGAATGAACTTCAAATCAACGATCCTCTTGTGGCCAACAATCAAAAAATAGGTATATTTAATTATCCACTACCTATACATGAGGTGCAAGTAGATCAAACATGATAGGTCAATTAAATCCATATAGCCCCACCTAATCAGGTATTTTTGAGAATGATTAAAATTGTGACAAGGAATCGAAGGTACCCTGATCGAGTTGCACCACCTGTAGCTTTAACAAATTCTCTTTCCTCATCATAGCATTTACCATCAACAAATATTGACCAAGGTTTTCCACCTTGCCCAATGGTGATGATCAAAAGTAGGCTTACCCAAAGTCTAGAATGACATCAGTAAGAGTCTCCATTTATGAGCTAATACAACAGTCATAACGAAAATATTTGATGGAGATTCTAAAATTAGTTGAATTACAACCCCAAAATACCAACTCTTTTTTCAACTTTATGGGGCACATTCAACATTGTAGAGATCTTACTATCACATTTATGATCATGAGATCAAGGTAAATCCTACTACTGGATCCAATCCTCCACTACACATTATTGAAGTGTAAATCAAATTCCCTACAAGCGGGTCTTGATCAATACAGGCTCCATAAACATCATTACAACTGATGCACTACACCATCGTAGTCTTCCTACCTCATATATTGTAGCATCCACATTTACCCTCCAAGAATTTAATGATGTTTTATGCTCTACCATTGACACAATCCTACTACTGGATCCAATCCTCCACTACACATTATTGAAGTGTAAATCAAATTCCCTACAAGCGGGTCTTGATCAATACAGGCTCCATAAACATCATTACAACTGATGCACCACACCATCATAGTCTTCCAACCTCATATATTGTAGCATCCACATTTAACCTCCAAGAATTTAATGATGCTTTATGCTCTACCATTGACACAATCCTACTACTGGATCCAATCCTCCACTACACATTATTGAAGTGTAAATCAAATTCCCTACAAGCGGGTCTTGATCAATACAAGCTCCATAAACATCATTAAAACTGATGCACTACACCATCGTAGTCTTCCAATCTCATATATTGTAGCATCCACATTTACCCTCCAAGAATTTAATGATGCTTTATGCTCTACCATTGACACAATAGTCCTTCCTATTTAGGTTGGGCTAATGACTATTCCTATGTTGTGCAATGTCTTCGAGGGTGCAATATAGTATAATATATTTCTTGGAAGACCTTGGATGAGGTACATGAACTGTATCCCATCCATATTGCATTAGTATCTTAAATATATACATTAAGGGTAAGTTTATGTGGTTATTGCAGATCTTGAGCCCTTCAAGTATTGCAATATGGAGAAACACCCATAAGAGTCTACCTTAACATCCACCCATCTGGACATACTACCAAATGGCCCCATAAAAATTCCAGATCAATCACCGTAATCAACCTTTGAATCTCTTCCATCTCTACTATCACCATCAATTTATCCTGATATACCTTCTTCATCCTTAAATTCTTCAAGCAAGAAAAAGTTAAAGGATTCAATCGAGGAGATCCCACCATATATTTCCACCATTTTAGCAAAATATACTCCAAATCCTATGGATGAGGAATAATCATCTATTTCTACGGATGATTTAGGTCAAGCCACACCCCCATCATCCTCATCCACCCCATCACAAGTCATGGTTCATTTGGATAATCCTGGACTCGTTGAGTATCTAGTGTAGAATGTCATATTTACTCCACTCATCGAGTCCATGTAGGACATGGGTAGGCCTCACTTGCTCCACTATCCATTGGTACAATTATTCCCCTAAACCAAACAATTTTTTGTTTATGGATATTTTGATGCTTCTACAAATCCATCCCCGATGGAGGATAAATATGATGAACCATTTTTAGGGAATATCAATTTTCTGTTAATCCTAGATTTTTCCCTATAGTACTTTTACCATTTTCATTGGCACAGGAATGGTCTTCACCAGTATGAACAAGATCTCTAGATATATTACCAACTATAGTATCATCTCCCTATATATAATTTTAGCTTAGGGTATTCCATGCGTATGTTAAATGAACTCCTTGCAAACTCTCTCCAATTCCTGACCATAGGCTTTGAGGATGAAATTGATGAGAATGATTACACTGATCTAGGCTACATTTATTTGCTAGGATATCATCTTCCCATCACAATGGTTTTTATCAAAGCCTCTAACTCTTCCATTAAGGCACCTAAAGAAGATGAGGATGAGACAAGTTTAACGTATCTCGATCCTAACCACATTTAGTATCTTAGAAATCAAGTTTGCATGAACTCTTTTTTTTCCTCTAGTCAAGAACACACCAGTGGTTAAATCTTTGAAGCATAAGAAGATACCAATGAGAAAGAAGAGTTTGGCCTAGCCAATGACCCTAATAATGATTGGATTGAAGAAGATGATGGACCAAATCAAGATCATGATGACATATCCATTGATTCATATTACCATGAGTCTAAAACAATGTGTATTTATTTGAATAGCTTAGAGGATGAATCAACTACTATTGAGACACTCAATGATCTTGATGATTTCTACCTTTGTTTTTTCCTTGGTAGGATTCCCATTTTACAATAGCTCCTTCCATCCAAAGATCTTGTTGTTGCTTTTACGGCTAGGCCTCATCTAGTCATTCCACCTCCACCTCAGCAACCTCCAATGCACTTGAGGCCACCCATATTTGATAGGCTCTTCCCATCGATGAATGGAAACCATATGCCATCCATAAATATTTTTTATATTGATCTAACCATGCCACTCCATCATCCAAGTGACCCTTCAAAACCTTTGCACCTCAAACATGAGGTTGTTGATTTTGATCGCACTACGATTCCACCATCACACATAAAGTTCTTCCTTTGCGAAGAAATAGTACAACCATTTTATTTCTCTCAAGGGCCATCTAAAAATATTTTTTAGGCTTAGATCAAACTTTATGAAATGATTGATTCCTTGAATCCAGCTAACGACATCCATTTGATCCCTATGCCTCATCAATTTGAGAGGGGATCTCGCATGTTAGTTGAGGATACAATTGATGTGGATATCGACACCAATCCCACAATTCCTAAAAATTTCAAGTTTAGACATAGTTTGTTCGCATAGGAATAAGTAATTAGCATAGTTATCTTAAAAGAGAAGAGAGATACCTTTGTTTGATCCTATAAATACATGTCAGGTCTTGACCCGAGTTTGGTCATGCACAATCCGATGCTCGATCCAAAATTTAAACCATTCAAGAAAAATCTTAAAAATATACATTTGACAATTGTATTAATGGTTAAATATAAAATACAAAAATTGGTGGATGTAGTATTCATTCAACCTATTTATTATCCTGATTGGATGTCCAACATGATACCCGTAGGAAAACCCAATGCAAGGATTTGCATATACAAATATTTTTGAGATTTTAACAAATTGAATCCTAAGGATGAATTTTCCATCCTAAACATTGATGCTCTAGTTGACATAATTGCAGGTCACAAAATGTTATCCCTCATGGATGTTTCTTAGACTACAATCAAATTTGGTTCAATCTCAAAGATCAGCCCAAGATAGCCTTTACCATGCCTTGGGAGAATTTCTTTTATAAATTCATGCCAGTTGGCCTCAAAAATACTGGGGCAACATATCAATGGGCCATGACATACATATTTCATGACTACATGCATAAAATCCTGGAGTATTACATAGATTATTTACTAGCTATATCTTTGTTGCATCATGAACACGTTGATATTTTAAGGAAATCCTTTGATAACCTCATTGTGTATAATGTTAGACTTAACCCCAATAATTATGTTTTTGGAGTTACATCTAGAAAACTCTTGGGTTTTATAGTCTCAAAATGAGGTATCAAAGTTGAACCTATCAAAGTCAAGGAAATACTCAAAATGCTTCCTCCTACCAACCTTAAGAAGCTTCATAGATTACAAGGAAAGATAGCATCTATCCGATGCTTCATAGCACAGATTTTGGATAAATGTTGATCAATGAATCATCTATTACAAAAAGGAAGTCCCATTAAATTGGGATTATTAGTGTCAAAATATCTTTGATGATATCAAACAATACTTGGTGTCATTGTTGTTATTAGCTCTTCCTCAACCAGGTGTGTCATTTTTACTATACATATCAGCTACCAACTTTGCTTTAGGTATTATGTTGGCCCAAAAGAATGAAGTAAATAAGGAAAAAGTTGTTAATTACATTAGTCACATCCTGGTTAGCTATGAGCTTAAGTATGCATACATTGAGAAGCTTTTTCTAGTAGTGGTATTCACCACCAAGAAGTTATGCCATTATATTTTTAATCAAACAACATATGTTGTTTCTAAAGAAAACCCTTTGTGGTACATGATGAGTCAGACATACCATAATAGTCGTACCACAAAATGGATAATATTGTTGATATAATTTGACCTTTAATTCATAAGTCAAAAATCCATTAAAGGTCAAGTAATTGCTAATTAAATAGTAGAGGCTCCTCTTTAGGATAATCAACCTTTTACCATCGAGTTGCCTGATGATACAGTCTTTGCCTTATCAGACTCGATATAATCAGAAGAACCTAAAAATAAAATTGATATGAGGTTGTTCTTTGATGGTTCGAAATGTGAGCAAGGTGGTGGCACAGAAATTGTATTTCTCACACCACAAGGGGCTCCTATGTCCCTTTCATTTAAACTTGATTTCCCATGTACCAACAATAATGCTAAATACAAAGCCCTCCTTTTGGGACTTCAAGTAGCTGCAACCATGAGAATCAAAAAGCTCAACATCTTTGATCATTCTTTACTCATTGTTAACCAAGTCAAGGAAATATACCAATACATATATCCAATATTGCACTCTTACAAATACCTTGTGGAGAAGATACTAGCTAAATTGAAATGGTATAATATAGAGGTAGTCTCTCATTCATCTAATAATTTTATGGATACTATGGCTTCATTGGAATCCTTGATTTTGTAGAACCCTTCAAATGGTATGAACATCATTCATGTCAAAATGCTTTCATAATCGTATGGGAAGTTTCTTTTTGATAACAGGATATGTGCCTTATTGGATGTAATGGCTTTGGTGGCATGTATATTTTACATATATAGGATCCTTAGTAAGGATATGTTCATCAACAGCCCTGGGCTGATTTTTGTAAAAGGTTTTGGGTCAACCTGTAAAACCCAGTATTAATGCTATAGTATCTTATCTACCAAAACAAAAATGCTTTCGTAATCAACGATCTCAAATGAGGCTTCAAAATATGAAGAAGATATCCACATGATTCAGATTGAATTGTATCAAGAATGGTTCTCTTGCATACACAAATTTTTGAAACATGCTTCCTAGGGGTCTTTGATCCCAAACAATCCTTTTGATAGCAACACAATAATTTATCTTAAGTTTCTCTCCCAATCGATATTTGTGTAGGATGAATCTCAAAGAAAATAAGAGGTTCATTTAATTGAGACTCAAAAATATCAATATTGGTTCATCCAACTAATATATTTCCTAAAGCTTGGTAATATCCCTTTGGGATTGTTGCATGTCATAAAATGAACATTCAAACAAAAAGCAACAAAATATGTCTTGTTAGGAGACATCCTGTATTGTTGAGGCTATGATGGTCTTCTACTTCATTGTCTAAAGCCCCATGAATCTTCTTGGGAAGTTTCACAAGATCAAAATGGTACTTATGGTGGCAATTTAAATGGTATGGCTATTGCTAAGTGCATCCTCTAAATGGGCTATTATTAGCCTACTATGGAGAAATATTATTGTGCTTATATCATGAAGTGCATGAAATGTCAACATCATGCTAATCTTTTGCACATACATTCTCAGGCCTTACAATTGATCCATTCAATATGGCCTTCTTCATAGTGGAGGTTTGATTTAATTGGGAAAATATTACCCCCATATTCAAGCTGTCACACATTTATTTTAATAGCCATAGAGTATTTCACCAAGTGGGTAGAATATATCCCTCTTACCACTACGACTGGACCTCGCATTATGGAGTTCATACTTCATAATATAATATGTCATTTTGGTATTCGATCCAATATCATATTGAATAATGGGCCCCATTTGAGAAAAATATGTGTAATATTTTATTGCAAAGTATAAAATTTAGCATAGCTTTTCCATGCCCTATTATCCACAAGTTAATGGGTAAGCAAAGTCATCCAACAAAATAGTCATTGCCATTCTCAAAAATACTGTAAAAGCTAATATTAAATATTGGTATCTTTAATTACCTCTTGCATTATGGGATTATAAAACTAGCATTAGAATACCTATTGGGATAACTTATTTCTCACTAGTATATGGCATTGAGGCCATTATACCCTTGGAATTGGAAATTCCTTCATTATGCATATCACTCCAAGAATTCATCGATGATGATACTCTACGATAAGCTTACCTTGATAAATTAAACCTTCTTAATGAATGACACATTAATGCTCTTAAGCACCCCCATGTTTATCAATATCATCTTAAGCATTCTTATGATATGAAATTCCATATTAGGGAATTTAAGCTAGGGATCTTGTGCTTAAATAAAATCAGTAGAACTCCAACTTGCCACCGCACTGGAAAGAAAAATTTACGATAAACTGGTTAGGTCTATTTATCATTACATAGAAGATAGCTTCTCTTGAGGGTGTTAAGGAACCTTAACCTATCAATATTCTTCACCTATGAGCATTTTATGCATAACACATGATGCATCAAAAAATTATAAATTGCAAAAACACAAAAACATTGCATTTTCATTTGCATTACATTCCACCATGCATTTCATGTCGTTGTATTTTCTTATTTGCATTAGACATGTTCTTTCATTGCATTAGCATTAGGACTAGTTCATTCTTACATAGTAGGATTTAGTACCACACCTATATATTTGTCATCTTTATTAATCAACCTTTTTCCTCATCATCATTTATACTTTTTCCTATGAGCTTTTTCTTATTAAGGGGTTCTCGTAAGATAGGATAGATATCGGATGACCATCAGCAATGACGTTTAGATAGTCATTGAATATTTTATATACACCTCTTAGTTTGCAAAATATCATAGGTAAAATTCCCACATTCCACATATCATTACCATCCACATTCCTCTTTGCGAGTAACTGTGTTTTCTAACACAATCAATAAGTTGTTATAGGGTGTTCACTGCGAATTACAGTAATTAATCCAATCGTAGTTTTATTTTTAGATTTTATAGAAAGCTATCTTGATTTTTGAAGGTAGGGTCTTGCTTTTTTATTACCTTGCATATCTTAAAATACCAAACACAAATTCACACATTTAAAATCTAAGTTTGAACAAGGAAAGATAATGCTACAACGTAGTCCATGCAACTTAAGTGAAAGGTTTCCCTTGCTCATCATATTATGCACATGGTCTAGGATGCTAAAAATTGACAAAAGGACAAGCTACCCCCTATGCAAAGCAACAAAATACCTTGCTCTTCCACAAAAAAAGCAAGTATCCCTAAAAAAAAGGAAAAATAGTGGTTTTCACCACTAATAAAAATCCTCTTGTCCTCATAAACGATGAGCAAGAATCTTGAATAAAATCAATAAAAATAAAAGAAAGGGGTAATGATATTGAATCCCTAGAATTATTTGTTTCCAAAAGCCATGGGATTATCTCCATTACAATAATGGTTTGAATGAGACCCACCTGGAAATGGCGTAGTTTTATGTGTGGTGATATGTCTATCACATTAGCGACCTTATTTTGTATATACCAATGTCAGCTTGTGGATGATCTAGCTTTTGGTGGCTTGTATTACCTAGTAGTCTAGTCCAACTATATCCAAAATCAAGATAATGATGACCATAGGATGATCCTAATTACATAAATGTGTTGAATGAAACTTACCTGGAAATGGGATAGTCTTATGCATCATTAAGGAAAATCACTATGCACACACAAGGATATTGAATATCTAGGTCTTCCTAACAAACTTGTATCTTTCAGACTCTTGTGTAGTTAGTATACATATTTTGACTGGTCAACTAGGATGTTTGAGTCTCATGAAAACCATGTTTTTTCCCTATAGCATCTTTTTGGTCATCCATAAATCATCTACATTTTTATCATATTACATATGGTTGGCTTTGAAATGTATGACTTTTATGAAAAGGTTAACATTTTTATTGACAAATTTTATACATTTTGTGGTGCTTACATTTAGGTTGTTGTGCATCTTAGATTTATTTATTATGATTTAGAATAAAACCATAAAATTAAATTTTGCATCATCATGTCATTAGTACATCATCTACATGCATGTATCTATGAATCCATCTATGCATCCATACCATAATGTCTAGGCATACATCCATCATCCACAATTACATCCATAAGTACATTTGTGCATAAAAATAAATAAAATATGCAATAAACACATGATAGGCCATAGTAAAAGTCATATATATGGTATAATTTGGTACATCATGATATAAAATAACTGTAGGCTACAATAGAGTGGGTCCTCAGACCTCACACTCAAAAAGAGAAGCATACATGTCATATGTTTGGTGGGCCCTGAACCACTAGTCTCACCTCCACCCTCAACCTCATCTCGACAAGGCTGAGAAAATCTACTAGCCTTTGATATTTGGGGAGTCTCTGCAAATCTTAGGATTGGTAGCCCAATCGATGGCTACCCTAACTTGCTATGTCATATCTAATGCAATACCCCTAATGAATCTTGCAAAGGTATTCTACCTCCAAGTCGTTCTACCTCATCCTCAAAGCCTAAGATGTACTCTCAATCTGAGCATCAACAAGATACATAATGAGCAACTATCCTTTATAGCTTTACCACCCATCCCTATAGTATAGCCACATTATTTGTAGCCTATCCACCTATCCCTTGTCCAATGAACAACCCTAACACCTACACCTATAGAGTATATTATTCTCCTATCAGCCTTGATACCTGTATCCACAAAGCATCTTGCTCTGCTATCAGTCTATCCACATCTACCAATGAAGTCTATAGTTGTTCCTGAAGAGTGTCCCTCTCCTTAGAATAGCCCCTCCACTACTGCCTCCCCCTTGCTAGTTGGATATATAATAATGTATCAATCATATCTCACTCTACTAACTATGCATTTAGAGTTTGAATCTACCCTCCCAAATCTTATCCCCGATCCTTTGGATCCTCATCATCCTTGCTCTCCTCCTATGGTTCACCACCTCTATTAGAGGTATTATCCCACTCCTCCTCTATTCGATGATGCACTCATCACTCACCCTCACCCTCCTCGACATCCTCCCTAATACCCTCAACTACAGCTACTCCAACCTATCCATCCATAGGTCCACCTTCTTGCCATAGCCTATTCATCCACTAGGTATCATACTCTATAGTAGTTCCTAGGTCATATATCCCTAGATATTTTAGTGATTGATCCACCTCATCCCCCACTGGCTCTACTCACGACCACTCAAGCTGAGTCTCATCCCCTCGATATTGGTAAATGATGGGCTCACCAGGTATACCCTGATGAACCCTAAACTATCAATAAACATGAGAGTACTGGAAGTACTCCCACTCCATGTCATGCTAACCAATCACCTATTTCTCATTCCTAATGCACCTCAACTACTCAACTACCTTTTTCTAAGGTGGGGAATCCTTGTATGGTCTTCATATCACCTACTTTAGCCTTAGTCTATCCAAGGACTCGATATACTAAGTGATCCTACCTAAGTGGGGATGACTATGACCCCACTCCTAGTACCCCCTCCATTGCATCACATATCCAATCTCATGATCTTCCATCTATATTCATGATGCCCAAGGAAGCCCATCTAGTTTATCCATCCAAATGTGCTTCCACCTCTAGATTTATAATGGAAAATTGTAGCTCAATTTGCATCACCCCCACTATTATATCTCATAGAGCTCATCATACAAATGAGCCAACAGTGTAGTCCCTTATGTTATGATCAATGGCTCCTCTGCTATGCTCTCCACTAAATCTTGGACCAGCTCAAGTGGGTTCCACAAGAACCTCAAACATGAAGATTCAAGTAGCAAAATTTTGGACATGAATGAAATAATCACTACTTATCTCATATTCAGAACCTCTACCTCATGTCATGTATCCATAAGAACTTCATAACTATCCAAGATGCACAAAACCACTTCCCAATCCTCATTAAATAATTTATGGAGCACTCTATTATGGTTTTTTATGTGAGTAGAGGTGATAGGTCATCCCTCACTTAGGATGTGTAGGATCCTTTAGATGTCCTCTAGGGTGACCATCATCTCACCCATAAGAAAGTGGAAAGTGTTGGTCTGACTATCCCAATGATCTATAAATACTGTCAAGTAGGCCTAATCTATTGTAACTACCTCTAGCCTCACCACCTACTTAAAGCCAATGACCTCAAGCTAATCCCAATTATCATTGACAAGCACATCATGCTTTGTCTTATAAAATATGGGATATCTATAATGGGCCCCAACAAGCTAAATATATAAATGGACAATTTAGCAATCAGGTTAAAAAAAGTATAAATATTACTGAACAATGAGATCATCTAAAATTGATATGGTCTCTAGGTGAGGTTGTCTCGAGTCTATACAACCTCCATAATGGTCATATTTATGATTGTTGGGTTTTTGAACCATGGATATCTCACCCCGGGACGATTCCTAATATCACAAGAGGGACCACATCACCCCAAGATGGCCCCCAATTGGGGTAATTTCAAATCAAAATCCTATGCCCTAAAAATAAAATAAAGCACAAACAAAAGCAAAATTTTCAAGCACACAAACAAAATACACTACATATTAGCCTAAGGTGTGTTCCTTGCCTTAATTATTTTCGGTGAGGTTCATTCCCAACTTTAATTAGTGTGGTTATTTTTATTTTTTGAGGTAAAAAAGGAGATAATATGGTGTTTACATTTCTCATTTGGACTCCTTCAACCATTAAGGTCTCAGGTTGGTCCATGGTGGAGGTCATTCAACATTTTGGTAGCGCTTCGCTTCGATAATTGTTCTCCTCCTCCTAGCCTCCCTTTTTCCTCCAATTCCTAGCTATGCAAATGACATCATAAAAGTGCTAAATATCATTTAATATTTTCAAATATATGTGATCACCCTAAGGTTAGACAGTAACATTTACTATGACCATCCTACCACAAGATGACCACTAGATTTACAAAAAAAAACATAGAATTACAATAACAAAAAGAGACAACAAAAATTCCCAAAGGAACTTAACCCCTTTGGTCAAATCAATCCAAAAGGTTCCAAAGGAACCTAGTTTCCCTTGGTTAAAATTTAAATAAAAAAGGCCCAAAGGAACTTAACCCCTTTGGTCAAATCAATCCAAAAGGCTCCAAAGGAACTTGACTTCCTTTGGCCACAATTTCAATCAAAAAGTCCCAAAGGAACTTAACCCCTTTGGTTAAATTAATCCAAAATTCTCCAAAGGAACTTGACTTCCTTTGGTCACAACTCCAATAAAAAAGCTTCAAAGGAACCTGACTTACTTTGGTCAGATCAATCCAAAAGGATCCAAAGGTACCTAACCTCTTTGGTCACATTCATTCACAAAATTCGAGTGAATCTCATATCTAGTGATTTAATCTATAAACATGGCAATTGTAAAGATTGGTTATCCATGCAATTTAATATGATGAATACATTACCATAAGATAACTCACCAAGAAACAATAAAAAATGGAGAAAAATCAAGGTTGTAATGAGCCCTCTAAACTATCGTAATGGTCCTAGAAAACCCAAATCAAATCATCTTGGTCAAACAACTCATCTCTTTCATCATTTTTCTATTTCCTCATCGAATCATTGCTTGAGGGGTTAGTCATATAATCACAAAATTCATAATCAATTTAATAATCAAAATCTTAATCATGCAAGTTGCATTCATTCAAGAATAATTTCCAAAGATAATCATGTCCTTCTTGCTTGGGGTAGATAAAAAGTAAAAATTTCAACCAAACAAATGCTTTTCATTCTTGAAGCATAGGGCCTATAGACCCCTGTGTCTACCCATGACTAAAATGTGTGCCAAGATCAAGTATATCTTAATCCTTGAACTCTTGGTTGAAAAACTCGACTTGAATTAAACTTTTAAAATCGTCAAAAACAATGATTCAAAAATGGATGCTATTTCAATAATTGGGGCATCTAACATTGATCAGATCAATGGATATCATCAACCCTCAATATGACTCTAGGTCTTCTATTTTTGCTCCGTATTGTGCTTTCATACAATGCATCCCAAAAAGGAGCATCTATAGACATCTAAAATGCGTAATATTGAGGAGACTACCTATATGGACTCCTTGTAGACCATATGACCCACATTTGGTAGCCCTAGGGCTTAAATAGTAGTTTTCAACACTCAAACAAGGGATATTTTCCTTTACAAACTTGGTCATCCCTCCTAGGGATGACCTCTAGAGGCCATCCTACCAAGATATGGCCCCCAATTAGGGTCATCTCACCCCAAAAAAATCACACCAGAAGAAATATTAAAAAAGAGTAGGATATAACTAGCAACTAAAATTACCATTTAAACCCACGTATGAACTTGCATCACAATTTAGTGTATGCATGAGCTTGAATTAGAATAACTGCATGACAATATTAGTTTACATTAATATTTTGAATATAGGCACTTGCTTTTCTAAATGTAAACTACCTCTTCACTTTTTCATGTGTAGGGTATTGCTATTGTTAGATTCAATTTGAGGAATCTATATAATAGCACTCACCCCTCATTCAAAATATGGAGAGTTGTCAATTTTTCAAGCAACGAAGTGCTACTAGATTTTAACCACAAGCTTTTGCATTCGAAGGATTCATGATTTTAAATCTTCAAACCTTCTCACTATTATAATTTATGGTTCTGTAATACTTTAGATATTGAAGCTACATTCGTATTCTCCTCATGATTCAATATTTAAGCTTTTGTTGTTGATAAAACCCATCAAGTCACTTCCACAAAGGGCACCAATATGATGACCAAACACCCTAGATCAAATCCTGAGTCACCCTTGCATCAGACTTAGAAATGAATTATAGGCTCATAGCCATATCACTCAGAGACAACCCATAGGTATGGTCATCCTGCATACAGACGACCTCTAGGGCATAGATCTGTTTGCTCATTTATTTTCCTAGTTAGTTTTGGCAATAATTTTATTTACTGTTTTAGTATAGATAGGCTTTAATTTTTGTATTCATCTAATTTTATTTTAGTTTATTTACAACTTTATTTATCATTAATATAGGCCTTATCTCAAAAGGCCCTACATATGCTTTTAACAATCTTCAGTTTTCTTATGTGTAGGTTACAAATTTCTACATGGAAGGAAGAGCACAAGAATATGATATCATCAACCCTTGTGGTGATCACGAGAAACCCGCTTCAATATGGTTCATGGGTGTGAGAGATATCTTGTGAAGTACACCTAAATATTTCATGATTGTATCAATTATATCAAGACTTGAAATAAAATCCCCTCAGGAGGGATCTTATTATAACCATTTGAAAAGAACATATTCAATATCAATAAAAGGGGCACCATTATTTTATAATCTATTTTATCATTGTGGTTGTATCATTGTTATCTATTTTAGTATTTGATTTCATTGCTTTGTGTAGGGATTTTTTAGCACTACACCAAGGGCATCCAAGAAGAAAATTAAATGAAGTGGGGAAAGACACCACATAGAACAAGGTATCTAAGATCTTAGGCCCAATCCTAATGGGAAGAGCTATAATGCCATAATCCTCTTGGGACTTGTTGTTGAAATCTTTGATGATGATATTAGATTTAATTAAATATTCCTCTTTTAATCCAATATTTTAGAAAAAATGACAAGCATAGATTGAGGGCGGAACCATTGTCTATCAAAATTTCCTTGATAAACATTTTCCCAATAAATGTAGTAATATAGAGGGAAGAATCCCCTCACAAGTCTAAGAAATGGATATAATAATCCAAAAATGTGATATGATGTATCATAAGAGATCTTACAACATCAGCTATAGCACTAGGGGAAATATCTTGAGGAACCAAATTTTGTCTTAGAAGCTTCAACAAGGCTTCCCTATGAATGGGAGAAGTTTGCAAAATATATTAGAGAGAGATCTTAGTTGGGGTACTAGTTAATTGTGGTTGAATGTTGAAGGAGACTTTTGGTTGTGGTTTCAAAACTAAAGGTGGGTTTTCTACTCTTCAAAAATAAGGGTGGTTTTGAATATTGGTGTTAGTCTTACAATGGCACTGAGAGGGGGGGTGAATCAGTGTAGCTCTTTAAACTTGAATTTATAGCTCTTAATATCACAACAATTAAAACTTATTACTAGATACAACAAGTATAAAAAAAGAGCATCACATAACACAAGATTTAACGAGGTTCACCAATGTGGCTACTCCTCAAAAATTGATTGCTTGGACTACCATCCAAATCTAGCCTTTGCAAAGCACCAACTTTACAATCAATTTACCAGCACCCACTGGAAGGAGCACCAACCCCTGATTTACCAGCACCAACTGGAAGGAGCACCAACCCCTGATTTACCAGCACCAACTGAAAGGAGCACCAACCCTTGATGCCAAGCTACAACCTGGACTTCAATTTTAATCTATAATTTTGACAGTAAGATACCTTTGCTTTTACAAGACCCTGACTGGTCTTCTTCACCTTTGCGTTCTCTATGCACTCTGCTCTCTCTGCGCAATCACAGTAGCACCTGGTCAAACTTCAACCTTTTTGCTCTTTGTGCACTTTGCTCTCTCTGTGCAATCACTTCACACACTCTGCTTCGTTACAGATGAACTTCACGATCATCTTCTCCCTTTTGCGCACTCTGCTCTCTTTGCAAATTTCACACTTAGCATGATTCAACATGACTTGCTCTTTGTGCACAACGACCGTATATCGCACACCTTCGACCTCACTTACAATTCTCCAAACAGCCCTCCTTTTATAACAATATTTTTTATGATGAAAACCTTAATCTTAGTCGACTGTAAACCCTAATCTTGGTCAGCTTTCATAACAACTGTAAACCCTAATTTTAGTCAACTGTCATACTTCTCATTTCAGTCGGGTTCTCCTTCTTGACTTGTGCATTTACGACCTATCACAAAATCATGACATTTCTGCCTCTGTAGCTTATTTCCTTGCTGTTGTCGTGAAAATACATGTCACGATATCGTGACACTTTCGCCTCCGTACACTTTCTATATTCTTTTGTCATGATATCGCGACATTTCTGCCTTCGTAGACTTCATCTTTTCTTTTATCATGATATCACAACATTTTTGCCTTCGTATACTTCGTCTTTGCTTTTTTCGTGATATTGCGACACTTCTGCTTCCATAGACTTCAACTTTGCTTTTGTCGCGATATCATGACACTTCTGCTTCCATAGACTTTGACTTTGCTTTTGTCGTGATATCGCGACACTTCTGCCTCCATAGTATTCAACTTAGCTTTTGTCGCAAAATCGTGACACTTCTGCTTCCGTACTTAGCTTCTTTGCTTTTGTCATGAAATCATGACACTTCTGCCTTCGAAGTCTTCTTCTCTTCTTTTGTCGTGAAATCACGACACTTCTGCTTCTGAAGTCTTGCTTTCTGCTTTTGTCGTAAAATCATGACAGTTATGCTTTCGTACGCTTCCTCACTTTCTTTTTTCATGAAAATGCGACATGTCGCGATATCATGAGACTTTTCAAACTTACTTTCTCTCTCCTATTCTAGTCACAAAAATGCGACATGTCACGAAATCGTGACACTTTTCCAACTTACTTTCTCTCTCCTTTTTTAGTCGCGAAAATGCGACATGTCACGAAATTGTGACACTTTTCAAACTTACTTTCTCTCTCCTATTTTAGTCACGAAAATGTGACATGTCGCGAAATCGCGACACTTTTCCAACTTACTTTCTCTTTCCTTTTTTAGTCGCAAAAATACGACATGTCGCGAAATCACGACACTTTTCCAACTTACTTTCTCTCACCTATTTTAGCCACGAAAATGTGACATGTCGTGAAATTGTGACACTTTTCAAACTTACTTTCTCTCTCCTATTTTAGTTGCGAAAATGCGACATGTCGCGAAATCGCGACACTTTTCCAACTTACTTTCTCTCTCCTATTTTAGTCGCAAAAATGCGACATGTCACAAAATTGTGACACTTTTCTTACTTGTTCTCTTTCTTCGAACTTGTCACGAAATCACGACACTTTTTCTTGCTTTCTCTTTCTCTTCCAACATGTCGTGAAATCATGACAGTTTTTCCACTTGCCTTTTTCTCTTCCAACATGTCGTGAAATCGCGACAGTTTTTCCACTTGCCTTTTTCTTTTCCAACATGTCACGAAATCGCGACAGTTTTTCCACTTGCCTTTTTCTCTTCCAACATGTCATGAAATTGCGATAGTTTTTCTTGCTTTTTCTCTCTCTTCCAACATGTCATGAAATCATGATAGTTTTTCTTGCCTGTTGTATATGTCGTGATATCACGACACTTTTCTTACTTGTATTTTTCTTTGATCTTTTGCATATGGGCCACTTCGGTCTTCTTGGAAAATCACTATACATACTATGAATAACCTTTGAACTCCTGTCTTCTGCATCTGAATAGCTTTTGAACTTCTTATCCATTGCATCAACGGATCTATCTAACTGTGTTGACAAAAATAACAATATTGTTGTTGCACCTTGCTCAATAATCTCCCCCTTTGGAATTGTTGGCAACACATGTGCAACTTCCTGTAACTCTTCTCCCCCTTTGACAATAATACCAAAAGGCTACTGCAAACTCCCCCTAAGTCCATGCACAACATTCTTAGGCAAAATTTATTACACTTAGCAAAAATCATGATCATGAACAAAAAGATGATCAAATACTTAAATGCTCCCCCTAAGAATGTGATCCCTGTAGCTAGTCAATTCTTGGGAAGTGTGACCACTCCTAATTTATTGCGAAGGTACTCAAAAACTTCCTTGGGCAATGGTTTTATGAATATATCTGCTACTTGATCTGTAGTTGGAACAAAATCCAACTTAACCTCACCTTCCGCAACTTTCTCCTTCAAAAAGTGATACCTGCATACAACATGTTATCGTTGTAATATATTTTGCCTCTGCTGTCAATAAAGAAATTGACTCTTGTTTCTTATTGTGCCACATGACCAATCTATCTCCAAGATAGAATGCACCTCCACTGGTACTCTTTTTGTCATCGACACCTCCTGCTCAATCTGCATCTGAATATGAAATAAGGGTGAAGTATTTACCTTTCGGATACCATAACCCATATTCCATAATACCCTTGAGGTACATAAAGGTGAAAAGGATTTTTTCAAATATGCTTAACAAGATCACACAGAACTTATCCAATCTCATAGAATCATAAAGAGAATTGTTAGAGACTCAATATGTTCTATACTTAAATCCCAATCTCAACTCAAATCAATCTCATAGAAGCATAAAGAGAATTGTTAGAGACTCTATATGTTCTATTCTCAAATAACGCCTATCATCTACTGCATCAAAAAACCTAGTTGTTCACCATGTTGTTCTGTTGAAGCACATCAGTTTGACACTATCTGCTATTGTAACTGCCATCACTAGAGAGATTTTACAATAATAAAAATATAGCTCTATCAAGCCAACATCTCATGCTCCTGCTTATTACCTCCACAAACATCTACATGAACTGAAACACATTTTGACAACTATATGACAACCCCCTTGACTACTTGCATTTCATCCTCAGATAACCAAACAATATAGGAGCATTAAAATAAAACTTTAATATTGCTCCCCCTGAGGATGTGCTACTTGGAGCTACTTAGTGCAATAGAGGAGTAGTCTCCTTCTATCCAAGGAGACACGATTTCCTCTCTTCTTTCTTTCTCCAACCTTTATTGAACTTGGGCTTGAGTTTTTCAACTGCATCCCTATTTTGAACCTTTTCGTTAACTTGAACATTTCTCTTGGGTGGTTGTCTCTTATGCATCCTTGATGGATGATTATTTTCCTTTCTTTGATGCACATGATTTCTTCCCTGTATGTTTTGCATTCTTTGCATCTAATGAAATATATTGTCTTGCCTTAGATTAGATACAAAAGTTCTTGGAAAGAACCTTGCGATGTGCCCATGACCATTACATTTAAAACATTGCACATGGTGTTCAACCGGAATAACAAATGTATTTCTACCAACATAACTCTTTGATCTATTATTCAATCCATAATAAATTGCCTTGTGACCATAATGGTTGCATCTAAAACAATAGCCATTAAAAGCATTATTATGAATAAAGTGAGAGTGATAGAACCTCTTTTGTTGTGGTTGCTTTGCTGTAGATCTCCTTTGAGATTTTCTTCCTTTTGAAGATTCAGCTTCAATCTTTTCTTGCTTTGATCCTTCAACAGTGGACTTCTTCTTCTCTGCAGATTTAGAAGATGAAGGTTGTTCATCTTCACATCCAATACCAAGCTTACACATGGGGCTTCTTTGTTGCCTTATCATTTTATCTAGCAACTCTATGCTCTTCTCAAATTTGAGATTTGTATTTTCCTCTTCTAGTTGTTTCCTCAATAAAACAATCTCCTCTTCTTATTTGCAGCAAACAATATCTTTCTCATTGATCTGTGACCTGAGAGTTTCTTCAATCCTTTTGGACTCTTCTACTTGCAGCTTTAGATCAATAAAAACTTTGTTAGATTCCTCTTCACATTTACTACATACATCGACTTTATTATCTAGGTGTGACTTCAAGGCTTCTTCTATTTTCTTGGCTTTATGAATTTGTAAGAAGATATCTTCGATCTTATCCCCATATTCTTCCAACTTCTTGGACAGTCTTTTTTTTTTTTTTCTTTCTATATTCAACTCTTCAAGTGCAACGATCAACTCACCTTCTAGATATACTTCAACCTCAAGTTTTTCATCACATACTTCAGAATTCACTCCTTCAACCTTTTCTAGTTCAATTTTCTCTTCCACAGGAATTGAAACTGACTGAGATGCCTTATTTGAGGAGGATCTATTCTTCTTACCCATTGCATACTAATACAAGATCAACCCTAGCTGATTTAGCCTGATAAGGGAAACTGGTTCTGATACCAATTGTTAGTCTTACAATGACACTGAGAAGGGTGGGGTGAATCAGTGTAGCTCTTTAAACTTGAATTTACAGCACTTAATATCGCAGTAATTAAAACTTATTACTAGATACAGCAAGTATAACAAAATAGCATCATATAACACAAGATTTAATGAGGTTCACCAATGTGGCTACTCCTCAAAAATTGACTACTTGGACTACCATCAAAATCTATCCTTTGCAAAGCACCAACTTTACAATCAATTTACCAGCACCCATTGGAAAGAGCACCAACCCTTGATTTACCAGCACCAACTAGAATGAGCACCAACCCCTGATTTACCAGCACCAACTGGAAAGAGCACCAACCCCTGATTTACTAGCACCAACTGGAAGGAGCACCAACCCTTGATGCCAAGCTGTAACCTGGACTTCAATTTCAATATATAAGTTTGACAGTAAGATACCTTTGCTTTTGCAAGACCCTGACTGGTCTTCTTCACCTTTGCGTTCTCTGTGCACTCTGCTCTCTCTATGCAATCACAGTAGCACCTGGTTGAACTTCAACCTTTTCACTCTCTATGCACTCTGCTCTCTGCGCAATCACTTCGCACACTCTGTTTCATTACAGTCAAACTTCACAATCGTATTCTCCCTTTTGTGCACTCTAATCTCTTTGTGAATTTCATACTTAGCATGATTCAACATGACTTGCTCTCTGCACACAACGATCGTATATCACACACCTTCGACCTCACTTACAATTCTCCAAATAGCCCTCCTTTTATAACAATATTTTTTATGATGAAAACCTTAATCTTAGTCGGCTTTAAACCCTAATCTTGGTCAACTTTCATAACAACTGTAAACCCTAATTTTAGTCATTGTCATACTTCTCATTTCAATTGGGTTCTCCTTCTTGACTTGTGCATTTATGACCTATCATGAAATCATGACATTCCTGCCTCTGTAGCTTCTTTTGTTGCTATTGCCACAAAAATACATGTCATGATATCGCGACACTTTCGCCTCCATATGCTTTCTATATTCTTTTGTCACGATATCGTGAAATTTTTGCCTCCATAGAATTTGTCTTTTCTTTTGTCACAATATCATGACATTTCCACCTTTGTATACTTTCTCTTTGCTTTGTCGTGATATAGTGACACTTCTGCTTCCATAGACTTCAACTTTGCCTTTGTCATGATATCGTGACACTTCTGCTTCCATAGAATTCGACTTTGCTTTTGTTGCGATATCGCAACACTTCTGCCTCCATAGTCTTCAACTTAGCTTTTGTCATGAAATCGCAACACTTCTGCTTCCGTACTTAGCTTCTTTGCTTTTGTCACGAAATTGTGACACTTCTGCCTTCGAAGTCTTCTTCTCTACTTTTGTCGTGAAATCGTGACACTTCTTCTTTCGAAGTATTTCTTTTTGCTTTTGTCGTGAAATTGTGACACTTCTGCTTTCGTATGGTTCCTCTCTTTATTTTGTCATGAAAATACGACATGTCGCGATATCGTGACACTTTTCAAACTTACTTTCTCTCTCCTGTTCTAGTCGCAAAAATGGGACATGCCATGAAATCATGACACTTTTCCAAATTACTTTCTCTCTCCTATTTTAGTCATGAAAATGTGACATGTCATGAAATCGTGACACTTTTCAAACTTACTTTCTCTCTCCTATTTTAGTCGTGAAAATGCGACATGTCGTGAAATCATGACACTTTTCCAACTTACTTTCTCTCTCCTATTTTAGTCGTGAAAATGCGACATGTCGCAAAATCATGACACTTTTCCAACTTACTTTCTCTCTCCTATTTTAGTCATGAAAATGCAACATGTCACGAAATCGTGACACTTTTCCAACTTACTTTCTCTCTCCTATTTTAGTAGCAAAAATGCGACATGTCGCGAAATCATGACACTTTTCAAACTTACTTTCTCTCTCCTATTTTAGTCGTGAAAATGTGACATGTTGCAAAATCATGACACTTTTTCAACTTACTTTCTCTCTCCTATTTTAGTCGCGAAAATGCAACATGTCGTGAAATCGCGAAACTTTTCTTACTTGTTCTCTTTCTTCGAACTTGTCGCGAAATCGCGACACTTTTTCTTGCTTTCTCTTTCTCTTCCAATATGTCGCGAAATCGTGAAATTTTTTCCACTTGCCTTTTTTTCTTCCAACATGTCATGAAATCATGACAGTTTTTTCACTTGCCTTTTTCTCTTCCAACATGTCGCGAAATCGCGACAGTTTTTCCACTTGCCTTTTTCTCTTCCAACATGTCACGAAATCGCGACAGTTTTTCCACTTGCCTTTTTCTCTTCCAACATGTCGCAAAATCGTGACAATTTTTCCACTTGCCTTTTTCTCTTCCAACATGTCGCGAAATCGCGACAGTTTTTCCACTTGCCTTTTTCTCTTCCAACATGTCGCGAAATCACGACAGTTTTTCCACTTGCCTTTTTCTCTTCCAACATGTCGTGAAATCACGATAGTTTTTCTTTTCTGCTATATATGTCATGATATCTCGACACTTTTCTTACTTGTCTTTTTCTTTGATATTTTGCATATGGGCCACTTCGGTCTTCTTGGAAAATCACTGTACATACTCTGAATAACCTTTGAACTCATGTCTTCTGCATCTGAATAGCTTTTGAACTTCCTGTCCACTGCATCAACAGATCTATCTGACTGTGTTGACAACAATGACAATATTGTTGCTACACCTTGCTCAACAGTTGGTTGGCTATAAAACTTATCTCCTACTAATATCATTGAGTTGATTGTGCTTGGGCTTATTACCTTGTAGTTATTTCTATTATACCAACCATATTATTGTAGGGAGGTGGCACATTACGATATGGCACTTGATTAGTTTCATGTTGCCCATGCTTAAGTAGGGGTCTTGGAAGATCCCCATATCTTGATTAGTTGTGGATGTTTGTTGATTATGAGGTTGACTTTTTGTTGGAGGATTGGGTTGAGAACCCTCTATAACAAGGTGACATTCATCAATTATGTCTTGAACCACGTTTTTAACCTCTTACATAAATTTTTCATGTGTCCCTCCACTCTATGATACTCACAATGTTGACCAAGCTTATACCAATCAATTGTGGTATCATGTTGCCTTATAGGAGGTAACTCAATCATATCATCTTCCAAAAGCTACTTTAGGACCATGTTCACAGGTTTTGTAGACACCAAATCCTAGCCACTTAGTATCCACTCATCACCATCAAGTCACAATCATTCATTATATATATATATATAAACATAAATATTTTATATATTTATAATTATATATATGTATGTATATGAATAAATCTTAGCCACCCATCATGTTCTAATATTGACCACTCATTCAATGCAATTTGTATCACTTGTTAAATCATAATCTCAACACTTCATCATGTTTTATTCTTAACCGCTTGTTGTGTTATCAAAACCCTAATATGATCAAGGGGAATCATAAATTATCATTCACTTGTAATGAATGAAGAATGGAAATAAAACATCTTGAGAGGTCAAACATTTGGTCATTCCATTTTACCCTTCACATTCATGCAAAACTTCACCACCACCATATCTACCATTCAACCCTCAAAAAATCTGTGAACCAAATCCAAACACCAAATAACATCTAATCAGGCTTGCAAATACCTTAGGGTGTTCCCTAAACATTGCAGAGCATTTTTGGAATGTTGTAGAGCATCCACAACTATCTACAAATATTTTAGAGTGTTTTCTAGACACCTCATTGCATCCATAAATCACTTGAATGATTTTGGGTATCCGCACGATATCATATCAGACCAATATAAGTGTAGATTCAATTATTTAGGTATTTTTGAAAAAACATTTAATTTGATTATTTAACTTACATTTTCTTATGTTTTACACTGTATTTTACAAGTATTTTAGCCATGACTTGTAGGTTACAATTTTACATTATAGTTGGCCTCACACTACGGAGGCCCCATATGTGTTACTGACCCTTTGTTGTGATTTTTTTTGTGTGCAGATATAGGGAGTATTTTCATTGATAATTATTGTAGCTTAGAGTAGCCCCATAGTGGATACACAATCCTACTCACCCTTTGTTTGGAGTGAAAAATATTTGAAGACACCATGGTTGATTGATTTAGATCAAGGGTTTTACCCCTCTATTGTAATTATTGTATCAAAACAAATCAATATTTTGTAACCCCTGATTTGGGGTACATTGATGTATAAAGTGGAGATCAAGGCTCCCTAGTTTAATAATAATATATGATATTCATTTCATGTACACATTGTGGTTTTTTTTATTCATTGATATTATTGGTGTTGAATTTTTTCTGCTTTACACATTGACAATCACAATGGGAACCCAAAGGGTTTCATATTTTTATTTTCCTTGTCATACCTTGTATTTTTTATCTACATTTTTTGTTTTTACTACAGGTTTTCAAAAACTTGATTGCACAAAAATCATGAAATCCAAAACTAGGGTTTCTAGAAGCTATGGGGATTCAATATATGCTTGTGCAAATGCCATACCTTTTTTGAGGGAAACCATAGGAAATCTAGGATATGAATCAAATTATCTGGGAGATTCAACACTGTATCTGAGAGATTCAGCACTGCATCTAGGAGATTTGACATTGCATTTGTGAATTTGGGGAAGAAATACATAAGACATCCTGGTGAGTTGTGTTCAAAACCCATCTATATTTTTTTTTTTTTAAGGAAAAAGGAAAATAAAAATTCATATTTACATCTTTTAAATATTAATACATCATGTATTCTTAGGCATCCTAAGCATCTTAGGCATTTTATTTGAAAATAAATTAAAAAACATTTTAGAATAGTCATTTATTTGTTTATAGAAAAATCATATAGATTGCATTTACGGTTAGATCTGCACTTGCAAATAGTTGCATTAGAATTTTCAAACTCATATTATTTTATTTCTAAATATGAATGTTAGAAACATCCTGAGGTTTTATTTGGAAATTTACCCACTGCATTTGGCTCAAGTTTTCTATTATTTATGAAATTTTAGTTGCTACTTTGTTTGCCTTGTGTGTTTTCGCTTATGGTTTAGGAAAAAAAATTGACGTGCATACTAGTTGCATCTTAATATAGTTTTTCTTTGCATTTTAATGTTCAAAAAAACACCACATAAAACAAAAACTTAAAAGGAACCACACACACTACACGCTCCACTTTTAACATCAGCGAGTTGTATTTCATCACCAATCGTTGATTGAGACCAGTGATGGTGGGCTTCATCTCCATTCATTGGCTCACCCCCTAGAAATTTTAGGAGTCCATAATGAGTGGCAATTCAAATTTCATCACCAAAAATTCCCCTACTTTTGGGTGTGCTCGAAGTAGTAAGGACTAGTAATGCCATTTTACCATAGGTCTTAATAATAGGTGGAATGCAACTATCATTTTTATCTAAGCTCTCCTGAGAGTGAAGATAAAATTTGTGGGATAATTTCCATGTATTAGGCAAGTAGCAAGACTCAAACATCATGGCCTCCCTTGGGGGATAATTATGATTCCTTGGATTTACCCTTGAGCCAATCATACCTTTAGGAAGCCATTTTTAGTTGTTCGTGATTCATCCTTCATCAAAGGGGTGGATTCAAACACACATTTTTATTTGCATCCATCATTCACCTTTCATAGTGGATCTAGGCTTAGGATTATTAACATCAAAATACATAAAACCAAAAATCATAAAAAAATCATTAAAAAATATATTTGCAAAGACATAGGACACAATTGTTTGCTTGATTTGTGTTTGTTCATTTTCATTGCAATTACACTTTTCACACATGAACCATGCACATTCATTACCCCAACCTACTTATAGCTTATGGTATTGATTCAAAATCAAGCTAGAGCTATGAGTCAGCTACCCACAAGGTAACCAACTTCATCCATGGAGTGCTTAACTCCTTTTCCAGCCATTCTGTGGCTAACCCATCCTATGTAGCATAGACAAGACATATTGACTTATTGCTGGACCTTCTCATGTGGTATCTACTTTGGATGTAGATACACTATAGAGGGTGATTCACACTGCCATCCCTAAAATAGAACCATCCACACCAACTGACCATTGCATCACCTACATAGATCTTGATAAAGTTGGATCTTATTTAAGATCAATCAATCCAGTTCTAGAATATATCAACATCCCACCCAAACATGTTCCATATTATTAGTAGGAACTTTCTCACACATACCCCAATATTTTTAACTAAGCCATAATTAACCCTCTTTTTGAGGCTATATCTACGCTCCCAAACCAAATTCTTCCACAACCATTTAGCCAAAATACCTCCATTTCACTTACCTATACTGCTACTCACTCTGACCCAATCTATGAAGCACAATTTAATGCTACTTCACAAATTTTATCCACTATTCCATCAACATAATTTATATCTTCTATCCCTTATTCAGTTGCAATTCCTTTTTCAACTTACCCTCCATTAACCTCAACCAATATTACCAACACTCACACCATACCAATATCTGCTCCCAACACAACCGCATAATTTGTATCTAAAATTTCCATACAACAAGCTTGGTAATATCTAAATCATCTACTTATGGGTAATCAAAATGCTCATTCTTTTCCACCTCATCAAAACCAAATATTTCACAATTACTTTCAATAAAATATTCAATACCACATACCCACCAACATCAATCCATTGGTCAATCAGAACATCATTTCATCCTAACAATTCATCACCCAACACACACTGCCCACATACACCCATCACACAAACTTATGCTTCCACACATAAATGGAAGATACTAAAATACAAGCTTTGTAAAAAAATATTGATAGCCTGATCATGCATACACCTACTATGATGTGCTAGAAACCCACTCTGATATAGCTGGTCAATCACCCAATTCATCCTTTGGTGCCATCACCACCATAACCTACTAATTCTACATTACCAAAGTTTTATAATTTCAAAGGATCTAAGGACCCTAGGGAGCATATTAGTGCATTCATCCATTCATGTTTCAAAATCCAAGAGAACGATGTCTTAATGCTCAAAAAATATCCTTATAAATTATGGGGGATGCCTTAGAGTAGTACAACCATCTACCATATCATGGTATTTATACATTCAAATAATTTTTGGACAAATTATTAGAAAGGTTATCCGTCAATGTTAGAAATAAAACTACTTTAACCGACTTATATAATATTAAAATATTTTAAGAAAAGTTGGTCTATGACTTTGGAAACCATTGGAGGAAAGTCATTACCAAATTTTCATTTGTCCTCCCAATGGAATAATTAACACAAATTTTCACAAGGAGTAGTCTAAAATCTATCTCTTTGTTGCTTCAATTACAACAATATAGAACATTCGATGAAGCTCTTGCCCAAGATTGAGTTATCAAAAAAATCAAGATTCAAGAGGGTGAGATTAAACCCAAAAATAAATAATGGCATAACAAGGGCTAATCCAAAGGAAACTATACTAGCCAATCAAAATCAGGACAAGTGAACCAAATAGTATTGATTCAACCAATAATGGCTCAACAACCCCAAGTCCATCACCAAAAATAATCATTATCGCAACAACCACAACAAGTATTATATCAAGTATTTCCACCCACATGATAACTGCATAATCCAGTGCCAACTATGGAAAACCATCAACGTTGATAGTTTTTTTGATAAACTCACAATTACACACACTACTTGGGTCATATACCTCCATCTTTTGAAGTTTGTATAATACACATGCAATCACCTTGCCAGAAGTCAGACTTGAGGATCCAACTAAATGTAGCAAGAGATATAAGAAGCATTTTTTATATCCTTTCCATCGCTATAAGGCCCATGACATCAATAACTAGTATGCATTCAAAGACATTGTGTAAGACCTGTTATACTTAGGGGCTATTAATTTGAATAGTCCCTTAGTACAACAAAACCAAAACCTTGGTATTTACCAAACACCACTTCCTCATCATGAGGAAATACAATAGATAATAGGGGTATCAAATATTGACTCCTAATCAAGTGAACCATGTGTAAAAATACCAAGGTTTTGTAGGTGCTATTCACATAGTAACCCGAGGTCAAAGAAGCATAAATCATCAATATGAACAACCTCAAGCAGTCCAATCTCCTGTGGCACCTCTAAAAATTATGAATCCACAACCCACCAATATGTCCCAACCCATTTATATTTCTACCAATTCATCCCAACCAACTCACCTTCCAACTTTTCCATCTCAACCCATTCACCTTCAAAGTCATCCACCATGACCTATCATCATACTAAGTAGCTGACTGAAAAATAGTCTCAAAATAGCTTCAGCTAAATTATCAATCTATGATATTATACAAAAATATCCCCCACATCATGATGCATTGATGGATATCTTTAAATCCATTGAACTTCAAACTCAAGACTCTAATACCTTCAAAAAATTTATGAAGAGAATTCAAACATGTATGGAGCTTTCTATTGCATTCTATGACTTTGAGATCAAATCAATATCATCAGAAGCACTATATCCTCCACTACACATCATGGCTTAGGTTGATATGAATACTTTTAAATGAGTATTAATTTTACGAAATCATCAATAGACATCATTACCACTTCAACACTCCACCATTTTAATCTTCCAGCTTCCCATATCACCAAATCCACCTTCACCTTACAAGCATTTAGTTATGTTCTATGTTCTATAGTTGGCACTATGGTATTACCTATACAAGTGGGGGTCAAGATGTTGCACACCATAATCTATATATTATAAGAGGCCATGGTCTACAATGTACTCCTTTGATACCCCTGGATAAGTGAAATGAAATGTATTCCTTCAATACTACACCAATGTTTTAAATATGTACATGAGGGACAAATTCATTGTATACCTGTAGGTATTGAACCATTAAAATGCTACAACTTCATCCATCCTCACTTTCATACACCTATATATTATTAGCTCCATCAACCTCATCCTCCACTTCATCCAAAGCATCCATCCCATGGGAAATCTCCATCACTAATCCATATCAGGCCTCCACTTCCACACCCCAATCTTCATCACAACCAACAACATGTACATGTGGTTGGACCTAATAATCACCTTCAACATCCATACAATGGGGACATCCCTCCACATTATCACTTCACAAATCACCATTCATTAATCATAATACATACAACCCACTTTACAAACACCCAATACCACTTCATCCACACTAGAATCACCAGCCATCCATTAAATTCCTTAACTAAACCCATCTTCATCTCCACTAGTTGATGTCTCACAAGTCAATTTGAAAGATTTTGAGATGCCATTCCAACATACATACTCCCCTCACTCAAGCCACAATCCACTTCTAAGTCCCACATCCTCACACCCACTCCATCCACATCATCATCCATACAAGTTGTAGTCCATCCCACTAGTCCTAGTATTTGTGAGTATGTGGTTCAAGATTTCACAGTCACACCACTCAACATTGAAATTATTAATAATTATAGTCATCCACACGATCCATACCTATCCATGGGAGTGGTGTACAACATGGTTTTATCTCCAAATAGAATCAATTTTATATATGGAGGGGTTGATTCATCATTCGATCCACTTTCTCCAAATTAACCTAAGCAACCATCCCATTCCAACCTCAAACACATGAACAATTCTAATTTTCCATCATGATATTTTTGTTAGCTTAATTGACAAGGATATGTCTTAGGACAACATGAATAAGGTATGCATGATATCATTGAACCTCAATATTGGGAAATGCATGACCGTTCTAGCCTGGGATACAACCCGCAACCTTCCACTTCCTCTTTTAATTGAGTGTTTCAATGCCTCAACCTAGATCATGAATAGAAAAACAATGACAACAATGACTTTGAGGATGAATTATATAAATATTATTACATCATTTCGATAGTTTCAGATGAATCCAAAGAGGAATTGGCCTCAATCACTCCATTCACTGAACAAGATAAGTACTATATTAGAATGTTCCTCATCCACTAGCCCATCTTCTATTTGCTCCTCAAGAGGGAGTGATATGATCCAATTGGTGAACCACCACCACCACCTCATCCACTTCACAATAACATGATGTAACATATGTACAAAAAAAATAACATTACATGTTTACATTTGCATATTCCAGTCATTGGTATTTATACATGTTGATTATGGCTATCTAGGTTTTCAAGGTTTATTCATTGATTTCAAGAGGTAATAAAAACCACCCTTCACATCACAACCATATTTTCCCCACCAAGTCAACATGAATCCTATTGACTTATTCACACCACTCTGCAATCCATGTAATTTTACAAAACTAATTCCTATTGACATAAGTCTCATCGACATGGAAAGAATTTCATCATCCCCATACTTATCCAAATTCATCCTTTTTTAGGAATTATTAAGAGCTTATGCACTTACATTCCTTCATAGCTTACACCTTCGCCTTCGCCTTCACCATCCACCTCTACTATTTTATAGTAAAAATGGAAGATACTGTGCTATAAAATTTTTATAACATCATTGATGACATTCATTTGATTCCAACACCCCATCATCTCAAGGAAGGTTCACACATGAACATTGAAGAAACTATCAATATGAACCTAAGCAAATATTTGGATAATCCACAAATAGTGAAACTTAGAAAAAATTTATCCACTAATGAACAAGAGCAATTCATAGATCTCCTTAAGTGAAATAATGTCATACTTGCATGGTATTCTAAAGACATTCCTAGCCTTGACCCTAACTTGGTGATTCACAACTTAACCTTACATTCTGATGCTAAGTCGATCAAACAAAAACTAAGAAAGTTACATCCTACCATTTCCCTCATTTTCAAAGAAGAACTTCTAAACTTATTAGATGTGGGTTTCATTCAACCCATTGACTATCTAAATCTAAAACACATCAAGAGCATATCGATGTCTTGGAAAAAAAAATTGATCGACTTCTAGAGCATAAAGTCATATTGAACCCCAAGAAATGTATCTTCGGTGTCATCTTGGGTAAACTTATAGGGTTCATTGTGTCCAAGAAAGGTATTGAAGTGGACCCAAACAAGGTCAATGTCATTATGGAGATGCCTCCCCCAATAAACTTGAAATAGTTACATAGCTTACAAGTGAATATAAAATTGATATGTTGCTTCATTGAACAACTCTTAGACAACTACATGTCATTTAATCACTTGCTACAGAAGGGGTGACATTTTCATGGATAAATGAATGTTAAAAATATTTTGATGATATCAAGTAGTACTTAGCCTCTTTGCTAGTCCTAACTTTGCCACACTTGGGGGTCCCCTTTCATATTTATGTTTCAATAATATATTTTGTAATAGGGACAATGCTTGCACAAAATAATGAAAACAATCATGAGCTAACAATTTACTATATTAGTCAAACATTGGTAAGCTATAAAACTTGATATGCTTACATGGAAAAATTGTGTCTAGCAGTGGTTTTTACCACTAAGAAATTCATACATTATATGTTAAGTCACACTAATTATGTCTTAGCTAAAGAAAACCCTCTACATTTCATGATGTCTTGCACATACAACAATAAGTGTACCACAAAATGAATAATGCTTATGCTAGAATTTGACCTTGAGTTCATCAAAAAAAATCCATTAAAGGTTAGGTAATAGATGATCAAATTGTAGAAGCTCCACTACTTAATGATCAACCTTTGGTTATTGAGCTCCCAGATGATTTGGTATTTATCGTCACTGAATAGAAGGAAGAAGTTATTCCTAAAGAATATGTGGATATAATCCTATTCTTTGATGATTCCAAGTGAAAAAAGAACAAGGTATAGGAATCGTGTTTCATACACCATAAGGGATACCCATTCCCTTATCATTTAAACTTGACTTCCCATGTATAAAAAATAATGTAGAGTATGAAGCCCTAATCTTAGAACTTCAAGTAGCCATAGCTATGGGTATAAAGCATATCAAGATATTTGGTGATTCATATCTTGTCATTTATCAGGTAAATCTATTATACCAATGTAAAGATCCAGTCCTAAAAGTTTATAATGAAGTAGCAATGAAATTGATCATAAAATTTGACTACTATGAGACTTATATCTTGCCTCAATCGACTAATATATTTATAGATGTTATGGCCTCTCTAGGATCATTGATTCCAAAGAACTCTATATGATAGATATAACCATTAATCATCACAACAATCTCTAAATCTATAATTTCTTGAATTGTGTCTAAATATGAGAAGGATGTTTGCTTCATTCATGTAGAGCCATTCAAACCTTATCTCATTCAGTAAAAGACTTCCTCAAGTTTGGAGCACTCCTATCATATTTGTCATGAGTTGCCAAACAAACTTTCAAGCAAAAGGTAATCCATTTCACTCTCTTGGGGGACATGTTGTATATATGTGGTTATGATGGAGTTATCCTTTGTTGTATCAAGCCTACAGAGGTACAATGAGCCATATTAGAAGCTCATGATGGTACTTGTGGTGGTAACTTTAGTGAAATGGCCATTGCAAAGAGTATCTTATGCATGGGTTATTATTGGCCCACCATGGAACACAACTATTGCACTTTTGTCAAGAAGTGTTAAAAATATCAACAACATGCTAATTTAACTCATGTTCTATCACAAGTATTACATCCCATTAAAAGTATTTGGGAATTTTCACAATGGGATCTTGACTTGATTGGTAAAATATTACCTCCTTCCTCAATATAATACATATTCATCATCATTGCAACTAAGTACTTCACCAAATGGGTTTAAGCTAACCAGCATGATAGAACCTCGAATTATGGAGTTTATACTTCAACATATCATCTATCATTTTATTTTTCCCTCAAAAATAATCTTTGACAATGGTAATTCTTTCAGAAACAAGGATTTTTGAGCACTTTGCAAGAAATATAATATCCAACCTAGCTTCTCAACTCCTTACTATCCATAGACAAATGGACAAGTTGAGGCAACCAATAAGATATTGATTGCTATTCTAAATAAATTAGTCAAAAAAATCATTAATATTGGCATACTCAAATTCCCTTGGCATGATGGTCTCATCGAATGAGAATTCACACACCTACGGGGACAATGCCATTCTCATTGGTCTATGATGCCAAAGCGATCATACCTCTTGAGCTCAAGATTCCTTCACTATGCATTTCATTGCAGGAATTCATAGATGATAATACCACTAGACAAACATGTCTTGAACAACTCATGCTCCTTGATGAAAGGTGAATCAATACCTTGGATCTCTTATAAGTGTATTAGTATTGTCTAAAGTGTGCTTACAATACCAAAGTTCATTTACATGAATTCCAATTAGGGTATATTTTCCTTCAATAAAATTAGTAAAACACCAATGTATTGTCATATCTTTGTGATAAATTCATGGCTAATTTTCTAGGTCCATACATTGTCAAAAAAAAAGTGGATCATGGAACTTACAGGCTTGCTAGTCTAGAGGGAGTAGAAGAGCCCAAGCCATTGAATATCATCCACTTGAGAGTGTTCTATGCTTAATGTTATTTATATGTATATATACATGACTAATATACAAAATCCTAATTCATACACATTACTTTTCACACATTCATTTTCCATAATTACATTCATATCCTCATGATGCATTTCATCCACCATACTAGTGGTAATAATTGATTAAATATGTCTTATCACCTTAATCAGGGGAACCTTCGAATTCACATACATCTCATTTCCATAATTCATATGTCATGTCATCATTTGTACTATAATTCCATCATGCCTAGGTTTTTTTAGTCAGTGAACCACCCTTAGTGTTTCAAGCAACCTCCATTATGTGTCAAGTTTTCTTTAGGACCAAAGCACATTCTCATTAAGAAAATATTGAGTTTTGGTAGTTGACTCTAATATTCTTGAACCAAACACATAGAACACCTATTAATAACGTATTTTGTGAAAGAGGGATAACACCATGATTAGGTTGAACCTCAAAATAAAAAATCCATCTCTACTTGTCCCATTATGCACATAGTCTAAAATCAAAATAGTGGTCTTCACCACTAACAACACTTCCAAATAAAATAATGAGTACTAAGGATAGGGTAAAATTCTCATCAAACCTAGGTTGAGAATATGATTCCCCAAAGCTCTAATTATTTTACAAATCACACAACTTAGATCCCCAAATAGTAATTATAGCACTACATTTCCATATATATGGTTATGTAGTTTGATTCCCCAAATATTAAAGGATCATTTCATTGGACTATGGATCTAATCTCCACCAAGGCTATAAATGCTTGATTGATAGTGGAGTATGTTCATGCATGGTGACACATATCTTTTGAAGAGATATCTGACTACACATAATGATATGATATCTTCCTGGTCTTCTCCATGACATGTTTCATCTTACTTTACTCAAGCTGAATAGATGAATTCACTTGCACAAAAATTGGTTCTTGATTGACTTGAGTCATCATCATGCACATGATTGGTAAATTAACATTCACTACACACACATTTGGTCTCTAAGAAATTTGATAGACCTTAATGAGTTTTTCAAAAGCATTCGAATGTCTAAGTCTCTATAAAACAATTCTAGATTAGTCACCCATCAGTCCAAACATAGAATTCATACCATAGTCACATTACTACATAAGTCTTCCACCTTATAACACACCATTAGATATTGGTACCCCTAATTAAGCAAGAAAGATAAAAATGGTCACACAGGATATAAATTACTACAAATGATCATTAGAGCATCAGTTCATTTATATAAAGCATTCACATCTACATCATAATACATCCATAACATCATATACACATGCATTCACACATACTTTCACATACATTTACACAAAAGAAAAACCATGTATATATATGTATGTATAAAATATCATGTACAAAGTATACCCAAAGGTTGTATACAATGGAGCACTAGAGCTCATATACTAAGTTAAGAATCCCCTAGCTAGCACCCAAAGGTACACCCCTATGATATTTATGGGTTAAGACCCCAAGGAGACCTAGAGTGAGAGTCACTACACCTAACAAAACTAGATACAAAGGAGGAAGGATGCACTGGTAGACCAATCCCATGTTGCATAAGGCAATCCTCAAGCTCCTAAATGTAGCCATATCATGATTTAAGTTAGGACACATCCTATCTCTGATGAGTGTCCCTCAGTTCCAGCTCTACCCTAAGCCTTTCTATCACATCCTCACCTCCACCTTCCATTTTTTGAGCCTCTAAATTCATCCACAACTAAGCATTCTTATAATTTCATGTCGTTATCATTGCATCCCACTTTTCCACCATCCACCAGAGCTGATCCCACTCCTAAAATAGATTTTCCTACTTAACCTAGAGCTCATCCCACTCCTCCTTACTTCAACTAGGAGATCTCTCTAGAATCTCCTCCATACCACCCTCACCCTCACAATATCCTCTAATCTCAATATGTTGATCTACTATAGCCCTCAACTATATCCCTCCACCACTGGATCAAGATTATCTCTGATATCAGGGATTCTTCTCTACCTTGGTTGCCACCTCCCCATCATCACCACTACCCTCATACACCACCCGACTTAGTGTCCATGAAGGCTAAGAATCAAACTAGGCATCATAATCTATCATGGTATTGACATCATTCACATATAGGAGATCCATATCCTCATAAACCATATACTCCACTCAACATGTCTCAATGCAAGGTAAGCTTAGCTCATTAGACCAATGCTTGTACAAAATTGGAGCATTAAGTACTCTCGATGTCTATAGATTGGTAGATGCATTCCTATGTCTATACAGATATGGATACATGCTAGCATTTACCTCTAAAATGCTACAAAAGGATTTTCAAAAGGCTTCAACATGTAGCAGAACCCCACAAAACCCATACATGCATTCATGACATCATCACATTATGTTTTGTGCTAACATGGACTGATTTGGGTACTTAGTTATAGATTACAAACAAAAGTCATGAAAACACCTCAAATGCTTCAAAACATCCCAAAATGATCCAAAATTTCATAAAACTACAAAATCTATCATACCAAGTATTCCTCATCATGTTTTATGATTGATTTGGGTGTTTAATTTTTTATTACATCCAAAAGTCATGAACATGCCCCAAATTTCTTTAAAATATCCCAAAAGAACTCCAAATTGTATAAAATTATCAAATCCACTCATCAACACATTTACATCTTCATTTAACACTTCAACTTTCATTATCAAGTGAACCTCGTATCTAGTGATTTACTCTATTTCACCTAGAATTTACAATGATTGGTTATCCATGCAATTGATAGGATGGGTAGATCATGATAAGGATGGGTAGATCATGATAAGGACACATGCTCATATCATCATCCTACATCATCTTGTTCAAAAATAAAATCATTTTGGGTCCCTCATTTCTTGAGTGAAACTGTGTTCAGACTAATTTTCTCAAACGTTGTCATTGACACCCTCACCGTGGGATTTACAAATATAAAAAAATTTCTACTTCATAAATTTGCATTAACGAATCTTTGGTGTCACTTGGCAGTGAACTAGGTTCCTTCAACATTTACTTTGCATTTCAATGACACCAAAATGCGTATTCTTCAATAGCATAGATTCACCCCAAACTTGGGCCCACAAAATTTGACTTTGATTTCTAACATTAGGATACATCACACACATCCATTACACCATACAAATAAAAAACTCTATTCTATTGGGGCAAAATAAGAGTCCATAATTCCATCACAAATCATATCCTACCAAGGCAAAGGTAACATCATCCAATAAAAAACCCTTTTCTATTGGAGCAAAAGCAGAATCAATCAATCATCACATCCATTGCATCATACACATTCATGGAATCATTCATATCCACTCCATCATACACATTCATGGCATCATTCACATTAATTGCATCATCCACATTCTATCAATTGGATCGTGAGATTCATTCTTCACTACTTTTCCAATTGAGGGGGTAAGTGGTGACCAAAATATTTTTAAAATCTTCTTGTGGACTTGAGGAAAGAGTCCATTCCATCAAACTAGGAGTCTCTTGTTTTCGTACCACATTGTGTTTTATGCAACATGATACAAAAAAGTAAATATTTTAATACCAAATCCTAGCCACTCATTATCCACTTATCACCATCAAATCATAGCCATTCATTATATATATATATATATATATATATATATATATATATAAACATAAATATTTATATATTTATATATATATGAATAAATCTCAGTCGACCATCATGTTCTAATCTTGGCTGCTCATTCAATGCAATCCATGTCACTTATCAAGTTTTAATCTTAGCCCTTCATCATGTTTTAATATTGGTTGATCGATGGTGTCATCAAAACCCTAATATGATCAAAATAAATCATAAAAATTCATTCACTTGTTATGAATGAAGTATGGGAAATCAAACATCTTGAGAGGTCAAACATTCAGTCATTTCATTTCAACCTTTGCATTCGCACAAATCCTTTCCACCTCCATATCTATTGTTCAATCCCTAGAACCTCTACAAACCAAATCCAAACACCATAGAACATCCAATCTAGCCCAAAAATGCCTTAGGATATTTCCTAAACACTGCAAAGAATTTTTGGAATGTTGTAAGGTGTCCACAGTCGTCTACAAATGCTCTAGAGCATTCACTAGATACTACATTGCATCCACCAAGCCCTCAGATACTTCTAGGCATTTGTATGACATAATATCAAACTAGCAGAAGCATAGATTCAATAAGGTATTTTTGACAAGACATTTGATTTGACTATTTAACTTATATTTTCCTATGTTTTGCACTATATTTTGCAAGTATTTTAGCTAGGGTTTGTAGGTTACAATTTTACATTTTAGTGGGCCTTGCACTATGGAAGCCACACAAGTGTTACTAAATATTTTTTATGATTTGTTTGTGCGGAAATATAGGGAGTATTTTCATTGATAAATATTGCAGTTTGGAGTGGCCTTGTAGTGGATACACAAGCCCACTCACCCTTTTTTTGGTGCGAAGAATATCCAAAGACACCACAGTTGATTGATTTAGATCAAGGTTTTTACCCCAATTTTGTAATTACTATATAATAACAAATCGACATTTTGTATCCCCTAATTTGGAGCACATCAATGTATAAAGTGTATATCAAGACTCCTTGGTTTAACAATTATATATGATATTCATTTCATGTGCACATTATGGTTTGTTTTGATTCATTGATATTATTGGTGTTGATCTTTTATTGCTTTACATGTGTGTTGAGTCTTGTGAAATTACTTTGTGGGGGTTTTTGAGGTTGGTAAAGCACCATCCTTTTTAGGGCATTAACAACAATGTTAACAGGCCTACTATCTATTACCCCATCACCAACTACATGCTTATTCTTATACTAATATTTGTGGTCCTATCTTCTTCTTTCTTTGGCTTAATTTAACCTCTTCAAATGAGGGTTTTATCTACCCTTATTGCTATATCTATCGCTTGGTCAAAAGAGGTGATGGTTATTGTTTACAATTCATAAGATATTTGCTCTTGTAAATTTCTAATGAGGCCTCTAACATGTCTCAAGGAGGTAGAGTATATCTCAACCATCCAACTAAACTCCTCCAATGAGACAAGAAATCCAAAAAAAATCATATTTACCTTGTTTCAACATATAAACATATTTCATAGTCACATTCTTCTCAACATAAGCCTCAAATTGTTGAAAAAATAACTTTACCATCTCTTCAAAATTCCTCAAATAATTATGAGGCAATTTATAATACCATTCCTGTGCCATATCACCAAGGCTCTTAGGAAATTGTTTTAGCAATAACATGTCATCATATATAATATCATGTTGTCCTAAACATCCTTAAATTTTTAATTGGGTCCTATGTTCCCTTATAAATAGGTAAAACTAGCATTGGAAAATACTTAGGGTAGGGCCTAGAAGAGACAATGAGGTCTAAGGGTTGATTGCACATTTCCTTGTAGTTGTAGGTGAAGCTTGGAGGTTGAATCATATCCATGAGCGAAACCAATTATTTCACCATACTTGTAAAATTTTACATATCGAGATTATTATTGTGCAATACCCCTAGATTTCCTAGGGGAGGGGTATGGGTAGGTTGTTGAAAGGGAAATTGGCCAATGTTGTATGTATTGACACTATTGTGGTATGGGTTATGATATGTGGTATCTTGTTGTGGAGGATAACTGACATTTGGTGGAATAGAAGCATGAATGTTGATATGAGAAGAATGAGGAGGAAATTGAGCATAATTTTAGGATGCACTACCAGTTGGAGGAGCTTGTGGAATTCCACCAACATTGGTGGTCACAATAGTAGCATATGTTGGTTTATGAAAAGGATTAGAATGATGTGAAAAATCAAACAAATGGTTGTTATGAACATGCCTAGAAAAAACATCTAGAATATGAGATATCCCACATATTTTGAGTTAGTCTTCCTCTTCCATAGCCTTATCCAAATCCTCCCTATTATGTTTCATAAAAACCTATATATGTTCAAAATATGTGAAAGTGAAACCTCCATTAGGCCCCTCAAGAGGATCAAATTTGGTACCAATTTTTTCATTTTCTTCCTCTTCTACATCTAGATTGTGATTCTCTTTATCAATATGATCATCTTCTTGAAAAATATTATTATATTTTAAAAGATTTCACTTATCCCTAGTGTTGGGATCCATTAGGAGGAAGAGAAAGGATAGAGGATAACACTAACAAGAGACACACAAGAATATTTTAAGATGTTCTTAATATTTTCTAATTCCAAGCAAAAAAATTTAGTGGTCTTGCTTAAGGTTTTCAAAAGAAAAATAAAAGGGAATATGCTTTCTATTTTGGCTACTATGATTTTTTTTTCATGTTGAATTCACCAAATATATAAAGGGGGAAAATTGCCCTACCACGTACTATTCTTGGTTGGATCCGTTGGTAACTGAGATGACCACAAGGTTATGTTATATTCTCTAAACTTAGGGGCTTGGTGATCAAGGGGTTCATAAATAATGGTTTAAGGACTCATTCTAAGTTTTAAGTGGAAAATTTTTGATGTGTATATTGAGAAAACGCCTATGTTTAACCCTTCTAAATTCTAAGCTATGGAAAAATAAAGGAACAATGCAATACAAACAAATATGCAAGCAAACAAGGACTAACCCTAGTATGATTCTAGATTTTGAATGATCACTAAACCCTAACTTGCAATAAAATAAGCCTTTTCATTTTTAACAAGGTTTTAAGAGAATGCATAAAAATATTTAACCCTAGGATGCAATCTATATGCTTGTATTCTTTCAAATACCTAGAAATACAAGATCAAGTATTTTATTTTTCTTTTATGATCAAAATATGAAATATGAAATGACAAAGACACTCTTTAAATAGCATAAAGATCTACTAGGGTATTTACTTGACTCAATGTTTAATCCTAGCTTTAACTTGCATCCAAAATATCCAAACAGTTTCAACCTATGAAACAACTTACAAAACCCTAGATAATTTGATCAGTGTTTGGGGCCTACTTAGGCCATTGTATGATTGAGCTTATAGGTGCAAAAATCAAGATCCCTTGGTCCTTTTAGTTTATCATTCATAAGTAAAATGATCTTTGAACTTTGGAACAAGCAAAATCAAAATAGAATGGACATGCAGTAGTGAAATAAAATAAAACAAAATACAAGTGATAGAAATCTAAAATGCAAGCAATAAATTAGGCTTTTGGGAAGCAAAAATTTACCCCCAAGTCCTAATTTACAAAATTAATACCTTGTAATGAGAGAGCATAAATCTGGTAATCCAAATTTATTCCCTATATGAGCGGGGTATGAATTTTTTCAAAGGCAATTTTTGGGTCCCAAAACATCAAAAAATGTGATGCAAAACAACAAATTATAGAGCTCATGACTAATGATGCAAGTAAAAAAATTGGTTAGCTGATGGAGGAAGCAAGGAGTAATGATAAGATGAAGGAAGCACTCTAGAATGGTCAACCTATCCAAACATAAAAACTCCTCCACTTGATCCTCAAGGGCATCCAACACTAAAGCAACAAAATAGAAAAAATAGCAAATCATAGAAGAAGAGAACAATGAGTGAGTTAATATCTAGGATTCTCCAAAATAATAATTGGGGGAAAATAGGGAGTCCAATCCTCCATTTATTAGAGGTTTTGAGGGCTCAAATGTTAGGAAAATGAATTTTCACCATGGGCAAGGGCCGACACCAAAATGAGTTGACAAGAGGTGGGATTTTTGTGAGGAAAATCCTTAGAATACCAAATTTATGCCTAGTAATTATAGGGCATGAATTTGGCAAGCCAAATTCATGCCCTGTATGGACCGAGCATGAATTTTGTAAATATAGAGAAAAAGGACAAAGGAAGAGGGGAAGCGGACCCCAATTTTGCACTAAGCAAGCTTAGGTGACTTTTTGGGGATCTAAGGAAATATTGGCTCATTTTGATGGGTCAATTTTTTGTCTACACTTATAAATTCCTCATCCACATTGGGACCAAATCAAATGAGTAATATTTCATAAAATTCATCCCATAAAGGTGTTTATCCCTTAGATATATGAACCCATTGTACCATTGTATTGCCTATTTTTCTAGGTTAAAAGAGGTTATAGTGACATTAAGATTATTTTGAGTTTGATATAGATCAAAATATTAATTTGTGCACTATATTCAACTAATAGGAAATTCACCATAAAAAACTTAGAAAATAAATTTTGTTGCACAAGGAGCAATGGGAAAGATATATTTTATTCCTATGATATTTTATGAATTTCCTATGGTTTTAATGACTATGGGATTTTTTTCACCATTTATAAATGGTTATAATACTTCTAAGATAGAGTTATAGTTTTGTGGTGAATGTATAAATATTTTTTATACCCTATTCCATCATCTCTAGATTTTTTTATCCCATTAATTAAATTTTTCCAGTCAAGACTCTGAAATTGATCCTTGAATTCTTTTAGTTTTCTTACCTCTTCACTAATATTTTATAAATAATTGTCCTGTGATCAACACCTTATAGCCATTTTTAAATTATTTGTTTACTTTTTTCTTGGCACTTTGGTATTATTTTTTTAGTACTTTGTTATTTTTTTAATGCTTAGGACTCGCTCTTTTTTTTGTTAATATATTTTTAGATATTTTGACTACAACTCAATTTCCTATTCAAAACCTTTCAAATCCTTTCCTTTATTACAAAAATAACTCTAAAGTATTTTTCTATAAAAAAAATATAAGCAATCCCTTTATTGTTAAAGTTATCAAACTTCTATATATTCTCTAGAAGTGCACTTTTCATATGCCCAATTTATTTTTGTTTCTAGATTCTAAATATTCTTTGAAAATAAACTCTACTTAGGTGTTTATATCAAGATCTTGATGCCTTCTAAATCACTCTCACTAAGCCCAAAATATCCTTTCATTTTTTTAGTGCGCTAGGACAGGGTTTGTTTGGTTTTTGGATTATAGATATACTTATCTCATTCATATATAGTGACCACTCTAATAATTCAAGGCACTAGCTATAGAGGATTCCACTATTTACATAGTCACATTGCTTATCTCTAAGGTATGATGCAAGTACCTTATTGAGGATAACTACTTACTAGTGTACCATAAAACTCAAACGGTTGATATTTCCTATGGGTGAAATCTTCTCCTATTCCTTGGGGGTATCCCTATATATCCAATGGTACATGGGATATTGTAGCCATATATGGTTGTTGTCTAAGTCCTTGGGATTAGAATTTGAGCACCCATAACTTTACTAGATCTTTATGGGCAATCTAACTTAGCCAATAATGATAACGTGTTCATGATATTTTAAAACCCTAGGCATAGGATGTCTAATCTAATTAATATAAGTAAGGGAGAACAAATTGAAGTGATTTATATGACTATAAAATATATTGTAGAGAATACAAATATTTTAGTGAAGGAAAATATAGAAAAGATAAATTATTGATATGGATACATTATGGCCTTTAAAATAGTAGAACAAAATCATTAGTACTCTGGTGAAACCATCCCTAGATTGATCTTTGATACCATACATAATAATTCTACTTATCTAAATTAACTAGAACTAGAAATGAATTCACACATAACATAAAATAGCAAGTATTTTATTGATTGCATTTAAGAGTTACAAGTATTCTAGGCTAATTTGTGGGAGAAACCTCCTTTATCATAGGCCATTTTAAGTTGGAAATCTCCTATATGAGCAATTCTCCTCTACAGTATAATTATTCAATATACCTCACCTTTCTTACAATAGAATATATAAAATATAACTTTTTCCAAATTAGCTTACAATGTAAAAATAAATTATACTCAAAATAGTTATCTGATTTATCTAAACCTAACCCTAACCCTAATGATTGAGGGTTACCTTTACATTAAAAATGATGTTCTCAATCAATACAAATTTAAATTTTATAATAAAATAAAGAGGGTTGGGACATGAGGTCCTAACATAATAATATTAAACTTAACTATTTCTAATTGATAATATTTTAATATATAGAATACAAATTATTATGCTTGATATAAATAAACTTTTCAAGATGTATGCATTCTATGTTAGGTTTTCACTATTTGTGATACACATCTTAGATAAACCTAAAATGTTAATTTCATTTTTTTATTCTTTAAAAATTATTTCAAAATCCTCATACCATTGTTTGTGATAATAATTTGAAATTTTAATTATTGTCACATATATGCATGTCAAGCTATCCTACACAATACAAAATGTCTACATGCAGAATAGTCATGACAAGACTATAACTGGGCATAGGAAATTAAGGATCGTAATAAGTCAAAATACAAATATATAAAATACGTAATATAGAATTTTGAATATTACAAAATCCTCGTTCAACCACAAGATTACAAGTATTTTTTAAATATCACTTTAGAATCCTGAAATTCATGGGTTTTCATGAAAATAAAATTACCCTAAACAAAGTATTTAGCAAATAATGAAGACTAGAGATGTTATCAACATTTGATTATTAGGGAGGTTCTTGTAATTTATCCTATAGCCTTTTATATCATCCTAGTACTACTACATCCTCTAATTTCTAGATCTTTCTCATAATTGCTTAGAGAAACAAATAAAACTTGCCAAATTTAATGTCATACATCATATTGGTCTTCTCAACAATGTCACAAGTCACTTCGTCAATGCTTTAGAATCTTAAAAACATGTGATCTCTAAACATCTCCAGTAATGAATTCCAAGGAATGCTTATTATGAACTATATTAGTAGGATCCATTCCTTTATATTTTTTCTCTTTGGACTCTATAATTCCTTATTCTAAGCCCCCTATGCTACCACTATTGAAGTGTCCATCCATATCTACTATCACTTGTCATCTCAATTTTCTTTTCTCTTTTTTCCACCATCAAGCTCTAGATATTATCATGAACTCAATATTTTGCTTTAATATTGATGTGAAAAGCATTGCATTGTGTATATAACGGACTCCATGTTAGTAATTATGGTCTCTTTGAGAATTTTATTCTAGAATTCATCTTCGTAGATCTATTGGTCCTTACCATCAACTTCAATAAATAGTCACAAGTGGTTTAGGGCCATCATAATACCCATTTAGTATATTATACTCCTCATAGAAGTCCACATGGCCACCTAAGTCCTAGAATAATCATTAATATTATTATGGATGATGTCACATAAAATTTCAATATTCTTGAGTTCATGAAGCACCCCATCATGTTTCCTCTCTTGGGATATTGCATCTCTAAAAAAGAGAGACACATCATCTATATTTTTTCTTTTTCATTTTTGGATTAAATTAGTGTGATAAACCTCTACAACCTATACTTAGAGCTGAGCAGACCCCTCCCAACCATGACCTCTCATAAGACTAACAACTAAACTTACCAATAGAGGATTAACACACAAACCACACACACACATAGCACAGTTTGAACCTTGGGCCTCTTGAAGAAGATCCAAACCCTAAACTATTGTGTTGTCCTCCTTGGGACAACACATCATATATGGTGTTTATGCATATGGAAATCTAATATAATTAGTAGTTGTAAAAGGTCCTTTTAGTGCAATATAGAGGATATTTTTATTAGAGTTTTCTCAATGGAATTTGATATAGGTGGCAAATTAACATAGATCTTAGGAAAGCAAAATGGCTAGTTCATGTGCCACAAGATAGCATTGGGATTTCTTGGGTGTTGGTGTTTGTATACTATGGAAATACTCCACAACAATAACCTATAAGGGCTTAATATCATCTAATGTATTTTTATATTATCTAATTGAGGCTAAGATCAAGCTCTGCTAAAAACATCCTATACAACCTCCATTTTAGAAGCTAAGAATTTTGCATTGTTTTACAATTTTTCAACTATAGTTAGTCACAAATAGAATGGATTAAATAAATAAATTTCCCTATGAGTTACCTAATATTTGGTTGGTTGGATTTCACATTTAATTGGAAAAAAGTAGGCATTCGACAAATTGGATTGTAGGATGGTTGACATTTTTTGGAATTCATAATATCTTGTAATAATTAATGGAAGCAAATCATTTAATCAAAACTTATATAAAAAGGATAAAAGGATGAATGGAATAAAAATAAGAGAAACATAAATTAAGGATGGCCTTGAGTAAAATAAATAATTACTGTATTAATCAATGGAAAAGGATCACAAAATTCTAATATGATGGATGGAGTGGTGGGGGTATTTATACCAATACTAAATCCCCAAAATTGTAACAAAAAATTTAACCCAAGCCAATATAACAAGAAGGATTTAAGGGTAAATATAAGTTATAAGGTTGGTTTAACTGTAACAAGGATAATCACAACCCATAGAGATTGTATAATAAAATATTACAATAAATTAAATACATTGACTATCCAAGATTACATCATACAATATTGGCCTTAGCTATGAATTAGATTACACTTTCAAAAAAAATGTTGATGTAGATTTAACACTAAAGAAACTCAAATTTGGTGTTTTTATATAATATTTTCACCTCAGAATAACCATCCATGCAAATATTCTTCTCATCTATTAAAATATGTCCAACTCAAGCAAAAAAATAATTGTTTGAATGTAGTGGTGAAAGCATTGAATATAGTTATTAGTGCTTTTTTAATTTGAATTCAATGAATCTATTACATGAAACTAAATTAAGAGGTATATTTAATGAATAAAATATTGAAGTGAATTATAATCTTAAACATAATTATAAAATTTTAGGTAGTATTACTTTATTTTTTTCATAATAATCCACTTGCATTTGTGTAATTTCTTAAATTACTTATTTTCTTGATTTACATTTATAAAGCAATAAAGACATTTTTAAAATAACTAATTAATTTATTATGAATGATTTACTATATTGGGTTTTATGTATACCTTAACTAGATATTTATAATAGCTATTGTAGGATATCCCACACAATTATCTCCATAATTTTTATATTTCTATTAAGTAATAATGGATAAGATACATATTCCTTATATAATATTGAAGAGATGCAAAAATTGTACACCCATGTAATATTTAAAGTAATCAAATTGAAAGCATAATCATGTAACCATCAAGATAAAGATAAGAAATAAATAAAATGGTGCCTTTCTCATTAATATTGAATCATATCCTTTAACAGGAGGTTACAATGATATCCCTTTGAGGGATTTAATACCAATTTGATACAATTTTTACAAAAATAAATAATGGTAGGTGTATCCCGTAGAATATTTGTAAATCCCACAAACTGATCCAAGAGGAGTTTCTTGTGACCTCCGCAAGGTATGGTGTAGATCTGAAGAATCTTTATGTTGATAGCTCCTACCAATATATGTAATTTGCACACAAGAGCACCTAAAAGACATTAATAGCATTGATAAAGCCTTTCATGATGAGGCCCATAATCATGATAAAAGAAAGCATTAAAGAAACTAAAATCTGATAATATGTATGCATGAAACTAAAGTAAAACTATGCCAGAAAGAGATTAAAAATGTTGCTAAGACTACTGAAACCAAAAAAGTAGGAAAAATAAATCTAGCTGGGAGGTCATCCTAGTGTAGAAATATTTGGCCTACTGGTCATCATAGGGTAGGGCGACAGTGCCTACGAGTCATCTCGGGGTGATACAGTTGTTGAATTATACATAAATTTCTTATGTTGATGCAGGGTGACTCCTAGGTTCAAATTATTGGTGATTTCGATGGATTGGTGCGATGTTGTAGTGGCTTTATGGGTTTGGATCGGTATCTAAAATGTCTATAAAAAGTAGAACAAAAGGAAAAAGTGTGCACCTCTATCTCTTGGAGCAGTCCGATGACATGGCCTTCTTAGGGAATCAAGGTAATCACACTTTAGACTTTGCAAAGGTTGTGGGATCTCTATTTGGAATCCAGTAGCACTTCGTTGATCGGAATCTAAAAGCTTTGTATCTTTTTGAATGAGGGGTGGGTGCTATTATATAGACTTCCCTAGTGGAAGCTGATAATGAAAAAATCACCCTACATGAAAAAGTAGAGAGGCAGTCCACATTAAAAAAAGTATATGCTTATCTTTGGAATTCCATGTAATTGTTCTCTCTTTTCTTTTCTTTTTTTAATTTTAAATTAAATATTTATTTAATTTAAATATATGATGTGCACATGCTTTTCTTAATTTTAAATTAAATATATTATTTAATTTAAGTATATGATGTGCATATGTTTTTTTTAATTTTAAATTAAATATATTATTTAATTTAAGTGTATGATGTGCATATGTTTTTTTTTTAATTTTAAATTAAATATATTATTTAATTTAAGTGTATTATGTGCATATGTTTTTTTTAATTAAATATATTATTTAGTTTTAAGTGTATTATGTGCATATGCTTTTTTTAATTTTAAAATAATTATATTATTTTATTTTAGTTGTACATTTGGTTTATTTTTATATTTTAAATTAAATATATTTATTTAATTTAAATATGCATGTTGCAATATGAATGACGTGGAAGGGGAATGTTCCCATGGAAAGGGGCAAGTGGTTGCGTAGCCTAGGTAACAATTAATCAATTAATTAATTAATTAATACTTTGGGAAAAATATTTAATTTAATATTAATTAGTTTAATTAATATTAATATTCTAATTAATTATGATTAATTAATTAATATTTTATATGCTTGATTTTGGTATTGCTTGTTTAAGTGGTGAAAACCATTGTTTTGGCCCTAGGGCTACCCAAGGTGGGTCATATGGTCTTTAGGGAGTCCATATAGGTAGTCTCCTCAATATGACATGTTTTAGGTGTCTACAAATACCCCTTTTTGGGATGCATTGTGTGAAAACACAATGCGGAGCAAAAATAGATGATCCAGAGTCAAATTGAGGGTTGATGATGTTCATTGATCTTATCAATGTTAAATACCCCAATCATGAAAAGAGCATACATTTTCGAACCATTGCTTTTGACAAGTTGAGGAACTTGATTTTAGTAAACCTTTCAACCAGGATTACGACTTTGAGGTATACTTGACCTTGGCATACTTTTCAGTCATGGGGAGACACTATGGGTCTATGAGCCTCCATGCTACACAAATACCAAGAATTTGTTTAATTGAAATTTTTGCTTTTGCCCCAGAAAATAGGGAAGTGTATGATAGTCTTTGGCAATGATTCTTAAATGAATACAACTTGCATGATTGAGTGTTTGATTATTGATTTGATTATGAATTTTGTGATGTAATGACTACCCCCTCAAGCGACGAGTCGCTTGACCAAGATGATTTGATTTAGGTATTTTAGGACTGTTACGACAGTTTAGAGGGCTCAGCCCCATTACATCTTTGATTTTGACCCATTTTTTTGTTATTACTCATCCTATATAATTGCATGGACAACCAATTGCTGCAATCGCCAGGTTTATAGAGTAAATCACTAGATACAAGATTTACTTGAATTTTTTAGATTTTTATGTGACCAAAGGAGTTAGGTGCCTTGGGAGCCTTTTGATGGTGAGCAAAGGGAATTGGATGCCTTTGGAGCCTTTCATGTTGACCAAAGGGCTTAAGTGCCTTGGAAGCTATTAAATGTTGACCAAAGGGTGTAAGTGCCTTGGGAGCTTTTAGTGTTGACCAAAGGGCATAAGTACCTTTGGGGATTTTAATATTGATCAGAGGGCTTAAGTGTCTTTAGGGTTTTTAAATTTTGACCAAAGGGCTTAAGTGCCTTTGGGGATTTTAAATGCTTACCAAAAGGCTTAATTGCCTTTGGGGATTTTAATTTTGACCAAAGGGCCTAAGTGCCTTTGGGGTTTTTAAATGTTGACCAAAGGGCTTAAGTGCCTTTGGGGATTTTAAATTGTTGACCAAAGAGCTTAAGTACCTTTGGGGCTTTTAAATGTTGACCAAAGGGCTTAAGTGCCTTGGTATATTTTAATGTTGACCAAAGGGCTTAAGTACCTTTGGGGATTTTTAAATGTTGACCAAAGGGCTTAAGTGCCTTTGGGGCTTTTAAATGTTGACCAAAGGGCTTAAGTGCCTTGGGGATTTTAATGTTGACCAAAGGGCTTAAGTGCCTTTGGAACTTTTAAATGTTGACCAAAGGGCTTAAGTTCCTTTGGGGTTTTTAAATGTTGACCAAAGGGCTTAAGTGCCTTTGGGGCTTTTAATGTTGACCAAATGGATTAAGTGACTTTGGGGCTTTTAATGTTGACCAAAGGGCTTAAGTGTCTTTCAAGATTTTAAATGTTGACCTAAGGGCTTAGGTGATTTTTTAAAATGTTGATCAAAGGGCTTAAGTGCCTTTGGGGATTTTAAATGTTGACCAAAGAGTGTAAGTACCTTTGGGGCTTTTAATGTTGACCAAAAGGGCTTAAGTACCTTTGGGGCTTTTAAATTTTGACCAAAGGGCTTAAGTGCCTTTGGAGCTTTTAAATGTTGACCAAAGGGCTTAAATGCCTTTGGGGATTTTAATGTTGACCAAAGGGCCTAAGTTCCTTTAGAGCTTTTAAATTTTGACCAAAGGGCTTAAGTGCCTTTGGGGTTTTTAAATGTTGAACAAAGGGCTTAAGTGCTTTGGGGATTTTAATGTTGAAAAAAGGGCTTAAGTGCCTTTGGGGTTTTTAATGTTGACCAAAGGTCTTAAGTGCCTTTGGGGATTTTAAATGTTGACCAAAGGGCTTAACTGCCTTTGGGGATTTTAAATTTTGACCAAAGGGCTTAAGTGCCTTTGGGGCTTTTTTAAATGTTGACCAAATGGCTTAAGTGCCTTTTCATTTTTATGATACGGTTAATGCAATTTTTTTTATTTTTATGTTTATATCCTAAAACATAATAAATGAATCTATGATGCAAAGTAACCTAAATGTAAGCACCATAGAATGTATAAAATTCATCAATAAAAATGTTAACCACTTCACAAAAGTCATACATTTGAAATACAACCTTATATAATATGATAAAAATGTAGATGATGAATGGGCGATCGATAAGATGCTATGAGAGAACCACATGATTTTCATGAGACTCAAACACCCTAGTGTACCAGTAAAAAGATGTATACTAACTATACATGACTTTGAAAGATAAAATTCTGCTAGGAAGACCCAAATATTCAATATCCCTATGTGTGCATAGTGATATTTATTAATGACGCATAAGACTATCCCATTGCCAGGCAGGTTTCATTCAACCCATTGTTGTAATGAGTATCACCTCATGGTCATTATTATTTTGATTTTAAACGTAATTGGACTTGACTACTAGGCAATACAAGCCACCAAAATCTAGATCATCCGAAAGCTAACATTGGTCTAAAAAAAAGGTCGCTAATGTGACAGACATATCACTGCCCATAAGACTCCTCGATTGCCAAGTGGGTTTCACTCAACCCATGGTTTTAATGGAGATTTTTCCATGAATTTTGAATACTAAGGATTCTAGGGATTCAAACTCATTACCCCCTTATTTTCTTTTGATTTCTTCTATTGGATATTCTTGCTCATTTTTTATGAGGAGAAAGGGGATTTATTTGCTTTAGTGGTGAAAACCACTCCTTTTGCTTTTATTTTTAGGGATACTTGCTCTTTCATGGGAAGTAAGGGATTTTATTGCATTGGATAAGGGGGAGCTTATCCTTTTATCAATTTTCAGCATCCTAGACCATGCGCATAATAGGATGAACAAGGGAGACCTTTCACTTAAGGGGTAAGGACTACTTTGTAGTTTCATCCTTGTGCAAAACTTGGATTTTAAATGTGTGAAATTGTGTTTGGGGATTTTGAGATATGCAAGGTTCTATCAAAGAAAGACCCTACCTTCAAAAATCAAGATAGATTTCTACACAATTTGAAAGGAAACTAGGAATGGTTGAATGACTGAAAACCCTATTGACCATCCTATAGCAATCGACTAGTTGCATTGGAAAACATAGTTACTCACAAAAGGGTAATGTGGATGGTATGATGTTTGTGATATGGGACCCTATGATATTTTGCAAACTAAAAGGTGTGCGTAAAATAGTCAATGGCCATATAAACATCATTGTTGATGGTCATCCGGTATCTACCCTATCTTACGAGAACCCCCTTAACAAGAAAAAACTTATAAGGAAAACTGCAAATGATGATGATAAATAAGGTTGATTAAGACTTATGATAGTCATACAAGAATGGTGCTTATTTGTGGTAATGCAAGAACAACATATCCCAATGGAAATGTAATGAACTAATATGCCTAATGCAACTAGTAGATCAATGTAAATGATGTGAAATGCATGATGAAATGCAATGCGATTGATGATGCAATGTTTTTATGTTTTGTAATTTTTTTATGTTTTTTGTTGTTTTTATTGATTTTTTATTGAATTTTAGGGGGAAGGTGCGAAATCTAAAGCACCCCCATAATGTGTGGTTATTTTTGAATGCGAAGAAGGTGTGATACCTTCAAAATCCTCAATTTGTTTCATTGATTGTGATGTGGATGGTGGGGAAGGTGTGATACCTTGGACACCCCCAGTGGGTACTGTGCTGGATATGATGTGATTGGCTTGGCTAGGAGTGATAGGAACCACCCCCCTATTGTGGCATCAAATTTTGTGCAATGCCAATATCTCGATGGCGTGAAACAAATGAAAATCTAAGCGAAGCTCATTTTGTTCTATCATATCTTCCACTAGATGCTTGAACATATAGCAATTTTGGATGTCATACCCATTCAGACAATGATAGGTATAGTAGAGGCTTTCACTGTTCAACCTAGTTTTAGGTTTTCTTGGTTTAATTTTTAGTAATGTGATTGCATGTGCCTCATACATTTTTTGAAATAGGTCTGTAGTAGTCATCAGAAATATGATGTACTACCGAGGTAGCTTGTCAGGTTTATGAGGTTACGATTGACCTTGGGGTTGCATACAGGATGATGTGGCCTGAACTATAGCTTGTAAAGGTAAGTTAATCAATCCATCTATGGGAAAAATCCTCCCCATCGATAAGATCTTGGATCACATTTTTAAATGCAAGGCAATTGTTAATGTCATGACCTTCTATCCGATGATAGAGGTAAAAGTGATCCTCCCTATAACCCTTAGGCTTAACCCTGTTTGGGTCTGATGGGCATATGTTAGGTAAAATAATTGCTTTTTCTTCTTGTAGCTTTTGAAAAATGGGCAACATGGGCTTAGATAATGAAGTCCAGGCATGAGGTTGGCATTTTAAGCGAGGTGGATGCAGTGGATCAGTTTGATGAGACAATTGGACTATGTGTATCTCAGTCACCTGCTTAGGTTGCTCTTCTTGATTTTTTGGCATAGGTAATGAACCCTTGAATATTTCCATTTGTTGATTGTTGGTCATAAGAGGATTATTTATTTGAAGACCATTCTTATCAAGCATATCTTGTACCTTGTTCTTAAATTTGATACATGATTGGATGTCATGACCATTTACTCGATGGTAAGAGTAGTACAAGTCCTCTCGATACCACTTAGGTTTTGACCTATTAGGATCCAAAGGGTGAATCTCTGGTAGATCGATAACCTTGGCCTCACATAATTGATTAAATAGTGACACAAAATATTCATGCAATGGCATATAATTGAGGCAGGTGGTGTTATTTTTGGCCCTGATTCTATTGAGAATCAACATTGGACCGCACAAGAGGGGGTTGGACCTGATAATCAAGAGGTTGAGGTTTTTTATGACTCAACCATAACTCAATGCTTGTGAGTCAATTCAATATCCATTGTAAATCATTGTGTTGGTGACTCACTTGGAACTCAATATTGGCTAGCCTATCCAAGATGTGTTGTGAGACCAATGGTTGGAACTATTGGATGGCTATTGATATCTTTCAAGAGAAACTAGCAGGTGGTGGAGGTGGATTGGATGGAGGTGCAAGTTGTATTTATTGATTTAGAGAACTCTAGTTCCCTATCATAACATTGATCATTCCCACAAACTCATGAGAAGATGCATTTGCATTTGGACAAGTCATGGATGCCTCATCAACTTGTCTAGAGTGATCTACTTGTCCCCCATGTTTGGGGGATGAATAAAAAATGGTACCTATTGATTGCAACTTGGCAGGAGAATGATCTAGATCCTTGATCGACTTAATGATAGGCATGAATGTAACATTAGGTGCTATATATTCATCAAGTTCAAGATTGGTCAAATGAACTGTGTCCTCAGGTATGGTGGATGAAGATGGTATGATATCATCTAATTTATTCGTGATAATTGTGGGTTCTTCCTTGTTGGTGGTAGTAGGAAGGTATTCTTCTAACGTATTGAATATAGTTTTGGGAGTCTCCATAATTGATCCTTTTACCTCTTCATCGCTTGGATAAATTGAGGATGAAGGAGGAGTGGTAGTAGAAATTGATGGTACTAATGATGGTGAAGATAGCTTCATGACAAACCACGAGGTTGAATTTTGACTCTAGATAATATCATTAGGTTTAGTGTCTAGGTGTGTGGATGGCAAGGTAGACTCCTATAAATGATCATCCTTATTGTAATATTTGAAGGGGTCTGGGTCGACATGAACCACATGGACCTGACCTTCATGCATGTATTTGATGCATTGATGCACGATGGAGGGGATGCACTCCATGTCTCTCATCCAAGGCCTTCCCAACAGTATGTTGTATTGTCTTGCTCCTTCCAAGATGTAGCACAATGTAGGTATAATATTTTTTCCAACCTAAATAGGTATGAATTTCATGCTCACAGTGGGGGATAAAGCATTATAAAATCCTTGCAAGGTGAACTTGGATTCTCCAATGTGTGAAGATAGAAGGTTGAGATGTTTCAGTGTAGTTGTGGTAATAATATTTATTTTAGATCCCGTGTAAACCAATTTAAAGCATGAGATTTCGGAAGGAAGCAATATTCAGATGTAATAAGAACAGAATTAACTCTATGCATGAAATGAGAGAACGTAATCAAATTGAGACAAAATATACAGAGAAAGTAGGAGCACAACCCTTTATATATTAATTACAACTCGGTTACAATACATCTTTCCGGTTATACATTCTCAGTTACAATCATGAATAATGGTCTTCTTCCGCATGCCCACATGCAAAGTGGGCGGGCCAACGTATTGCCGCCGCTGATGTTAACGAGCTTTTGCTTGCTGCTGCTTATCCTGCATTCACAGAAACAATAAACTGTTTAGTAGCACCTGCATTCACAGAAACAATAAACGTAAACTGTTGTTTCAAAACGTAAATTGGCGAAAACAACAAATATGATAAAACGTAAAATGTTTTAGAACATTCGAGCACAGCATAAAACAGCAAATATGATAAAACATAAACTGTTTTAGAACATTCGAGCACAGCATAAAACAACAAATATGATAAAACATAAACTATTTTAGAACATTCGAAAACCGCGTATATTCGAAAGCATAAGAACGTAAATTGCTTAAATACTGTTCATTTGCAGGATATGTTCAAAAAGCAGCATATATTAAGTTAACCAAGAATGTACATGGGGTGCCCAAGCGGGCCGCCCCCGTTAAGGCTTGATTTCGGCGCCAATCCAATAAGGAAGGGCCCGAAATCTCTCAGGTTGGGATGTCGTCAAATTAAAGGAATATTGTTGTCAACTGTCGGATCTTAGGGTTCAAATCTACGCTTCCAGAAGATCACTCACTAACCTCTCGTATGAAAGAGATTAAAAGTCTAGAAGAAATGAATCCTACAGGAAGCAATCGGTTTATCAAAATGAGCAGCACTTCGTTATGTTCTCCAAAAAAAAATGCTTCGTAACCTCCCTCCTGAGCGGGAAAGTTCGTCCTTTTATAGACCCACGGGGTCTCTTTGAAAGTGTACGCAATGGCGCCACGTGGCGGCCATGCCTGCCCGGGAGGTAGGAAAGTCCTCCGTGACTTGGGCCTCCATGACTGCCTCTGCGATAGTCTCACAACGGCCAGCCTACCCACCTACGCGCGCATGCAAGGCAAGAGCCATAAATGGCTGTCTTCGGCTGCCACTTGTCGAATGTCTGTGCTAAGTTGTTTTAATGTTGTCTCTGATTGCCTTGGTGTCTGCCTCTGAATGCTTTGATGGTGCCTCTGACTGCTTTGATGGCGCCCTTGAATGGCGGATGTCCACCTCTGAATGGTTAACTGAAGTCCGCCTTTAAGCGCCGAAGTGTCGCGATATCGCGACGTCGCGATATCGCGACACTTCGGGCAAGGCTCCCCTTTGAGCCCCGAAGTGTCGCGATATCGCGACCGGCAAGGCTCCCCTCTGAGCCCCGAAGTGTCACGATATCGCGACACTTCGGGCAAGGCTCCCCTTGAGCCCGAGTGTCGCGATATCGCGACACTTCGGCAGGTCCCCTCTCGAGCCCCGAAGTGTCGCGATATCGCGACGTCGCGATATCGCGACACTTCGGGCAAGGCTCCCCTTTGAGCCCTGAAGTGTCGCGATATCGCGACACTTCGGGCGAGGTTCCCCTCGAGCCCTGAAGTGTCACGAAATCGTGACACTTCGGGCGAGGTTCTCCTTCGAGCCCTGAAGTGTCGCGAAATCGTGACACTTCGGGCGAGGTTCCCCTCTCGTGTCCTGAGCCTTGAAGTGTCACGAAATCGTGACACTTCGGGCGAGGTTCCCTCTCGAGCCCCGAAGTGTCACGAAATCGTGACACTTCGGGCGAGGTTCCCCTCTGAGCCCGAGCTCCTTCTCTGAAATCGCGACGTCGCGATTTCGCGACGCCTAAGGCCGAAGTTCCTTTGCTCTTAAAGTTTGCTCCAGATTTGTAGTTTGCTTAAGATTTGTTCTTGCTCAAGGCTTAAAGTTTGCTTAGGATTTGAGGCTTGAAGTTTGTTTAGGATTTGAGGTTTGAAGTTTGTTTAGGCTCGCTTTAGATTAAAGGCTTGTTAAAATGACCAACTTTGTTCTCGCTCACTTTTCGACCTTCTAAACTGCCGTGTGAGTGGCTAGGACCACTGTTTGACCTCTGAGGTCTGCCCTGAAAGTTGTGTATGTCAATGCGATCAGTGTTTGTAGTCACTTAATCGGATTGGTGCTGTTTTGGTGTCTACAGATGCCCCTTTTTGGGAAGCGCTACGGGTGACGTAGTGTTGAGCAAAAATAGATGACCAAAGCACTAATGATTAGGGTTTCTTGGTAACCTAACCAACTTTTGATGCCCCAAGTATGGAAAGGGCATGCATTCTTGAATCCTTGCTTCTGACGAGCTAAGGAATTTGATTTCAAGTGTTAACCTATTTTGGTGAGGTGTGACTTGAGCTTGGACATTGATCAGTCATGATTAGGCAAAGGGCGTAACCTTTTGTCCATAGGGGAACCTTGTGTTCATGCTTCGGGAATGCCAAGTGTTTGATCAATTTAATGATTGCTTGTTTACTGCCCCAAGCAGGAGCGTGATTGTCTTTGTCAATGATTCTTTGAATGCATGCCATTGCCCTGATTGGGTGTGTGTTTGTTGATTGGTGACTAAGTGTGACTACCCCCTCAAGCGACGAATCGATGAGGGAATGACCTTCGTGAGAAAAGCGACGAGTCGCTTGACCCAAGATGACTTAGGTTAGGGTGCCTTTAGATGTTTTACCATTTAAGCACGTGCAATTTCCCGACATTTGGACCTATTTTTGGTGGGTGTTAACCCCTTTTGGTGATGCCATAATGGGGTGAAATCATCAAAAACCCGTCTTCCCGTGGAGCGGTCCAGCTATGGTAGCCTTCTTGGGGAAGTGGGAGAGTGACAATTTGAGCCCCGACATCGATTTTCTATGCCAAGAGGTTAAGTGCAAGAGCACTTGTGTCCGGCAACTTATTGCTATGTTTTTGTGTTGCATTTTTATGATGTTTTTGTTGTTTTGATTTTCTTTCTTTGTGTATATGTCATGATATTATGGTATGCATAATGATTGATGTTGATGGATGCATGCTATTTTATATTGATGGATGCATATGGTATAATAAATGCGATTGTTGTATGTTGATTTATTTTGATGGATGCATATGTTGTGATGAATGCAAATGTATGTGATATATAGAAATGAAATGGATGGATGGACTTTGTGGTGTTTGGCTATGGCACCATAGACTGTTTAGAACTCTATTATTTTGTCTTTTTAGGCGATTGCTTTGATGCATGACTTTGTATGTATACATGTGTTTTTCTTTTTTTTTTGTATTTTCTGATGGTATTGTAAGGATGAAAAGTAGCGCAGTTGGTTTAGAAATGTAGCCAAGGTTTTCTCGAGACTCAGACGGTTTTAACTTACTAGCCATGACTGTACTTTATCTTACAAGACTTTTGAACAAGGTATGAATCGGACTTGTTTTTGACCAAGTTATTTCACATCCCTGTGTGTGCAATTGAGTTCATTTATGTGGTATTTGTCAGGATACCGCCAGTGCCAGATGGGCTTTCAACCGAACCTGTACTGAGGATCACCTAATTAGCTCCACTAACTCCTTTGTTGTATTTAGTTAGATTAATCATGCGGTGTTATCCAGGATACCATAAGCTAGCTCATCCACATGCAAATATTGATCTGTACACAAGTTAATGTGATAGATATATCGTCATGCGAGAAGTTTACCGCCAGTGACCGATAGGCTATCAACCAAACCGGTACTGAGGCTTGCCTCATGACCTGTTAGAATGTTGAGAGTTCCAGGGATTCAAGTTCAACTCCCTTCTTTTCTTCAATTGTATTGGGATACTTGCTCGTTTGTAGTGATAAGATCACTGTTTATTTTGATTTGTTTTTCTTTTGAGCAAGGGATTGGGGATATGGAGTGACGATAATCACTATTGTTTGTGCCTTTTGATGTGTGCACTGTTAGGATGTCAAATTTTGATGTTTTGACTTTTTGCAAATTTTTTGATGTTTTGCAACTATTTGAGGACTAGGGATTCTTAGGGAATTGGGTAGGGAGGGTGCTTGTCCTTTTGCCAACTCTCAGCATTCTTGGGGTCATTCGCACAGGGGGATGAGCAAGATAACCGTTTCGCTTATGGTGACCTGGATTACTATGCAGGTTTCATCTTTCGTTTACACAACTTGGGAATTTTTATGTGTTTTAATTTGTGTTGGGATGTTACGTAACAAGGTGTATTTCAAGTGTAACTCTACCTTCGTAAAATCTGTTTGACTTGATACATTACATGGCTAAAGAGCAAAAGGATGACTGAATCACGAAAACTCTTGATACATTAAAAGACCACTGACTCTAGTGTGGTAAAAACAATGCATGGTGTTTTTGTTGTTTTTGTAAAATGGAACAGTGTGGAACAAGATGGACTAGTAGAGCAATTACAGCCTATGGTGCCTTTGACCTATACGACCACAAATATGCGATGTATGGATGCAATGCTTTAATGCATCTATGGATTTTTGTATTTTTGATGGATTGATTTTTGTGAATATGAAGATGAAGTGCGAGAAGAACTCTTTATTGATGGATTTGAGTATGCCTAGAAATGAGATGCCAATTTTTGTTGTTTTTTGATGATTTTTGTTGTTTTTGAATTTTCTTGATTTTTGACCAAGCGATTGTGGAAATCCTTGGAGCATTTTTGGGATTTGACCAAGCGATTGCAAGAATCCTTGGAGCCTTTGGGATTGACCAAGCATTCAAATCCTTAGCATTTTGGGATTGACCAAGCGATTTTAGAATCCTACTTTTACCAAGCATTCAAAATCCTTGGAGCATTTTGGGATTTGACCAAGCGATTGCAAGAATCCTTGGAGCATTTTGGGATTGACCAAGCGATTGCAAGAATCCTTGGAGCCTTTTGGGATTGACCAAGCGATTGCAAAAATCCTTGGAGCCTTTGGATTGACCAAGCAATTGCAAGAATCCTTGGAGCATTTTTGGGATTGACCAAGCGATTGCAAGAATCCTTGGAGCATTTTGGGATTGACCAAGCGATTGTAAGAATCCTTGGAGCATTTTTGGGATTTGACCAAGCGATTGCGAGAATCCTTGGAGCATTTTGGGATTGACCAAGCGATTGCAAGAATCCTTGGAGCCTTTTGGGATTGACCAAGCGATTGCGAGAATCCTTGGAGCATTTTTGGGATTTGGCTCTCTTAGATATGAAATGGTCGCAAATGACTGATATTCAAGGGTTCTTTTTCCTTGATACCGTCAAGAGAAGCTAGCCGGTATGTCCCGGGTCCTATTTTGCTATCAATGACATATGGACCTAACCAATTTGCCGCAAACTTGTCCCTTAGGTGGGATGGCAAACTGGAATTCTGTTGGTTTTCCTTCAAAACCAAATCACCAACCCGAAAGTCCCTGAGGTGAACTTTCATGTTGTAAGCTTTCTTAAGTCGCTCTTGATAAATACGTAAATGCTCGAGAGCATTAACGCGTCGTTCGTCAAGCAACGTAAGCTGGTCTAACCGGGCCTGCCGCGCGGAGTCATCATCGATGAACTCCTGCATTGATATGCGCAGGGAAGGAATCTCCAACTCTAGAGGCATGACTGCCTCGGAGCCATACACCAGCGAAAATGGAGTGGCCCCAGTGGGTGTCCGGATGCTAGTGCGATAGGCCCATAGGGCAAGTGGGATTTGAATGTGCCAATCCTTATGACTATCTGCGACGGTATTTTTAAGGATGGCAACTAGCATTTTGTTTGACGCCTCTGCTTGCCCATTCGCCTATGGATAATAGGGTGTTGAAAAGTTGTGCTGAATCTTGTACTTTGTGGTCAAAGCACGCACGTCTTTGTTCTTGAAAGGCGTCCCATTATCCGAGACTATTTTGGATGGAATACCAAAATGACATATGATGTTATGCAAAATGAACTCCACAATGCGGGGTCCTGTCGTAGAGGTAAGCGGAATTGCTTCCACCCACTTGGTAAAATACTCGTGGCCGTTATGATAAACGTGTGATGGCCTAACGACGCAGGGGAGATCTTTCCAATTAGATCAAAGCCCCACTACGAGAACGGCCAAGCCGACTGGACTGTCTGCAAGGCCTGAGAAGGTACGTGCATCAAATTGGCATGATGTTGACACTTCACGCACTTCTTGACATAGGTGCAACAATCTCGCTCTAAAGATGGCCAATAATAGCCCATGCGAAGAATGCGCTTTGCAATGGCCATACCACTGAAGTGGCCACCACATGTACCATCGTGCGCTTGGGCGACCGCCCAAGTGGACTCTTGCTGGTCCAAGCAACGAAGGAGGATTCCTTCATAGCTGCGACGATACAAAATGTCTCCTATCAAGACATACTTAGCCGCTTTCTGCTTGAGTGCTCATTTTGCGGCATGAGTCAATCCAAGTGGGAGATTACCTAACTTGAGGTAGTCTCTGATGGGTAAATACCGACTCTGTTGATCAGAAACCTCGACAGTATGAACAGCCAATCCCTCTTGAAGTTCATCCCTAGCAAACGCTGAATGGGATAGAACCTGTAAGAATAGCGTTGTGTTGCTATTAATGGGAGTAGGGGAGAACAAGGACCCCCAATTGGCATGTTTCAGACGATCTCGGATTCGAGAGAACTTATCCGAGGATGGTTCAATCTGGATCATGTGGATTCCCGGCGTCAAGTCTGAGCTTGCACGCTCCATCGCGGATTGCGATAAGGTTTTGACTTGAATGGTTGTCATATCACCGGAAAGGTCTTGCGGAATTAGTGACCCCAAGGAGGCCATTGTGTCCGCAAAATGATTCGATGATCGAGGGAGTGCCTCGATGTCATACCACTCAAGTTTTGCCAAGAATTTTTCCACAAGGGCTTTATAAGCCTGCAGGACTGGGCATTTGCATTGATATACCCCTTTGACTTGATTGACTATTAACAGCGAATCACCAAAGATATTCAGTCTTTTGATGTTCATGGCGATTGTTGTCTGAAGACCTAGGAGCAAGGCTTCATACTCTGCATTGTTGTTGGTGCACGGGAAGTTTAATTTAAATGACAGGGGCATTGGAGCACCCTGCGGTGTGAAGAATACAATTCCCGTGCCACCACCTTGCTCACATTTAGAACCATCGAAGAATAGGGTTATGTCGGCTCGTGACTCGGGCTCATCAGAATCTGGCGATTCTCAGACATGGAAGACCCCATCATCGGGTAGTTCTATGACCGGAGGCTGATCGTCTTCAAGAGGAGCCTCTGCTAGTTGATCGGCTATGACTTGTCCTTTGATAGATTTTTGTCCAATAAACTCTATGTCAAATTTCGTCAACAACATGATCCATTTCGCCGTGCGACTACTATGATAAGTACGACTCATCATGTATCGCAATGGATTCTCCTTAGACACAACATACGTAGTGTTGCTCAAGCATGTAGTGGCGTAGCTTTTTGGTAGCAAACACCACCGCCAAGCGAGTTTCTCAACGTATGCATAGTTAAGTTCATAACTCGACCAGGGTGCGGCTAAGATAGTAAGTAGCCTGTTCCTTGTGAAGTTCATTCTTCTGGGCTAGCATGGCGCCCAGTGCCACCTCAGTAGCTGAGATGTATAAGTAGAACGACACTCCTGGTCTAGGTGGTGCCAATACTGGTGGCGAAACCAGGTATTGTTTGATCTCGTCAAAGGCTGATTGGCACTCGTCATCCCAATGAAATGTAACCCCCTTGTGCAATAATTTGTTCATGGGTCGGCACTTGTCAGATAATTGCGCTATGAAGCGTTTAATCGACGCGACCTTTCCCTGCAGACTTTTGAGCTGCTTGATTGTAGTTGGGGGAACCATTTCAAGGATTGCCTTGACTTTCTTTGGGTCCACCTCGATGCCTCGCTTTGAGACTATGAAACCCAAGAGTTTTCCAGATGTGACGCCAAAGACGCACTTCTTGGGGTTTAGTCTAACTTTATGCTCCATGAGGCGATCGAGGATCTTGCTTAAGTCACCGATATGATTTGAGCGCAAGAGAGACTTGGCTAACAAATCATCCATGTAATCTTCCAAAGTTTTGTGCATGTAATCATGGAAGATATATGTCATGGCACGTTGGTAGGTAGCGCCAACATTTTTAAGGCCAAAAGGCATGACCTTATAACAAAATGTCCCCCAAGGCGTTGTGAACGCCGTTTTTAGTTGGTCTTCAATATTGATACGAATTTGATTGTATCCCGAGAAACCATCCATTAGGGAGAGCATTTCGTGACCCGCTGTAGCGTCTACCAACGCGTCGATGCTCGGCAAGGGGAAATCATCCTTAGGACTCGCTTTGTTTAGATCTCAAAAATCGGTGCATATGCGAATCCTCCCGTCGGGCTTCTTGACGGGAACCATGTTGGACAACCATGGCGGATAATCCACGCAGATGACAAACTGTGCATCCAACAGCTTTTGCAATTCATCTTTGACCATCAAGGCCACTGTTGGGTGCATCTTACGTAGTTTTTGCTTTACGAGCTTGATTGTCGGATCAAGCGTTAAATTATGCGTGACTAGTTGTGGGTCTAGTCCTGGCATATCTTTGTACGACCATGCAAAAACCTCCTTCTTCTCTTTGAGAAGGGCAATGTAGTCGGCTTGCTCTTCGGGGGAAAGACTTACCCCCAGCTTAAGAATCTATGGATTCATTGGATCTGTGCCGATATCTACATCAGTCGTCTCCTCGACTGACATGTGGGATCCGTCCTCCAACTGATGTGGAGTCGGGATCAAATGGATATCATTAGCTGAATTTAGATCTGCATTGGGAACCTCGGGTTCCTCTTCAGCCTAAAAAATATCCTGAGTTGTCCTTGGGGTAAAATGAGGCATTTCACCGAAAGGCCAGTACTCTGATGGTGATAAAGGTGAATTGACGTGATCCCAGTCGATGGCATCTATGTCTAGATGCAATGACCATGCTGGATCGGTCGGATTGCGGATGGGTGCGGTCAAATCAATGGAGATCATGTGGATGGAATGAATTTGGTCTCCATTACCGTGGGTGTGATAACTTGATTCTTCTAGATGCTCCCTATACTCTGGATCTGGCTCTAGGGGAACGGGCACGAACGGATCGGCCCTATGTGCTGAAAGGAGGACAGGGTCTTCCCTCGGCACTGTTGTCATGATGGGGTCTCGAGGTGGACGGTGCTCATCATGAATTTGGAGCCATGGATCCAACACTTGGTCCCACCTCGCTGGGTCTACCCACCATTCATGCCCTAACCTTATGCCCATTTGTCCCATTAGATCTTCATGAGTTAAAGGGCGGTAATGCCGTCGCGCATGTCTGAGATAGTCCATCTCAGTCTCATCTTCTGAATCACTTTCGGAGGCCCAAAAATGTTCATTCTCTTCAGCAACTATTACTTGCGACATTGAGGACTCTCCTTGTTCCAGTAAGTTAATCTGGTCCCATTGCGGTTGTTCCACTCTTGGTGGAGGGACCTGATCCTCTTGACACTGTATTGATTCAACTGGAACCTCTAAGGGGAATAACTTCAAAAAGATATCCGAAAGCCGTTGATGTTCTCTTTGAGGATTAATGTCCGAACTTTCGCCTCTCTCTAGCAAAGGAGAGGGATTATTGCTATTGCCAAGGGTGTTTGTTGACCATGGGAGGTAGTCTCCCAATGTATATTCTGTATTCGGGTTGGCATAAAGATCTGGTGCCAATCCCCCCTTGTTGCCTATTTCTAGGCCTTGCATATTTTTGACCAAGATGTCTAAGGGCAGGGGGTGGTTGAACCCTACTCCTGACTTATCATATGGCATCTGATATCTTGGTTGGCAAAGGACCCGCATCCCTTGCTCATATCTCGCCTAGCCCGTATCCATGCCAATTGCATTGGCCAAGATATTTTAGGGCAAAGTCTGGGTTTGACAGATAGTTGATGTTTTCAACAAAAGGCTCTTCGTCTGCTTCCTTTTGTTTGCATGGTTCAAGACCATGATCAAGGCCCCCATACACAAAATTTGTCTGGTTGGGTGGGTGACCTAGAGGAACAACTGTTCCTATGGGAAGGCGAGGTCTCCCCATATCCTGTACTGACTCTAATGCGGGCGTTGCCACAACATTCTGCACTATGTACTCCCCAGGCCTGTACTGGCCATTTCAACAGATGATTGTTGATGCTTGGGAGGGAGGGAACGGGAGTCCTTCCTGAGTCCATTCCATGTTTGGTGGTTTAGGAATCTCAGCTTCCGTAGTGCTAGGTGTTTCCTCCGTTGATACCGTTGATATTGTGGGCAACCCCTCTTCTAGGGGCGGAGCCTCTTCCATGATCTGTTTTCCCTTGTCCTTCTGTTTAGCCATGACAGGTGGCGTTGGTAATGAAGGAGCAGATGATGAAGACTCACCTGGCTGGGATTTTGGTGTTTTGGTCACCAGTGGTGCCTGCGGTATTGGACCTTGTTTAGATGGATTTAACTGGAAATCCAAATGCGTTGAAGGGAGGGTCGATTGAGGCATTAATTGTACCGCATTGCAATACTTGAAGGGTTCTAAGTCCATCGGGACTACATGTATTTCTCCTTCAAAAGCATACTTTAAGCACTGGTGGGCGATCGAAGGGACACACTTCATGTCCCTGATCCAAGGCCGCCCTAGCAGTATATTGTAAGCCATCTCGCCTTCCAACACATGGCACAATGTTGGTATTGTCTTTTGTCCTACCTGGACAGGTAGAACAACTGTGCCGACTGTCGAGCATATTGCATCATTGAAAGCTCGCAGTGTGTACGTGGAGGCTGTGATATGAGAGGCTGGCAGCTTTAAATGTTTTAGTGCTACCGTGGTAATGATGTTACTGGACGAGCCAGTATCTACCAGCACTCTCTTGTACGGGATCCCGTTGACCCATGCAACAACGTGTAGGGGTGGATCTGCCGTGTCATTTGATATTGCTTTGACTTCATCCTCTCTGAAGGTGATGACCGGCTCCGTACATCTCTTCACATGTCCCACGAAGTTGTTGAAAGAATTTGCTTCGTGAGGCTGTAATTCGATGGCTTTTAATATTTCCATAAGAGCTTCTCTATGAGGTGCTGACTGTTGAATAAGCTCGTAAATGGATAGCCTAGCCGATGTGGTCCGCAAACTCTGCGTGAGTTTGGTCCGTATCGTGACCTCTGGTCTAGGCGGAGGTACTTGCACAGGGCATTGCTGAGGCTGCGACGTCGTTGGAACTTCCCTAGTAGCTACCTCAGGGGCAACTGCTGGGTACTTTTTGTTCCGTGTCACAATGCTAATCATTCCCACAAATCCTTGCATGGGAAGATTCTGTCGCACCTCGTTAATCTGGAGAGGTTTTGCCTGTGCCTCGTGGGCAGGCAAAGGGTCCTTGAATACCCCCATTTGTTGATTGTTTGGCGCTATGGGGTTGTCCACGGCCAATGTTTTATTGTCGATTAGATCTTGGATTAATCCTTTAAATTTCTAGCATCCATTTAAATCATGTCCCCTTCTCCTATGGAATCGACAATACAATTCCTCTCTGTATCCCTTAGGCTTGGGAGCGTTAGGGTCTACAGTTTGGATCTCCGGAAGGGTAACTAAATTTGCCGCCGACAAGCGGTCAAATAGGGAGTCCCCGGACTCCGTGTAAGGGGTGAATTGTCACCTAGGGCGACGCTGCTGATTCTCGCTCCTGTTTCTTATTATCTCTTTCGTAACTAGGAGGCACTGCCTGGTAATTAGCCTTTTGGGGCTGCATTTCTTGCACAGGCTTGGGAGCATTTATCGCAACTTGGTTAACCATAGTGGGTTGTGATTGCGTTGTCCCAGTCTTAGTGGTTTTATTCCACTCTTTCTTTTTAGGCTTGGCGATTGCGCCTTCGCCTATCTTAATCTCTTCTATAACTTTGGCTTGCGCCAAAGCTTCTTCTAAGCTGTCGTATTGCTGCAGCAGCAATAGACCAGAGATTGATTTTAAGCAACTCCGTGCAAACATCTGTGTAAGATCAGACATAGGGGGACGGTAGGGTAGCTTAGAAAGCAAAGCCCTCCATCGATTCCCGTATGCTGCCATTGTTTCTTCCTCATATTGCCTGAGGCTGGCCAGATCACTAAGTGATGCCTTCTTTCTTGTGTTGAAGGCAAAGCGTTCAAGAAACGCATCTACTAATTGATCTAGGTTGTTTATGTTGTGTTTGGGTAGTTGTGTGAACCAATCCGAGGCAGGGCCTACGAATGTGGTTATGAAAGTTCTAAGCAACAATGCATCATTATCTTGGATGCCGAAGCATTGACTTAGGAACCTTGTGACATGTTCTTGTGCGTCCTCTTCACCTTTAAAAACTGCCAATTGAGGCAACTTGAAGTGTTCAGGGTAAAGAGGTGTAGGCACTGAGGGATGCACTGGATGGCTGCGGAGTTGACGCAACGTGGGTTTTTGATGCCCAGAAGCTTTTGTCTCCATAGATTCCAAACGCTCTAATAGCGCCTTGTATGCATCGGAAGATTTTATTTCTTCCTCTTTGGTTTGCTCCCGTTGTGAGTTATGGGAGACTGGAGGCCTATGGGGGGGTGGCCGAGTGGCAGCCCTCCCGCCTTGATGGGGCGTTTCGGCCCGTTCTATTTCTGGTTCGTACTCCTCATAAACTTCTTGAGGAGTCTCTGGGCGAGACCTATGACCTTGATTGAGTCCCCGTTGAGGGTACCCATCATTGTTTCGGGGAGTGGCCTCCCTCTCGGGTCTATAAGGTCTCGGAGGCAAAGCTTGACGAGGTCGCGGAGACCTGTCCTGCACCAAAGGATTGTGCCTCTCATATTGTTCTTCTCTGTGGGTGCGAGGGGTTGGCACCCTCTCAGGTAGTTTATAGCGCAACTCATCCGCTTCGCGCTGCATGCGCTCTTTATTCAGGCGGTATAAGTACTCTAACTCCTGATGACCTTGCTCAAGCTGCGAGATTCGGGCTTGGCGGGCGGCATGTCTGGCGACTGCCGGGTCAACTTGGTCTGCTCTCATTTGCTCAGGAGGCTTAAATGTTTTTCCTATGTGTTTGCCTCGATTTTGATGATCTAAAATTTCAATGGGTTGCTTCCCTCTCTGGGGGGGGACATTTACTTGAGGCTCTGGCCTCGATGTATGATCATGATACCTAGCAGGTGCAGAAACGCAAGGTTCCCGCACTGTTTGTTGTCCTCGAGGAATGCGATGGCTTTCCTCGTATTCCCTTTCATGGGTTTGAAAGGGGCGGGCGGAGTTGGCTCGCCCTGTGTAAAGAGCCCTACGCTCTGGATTTTGTCTTTCTGTTCGAATGTGAGGCAAAGAAGAGGTAGCGTATTCACGCTGTCTCTCCTCATGGACACTATGCCTCTCTAGCGCTTCATCGTGCTGCGGCCATTCAGATCTAGCCTCGAGAGGCGGTTGTCTACTTACATTAAGATCTACATGTAAAGCATCTTCCCGAAAGGGGCTGTGTTGAATGGGCATACCCCAATGAGGGGGTTCCCAATAGGTCCTTTTTGAAGTGGCCTGATGTGGACTTTCTTGTAGGCCAGACCGCCAAGGCGGTATGGCCAAGTCCTCAGGGCTAAAGCGAAGGCGACTAGCGCCCTCTCTTTGTGCACCTTCCGCAGCGTCTGCCCTTGATTGGGCTTGGCTACGGGTGTACACCATTGTGGTGCTTCTCTACTCTCTAAGCAGATTTTATCTCGTTTATGATGATTTATATTTTTGTTTACACTAAGCAGAAATGAACACACACATACACAAAACCGTGATTATCTCTTTTAAGGATTGATAGTGTGTCCTAAACTGGTTTAGTGCATTTTGATGTTTTATTTTGTTTTTGCAATTTTTGAAGAACGTTTAAATGCATAATGTTGGCTCATATGACTCCCATAAATGGTCGCCCCTTCAATATACCATTGTCGGACCGATATACCAACCTCTCTATATACCCGCCCTTACGAGAGGGAAACTATAGGTACGTGAGAGCAGATGGTACGTGGAACATAGGCGGTACGGAAGGGGGGATTGTCCTGTTAATGACACCTACCATAGAAGACTTATCCTCGCGTGCATGGGAATCACCCCAAGCAACACTCGGTCGGCTTTCGTCAGGATTTACGCCTAACAACAGTGACAATCGGGGAAATGGATGCAAAGCTAAGCCAAGGTGGTGATGAACCCACCGTTGGTCTTGCTCAAGGGTTGGGGTTTTACGACCAGCTCCTTGGTTTAATTTACCGCGTGCAGTGTGTGTGGTTCATTTTATTTTAAAAAAATGAAACAAGCAGCAAAAGAAACTTTCCCTATGCCACACAAATACTACAAAACCGAAAAATAGCAAGTAGAAATTTGAATTTTTTTTTTTTAAATAAATAAAGCAAGAAAATTGACCTACACTTTCTCTATCTTTCTTTAATAATTAAAAAAAATGAGAGTAAAAAAATAAACAATTAAACTAAACAGAAATATCACAGCAGAAAATGAAGAAACTGTTACCTCTTTCCTGCCCGGACTTGCTGTTTCTGACCTTTGGCTTAAAAAAATCAGGGGTACCTGTTAAGCATAAACACAACAAATCGGATTAGTTTCTGTGATTTAAAATTCTGGGAACGGTCCCACCGTGATCGCCATTGAAAGCATGAGATTCCGAAAGGAAGCAATATTCAGATGTAATAAGAACATAATTAACTCTATGCATGAAATGAGAGAACGTAATCAAATTGAGACAAAATATACAGAGAAAGTAGGAGCACAACCCTTTATATATTAATTACAACTCGGTTACAATACATCTTTCCGGTTATACATTCTCAGTTACAATCATGAATAATGGTCTTCTTTCGCATGCCCACATGCAAAGTGGGCGGGCCAACGTATTACCGCCGCTGATGTTAACGAGCTTTTGCTTGCTGCTGCTTATCCTGCATTCACAGAAACAATAAACTGTTTAATAGCACCTGCATTCACAGAAACAATAAACGTAAACTGTTGTTTCAAAACGTAAATTGGCGAAAACAGCAAATATGATAAAACGTAAAATGTTTTAGAACATTCGAGCACAGCATAAAACAGCAAATATGATAAAACATATATTTTAGAACATTCACAAGATACAATATCCGATAAAACATAAACTGTTTTAGAACATTTGAGCACCGCGTATATTTGAAAGCATAAGAACGTAAATTGCTTAAATATTATTCATTTGCAGGATATGTTCAAAAAGCAGCATATATTAAGTTAACGAAGAATGTGCGTGGGGTGCCCAAGCGGGCCGCCCTGTTAAAACTTGATTTCGACGCCAATCCAATAAGGAATGGGCTCAAAATCTCTAAAAGTTGGGATGTCGTCAAATTAAAGGAATATTGTTGTCAACTTTCGGATCTTAGGGTTCAAATCTACGCTTCTAGAAAATCACTCACTAAAATCTCATATGAAAGAGATTAAAATTCTAGAAGAAATGAATCCTACAGGAAGCAATCGATTTATCAAAATGAGCAGCACTTCGTTATGTTCTCCAAAAAAAAAATGCTTCGTAACCTCCTCTCTTGAGCAGGAAAGTTCGTCCTTTTATAGACCCACGGGGTCTCTTTGAAAGTGTACGCAATGGTGCCACGTGGCGGCCATGCCTGCCCGGGAGGTAGGAAAGTCCTCCGTGACTTGGGCCTCCATGACTGCCTCTGCGACAGTCTTACAACGGCCAACCTACCCACCTACGCGCGCATGCAAGGCAAGAGCCATAAATGCCTGTCTTCGGCTGCCACTTGTCGAATGTCTATGTTAAGTTGTTTTAACGTTGTCTCTGATTGCCTTGGTGTCCGCCTCTGAATGCTTTGATGGCACCTCTGACTGCTTTGATGGCGCCCTTGAATGGCGGATGTCCGCCTCTGAATGGTTAACTGAAGTCCGCCTTTAAGCGCCGAAGTGTCGCGATATCGCGACGTCGCGATATCGCGACACTTCGAGCAAGGCTCCCCTTTGAGCCCTGAAGTGTCGCGATATCGCGACGTCGCGATATCGCGACACTTCGGCAAGGCTCCCCTTTGAGCCCCGAAGTGTCGCGATATCCTTCCGCCTCGGCAAGGCTCCCCTGAGCCCCGTGTCGGATATGCGCCCCCGTCGCGATATCGCGACACTTCGGGCAAGGCTCCCCTTTGAGCCCCGAAGTGTCGCGATATCGTGACACTTCGAGCGAGGTTCCCCTCGAGCCCTGAAGTGTCACGAAATCGTGACACTTCGGGCGAGGTTCCCCTCTGAGCCCTGAAGTGTCGCGAAATCGTGACACTTCGGGCGAGGTTCCCCTCTGAGCCCTGAAGTGTCACGAAATCGTGACACTTCGGGCGAGGTTCCCCTCTGAGCCCCGAAGCGTCACGATTTCGCGACGTCGCGATTTCGCGACGCCTAAGGCCGAAGTTCCTTTGCTCTTAAAGTTTGCTCCAGATTTGTAGTTTGCTTAAGATTTGTTCTTGCTCAAGGCTTAAAGTTTGCTTAGGATTTGAGGCTTGAAGTTTGTTTAGGATTTGAGGTTTGAAGTTTGTTAAAGGCTCGCTTTAGATTAAAGGCTTGTTAAAATGACCAACTTTGTTCTGCTCACTTTTCGACCTTCTAAACTGCTGTGTGAGTGGCTAGGACCACTGTTTGACCTCTGAGGGCTGCCCTGAAAGCTGTGTATGTCAATGCGATCAGTGTTTGTAGTCACTTAATCGGATTGGTGCTGTTTTGGTGTCTACACCAATAATCACTTATAAGGTATCATGTTGATGCACGTGATGATGTGCAAAGGAGGGTCTGGTAAATTTGTGGGCACGGGTTTGATCTCGTGATCCTAAAATGTTATAATAAGATCCTTGTATGTTTGTATGTATCCCATGAATTTGGTGAAAGCATAAAAATCCTATGGTTGTAACTCGATTGAATTTAAAATCTCCATGAGCATTTCTTGATGCTTGGGGGATTGTTGTATTAACTCACCCATGGTCATGTAGGTTAATTGCATACGCAAACTTCGCATAGGCCTACTCTAGATTGTCACCACTAGTTGAGGTGGTGGGATTTGGATGGGAGTTCGGGGTAGTGAAGGTCATGACGTAGAGGGAGTGTGGACTTCTCTACTATACCCCTTGATAGACTAGTTATATTTGGTTGTGACTTGGGATCGTCGTTGGCTAACAAAATAATCCACTTGATCATGTGGATAGCCCATTGGTGTTCCCGTGGTAGAGGTACCTTGGTGGTCAGATACTCTGGGTGAGGGTTGGCCTTACGACATCTCTTAAGGCATTATGTGGGAATGAGGACATCCTCAATACTGTATCGAAGATGTTCAGGGCCTCCTTGTAAATTTTATACTTTACTGGCTCATGGTTGAGCCCAGCTACGCGTAGTTATCATGTTATCTTGATTACATAAAATAGAAGGAAACAATCAAAGCATACAAAATGATTATCCCATTTAAAAATTTCTTTGTGAATCCTATATTGTCTTGTGTGTTTTGATGTGTTGTTTTTTTTTTTATTTTGTGTGTTTGTTTTTTTTTTATGATAATACTTAGTTTAATGGTTTTTACCTAGATGCTCACACACACTAACTTGATGATGAAATCCAAGTTGTGAAACCCTCCAATACTTGGTGATAAAATCCAAACCCAATGAGGTATCCTAGGTCCTACCAGTCCTCACCCAGTTCACTATGGTCAGCGATACACCCTCCAACGAGGAATGTATGCTATTTTCCATGGCTACGATGGTTCTTGGACCAACCTTGGCCAAAATAGGGTATGAACTGACAATATGCAAGTTAACAAGGTGGAGATGAAAAATAAATCATAGAGCACTCAAAATCATAACCTCCATAATTGATTAATTATTACCTAGGCTACACAACCACTTGCCCCCTCCCATGGGAACATTCCCCTTCCATGTCATCTATAGTGCAACATGAACATTTAAATTAAATAAACATATTTAAATAAACCAAATGTGCATACTTAAATCAAATAATATATTTAATTTAAAATTAAAAAAAAAAAAACATATGCATATCATATACTTAAATTAAATAATATATTTAATTTCAAATTAAAAAAAACATATGCACATCATATACTTAAATTAAATAATATATTTAACTTAAAATTATAGAAAAAGCATGTGCATATCATATATTTAAATAAGTCCCACTGTGATAGCCACTGAAGAGATGTAAAAAATGTACACCCATACAATATTTAAAGTAATCAAATTGAAAGCATAATCATGTAACCATCAAGATAAAGACAAGAAATAAATAAAATGATGTATTTCTCATTAATATTGAATCATATCCTTTAACAAGAGGTTACAATGATATCCCTCTAAAATATTTAATACCAATTTGATACAATTTTTACAAAAATAAAGAATGGTAGGTGTATCTTGCATAATCTTTGCAAATCCCACAAACTAATCCGAGAGGAGTTTCTTGTGACCTCCGCAAGGTATGGTGTAGATCTAAAGAATATTTATGTTGATAGCTCCTGCCAAGATCTATAATCTGCACACAAGAGCACTTAAAAGATATTAATAGCATTGTTAGAGCCTTTCATTATGAGGCCCATAATCATGATAAAATAAAGCATTGAATAAAATAAAACATGATAATATGTATGCATGAAACTAAAGTAAAACTATGCTAGAAAGAGATAAAAAATGTTGCTAAGACTATTGAAACCAAAAAAGTAGGAAAAATAAATCTAGTCGGGAGGTCATCCTGGTGTAGAGCGGTCTGGCCTATTGGCCATCCTAGGGTGACGATGCCTGTGGACCATATCGGGGTGAGATGACCGTTGAACTGTACATAAATTTCTTGTGTCGATTTGGGGTGACTCATAGGTTTTACCTGTTGATGATTTCAATAGATTGGTGTGTTGTTGCAGTGGCTTGATGGATCTAGATCGGTATCTAAAATGTCTATGCAAAGTAGAATAAAAGGAAAAAGTGTGCACCTCTATCCCTCGGAGTAGTCTGGTGACATGACCTTCTTAGGGAATCAAGGTAATCATACTTTAGAATTTGCAAAGGCTATGGGATCTCTGTTTGGAATCCAGCAATACTTCATTGCTTAGAATCTGAAAGCTCTATATATTTTTGAATGAGGGGTGGGTGCTATTATATAGACTTCTCGGGTGGAAGCTAATAATGGAAAAAACACCCTACATGAAAAAGCAGAGAGGCAGTCCGCAAAAAAAAAAAAGTAGATGCTTATCTTTGGAATTCCATGTAATTGTTCTCTCTCTTTTTTTAATTTTAAATTAAATATTTATTATATTTAAACATATGATGTGCACATGCTTTTCTTAATTTTAAATTAAATATATTATTTAATTTAAGTATATGATATGCATATGCTTTATTAATTTTGAATTAAACAAATATTCAATTTAAGTGTATGATGTGCATATGCTTTTTTTGTAATTTTAAATTAAATATATTATTTAATTTAAGTATATGATGTGCATATGCTTTTTTAATTTTAAATTAAATATATTATTTAATTTAAGTATGCACGTTTGGTTTATTTTTATATTTTAAATTAAATATATTTATTTAATTTAAATATGCATGTTGCACTATGGATGACGTGGAAGGGGGAATGTTCCCATGGAAAGGGGCAAGTGGTTGTGTAGCCTAGGTAACAATTAATCAATTATTTAATAAATTAATTAATTAATACTTTGGGCAAATGATTTAATTTAATATTAATTAGTTTAATTAATATTAATATACTAATTAATTATGATTAATTAATTAGTATTTTATATGCTTGATTTTGGTATTGCTCGTTTAAGTGGTGAAAACCACTGTTTTGGCCCTAGGGCTACCCAAGGTGGGTCATATGGTCTTTAGGGAGTCCATATAGGTAGTCTCCTCAATATGATGTGTTTTAGGAATCTACAAATATATATGTAGACACTCAATTTTACCCCTATATAAGTCATTCAACATGTTGTTAGTCACCCCTTTGACCAATTTGACAAAATCACCTATTTGGACCGAAATTCAATGCAAAAAGATGCCATCAACTTTCTCCTTTACAAAACTTGATCAAATCACCTCTAAATGTCATAAAATTGGTACCATTGAAAATCACTTAAAAATATATTTCTAATGATTATAACCAAGACTATGTTTGACCACTATTTTAACCCTTAAAAATTCCCTAGAACAAAAATGTTGTGTTGTAAAAATGTTGCAGTGTTTTTGTGAGCATTCAACAATTTTGATCGATCAACAATTTTTTAGGTAGAAAATATTTTGGCAAATATAAATTTGCAAAATCCTACCAAAATTTTAGTTTTGGTGGTGTGACTCCCAATCATCACCAATTTCATCAATTTTGCATGTTATCAACAAAATTTGGTATTTCTTATCTGAAATACCAATAAAAGATATTTAACTACCCAATCCACCTCCCAATCAACCCATGCAACTTCCAATCAATATAATTAACTCCATTCAAGACTGATCTAACTATCTAATGAGACCATGTAATAGGACTAGACTAAACACCTCACCTCCCCAAAAGTGCCCTTGCCAAATATCCCTCATGCACACCCTTGGTGGAGTTTTCAAAGTTGGTTTTCTTCTATGAAACCACCTTTTAGGGTGGCAAGAGGGAAAACAAATAATATTCTAAGTTAATTTATGCATTAATATATGAAATTTGCAAGAGGTAAAATCATGTTAGGTGAATTCTACTAGAGTTTTAATATTTGTTTTTCTAGTATATACAGAGGAATCGATCACTAGGGGATCTTGGGACCATGTTCCTACTCCATGAGGGAAAGCCTACAGAAGGAATTTAGTGATTTGATTTTTAAGTTCCAATCAAGCCAAATTTTAATCTAGAATCTTGGTTATTTCTTTCTTTGTTTTTAGCATTGTATTACTTTGCATGATTTTTTTATCACAAGATTTTATTTTATAAAAATATTAAGTGGGAAGCTTGGAGCTTGATCCTTGTATGAAGTTAGTTTACTACTCTAGATCAAATGAATAGGCTTAAATAATGCTTATTCATTTTTTTTTTTATAGGTTGCTATTTTCTAAGTTTCTCTTTTATAGGTTGTATTTTTGTAGGTTTCTATTATGTAGTTTGTTGTTTTATAGGTTTTCTATTCAAGGGTTACTATTTCATACACTTTTGATCCCTTTTAATATTTTTGACCCTTGCTTGGAATTTTTTACCCTTTCTTGGTTTTTTTATTCTTGATTAGTGTTTTTACCTCTACCCAATGTTTTTGGTCCCTATCTAGTAATTTTTACCCCTATAGAATTTTTGATCCCTATACCATTTTTTATCCCTATTGAGTGTTTTCAACTTCTTACAGTTATAAATACCTATAATTGGACAATCCAATCAAACCAATATCATCACCAATTCACCAAGAAATCAAATCAACCATGGTTTACATCCTCAAACCCATGTTTTATAGCCTAGTTAGCCTTTTGTAAATTTTTCATATCAAAATGAATTCATGAAGCAATGTAATCTTTCCCATTCAATTCTTATCTCCCATACCAAATTTTGATCTTCAATGGTCAAAATTTAAAAATATTTTAATGACAAATTCATTGACAGTGTATTTGTGGATAATAAGTTTATTTCATGCACATAACCAACATTCTTTTCTATCTACAACTATGTGTCATAGACAGTTAGCCCCATTAGGACCATTAATCAACCTATTCATCTATCAATCAAGCCTACTACCTCAACAATCAAGACTCCTAATTAAGCATTTCTAATTGGCAATAAAATTCACCCAAAAGTTAATCAATATTCAATCTATCCTTAACTACCAATAAAGGTAGTTAACTAGCCATATCAATTCTCCAACTCATCATAACTTGACACCTCACCCCCCTAGGTGTCCATCTATTCCTATATAAGGATTCCTTGGGGTATCATTTTGGCATGACTTTTTAGAGTAACAAAATTTTTCTTAGATTGCATTCAAAGATTCTATAAAAACACTTGTGGCTCATATTTTGGCAAATTTTTGGAATAAGGATAACAAGGAATAAATATTTCAAGCTAGTGTTTCCCCCATTTTTATTTTATGCCTTGCTTTCAACCTGTCATCATTTTCTTTTACTTTTATTGTATTATTATAATTATTTCTATTTCTTAACAAATGTTATTTAGTGTTTGCATGTGAGTTCATTTGTTAGGTTATTATGAGGTAATAATTCAAAAACTATAGTCCCTACACCCTTATCCATAGGTTTGCATTTTATCTCTAATCTCTATTTTTGGATTTTCTCTCTCTAATATGAATTTACCACTATAACAACCCTCCTTGGTAGGACTTATTCTTGATATTAATTTATGTATTGATGTGTGGATATCTAATGCATAGTCTCATTTTATGATGTCAATAAGAGTGGGTAGTTGCAATTTATGCTTTTATTACTATCTTTGGAATATGGTAATATTGGTGTATTTGTGGTTGTATGACCAGGTACTCTCATTAGTGTATTGGTATAGGATAACCACTAGAGATGAGAGAAAATTTAGGAAATTATGGAAGACTTGTTCACCAATAGCTCAAGGGTAAAAGTATGCCCTTCATATAGATGCATTGCATTTGCTTATTATTTGAATACACCTTTGGGACATGAGATTTATTTTGGTAAAGGAATCAGACTTATCAGGTAGGAGATAACATGTTAGTTATCTTAAAAAGCCACCTACTTAAGAATAAAATAAATTTGATAAAGTCTTTGTTTTGCTTGTGTATTGGAAGCATGAATGAATGGTTGTTATTTCCTCTGTTTTGGTCCCTAAAGATATTAGTGTCAACATTAATAATTAATATTAATATTTTATATTAACTTATAAGGTGGATAATTTATTTTATAATAATTGGAGACCTTAGGATATTAAGTAATGGGTTATTAATATTAATCCATGAAATCAGAAAATTTGTTATTAATCCATTTTCATACATCTTAAAAGTCACTAAAGTAGGATTAATTAAAGAGATCTTTAGAAGAAGGGTGGTATTTGGTTAAGGTAAGGTTTTAACATTAATTTCTTTGGAATCCATCCATAATGTCTAATAATGGAGGTGGTAAACCAAATTGGAAGGAAAAGAAGAGTGTTTCAATTCAAGAGCACTTTAAGAATCATTTGGTGAAAGGAAAAAAGGCTAGCATGAGGTAGAACAATGCACAAGCAGACAAAGGCTTGAGGAAGGAGCATTCAAAGTGAATAAAGAGCCATTGCATCCTATAGATAAGGTAAGATAGGAAATATTGTTGTTATGTATCTTTACATGTTGTTCAATATGTATGGCTTTAAGTTTTGCTTCTCCTCTTTTTTGTGCATAATATTTATTTCTTGAATTATTGCGTAGAACTGGGATAATGTTAAGTTACTCTTGTTAGAACCATCCTATAGTGGCTTTAGTTGGTGGACTATGATCTCTTGTGATCTCCATGTGCATGTTGCTCTTCTTTTGTTGGATATTTTGAGTCCCTAAGTTAAAGTTGTCATTGATGTCACCAGATGAAATCGTCATTAATACCAAATATTTTAGTAGGAAATAAAAAGGATAAAAATGGTTATTTGATATCCAGGAAAAAGGCCAAATATCAAGTGAAACAGTGCAAAAGACAGAAGTTAAAAAGGAGTTATAATATTTATTTTATAAATTATTTAAATTCAATGTAAATTTAAATTTTATAAATAAATATTAAAGGTACTTTATCAAAGGATATAATATTATAATATTAAGTAAGGTGGTGAAAAAGAGCCCAAAGTAAAATATTAATAATAATATTTTACTACACCCAAATATGGGTGTTAGAATTTAAATATTCGAAGCATGTTACAAAGGTTTATCCTCACCGACATCATGTGGGTTAATTGCATTTTGAAGTGCCGATGTTCTAAAGCAAAGGAGGAAGATTAATATTTAAACCTATGCCCAAAGGGCATTAAGATTATCCTTGCTTGATTGAAAAGATAGCATACAGATTAATTAATGCAAAGCTCATGAAACGGATGTGCAAATTTTAATTTTGAATTTCCAGCGAAAGAAACAAAAGGAACAACATCAAATAGTTGGAATCCAACTAGGCACCTTTTCCTAGTGGCAAGAGGGTTGCAGCTTACATTTTGTGTGCAAGGAGGCCAGTGTTCGAGTCTCAATGGAAGCGCTTGGTAGATGTGTTGAAAGTGCCAATCATGAGGCGCACATTTTACGAAACGAGGGGATAAATATTTTGAATCACGTGGTGCTTCACCTATATCCAACGAGCGTGTAGCTCATGTGGTTATTGACACCGCGGTTGAGATGTTAGAGTGGGCTGCATTGAGAGTTTGAAACTCTCCAAAGGTAAAGATAATATTTTGATTTTAATTTTAATTAAATGCCTAAGTTGGAGGTATAAGGTTTTTTAGTGGTTGAAATTTAGAAAGGTTTATTTGCAATAAAATTGTGGTAGTTGAGAATTATCTTTAGGAGTTATAAGGAGAATTTTGTTTTATATTTAAAGTCTTAAAATTGCTATTGAGGAATATTGAAATACTTTGTGGGTAGTATCTTTTTTTGAATTAAGGGTTTTTGTGATTATTGTGAGGATATTGATTATTATTTAAGTTGGAGTGATAAGGTGTAATTTTGATATTATATTTGTGATATGTTTTGTTGAAGAAAATTATCCTCTAACCCTTATTGAGATTGACAAAGAAGTAATTGTGAGTGTGGCAGATTTGTGATACCAACTACTTGTCAAACAAAAGGTATGGGCAAATTCCTTCTTGGTTGAGTTGATTGATTGGTTTTCTAAAAATAAGCTTGGAGTGAAAAGGACTTGATTAGGGTTTCCTTTTCGAGAGTTTTTGAGTTAATGCTTCAAGGTTTTCTGAATTGAGAGTTGTGGTTAAACCTTGTTTGATAAGCATTGTTGTTGAGACCATTGGTTGAGTGGAGTTTTAGAGTTGATGCTTCAAGGTTTTTTGAATTGAGAGTTACGATTAAACCTTGTTTGATAAGCATTGTTTTTGAGACCATTGGTTGAGTGGAGTGTTTGAGTTAATGCTTCAAGGTTTTCTAAAATTGAGAGTTGTATTTAAAACCTTGTTTGATAAGCATGGTTGATGAAATGAGTTGTTATACAAAGAAATTGAATTAGGGTTTTAAAAGATCATGATTATCATTGTTATGTGATATTTGTTGTTGAGCATTGTTGGAAACATTTTGATTTGGATGATACATTCTTGGACTAGGGTTTATGAGCAAGAGTTGTTTATTGAAGTGATTGGTTGAGTAGATTTGATTGAGCCTAGTCAAGTGGATGTATGAAGTGATTCATCAAGTTCTATAAAAAAAACTATTTTATATTCTAATTTGAGTTGAGATTGAGTTTTGAGAATAGAACATATTGAGTCTCTAACAATTCTCTTTATGCTTCTATGAGATTGAGTTGAGAAAGTGATTGATTTTTGAGAATAGAATATATTGAGTCTCTAACAATTCTCTTTATGCTTCTATGAGATTGAGTTGAGAAAGAGATTGAGTTTTGAGTATAGAACATATTGAGTCTCTAACAATTCTCTTTATGTTTCTATGAGATTTGGATAGGTTATGTGTGGATCTATTGAGCATATTTGAGCAGGTTATGTGTGGACATGTTGAGAAGATTGGACAAGTTTTGAGTAGACCTGTTGAGCATATTTGAGTAGGTTCTGAGTGGATATATTGAGCATATTTGTGCTAGACTGGCTAGACTGTGTTTAGTGCAAATTTGAGTGGACTTGTGCTAGACTGATTGGACTGTGTTTAGTGCAAGAGTTGAGCAAATTTGTGCTAGACCAAATAGACTATGTTTAGTGTAGATTTGAGTGAGCTTATTGAGAAGACTTGTGCTAGACCGATTGGACTATGTTTAGTGCAAGAGATTGAGTAGAGTTGTACTAGACCGACTAGAATGTGTTTAGTATAGAATTGAGACAAATCTTTGGAGGTGATAGAGCAGAGAGGACATAGTCTCTAGTGGATAGAGATCCATCAGCTAGGGCAGTGAGGATAGGTTTTTTTAGTTGGGACAAGAGTCTTTAGTGGAGGTATATCCACAAGCTATTCTAGTGGAGGTAGTAGTATTCTAGAGGATCACCAAGATCATAGGAGAATGAGTTTTCCTATGGATATAGAACACAAACCAGATTTAGGGGATCAACATATCCTTTGAAAAAAGGTTCATAAATATTGTAATTGGGAAGGATTCCCAAGAGATCATTTGAGAAATATTTAGAAGAAATATTTTCTTCATGGAAGTAGCCATATTTGGGTGAACCACGTTAAATATGTGTCTCTATTGTGTATGGTGTTTTGTGCATTTATTTGATTATTGCTATTGATACTACTATCTATACACTGCATAATATTGATTTGAAAAGAAAAGTAAAAGTGCTATTATACTGTTCACCCCCCTCTCAGTATAAGCTTGTGTTCTTCATATTTGGGGTTAGTTTGAGGTCTTCCATTGTTTGCTTCCCTAGGATTTAGCCTAAAGTGCTTTGATAAAGTGCTTTCATGTGGCATAGCTTGGATGTGATGCTTCCTATGTTTCACTTGTAGCACCTTTATTTTAGCTGGTATAGTATCTTAAGCTAAGCTTAAGGATACTTCAATATTATTGCTTGTTAGCACATTTTATTGAGCACTATGTTCTATGTTATGGTTGTGGTCTATTACTTTATATATTTTTATCACTTGTTTAAGTTAGGTGTGTCTTATTATTGTTTTATTATCATGTCGATTTAATTGGATAGAATTATATTGTTTTTATTGGCCTCGTATTTAGGGTAATTGGATTGAAGTATGTAGAAGCTTTGTTAAGTGTTTAAGCTTCATTTCTTATTACCTTGGTCTAGTATGGTCGTAGTGGTTGTTGGTGTTGTCTAGTTTGGGCAACCTATAATTGCAAGTGGCTTTCTTTTATTGTTGCTTTTCAATTGTTAGATAGCTTTAAAAGTTTTAAATTTTTAATGGAATTAAGGTGTTTAGATTGTGTTAGCTCTAATTAACTTTATGAAGTTTTCGGTGGAGAGATTAAAAGGATGTTTTTAAATGGATGGTCTAGTTTTGAATTAGAAAATCATTGAAATATATTTTGTATGGTTTCTTGAAAAAATAGTTTTGGATTGGATAAATAATTCTAATTGTTTCATGAGACTTGAGTAGGTAAGAGAACCATTATAGAGAGAAGTATAGGATTATCTCCTTATGTTTTGAAATATATTTTTCATAGTTTCTTGATAAACGAGTTTTGGATCAGATAAATAATTAAAATGGTTTCCTCATACTTGATTAGGTAAGGAAACCATTATAGAAAGAAGTATGTGATTCTTTCCTTATGTTTTGAAATGTATGTTGCATTTGAAGTTGCATTGAATTATGACTTGTCCTGATCCCTAAGTTAGTTTAAAGCTTGGGGAGTTTTCTTCATGAAGAGGATCATGAAAATAAGGTGGTGCAAAGGCCACTTGGGATTTTTTACTCTAATGCATTTGGGAATGAAAAGTTGTTATAGTAGTTTTATAATTTAACTCTTGGATATTTTATTTCCAGTTAATAAGGCTTGGAACTACTTATGTAAATACATGGAATACTCAAATTGTTCAACATGAGTTGGACATTATCTCTTGAAAATATTTTTTCTTTGAAAAGAAAATATATTATATGTTGGCATTTTAAATTGTATAAGCTTGTTTTACTAGCCTTATTGGTAGAAATATGTTATGCTAAACATTATATGTATATGTTAGTCTTATGATTAATTTAATTATATTTTAATCTAGAAGAATGCTTCTTTGGTGCTAACATTATGTTGGAAATCATGTTTAATGGAGTATGGATTGGAAATGATTTATTTAAATCCAAGATCTAGACTTATGATATATTAAGCATGTTTTCTATTATAGCACTTTATTTCTTTCCAAGAAAGATGTTATATGTTTATTTATGTAATCTAGGGTTCGGTGGGGATTCTTGGGAATGGATATAGAACCTTAATAGGATCCTTGAGTTGAAGAGATAACCCAATCCTAGGAGGAGTTATGGTGATGCAATAACCAAGTAATTGTCCACATGATTGATACACCTTGAATGGTGAGGATAAAGTGTTCCATAACTATGAGGTTAATGGAATCAATTACAAGGCAAGAGTGATGGTACCTAGAACAACAAAGTTTAGGTAACCTTACTCCTTAACATGTGAGTGGTAATGATATTAGTTAGCCCATGGATTTGTGGTAACTAAGCACCAATATTTTATGCCATAATAACCTACATAGATAAAATTATGAATATTTTATGGAATAAGCATTCTCCTTTAAGTGTTATGAGACTTAAAGGATAATCCCTACATTATGGTCAACTTGTCCTTGTAGGATAACTAATATAAGATAACTATATATATAATGGTGCAATAATAAGTAGGAAAATAAAGAAATGAACATCTACAAATAACTTAAAAATATGTCATTAATTAGAATGACAAAACTAGTATAATATTATATAATGGAGGACATGAACACTCCATAAAAGGATACCATACTACATCTACTACATATTGTATACTTACTATATCACTCTCCTTCTCTTAGAAACTCTCACATCCTTACACTACTACACCTATGAGGCCTTTATATAGAAAGATAGACTACTTGGCCTTTACTCTACCTAGTACTCATGTACATGTGGACTACATGCATATTTACAACATGCGCATTGACACTTATGCATTTATTATAATACTTGAAGTAACTAACTAAATTTACTCTGAAGTAAACTCCTACTCTATATATGTACCAAAGGTGGTACATTTACATGACCCAAATAATGTAATTGTAAGAAAACTTAAAGCCATGGGCGAATAGAAATGTAAGAAACATCACAAGAGTGTAGAGAGAATCTCAAATACTTATTTATTATTACATGAGATAAGCCTTGCATAAATAGCAAAGGCAAAAAATGTGAGCCATCAGATCATAACAACCAAACGGATATCATCCAATCATAACTAGGATTTAACCTAGTAACAACTTAAGTTATACACTAACACCCCCTCTTAAGTGATACTAGGGGTAGTGAAAAAAAAACAAAAAAATGAAATAAACATGTGGCATATCCACATAAACGAATCCCAAAAACAAGGCCTGATGAGGTACTCATGTACAATATATATCTTAGAAGAAAATCTTTAGGAGAGATGATGAAAAACCATGTGGGAAAAACCATCTTCCAAAAGAGAAAGAAGAACAAGAGAGATAGGATGGAGAGGAATATGTCCTCATCAACACCCCCTAGGAAAACTTCCATCACCCCAAGCATATCATGCAATTGATAGTAGCATGGTGAAGCAAAGGGTTTGGTGAAGATGTCTACAATCTAAAGCTGAGTTGGATTGTACTCCAAGCTAAGGTTGCCATCTTGAATGTGCTACCAAATGAAGTGCATGTGGATCTTAATGTGCTTGGTATGTTTATGCTCAAAAGGATTACAATAAATATGTACTATGGTTGTCACACCAAAGTATGATAGGTTGATCTTTGGAGAAACCAAACTCTATCAATAACTAAAAAAACCAAAAAGCCTCCTAACTGGCTGTAACAGCTACCTTGTATTCTATCTCTATAGATGATAATGCAATAGCCTATTGCTTCTTGCATGACCAATAAATAAGAGAACCAAGATAGAAAACATAGCCATAGGTGGAACATCTATCATCAATTAAACTTTCCCAATCTAAATCAGCGTATCCCACCAACTCTGTAGAACCTCAACCATAGAATAAACCAAAATGAGTAGTGCATTACAGATAATGAAGAATCCACTTGGTTGCCTACCAATAAATATCATGAGGAGATTGTAAAATTGAGAAATCAAACCAACAACATAGGAAATGTCAGGGCGAGTATGAGTAAGATACAAAAGACTCCCTACAAATAGTCTATACAGTGTAGCATCACAAAGAGGTGAAGTGTAGGAGGAAGTCAAAGTGATCCCAAAATGGAATGGTGTAGGTGATGGCTTGCAATTTGCCATCCTAAACCACTAAATAAGATCTAGTGTATACTCTTGTTGACATAATAAAACCCCTAAATTTGTCTGAGTGATCTAAAATCCAAGGAAGCAATGATCCAATCCCAAATTGACCATCTCGAATCTCTCAGAAAGAGAGCACTAAAAATTTGAATGTGATAAGTGGAGCTACCAGTGAGAAGAAAATCATCAACATAGAGAACAAGAATGGTGATGTCCTCTCCATCTCACAAAATATAAACTGTAGCATCATATTCATAGTGAAAAAATCCAGTTGAGAGAAGGAAGAAATCCATCTTCTCATACCAATCCCGAGGAGCTTGTTTGATACCATAGAGTGACCTATTTAGTCTACAAACAATGGAAGAATACTAAATAAAACCAGTGGACTAATCCATATATATTTCTTCTTGAAAGTCTCCATCTAATGAGGCACTCTTCACATCCATTTGAAAAAAGGGCATCTCTATGATGCAACAAGTGCAAGTACAAGCCTAATAGAATCCATCTTGGCAATAGGGGCAAAGGTCTCATTGTAATAAATACCCTCAACCTATAAAAAATACTTAGCCACCAAGCAGGATTTGTACTTTTCAATGGATCCATCTACTGTATACTTGGTTCGGTCCACTTACAATGAACCAACTTTCCTCTCTTAGGAAGAGAAAAAAATGGAACTTCTGACCCTATGCACCCATAAATAATAGAAGAATAATTGAAGTGACCTTTAGGGGGGGTGCTACAATATTACATCACTCCAATCTGTAAGCTAAATAAGACAAGTCAGATCGTAGGTATCTCTAAAGGTACAAGTGGTAAAGTGGGTGTTTATAAAAATAGCAGCATGACCTCCTTTATTTCCAAAGTTTGACCAGTCCCTTTTTTGTTACTCGGCCAACGAGCTCTTTGCCTGTAGCAACCTGCAACAATATACCATCTAAGGGCTATAGTGGATGAATAATTTTTTTTTATGTAATATTTACTTTGTCCTTCCATATCCTGGAGAATCTCTCACTATTCATTTTTTTATGCCTATTCTATAAAGGTCTTGTAACGAGAAGATATCTTCATTGTACACAAATAAAAATATATTTCTTGGGTGGGGGTCTTGGTACTAATTCTTGCACCTCTTTGCTGCCTTATTTTGGTAGGATTTGCTCCTACTCTTTTTTCTATGTGTTGCATTGGTTCACTGCACCTATTTGTTGCATTATTTCCTTCTTATTTGGAAAAATGAATTCTCTAACACCAAATGCAATTGAACCACTCACTCCTCACAATTATCATACCTGGAAACCAAGAATGTTAAATCTAATTTCACAAAGGGGTCTCTATCACCTGTTAGAAGAAATACAACCTAATTTCTAAAAATAATATGAGATATTTGTTCATAAAGAAACAATGTATGAAACAATGGGAATTATAAGCGTGAATGTAAGTGAAATATTATGGTTTCACATTTTTTAATGTAAAACTTCATTTGAGAGTTGGGACAAGTTAAAAAAATTATTTGGTAAAGTGGACCAGATAAGATCTATGCAACATGAAGCAGAATTAATAGCTTTATCCCATGATGATTACATCACAATTGTTGACTTCCTCACCAAATTTAAGTAACTCCTAACACAATTTAAAGGAAGGGGGAAAACCAAAATAGAGGATGAGTGCATCTACCTTATTATAGAAAAATTAAGAGGGGCCTTTCAAATTTTTGCTACAACTTTTCTCTCCACAATGGATGCCCTTGGCACAAATTTCAAAATTCCCACACTAGAAGAATTTTGTGAGAGGCTCACTAAAGAAGAAATGAAACTCTAAAAATTTTATTCCTCCTCCTCTTCATCAAAAGCCTTGGTAGTCTCCAAATCCAAAAGAGAAAAAACAAGAAAAAAATAAAAAACCCTGTAACTTGTACCCATTGCAAAAAAATATGGTCATTCAATGAACTAATGTTGAAAAGGTTACAAGAATTAGAGGTAGCCATGAAGGATCATACAATTGATATCAAAAAACAAATTGGAAAGGCTTTAAATGTCCAAGGAAAATCTATCAAGTCTTATTCCAATAATTGGGTTTTAGATTTAGGGGCTACTCATCATATGACTTCTTCCAAAAATTCATTTGCTTCTTTCCTCAAGTTCCACTTTCAAAATTGAAGTTGGTGATTCATCATTCATTCCTATCAAAGGCAAAGGTGACATTATCATATATGGTGGAAGCATCAATTATGTTCTTTATGTTCCAGATATTTCTACCAATATTTTTTCTATCTACCAAATTTGCAAATCTGGGATGGAGAAAACAGTTTTGTTCACACCCATAAGAGTTGAAATTAGAAGCTTGAAGGAACCACATTACCTTATGCCTAAAGGTGAAATTGATCATAGTGCCTAATTATTTCACTTTAATGGATTCAATGATTCTACTACATCTTCATGCTTTGTTGCTCATGCAGATCTTGAGAACAAACTTTGGCATGAAATATTTGGTCATCTCACTTATAGCTACTTGAAAGAGTTGAGTACTCATGAAATGGTACTTGGTTTACCAAAATTCACTTATTTTGATGGTGTTTTTCTTGGTTGTGCTCTTGGGAAATAGCACCAAGATCCTTTTTCTCCAAATAAGTCCCAAAGAGCATCCTCACTTTTGTAACTTATAAATGGTGATTTAATGGTCTTCCCACATCCCTCTTTCAAAGGATATAAATATGCTTTAATATTCATAGATCATTTTTCAAGATGTACTTGGGTATATTTTCTAAAGTACAAAAGTTATGTATTCTCTCACTTAAAAATATTTAAGCCCTTGGTTGAAAACTAGGCTTCCTACAAAATTAAAAAGCTTCATACAAATAATGGGGGGAGTGCTTCAATAATGAGTTCTCCGAGTTCCTTTCTACTCATGGCATTATTCATCAACATTATGTCCCACATAATCCACAATAAAATGGTGTAGCAGAAAGAAATAACAGGTCCTTAAAATAAATGGCTAACCGTATGCTCCACTCAAGGGATTTTTCAGCATTTTTTTGGGTTGAGGCAATTAATTGTACCAATTTCATTCAAAACTGCACACCCCACAAAGCTCTTGGGTATTTGACACTAGAGGAGGCCTGGTCTAGCTCCAAAATTGATGTCTCATTTTTTTGAGTTTTTGGGAGTATTGCTTGGGCCCACATTCCAAAGAAAAAATAAAGGCTTTAGAAAAGAAAAGCAAGCAACTTATTTTTTTGGCTATTGTGAGGATATGAAAGCCTATAGGCTCCTTGATCCTACTACTCATGAGGTCTTTTTTCATAGGAATGTTCAATTTGATGAGAGCCTTCCAAATAATGATCCTCATCCATCTTCTTCAAATATAGTTGATTCCATTGAATCTTCCCCTTTTTTTGAAACACAATCTAATGAAGAACATATTATTGAAGATCCTCCACCAAATGATAAAATTACTACCCCATCTATCATTTTTTCTCCATCCATGCCAAAATGGGCTCACACCACTATTGAAGAAGAAACACCTTACATTTAAGATATTCCACCATCTAGACATGCCATTCCTTGGGTTCTGGTCAAAGAATACCCATTGGAGATTTACATTGATTTCATGATCAGTTTGAAAACTGATAGACACTAGTTCTATTTGATACCATAGTTGGTCCATAATTTTCTTTGGGGAATCCATTAATGTTGTCGTCTTCAATGCTCCAATTATGGTCATTTTAATTTTTAACAGATGTTGTTGTTCACTTTGTCCTGCAATTCATGCCTCCTTGACAAACTTGGTGAATCCAATCTTCAAATTTTGATGATGAGCTACACAAAAGGGTTTTGGATACCCCTCCATAAATTTAAGTGAGTGACATCCCTACTCCCAAATGATGTTTGAATTCCAATTTTATCTTTGTTGGTCGCTTTGCTGCCATGGACGTCGTGATCTTCACTGTATGAACATGTGAGAGGTACAAAGTCCCCATGGAGAGTAGCAAAAACTACAGAAGAAGCTCGATGATATACTTAGGTTTCAGAAAAATAATGAATTCAATGATGTGGCTAGTGTTGGACATTTTGAGTCAAAGTTGTCATTGATGTCAAGGAACAAAGTTGTCATTGATGTCAAGGAATGAAGTTGTCATTGATGTCAAGGAATAAGCTACCATCGATGTAAAAAGGTCAAAAGGAACAATGCAAAGGTTAATGGCAAAAGAGCTTCATAATATTTTTTAATATTATGTGGAAGCATAAGTAAGAGGGTTTTTATTAAAACCATGGGTGAGCAAAAATAAAAGGTTTTTCATAAAAGCCCAAGGAAGTTTTAATATTTATTTTATAAAATATTTAAATTCAAATTGAATTTAAATTTTATAAATAAATATTATTTATACAAAGTGGTAAAATCAAAGAAGGCTTTAATAAAGCCAAAAGGATTTAAAAGTTAATTTATAATATTTAAATTCTAAAGAATTTAAATAATTTATAAATTAATTATTCAAATTTTGAAGGTGCCGACATTCAAGTTTAAAGGAGGTAATTGGTATATAAACTATATGCCTTAGTGGCATTTAAATCATCCTTCGTTCGAACAAATAAAAGAGGCAAGTGTTGTGGTGAGAATTCATGCGAGGAAGAAGACAAGCTCCTTGTCTTAAGCACCAATGAAAGGGATAAGAGTGTTGAGGGCCAAAACTTCATATCCACCGAGGCAGCATGGCCTAGTGGCAAGTGGTCATGAGTTAAGGTGCTTGGGTGCAGAGTGGTCTGCGTTTGATTCGCGGTAAGAGTGTTTTGGCAGTGTTAAGGTTGAAGCATCGAGGAAGGATGCATGTTTTATTTTTGATTGGGCGCCAGCGAAGAGGATATAGAGCACGTGGTGCTCTTTGGTTTTCAAACGAGCACCTAGCACTCATGGTAGTCGAGGCCATGGCTAGGATGCACGAGGAGGCGGCGTCGAGGGTTCGAATCTCACCTAGGTGAAGGTAATAAATTTTGCATTAATTTTAATTGCCTAAGGTGTAAACATAAGGTTTAGGGAGCTATAAGGGGTTATGAAAAGGTGTTTATTTTGATTATTAATTTTTGACTAAATGAAGGTATAAGGTGTTAAACTTTATTTTAAATAAAGTTATTGTGACATTTTTTATTTATCAAAAGGTGAATTTGAAGAGTGATAAAATTTGAGAGGACTTCTTATTTGAAGGTGACATTGTTGACATTATTTTTAGTGGTAAATATTATTTTTAAATTGGGAGATCATAAGGTGTATTTGGTCAATCATTTTTGTATATGTTGATGGATGCTTTCTTTAAGATGGAGTGATAAGGTGTATGTGTGTTTTGATATTTGCATTATATCTTTGAGAGAGTTTAGTATCTTCTAACTCCTTTGAGCTTGGCAAAGAAGTGTTTGTGGTTGTGGGCAGATATTTGAGGTTCCTTCATCATCAAGAAAAAGGTATGAGCACATTCTTCCATAGTTGAGTTGATTGGTTGGTTTTCTGGAAAATAAGTTTGGAGTGAAAAGGACTTGATTAAGGTTTCCTTATTGAGTGTGTTGAGTTAATGCTTCAAGGTTTTCTGGAATAAAGAGTTGTTGTTAAAACCTTGTTTTATAAGCATTGTTGTTGAAGCCATTGGTTGTGTGAAGAACTTGAACTAGGGTTTGCAAAGAACATGGGTATCATTGTTATGTGAAGATTGTATTATAAGAATTGTTTTTGAAGTGAGTTGTTGAGTGAAGAACTTGAACTAGGGTTTGAAAAGAACATGAGTATCATTGTTATGTGAGATTGGTTGATGAAGCATTGTTGGGAATATTTTGAGTGAGTGTTCATATACTTGGACTAGGGTTTGTAAGAAAGGATTATTTCATTGAGTGATTGGTTGAGTAGAGTTGGTTGAGCCTAGTCAAGTGGATGTGTGAAGTGATTGTTCAAGTTCCATAAAACAAACTATTCTATATTATGAATTGATTTGAGAAAGTGATTGAGTATTGAGTTGAATTTGAAGCATATTGAGTCTCTAACAATTCTCTGTATGTTTCTAAAAGAGTGATTGGAAGTGATTGAGCATTGTGATGAGTATAGAGCATATTGAGTCTCTAAAAATTCTCTTTATGTTTCTATGATATTGGACAAGTTCTAGTGTGGACTTGTTGAGCAGATTTGAGGTAAGTCTTTGAGAAGACTTGTGGATAAATTTGGGTAAGCTTTTGTGGAAGCTTACAATATAGATTGAGAGTAGATTTGGATAAGTTCTTGTGAGAACTTATTGAGAAGATTGGACAAGTTCTAGAGAGGACTTGAGGATAGATTGGTGTGAGATTTTGTGGAAGATTACAAGGTAGATTTGAGATAAGTCTTTGAGAAGACTTGAGAGCAGAGTTGATTGATTGATTTGTTCAAACCTTGAGTTAAGGTTTGGGGTAGATCCAATAGAGTTGACTTGAGATTGAGTCAAGCCTTGAGTTAAGGCTTGAGGATAGAGATTGAGGATAGATTTGTGCTAGACCGAAGGACTATGTTTAGTATAGATTCAAGGATAGATTTTGGTGCAGATTTGAGGATAGGTTTGTGCCAGACCAGAGATAGAGATTGAGGATAGATTTGTGCTAGACCGAAGGACTATGTTTAGTACAGATTTGAGATAGAGCTTTGGAGGTGATAGAGTTGAGGATAGAGATATCCAACCAGAGCAGGGAGGATAGGTGTCTTCTATGGATAGAGTTCCATTTTCTAAGGGTAGTGGAGGTAGAGGTCTTCTAGAGGATCACCAACCAGAGTAGAGTTAGGAGATTGATGTCTCCTATGGATAGAGATCCATGAACTTGATTTAGGGGATTGGTGTCTCCTTTGGATAGAGGTCCATAAACATTGTAATAGGGAAAGGATTCCCAAGAGATTGATTGAGAAAGTTTTAGTAAAATATTTTCTCTGTGGAGTAGCCCACATTGGGTGAACCACATAAATTTGGTGTCTCTATTATGTGTGGTGATTTATGCATTGCTTTGATTACTACTATTGATATTGCTATCTATACATTGCATAATATTGATTGGGAAAGAAAAGTAAAAAGTGGTCTTATACTATTCACCCCCCCTCTTAGTATAAGCTTGTGTTCTTCAATTGGTATCAAAGAGGGTTCCTTCGGAAGAGTTTAACAACTTGAAGGAAAATCTTACAAGAACACAATGGATTCTAAGAATGGATCATCAGATAATTCAGCACCAGTATTTGATGGAAGTGATTATATATATTGGAGTATGAGAATGAAGATTTACCTGATGGCACTTGGCAATGAGATTTGGGAAGCAGTTGAAAATGGATACGTACCACCTAGTTGATCCACCTACAGATAAGGAAGGTAAGCTTCTACAACATTACAATTCAAAAGCAATGAATGCAATTTTGAGAGGTTTGCATAGAACAGAGTCCATAAAAGTTATGCATTGTCAAGATGCAAAAGGAATGTGGGATAAGTTGCAAAATATATATGAAGGAGATAAAGGTGTCAAGAAAGCAAAGATACGAAACCTCAAAGGACAATTTGAAGAGTTAAGAATGAAGGATGAGGAAAATATTAGTACTTATCTACTTTGAATCGATGAGGTTGTTAATGCTATGCAAGGACTTGGACTTAAGGTTGAAGAATCAGATGTTTGTGATAAGGTCTTAAGATCTCTTCCAAAAATATTTAGTGAAAATATTTATGCTATAGAAGAATCAAAGGATGGTGATTCTTTGACAAGAGATATGTTGCTTGGTATTCTTACAACTTTTGAGTTGAGAACAAAAGAACCTAATCCCTAGAAGGAAGCAACCTTCAAAGCAATCAAGAAGACAAAGGGTAAGAAGTCAGAATCAAGCAATGAGTCATCTAGTGATGAAGAAGCTAATTATAGCAAAAGGAATAAGGATTCAAGAAGATCTAGAGATACAAAATCTATTAGATATTTCAATTGTGGAAAGTTTGGTCATTATGCAACTGATTGTCAAGAAGCTAAGAATAACAATGATGAAGAAAAATAGGATCACAAAAATAGGGAATCAGAAAGATACAGGCATCAAAAGAAAAGCAAGGATGGACAAAGCAGACAAGGAAATAAGTTCTTTCAAAGGCAAAAAAGGAGCTACTATGCAGACAAGGCAAGTAAGTACTCAAGTGATAGTGATAATAGTTTTTAGATAATGATAAAGATGAAGTCCTATTTATGATTGAAGAAAAAGAAGTCAAGAAAAGGTCACCAATAATCCTCAAGTGTTTTAGATGTGGTAACTTTGGACATCTTGAAGATAGTTGTACAAGAAATGGGTTCAATTTTAGTGATGATGAATATGAAGATACACTTGAAGGACCAGAAGAGAATATTCTAATGGCTCTAGAAAAAGAAGAAAGTGATCCTATAGAAGACAAGTCAAAAGAAAATGAAGATGTGGACAAAGGCAAACAAATAGAGGAAGAATCAGATAAATAAGGATATGATCTTAAGGGAGAACTTATTTATGCTCTTGAAATAGTAAAGAAGGTAAGAAAGCAAAACTCTAAACTTGAGTTTCAGTTTCAAGAATGTGATGAAGAGAGAAGAATGCTTATAGAGGATCTAGACAAATCAAAGGCTAAGACAAAGAAGTTCAAAGATAAGTTAGAAGCAAAGGTCTTAGAATGTGAAAGGTTAGAGCAAGAAGTAGCCCTACTAAAGGAAGATTTAGAAAAGTCCAATAGTAAGCTACAAAAGTTTGGAAAGAGTTCAAATATTGTGGATAAGATGATCAAGGTACAAAGAAGGTCAACAAACAAAATAGGTCTTGGTTTTGAACAGGCTCAAAAGAAACAAGAAGAGAGGTCAACCTCAAGTTCTGAAGGAGAAGAAACTTTAGAAGAAGATAGTATAAGAGAAAGTGAGACATCTGAGGATGAGTTGGACAATAGAAAGTTCAACAAAGACAGGAACAATGCACAAAGAAGAAATAGATGGAACAACAATCAGAATAGGTCAAGAGAGACTAAGAGACCAATGAGGTCAAGACAAGGAAACTTCAATGGAAGATGTTTTTCATGTCACAGGTTTGGGCACATGGCTTCACAGTGCAGGACACATGAAAGACAAGAATATGGGAACAGATAACTTTTTCATGGGTATTGCTACTCATGTAATCAATTTGGTCACAAGGCAATGAATTGCAGGGTTCATGATAGAAGAGGATATGGCTTCACTAGGAGAAATCCTAAGACATTTGCACCTCCAAGGAATAATGACATTAAGTGCTATAAGTGCAATAATGATGGACACACAACAAAGTGGTGTAGAGCAGACATTCCAGAATCAAGTATGAACAGGAACAGGAACAGGAACATGGATATGAACAAGAACAAGAACAAGAACAAGAATAGGAATAGGAACAAGAACATGGATATGAACAGGAACAGGAATAGAAATGTGGACATGGACAAGAACAGGAACATGGATATGAACAGGAACATGGACATGGAAAGGAATAGTCAGAGGAATCAGAAGGATCAGATAAGAAGAAAAGAGGATAAAGGTAAAGACCAATGCTTGTTGGGAGTAGAAATACTCCCAACCCAGAATTAACCACCTCAAGAGGAGGTGGGGGAGGGGCTAAGCTAAGAGGCTCATTCTTAGCCCCGAGCCCCAAAGGTGACCCTTTGCCATTGATGTCAAAGGGGGAGAGATTTGAGTAAGGGGGAGAGATTTGGTATTTGAAAAGAGCATTGAGCCAGGGGGAGCAATGTCCTAAGGGGAGCAGAACAAAGAAAAGGTTAAGTTTTTGGTAAAAATAATTTGGGTTGCCATCAATGACAAAGGGGGAGATTGTTGGACATTTTGAGTCAAAGTTGTCATTGATGTCAAGGAACGAAGTTGTCATTGATGTCAAGGAATAAGCTACCGTCGATGTAAAAAGGTCAAAAGGAACAATGCAAAGGTTAATGGCAAAAGAGCTTCATAATATTTTTTAATATTATGTGGAAGCATAAGTAAGAGGGTTTTTATTAAAACCATGGGTGAGCAAAAATAAAAGGTTTTTCATAAAATCCCAAGGAAGTTTTAATATTTATTTTATAAAATATTTAAATTCAAATTGAATTTAAATTTTATAAATAAATATTATTTATACAAAGTGGTAAAATCAAAGAAGGCTTTAATAAAGCCAAAAGGATTTAAAAGTTAATTTATAATATTTAAATTCTAAAGAATTTAAATAATTTATAAATTAATTATTCAAATTTTGAAGGCATCGACGTTCAAGTTTAAAGGAGGTAATTGGTATATAAACTATATGCCTTAGTGGCATTTAAATCATCCTTCATTCAAACAAATAAAAGAGGCAAGTGTTGTGGTGAGAATTCGTGTGAGGAAGAAGACAAGCTCCTTGTCTTAAGCGCCAGCAAAAGGGATAAGAGTGTTGAGGGCCAAAACTTCATATCCACCAAGGCAGCGTGGCCTAGTGGCAAGTGGTCATGAGTTAAGGCGCTTGGGTGCAGAGTGGTCTGTGTTCGATTTGTGGTAAGAGTGTTTTGGTAGTGTTAAGGTTGAAGCATCGAGGAAGGATGCATGTTTTATTTTTTATTGGGCACCAACGAAGAGGATATAGAGCACGTGGTGCTCTTTGGTTTTCAAATGAGCACCTAGCACTCATGGCAGTCGAGGCCGAGACTAGGACGCATGAGGAGGCGACGTCGAGGGTTCGAATCTCACCTAGGTGAAGGTAATAAATTTTGCATTAATTTTAATTGCCTAAGGTGTAAACATAAGGTTTAGGGAGCTATAAGGGGTTATGAAAAGGTGTTTATTTTGATTATTAATTTTTGACTAAATGAAGGTATAAGGTGTTAAAATTTATTTTAAATAAAGTTATTGTGACATTTTTGATTTATCAAAAGGTGAATTTGAAGAGTGATAAAATTTGAGAGGACTTCTTATTTGAAGGTGACATTGTTGACATTATTTTTAGTGGTAAATATTATTTTTAAATTGGGAGATCATAAGGTGTATTTGGTCAATCATTTTTGTATATGTTGATGGATGCTTTCTTTAAGATGGAGTGATAAGGTGTATGTGTGTTTTGATATTTGCATTATATCTTTGAGAGAGTTTAGTATCTTCTAACTCCTTTGAGCTTGGCAAAGAAGTGTTTGTGGTTGTGGCAGATATTTGAGGTTCCTTCATCATCAAGAAAAAGGTATGAGCACATTCTTCCATAGTTGAGTTGATTGGTTGGTTTTCTAGAAAATAAGTTTGGAGTGAAAAGGACTTGATTAAGGTTTCCTTATTGAGTGTGTTGAGTTAATGCTTCAAGGTTTTCTGGAATAAAGAGTTGTTATTAAAACCTTGTTTTATAAGCATTGTTGTTGAAGCCATTGGTTGTGTGAAGAACTTGAACTAGGGTTTGCAAAGAACATGGGTATCATTGTTATGTGAAGATTATCTTATAAGCATTGTTGTTGAAGTGAGTTGTTGAGTGAAGAACTTGAACTAGGGTTTGAAAAGAACATGAGTATCATTGTTATGTGAGATTGGTTGATGAAGCATTTTTGGGAACATTTTGAGTGAGTTTTTATATACTTGGACTAGGGTTTGTAAGAAAGGATTGTTTCATTGAGTGATTGGTTGAGTAGAGTTGGTTGAGCCTAGTCAAGTGGATGTGTGAAGTGATTGTTCAAGTTCCATAAAACAAACTATTCTATATTCTGAATTGATTTGAGAAAGTGATTGAGTATTGAGTTGAATTTGAAGCATATTGAGTCTCTAACAATTCTCTGTATGTTTCTGAAAGAGTGATTGAAAGTGATTGAGCATTGTGATGAGTATAGAGCATATTGAGTCTCTAACAATTCTCTTTATGTTTCTATGAGATTGGACAAGTTCTAGTGTGGACTTGTTGAGCAGATTTGAGGTAAGTCTTTGAGAAGACTTGTGGATAGATTTGGGTAAGATTTTGTGGAAGCTTACAATACATATTGAGAGTAGATTTGGATAAGTTCTTGTGAGAACTTATTGAGCAGATTGGAAAAGTTCTAGAGAGGACTTGAGGATAGATTGGTGTGAGATTTTGTGGAAGCTTACAAGGTAGATTTGAGATAAGTCTTTGAGAAGACTTGAGAGTAGAGTTGATTGATTGATTTGTTCAAACCTTGAGTTAAGGTTTGGGGCAGATCCAATAGAGTTGACTTGAGATTGAGTCAAGCTTTGAGTTAAGGCTTGAGGATAGATTTGTGCTAGACCGAAGGACTATGTTTAGTACAGATTTGAGGATAGAGTTTGGTGTAGATTTGAGGATAGGTTTGTGCTAGACCAGAGATAGAGATTGAGGATAGATTTGTGCTAGATCGAAGGACTATGTTTAGTACAGATTTGAGATAGAGCTTTGGAGGTGATAGAGTTGAGGATAGAGATCTCCAGCCAGAGTAGGGAGGATAGGTGTCTTCTATGGATAGAGTTCCATTTCTTAAGGGTAGTGGAGGCAGAGGTCTTCTAGAGGATCACCAGCCAGAGTAGAGTTAGGAGATTGGTGTCTCCTATGGATAGAGATCCATAAACTTGATTTAGGGGATTGGTGTCTCCTTTGGATAGAGGTCCATAAAAATTGTAATAGGGAAAGGATTCCCAAGAGATTGATTGAGAAAGTTTTAGTAAAATATTTTCTCCGTGGAGTAGCCCACATTGGGTGAACCACATTGATGCACCTTGTCGGAGCCATAACTTGTGAACCGTACACCCCTTGGCCTTGAAATTTAACAGGTGGTTTTGTGTGTGTTCTACATCAGGCAAATATTTGATTGACTTGACTCTCCAAAAAAATATTTTTGGGACCTAACTCCTCCATCTAGTGTCCCAAAATTAGTTTTTAGAATAGGTTCCCAAGTTTTTGGGGTTTTTTTGGCTGTTAGAAGTTTATTATCTTTTTTTATACCTTAATTTGAGACCTAATATTTTAAAGTAAGGTTTTTTATTGTAAGAGGGATATGTGCACCGAATTTTGGTGCAATCCGACTCATTTATATTTTTAGAAGTTTTTAAAAAGATCTATTTTTAGCAGTTTTAGAAAAAATATATTTTTAGGGTTTCTTTGGTTTTCGGTTGCTATATGATGGATTGTAATATTTTGGAGAGGGGGTGTGAATTCAAGAATGAGAAGAATATCAATTTGCAGTTTTCTTCCATTATATTGCATTTGTGTAATGTGATTGGAGTCCATTTTGTTTATCTCTTGTAGCTGAGTTTACACCATTTGGTATCAGAGTGGGTGTGATCTCGCTAGTGAAGGAAGGATGCCACCTAGAAGATATGCCCATATGAATAGGCAGATCAAGGATCTGAATGTAAAAATAGCATGGCTGACTGGTGTGATTGATCGCATGGGAGAGAGACATCCCAAGGCACGTGCAGATCAAGGATCTAATGATGAAAATATACCTGAGGAACGTGGATTTGAGGTCCACATAGAAGCAAAACCAGAGGGTCCAGAGGAAGAAGGGCACGATTTTTAAAATTGACTGATACGATCTCTAGAGGGTCTTAAAGGGAATCGATATGGGATCAAGATCAAGGTTCCCGAATATGTTGGTGGGTTGAAACCAGAGGAGTTGATCGATTGGATCAATAGCCTAGAAAAATATTTTTAATGGAGTAACCTTTCTAAAGAGAAGAAGGTTAAGCTCACATTCACAAATTTGGAGGGACATGCATTTATTTGGTGGGATCATTTATAGACTACACGATAGAGGAATGGAAAGGAAAATATCAAGGATTGGACAAAGATGAAGAAGAAGTTACAAGAAAAAATTATTTATGTAGACTACTCCCAAACCCTATTTCTTAGATTTTAGAATATCCGACAGAAGAATCAAAGCATTGAGGACTATTATAATGAATTCTACAAGCTATCCATTCGAGTGGAGCACAATGAGACGAAGGACCAAAAGGCTACCAGGTATGTAAATGGCCTAAGTTTTGTTGTTCAAGATGAGATGAGCATGCATCACACTCTTACAGTGGAGGATGCATATCAAATGGCCCTCAATGTAGAGGAGAAATTAAAAATGATTAATAGAATAGGTAAGAAGGGATTCACGCCCTCTTCAGGTTGAGATCGAAGTGGATCTAATTTTCTCAAGGGAGAATCCTCAATACCTGCTAAATAAGAAGAAGATGGGCAGAATCTGAGAGGAAGAGGATACCAACGAGGTAGATGTTACAGTGGTGGACAAAATGGGAATGATCCAAGGAGGTCGTATACTTGTTATGGATGTGGTGAGGAGGGGCACAGAGCATTTTAGTGTCCCCAATGTGATGTCCAATAAAGGGGTCAAGGAGGACAAGGAAGGGTCAATCTGGTTGAGATGGAAGAGCAGGATGAGGATGAAGTTGTTGCTGACATGGGGGAAGCACTTATGATAAGGAGGACGTTGATTGCTCCTAAGAAATAGATGGTGCAGAGCAAAGCAAAGGGGCAGACCATAGATGGTGAATATTCTTGGTTGCGAATGAACATATTTCGAACAAGGTGTACATCAGGAGGGAAGGTATGTAACATTGTCATTGATGGTGGTAGCTATGAGAATATGGTGTCAAATGTCATGGTTGAAAAAATGCACCTGAAATGTGAAAAGTATCCTTATCCATATCGCATCTCATGGGTTAAGAAGGGGAATGAGGTAATAGTAGATCAGAGGTGTTTAATTAAATTTTCAATTGGGAGCACTTACAAGGATGAAGTGTGGTGTGATGTGATCTCGATGGATGCATGTCACATTCTATTGGAAAGACCTTGGCAATATGATAGGGATACTAACCATAATGGGAGAAAGAATACTTACACATTTTGGAAGGATGGTGTAAAGATAGTTCTTATGTCTCTAAAGGAGGATGGACCGAGTGAGAGATTATTGACGATGAAAGAGTTTCTTGTAGATATCAGGGATGCTAGCCTCTGTTATGCCTTAACAGATAGGAAGCTAAAAATAGAGGAAGTGGTTATGCCTATAATATTAGATAAGTTGCTAAGTGAATATAAATATTTCACACCAGAGGAGTTACTAGATGGGCTACCACAAAAAAGGGATATGCAGCATCACATGGATTTTATTCTAGGATCAACACTCCCAAATCAGGTAGCTTATCGGTTGAACCCAACACAGAATGTAGAGTTGAGTAGGCAAGTGATAAAGTTGATAAATAAGGGATTAGTTAGGGAGAGTATGAGTCCATGTGCAACTCCAACATTGTTGACCCCAAAGAAATATGGTGACTAGTGGATGTGTGTGGATAGTAGAGCCATAAACAAGATCACAATAAAGTATCGGTATCCTATGTCGAGAGTGGATGATATGATGGATGGATTAGCTGGAGCTAAATACTTTAGTAAAATTGATCTGTGGAGTGGCTACTACCAGATCATAATTAGAGAAGGGGATGAATGGAAGATAAATTTTAAGAAAAAATATGGGTTGTACGAGTGGATGGTGATGCCATTTGGGTTGTCTAATGCACCCAGTACATTTATGCGATTGATGAATAAAGTACTACGGGAATATAATGGTAAGTTTGTGGTTGTGTATTTTGATGATATTTTGATTTATAGTAAAAGTGAATAAGAGCATTTGTTACACCTGAAATTAGTGTTAGAAGTGCTCAAGAAGGAGAAATTGTATGTCAACCTAAAGAAATGTAGATTTCTTCAAGATAGTTTAGTGTTTTTGGGATTTGTAATCTCAAGAGATGGCATGAGGATGGATGATGAGAAAGTGAAGGTGATTCTGGAATGGCCTCTTCCATGAACTATAATAGAAGTAAGGAGATTTCATGGCCTAGCTACCTTTTATAGGAATTTCATCAGGAACTTTAGTAGTATAGCTACACCTAAAACTGAGTGCACGAAGGGAAAAGAGTTTGTATCGACTACGATAACAAAAGAGAGTTTTGAACTCTTGAAGAAGAAAGTGTCAGAAGCCCCTGTTCTAGTGTTACCATATTTTAGTAAGGTTTTTGAGGTTGATTGTGATGCCTCATTTGTTGGGATTGGTGGTGTCTTAAGTCAAGAGGGCCGACCTGTAGCATTTTTTAGTGAGAATTTGAATGACGCAAGGAAGAATTATTCTACATATGATGTGGAATTTTATGCAATTGTGCAAGCATTGCAACATTGGAGGCACTACTTACTCTCAAAGGAGTTTGTGTTGTTTACTAATCATGAAGCATTGAGGTATGTCAATTCTCAAAAAAAGTTAAATAGCAGGCATGCCAAATGGGTTTCATTTTTGCAACAGTATACATTTTTCCCGAAGCACAAGTCGAGAAAATAGAATAAAGTTGTTGATGCATTGAGTAGGAGAGTCTTGTTGTTGACCACTATGGAGAATGAAGTGGTAGTATTTAAGGGGATTAAGGATCTCTATGAATCTGATGTGGATTTTTGGAATATTGTGCAACAATACAAAATTTTGATAGGGGGCGAGTCCCATACTATTTTTGAAGAGTATTTTTTTCAGAATGGTTACTTGTTTAAGGGTAATTGATTATGCATTCCCAATGGCTCTATGAGAGAGAACATCTTGAGGGAATTACATAGTGGGGGTTTTGTTGGTCATTTTGGAGTAGCCAAAACTACCACTCTTGTAGAGAAGAAGTACTATTGGCCAAAAGTGAAGAGAGACATAATCAAGTTTGTCTCTAGATATAGAGTATGTCAAATGGCTAAGGGCCATACACAAAATACAGGGTTGTATATGCCACTCCCAGTTCCTACAGGACCATGGACCGATCTGAGTATGGATTTTATGTTGGGGTTGCCCAAGACATAGAGAGGTAAGGATTCAATTTTTTTTGTGGTAGACATATTTTCAAAAATGGTGCATTTCATTGCTTTCCAAAAAACTAATGATGCAACTAGGATTGCAGTCCTATTCTTTGATGAAATTTTGTGGTTGCATGGTGTTCCAAAGACTATTACTTCTGATCAAGATACTAAGTTCTTGAGTCACTTTTGGAGGACATTGTGGAAAAATTTGAACACCAAGCTGCAATTCAATAGAGCTTACCACCCACAGATCGATGGGAAAATAGAGGTAGTGAATAGAAGCTTGGGAAACCTCTTATGGTGCATAGTGGGAGAAAAACCAAAATAATGGGATTTAGCCTTGTCACAAGCCGAATTTGCATACAACAATTCAGTGAACAAGTCGATAGGTAAATCTCATTTTCAAATTATTTATGGTCAAAATCCTAGAGGTGTATTAGATTTGGTTGAGTTACCAATTGGGGAACAAGTTAGTGATGATGCAGAAGCATTTGTTGAGCATATCCAAAAAGTGCAAGAGTTAGTGAGGGAAAAATTGCAGAGTAGTAATGCTCACTACAAAGAGTCTGTTGATGCACACAGAAGGGTGAAAGTGTTTGAAGAGGGTGATATGGTCATGGTTCATCTTAGGAAAGAAATATTTCCTAAGGGGACGTATAACAAACTGAAACTTAAGAAAATTGGGCCATGTAGGATTTTGAAGAAGATCAATGATAATGCCTATAAAGTGGAGTTGCCCGATGAATTTGATATTTCACCCATTTTTAATGTTTTTGATTTATTTTAGTATCTTGGTACTACCAAGGATGGAAAATTATAGGAGATAGTAAATTGGGCATGACAGATGCCTAAGAAAAAAAATACAGAGTTGCACAGGTGCTCGATAAGAAGGTGATCACCACTAGACATGGGAGCTACAAAAAATTCTTGGTTCAGTGGGAAGGATTACCACAGTTAGATAACACTTGGGTTTCAGAGTCAGAGCTAAATAAAATTGATAACCATAAGCTACAAGATTTCAATTCAACTTAACTCATAGGAGTTGAGTTCTTTTTCACCAAAGGAGAATGATGCACCTTATCGGAGCCATAACTTGTGAACCGTACGCCCATTGGCCTTGAAATTTAATAGGTGGTTTTGTGTGTGTGTTCTACATTAGGTAAATATTTTATTGGCCTGACTCTCCAAAAAAAGTGTTTTCGAGACCTAACTCCTCCATCTAGTGTCCCAAAATTAGCTTTTAGAATAGGTTCCCAATTTTTTTGAGTTCTTTTGGCTGTTAGAAGTTTATTATCTTTTGTTATACCTTAATTTGAGACCTTATATTTTAAATTAATGTTTTTTATTGTAATAGGGATATGTGCACCATATTTGGGCACAATCCAACTCATTTCTATTTTTAGAAGTTTTTAGAAAGATCTATTTTTAATAGTTTTAGAAAAAAAGACATTTTTAGGGTTTCTTTAGGGTTTCTTTGGTTTTCGGTTGCTATATGATGGATTGTAATATTTTTTAGAGGGGTGTGAATTCAGGAATGAGAAGAATATCAATTTATAGTTTTCTTCCATTATTGCATTTGTGTAATGTGATTGGAGTCCATTTGTTGGTCTCTACTGTGTGCGGTGATTTGTGCATAGCTTTGATTACTGCTATTGATACTGCTATCCTTAGTTACCATATTTTCCAAAAATTTTAAATAAAATTTGAAATTTGTCGAACTTAAGATTTTAAAGAATAAATTTGATGAATTAATCTTAAATCTGAAAAGGAAAATAATAAACATTAAAAAGGTAAAAAAAAACTAAAACAGGGGTGCGACAGAATTTGTCTTTATCTTGCTCTGCTAATTCCAGATAGAAATAAAAAAACCCTAAGTTTGAATTATAGAAATGAATAAAAAGTATATTACAATCAATCGCGCTTTCCAATACGTCATTTTTTTGGCCAGAATTTTTCAAAAACCCAGCCATCAACCAACTATCGCCATTTCTGCTAACTTTCGATGTAAAGAGATTTTTTTTGGGATGAAATGGTGATTTTTAAAAGGAAGAATAAAAGAGTTTTAAGTAGAAATTTTATATTTGCAGCAATGGCGGACCCATTCTTTGCAAGGACAAAACTTCTAAGATTTCATGGTGGACTCCATTAAAATTCATGCATTTATCTACAACCACCTTGGAACAAAGAAATAAACCTGACTCGTTCTATATGATAGAGTGCTTAGAAGGTGATGAAGGGAATATCTGGATTAGATTCAATATAACCCTTTTAGTTGATGTATCTTCTAATTTTGAGTGCCCCACATAGGCAAGTATTAGAGGACCCTACATTTTTTTACGTGTAGAATTATATTGACTCTACAGTGTAGACCTACCTTACAATGAATGTATTTAGTTTAATAAAATATTTTATGATTAAAATTTCCTTCTTTAATACTGTTTAATATTGTCTGTTTGCTACTTCCAATCCAAGATATAATAATGAGTAAGATATAACAATGAGTGATGTTATCGATGAAAGACTTCTTATAAGAAATCATTGAAAATAAAATCATTGACAAAAATATATATGCATTTATAATAATCAAATTTTATGTTGAATTTTATTTTGAATTTTTAAATATGACGAATTGTTTTCGAACTTAAAGGGTGTTGAACTCGAATACAAACTCGAACTTGGTAACTAAGCTATTATCTATACATTGCATAATATTTATTGGGAAAGAAAAGTATAAAGTGATCTTATATTGTTCACCCCCCTCTCAGTATAATCTTGTGTTATTTAGCTAGCAAACATCATGCTAAAATATCATTATAGTAAACTTCAACACCAACAAATCACAAAAATAGATCATGCCAACTAGGGTCATTCAACGATCAAAAAATAACTGGTGATCTACAATGATGCAACTAGAAAATGTCATGCCAATAGAGCACGAAAGCATCAACCAATAGATCATGTCAATTTATCATTATGTTCACACCAACTAATCATGATAGCATTAGTTAGAACTTAATAGAATTTCTATCAAAGAAGATAGAAGCTAGTGCCATTCAACGATTAAAAAAATTCTGGTGAAAAAAAAATTGTTTTCGAGCACCGAATAATATCAACTCTATGGATCACAAATGCATACGATCTTCTCCTCATACATTCTTATCACCAAGATGGTCAAAAATGTATACGATAACATAAGGATGCAACATGCTTCTCGTAGCCAGAATGAAGTGGGAGAGTTGTGTTGAGCAAAATTTGCGTATGCAGTCTAGAAGGGCATGAGGCATGTACAACTTTTAGGAGGAAAAAATGGATGTGAGTATCTCATTCAAGTGTTTGTTAGCTTGCTATCAAGGCCCTCGTGCATCGCTTCTATGTTACATTGTAGAAGATTGTGTAGAACAATAGCCACTTCCAAAAAAAAAATTAACATCGTTGACAAAATGTCATAGCTTTCAACCACCAAAATGCTTGGCCTTTAGGCTAAGAAAAAAAACTCAAGGGGAGTAAAACCAACTGTGCAAGCCAAAAAAAATTAATAAGATAGGTTGTGGAGAGAAAAAATAATTTTCAGAAAGAAGAAAAGAAAACCAGAGTCTGCTCCATGTTTGCCAAGAAAAAAATGTCAGTTAAAAAACTGGCTACCCATCCAAAATTTAGAGAGGAACGGATAAATTTGAACCAGATAAAACTTCAATGAAACCCCTTGAATATTTGTAATAATCTACCCTCGCTATGATACCATGTAAGAAAACATAATGTCCTAGGTGAATAGAAATGCAAGAAAAATCACAAGAGTTTAGAGAGAAACTCAAAGACGGATTTATTATTGCATGAGAGAAGCCTTGAATAAATAGCAAAGGCAAACAATGTGAGCCATCTAATCATAACAACCAAATGGATCTCAGCCAATCATAACTGGGAGTTAACCTAGTAATAACTTAAGTTATACAGTAATAATAATTTACTCTAACAACCCCTTGTACTACATTATTTGTGTATTGAATACTTTAGTATTCAATATACATCTTTTATCCGGTACTAGAGTTTAAGATCTCCTTCTCTAATGTTTGTTCATGTTCAAGTAAGTAATTAGTGTCTTCATAAAAACTATGTTTGCTAAGACATTTTTGGCTTCATTATCTATAGGATCTTGTAATTCTTCGATTTCTTGAACCCTTTGAGCTAAGTGTCCCTTTTTATTTCATCCTTGGTATTCCAATTAAGGATAATTGTATGGTCACCAAAACTGTTGTTGTCAAGGATTAGTTTGAGCTTTATATTGCCTTGGTTGGAATGCCCTATTTGATTTGTTTCCATAGTTTATTTTATTCCCTCGATTTTTATTCCTTGGATTGAATCTATAGTAATTTGTACTATGATCTTTTCTCCTACATACATGATAGTATCTGTTATTCTAAGGATTTTGTCCTTTTGAAGATGAAGTTATGTTTCCTTGTGGAGTATCCTTTGAAACTAATGCAGTGTTTAGTTATTTCATCTTTCACTATACTTTCTATCTCATATTCTTTAATAATGTTTATTAGCTTATCAAATGATGTATCTTTAATGTAACTAGATGCTTGTAGTTGTCTAGAAGTTCTCTCATGGTTACTTGAACAAGGAAATTATCTTCAACCTTTTCTCCCAAGGTTAATAATTTGTCCTTAATGTTTTCTACCCTTCTTAGGAATAGTTCTATATTTTCTCCATTGTTCATTTTTAGAGAATGTAATTATGTTTGAAGATTTAGGATAGTAGCTTTATTTTTCCCTTAAAATATTTTTTCTAGGGTTTTCCAAGTTTTCATGGATGTTCCTACTGAATTGATGTAAGGTTGTATTTCATCTATAATGGAAAAATTTATTATCATTAATGCTTTTGCATCATTCACTTAAAACTTTTGAATCCTTGTTTCACTTGAATTAGGTTTAGTATTTATTCCTTTGAAAATTTTCCAAAGCTTCTCAACTATTAAAATTGCTCTCACTTTGTTTTTCCATGAGAAGTAATTTGGACCTTTAAGTAGTTTAGATTTTATATGGATGAATTTATTTGTTGCCATGATGATTCTTATATATCCCTATTGTAGGACCTTTTCAAACTTTGGTTTTGTAGAATTCCTTATGTCTCCTTAGTGATTAGAGTAAGCTATAAGCTTAATAAAGTGCTTAGTAAATTATAGTTCACTTTTGAGTTGATTTTATAATGTTTTGTAAGTAACAATAATCAACTTCTATTTCACCTTATCTCTCCTAATGAACTATGCACTTAATTTGAAGTTCTCTATGGTTGGATTTCTTTTACCCCTTTAGTATGAATATGAGGCAAGTGTAAGTATATATTCCAACTTCTTTAAGTAAATGCAGAACTTCCTTTTATAACCCTTCAATAATTTGATATTTAATTTTCTAAATTTCACAAGTACTAAGATTTGATTTAGTATACCTTATAAATCCCTACTTTTAGAATATTAGAAAATAATAATAATCGTATTTGCAGCTTTAAAAATTTCTAGTTTCCTAAGGTTGACAACCTTGTATATCCTACTAGGTGATTTGCAAATATCTATAATTTCTTCTATTTTTGTTAGGATGGCTTCCTTGCTTTCTAAGGTTGTTATTTTAATAATAGTAATCAACCTTATGCTTAACACGTTATAACTCCAAATTTTAGAAAGCAAATATTTTAATAATATACTTATCTTCCTTCAATGTAGGTGGCTTAGTTTGCAATGAGTATAGGACGCTCTCACTAGATGATGGTAATAAAATTGGTTTGTTATCCCTTGATGACTATAATATAGGCAATTGTGCTCTCCCTTAACCATGGTTATTTAAGTGGTTTATCTCTCCTTTGATGGTAGTGATGTAAGTGTTTATTGGACGGCACTGGTATTATCTTTTCCACTTGAACATTTAACACTTGATCGATGATAGGCTTTTAGTGGACATATTTTGACTCCTTGGCTTCAGGATTTTAATGTGTCCTCACTATAATGTAACTGGTTTCAATATCCTCTTCGTATGTTACAAAAGGAAAGGAGCGCTTAGTTTTAATAGACATGAAACATGTCACAAAGCCTATGATTATTCATCCATAAAATGTATTCAAGGTCCAAAGTTCAATAGGAAGCGAAGCACGGTCAAAGACATTTGAAGTGCAACATGGAGTGAAGGAAGAAGGAGCATTAAAGACTCCTAGTATTGAAGTTAAAACCTTCTTATTTTTACAATGCCTACATACCAGCATTGAAGACAAGCAACCCCAAGGTATATTGGAAATGAAATAGCACAAAGTTAGGAGCTAGAGATTATTAACCAGAATGAAAAAATACGACAAAATTCATTATTCAAACCCTCAGTTACAAAGCTTAAATACTAGATTAATAACCATAATATAAATACTTTAGGGAAGGAGGAATAATAGGGAGGAAAGGAAAAATTAACTTAGGAGTCTAACTCCCTACCGTCCATGCCTTCCAATCCTGTCGAGTCAGCTGTCGTCCATGAAGGTAAAATGTAAGATCCAAAGCTTACAGTTGTAAAAATATTTTTACCCCCATTTTCTAGTAAAACCCTTTTTAACTTCCAACATTCTCCCCATTAAAGTTGAGAGGATTGACTATACAGTCTCTTAGATTTATATATTGAGCTTTAGCCATGCCTTTGGTGAAGATATCTGCAATGTTATCCAAAGTGCTGCAATATTTTAGGTCAACTATCTGTTGTTCCACCATGTCTCGAATGAAGTGATACTTCATATCGAAATGTTTTGATCTGCAATGGTGGATTGGATTGTATGCCAACTGAATGGCACTGATATTATCACAATACAGTCGAGTTGGACCACTTTGACTTTCTCCAATCTCTTCAAGGATTTTTCTCAACCATAGGGCTTGAGTACTAGCATGAGTGATGGCTATATACTCAGCCTTAGTAGATGACAATGCTACAATATTTTACTTCTTGGAACTCCAAGTTATTAGTCTTGATCCTAGACTAAAACAGTTCCCTAATGTAGATTTCCTATCATATATATTGTTGCCCCAATCACTGTCACTGAATCCAACTAATTTCATAGAATTACATTTGTAATAATGGATTCCAAAATCCAATGTACCTTTTACATACCTTAAGATTCTTTTAGTTTCTTGTAAATGCAGCTTAGATGTACTTGCCATAAACCTTGAAACTAGAGAAACAACATATTGAATATTGGGCCTTGTGTTAGTGAGAAACATCAAACTCCCGACCATGCTTTTGTAATTGGTCATGTCAACATTTGGTGCTCTGTCTTCCTTGCTCAATTAGATCCCATGTCCAATTGGAGTTGCAACTGATTTGCACTGCTCACTAGTAAATTTCTTGATCATGTCTTGAGCATACTTGTGTTGACATATGAAGATCCCTCTATTTGATTGATGCACTTCCATACCTAGGAAGTATCCCATTAGACCAAGATATTTCATCTCGAAATGTTTCATCTTGGAGTTTTTGAACTCCGTATTCATTCTAGTGTTACTACCCATAAATATTAGATCATCCACATACAAACAAACTATGATAATGTCTACTCCATGCTTTAGGTAGTATAGTTTTGGTTCACTTTTGCTTCTTATGAATCCCAACTTGGTGAAATAGTCGTCAATGCATGAGTACCAAGCTCTTGGTGCTTGCTTGAGGCCATAAAGTGCTTTTTTCAATTTGCAAACTAGGTTTTCTTTTCCCTGTTCCTAGAAACCTTGAGGTTGTTGAACATACACCTCTTCTATCAAGTATCCATTTAGGAAAGCACTTTTTACATCCATGTGTTGAACATTCCATCCTTTATGTGTTGCTAAGGAAAGAACTGATCTAACTGTCTCTTGTCTTGCAACAGGAGCAAAATTTTCCTCATAGTCAATTCCATATTTCTAAGTAAAACCTTTTGCTACTAGTCTCATATTATGCCTTTTGATGCTTCCATCAACAATGTAGTCGGTCTTGTAGACCCATTTACATCCAACACATTTTTTACCTTTGGGTAGCTTGACTAGCTCCCAAGTATCATTATTTTTTATAGAGGTGATTTCCTCTTCCATGGCTTCTTACCATATATTTTGATTACATGCCTTCTCATAGCTAGTCGGCTCTAGTCGTGAACTAGTCAATAAAGCATAATTGACTTCATCTCCTCTAGGTTCATGAGAGTCATCATCCCCATACAATTGCAAGTTTTCAAGTTTTTGCAGAACTGAATTCATTTCACTAGCTTGGCCTCTAGTGAATCTTCGTTGGAAATTTTGATCCAGCATTTGATATGATGGATGATGTTGTAAATTTCTTCTACCTCTTGATGGAGAGTCAATGTCCATTGGTGAAGAACTTATAGATCTTTGTGGAGAAGGACTTGCACTGGTGTCTGATGTACCTATAGTACTCTTGCTTGAGCTTGGAGGGGGTGTCCCTTTCTTCTTTGGAGACATTTGTTGTACCTGCTGAATCTGTGTAGAATTTACATATTGGGATCCATCATCAATAAAAAAAAATTGATGACCCCATTCTCCTCCTTAATCAAAAATTACATCCCTAGAAAGGATAATCTTGTGGGTCTTGGTATTGTAGAGTCTATAAGCTTTAGTAGACTCACAATACCCTATAAATATACGAGCTTGACTTTTGGGATCAAGATTTTTCCTCTTCTCATCAGGAATGTGTGCATATGCTAAAGAACCAAAAACTTTGAGATGCTTTACATTTGGTTTCCTTCCGTACCACCCCTCATAAGGAGTGACACCATCTAAACTAGTAGTTGGACTTCTATTTAGAATATATACATTGGTTCTTACAGCATCATCCCAGTACATATTAGTCAGATGCTTAGTCTGAAGCATTGTTATTGCCATATCAATAATGGTGCGATTATTTCTTTTAGCTACACCATTCTGTTGTGGGGTATAAGCAGTCGTGAACTGCCTTTTGATCCCATTTGCTTTACAATATGCCAAGAATTCTATTGAGGAGTATTCACCTCCTCAATTTGTCCAAAGAAATTTTACATAATTCCCACTTTGTTTCTCTACATGGTTTCTAAAATCTATGAAGCAATCAAAAACTTCATCTTTATGTTTCAAGAAATAAATCCAGCACATGCGAGAAAAAACATCTGTGAAACTGAGAAAGTAAGAATTGTTTCCTAGACTCTTTGTCTACATTGGACCATAGATGTCCGAATGTACTAACTGAAGTGGATAACTGGCTCTCCACGCTTGTCCTTTTAGAAACTTTGATCTTGAGTGCTTTCCCAAAGCACATCCTACGTAGACTTCCTTTTGTTCTATCATTTTGGGAAGTCCTGTCACCATAGCTTGAGAAGTTAGTAATTTTAAGCTAGCGAAATTAAGGTAACCATATCGCAAGTGCCAAAGTACGCTTGGATTGTCTATGGCTATATTTGCAAGTTTATCTCTCCCTGGCTCACCAAAATTGAGAGGGAATAACTGATTCTTGGTCATAGGAACCTGTGTGATGACTCGATTACAATTATTTTTATCAATAATGAGACATTTTCCTTCATCAAAAATGAGTTTGTAATTGTTCTCCATCATTTGCCCAACGCTTAGCAGATTGTGTTGAAGATTTGGAGTGTAGTAGATGTCATTCACTGTCTTGAGTCCTCATTTTGTTGGAACTTCCATGGTTCTGATGCCTTTGACTTGCAAAGCTTTATCATCCCCTAATTTGATTTGGGATGTATAAGTGGAATCTAGAGTAGCAAATAGATTTTTGCTGCCACTCATATGGTTTGAGCAACTAGTATCCAGAATCCAGGTGTCATTGATATTTTGTTCTGATTGACCATATGAAAGAAAATATTATATTGTTCATCTTCTTCTCCATAGGTTCCATATTGACTGTTGCTATCTTGAGAAGATTTTGACCAACAATCACGAGCAAAGTGACCTGTCTTGCCATAGTTGAAACAAGCTGATTTATACTTGTCACTTCCTTGCCCTTGATTTCCACTTCGTCCTGAATTTCTCCCTCGATTTTTATTTCCACCTCTATTTTGATTGTCTCCTCTGTTGGAGTTGCCTCATCTATTGGAGTTGCCTCCTCTATTCTAATTACCTCCTCTGTTGGATTTGCCTCTGCCTCTACCTTGTCTCTAACCTCTGCCTTGGCCTCTTCCATGTCCTCTTCCAGTATTTTCATTTGAGATGAATGCTTTATCATCGCCTCCATAGCTGGTGGAAGTAGATTCATGTAATCTATCTTCATGAGACATTAGTGATCCTATTAAGGCATCAAATAAAAAAGTGGAATAATTTTTTTATTCCTCTATGATCATAGCAACATGATTCCATATTTTTGGAAGTGTTCGCAACACTTTTGTTACAATTGTCTTAGGCTTAATATCCTCGCCAAGTGTAACCATTTTATCAATAATTACTTTTACTCTGACACAGTAATCACCTACTTTTTCATCTTCTTTCATTTTAAGATTTTCAAAATATCTTTTTAGTGTTTGAAACCTCACTTGCTTCACTTGATCACTACCCTGGAATCCATCTTGTAAATCTTTCCAGGCAGCTTGTGCAGTTGTACAAGCATCGATTCTGGGGAATATATTCTTCTCCAATGATGATTGAAGATGAGAAAGAGCAGAAGAGTTGCTCTTTTGTCCTTCTTTTAGTGTTTTCTTATCTACAGCACTTAAAATTGCCCAGTTTGTGGGTTCTATGTAACCCTCTTCTACTATGTCCCATAAACCTTTCCCTAGGAGCAAGGTCTTCATTTTGATAGACCAATACTCGTAGTCATATCCATTAAATTCTGGAATAGGTATGTTGTTTCTTGAGTCCATAGTTTCTAAAACACTTTTATTTCTCGGTTACAAAAAAAGTACTCTACTTTTTGAAAGAAGAAAGAAAGAAGAAAGAAGAAATAAGAGATTACAAATTTAAGTCAAATCTGGCTTGACTCACTCTATCACTGATGGCTTGTTCCTCTTGCTGTGGTGCTGCTACTTCTTGAGAAACAAAATTGTCTGCTATTTCTTCTTCGTTGTCGCTAATTAGAATGATCTCTGGTGGATATAGTTCTAGAAATTCTACTGAATTACTATAATGAGTATATTCAGTTTCTTGATGTTCAATTGTAATTGATTCGGATTGCTCAAATTCACTCCTCAATGAATTATCTTCAAAATCAGCCTCGTACCCTAAGTCAGGATGCCTTTGATGTGTGATTACTACATTTTGAAGTTCATTAAATACAACATGGAGTCTGTAACTCCTTACTCTGTCATCAAATATTTCTAGATTTTCTCTTGCTAAAATTGCACATAATGCATGATAACAACCATTCGGTCTTATCATCATTGCATCGTTACAATTTTACAATTTTTTTTTTTTTACAAAATTAAGCCTCTCGGGCTTTTTAATCTCAATTTGATGATTCCCCGAATCAATCAAAAAACTTTGCCTTTTACAATAAAATTGCCTCTTAGGCAATTGCTACTATTATATTTTCTTTAAAAAAAAAATTATAAACTTATTTAATAAAAAATAATAATTGTTCTTTTAGAAGAATTTAAAAAAATAAATTATAATTGATTTATTAAATATGGAAATAAATTTGAATTTAAAAAATAAAAATAAAACTAAAACTAAATTTAAAAAAAAAACTTTAATCAATAAAAAAAGGCAGTGGGCGGGAGTCGAACCCGTGATCAAGCGGGCGGCTACATCTTAGGCTGGCTCCTCGAGCCATTCGGACTGCATGGCCTGATGGAAGCCAAAGGAGGCTTCCCTCCTTTGAACTATTGTGATCGCATAGTTCCAAAAAAAAACATGGGACTTTAGTCACACATTGGTTGTTGCCAATGTAAGGGTTTAAAACCCTTTGAAGACACAAAGGTCTTCAATTGCCTTTGGGCGATCGTTGATCGAGCCTTTTGCCTTCGTCGTCTACCACTTGTCATGTGCCACTTGTCACGTCTGTCAGCTATGTGTAGCGTCTATCTCCCATGTGTGTCTGCCACATGTCGCGTCTATCTCCCATGTGTGTCCACCACTTATCGCATCTCTTTCAGTTTGTCTACTCACCATGTGTCAGTATTTTTGATCACCATGTGTTAGTCTGGTTAGCTCCTCGGTCTGTGTGCTTCGATCTCCTTGAGATCTACATTGTCCTACGGGCCTCCTCTGAGCTCATCAATCTATGGGCCTCCTAGACCTCCTTGTGATCCATGTCCACCTATCGATCACCTCGGGCTCTGTGTTCGCCTATCTAGCCTGCTCCTCAGGATCTGTGTCTGCAAGCTCTGATACCAGATATTGGAAATGAAATGACACAAAGTTAGGAGCTAGAGATTATTAACCAAAATGAAAAAATGCGACAAAATTCATTATTCAAACCCTCGGTTACAAAGCTTAAATACTAGATTAATAACCATAATCTAGATACTTTAGGGAAGGAGGAATAATAGGGAGGAAAGGAAAAATTAACTTAGGAGTCTAACTCCCTGCCATCCATGTCGTCCAATCCTATCGAGTCAGCTGTCGTCCATGAAGGTAAAAGGTAAGATCCAAAGCTTATAGTTGTAAAAACATTTTTACCCCCCTTTTCTAGTAAAACCCTTTTTAACTTCCAACAAGGTATCTATGTTGATTCTAGAACCAAAGGTGATACTTATATTGTTGTTATATCCATCCATAAAAAAGCACCAAACAGTGAGGAGATTTAGCATCCAAAAAGGTAAGGTTTAATACCATTTTATTATTGCTTTCATAATTGAAGATATAAGGGTTATAAACTAAGGTTAAAACTTAGATTTTGAAATAAAAAGCCATAAGGGATAACTTATCTCATTGAATTAATATTTGCAATTTAACCTAGGATAAATAAGGAATTATACTTGGATTAAATTATTTAATATTTTGTAAATATTATTATTTTTCTAATTTTCCAAACTTGAGAGCCACAAGGGTTACTACATAAAATTTAATTTATTGGAAATTATAAATAATCCAAGGGATATAAAAAGAGGTTATTAGGGTTTTTACTAAGGTTGGATAATTATATTTTTGGTTGTCTCAAATCTTCTAAAAAGGGACAAAATAATTCCAATATTAAAACCTCTTCAAAAATTGGAAATTTCTTAGTTCAATTAGGAGTAATAAGGTGTTAAGAATTTGATTTTTGATCTTTACAATATTTGTAAAAAATCAACCAGAATTGAACTAGATTTTTACAAAATCACTATATCATACTCCAAAACATTAGGGAGTTATAAGGCATTCTACAAAACTTGATAACAATAATATTTTTCTAGGATTATCAAGTTGGGAAGATATAAGCTTTCTTCAAAACCTAAAATTAGGTGTTCACACTCTCATCACTAGGGATACATAAGGTAGCCTACAAACCTAAGAATCTATAAAGGTTTTATCAAATCAAGCTTATAAAGGGACCATATATCCTAAAACATGGGAGCTATAAGGATGTATACTTCCCAAAATACCTATAATAATAATTGCTTCAGAAAAGAAAAATTCAATGCCATAAAACTTGGGATCATGAATCTACTAAAGAAATCAGAAGGAAAGTTAGATATAACTTCAAAAGTAATTCATAGTGAAGCCTTAGAATATAATTATGATACTATATAATGTTATCTTCAAACCCATTTCAATGAAGCAATTTGCAATGGAAATAGCGATGATTATAGATGGCACTACTCACTCATAAATACCACAAGGTAGAAAATGAAGCACAAAAAGGATTGATAGAATTACTCAAAAAGAAAGTAGAACTTGATGAATCATATCTAGAAAAAAAATTCAATCCTCATGCAGCATCAACACTTCCTATTCTACTAACTCATATCATGATGTCTTAAGTGGTTTTTTAGAAACTTCAATACAGATTAAAGATAGGAAAGGAGAATGTTACTCAAAAGAACCAAGTAGAAGATCAACTTCCTATGATAGCACAGAAACCAGAATCAAAGGGAAAGCTAGAGATGAAGAAGAAGACATTGAAGATAAAGGGGGAATATAATGCAAAGTCAATTGAAATAAAAATATCCATCTATAGCTTACTCTGCATTATATGAAGATACAAATTACCTGCTGAATCTGAATACAAATAATGCAGAGGAAGAGTGTGAAGATCAAGTTGAATATGATGAAGAAGATCCATATTGAAGACTAAAAGTCTTTAATACCCAAATAATGTAATAAAGGGGGGTTTTAGAAATAGAATTTATTCCATCATATGGGTTATGTAAATGTATCTTCCAAGATACATACTTAGATTACTTTATGTGCAAGTTATCTAGTTACTTCATGCAATGTAATAAATGCACAAGTGTCAATGTGCAAGTTGTATATGTGTAAGTTATCCCTTGCATAGCTAGGTAGAGTGTTTGCTAATGAACCTATGTTCCTATATAATAAAGACATCATTGTTAAATATAGATATAGAGATTCAGGGGATATATTTATATAGTGTATTTTAGGGGATAGTATAGTTCTGTGTACTTCACCATCCATTGGTGATGGGTGTAATGTAGTTCAGTAGCTTTATTAATAGAGTGTTCATTTCCTCCATAGCTACATTGTAATATTTTATATTTCTGTTTACAACATATTTCAGTCAATTAGCAGATTTACTTTCTTTTATATTATTCTGCATCTTATGATTGTTATCTCCCAGTGCTCATTCTTCAAAAGCTAAAAAATAGTAGATGTAGAATACCTATTGTTTTTAGTGTCTTTAAGATACTTAATTTTATTCCTCTTTTATGAGGGATATGGAGAACCAATGTAATGTAAATAAGATTCTCTTATTTGCATAAAAGTTTAGAGAGTTTCTTGATGCCTTATGGTCATTTTTCCTTTGAAATTAATGGCTTATTGTTGTGTAGATACATTTGCTCCTCATCAGGGTTATGCATAGCGGCCACTTATCACCAAATTGGCCAAAATTAGGATTTTCAAATTTTGGAATTGGCTAATATTTGGAACACTTGACCAGGGCCCATTAACCAAAATATTTTGGGTGCAAATTTTGTTTGGGTCGATTTGCCCCAATTTTATAATAATTTGACCATTTTAAGTTTAGATTTCCAACATTACCCCTAATAATAGTGAACCTTCTACATGCGTTTGGATACTATTTTCCTAGATTTCAAAACTAATTCACCAAATTTTTATAAATACATTTTGGGGTCGACCCCTTACACATAACCCTACTTCTCATTGTATAGCTTGAGGACAAATGTATATGAATTGAATATTTTCCCTTGCTTTTTGGATACGGCCACTACTTGCTCTTTTTCTTGAGAGCAATGTACTATTACCTTTCTAATCAGACAACACTAACTCTGGAACTTGGATAATTTAGTAACAATAAATCCAAGCTAATTATCATGCAAATAATATGCTTTTGAAAGAGTTGTTTTTGCGCTTTCACCTATAATGAAACCCTTAGTGCAACAAAAATATGAGACTCTCCAAGTCTCGAATTGTAGCTTCTTTCAATGATTTTAATGGTGTTTTTCTTCTCCACTCCTTGGATGAATATGAATCTATTTGGTGGCTTCTCTAGGCCATAATAGATTTCAGATTTTGTGCACCGAATAGTGTCTCTAAACACTTTGATATTTTAAGATTTATGCACTTTGGTTTATTACCTTAATTCAATCAACCAATGCACATAATAATATTTAAGAGTAAATAAGTTAGATAATCTAGAATAGTTCAATAGGAGACTCACCATATTGCTCCTTTAATGCACTAATGGAAACTCTTAAAGAACTCTCAAATGCACTAATATTTTTTGCAACTCTCTTAAGAGTAATTATAAAGAACCCTTAAAAGTAATTTATAATATGCACTACAATCAATGTTGTAGTATGTAGTCTTCTTTATTCTTAGATAGAAAATAGGTAGATGATATTTTTATTTCTATCAAAATACATCTAACTCCTATTTAATGTGCAACTAATAACCTTAAAAGTAACTTCCTTCTACACTCCTTGAAGACTATAAAATGCAACCTTCTCTTTGCAACTTCTAAATTCTAATAAGGTGCTTTAATGGAACTAAATAATAACCCAAATTAAAGTTTAACTACTAAACATATTTACACCCAAGTTGCTTACCTTACTGATCTATAGATGAAGGATTGCAAGGTGACTCAATTCACCTAATTTTTATCCTTTTACTGGATGAATGTGTAGCTATTTTTGGTTGTCCTAAAAAACTCTTTAATTCACCAATTTGTAGCTTAGTAACTTCTCTATCTTGTTGCCCTTTAAACTGTAGTAGGTAACTCCTATTAGCCTACAAGATAAACTCTAAAATTGCTCAATTTTTGTAACTAGTAATTTTATCTTAATTGCTACCCTTTCATAGTCAATTTTTACATTGAAATGCTATTCTTGAAACTCATAAATTTTGTGGGGAGATCCCCCAAATCATAGCTAAGTTTTTCTTCAAGGACCCTTTCAGTATTTTATTGTAGATTCAATATACCCCTATCTTCTAATGAGCCTTATAGACTCCAAAGGTAATCTTCAAACCTTTTAGGTTTGGTAGTAATGCCTGGCTCCTTTATATTTATCAAATTCTAACTTTGATCTAGGCCTTCTTCTCAATATTTTAAATATCTTGAGCTCTTCAAGATTTAGCACTCCTTACCAAATTTATCTCCTTTTGGGCTTATTGTCATATGGCAACAATTGTTCCAAATTCTACTCTATCAGTATCTCCTCCTTATTGGTATATTTCTCCAATAAGTTCTTCTAGGAAATCCTTTAATTTCCTTATTCAAATTTTGAAAATAAGACTCTCCAAGCCTTCTCCTTGTTTCTCCTTGAGACCTCTCCAAGGTCTTCAGTCTTGCAACTTCTTTGATCTTATGAATGAGACCTTCTCTTCAACCTTTTATTAAGGAAGTGTTGGTAATTAGATCTTCTTCTTGGATCTTTGAAAACTATTGCTACTAGGATCAAGAATAATACCCTTGCTTGTCCTTATTTACTTCTACAATTTGAAGGCTTTAATTGAGATCACCAACCTCCAATATTCCAAAATTAGAAGTTTTGTAATTGGACCTTCTAAGGGTCTCTTAATCTTCTTCTAGCTAATTTATTCAATCTACTATTTACAATCTTGTATGGATATCACCAACCTCCAATCTTCTTCTTGAATTTTCTCTATAGTCTCTTGAATAAGTAGTAAGCCTTCTATGGCATTTTCTTATTCTACACTCTTGTAGGTCTATAATCTCTAGTAATGAGAACTCTCCTCAAGTTTATAAAATATTTAGTCTTCTAATTTTTTTTGCAAGTGTTGGAATGATTCTAAGAAGATATTCTTCCTAGCTCTCTTATAGGAAGCTTCCCAACCTTTTTTGAATCTCCTTTTCTTGCAACAAGATGTTATAAACTGAAATGGTGGAAACTATAAATCTAGAGATGATGAATCTTCACCAGTTTATTTTTCAATCTAGTGAAATCCACGTTGATTCTTAGTCTTCACGAGTTTTCTTATAACTCTATGGAAATAATATAGCCAAATGTAATATCAAAATTTTTTTAAATGATATTTTTGGATTTCTCTTAGTCTCAATTGTGGCTCTCCATATTTATTATCTGATCTACCATGTGCTCTAATACCACTGTTAGCTTTTTATGGGAGGTAGTACAACCACAATATGTAAGATAACTAATCTGAGATAACTATAAATATAATGGCATAATAATATGTAGGAAGATAATAAATTAACATCTACAAATAACTTAAAAATATACCATTAATGAGAATGAGAAAAATAGTACAATGCTATATAATGGAGGACATGAAAACTCCATTAAAGGATATGAAAGAACTACATTGTACCATACTACATCTACTACACACTGTATACTTACTATATCATTCTCCTTCTCTTACACACTCTCATACCCTTACTCTACTACACCTATGAGGCTGTTATACAAAAAGATAGATTACTTGGCATCTACTCTACCTAGGACTCATGTACATGTAGACTACATGTACATTTACAATGTGCACATTGACACTTGTGCATCTATTATAATACTTAAAGGAACTAACTAACTTTACTTTGAAGTAAAATCCTACTCTATATATGTATCAAAGATGGTAAATTTACATGACCCAAATGATGTAATATACTCTAACAATCCTATACTAATGAGGGTATAGTAAAGGTGGGGGTACCACTTTGGCATTCTTCTAAATGGTTATTTTTAGCAATTTGAATGCTAGGAATATGGGATTTTGGCCATTCCTATCCACTTGAGTGTCATTTATAGAAAATTAGATCTAAAATATGGTGAAGCCTTGAGAATGATGAAAATAATATTGGGATCCCTTTTTGTAAACCTACTTGTAAAAAAATATATCTCTCTTGGGTTGGTTTTGTGGGTTGTTACACTTGGTATTAGAGCTCTAGGTTGTATGACTAGAATATTTTGTTGATTGTACCTAGGATGAGACTTGAATTGATTTGCTACTTTGGGATGACTTACTCTACGAGGGACCTTAACATGATTTGGGATAAGTTGTGTGTTACATGCCAACTGTACCAATTAGAACAAGGAGTAAAAATCCTAGGAACTATAGTTTCTTAATGGGTATGATACCTTATGATGAGGCAAAAATTACCATAATCATTATCAAGGGAGTGATATGGTCTAAGTTATTTCATGGGAAAAATGAAACTAATTGATTGTAAGTACAATTGAGGGAAATTTTAATTTGCCAATTTACTTTGTGTGGATAAGATATGGAACTTATTTTAAGAGGATCATCCAAGAAAGTAGAGTCAGCTACACAAGAGGAAGTTGTGATATAAAAAAATTCTAGAAGAAAAATGGACTCCAACAAGCTATGAGAATGGATTCCAATAAGAATTTTGGAAGAACAACAAACTCCAACAAGAAAATTGGAAGAATAATAGGATCCAGTGAGAGAGTAGAATATCTTCTTTTTGTAGTTAAGTTACTTCAAGAACAAATGAAACGATAATGAAAATTTTTATAAAACCTTTATCGATAATAAAATTGGTAGTAGGGATTTATAGGGTAGATGAGAAGAGAATCTCGTTAGAAGGGCCCATGAAGGTAAATCTCAGATAGAGGTTGGGCTTTCTAAAGACATTAAGAATATTAAGGTAGCTAAGTTAAATGGGAAGGAAGAGGGTGATGTAGTAAATTCATGGCTAAATGAGTTAAAAATATTATTTTCCATGAAGAATTACTCTTTTGAAACCCAAACTATGTGGGCTACTCTTCATATTCAGGATGCAACTTTAGAATGGTGGAACACCTTTAGGGTAGGCAAAGGAATCCAAGTTTTGGACCTTATATGGGAAGATTTTTTTGGATCATTTAAGAAGATATTTCCATCAATTTTTGAGGAGTTTTCTATGCTCAAATAGGGTACCTTCTCTATGGAGGAATATCACCAAAGATTCATTAAACTTTTGTAGTATGTTCCTTAGTATGAGATCAATGAGCAACTACAAATGCATAAGTTCATTTTGGATATGGATCCTAAGACTAGGATATTAATTAATTTATGCAAACCCAAAACTATATAAAAATCTTATGATTTGGATAGACAAGAAGAGATCAATATTTAGACCAAAAACCTTCAACTATGCAGGGTTGATAGAGGTAGAGATGCAGGAACTCAAAAAGAAAAAGAGTGTAGGGTGGTTTATGAAATGGAATAAGGAGAAAAACAAAAATAGTATAGGGAACCCTAAGTCTGGTAATAATAGAAATGGGAACCAAGGAAAATATAAAAATAAATTTTATAAAAAAGGATGATTCCAACCCTCAACCTCAGAAGCCAAATGAGTCAGCACAAAGAGAGGGAATAGAGAAGAAAATTTAGGAAATATATTAGCCACCCAAGACAATTTGCTTCATTTATGGGGGTCCTCATTATGCTAATAAGTATCCCCAATAGCCAAATTCAAGTAACATAGTAGAGTATTAGTCATACCAAATTTATGCCGCTATCAAAAATCAAAACCTATATGGAAAAGCAACACTTATGTTATTGAATTGTAAGTTGTTTGATAAGGATATTAATTTTTAATAGATATTGGAGCTATAAATAGATTTATTTCCACTAGTATTATTGAGGATATACTACAAAGACCTATATTTTTGGCACAAGGGTGGAAAGTCAACTATGGGTCTGGACAAACCTACTTAGTGGATCAATGCTTACCCATGACTAAGATAAACTTACCCAATGGATCCACTATATTTCACCTATATGTAGCACCACTCCATTATTTTTATATTATCCTAGAAATGATTGGTTGTAGGCTCATGGAGCCTTAATCAACTTCCAATAGAGGTGGATGTATTATACCTATAAGTATAAGAAGAAAGTAAAAGTTTAAAATAGGCAAGGATCTTTTTTACCATATTTATTATCAGCTATGCAACTGAAGGAAGCCATTAAAAGAGGTGATATGTTGCATGTATTCAATATTAATGGTAAGACAATTGATAAAGGGGATGATAAAATATTTAAGAAACATATCATTTTTCATGAATTTAGGGATGTATTTCTAGAAGATCTTCTAGGGCTACCACCTTTATGTGAATTTGATTTCACCTTTGAACTAATGCCTAGGGAAAAACCCATTGCAAGAACACCTTACAAAATGACCCCTATTGAGTTGTAGGAGTTAAAGGTGCAACTTCAAGATTTGTTGGAAAAGGGTCTAATTAAACCTAGTGTGTCACCTTGGGGTGCTCCAGTACTATTTATGAAAAAGAAGGATGGTTCCTTGAGATTATGCATTGATTATAGGATGCTAAAGAAAGTGATGATATGACAAGGTATTAAAATCAAGTTTAAATATTTCATTATATTTCATGCTTAAATAAATATGGAAATTCCTAAAATACATAACATCATGACCAAATCTTTTGGGAGAAGAAATAGGGAGGCAAAATATCAAATATGCTAAATAACTTGTTTACATGATTACTAATCCTTAAAACTAGATAATAATATGTCAACTATGTGCTACATGAGAAAGAGTCTCAGGAGATTAATAGCAATGATAAAAACATTATTAACCTATGAAATTACGAAGAAATCTAAGCCTAGGTATTCAAACAATATGGAACTTGATACCCTAATTATACCTCCTCATTCAAGAAGCATCGAACTCTAATGCATTTACAATAGGAGTGGAAGGTTGAGTCACCAAATGCTACATATGTGTCTCATAATCAGGTAGAAGAACATCGTAAAAACCTTAAGATATCGATGTAGAGAAACAGTGTCTAGAAATCACTCCTCTGTTAACTAAAAAACTAGGACAAGGAGTAATGACATACTGCTGGAGCTGTGAAGGCTTTTGAACATCTGGAACCTATGAAAATGATGTTGAAAAAGGTCAATGCAGTGATCAAGGTGGAACAACATGAGGAGTAGTAGGAGAAATAGGAGGAGGTATTGATGAAGGAGGAGGAATGACCTCATTATGAACATAAATACAAAGGTCCTTAGGCCATGAGACTAAAGAAATCCAAGGTCCAAGGTGTAGACCAATTGGTTTGACCAAACTTTATAAGGAGGGTTGAGGTCCAAGGTTCAAATATTGGGCCTCATCAAACTGAACACTTATCCCTTTCCTGGTGCTTTCAAGGATGTAAAAGATTTAAAATTATTGTGGCATGGTGGTTATAGGGGTGGACTACATGAATAACTATGTTGTGGCTTCTAGGGTAGACATCACAGAATACTATGGCAGCCATAAAATCCAAATAGCCTACCCAAATTTGTGGTGGCTACTTATTCCACCATGTAACTTAAAAAAAAGAATCTAAATCAATCCTTGGTGAAGACATCAAGAATTGGGTGTGTGGAAAATTACGAATAAGAAATATCTTATTCAGATGATGTAGAGTGTATATTTTTTAAAAGCATCATATGAATCCTACTTATCATATTGATAAGATTGAACTAAAATCATTCCACATAAGTCCATGGGAGTCACATCAAATGTGACTTGATCCACATAGTGAGGACCAAGGGCAAACAACAATGTACAACATTCTATGATTGCAAAGGTAGAACCCTCATCCTTCCATACAAGTGAATATGGGAAAGGATGGGGTTTGACTGGAAATTTGAGTCGATCAACTATGGATTGAGAAATGAGATTGGTTGTAGATCCATTATTGAAGATGCAACTCACAAAAAAATTGTGGAGAAGATGTGCTCTTGTGAATAACAGACTCTCTTTGTGTTATTTTCGATGCATGAGAGTCACATGACTATCATTTAGTTTACCCTTAAGGTCTATATACACCTTATCCTCTCCTCTAGACTCAATGGGCCCATATTGTGGGGCCTATTTTTAAGGTTGTGCAAGCATTTTTTTATTCTTTTTGAAACATTCAGCCTCGGTGTGTCCTCTTATTTTATAATGATTACAATATTTTCTACCATTATAAGAAGAGGAAGAAGAAAAAGGAGGAGTCTTTGGAGCCTTTTCAGACTATTTTTGTTAGTATGATGGCCCTGTTTTGGGTGCCTTGGAGAGACACTTGACTTCATAGCCATTTTCTCTTCCTCAAGTTGTACTTTATTATACACTTTATTTAAAGTGGCACAAGTTGTATATTTCAACTCTCTAAAGAGTTGATATTGCAAACCACTCTTAAACTTATTGATAATTCTAGCAGTCATATCTAGGATTCCATCGAGGATCCTCAATTTGTTGAGTTTTCCAATGTAATCTTGAACACTCATGTTGTGTCCTTGCCTCAAATGAAGCCATTGGAAGTCAAGATCTTTAGCAAAATTGAAAGGATATAATGTATCCTTCAATAGTTTTACCAAGTCATCCCAAGTGTTAATGGGATCTTGAATTCTTTGATGGTCCTAGACCAACACCTTAGAAATACTTGAAAGTTTGATTTTAGGAAAAGTGACTTCGTCATCCATTTTTATTTTGTTTTAGGTGAACAAGACATCCATGTTGAGAATCCAACTGTTGAGGATTTCTACATCTCGAGATCCATCATAAATATTGACCTCACATTTGATTTTGTGAGGTCAATGATTCAAGAGCTGGACTAGGTGAACTAGGCCCAATTATGTTTTTAACCTTGTCATCCAAGATGCTGACAACTACAACTCTGGAAACCACTTGATCCACCAAATTAGTATCCATATGACCCCTAGTGTAATCCAAGAGGCCTACAAAAACTCTTCAAAAAGAGTACAAAAATTTTCCTTGCAACACAATTACAATGGTGCTTTAAGCATTTATAATGGCTTACAATTTTATCACCTCTTAGGCAATTTCAAAAGCTATACCAATGTGATGGGTGAGTTTCAAAAATATGCAAAACAAAAAATTAGCCCTTTAGGCTTTGCAAGAAGTGGCTTGAAATTTAGAATGAGGTTGTAAAATGGAAGCTTTTACAAGAATTTGCTTTTGTCTAAGCAAAAAAAATGTTGCTTGAAAAAAAAAATTGCAATAGTAATGAAATTTTTAAGGTTGAATTAAATTAATTAAACATTAGAATTAATAAATTAATTTTAAAAATAATTAAAATAATTTAATTCAATTAAAATGTAATTGAATTAATTCAATACCTTTTTAGCAAAAAGGCATATAGCACCAATCATTCATGTGCTGGTCAACGACAAAGGTGGGGATGGTCATGCCTTTCCATTGGTGTGCACCCCGATGTGGCCACCATGTGGTGCCAAGACCACCACATGGTGGTCGAGGAGATAAGTGTGCATATTTCATTTTAAAAACTTTATCTATCTCAAGAAACCTCAATGTGGGATAAATGCCCATTGGAAAATAGCATAAAAATATTGTTTTCCTGCTAATGCAAAGGTATTATTTTTTCCAGCTTCGGTGTTACAAACATTGGGCAAGATACTCATAGGAGAGATACTATCGAATAGGAACTCCAACATCCATTTCCCACAAAAATTGAACACAAAAAAACAAAAGGTTTAGTCCAACATGAGGGATGCATGAGGCAATGAGGTAATTTAAAATTGCAAACCCTCACATATCCTATCGATCACCCATGGAGGTTCTATCTCATATCACCTTTCATTAAGTCAAACCCTTTGATTATGCACCACATAGCTCACCACTATCATCCACCAGTTAGCTATCTACTAGTGGTCTTCTTAATCCATCATGTTGCTTAGCTATTCCCTTTAACCATCAACCATGCTTGCCTTCGTAGTTTGTTGACCGTTTGACTTGTTCACAATCCTTAGACTATCAATGGCTAAGTTAATAATTTCACCTTAATTATCAGTTCTAACATCTAACCTTTATTGGCCACCATCCTTGACCTTATTCAGGGAAGGATAGGCCCATCCAAAAAAAAATTCTAAACAAAAATTGAAGGCCACAAAAAAATTTTCCCAACAAATATTGTTGCTAACCAAAACAAAATTTGCCAACACTATTTGAAAAATTATAACCAAATGGATTTTTCCATATGGGCAATAGAAATTCAAACTCAAAATTCAATCACAAAAAAAATATCACCAAATGGAGCAAATCCAAATGGGAAATGGAAATTCCAACTCAAATTTTAATCGTTGAGCACACAAGTCATGAGGATCAGTTCTCTGATACCACTGACAAGATATTAAAACCAAGTTCAAATATTTCATTATTGTTTATGCTTAAATGGATATAAAAATACCTAAAATACATAACCTCATACCCAAATCTCGTAGGAGGAGAAATAGGGAGGCAAAATATCAAATATGCTAACTAACCTATTTGCACGCTAGCTAATCCTAACAACTAGCTAACAAATAGCTAACAACATGCCAACTATGTGCTACGTGAGAAAGAGGCTCAAAATATTATTAGCAATGATAAAAACAATATTAACCTATGAAATTACAAAGAAATCTAAGCCTATGTAATCAAAAACATGGAATTTGAAGCCCTCATCACCATCAAGAATAGGTATCCTTTGCCAAGGATTTATGATATTTTTTATCAGTTAAAGGATGACACAATATTTTCAAAGATTGACTTGATATTAGAATATCATCAATTGAGGATTTTAGAGGATGATACTCACAAAATAGCCATTAAGACTAGATATGCACACTATGATTTCATAGTGTTGCCATTTGGGTTGATGAATGCACTAGCAACTTTTATGAATCTTATGAACAATGTATTTAAGAAATATCTGGATCGCTTTGTTTTGGTATTTTTAGATGATATCTTGATATATTCTCACACGAAAGATAAGCATGACCAACATTTAAGGTTAGTTTTAGAGGTGTTGAGAAAAAATCAACTATATGAAAAGATACCCAAGTGAGATTTCTATACCTCATAAGTTTAGTATTTAGGACATATCATATCAATAGAAGGAATTGTTGTACATCTTAAGAAAATTTATGTTATATCAATTTGGCCTACTCTAAAAATGTTTTTGAAGTGAAAAGCTTCATGGGACTCACTAGTTATTATAGGTATTTTGTGAAGGATTATTCAAATATTTCCTACTCTATCACCAACCTTCAAAGAAAAGGAAAGGATTTCAAATGGTCAAAGAAATGTGAGATCGCCTTTGAAACCCTGAAGAATAAGCTAATTGTGGCATCAAGGAATTTTATAGTGCATACAAATGCTTCCTTAGAATTTTTGGGTGGGGTGTTGTCCAAAAATGAGGCTACAGTAACATATGAGTCTAGAAAACACAAGAATAATGAGTTAAATTATGCTAAACATTACCTAGAATTGGTAACAATTGTGCATGCACTAAAGGTATAGAGGCACTATTTTTTGGGTAAACTATTTGAGCTAAGGATAGACCTTCAATTCTAAGGTATATTTTTACCCAACTTATGTTGAATGCAATACTAAGAATATGGAAAAAGTTCTTAGTAGAATTCAATTTTGGTATTGAGTATATCGAAGGGAAAGAAAATAATATTGTAGATACCCTGAGTAGGAGGAGGCACATATTAGCATTAACCCATATTCATATAGACTTGATGCATAAAATCAAAGAAATGTAGCTATAGGATCAGTATTGCATTGAAATATGAGATAAAATTGAGGGAAATCCTAAAGAAAATTAGGATTTCAACAGAAAATATGGACTTTTATGCTTCAAGGATAGGTTTTTCATACCCAAAACTAGTGAATTAAGGAGAATGATTATGCAAGAGGTGCATAGTTCTCCATATTCTGCTCATCCAAGAGGGTGAAAATGAGAGAAAACATGAAAAATAACTTCTATTGGGAAGAAATGAAATAGGATATCAATATTTTTATTAAAATATATTTAGAGTTCCAAAAGGTTAAGGTATAAAATTGACACCCAATAGGGAAATTGTAATCACATGATATACGCACTCAGAAGTGGTAGGTTATACCTATGGATTTTATTGTGGGTTTACTCCTTGACTAAGTACCATCATGATGCAATACTAGTAGTGGTTGATAATTTGACCAAGGTTGTGTATTTTATACTAGGAAACATCAAGGATAATGCATCTGTGGTGGAAAATAAATTTTCAGAAGATATTTTTAGGTTACATGGTTTTCCTAAGGTGATCATATCAAACAGGGATTCTAGGTTCACTTCAAAAATTTGGTAGACTCTTCACCATGTAGTTGGTACTAAGATAAACATTAGTTCTACATATCATATATAAATGTATGGAAAAATAGAGAGGGTAAACCAAGTTTTAAATGATATGCTTTGGATGTACTACATGGATCAAAAGTCTAAGTAGGAATATTTTTTGCATCTAGTTGAATTTGCATATAATAATGGATACCATGCATCATTCAAAATGGCTCTATTTGAAGCCTTATATGGTAGAAGATGTAGAACACCTCTATCATTGAATAATCTAGAGGATTATATGATGATCAAATCAAACACTATCAAGGATATGGAGGATCATATCAAAGGGATTCAACAAAGGTTCAAGGAAGTTGCTAATCACCAGAAGAGCTATGTTAGTCTAAAAATATCACCAAGAGAATTATCTATGGAGATAGAGTCTTCTTAAGGGTAAGACCCATGAAAATTTCTATCAAGTCAACTATACTCACTATGTTTTTTTTTAATTTACATGGTGGAATTAGTGGCCTCCACGAATCCGGGTAGGCTGTCCAACTTTAATGGTCACCACAGTATTCTATGTTGTCTACCCCAGAAGCTGCCACACAGTTATTTATGCAGTCTATCCCTATAACCACCATTCCACAATAATTTTAAACCTTTGACATCATTGAAAACACTAGGAAAAGGACAAGTGTTCAGTCCGATGAGTCCTACTATTTGAACCTTGGACCTCCACCCCCCTTATAGGGTTTGGTTGAACCAGTTGGTCTACACCTCAGACCTAAGATGATATATTTTTTCAATGAATTTAGACATTTTTTTTATGAGGGGTCATGGTCCCCTCATACTAAGTGGGGTTTGAACCTTGGACCTCTCAAAGAGAGGCCAAATCCCTTACCACTACAATAAGCTTTTATATCTTTGATCCTCGCTATGTTGGGCTATGATCATTGATAAAATTAGTCTAGTAGCCTATAGGATTTTCTTGCCACCCAACTTGTCAAAGATCCACGATACTTTCCACATATCCCTAATTAGGAAATATGTTGTTGATCCTTCTCATTATGAAATTTTTCTAAATTTTATATGGTAGATCCCTCAACCATTTAGGTGATACCGATAAATATTCTAGGGTTTCATTCCAATATTTTGAGAAAACAAACCCTAGATCAATGTAAGGTCCATTGGGACCAATATTCTAAAAATTGTGCAACTTAGGAAGATGTTAAAAAAATTAGAAAGCAATTACCATATTTATTTGATTGAAATATATGTATGCTTCATTGCATAACATATACAAGAATGTGTTTAGTACAAGGGGGGAGTATGTAACGACCCTCCTTGGTAGGACTTATTTTTGACATTGATTTATGTATTAATGTGTGGACGTCTAATGCATAGTCTCAATTTATGATGTTAATAAGAGTGGTTAGTTTCACTTTATGATTTTATTACTATCTTTGAAATATAGTACTGCTAATGTATTTGTGGTTGTAAAACCAGGTACTCTCACCAGTGGATTGGTATGGGATAACCACCAAAGATGAGATAAAAGTTGGAAAATGATGGATGACTTGTTCATCAATAGCTCAGGGTTAGAAATATACCATTCATATGTATTCATTGATTTGCTTTCTATTTGAATACACCATTGGTCCATGATATTGCTTTTGGCAAAGGAGTCATCCATAGTAGGTAGGGGATAATTTGTTGGTTATCTTAAAAATCCACCTACTTAAGGATAAAACAATGTGATGTATTATGGATTTGATAAAGTCTTTGTTTTGCTTGTGTATTGGAAGCATGAATGAATGGTTGTTATTTCCTCTATTTTGGTCCCCAAAGATATTAGTGTCAATGTTAATAATTAATATTAACATTTGATATTAATTTATAAGGTGGATAATTGATTTTCTAATGATTGGAGACCTTAGGATATTAAGTAATGGATTATTAACATTAATCCATGAAATTAGAAAAATATTTATTAATCTATTTTCATGCATCTTAAAAGTCACTTAAGTAAGATTAATTAAGGAGCTCTTTAGAAATATGATGTTTGGTTAATGTACGATTTGAGTGTTACTTTCTTTGGAAGCCGCTTGGTAATACCTAAGTATGGAGGTCATTGGCCAGATTGGGAGGAAAAGAAGAGCATTTTGATTCAAGATATTTTTAATAATCCTTCAATGGAAAAAAAAAAAAAAAGGCTAGCACAAGGTGGAAGAATGCAAGAGCAGATAGAGGCTTGAGAAATAACCGTTAGAAGTGAACAAAGATCCATTGCACCCTACAAAGAAGGTAAGTTAAAAAATATTATTGTTATGTATCTTTACATGTTTTAGATGTATTGCTTTATGTTTTTATTCTCCTCCTTTTTGTACATAATATTTCTTTCTTGAATTATTCCTTAGAGCCAGGATAGTCTTAAGTTCTTTTTAGAATCATCATGTAGTGAAATTAGTTGGTGGATTATGAACCCTTGTGGTTTCTATGTACCTGTTGATCTTCTTTTAGGTCAACTTGAGGTATTATGTTGTTTAGTTCCATAGGATTTATCTTAAAGCGCTTTTCTAGGGTGTTTTCATGTGACATAGCTTAGATGTGATGCTTCCTATGTTGTGCTCGTAGTGCCTTTGTTTTAGTTGGTGTATTACATTATGTTAATTTTAAGGATACTTTGATTTGATTGCTTGTTAGATCATTTGATAGATCACTATGTTCCATGTTATGGTTGTGGTTTATTCATTTATATATGTTTGGTGCTTGTTTAAGTTTAATGTAGCTCCTTATTATTTTATTATTACATCAGGTTAATTGGTTTAATTGGGTAAAGTTTTTTTTGTTTTTATTGGCCTCATATTCAAGGTAGTTGTCTTGAAGTGTGTAGAAGCTTTGTTAAGTGTTTAATCTTTGTTTGTTGTTGCCTTGGTCTAGTATGGTCCTATGGATATCTAGTTCGTGCAACCTATGATGGCAAGTGGAGTTCTTTTATTATTGCTTTTGCATTATTTGATAGCTTTAAAAGCTTTAAATTTTTAGTCGAATTAAGGTGTTTATATTGTGTTACATTTAATTGCCTTTATGAAGTTTTTGGTGGAAATATTAAAAGGATGATTTTAAAGGGATAGTATAGTCTTTAAATAGCAAATCATTAAAATATGTTTGCATGGTTGCTTGAGGAAAGAGTTTTATATTGGATAAATAATTATAATGGTTTCTTGAGACTTAAGTAGGTAAGGGAGCCATTATAGAGAGAATTATGGTATTATCTCTTTGTGTGTTGAAATATATTTTGCATGGTTGCTTGAGGAAAGAGTTTCAAAATGGATAAATAATTATAATGGTTTCTTGAGACTTGAGTAGGTAAGGGAACAATAATAGAGAGAAGTATGAGATTCTCCTTATGTGTTGAAATGTATGTTGCATGGTTGTCTACATATTACATGTTGTATGTTAAGTTGCATTGCATTATGATTTGTCCTGATCCCTAAGTTATTTTGAATCTTGAGGAGTTTTCTTCATGAGGAGTATTATGAAAAAAATGCGGTGCAAAGGCCACTTAGGCAAATTTACTCTGATGAATTTTGGGAATGAAAATTTGTTATAGTAGTTTTATATTGTAACTCTTGGATATTCTATTTTAAATTAATAAGGATTGGAACACCTTATGTAAATCCATGGAATACTTATATTCTTCAACATGAGTTGGAAATTATCTCTTGAAAATGTTTTGGTTTTGAAAATAAAATAGATTATATGTTGGCATTTTTTGTGTTGTGCTAAACATTATAAATAGATATTAGTCATATTATTAATTTAATTATATTTTAATCTAGAAGAATGTTTATTTGGTGCTAAAATTATGCTGGAAATCATGTTTAATGGAAAATAAATTGAAAATAATTTATTTAAATTCAAGATCTAGCCTTATGATATATTAAGCATGTTTTTTTGTATAGCACTTTATTTCTTTCAAAGAGAGATGTTATATGTTTATTTATGTAATCTAGGTTTTAGTGGGGGTTCTTGGAAATGGATCTAGAACCTTAATAAGATTTCTAAGTCAAAGAGATAACCCAATATTAGGAGGATTTATGATGATGCAATAACTAGGTGGTTGTGATTCTTGGAAGGAGTTGTGGTGATGCAATAGCTAGATACTCATGAATCTGGAAAGATTTGTTGTGATCCAATAGCCAAATACTCATGATTGATACACCTTTAATGGTGAGGATGGGTTGTTCTATAACTATGAGATTTATGGAATCCATTATGAGTCAATTGTGGTGGTACCTATAATGGTGAATTTTAGGTAACCAAGTCCATTACCAAGTGAGTGGTAATGACATTAGTTATCCCACAAAGGTGTGGTAAGTAAGAACTAAGTATTTACACTAGAATAAACTATATAAACATACTTATGAATAGGTTAGGGAATAAGCATTCCCATTTAAATATTATGGGCCTTAAGGGATAATCCCTATGCTATTGTCAAATTGTTCTATACTGGTGAGGGTATAGGAAATGTAGGGGAACCACTTTGGTATCCTTATAAATGGTGATGTTTAGTAATGTGAACCCCAAGAATACAATATATTGGCCACTCCTATCCACCTAAGTGTCATCTGTAATGACATAGAACTCAAATGTGGTGAAGCCTTAAGAATGTTAAAAATAATATTGGGACACCTTTTTGTGAACCTACTTGTAAATATATATATATAGGGTTGGTTTTGTGGGTTGTTATAGCCACCTAGAACCTGTGCAGGCAAAAATATTACTTTAAGCCACCTCCACCATTTAGTCCCTAGTTTAGATCATTTTTCTCTAGACAAGTGGCTTCCCATGACATACAACTCCCCTCCTATGACTACGTAAGTATGCATCATTTCCTTTTAGAAATCTATTATAATCATCCATCCCTAGATATTCAATTCATCACCTATATCCAATTAAAGTGACATATTTGTTAGTTGAAGCTTTTCACCTTAGCTTTTAGATCAACCTAAGAATTATACTTTTTTTATTAGTTATACATAGCTTTATACTATAACCTATGTCCAGTCATCACCTATTGTCCTTATTGAATCATCATCCAAAATAAATTCACCATTTTTTGTACTAATAGGTAGCATATTCATAACGGTTATTATTGCATCTAATTTCTAGATCTATTCTTAGATTTTGGATCACTTTATTCTTAGCCATAGTGTGAAATCATCATCCAATACACTGCTAGGTAGAAGTTTCATAATAGGTGAGACAGAATCTATTCTAGGCTCATTTTCTATTTTTTTTGCACAACTTCAAGGGTTTGATTGTACCTTCCAAGTATCAATATTGTTTTTATTGTTTGGTAGGCCCCTAAAAACTAATTTCTTTTCTAGTTTTTTTTCTTTTTATGGTTATATGATAAATTTACCATCTTGAAGAGTTATAGGTAGTGGTTTTGTAAAGGTGGTAGTTTTACTTCAGGTGAAGGTTTTGTCTCTATTCTTGGGACAAGTAGGTACCTTCTGTTTTTTTTTTCTTATTGTCTATTGTCTTTTTTTTTATTATCAACCTAGGATATCAAAAAAAAATTAGGCAAGGAACTTAGGAATTTTGCTTAGTTTTTAAAGAATTACATTTTATTTCTTTTAGAAATACAATTTGAAATAGCATGTAATTTTTCATTTAGGTTATTTTATCTGCTACATTATATGGAAAAATCCATATTAAATTTTATTTTTCAATAATGCATTTTTAGGCATGTTAAAAACCATGGTTAGGAAAAACCACAAGCTCAAAATTGTATGCTACAAGTATGGCTATAAGAGCATATTAAATGCTAGAATAATATAGGAGGTGTCTATTATGTTTTATCTAGAATATAATAAATAATATAATAATATGCTAAAATCCCCTCTTATTACATTATTTGGGATAGTTATAGGTTCTTGGTCTTTGGATATTGGATCTTGGTCATTGGCTCTAGTTCTTGGCTCTACCTCTAGCTCTTGGATCTATATACCATTTGCTCTGATTCCTCTATATTTTGCTTAGATAAATACCTCTTGGTCTACCTCTAGGTATATTGCCTATGGGTATATCACTTTTAGGTCTTCCTCTAGTTCCAAGCATGTCAAGTACTCTTAGAATACTTAATAAAAAGTGGGATTAACCTCATTTTTCTTATACAACAATGATTGTCCTTATGGTAATCTTCTCATCCTACCATATTGCATGGATAACCAATTATTGTAACTACTATGTGTAATAATGCATATAATTTCTTACAAGGTTCACTCTATAGTTTTTATGAGTATATCCCCCCTTAGTTTGAACTCACATTTTTTGTACAATGAAGTTTTTATTATCTATCAAAAATGAACATTTGTAAAAGAATTTTTAGAGCCATTACAAGTGTCCATATGAGGTTTACTTGAATTATTTTGAGAAGTGTTAGGTAAAACAAAGAATTCACTCCATATTGCAACAAATTTTTTATGAGAGATTTCAAAATCCCAAACCAAATAATTGGAAAGAAAAATATAGTAGCTATAAGTTAGGAATATTTTATGTAAATTCTATAGTGTGTGTATCTCTGTAGTCTTCAAAAGTGGTTGATCCAACTCCAAAGTATTAAATGTTCTATACTCTTTAAAATATTATTTTCTTTCTTGAATTCTAGGGTGTCAAGTTTTGTGTAGTCCCTAGAATATTCTTTCTTGAACTAGAGTTTAAAATTTTCTATAGTCTCTAGTTAGATTTTTGGATCACCATTAGCTATGTAAAATATTCAAAAAGAGAAAAAAATTCTTCTAGTAGATTAGGCTCTAGAAATGCTTTCCAAAAAGTATAGGTATGTCTATACTTGGGAAGCATAGGATACCTCTATTTTTAAGTTGGGAAAAGAAAAATGAAGGTGATTTTCCCTCCAAGAAAAATCCTTGAGGAATATTCTATAACATATTAAATGGACACCCTTAATTTCTACACATGTATTTTGTAAATTAAAATATGTGTAAATAAAGGCTACAAGTAACCTACCCACTATGAATGTGGGATTTAAAATGAAGTTATTCATTATTTTTAAATGGGTTGTCACACTTTGGCTAACTCGATGTCGTGTCACACCATTGGTCTTCATGAAGTGATACATATAGCTAGAAACATTGTCATGTACCATAATGAAATGTATCATTCTTTTTGCATAGTCAAGGCTTGATATCCCCACTTGGTCCCAAATTTACACATAGCTCAAATAATTTGAGTAGGCTCTTTGAATATACAATTTGTTAAGAATCACTTTTCCCAAATGTATTATAAACTATAGAATTTTTCTAATTTGAAAAAAATATTTAGATATTTTCCAGTTTATCTACCCCCAAAGTAATATGATATCTTCTTTTAGTATCGATAATGTGGCCACTATTGCATGTTGGAGTGCATCATGCTTGGCTTGTAGATTTATATGGTATATAATTCCTCATGGCATTTCATCGAGGTGACATGCACACCATGGAGTGCATGAAAAACTTTGTTAGCTATTTCCCACTTTATCTTCCTACAAATAATGATGGTCTCTTTCTCATATGTGTAGAACATGACCTCTATTGGAGTGCATCACACTTGGCTTGTGGATTCATATGGTGTGTAACACCTCATGGCTTTGTGTCTGGATGATATGCATGATGTGTTGAGCAACCATTTTCTTTGCATGCCACTAGAACTCATTTTGTTTAGACCTCCTATTGTATGGACTCTCCTTTCCATTACTTAGTGACTTCATACACCATAAAAAATTCTTTAAGTAGTAATTTTATGAGGACAATAGGATTGACAATTACCATGCAAATTAATTATTTTTCCCATTATAGGGTGGTTTTCTTGGGATACAACTGTAGTGCCTAAGACTTTTCTTGTAGGCTTTCAATATCATAAACTATTAATACCAAAATCTAAGGATAAAGACCTATATTGTGACCTTGATATAGAAGAGGAAGATGCCCTTCAATGCCACTATCAATAGTAGTAGCCTAATCTATGTTGGAGCTTTAGTCAAAATATCATAGTGTTCTCCAATAAGGTTTGCAAAATAAGATTTTTTCTACAACCTATGATGACTCAGGCTCTAACTGCTCCATTTTGAGGTTCTATTTAATGACTAGTACATTATATTAAGGATATATGTTTCTCTGTCTAATGGATTTTTGCCTTCATGGTATGGAACATGGCTCTTTTATTTCTAGTGCATACTCTATATAGGCAAAGTCTCATGTTATTACTAATGAAAAATAGATCCTCATCCAACATGGAAGCCATAAGCCATTGGTACTTGACATTGATGTTGATGTCTACATATTCTCCACATCAACATCAATCCTCTTGGAAAATCGGCCCTTGATTCATTGTCTAGTCTCCATGTAGGCTTTCCTAGAGGTATACCTCATCATTTATGAGGTCTAGGGATATAAATCCATCATATATTATAATTATATCTTTGTTATGGATAAATATATCATGTCTACCAAAGTATGCAATTGCATTTAATGATATTATAGGTTTTATTATGTAGTTCCTAAAATAGGTTGACACAACTGGATTCATTACTACTATCACTTTTACAACTTAGATCTATATTTCAGATTTGTATTCTATATATCCTCCTTGAATTTCAACATAGGATATATATTAGGTCTCCAAATTAATAAGCATGTGATTTAGAATAGCATGATATTATTTTTAGACAAAATTAATCCATCCAATTCAAGGATCTTGTGCCTCCTAAGGTGTGTTGCATGATATCGAGCATAAGAGCTAGTTTTCCAATGGTTTTCATGACCACCATTATCTCATGGATTATTTTAGAAACCATTTTAGAGAATTTTGGGCCTAAAGCACCTAGGGAACTATGCATTCACATGTTTTGTTTTATATATTTATGCAAATGCATTGCTAATCCCGATGGTAGAGGATTTGTGAAGAAGAATTGGTCATCCAATGCTAGGTTGAGGGACCTCTAGAATGGTATTTTCCTCATTTTGGTGATAGAAGTGTATGCTAAGAGTGTGGGATCATATATTTGAGATTATTTCTATTTTGTTTTTCTCACCATATCCTACAAATAAATGCAAACCCAAATAAATCTTCATTCAAATAATTGGAAGTAAGTCATACCATAACATCATGTTTAAGGATGATAATTCAGTTGTATCTACTATGTTGGATATAGCTATAACAATATTTTTCACATGAATTTTGTAGGTATCCCATCCATCCATGAATGAGCTCTTCAATTACTTCCCCAACATTACTACCATCAATGTCTCCTCCTTCTCATGAGTTTTCTCCATCAAAAATAGGAAAAATTTATGATAAATGAGATCAGTATATTACCATAGGTTTAGAGCATATTCAAAATACCATGGCTTTGAGTAGAGATATATAGATAAGTAAATGGAAGGAAGTATTTCCATGAGGTAAATTCTCCTCCATATGGTAGGTAGGATCAATCCACTTTTATACTCATGTTTTAAAATCTAGATTAAATTTTAATTATCAATAATGCATATTTATAGGCATGCTACAAACTATGGTTATCCAAAACCATAGGATCAAAACCATGTGCTATAGGTAAGGATATAAGAGCATATTAAATGTTAGAAGAATCTAGAAAATGACTAATGCCACTTATGTTTTATCTAGAATATACTAAATAATGTAATAATATCCTATAGGTTTATTCTCTTTGTTGCTTTAGGATAGAATTAATTAAAAGTGAAATGCATACTTAGGGTACCTCTTTTCTTATTGCATTATCTATTTTGATGCATTTTAATTTGTAATAGTCATAGCACTATTTCAATAGAAACTTAAATATTTTAAGGGAACTAAAGGGATCTTTTTAGTTGTTATTAATTTCTTATTTTCTTCATTTAGGCATCATAATCAAAATTTGCATGTAGTATTTTATGTTAGGCTAGATTATTTGCATGCACAATTGTTTTTGTGCATTTCATTTAAAAGTAAAAAATAGGTAGATCTTAGAATTACTATCAATAATTGAAATTACATACAGGTATCTTGTTTTCTACACCATTGTCCTAATTTTTCATTGCATCATCATTCTTTCATTTAAACATTAGTATAGTTAAAACTCTATGTGTTTATGAAATCAATGCATAAAATTAGATTTAGGGAAATAAAAAATACCCTTGGTGAACTCGTATCACTCCATCTCACAAATATAAAAGCTCGAAAACATACAAATAGTAGGGTGATAGAAACACTCTCCCATATAAGTGTGGGATCATCCTCAAAGGAGAAAGGACCTATTGAGGTCAAAGCCTCCCTAGGATCCTTATTTTTGCACCCATGTATTTGTTGAACCCAACATGAACGACCACTCAGTTACCCATCCTACCTTATTGGCCAAGCCTAATCTTTAATCAAGATACAATTAATCAAAAATAAATATAGATCACTCTAATTTTTTTTCTTAGGTAAATCAAATTAAACTAAGATAACAAGAACATAAAAAAAAAATATTATTCCTATGTGGGGAAGGTTAATTACCCCTTGGATAACCTAAGATACAAATATCAGGGGTTATCTCCCTTGGCTAGTATATTATAGGAGGCTAGTAGGAGTCATAAGGAGGTTTTTTTTTCCAAGGTGACATAAGGGTCTCAAATATCTTGTCTTATTTGCTATAAAAAATTTGGAAAAAAATTATTAATTAATTGAAATCCCTTCCTTGGACATGGCTAAACAACCATTATTACCCAAAATATTGTTTGATAAATGGCACAAAAACATAATCCCTACCTAAGCTTCTAGACAAGAAAAATATAATTGAAACCCCTATTTATAGAGAGGAAGTGGATAATGAAAATCCTCTCTCTTGAGACCTTTCTCCAATTCATGACAAGAAAAAAGTAGTTTTTAGGTCTATGGACCATTTGGGAGCCAGCCTTAGAGGAAAAATGGAGACAATAGAAAGGGCATTCAAGGTTGAAAAATATCCCTTGACCAACTAAGCTATAAAAGAGCCTCTTCTAAATCTTCGACAACATCCTAGGTCTAACCCTATGAGCTCTCAAAGGGACACTTCCCATAGGTCCTTGTACTTAGATGTCAATCCATGTAACCTAAATAGAATGAGGTATAATTCCCCCATAATAACAACAACCATAGAGGGCAGAACCCTAGAATATTATCATCTTCAAGAAATCAAGATTCCATACCTCACAATTTGGAACCATTTAGATTTAATCATCTCATTTCTTAAGATGCTAGTGTTCTATAGGTACAAAATATAAATATATTTACTAGCATACCTAATAATTCAAATATTATATCTTCCAACCCCTTTATCAATATACCTTCTTCACATGTTTCAATCCTACTATTCCTTCTTCTAAATATTCTCTCCCTAACTACTTTGCACCTAACAACATGGTTGCTCATTTTGGATCAAATCATCTATATTTATAATACTAGCCTCTAATTAGTTCACAACCTCAATTTATCACACCACCAATCCTTTATTCTAGATTCTAGGATCTAAATTCTAAGTTGGAAATAAAGTTTTAAGGGAATTTAAATTTAAATAACAATTGGCCTCCATCCAAGGAGGCACAACAAAAATGTAATCTTATAAATACTGATGTAATAAGCTTATAGATCCTACCTTAACAAACAAACCCTATCCCTTACGCTTTGTGTTATCTAAGTTCCAATTGTATAGAAGAGAAAGTGATCCAATAGAGAACCTTCAAATCTTTTGAGATACATGCCAAAACATCGTCCATGAGAAGGTATTGTTGTTAAAAAATTTCCCTACTAGCCTTAGTGGTGAGGCTCTAGATTGGTTCTATCAACTACCTCATCATTCAACCAAAATATTTTTTGATTTGTTAAAAATATATATCTTGCATTTCATCATTTATATTATATAAAATTGCATAGTTGATGACTTGTATCAACTAAAACAAGGCAAAAATGAGTCTCTTGATTAATTTTTACCAAAATGGAAGGCATTGGTTAGAAAACTTCCTTTTACCCCACTGCCTAAATACTTCTTGCATGTTTTTGTATGCAACTTCCAAGAACACCTTTCATATCCCCTAGATATGAATTGTGTCCTATCCTTTGATTATGTGGTAGATCTCTCTCATTAAATTAAAAGCACTCTCCAATGTAAGGGGAAATTAAAGACCAAAAAAATATGAAAAACCATCTTCTCCTATCTCTAAGGCATAGTATAAAAAAAAATATATTGTGAGTGATGGATTCACTAACTCTTTTCCTAATGTAAAAATAGATCATGTGGATATAGTTGAAACCCTACAAAAACTTATATTGACTAGAACCCAAGAGAAGCCTCCTTGAAATTCCACTAGGCTAAACTAGTATTTGTCATCTATCCTCACACAACTTTTGGAAGAAAATATTATAGAGCTTCTTCCTATCAAGAAATACAACCTAAAAGAGAAAATCTTCCTTGGTTTAAAAATTATGAACAATGTGGTTACCGTCATATGAATGGGAACCACACAAATAAATGCACCTTAAAAATCTAGTGTAAGACCTTATTGATGATCATCATGGAGTAGGAAGTTTTGAGCAAGTAACTTCCTGTAATCAAGACTTAGAAATTTTCCAATATCCTTTACCTAAGAATGAAGAACATGTTGTTAAAACTAGGTTAGATATAAATGGCCCCCACCAAATTAGAATCTGGTAGGGATGATCTAGATGAGCACCATAACTAGGCAACAAGCTAAAAATAAGGGTCAACCTTATAAAAAAACCTCTAACAACCTCTAGTTTTGAATCCTGGTTGTGCATCAGCCTTTGAAGGTCCGCCTTTAGTCCTAAAGCTATAATATAAATGAAAAAGGAAATTCAACCTCCAATAATAGTTGGATAAAATCCCAACTAACATCTCTATATTGGAGCTACTAAATACATCATCTAGTCATAGAGAAAATTTGTTTAAAATCCTAAGTGAACAAATTATCCACCAATATGTTAGCCCCAGAAATTGGCTAATATGGTGGGGTTACTAACAATAAACCATTCCACAATATCCTTCTTTAAGAATGATCTTCCCTCTCCCTTGATAAAGGGAGAGTTACATTTATATATTACATGTCATATCGATGAACAATATATCAAAAAGGTTCTCATAGATAATGGATCAACCTTTAATGTCTATAACCTTTAGTTTATCTAAAGGATAGGGCTTAATAAAGAATATTTAGAAAAATTAGAAATTGTCATAAAATCTTATGACAATGAAGAGCGATAAGGTGCATTATGTATAGTCCTTCCAAGCAAAGTGTGGCCTCACATTCTAAACATGTCATTTTATGTGTTTCCCTATGACCTAAACTATAACATCTTCTTAGGATGACCAACTAGAAACAACCCCTATCTAGTAGAAAAATGTAAGCTTATTGCTAATTATCATATCTTTACCCCATACCTAAGCAAATTATTTGTAATTTAGGTTATAAGGAAAAATTCTTGAACATTAGCATGGCTTGAACATTAGGGATTGAGAAAAATGTATGCTTATTGTTAATTATCGTATCTTTACCCCAACCCCTATCTAGTAGAAAAATGTATGCTTATTGCTATTGAGAATAGGAAATAAAATAGCTTATAGAATCATAAGCATGGATTGAACATTAGGGATTGGGATATTTCCCTAACTTCAATAAAAGGACACATTATGTGTGTTCAAAAAGTAGTAATGATGAGGAAATATGTATTTTCTCAATAGAACCTCAAAGATAAGTGACTTTAATAGAGGGGTTAGATTAGGATGAAGAGGAATATGATGAGCCCTTCTCCTCCCTTTCTAACTTATTTACACAATATGCACAAATCAACACATTAAGCATTGATCCCATTGAGGAGCCTAATCAAAGGTCCAACCCTAGTCTTTAAAGTGAGGGTACATCAACCTAGCCCTAAGAATATTATGATATATCATCTCAACCAATAGAAATTACATTCTAAACCTTAGACATAAATTATTGAGTGAAATATTTACCCCATAACCCTTCTAGGGATAATCTAAATGATTTTCCTATTTAATAATATATCCCTACCGAAGGAGCCTTTTCATTAGTCACACATCCCTCACAATAAACCAACATTGATTATTGGACTTTAGATGTAGATGAGCTTCAAATTTTGGGTTCTTACCAACCCCACCTCAATATGAAGATGGGTCTACTATCTTAATAAAATAAATCATAAAAATCAACGTAAGATTAGAGGATAATCCAAGAATAATAAAGTTAGGAAAAAATTTAACTTTAGAAGAACAAAAAGAATACAAAAAGCTTCTAATATATTTTTGTGACATTTTTGCATGGTCCTATGTAGATATTCCTAGAATGGACCCATAATTAATGGTCCACAACTAAGTAGTTAGATTTTATGCTAAGTTGATAAAACAAAAATTGAGAAAGATGCACCCTAAGGTTGCTATATTTATTATAGAGGGGAAAAATAACCAGCATAGATGATTTTTAGTGGATTTTCTAGGAGCTGAGGTAATCGTGAGGATATTGTTTCTCTCCACTTAGTGGGCCGAAGGGAATTAAGGGTTCACTATGAATTGTTTAAGGACTCACTCCAAGTTTGGGATGGGATGTTTAGTGTGTTTATTTGAAAAGCACCTAAATTTGGTCTTAACTAAAATCTAAACTACAAATAATTTGAGTAAAAATATTCTAAAATAAATGCAAGGCAAAGAATAATGTAGGCAAGCAAATAACTATTCCTAAAATAACTCTTTATTTCAATGAAAAATACTCCTAAGTTTGCAGTAAAAATAAACTTTGTATTTCTAAGGTAAGGGTCCAAGAGAATGCGCAAACAAAAACTAGCCTAAATGTAAACTATATGCCTTTCTTATTTGATACCTAAACAATACAATTTTCTTCTTATTATAGCCTAAAGTGAATTTCTCGATTTTAATTATTTTTCCTAAAGTGTGTTTTTGTTTTAATTTTAAGAAAGCAAAAAAATAAGTTTAAACATATAAAAAACAACCTACTAGACTAACAGAGCACTTACTTGTCCTAGTGTTTGTACTCGCACTAAATTTGTATCTTGAATCTTGCAACCATGAATCCAAACAAACCTACAAACAATAATAGAAACTAAAAAAAGTGAATAGTATTCGAGGGCCTTCTTAAGCCACTTTGAAGTCTAAACTTGTAGGCTCAACAATAAAGCCTCCTTGGTCCTTTTATCTGACCACTCAAAATGAAAGGTAAATATTATCCTTTGGAGACAAGCTTATAGAATGTAAAGTGAACAAAATGAGAGTCTAGAAAACAAAATATAATGTAGCAAAATATAGGATGAAAAAAATGAGAAAGACATAATGCAAAAGAAAAGCAAAACTATGTAGTATGAACAGCTAGGCTTTTTAAAATATAATAAAATACCAACAAATACTATAATACAAATAGAAGGGTATAATAGAGATAGAAAAAAAATGCATAGAACAAAATAAGGGTTTTGGGAATGGAAAATTGCCCTCAAGTCCTTGCAATAATAAACAAAAATGAAGAATATGTGTAGTAAAGTAACTAAACTGAAAATATGACTTGTGATCTAGTAATGCAAAAAAATATTTAAAAAATAATGTTTAATAATCTAATGCAACAACAGATAAATTTTAAATTGACTTTTTAGTGAAGAAATGAATAATAAAAATGCAATATAAAACCCTGGCTAATGACCAATCAGAATATGCAACAAAATGATTTAATACTAATTTTCAATGCAAACAAAATGCAATATAAATATATTTTATTAAATAGAAATGAAATGGTGAAAATGTAATATAAAACCCTAGCTAATGACCAATCAAAAATGATTTAATACTAATTCTCAATGCAATAGAATGGATTTTAAATCCACTTTATTAAACAAAAATGAATGAAAAAAATGCAGTATAAAATCCTAGCTAATGACCAATCAAAAAATGCAACATAATTATTTAATACTAATTCTTAATGCAAATTAAATGGATTTTAAATATATTTTATCAAACATAAATGAAATAGTCAAAATGCAGTGTAAAACCCTAGCTAATGATCAATCAAAAAATACAACATAATGATTTAATACTAATTCTCAGTGCAAATGAAATGAATTTTAAATATATTATATTAAACAAAATTAAAATGGTTAAAATGCAATATAAAACCGTAACTGATGACCAATCAAAAATGCAACACAATAATTTAATACTAATTCTCAATGCAATAGAATGGATTTTAAATCTATTTTATTAAACAAAAATGAAATGATGAAAATGTGGTATAAAACCCTAGCTAATGACCAATCATAAAATGCAATAGACTGTTTTAATACTAATTCTAATTGCAACAAAATGGATATTAAATCTATTTTATTAAATAGAAATTAAATTAAGAAAATGTAGTATAAAATCCTAGCTAATTAAGATAAATGAAATAACAAACTAATAATACAAAATAATGTTAACTAGCAAATATAGAAGCAAAGGAGCAAACAAAGATGAGTGAAGGCAATAACCAAAATGGAGAATCTGTCCTCCTATATGGATAGAGCTGAAAAAATCCTCACACACGTTCCATCACCAAAATATCCTCCACTTTCTCTCCCAATGTAGCTACACCACACACACCAACGATGGATGCAAGATCACAAAAGAAAGCACAAAAGCAAAGTGTCAACAATGCAATTGAGAGAACATTTGCTTGGATCAAAATGTGTTTTTCTAAAAGAAGAATTCAACACTTATATTTATAGAATTTTTAGAGGAATTATGGGGGAAAACAAAAATAAATAAATAAAAGTTTTTTAGGGCTAGGGCATCACTAGAGCTTTGGGACCCTAAACAACCTAGAACTTTTGAAAAAAATGTAAATCACGATACCTAGACCCATGTGCAATTGTTTTGCATTTTGGGGGACCAAACAATGTGTGAATAGGATAGAATTATACTCAATAAAAATCTATTTTCAATATTGATCCAATGGAAGTGGTTTTGGTAATAATGGAGAATATTTGATGGGGGAAATATTGGCTCAAATGGCCTTACTTTTTAAAGCAATAAATGCTCAATTTTAGGTCTTTAAAAGGTGAATTTGGCTTGGTTGGTTAGAGGGTTGATGCATGAGGGTGAATTGATAAAAAATGATAAAAAGTGGGTCAATTTGTAATGTCTACACTCATAAAATAACTCCAAAATATTGTGGAGGTCAAATTTATTAAGGCAATTAACTATTTTGATTGGAGGTCCCTATAGCTAAGAAGGAAGATGTTGTGTGGATCTACATAGACTTTTGTGACATAAATAAATCTTGTATAAAGGAAAATTTTCCCCTGCCTAATATAGATATAATAGTAGAATTTACCATTGGATGCAAGATGCTATCCTTGATGGACAAAAAATTTTTTTATAACCAAAATTGAATTACATTGGAGGATCAAGCCAAAATGACATTCATTACTTCTTGGGGTACCTTTTTCTATGAAATTATACCTTTTCAATTTAAATAATCTTGGCACAATATACCAATGTGTCATGACATACATCTTCCATGATATGATGCATGATATTATGGAATACTATGTCGATGATATTCTTGGGTGATCCATGAAATGGGAAGATCATACTAAAGATAGAAAGAAATTTTTTGACTTAGAGAATATTAAGTTTGAATTAAACACTCCAAATATATATTTAGAGTAACATTTGGTAAACTATTGGGTTTGATCCTTTACAGGCATGGCATTAAGGTAGATGCTAATAAAATATTTACCATCACTAAGATTCCACCACCTAGGAACCTAACTAAGCTTTAAAGTCTACAAGGTAGACCATAAGCAATTATGAGATTCATATACTAATTTCCAAAAAAGTGTCAATCCTTTTCCAATATTTTAATAAAGGGACTAATTTCAAGTGGAATGAAGAGTTCCAAAATTCCTTTAATACCTTGAATATATATCTTCTATCTTTGCCAATTATAATCCCACCAAATACCCTCAATCCTTTGCTATTATACATTGTCGCAACCATTCATTCTTTAGGAGCTATGTCGGCATAATATGATGAAAAAATAGGGAAAGGACCATCTACTACATTACTAGAACTCTTATTAGTTATAAAACATGGTATACTCCCTTAGATAAATTATGCATAGTGAAGAGACAAAAACACAATACAAAATAATGCTAAATAAATTGAACACAAGGAAACAATAATTGCATAATAGATGATCTTATATTAATGGGGGAGCCTAAAAACTCCATTGTTACAATGTAGATCCTTGAATTATTTTTTATACATATTTACAAATGGCTAGGGTTCTTTGAAACCTTAGCAAACAAGGCTAGTTGTGTCTTCAGGCACGTCCTTGCTCCCAACAGAATTGAGTGGGCTTCTTGATATCCAATGTCGGGCCACTCTAGCTTAAACAGTTATCCAATGTTGATGTAGCACCTTCAGATCTACACACAATGACACAAAAAACTAGTTAGTAATACCTATGAGGGCTCCACAATGTGAGGCCCTCTATAAGAAATAGTAAAACCCTAACTATTTACTGCAAATGAAGTGAACAAACATGAAAATGCATAAATAAAATAATAACCAGTAGTTTTACCTTGCTTACTTGCTATCTTCTGATCTATGATATTTTGTTGCAGGTTATAGGTGCGATGATGCCCTAGCGTCTCTCAAAGACTAGGAGGTCCTCAGAACACTTATGTAAAATGTCCACGAGTGCTTGGCAGTTATAGTAAATGCTCATGGGTGCTCAGGATTGGTAGGGAAGTACCCAGAGACACTTGGATATGGAAGGGAAGTTTCCAGAGGTGTCTGGTAGTGATAAAAATTACCCAAATGCATTCGATGTCTGAGGAAGGATTCTGTAGAAGCAAATCAAGTGAGAGAAATGGATGGCAATAGTTGTGAGGGTTACGACAAGCGAGGATGAAGGCATAAATACTTAGACACTCCAAGGAAATATGGAACTCAAGGAATTTTAGGGTACGAATTGCTCAAGGACTCTAAAAACTCAAGTTTCTTAGGGGTTGAGCCATCAAAATGGCCTCTATTTATAATCCAACCTAGGGCATGCTAGGGTTTCAATGACACTAATTATGTGGTTGAGATAAAAGCACATCGATGGATGAATATTAAATTTAGGGTGTGGCATGGATTTATGTGGATGGAAGAAAAAGATTAAATGAAATCATATGGTTTGGATTAATTCACTTATATAAATATATTTATTAAATATATATAATATAATATATAAAATATTAATATTAAATATATATAAAATAAATATATATAAATATATATGAATAATAGGCAAAAATGGTAGGAAAGTTAGGATGGATGACAAATGGCTAGGTTTTGGTGGTGGAAATGGCGGGAAAGCATGGATGGAGGACAAGTGGCTAGGTTTTGGTGTCTACATATGCTTATTTTTGTACCGCATTGCGTGAAACACAATGTAGTACAAAAACATGAAACACCTATTTTGGTTAGGTGCATAAGCAACTTCTCTTGAGATGTGGAACATGAGCTTGAAGATAAAATAATAAAAGAATTCAAATTTTGCTTAGCTTACCCCCTCAATTGGTGAATGAGTTTGCGGATGAATCTCATGAGCCAATTGAAAAATTTGTGCAAATGAATGATGCAAATGTGATATGATGTAAACCTCATACCATTTTTGCCCCAATAGTGGAAAGGGGAGTGGTGAAAATTTTGATATGAGGCATCTATTTTTTCCCCAATAGATGAAGGAATTTGTGATAGATGTAATGTAAAATGTGTTTTTTTTACCCCAAAAGATGAAGGGATTTGTGATAGATATGATGCAAAATGTGTCTATTTTTGCACCAATAGATGAAGATATTTGCCAAGTGTGGATGTCATGATCATGTAGGATGTATCCCATTTTGGGATAGTCAAAATTAAATTTGGTTACCCCAAATTTGGGGTGATTCAATGCTGCTAAATCATATGCCTTCTAGCATCATTGATATGCAAAGATGAAAGATACAAAGAGTAAAAGTAGTCAACTTCAGAGGACCAACTACTGACTATCAAATAATTTCTATGATCAGAACCAATCACCCTAGCTAAAGCTAGTCACCATGATTACTGTCAAAGAAATGTGAAATGATGAAATGTGATTTCGTTCATGTTTTAAGCCCCACGAACTAGGCCATCAATGACATTTGTTTCTTGGCAAGATTTCATGCAAAATGTGAAGTACCAAATAATTTTATTCCTTCGAACAAGGAGATATGTGATTATGAAAATTACCAAGTGTTCTTGTGATAGATCTTTCATCTTATCGAGTTGCATGGACACAAATCGCTACAATCACCAAGTATATAGAAAAACCCACTATATACAAGATTCACTTGAATGTTGTTTGAACTTGGAAAATATGCAAATGATTATGTGAAATGATGATGGGATGATGTATGAATGATGAAAATGATGGTTATGGTCATTTTGTGAATATTTGGACCATTTTGGAGTGCTTTTGTAACTTGCTTGGCGAATTTGCAATTTGTGGTTGCAAATAAAAATTGTGCATCCAAATTAGTTGGAATATTCACAAAACCTGGTAAAATGATGAAATGAATGTACGGATAAAATTTGGAGTGATTTGGTTTGGAGAAGCCACTGTTTTGAAATAATTTATCTTTTGTATATTTTTTATGCTAAATACCTATTGGCACTTTTGGCCTGTAGAAATACCCTCCAGTTTTTGGGCATTCTATAAATTCCCATGGGTTCTTCGGTGCACCAAGAAACACCCATAGGTGTCTCAAGACACCTAAAGTAGCTATAAATAGCTTCCAAGATGAGAAAACAATCTCATTTGTGCATTTTGGAGTTGAAGAAGCTACTTCTAGGAGAGTGGAGTGAAGTGAGGTGAAGTATTTGGAGCATAGAATCTATGGCATTAGAGGGAGATGGTGTGGAGGTCAAGGTTATGGCTAGAGCATGGTTTTTTGAGGTAACACCTTTTATTATGTATTGTACAAAAATGTTTTGTTTTTGTGAATTTTTTTTTTGCAAAATTATTGACAAATATTTTGTGTTGTGCTGCAACTTAGGATTTTTGAGGCTCAGCACCAGTTCTCTCCCTACATCATTGGGATGAGGAAGGTGGTTTTATATGAGAAGTGAGAGCTATTGGAGGAGGTGTGGCTAGCAGAGGTAGACTAGGTAGATGTTGTGAGGGTTTATGAGGGGTATCTCTCTACCTTAGCAGAGAGGTGGGATGTAGATAGGGGGACCTTTCAGCTTCCCACAGGTGAGGTGACGGTGACCTTAGAGGATGTATATCACATCCTCAAGGTATTAGTAGAGGGGATCTAGATTGAGTTCAAGCTCAACCAAAATATAGAGATGATGAGGATGTTTGGGTATGTGTGGCAGCGGTTGAAGGTGGAGTGTGGAGGTATTCCTTAATTTTCCATGTACGTGGACAAGGAGTTGGACCCCCTTCATGACTTGGTTATTTTCATGTTGGCCAACATCGTGGCTCCAAATATCACTAGGTGTAGGTTATCCTAGAACCTAATAGGGGTATTGAGTGATATGCTCAATAGGTGACAGGTATATTCATGGGATCTTGCCTTGTTGGCACAGGTGTACTAAGAGCTATACGATGTGACTAGGTAGGGTAGGAAGGGATTGGGGTACAGCTTGATATTGCAGTGTTGGGTATGGAAGCACTTTAGTATTTCTTGACTAGAGGGCTTTACTGTAGAGGGTTTCGGTAAGGAGTAACCCTATGCTAGGATATGGGCATTGGTTGAGGAGGTACAATCGATTTAGCCAATGAAGACGAGCCAGTGGTACTGGGAGTTATGGGCTGGAATAACATCCACCCAAATGATATGGATGCCATGGTGGGCTTACGAATGGATAAGGTATGTAGATCACTTGCGATGAGTGCAACAAGATTGATGGGTGGTTGTGAGACATAAGAGCGATGTGGAGTACTTCTAGTTCTCATGAGTGCTCCAATAGTTTAGGCTAATGTAGGATATACCTGATGAGCCAGTGTGCTATAGGAGACATCAGGAGGAGATAGGGCTACCATGTGCATAGACATAGAGGATATCCTATGAGTATGATGAGGAGATCAATCTCTTGGATGTGGAGGATGCAGGGACTACCATGGAGTATGATTCATGGTTTGCGGCTCAGCCACCATGGGCACTACCTCGAGGAGTAGTAGATGGGGATGGTGGTGGTGAGGCTAGGGATGAGGGGACTCAGGATACCAGAGATGGGGGTACCTAGGAGGCCCCCAAGTGATAATGATGTCATCAATTAGATAGTTGAAATAGGAGAGCTAAGGGTGTAGTGAGGCATGCTCCTAAGATTGGGGGATACAATGGATATGGGGATGATGCAGAGGTGGATATTGATATACCTACATATCAAAGTGAGCCAAATTGGATGCATTTGGAGTAGTAGGTGGTAGAGAGAGATGCGATGATTATGAGGCTTCAAGTAGAGCAAGTAGAGAAAGAGCACCGAAATAATGTCGACATCACACATCTTTGGGCTCGACATAGATATATCGAGGCATTGGAGGATAGTTTTATGAAACATCATATTCTAATTCCAGATCCTCCAACCTCATTTGTCTTTGAGGGTGCTAGGCATAGTGATTCTAGGCATAGATCTAGGTCTAAGGCTCCTCCTATATTAGAGGCTCCTCCTAGGTCACAGGGGTCCTCTTGGATGGCATAGCTAGTTCTTAGATGCACTTTTGTATATGAGTCTTGGTTCTCCGTTGTATGCAGTATTTTGGCACTCATTGTTCATGTGATATATATACATATATATACATGGATTTTACCTTTTGTGTTATATGTGTTTGTGTGAATGCTTTTTGTGGAATGCTTTTGTGGAATGCATGTTTATATGTATGATGAATGCATATGATATGTTATGGATGATTAATGAAATGTGGTATGTATTCAAGGTGCAATGTATGGATGATTAATGCAAGGTGGAATGCATGGATGATTAATGCAAGGTAGAATGTATGGGTGTGATATTAATCATTAATAGTTTAGATCTAGCTTGGCCATTTTCTAGAATTGTTGTTTAATTAGGGGTACCAAACTTGGTGGCATATGGGATGAATGGCTCATGACGTGACATGGATGTTGATATGAAATAATATATGTATGTTGATATGGAAGAAGATATGGATGTTGATATGGGAAACTGATTGTTTTACAGAGACTCAAACATCCTAGTGGCATCAAACAAACTCACTAAAACTACCTAATTCTTATAGGACTAAATGTGTGTGCAGTGAATTCATTTACCGAACCAAGAGCATGGTAATGACTCAAGGTAATCAAGAACTAGTGTGTGTGCAAGTGATTTCATCAACTCATCTTGAGTAAATTGGGTAAACCTGTTATGGATAAAATCAAGAGGCTAGCTTGTCTGTATGAGCGATCATAGGTCTCTTTAAAAGAGATGTGTCATCATGCATGAGCGTCCTCCACTGCTATCCAAGCATCTATAGCTTCAGTGGAGGCTAATTCCATAGTCCATGATTTGTGTTTTTGATCTCTTAAGTTTTGGGATGACTACCTAACCGTTTGACTAGAAATGTAGTATGATCCTTACAACCCAATGATCAGTGGTGTGTGATGTAAAATATTTAGATTTTTTGTTAGGTATTTTCCCTACTATTTCTTTTATTTTTGGAATTGTGATAGTGGTGAGAACCACTATTTTTATGTACTATGTTGCATTATGGGACTAGCAAGGATGACCCTTTTCACTTTGAGGTACATACCAAGTATGGTGTTATCCCTCTTTAACATAGGATGTTTTTAAAATGTGAAATTATGTTTGGTTCAAGAATGTTTTGGAGTCAATTCCCAAAAACAAGATTTTATTAGTGTACATGTGCAATTGTCCTAAAATTAACTCAAAATGTATTTTAGAGTTTTCTTAAAACACTAGGAGTTTCTGAATGACCGAAAACACCTAGGACTTGTGAATATGTGGTTTATGTGAATGGCAATTAGACTTAGTGAAATTGTGTGGATGAATTTGTGAGGGTGCCCCTAATTAAGGCAACATGACTTTTGTTGGACCAATTAAGACCCTAAAATTAATAAATGATCCCTAATATGGAATGCAAAATGTGGATGTGAATGCAATGTATGACATGCAATTTTGTGAAATATGAAATGCAATATGAAATGTGAGTTAATGCATTGTTTTTGGAATGTAGATGCAAGCGAAATGCAATGTTATGAATGAAATGTATGTAAATATTTTTGTGTATTAACCATGTATATATACATATATAGACATCAAATCATGTGTAAAATGCTCTCAAGTGTATAACATTAAGTGGTTCGGGTTCTTCCTCTCCCTCTAGACTGAAAAGCCTATAAGTACCATCACCCACTTTGTGTAATGATGTATGGACCTAACCAATTATCCATGAATTTATCATGAAGATGCGGTAATGCATTGTTTATTTTTTGGTTCTCTTTAAGGACAAGATCTCCTACTTGGAATTCAAATAGATGAAATTTGGCATTGTAATCATGTTTAAGGCGATCTTGATAAAACTCGTAAATGCTCTAAAGCATTGACTCGCCTCTCATCAAGGAGTGTGAGTAATTCAAGATGTTTTTGTCTAGCAGTGTCGTCACCTATGAATTCCTACAAAGAAATTTTCAAGGAGGGGATCTCGAGCTCAAGAGGTATGATTGCTTCGGCTCCATAGACCAATGAAAATGGTATTTTCCTTGTAGGTGTGTGGATGCTTGTTTGATAAGCCCATAATTCCAAGGGTGTTTGTGTATGTCAATCTCTATGATTTTCTTTGAAAAGTTTCTTGAGAATAGCAATTAAGGTCTTGTTGGAAGCCTCAACTTGTCCATTTACTTATGGGTAATAATGAGTTGAAAAACTATGTTGAATTTTGTATTTTTCACAAAGTGCTCGAACATCCTTATTCTTGAAATACTTGCCATTGTCAAAGACAATTTTTGAGGGTATACCAAAATGAAAAATTATATGATGAAGTATAAACTCCACAATTCTAGGTCATTTCATACTGGTTAGAGGAATTACCTCAACCCACTTTGTGAAGTATTCAATGGTAGTGATGATGAATGTATGTTGTCCCAAGGAAGGAGGTGAAATTTTGCCAATTAGATCTAGGACCTATTATGAAAAGGGCCAAAGGTTTTGAATAGGTTGTAAGTATTGTGATGGTACATGAGTTAAATTAGCATGCTCTTGACACTTTTTGTAATGTTTAACATATGCAAAATAGTCACATTCCATTATGGGCCAATAATAATCCATGCATAAAATATGCTTTGCGATGGCCATTCCACTAAAATGACCACCACAAGTACCATCATGATCTTCAACTATGGATCTTTGTGCCTCACTAGACTAGAGACAATGAAGGATGACTCCATAATAACCATTTTTATACAACACATCCCCCAAGAGAATGAAATGAGCTACTTCTTGCTTGAATGTGTGTTTGGCAGTTCGAGACATATCAGATGGGAGTATTCCAAACTTGAGAAAGGGTACTATTTGGGTTGACCAAGGCTCACATGGATCTGACTGGATAAAGCAAATATCCTTTTCATATTTAGACTCAGCATGGACAATTGTATAATTAGAGATTTTTAAAATGATAAGAGGTTGGACCTCTCCAAAGGAGTCTTTTGGAATCAATGATCCAAGGGAGGCCATCTATTAGTCGAATGTGGTAAACTATTGATTTTGTACCAGTCAAACTTAGAAAGTAATATCATTGCTACTTTGTGATAAATCTTAATGGTAGGTTTTTTGCATTTGTATTCTTCGTTTATTTGTTTGATGACAAGTTGAGAATCACCAAATATCTGAATACGCTCAATGCTTACAGATATAGTTGGTTGAAGATCTAATATTAAGGCTTTATACTTTGTAGTGTTTTTTGTGCATTGGAAGTCGAGTTTGAATGATAATGGGATAGGTACCCCCTATGGTGTATGAAACACAACTCCAACACCTTGAACTTTTGCACACTTAGAGCCATCAAAGAATAGTGTGATATCGATGTCTTCCTCTAGAATGACATCTTCTTCTTGTTCAGTGACAACAAATACCAAATCATCTAGGAGATCAATAATCAAAGGATGATCACTAGGTAGTGGAGCTTTCACAAGTTGATCGGCTATTACCTAACCTTTAATGGATTTTTGGCTAATAAATTCCAAGTCAAATTTAGTAAGGAGCATTATCCATTTAGCGGTGTGGGTGTTATTGTAAGTGTAAGACATCATATAATGTAGAGGATTTTCTCTATCTATGACATAAGTTGTGTGACTAAGCATGTAATATCAAAGTTTATTAGTGGTAAAAACCACTACTAAGCATAATTTTTCTACATAAGTGTATCTAGTTTCATAGCTTACCAATGTTCAACTAATGTAGTAGAAAGCTTGCTCTCAATTTTCCTCATTATTTTGTGCAAGAATTGTCCCTAGTGTGAAGTCTTCTGCTGAGATATAAAGATAAAATGGGACCCCTGAATGAGGAGCTAATACTAGAAAAGAAGCTAGTTATTACTTAATTTCATCGAAGGCTTTTTGAAATTCAACTGTCCAATATAATGGCACCCCCTTTTTTAGTAGGTGATTGAATGGCCTACATTTTTTAGAAAGTTGCATAATGAAATGACGGATTGATTGGATATTTCCTTGTAAACTATATAATTCCTTTAAGTTGGTTGGGGGAGGCATCTCCATGATGGTCTTGACCTTGTTAGGGTCCACCTCAATGCCTCTTTTAAAGATAATGAATCCTAGAATTTTACCCGATGTAACACCAAAGACACATTTCTTGGGGTTCAACCTAACATTATGCTCTAGGATTTTGTCAAAAACTTTCTCCAATACACCAATGTGCTCTTGTCAAGTTTTATATTTATCCAAGATATCATCCGCATAGTCCTGGATAATCTTATGCATGTAGTAATGGAAAATGTATTTCATGGTACGTTGATAAATGGGAACCTACATTTTTGAGACCAAAGGGCATCATATTGTAACAAAATGTTCTCCAAGGTGTAGTGAATGTTATTTTGTGTTGGTCATCAAGATTTATTCTAATTTTTTTGTATCTTGAAAAACCATCCATGAATGAAAGCATTTCATGGCCAATGTAGGTATCGATAAGAGTATCAATGTTTGGGAAAGAGAAGTCATCCTTAGGACATGCTTTATTAAGATCTTGAAAGTCAATGCAAATGTGTATTGCCCCACTAGGTTTTTGAATAGGTACCATGTTTAAAATCCACTCAGAATAGTCAATAAGAATGATGAATTTCACATGTAAGAGTTTTTTAAGCTCTATTTTTACCAAGAGGGTCACGATAGGATGCATTCTCCTAAGTTTTTATTTGATTGGCTTAGCATCATGATGTAATGTGAGGTTATGGAAAACCAAACTAGGGTCAAGTCCATGCATATCCCTATAAGACCATGCAAATATGCCCTTCTTCCTCTTGAGGAGAGCAAATAATTGCTCTTGTTTGTCAGGTGATAATATTTTGCAAAGATTGATAATTTGGGGATTGTCTTTATCTCAACTAAGGTCCACATAGAAAGTATCTTCAATGGATATATGGGAATCTTCCTCAAGATGATGGGGCATAGGTATCATATAAATATCATATAAGATGTCATAAAACTCTTTTGGATTATCCTCATCTATGTCTACTTGGAAAACCTTGGGATATGGCAATGACAGTGAAGGCGAAGGTAGAGGGAAGGGAGGAATGTAGTTGGCAGAAGCCCTTAACAATTCCTTGGATAAGACAAATTCAAAAAAGTATGGAGGTGAGGAAATTAGGTCCATATCAATGAGATTTATGTCATTTGGAATTGGTTTAGCTAGATCATATGGATTATGGAGCGAGGTAAATAAATCAACAGTATTCATGTTGACTTATGGGTAAAGTGGATAAGGTTGGATGGAATGAATAGGATCTAGGAACTGGGGCTAAAAGCTTGGTTAACTTGAATAGCAACAAGTAACACAAAATGCACTTTAACTAGATGATATATACATGTAATCCAAAGAAAGACATGTTTTTGTTGATTTTTGATTGATTTTTAATTATTATTTTTTGGTTTTTTATTTTTGATATTTTTTGGTAGTGGTGAAAACCATAGTTTTTATGTTATGTACATATATTACAAGTTTAGCTTATGAAATGGCTTAATGGAATGGAGGTAGTGGTTCACCGATAGGGGAAGCTCATTCTTGTGGAAGAAGTAAGTGAAATATGAGCTCATGGATGGGGAACATGTTGAGATAAAACTCATATTGTTCATTGTAGGGAATGATGTGCTCTTATTATTCTTTAGACTCATCCAAAATTATCGAAATAAGTTCAAATTATTCATATATTTCATCATCATAAATATCAGGATGGAGATATTCTTCTCCTAATTTGAGACTAAGCCTTTGGATGGCTTGTTCAAGAGAAGAGGTGGTGGAAAGTGAGTGGTAACCTAGACCTAAACAGTTGTGTACCTCTTGATATGGAATATCAATAGGTTGATACACTCCCTGTTCATGCAATCCTAGGACATGACCTTGCTAATTGACTATGTGGAAATAGAGATATGGAAATCCTATCATGTTTGGAATGTTGGCAAGTGTTGGTTCTTTGGGTTCCTCTATGGAAGTTGTACTTGATGAAGGATCAATTCCCCCATATACAAAATTTATGCTATTTGGAACTGAACCTATCTTATAAAATGCTCTTATGGCTAAAGGTGATTCATGTGGGTGACTAAAATCCTTAGCATTAGGAATGGTGATGGGTGTTATGGTGATGTCTTGGACCATGTATTCACCAATACCAATATTAGTGAGGTGTGAAGAAGACAAGATTATACTGAGAGGGGGGGTGAACAGTATAAGACCACTTTTTACTTTTCTTTCTCAAACAAAATTATGCAATGTATAGATAGAAAAATCAACATCAGTAATGAAAGCAATGAACAAATCACCACACACAACAGAGACACCACAATTTACATGGTTCACCCAATGTGGGCTACTCCATGGAGAAAATATTTCACTAAAATTTTCTCAATCAATCTCTTAGGAATCCTCTCCTCTTACAATGTTTATGGACCTATGTCCAAAGGATATACCAATACCCTAAATTAATTTTGTGGATATCTATCCATAGGAGAACTCCTTCCTCTCTACTTTGGTTGGTGATCCTCTAGAAGACTATTGCCTCCACTACACTAACTTATGGGTCTCTCTCCATTGAAGACTCTTGTCCCCACTCAGAAGACCTATACTAACTGCCTATTCTAATGGATATCTATCCACTAGATACTATTGTCCTCTTCTCTCTGTCACATCCAAAGCTCTGTCTCAAATCTATAATAAACATTGTCCTTTAGTCTAGCATAAATTTGCTCAATCTCTATCTCTAGTTTAGCACAAACCTATCCTAAAATCTGCACCAAACTTTGCTCTCAAATCTAAACTAAACCCAGTCCTTTGGTCTAGCACAAATCTATCCTCAATATCTATCCTCAAGCCTTAACTCAAAGCTTGACATAATCTTAAATTAACTCTATTGGATATGCCCTAACCTTAACTCAAGGTTTGAACAAATCAATCATTCAACTCTTCTCTCAATCCTTCTCAAATACTTATCCTAAATTTTCCTTGTAATCTTCCTCAAAATCTCACACTGATCTGTCCACAAGTCCTCTCTTAGAACTTTCTCAAATCTACTCTACAAGTCCTCTCTAGAACTTGCTCAAAATTGCTCCACAATTTCTCTCTAGAACTTGTCCAAATATGCTCTACAAGTCTTCACTAGAACTTTCTCAATCTTCTCAATAATTCCTTTCAATAACTTATCCAAATCTGCTCAATATTTATATTGTAAGCTTCCACAAAATCTCGCACCAAATTTATCCACAAGTCTTCTCAAAGACTTGCCTCAAATCTGCTCAACAAGTCCACACAGAACTTTTCCAATCTCATAGAAACATAAATATAATGGTTAGAGACTCAATATGTTCTACACTTATCACAATGCTCAATTACTTTCAATCACTCTCTTATAAACATAGGTAGAATTGTTAGAAACTCAATATGCTTCAATTTCAACTCAATGCTCAATCACTTTCTCAAATCAGAATATAGAATAATTTGTTTTATGGAACTTGAAAAATCACTTCACACACCCACTTGACTAGGCTCAACCAACTCTACTCATCCAAACACTCAATTAAATAACCCTTGCTCACAAACCCTAGTCCAATCATATGATCACTTACTCAAAATGTTTCCAACAATGCCCAAAAAGTCTCACATAACAATGATACTCATGTTATTTTCAAAATCTAGTTCAAGTTCTTTGCTCAACAACTCACTTCAACAACAATGCTTATAAAACAATCTTCACATAGCAATGATACTCAAATCCTAGTTCAAGTTCTTCACACAACCAATGACTTCAACAACAATGCTTATAAAATAATCTTCACATAGCAATGATACTCAAACCTTAGTTCAAGTTCTTCACAATACCAAGGACGTCAACAACAATGATTATAAAACAAGGTTTTAACAACAACTCTTTAGTCCATAAAACCTTGAAGCATTAACTCAACATATTTAATAGGAAACTCTAATCAAGTCCTTTTCACTCCAAACTTATTTTCTAGAAAACCAACCAATCAACTTAACTATGGAAGAATGTGCTCATACATTTTTCTTGATGATGAAGGAATATCATAAATCTACCACAACCATAAACACTTATTTTCCAAGCTCAAAGAAATTATTAGATGATAAACTTCCTCAAAATACAATGTAAATATCAAGACACACATACACCTTATCACTCCATATTTAAGAAAACATTCATCAACATTTTACAAAAAAAAATACACCACTTACACCTTATAATCTCCCAATTAAAATTATATTCAATGCACTCTTATTTTCAAGATAACTCAATGCTAGAAGTTCCTTCTATCCTTTAATACTTAAACAAATCAATGTGACAAAAGCAGTTTATTAAAATAAACCTAACACCTTATTCCTGCAACTTATCAAAAATAATTTTCAACAAACAATCCTTTTAAGCAACCCTTTTAACTTCAAACTTTAGGCAACACACAAAAATAATAATAATAATTTATTACCTTGCCTTGGAAAGGGTTCGAACTCACAGTGCACCCTTAACCAGAACCCTAGTTGTGGGTCCAACTACCGCATGATTTAGGCACTCACTTGGGGACTAAGGAGCACCACGTGCTCCAAAAGACTACCTACCTTGCGTAGCACAAAAATGTGCATCTTTCCTTTGGTGCTTCCAACACTAATGCAACCACCAAAAATGTTGTCACTACCTTTCGAACGTAGGTCTCCTAGCATCCAAAGACTCTAGCCGTTGTCCTATTGCAAGTAGGCCATGTTGCCCAGTTGGCGCTTGGTACTTTGGCGTTGTTCCCCTTAAACCTTATTCGTTGGTGCTAAAACACAAAAATCACTTCTCTTATTTTGCACAAATTTAACACAATTGCACACATTAATTAATCAAACAAAAGGATAAGTTTTAATGCCTCTAAGGTATTAGTATATATATTGATTTCCCTCCTTCATGGATAACGTCGGTGCTCAAATTTCCTCCAATATATTTGACGTCGATGCTTTTTATTTCCCTTTGAACTTATTAATTTATAAATTATTTAAATTCATTTGAATTAAAATTTTATAAATTAATTTTTTAAAACCCTTTGGTTTTATTAAGGCCATCTTTCATTGTAAAAATTGGTATAAATAATATTTATTTATAAAAATTAAATTCACTTTGAATTTAAATATTTTATCGAATAAATATTAAACCTTCCTTTAGCTTTGCAATAATCTTCCATGGTTTTTTATGAAAAAACTTTTAACTTATGCTTCCACATAATATTAAAAATATTATGAAGCCCTTTTGCCTTTAACCTCTGCATTTTTCCTCTTGACCTTTGACATCATCAGTGGCTTATTCCTGGATATCAATGACAACTTTGACAACTTTGTTTCTTGACAAATTCTTTGACATTAATGATGATTTCATTCCTTGACATCAATGAAAACTTGAATTAATGACTCAAAATCTCCAACAACGTGGACATTGATTTGGAAGGATATGGGAGTACTATGGCTAGATGATGGCTAAGGGAATGATGAAGATGGTTATGTCTCACAATTTTTCAACTCGACTTGTGAAACATTAGGCAATGACGATGGACCAGATTGGAAATATTATTGATTGGATGATGTTGATGAAGTGGATGGTAATGATGTTGATGATGTGGACTGACTATGACCACATGTGTATGTAGTCAATGATGAAGATGATGGGGGTGTGGAAGCTTATTGTGGACTTGTGATACGGAACTCCTCAGGAATGGTCTCCTTTGATGAAGAGATTGGTGAAATGGTGGATGGATTGGCTGATTGTGAAAGAAAAAGGTGAGTGGAAGGAATCCTAGACTCATAGGGATTTTAAATAAAACTGCAATACTTAAATGGCTCAACATCTACCAGTATGCAATGTACTTGTCCTTCATGAACATATTTCAAATATTGATGTAAAATGGAAGGAACACATCTCATTTCCCTCATCCAAGGTCTTCCAAGGAGTACATTGTACACCATGGATCCTTCCAAGATGTGAAACATGGTGTGCAACGTTTTGACCCCTACTTCAATAGGTAAAATGATAGTGCCAACTATAGAACATAAAACATCGTTAAATGCTTTTAGGGTAAATGAAGACTTGATGATATGGGATGGGGGAAGGTTAAGATGATGAAGGGTAGATGTGGTGATGATATTTATAGAGGAACCACTATAAATTAGGACTCTTTTAAAATGCTTCTTTTCAATTAGAGTCATGATATGCAATGGAGGGTCTACTAATTCCGATGATATTGGCTTAATCTCAATTTCATAGAATGTGATGTAAGGCTCCATGTATCTTTGAATCCTGACAAAAAAAAAATTGAAGGCATTAGGATATTGTAATTGTAGTTCAATGGATTTGAGAATATCCATTAATACCTCATGATGTGGAGGGGATTGTTGGATTAACACATAAATTGATAATTTTGTGGAATCCATATTTAGGCTTGAATTTAACCATCTACTCAATGATATGATTGGTTGATGTGGACGATTAATGGGTGGATTTGGCATATTTGATTGGATAGGGATATCTATGGGTGATGAAATATTGGGGGAAACTTGGATGAGAGGAGATGCAAAAGGTTGTGACATACTTGCTTGAGGTGGTTGCATTTTTTGGTTGTTCCTTTGACATCTAGTGAACACATGGATGGAGCCTACAAATACTTGATATTGTTGTACATGATTGACTTTATTAGGGAGGCTTTTGGTGTTAGCCCCCCCTACATTTGGTTGCACCTCCTCATGATGAGGAAGTGGTGTTTGAAATATACCAAGGTTTTAATTTTATTGAGAAAGGGGATTATCAAGCTTTATCATCCCCAAGTCAATGAGGTCTTGAACTATTTATTTAAATTAATGGTAATTGTTAATATCATACCCATTTTGCCTATGATAAGGACAAAATAGGTTTTCCCAATATTTTTTACTACATTTTACGGGAACATCAGGTCTAATTTTAGGTAAAAAAAGTTTATTTGTGTCATATAAACTTCAAAAATGGGAAGCATATGACTCGACAAATGGGGCGTATTGGTGATTTTTTGGAACATACTGTCATCAGTGATGGTTTTCCATAGCTGGAACTATATTCTGCATGACTTGAGTTGTTGAGGGTACCACATGATAAGCAATTTATTGTGGTGTTTTTTGCACGGGTTGCTATTGATCCATTATTGGATGGTTCATGACCATTTGATTACCTTAATTGGGCTGATTGGTTGGGGTAGCCTGTGTTGATATTGGTTGGCCATAAAGTTGCTTTTGTATTGGCCCTTATTTTGCCATTCTTTCTTTTTAGGCTTAAGTATACCTTCTTGGATTTTTATCTCTTTAATGACACTAGCCTGAGCTAAAGCTTCTTTAAATGATTGATAAGTCCATAGTTGAAGCATCCAAGAGATAGGTTTTAAGCAACTCTTGGTGAATAGATTAATTATCTCATCCATTTGTAGGGTGAATGGTAATTTAGTGATGACAACCCTCCAACAATTTCCAAAACCATAGATAGATTCATCATCATGTTGTATCAAAGCATAGACATTAGATAATGAGATCTTCTTATTAATATTTAGATTAAATGGTCAATCAATTTCTCAAAAGTATAAATACTATGGCTTGGAAATTGATTGTACCATTCGATTGCTCCTCCTAATGTTTGAGAAAAAATTTGAAGTATAAGAGCATTATCATTTTGGATTCTGAAAAATACATGTACAAATGTGCTCACATGTTCTTTGGGATTCTCATTTCCCTTGAATTTTTCAAAATTAGGTATCATAAAATATTTTAGGTATGGTGATGATGGCACCGAAGGATGAGTGGATTGATTGATCAATTGGTGTAAGGTTAGTTTCTGGTTTGAAAAACCAAGAGTATATTGAATCAATTGATCTATTTGCTTTTGCATGACCTTAATTTGAGGGTCTTCCTCAGGAATGTGGAAGCCTTGAATTACCTCATGATTTTGTGGTGGGGTGGAGAAATTTTTTGGAGTGACTAGGTGATAATGATATTGGTAATGATGGTTAGGTGAATTTTATGGAAATCAATGAAGGGGAGATTGATGATGAAAATATGGGAAATTATGGAATGATGTTGATGTATGAGGGTTATGGCTAGATTTGCCAATGGGAATAGGATAGGTGATGGTATGGTTTGGTAGGGGAATAGGAATATAAACCATAGAAGACCTTGGTGCCCATGATGGACCTTCGTTAACAATGACAGTCTGAGTAGAGTTTTACAAAGTCTTAGGGATTTCCTATAATTTTTGTTGAGCGTTTTGATGTTATCTAATAAATGTTTTCATTATTTTCCATGCCTCACTAATATCTCTATTAAAGGCTAAGGTTATGGATGTATATGGTATGGAATACGTGTCTTGGGGATAAGTTACACTAGGTATGGCAAATTTTGAGGCTAAAATTTGTGAATCAGCATTTACATGTGCTTCATACAAGGGGTTGGTGTAAGTGGAAGTATATGAGGTGCTAGGAGCACATGAGGGTTAGGGAATGGACATATGGGAGGAAGATGTAATTGATGCCTCAAAATGAGGTTTTGTAAAGGTGGATGGTGGCTAGGTATAAAAAGGCTCCTATTGTAAAGTAGAATCTTGTCTAGGTGAGTTAGGGATGGACTCTAAGGTATAATTAGAATATTTCATGAGATATTCTACTCTTGCCACATATATATGGGTAATGTGATGGTCGATGGTAGGGGAGGTTGAATCCTCTTAGGGAATGGCCATATGAAAGGATGTGGATGGCAAGGAATGTGAGGGAACTACAGATAAATCTACTTGTATCACATTCAAATAATCTACCACATAAGTCGTGGGGAAGGTGGATGAAGGTTCCCTTTGATTATCTTGATTTAATGCTTGTTTTTTTTTTCATGTTAAGAACATAAATAAAATAAATCAAAATACAAACTATACAGTAAATTAAAACACCCACTTTAATTTTCACAACAAAAATAAAAAACCAATGCTAAGTTTGTTTAAAACATGTGTCTTACCTTGTTCATTGGTTATCTCATTTTAATGAGTTTATTTCCTTAGATTTAAATCTTGTGTGTTTCAAATGTGCTAATCTGAATTAATCAAATTAAGGTAAAAATTATGGTGAAGCTGAGACAACGAGATTCTTTTTGATGATGAAATCTAGCAAGTTTGCTTGAGGGTGATATAGGTTTTCTATGGGCAGATACTGGTGGATGGAGATGAATGCCACCATCACCAAATCTCAAGTAATGGTTGGTGATGAAATCCATCCACTGCTGTTAAATGTGAATCATGTAGTGTGTGGTTATTTTTAAATTTTTTAATTTTCTATTGTGTTCAAATAATGTTAGAAAATAACCACTTTCAATGGTCTAAATCAAAATCCACTATTCACAATACCAATTTCTCCAAAGGATGTAGAGTACACTGCTTAAGACCCGCTCTAAATAGTTGGGGGGTTCGTCTATTTCTCTGCATGGAATCACCCAAGTACAGGGATACTCTTGGTATATGAACAATGTTTCTACTTATACCACCAAAAATAAATATCTCTAACCCTAATAATGCAAACTAATTATGTAATTTTGATTTACATGCAATCAGAATGCAGTATTATTTTTTTGTTACTATTATTTTTCACATAGTAGAAACTCAAAAATTTCAAATAGAAGATGTGAATGGATGCAAGTGATTTATTTAAATCCTAAAATACATATTAATATGAATGTTCTTTTACATATTAGTTAGTGAAGTTCTTTTTATATCAAAATCCTGAAAAAGACATAAAACAGCCAGAAAACGTAAATAGAAAAACTAGGGTTTGGTTAGTAGACTTATAAACGGCCTATGTATTTTTCCTAGATATCTGTAAAACATCCTTGGACATTTGTGAAATGCACCTGGGCATTTCTATATGGCCTCCAAGCTCCATTGGGTGTTTCACGCACCTTCTACAACTTCTATGAACTTTCAGAAACCCTAGATCCAACAAAATATGTGAAATATGTGCTTCTAAAAATATTGTAAGATGATAGAAAAAAACAAGTAAATTAGTAAGGCAAATCATAAATAAAATCCCTTAGGTACTTCCACTATGGTCACCATTTTAAGAGATAAAAATGTAACACCAAAAAATGCTAAATAAATTGAACACAAGAAAACCATAATTGCACAATAGATGATCTTATATTAATGGGGGGAGCCTAAAAACTCCATTTTTACAATGTGGATCCTTGAATCCTTTTTTATACATATTTACAAATGGCTAGGGTTCTCCAAAACCCTAAAAAAAAGGCTAGTGGTGTCTTCAAGCACGTCCTTGCTCCCAACAAAATTGAGTGGGCTTCTTGATATTCGATGTTGGGCCACTCTAGCTTAAATAGCTATCCAATGCTAATGTAGCACCTTCATATCTACACACAATGACACAACAAACTATTTAGTAATACATGTGAGGGCTCCACAATGTGAGGCCCTCTATAAGAAATAGTAAAACCCTAACTATTTTCTACAAATGAAGTGAACAGACATGAAAATGCATAAATAAAATAATAACCAGTAGCTTTACCTTACTTTTTTTCTTCTAATCTATGAGATATTATTGCATTTGATAGGCATGATGATGCCCTAGCATTGATCGAATGTTAGGAGGTCCTTAGAACACTTATGTAAAATGTCCGCAAGTGCCTGGCGGCTAAAGGAAATACCCATGGGTCCTTGGTATAGGTAAGTAAGTGACTAGAGGTGCTTTGCAATGAAATGGAAGCACCCAAAGGTGTTTGGCGATGATAGAAAACACCTAAAGGCATTCAATGACTGAGGAAGAATTCTATAAAATAATATCATGCGATGGAAATAGATGGCGATGGATACAAGGGTTATGGTGAGTGAGGATGGAGGCAAAAATACTCAAATACTCTAAGGGAAGATGGAACTCAAGGAATCTTAGGGTACGAATTGCTTGAGGACTCTAAAAACTAAAGTTGCGTAGGGGTTGAGCCATAAAAATGGCCTCTATTTATAATCCAACCTAGGGCATGCTAGGGTTTTTAATGACACTAATCATGTGGCTGAGATAAAAGCACATCGGAGGGTGAATATTAAATTTAGGGTGTGGCATGGATTGATGTGGATGGACGGACAAGATTAAATGAAATCGGATGGTTGGGATTAATTCACTTATATAAATATATATTTATTAAATTTATATCAAATATAATATATAAAATATTTATTTTAAATATATATAAAATAAATATATATAAATATATATATGAATAATAGGTGAAAATGGCGAGAAATTTAGGATGGATGACAAATGACTAGGTTTTTGTGGTGGAAATGGCGGGAAAGCATGGATGGTGGACAAGTGGCTAGATTTTGGTGTCTACACATAGTAGTGGTATTTGCTTACCAAAATATAATACATTACATGCTTAGCTATATAACCTATGTAATAGCTAAGGTTGATCCATTGAGGTACCTTAAATCTAAAGCTTACCTTTTAGGTAGAACAACCAAATGGGTATTGGAACTCAAGAAATTTGATCTAAACATCTTAAGCTAAAATTTAATTAAGGGGTAAGTAATTGTTGACTAATTAGTGACCATCCCTTTACAAGCTAGTCATCCCTTAGTAGTCGAGTACCTCCATGAAATGATAGGCATCCTAGATGTATTTCAACAATATTCCAAGAACCTTTTCATTGATAGTACAAGATGCATCAAAGGTGTGAGGGCAGGCATTGTATTAGTGTCACCCCAACATATAGTCATTCCTTATCTTGTAAACTTTAATTCTCATGTACCAATAACATAATATAATATGAAGTGTTCATTGTTGGGCTTCGAGTATCCTTATCCCTAAAAGTAATATTGATCTCCATATTTGGGGATTCTCAACTAATAGTTAATCAGATTAATGGATTTTATCAAACCAAAAATAATAAACTCAAACCCTATAAATATATTATGGATAAATTGATGGCTTCCTTTGACAAAGTTACTATCAACAATATTCCATGTTCTTGCAATTGCAAAGCAAATGGAATGGCTACAACTACATCACTTATGCCTCTAAAGTTCTTGAATGATAAAGCAACAATAATTATTCAAAAAATAATGGAGCTTATAACCTTGTAATCTATCCAAGATCCCCTAGCCATATTCACCACCGAACAAGCACCTATCCTTAATGCTTGGTATAAGGAAGTTTATAATTTTCTTAAAGTGAAATTTTTCCTAATGTTCTTAATCACAACCAGTGAAAAAATCTTAAGGAAAAAATATTTTAGATATGTCATAATCAAATAAATATTGTATAGAAGAACCTTTGATGTAATTATTTTAATATGCCTAAATTATGATAAAACCAAAATAGTAGTCTAAGAAGCCCATAAAGAGGCATGTGGTGGTCACTTAAATGAAAGTTCCATCACCAAAATTCTTATTTGCATGGGATATTATTGTCTAATCATGGAAAGGGATGCTCATAATTTCATGTAAAAATATGATAAGTGTCAAAAACATGATAACCTTATTAGTACACCTAGTCAAGTGTTGCAATCCATAGAATCCCCTTGGATCTTCTCTACTTGGGGCTAGATTTCATAGGTAAAATTAACCCTATATCATTGGATGGACACAAGTTCATAATAATAGCAATTGAGTACTTCACCAAGTGGGTAGAGGTTATGGCCTTATCCTTTTTTACAAGATATTTGTATCAAAATTCATCTTAAACTAGATCCTTTCAAGATATAGCATTTCTAACATAATAATCATTGATAATGACCCATATTTTAATAATAAATATATCATTAAGCTTTGTACTACGTTCAAGATCTAACAGAAGTGGTCAAACCCATATTACTTGCAAGGTCATTGTTAAATCAGGGTTATGCATAAGGGGTTGGACCTAAAATGTACTTGTAAAAAAATGGTGAATCCTAATCGAAATCAAGGCGAATCCTAAGCAAATCAAATCAATCATCTTCACACCAAAATTTGGGGGTATTTGAAGCTCTAAAAAGTAAGGTCATCTTTGGGGTAAATTTTGACCTATTAAATCACCTTATAACTTCATAAAAACACCACCATTAGATCAGGCTCAAAAAGATCTTTCCAATGAGTACAAATATGCCTATGTTTGGATATATATTGTGGCAAATTGACCCTAAGAAAAAATTGGTCCTAAAAATTTTAGGCGAATAGACCGACATCAAGGGTCCTCATATTCACCAATTTCCAATTTTGGAAATCCTAATATTCACCCATTTTGTGAATATTCACCACTGTGCATAACCTTGGGTTAGGCCAAAGCTTCAAAAAAGACATTGATAAAAAATATAAAAGAAACTAGTTAGAAAAAATAATAGAGATTAGCATTTGTAGTTATATCCCACTTTATGGGAATATTGCACTAGTTCTAGAACTCCAATTGGTGCTACACCCTATGCCTTGGTCTATGGGATTGATTTCATCCTCCCCTTTAATCTAAAAGTCCCATCCCTTAGAATCCTTATAAAGGATGCATATGTTGGTGATGAATATTGAGATATACATCTTAGCTAATTGGTATTTCTTGACAAACAATGGTTCTATTCCCTAGCGCACATATAATATTACCATTGAATACTAAAAAGAGTATATGAACTTGTTTCATCTAAATAGGTGAAAGAAAATCAAAATAATACTAACACAAAAGAAGATAAAAAGGGTAAATTTGAGCCCAATTGGTTAGGTCCATTCATTGTAACTACAAAAATTAGGTTAGGTGCATACTGCTTAACCTCATTGGATACTAAATAACATTAGGATATTATAAAAATAATACACTTAAAAATATATTATGATTAATGTACATGTGTTGCCTGCTCATATGTATGATTGCATTGAATGTCCACATCACTTTCATGTGTTTGTATGCTTGATCCTTAGTTCCATACTACATATAGAGTTGGGAGGCTCATTATGGCTAGTGATGATATTATTTAGGATATTTCATCGCACTTAGCTAGGTATATAACATAGAAAACATCTCAAAATTATCTTTATTCATGATGAACACATATCTCACCACTTTTCTCACTTTGCTAGCACACCATGATGATTCTAGTACAACATAGCAAACTTATATATTGTATTAATAAATGTAATTTTAGCTAGCAAGAATTTTCTCATCCATCATATTCCACACTTCTCATTTAACATTGAAATATTCTCATAATCAGATTCACCTCTACACTAAGGAGAAGTAGTTGGTAGAATAATTTAGTGATTGAAAAGTTCTTAACAATTGTGGTCATCCAAAAACATTGGATTATTCTATCAAAAAAAATTCTCAATGTAGGTCTCTATAGAAGATCTAACATTCATTCCTTAATAATCTCATATGATTCATCTCTACACTTAGGAAAAGCGGTTGATAGAATTATTTGATGATTGGAAAGTTCTTACCTCGAGCATCTAAAAACATGAGATAATTCTATCAAATGGTTTTCATTGATTTAGGGATCTATTAAAAATATAAATCAATCCTCCTTGTCATAATATAGACACTAAGGATATGATGTTCAATTTTTCTATACATTGATGGTCATTTCTATAAAATAAATATCTATCCATCATTGATTTGAAATAATCATATCAATCATCAAACATATAGTCAATCATCATCCCCTGACTTTTTATGAGATAGTTGGGATGAAATAATCATATCAATCATCAAACATAATATCAATATAATTTATCCATAAAAAATTTCAACCTCATATCCTCATTGAGACACTATCTTCAAAAATCTTCTCTAAACACTTAATCAATTTGATTCATACTTTGTTAGGGACCTACTACTAAAAATAAACGCACTCACATGAATATTGTAAATAAACATAAAGCTCACAACACAACTATGAAATATAAATACAAAAAAGAAAAATCTCATAGATAACACAGAATTGTATGCCACTTTGAGGGGGCAACCTCCTTCAATGTTTTCATTCAATTATGCAAAAAGATACATACAATATTACCCCTTGCAGTTTTAAGGATTTCATCAACCACCTAACTCCCAAGGTTGGATTACATGCAAAATTCCACCTAGGCTAGAATATCCTACCTACAGGTAGTTAATTCTTAATGACAGTTACATAAAATGGCACCACTTATCTAGGCACTTCTAGATACAAAACTATTACAAAATATTAACATGGGTGTTCCCCACATTCACAAGGACTATTACATCATAGTGTTAGGATGGGGTCATAACATGCCCTTTCCCTTCAAAAATATTTATCCTCAAAGGTAAAGATAAGGAAATTATTCCTAAATTCATTGAAGAGGTTACCACATCATGTCTTCTAATGGTAATCCATGCCATTGGACCAAAACATTGGTAATAACTCACCCTTGAAGGTTACATGAGTAACAATATAGAATGCTTTTGGATTCAAGAATGATATATCCTTCCTCATAAAACTTTAGAAGTGTAACTACACCTACACCTTGTTTCCAACAACTTGCTTGAGAGAGAAAACATGGAAAATTGGATGAAGTTTAGAACTAGCTATAAGGGCTAGTTTGTATGTGTAGACACCCAATTTTGACACACCAAGGAATATCTTCCAAAACTAGCCGCAAACACCCAAAAAAATTCCCAAAAACTAGTCACAAATGCTAAAAAACCTCAATCTAATCATTTTCCAACCTTTTGGGCATCATTTTTTACCTTTACCAAATTTGCCATTCTAACCGGTGAATTTGGCAAGTTGAGTGGTGAATTTGGCAAAACTATAGAAATCAACTCCTAACACTCAAAATCAGTTTTGACCAAATTCATGACTCCTACCAAATTTTCCAATGGTAAATTTGGCTAGTGGTAAATTTTGCAAAAATACAAATTTTAATTATTAAAAAGTAATTTTGTCTCCCTGACCAAATTTTCCACTCGGGTTGCCAAATTCACCAGTGGTGAATTTGATTGACAATGGAAAATTTGGCCAAAAAACATAGAATATTTTACATGAGCTAGAATAATATAGGTTGTAGTCCTCTATCCTCTGCTATGGACCACACATGCCCAAGAAACACACCAGATGCATTAATTTCAATTCAATCCTATCCATTTTCCCTCCAATTTTCCTCCCAAATCCTATTCAAGTATCCCTTTGGATATGCATTTAACATGGTTATTAACTGTAGCTATACTCTACTAATATTTCTAGAATCCCTCTCCTAAGATTTCTTTATATAGCATTCCTCATTCTCAAGTTTTCCTCAAGCATTCCAAGTATTTTCCAAGCATTTGGAGCACTTTGCAAGCATTGGAGACAAGTCAAGCAAGGCAAGGAGGAATTTGGGGCAAGGAGGTAACCATTGGAGGCAAGAAATATAGCCCTTACAACTTCTTTCTTTTCTCCCTTCATCTGTGCTTCATTGTATTTTGTCCTCTAGGTTGTAGCCTTGCTAACTTGTGCTTTTCCTTTTGGTTTTTCTCCTTTTCATGCTTTTAATCTCTTTCACAAGGCTCTAATATTTGTTTTGCAGCCATTAAATTTATTTTTGTAGTTATTTCCTTCAAGCATATCACTATTATTTTATATTTAAAATATTTCTTGCAGGTTTACTTTAACTTGCACTCATTTTATCATCACATTTTGGCCATAATCCTCTATTTTCGTAGGGCCTTGGGAAATTTTCTAAGCATATTTTATGTTATAATGTTTGCTATCCTCTTATTTATAGTCTTCCTATTTATGTAGGAAGCATACTAACTTCTTTAATTCTTTCATGCTTATCTAATTTTATGCGTATTTCATTCACAAGCATTAAATCTAGTTTTTCACCTCTTTTAACAATTTCCTTCCATGCATTGTATGTAGTTTTACATTGCATTTACATATCAATTTCCTATTCATATTTCAAGGTAGATTATTGATAATACAAGGCCTTTATTGCATCATTATCTCACTCTCTTGGCCAAGCTCTAAGCACTTCCCATTGTAATCCCTTGTCCCTTTTATTTAGTGCTATAGATTTCACTAATTCTTGGGCAACATTTTACATATTTTGTCACTCTCATCAATCTCCATTCCTAAATGCTAATTTGCTTTACTAGGAGTTATATTAGCTATTTCCTATCATTTCTAACATCATTGCATGCATTTTAAGGCTTCTACATTTTCATTTTAATTGAAATTTCAATCATTCTAACATTTTCCTTACTATTGTAATTTTTTGCATGCTTTGGGAAGTATTTACATACCTCTGGAATTTTATTTGGTTTCATCATTTAAATACTAATTTGCTCTAATTATAATTTGAATTAGTTATTTGAAATAATTCCTAATATCATATTATTCGCGTTTCATTCCCTTACACCTCTATTTAATTAAAATTTTAGTTACATTTGATACTTTCATCATTCTTGCATACATCTTAAATTTAGTCATTAAATTATTTGATTTAGTGGCTTAATTCTCTGATTTTATCAGTTATAAACTTAGCAAATATCATTAAAATCATTCTCCTACAATATCATCTTGAACCCTATCCAAATGTATCCAAAATAGCCTCCAAAATATTCAAAATCCCATGCACAAACCAAATTTTCCACCCTATCCAATTCAGTCGCGAGCTTGGCAACCAAAAAACACTCAAAACCAAATTTACCACTACCAAATTTGCTAGTGGTGAATTTGGCAAAGAGATAAAATCCACTCCATGAGGAAAGCATACTCAATTATTTCATCAAAAAGGAGTCTGATTAGCTTTTTATACAAGTTTCTACCCTATCCAACCCTTAGAAAGACCCCTCAAAGCAAAAAAAAATCTATTTTTTTGGTCTTTTGTGTAGATTTACCAAAATAGTCACTCCTAGTAGTGAATTTTGTAGCAATTATGAATTTTGCAGATTTCGTGGTAAATTTGGTAACAGACTACAAAAGGAGGTGATTATGCCACTTGGCATTTCCTTAGCCTTATATTTCCATTTCTTTATGTTTCCCTTCTATTTTCTGTTGTTTTATGCTTCAAAATCACATTTCATTTGGAAAATTAAATAATCTTAACTAGGAATTCAAATCATTTACAAAACACTTTTATTGCTTTACAAAATGCTCTGATTTCTTTATGTAACACCTCTAAACTAGTCAATCAAGGAACCCTAGACTTAAAATTAGCTTATTAATAATTTTCAAGCACATAGGCAAGGAATTGAGAATCATTTAGTTGAATTTAGGCTAACTTGTCTTCTTACATTCCTTGTTTTACCTTGAAATATCAAAGACTCCTTAGCTAGATCATTCAAACTTGAAAAGCATATAGGATAGCTCTTGTTTGTGTTCATTTGTGTGATAAAAACTATAGCATTGCATTTATATGATCATTGATAATTTAGGTTTAAATAACCATTAAGGCTAAAAAAAGAGTTGAGATAGATAGTGATCCAAAACCTTAGGTGTTTTCTTTGAATAAATCCATAAAACACTGATCAAACAAGCAAAACATCAAATCATACGATAGCAAAAAAAATATCATTGAGTAGGAGTCTAGTTGTGTTGAGAATATTTGTATTCTCAGGGTCTCCTTTGAAAATATATCCTCGAGTGGGGAAGAAAATATTTCATTGAATCTCCCCTGTGCACACTTGACATTAAATTATATTAAGGGGAAAAGAACATGATTTTTTCCATTATCTACATATTTGGTGAACCAAAAATGAACACTCCTTTTGCCTTAACAAATATAAAAGTTTGTTAAACTTAAACAAGATCATATAATTTGCTTATTTAGCTTACATCATATTAAATTAAGATAACAATAACATAACCAATTATTAATCCTACTATGGGAAGGATAATGACCCCTTAAGTAAACTGAAGTATGAACCTTAGGGGAGCAATATTATTTAGCTATTATATCATGATGGATTAATGGGAGTCATAAGGATTTTTTCTTATCAAGGTGACATAAGTATCTCAAACATCTTATCTTCTTTACTATAAGTACTTTGGAAACAAAACTCTGATAAATTAACCCCCTTTGAAACCAAACTTTCAAACCATGTCTCAACATTCTTACAATACCTAAAACAAGGGTGTACCTTCTACATATCATGAGGAATATTTTCATGAGCAAGTTGAACAAGAAGTAAAACCTTGGTCACAATAAATTTCTAAGGAACATGAACAAATTGTTGAACGAATTTATTTTTAAACTATAAAACACATAAAGAATATATCAAAAGAAATGAGGATAACTTTATAGATGTTCTTAGATATGAACTTAGAGAGCAAGCGGAGAGATATTCCACCACAATGCATGATAATATAAAATATAATAAATTATCAATCAATCATTACTCAAATCAATGAAACTCAAAACAACTTGGTGAGCCTCAATGTGGATATGGCTCAACCTACCAATTCTACAACACCTCCAACCATTTCTACGGGAATGCCTGCTACAGGAAATCCATTTTCAACACCTCCTAATGATGCAACTAATACTACAAATCCTTTTCACACTCATAATGTGGGACCTAATAAAGTCAAAACTCTTCAACGCTCATGAATATACCTTTTATGTCATAAACCTTCACTCAACCACATCACTACTAGTAATAACATTACCTACACCAAAAAACCCTTCATCAAATGATATTCAAGATATCAACACTAAAATTATAAATTTAGGGATTCCAATTTCGAGGAACTTGAGCATCAAATGGCCTCTCTTCAAGGATCACCCAAGTTAAAGTACTCTTTTGAAGAGTTTTACAATGATCCATTAGATCCAACCATCCTTAACCATTCATTTCCAAAGAACATTGAAACTCCCATGTTTCAAATGTATAGTGGAAAGCAATACCCCATTAACCATCTAAGGCTATTTTTAATAGCTTGTAGCAACATCACTCATGATGAAAATTTCTCCTTAGGTTATTCCCTACAAGTCTTAGTGGTTTAGATTTAGAATGGTATTTTCAAAAACCTTGCCACTCCATCACAAAGTTCAAAGAACTTATGGAAGCCTTCGTTAAACAATTTTTGATCTACATAGATGACCTTTATCAACTTAAACAATCTAAGATTGTGAAATTCTCATATTTCTTAGCCAAATGGAGAGCTTCAGTAGGAAAACTTCAATATATTCCTTCTCCTAAATAACTTATATATTTTCATATGAAACCTTCATGAATAGTTATCATATCCTTTGTAAATTATGAACTTAACCTCATTCGAAGAAGCCATCGATATGGATAAAAGAGTAGAAGCCATCCTCATAAGATGAGGAAAACTTAAATTTAACATGAAAGAAGATGAAAAACCCCCTAATAAGGGGAAATATAGAAACAAGCATGTTGTAAGAGATGGTGTAACTTAATCTCATCAAAACAACAACATAAACATTACTCAGAATTCTTCGTAAAAGTTGATTATCTAAAGAGAAGATAAACCCCAAAGGAAATATATGAATACCGGATAAAGTCAAATATCTATGCTAAAAATACTCCTTGATCTTAAATTGATAGAAATTTTTCCTATCAGGCCTTGGGATCTATCTAAAGGAGCACCTTTTTGGTATAGGTAAGATAAATATTGTGACTTTCACCGAATAGAAGGACACATTACAAAAAAATGTAGAACTTTAAAGAACCTTATCCAAGACCTCATTGAGGAATGAAAAGTAATTTTCAATAAAATAGAAAATCCCAACAAATGCATGGGGATATTTCAAGATCCCTTACTAACACATGATCAAAAATCATCCAACTTCATAGGAACCATTCATTTATCTAGGTATTCCCACACTGTGACTAGGCAACAAGCAAAGAATCAGTCTTTGTATCAACCACCATTGGTTATCTCAATAGAAAAGATCAACATCCCTAATAAGTCACCTTTGTTACTCACACCTTCTAAAAATAGCATGCATACCTTTGATATCTATCAATAATTAGAGGAGATACCCACAAATATCTCCTTCCAGAATTGCTAAAGATATCACCTGCTCATAGGGAAATACTCTTAAGTGAATAAGAAGTCCCTCAAGACATATCTCTAAATGATATCGCTAACATGGTTGTATTAGCTAGAGTAAACAATATTTTATTATCATTTCATGAGGAAGATGCTCCTTTCAAAAATATATTAGGAGATTCTCCTCTTTACATAATAACTCAAATAGGCAATAAATATATCAAGAGAGTCTTGGTAGACAACGGATCAGCCTTGACCATATGCAATGTCAAATTCTTACAAAATTTTGATTTAACAAAAAATGATTTGCAAAAATCGGACCTCATCATTAGAGCCTTTAACAATGAAGAACAAGAGGTAATCAGCACCATCACTTTACCTATAAAAGTAGTACCTCGCATCCTAAACACCCTCTTCTATGTCATATCATGTGATGTAACCTATAATATGTTCCTTGGAAGACCTTGGATATATTCTATGAGGGTGGTGTCTTATACCTTACATCAATGTCTCAAATATGAATATCAAGGGAGGATTATCCATGTCCATGGAGATCTAGAACCTTTTTCCATGTGCAAATCTATCGATTTACAAGAGATTAATATTTTTCCTTCCATACAATTAGGTAAGTCAAGCGATCAACCAAAATTAGATAAAGGAAAGGAAATATTAGAGGAACCTCTCATAAACTTATAGGATACTTCCCAATCATCATCTTCCACTGATCAAGTCAATCTTATTTATTGAAAGCTAGATCCTTTCATAGAACTAGTAACTATGTTCTTATCTCCTCATGATATAGACATACCCAATAGGAAAGGTCTTAAAATATAAATAGGATCTTGTACTTTCATTCATGGGGAACCACCCTTGATGAAAAGATCCAAGGATGCAACCTCATGCCAAGAAAACAAACATATGCTACATGCTATATGTCACCTTCATTTTCCATAGCTAAACATATACTTTCCAACATGGATTATCAATGCAAAGGACTAGGTCGTTATGAATAGGGTATTAAAAAAACCCTAGAAGCCAAACCTTGGCTAGCACGATGTGGGATCGGATTCATCCCCAATAAAAATGAACCTTCTCCTCTATCATAATATGATAAAGATAATTATCTTGATTCAATACATGCCTCCTAATGGGGTGATGAGGATGAAGAAGAACTATGGTCACTCCTTAACCAAACACCCCAAAAAACCATATGATTTGTTAGCATCAACATGTTAGAATTAGTTCATCTAGATTCAATAATAGCAAAAGAAAATCTTGAAGATTATTTGTATAATCATCATATAGAATAATCTCTTAAACAAATCTTCAACTTAAACTTAGACCAATCTCCTGAATTGGAACAAATATCTATGGATCTACAAGAATTAAAGAGTTAGGGATAATAGATACCCTTCTTTATTTTGAGAATTAGTCACAAGCCTTAATAAAAGAAACCATAGATGTCAACATAGGAACAAATCAAAATCCTCGCCTCATCAAACTCAAAAAATTCCTAATCCAAGAAGAGCAAACAAAGTACACAAATGTACTAAAGGAAGTTTTTGATATCTTCACTTGGGGATACGATGACATGTTAGGACTCGATCCTTCACTGGTATTCCACCACTTTGTAGTACACCTTGATGCTAAACTTGTCAAATTAAATTAAGAACTATGCATCTAAGAGTTGCTTTTTCAGTAAAATAATTGCAAAAACTCCTATACATTGGCTTCATAAAGGTTATAGACTATTCAAATTGGATATATAACATTATTCTTATCAAAAATAAAAAAGGATCTATTCAAAGTTGCATTGACTTTAGGGACATAAACAATGCTTATCCAAAAAATAATTTCCCTTTTCTAAACATTGACATGATAGTGGACTTCACTATAGAATCTAAGATGTTGTCCTTAATGGATGAATTTTCAAGCTACAACCAAATTAAGATAATGTTAGAAGATCAATCTAAGACAAATTTTACTACCCCTTGGGGAACCTTCTACTATCAGGTCATGTCATTTGACCTTAAAATGCAGGAGCAACATATCAAAAGGCTATGACATATATTTCATGATCTTATGCCAAAAATTATAGAAGATTACATAGACATCTTGGGTCAATCTCAGAAGAGACAAAACCACACTCGAGATCTTAGATGTATCTTTGAAAGACTACGAGATTATAGAGTCATACTAAAACCCAAAAAATGTATATATGGGGTAACATCAAGAAATATACTATGATTCATTCTATATTATCATGGGATTAAATTTTATCCCTCCAAAATCATGGTAATAAAAAATATACCACCACCTACAAACTTAACTAAATTATGAAGCTTACAAGTCCAATAACAAGCCATCCATCGATTCATATCGCAACTTGCAAATAAATATCAATATTTCTTCAAATTATTGAAGGGGACAAAATTTGAATGGGATGAAGGATATCAAAGGGCCTCTAAATATTTACAAACTTATCTCTTGACACCACCTATCTTGGTACTACCAAACCTAAATCAACCACTATTTCTCTACATAGTGACTACTGAACATGCCCTCGGGGTTTTACTACAATATAGCGAAAGGGTAATATACTACATTAGTAGAACTTTAGTAAACCATGAAACTAGCTACACACCACTAGAGAATATTTTCTTAGCATTTGTCTTATCATCTCTCAAATTAAGGTATTATAAGCTTGGTCAAAATACCTATGTCTTAGTAAGGGTAGACCCATTGCGCTACCTTATGTTGAAACCCTACCTAACTGGTAGGAAGGCAAAGTGGGTCATATCCCTTAGTGAATTCTATATAGAATTCATAAACCAAAAATCACTAAGGGGGCAAGTTATAGCCAATCAACTAGATACATCCCCTTTAGAATAAAAACATCATAAGCATATCCTTTCTAGATAAAATAATATTTTTAATAGAATCCCAAGAGCCCAAAACTTGGATCTTGTACTTTGATGGAGCTATAAGCATGAACGGCACAAGGGCAAGAATTATCCTAATCACTCAACAATAGTTACTCATCCTACTATCCTTTAAAATTGTCTTCTCATGTATTAAAAATACAACATAATATGAAGCACTCATCCTAGGTCTTAGGGTTGCAATAAATCTAAATATTGAAAACATAACTGTATATGGCGATTCAAAATTGATAATAAACCAAGTGAATGATACTTATCAAACCAAATATGATAAGTTAAAATCGTACAAAGATATTTTAGACATGTTGAAAACTCACTTCAAACAAATTACCATAGAAGATATACCATAATCTAGCAATTGTCATACCAATGCTATGGCTACGACTTCATCTCTCATACTCTTAGAGTTGTAATATGAAGAAGCTTCTATTATTATAAGTTCAATCAATGAATCTTCCACACTCGAATCATACCTAAAACCTCTTAACATATACAATATTGAAACATATATGCCTCAAGAACCTTGGTATCAAAACATCTTTAAATTCCTCCAAGGAACATTCCCTGAGGGTTCTAACTCTCAAAAATGAAGATAATTTAGGATAAAAGCTTGAAAATATGTCATTATTGGGGATATCTTATATCAACGCTTCTTTGAAGGTATACTCCTCAAATATGTAAATGCAAACCAAGCCCAAGCTATCATAAAATAATCCCATGATGGAGCATGTGGTGGACATTTTAGCATATTATCCATAGCTAAGAATCTCCTTAGAATGGGTTAGTGTTGGCCCTCTATGGAAAATGATGCTCACAACTATGTAAGAAAATATGATTGGTGTCAATGACATGACAACCTTGTTTGTGTACCTTCTCAAGAACTTGAACCAACCACATATCCTTGGCCCTTCTCCTATTGGGGATTAGATATCATAGGTAATATCAACCCTCAATCATCATATGAACATAATTTCATCATCACCACTATAGAATATTTTACTAAATAGGTTGAGGCAATACCCCTATCCACCACTATAGGAATTTAAGTATCAAAATTCATTCTAAATCAAATCATCAGTCGATATGGTATACATTCTACCCTAATCACTGATAATGGTACCCCTCTTAAAAATAATAAAGTTTCAAAAATATGTGCCAAATACAAGATTCAATAAAAATGGTCTACGCCATACTACCCATAAGAAAATAAATAAGCTAAATACTCTAACAAAATACTAATCAAAATCCTCAAAAACCTAGTAAATAAAAATGACCAAGACTGGCATTTGCAACTCTACCCCACCTTATGGGTATATCGCATGAGTGTGTGTACTCCCACAGGGGCAATGCCATACACCTTAGTTTATGGTATTGAAGCAGTATTTCCCTTTGAACTTGATAAACCCTTCATAATATTCTTGTTACAAGATTCTTTGGTAGGAGATAAATATTGCTCAAGTCACTTACAACAACTAGAACTCTTAGAATAAAATGCATCAATGCTATAGAACACCTCAGAATATACCAAAATAGAATTTGATGTACCTATTACAAGAAGGTACATCCAAGATCCTTTGAAGTTGGGGACTTAGTCCTCAAAGAAAACCAAAAAATACTAACATCAATGTTGACATAAAGAGGAATTTTGAACCTAATTGGTTAGGAGATTTCATCATCATAGCCAAATTTGAATTTTGTGCTTACCACATAGCCACATTGTATGTCCAAGAACATAAATAAACAATCAATATCATGCATATTAAATGATACTATGCATAAAAACATCAAGTCATTTGCTTGTTCATTTGATTGAATGCATGATGAATGTCATCATACACACTATACCCATTGCATGTTTGCTTGACTTGCTTGGTCATACCATAGATTCAGGAGTGTTTACTATGATGCAAAATCCCATCCTTGTTATAAATACATATGTATTGCATCCACCTAGGCTAACCACATGTTGAGTAAACTCTCTTAGTACAAAAATGTCATCCACAAAATCTTCTTCTACATCTCGTTTCATTATTATCGTTCTTCTTCTCTTATTTTCCCTCTCTTGGGTTAAATGGTGTATGACATGATCATCCATGGCCTTGATGACCCAACATTTCTCCCTTCTTCTATCCCAACCTTGGTACATCCAAAAATAAAAAACAATCACCTACACTTACTTCCATCCATCATGCTTCTTCCCTCTCTTTGGAAAAAGTAATATGCATAACCTACTTTCCTCTATTTCATACATAATCACATAATTAATATCAACAATATTATAAAATAATATGTATCAACAACATTCTACAACAAAAGGGCCTCTTTTTGATCCATACTCATGATTATTTAATAGACAAGGACACCTTTTTCTCTCCTATAATGTGTCAATGACTTTTGCAAACTTGTAAAATGAAATATTGTATAAGAGAATTTTAATAGTAGTCTATTAAATGTGTCGTGACATCGTTGCATGAGGTTAAACATAAAAGGAAATGATTGCATTAGGAAGCATAGAAAGTGGAAGTAACATCATCAGTCATTGTGGCCCATATTGAAAATTGAAAGCAAGTAGTTGAAGAGTCATCAAAGAGAGTGCAAGGATAAGGTATGTCTTCTCAACTTGATTCTCCTCCCATAAATTCCTAGTCCCCTTCTCCCCAATGATCCTCTTCTATTGAAATCCTAGAACATTCACCTCTCCACTCAATTCAACATTCTAGGATAATTTTAGCTATTGCTTATTTGCACACCCCAAATATACTATTCTAACTCCTCTATGCCCCATATTTCTTCCCATCCTACCTCTGGGTTTACTAGAAACACCTTTTATTTCACCTTCATACAATATGTTAGTTACTCCCCTTCTTCACCACAACCTTCTTCATCCACCTTATTTTTTATTTCACCACCTCCAATGTAGTCTCCCCCTTGACCACCTCCTCTACCATCATCGTCATCGATACATAAGCACCATTGTGGGTAGGGTGGTGCAACCCTAGCCTAAGAAGTTGTGTCATGCCCACTCACTCCACTACCAACTTTCCGTGACACCCCTCTCATTACCCAAGCCACAAAAGGAGATCTACAAAAGGTTTATGATATCCTAAAAATAGTGTAGGCTAATAAAAATAGGTTGAGAAGAAGCTACAACAACTATATGATGATAAGGAAGAGGTAATTGCCATGACCCAATCCAATCAATGAACAAAGGATCAAAGTTACTGCTCGGTCTAAAGTGAATAAGGCTATCATGGATATGAAACTTGAAGACTAGAAGTTTGATGTACACACCAAAGATATCTCTAAAATATCCTAGGCTAATACCCTTCAAGCCCTACACATAGAATTTGACATGCTCTTTGTGTAGGGGAAAATTTTAAATAATAAGTTGAAATCTACAGAGAAGAGGATTGAGATCTTGGATGCCCAAGTAAGGAGATAGAAGTTATACTAGAACACCCTAAATAATGATGTGAGAACATTAAAAGATATCCTTAATAGGGATCCCTTTGAGAAAGAGCTATAGTGGAGAGATGAAACAATTGATAGGCTAGAGGGTAAGTTGCAAGTAGCATGAAGTGTGCTATAAGAGCAAGGTGTAGGTTTCAAGGCCAAGCTACAACAACAAGAGGAAATTCTAAATGCTACAGTAACTAAACTATATAAGGAGAAATAAAATCTCCTTAATCCCATGATCTTGAGGCCTAGATCAAGCAGAGCAAGTCTCACTATTAGGAAAATATAAAAGGGGTGGCTTTACAAACTCTCCCTCCTTTATTGGAAAATTTAAGGGAAACCATGGCAACCTCCAAAGAAGCAAGAATAGAACTAGAGAACTAAAAGAGGAATATGCTGAAAAAGGTCTTGCAAGCAAAAATAATTAGAATGATGATCAAAGAAATGTATCCTCAACTAGAAAATCATTCAACAAAGGATATTGAGAAATGCAGGGCCTTTGTGCAACAAATATTCCATACGATGGACTTATACTATGAGGGAGAAAAACTTCATAATTCTCTTAGAAAAGTGTTGGATAAAATGAGCAAGATCAATGGGGAGTTAAAGTCCTTGTTTCCTTGGGATTCTGAGATAGCAAAAAGTAGATTTATACAAAGGAGAAGCTCAAGAAAAGGATGAGAGTGAGATTGTAGCATTGGAGGAACCTATTATTGTGGACCAGGTATTCATAATTTTTCATATACTTTTTCACTTTCTCATAAAATCAAAGGAAGTGACTAAGAAATATAGGGGCCCCCTATATATATATCATTACAAGTTGAAGATCATTGTTGCTCAACTCAAAGGTACCCCCATTCCTCCCATAGAAACTTGGAACCAAATATACCAAAGGTGGCAGGACCCGATCAGCCAAATGGCCACTCATCGATCTGAATCCTCAACAACTGGCTCAAAGGATAGGTGAAACAACCAAAAGAATTGGAGAAAGCACTATGAATTGGAGTGGATAGTAGTAGGTGTGAATAGGTTTGTGCAATAAACCTCATCAATGTCTTAAAATAGTTGTTATTTTTGTATAATACTACTAATATCTTACCATGATGTGATCCCATGGCCCAATGGACAAAGCCATGTATGCGTTCATCTATTTTTATTGTTGTTGGTGTCGATAGCTACGTATTTCCTCAAATAAATAACTCTGTATGGGATCTCTATTTTTCATCAAGTGAAAATCCTTCTGAGTCACCAATAATGTGGGTAATTTTTCTTACACCCACCTGTTTCCACATCTAAGCAAAGGAAGAAGCTAAAAGTTTCATAAAATGGCTAAGTGTTAAGCTTTGTGGGAAAATGGGAAGCTATCGGGCTTCAAATGGGTCCCAAAAACCCACCAAAAAAATGTGTCCAAATGACTAAATGTTAGTTTTGTCATAAAACAGACAACTATTAGACTCTGGACGGGTCCCAAAAACATATCATAGAAAAAAATAAGTGATGCCCATCAAAATAACGAGAAACTATCAATATTTGAACAGGTTTGAAAAACCCATCATGGGAAAAAGAGAAGCGATGTCTATTGAAAGAATGGGAAGCTATCGGGCTTCGGATGGGTCCTAAAAACCTACCACAAAAATTTACCAAAATGACTAAGTTTCAAGTCTATCAAAATAACGAGAAGCTATCAGGCTCCAAATAGGTCCCAAAAAATCACCATAAAAATGTGCCAAAATGACTGATTGTTAGGTTTATCAAAAGAATAGGAAGCTATCAAGCTCTGGATGGGTCCCAAAAACCCATCATAAAGGAAAGAGAAAAGTATTTTGGCAAAAATATGGCTACCACTAGACTTCGAATAGTTTTTGAAAACCTACCTCTATTAAAAATTTTGCTCTCCAAGAGGAGAACTGTGAACCTAGATATGATAATTGTCCAAGAATGTAGCATCCAACAAAAAATAAAGTACGATATTCATTTGATAGGAAGAGGATAGTCATCTAGATTCCTAGGGGCTAGTCAATTTTAGAATTCAAGTTGCACGAATTGACAACTCACTACTTTAGTTGCATGCAAATAGATATCATAGAGTAATAGAATCATCAGATGTATGAAATGAATCAAAGGATCATATACATCCAATTGAGCCACTTCCACATAACATGAATGTTAGTTGCATATTACAAGGTGACAAAATAGAATACATAGCCTGGCCACTACCTTGAAAAATAACATACCATGGTCAAACATCATGATCATTATCAACAAAATCCCTTGTAAAGAAAAGCTATATAGTGAATTGAAGGTATTGAAAGGGTTGACTCTTTAGCTTTTACACCTTACATGTAAGAGTTTCTACCCTTCAAGAAATACAAGTGGATTGTTGTTTGACCTCCATATTATCTCATGTATGTATGAATGTTTGTTTGCTTATTTTTTCTAAAATTGGTTGAATGATTTAGCTTTAATTTTGCAATCTAGATTCTATGCACTTCACTCTCTAGTTCTAGAATTTACTTTCAAATGGATGTAACTAATGTTAAATGAGAACAAAACTAGTTGGTTTTTTAGGTGATTTATGTTGTTTCTTGTGATATTTTAATCTAATAATGTATGTGTTTTGATGTGGCTAAATATGTACCCTTATAAGTTCTAGCTTCAGCTATAATTCCTTCTTTGCATCCCCCTTTTCACCCCCATTAATTTTAGCAGTTAGCCAGGATTCCCAAGGAATTGACCTTATCTAGAGATTGACCAAAAAGCCTTGTATTTGTAAGGTCATTCAATGTTGGTCAAGGTTTGTGGGAACACAAACCTTTCCATAGGCAAATTCCTGACCAATAGGTAGCACAATACTCAACTTTCATAGAAGACTAAGATATAATGGATTAGCATCTAGGACACCAAGAAATAGGACTAGATCCCAAATAGAACATAAATTCTATGGTGGACCATCACTCATCCAACTCATAAACCCAATCAACATCAAAAATTTTTATTAGAATCTAAGGTGATCCAAATTACTAGTGAATACCCATGTATAAAGTTCTTTGGATGTATCTAATAATACTCTTGGCCATAGTCCAATGACTCTCTTGGGATGCTTTTTGAGAGCTCAAAAACCGTGAAATGATAAAGTAAATAATGATGTAAAAACAATAATGAACACATGCACATAATTGAAACACGATGATAAAAATAGTAAAAAGAATGAGCCAAGTCTTTTTCATTAATAATAACTTGTCTTTATCAAAATGTATTACAATCACATCCCCTCGAGGAAGTTCATAAGTGTGACATAATCAATACAAAATAAGAGGGTTTTATTTCCCTCTAAATCATCCTGGTGCACTCTAGAAGGTTATCTTGAAATCACAAATTGTTTGGAGGTATATTTTGTGATCACCATGAGGAGAATGATGTGAATCTAGTGCTCCTTTTTCATCTGTTGAATCCTATACTCTACACACAAATAAACTAAAAACATATCAAAATTATATGAAGAGCCCACCGAAATTGGGCTTGTGTTAATAAATATGAATGTGATCAATAAAGATAAAACAAGACTAAAACATGTATAATCTGAAATATATATAAATTCAAAAATAGTAAAAATATTGATCTAAGTTATGCTAAAATAAAAATCAGTGAACTAGGTCTCTGTTCAAGACCATATCAAGGTGATACAGCCTTATCTACTGGTCATCTCGGGGTGAGACAATCATTGTTGTAGGACTATGTTTTTTTAAACCAGTTTCAAGCAGTGTTCGAGATACCCTAGGTGTGTTGTCAATGAATTATTGCATCGAAAGAGCAACTTTATGGATATAATTTGATCTAAAATAGAGATGTTCAATTATACATAATATAGGAGCATGAATTTCAATCCCTTGTACCAATTTGATAACATTTTCTGAACAATGGGCTTAGAGGATAAAAAATGGTAGCACTTCATTACATAAAAGCTTGAGCTCGAGGTACAATTTTGGTAGCACTTAATTGCTCAAAATCTTTAATTACATATCCCTTTTCAACTGAGGGATAAGTTCCAATTTATAGACTTCTCGGATGGAAGCTAATAATGGCAAAAGCACCCTACATAAAAAATCAAAGAGGTGGATCGCATTAAGAAATGTGAATCCTTATCTTTGAAATCTCGTGATTGATAATGGCATGTTTTTTTTCTAATTTTATCCCATGTAGGGTGCTTAATTATTTTTGCAAGATCATGCATGGGATTAACTAGTAGTTTTGGCTTCCAGTTATGCAAAACTAATTTTATGGTAATCTCAAGTTGAGATGACCATGGTTTTATGGAGAATTATGCATGTTTAAGTGGTGAAAACCAATGTCTTAGCCCTAAAGCTATCCAAGGTGGTTTATGTGATCTAAAATAATTCCATTCAAATAGTATCCTCAAAATTACATGTTTTAGGTGTCTACAGATGCCCATTTTTTGGATGCTTTGTGTGACAACACAATGCGGAGCAAAAATAGAGAACCTAAAATGGTCAATTTGATGGTTAATGATATTCTTGATCAAATCAATGTAATATGTCCCAATCATGAAAAGAGCATGCACTTTGAATCATTGCTTCCAACTCATTGATGGATTTGGTTTTAAGTAAACCTTTCAACCGAGGACAAACATTATGAGTCTGGGCTTTAGGTATACTTGATCTTGGTAAACTTTCAATCGAGGACAAACATTATTAGTCTGGGCTTTAGGTATACCAAAAAGGTATTTTTTGTGGCCTATTATTTGTTTGGTTTAATTTTTTTCTTGTTATTTTCCCCAAGCAAGGAGGGCGTATGATTGTCTTTGGCAATGATTCTTGAATGAACGCAATTCATTTGAGTGTTTGATTATTGATTTGATTTTTAATTTTGTAATTTATATAACTACCCCATCAAGCAACGATTTGATAGAGGATATGGAAAATGATGAATTCAATGAGTCACTTTACTAGAATGAAATGATGAACTTGGGTACTTTGGGAACAATTAAATTTTTCAAGGCCTTATCGACTCAGGGTAACTTTTTGTGGACAATTTTTTTTATTTTGCAAATTATTCATTTTTTTTTTGTGTGGCCTTATGGTAATTTATTCATCTTACTAGATTGCATGGATAACCAATCACTACAACCACCAGGTGACTAGAGTAAATCACTAGATACGAGGTTCACTCGAGCTTTTGGAATTGGTTTTACCAAAGGGTTTAAGTGCCTTTGGAGTCTTTTTAGTTAGATTTGACAAAAGGGGTTAGTTGCCTTTAGGGCATTTTGAATTGATTTGACCAAAGAGATACCTCCTTTGGAGAATTTTGAGTTATATTTGACCAAAGTGATGCCTCTTTTGGAGTATTTTGAGTTAAATTTAACCAAAAGGGATGCCTCCTTTGAAGCAATTTTATTTAGATTTGACTAAAGGGGTTAGTTGTATTTGGGGTATTTTGAATTGATTTGACCAAAGGTATTAGGGGCCTTTGGAGTATTTTGAGTTGAAATGTGATTTTGATCCTATGGATGATAATAAAAATAAGTTTCCTTATGGTAATGTACCCATCCTACCAGATTGTATGGATAACCAGTCACTACAACCGCTAGGTGAATAGAGTAGATAACTAGATACGAGGTTCACTCGAGAATCATTGCTAGTGAATCGAATTGATGAATGTAGAAAATTAAATGTAATAAAATTTGTTGTGTATGTATTGAGGTCAATGAATGTGAGATAAAGGGTGAAACCTTTTGAACCTGGTAGTTGATTTGCTAATTGATGTTAATGCAAGGTAAAGGGTGCAACCTTTGACAAAAGGATGCAACCTTTTGAACCTTACAATTGATTTGTTGATTGATGTTAATGCAAGACAAATGGTACACCCTTTAACAAAAGGACGTAACCTTTTGAACCTAGCAATTGATGTGTTGATTTATTGAATGTGAGGCAAAGGATGCAACCTTTTGAACCTGGCAGTTTATTTGTTGGTTTATGATTATGGGATTGATTGATGATCAAATTGAATTAGATTTTTGGTTGATGATTACCTTGATTGTCCCAAGTTGTTCAATTGCTTATTTTATTGGGGGAAGGTGTGATACATTGAACACCCCCAAGTTTCTTGATGAGTGTTTTATGTGATTGATGGGAAGGTGTGAGACCATGGACCCTCCCTCCAGTTGGTGTGATGATGTGATATGATGATGTATGTATGCTAGAGCTAGTATGTATGCATAGACCTAGGTATGTATGTGATGCATTAATGATATGATGAAGCACAATATAATTTGTATGCTTACATGTTAAAACATAATAAATAAATCTAAGATGCAAAACAAACTAAGTGTGAGCACCATAGGATGTATAAAAGTCATGAATCAAAATGTTAACCTTTTCATAAAATTCATACATTTGAATATGAACTATATGGAATAAAATATAATATGAAAAAATGTAAATGAACAGTGAGAAGTCACAAGGAAACAACAAGATTTTTCATGAGATCTAAACCCTAATTGACCATTCAAAAGTTGTATACTGATTATACATGACTCTTAAAGATAAAAATATGATAGGAAGACCCAAATATTCAATATCCTTGTGTGTGCATAGTGAATTATATTAATATGACATGTAATACCCTATTTCCAAGCTAAAATTTAGCCCATTGTTGTAATGGAGATCACCCTATGATCATCATTACCCTAATTTTATACACGGTTGGACTAGACTACTAGGCAATACAAGCCACCAAAAGCTAGCTCATCCGCAAGCTGACATTGGTCTATATAAAATAAGGTTGCTAATATGACAAACATATCATCATGGGTAAGGCTACTCCATTGCTAGGCCGGTATCTATAGCCCATTTCTAGCAATGGAATTTCCCCATGGTTGTCAAAAACTAAGAATTCTAGGGATTCAAGCTCTTTACCCCATTTTTTCTTTTGATTTATTTCTTCTCTTTTTTTGATGGGGATACTTGCTCTTTTTTTGGAAGAGAAAGTGATTTTTTTTTTGGATACTTGCTTTTTTGGTGGAAGAGCAAGGGATTTTTTTATTGCTTTGGGTAGGGGGGAGCTTGTCCTTTTGTCAATTCCCAATATTCTAGACCATGTGCATAATAGGATGAGTAGGGAAAACCTTTCACTTAAGGGGTAAGGACTATGTTATAGTTTTGTCTTTCCTTGTGCAAATTCATATTTAAAAATGTGAAATTGTGTTATGATTTTGAGATATACAAGGTATAATAAATGCAAGACCCTACCTCTAAAAATCAAGATAGATTTCTACAAAATCTAAAAAGAAAACTAGAAATGGTTGAATGACTGAAATACCCTATTGAACACCTTATAACAACTTACTTGGTGAGGGAGAAAACACAAACACCAAGGATGGGAAATGTGGATAGAAATGATTTGTTGGATGTGTGTGTTTTCCTTATGAACTTTTAAAACTAAGAGATATGTGTAAAATAGTTAGTGGTCATATAAATTTCATTGTTGATGGTCATACAGTATCTACCCTATCTTATGAGGACCCCTTAATAATAAAAATATCACAAGAAAAAATGCAAATGATGACAAGAGAAAAGGTTTTATTAAGACTCATGATAGTCATACAAGCATGGTGCTCTACAAAATGCAAATAGTGAAAATGAATGTGTGGTGTATGTAAGTATTTTATGAACTTTTGAACATTAATAAGTGTATGTAAAATAGTTAGTGGTCATATGAACTTCATTGTTGATGGTCATCTGGTATCTACCCTATCTTACAAGAACCTCCTAATGGTCAAAAGACCACAAATATAGGTGCAAGTGATGACAAGATGCAGAATGAAGTGATGTTAATGTAATGACTAATATGTCTAATGTAATTAACCAATGAAATGCAATAATGTGTAATGCATGATAACGTAAGCAATGCAATTTTTTTGTAATTTTTGATTTTGTATTATTTTTTTTTATTTTATTATTTTTTTTTTTTAATGCATTGTGTATTATGCATGAAATTACCACATGTGGAGAATGTTAAGAGGTTCAGGTTCCTGAACACCCTCAAGATAAGCTAGATGATAAGTCCTTGGCCCTACTTTCTGCATTATTATGAACAAGCCTAACCAGTTAGCTACGAACTTATCCCTCAAATGGGGTGGCAAGTTGGAATTTTATTGGTTTTCTTTAAGCACAAGATCACCAACTTCCAAAGCCTTGATATGGAATTTTGTATCATAGGCTCGCTTAATTCAATCTTGATAAACATGAATATGCTTGAGAGCACTGATGCATCATCCATCAAGAAGTGTGATTTGATCTAGGTGAGTTTTTCGCATAGTGTCATCATCGATGAACTCTTTCAATAAAATGTGCAACGATGAAATTTCCAATTCTAAGGGCATAATGGCCTCAATGCCATATACTAACGAAAATTTAGTTTCCCTAGTGGGAATTTGAATGCTAGTCCTATATGATCATAGTGCTAGAGGTAGTCGAATATGCCAATATTTATGATTATATTTTGCTATTTTATTGAGAATCGTAATGACTATTTTTTTTATGCCTTTGCTTACCCATTACTTTTTGGATAATAAGACATTGAAAAGTTGTGTTGAATATTATATTTAGTGCATAAAGCTCTCATATTCTTCTTTTTGAAAGGTGGTCCATTATCCAAAATTATTTTGGATGGGATACCAAAATGACATATGATGTTATGTAATATGAATTCTACGATGCGTGAACCTATTGTAGTGGTAAGAGGAATAGCTTCCAACCACTTTGTAAAATATTTTGTGGTCATCAGGTTGAACATGTGACATCTAGATGAGGGGGGATAAATTTTATCAACTAAGTTAAATCTCCACTATGAGAAAGGCCACAACCAATTAATCAAATGTAAGGCCTACGAAGGTACATGCAAAATATTAGCATGATGTTGACATTTAATGCACATTTTAATGTAAGCACAATAGTCTTGCTCCATAGAGGACCAATAATAATCCATTCAAAGTATGCATGTAGTGATAGCCATGCCACTAAAATGGCCATCGCAAGTATCATCATGAGCTTGGAAAATAGCCCAAGTAGATTCTTGGGGCTCTAAGCAACAAAGGAGAAGACCATCATAGCTTCGATGGTAGAGTATGTCTCCTACCAAGATATACTTTATCACTTTTTTCTTGAATGTTTATTTAGTAGCATATGACAATCCTAAAGGAATGGTACCTAGTTTCAGGAAATCTCTGAGTTGAGAAAACAAATCTTGATACGAGTCAACTTGGACTAGATGAACTATTTGCTTCTCTCTTGTAAGCATCAAATCCACCTCCTAGAAGAAGAAGAAGAAATAATTTTTGGATTTGCACAATTTTGTCCAGTTTTGTTAAATTTTTATTAAAATGTACAAGTGTCAAAATGTACAAGTAGGTGTAAAATGTACAAGGTTTGCAAATGTACAATGTGAAATATCAATGAAATTAGGTGACATGTGCATTTGGGATGAATTTGATAAAAATCAAATTAGACATAGTAAAACCTTGTAATGAATTATTTTGAGTTAATTCAGGATGGCATTTGTAAGTAATGATATGTCTCAAAACCACTTTAGAATGGTTTGGGTATACATTATATAGCCACCCCATTCAATTTTTTAGGTTGTTCATTCATTCATGTTGCATACTATTCATTGTTGATATCTATTATTGTTGAGTCTATGGTTGTGAGCAATGATGATGGATATATTGTACAAGAATACTCATAATCTGAATATAACAACAATTCTCTTTGTTTCCATGTCACTGTGAATTCCATTGTACATTTTGGTTATTACAGGTTGTGTAATTGATGTTTGGATGCATAACTTGTTATGTTAATTTTATGGAATTGCATTATGAATAATTTTGATCATCCTACAGACCTAGTGTGATGATATGAATTGATTTCATGATGGATTACAGTTGTACAATTATATTTATAGGTAGTTGTATGATTTTTGGAAATGCTCTTGATGAATGTAATTCATTGCCAATGAATTAGGGTTTGCATGTTGGAAGGAAAGTGAGCAATTGTCATAAAGAATCATTCCAAAACTTATCTTGAAAGGAATGGTTGTACATATTGATAGATGTAAGTGTAATTTATAGTAAGGATTTGTACAAACCATGCAAAGGCTGTACCAAATTGTACAAATAATAATTTACCCAATTTGGCAATAAAGTTGCAAGATAAAACTTGCCAAATAAGAAAAAATTGTTACTTCAGAGAAATCGATTACAAAACCAATCAATTTGACTTGCAAAACCTATTCTAGTGAATTGACTAAGTACCAAATCATACAAGGTATATTTTTGTACAATTTTGATCATACAATTGTATGATTTGGTGATCGTACAAGTTTTTTGGCAAACTAACATAGTGCACAAAGCAAACCGTACAAGTTGTATGATTTGGGTAAGTTGTGTTTTAGACTTTAGAAATCATTTCTAGGCCTTCTAAATCACCTCATCCTCTAGGAATACTACACCCCTATGCTAAATATCTAGATACACCTCACACGAATGCAAAGTGGGAGAGAACATTAAGGTAGATGGTCGTGTTATTATCACAAGGAGTTTGTGATACCAAGGACCCCCAAGAAGAATGGTTCAAAAAGTCTTGAATTGAGGAGAACCCATGTTGGTAGGGTTCAACATGTATCATGTGAACATTTCACTCATATTTGGAAATATTTCATGAGATCGTGTCTTGAGAGAGCATCTTGACCTAAATAGTTATGACACCATCTTGTGGATTCTACGAAATTAGAGACCCCAAGTAAGCCATCGTATCTACAAAGTAGTTGGATGAACAAGGTACTACAACGATGTTGTACCATTTAAATTTAATTAGTAATTTATCCACAAGATATTTGTAGGATTTTAAGATTGGACACTTGCATTGATAAATTTCCTTAACCTGGTTAACTATTAACAAGGAGTCACCAAAGATGTTTAATTTCTTTATGTTCATGGCAAGAGTTGTTTGAAGACCCAAAAGGAGGGATTCATATTTGACATTGTTATTGGTGCAGGGGAAATCAAATTTAAATGAAAGAGGAATAGGATCCCCTTGTGGCATGAAAAACATGATGCCTACACCACACCCTTTCTCACATTTTGAACCATCGAATAATAGTGTTATGTCTGTTGTGTTTTCTGATTCTTTAGATTCTCTCAAGTTTGATAGTGCAAAGATCTCATCATCAGGAAGTTCTATGTTTAGTGGCTTATCATAAGGGAGAGGAGCTTCTGCTAGTTGATCAACAATGACCTAACCTTTAATATATTTTTAACTTATAAATTTGAGGTCAAAATCTATCAAAAGCATGATCCACTTTATAATACGATAATTGTGATAAGTGTGACTCATCATATATCATAAAGGGTTTTCTTCTGAAATGACATGCATGGTTTGATTTAACATGTAATTTGAAAGTTTCTTGGTGGAAAAAACCATCAGTAAGAAAATATTCTCAACATAAGCATACTTGAGCTCGTAACTTACCAAGGTGCGGCTAAGGTAATAGATGGCCTATTATTTGTTTACCTCATTCTTTTGGGCTAGCATGGTCCCTACGACAAAGTTAGTGGTTGTAATGTATAAAAAAAATGGAACACCTAGTTAGGGAGGAGCTAAAACTGGTGGAGATGCCAAGTATTGTTTAATGTCATCAAAGGATTTTTGGCACTCCTGATCCCAATCAAAGGTGACCCTCTTTTGTAATAAGTTATTAAAAGACTTACATTTATCTGAGTTTTGTGCTATGAAGCATCGAATAGATGAAATATTTCCTTGTAAGCAACGTAGTTTCCTAATAGTAGTAGGGGGAAGCATATTCATGATTGCCTTAACTTTGGCTAGATCTACTTCAATGCCTAGTTTAGAGACTATGAATCCTAGGAGATTTCCACATGTGACTCCAAAAATGCACTTAGGATTTAAGCACATGTTGTGCTCTAAGATATGATCAAATAATTTTTTTAACACATTGAGGTGGTCCTAATGCAATAAATAGTTTTCTAAAATAGCATCCATATAGTCTTCCAAAATCTTGTGCATGTAATCATGAAAGATGTAAGTTAAAGCCCACGGATAAGTGGCACCAACATTTTTAAGTTTGAAGAGCATGACTTTGTAATAGAAAGTTCCCCATGGTATGGTGAAAGTTGTTTTAGGTTGATCTTCAGGGTTAACTCGAATTTTATTCCAACTAGAAAAACCATGCATGAGGGGAAGTATTTCATGATCGGTTGTTGCGTCAATGAGCATGTCAATGTTCAGGAGTGGAAACTCATCCTTAGGACTCACTTTGTTTAGATCATAAAAACCAGTGAATTTTTGAATCCCCCATTAAGTTTTCCTATAGATACCATATTGGAAACCCATTCAAGGTAATCAATAGGTTGGATAAATCTTACATCCAATAATTTTTGTAACTCATATTTTACCATTAAGGCTATTATTGGGTGCATTTTACTAAGATTTTTCTTGATCGGTTTAATTTTTGGATCAAGCATTAAGTTGTAAACAACCAAGATTGGATCAAGATCCAACATATCTTTATAAGACCAAGCAAAAGCTCTCTTATATTTTGTTATAAACTTTGTGAAAGCGGCCCATTCTGTAGTTGATCAACTTTATCCTAATTTGATAATCTAAGGATTTTCAAGATCATTATCGATATCAACTTCAATTGTTTCTTCCATTGACATGTGGGATTCCTCCTACAATTAGTGAGGTTTAGGGATTAGATGAATATCATCAACTAGATTTAGAGAATAGAATGCATCATTAGGCTCAACTTCAGCTTGAAAAACATATTCGGGTGGATCTAAGGAAAATTTATATGGTTGTAACATTTCCTAGCAAGGTAGGAAATATTTCATAAATAGCAAGGAATCAACACAATCAAAATCAATAGCCTCAATATTGAGGTGCAAAGTTTTTGAAGGGTCACCTAGGTAGTGAAGTGGTGTGGTAAGGTCAATGGAGATCATATTTATGGTTGGTGGATAATATCCATTCTTTGATGGAAAAATTTTATCAAATATGGATGGACACAGATGTATCAAGGGTGGTTGAAGTGGTGGTGGAATGATAGGGTGTTCCCTAGGGGGAGTGTGAGCAATGGAGTACCTCTATGGGAGGAGCTAACACATAAGGAACGATGGTAATTATGAAAAAATATGAAGATAAAATTCATATAGATCATTGAGGGGCTCGATGGCAGTTGATTCATCCTCCAAGCTAGCTAAAGCAATAGAAATTGCATCATACTCTTGGTAAGATTCATCATCTTCTTCATCCCAATCTTCGTTAGACTTCTATTCTTCTTTAAAATCTATCCAATCATTTTCAAACTCTCAATTTCTTTCAGAACCTTCATTAGAAATGTCAAGAGGCTCTATGATTATCATAGCAATTTTGGACATGGTCACTAAGTAAATTATTATAACCCAAATTAGCACAATTTTTAGGATCGATATCCCTTCCACAGCCTAGAGTTAGGTATTGGAGATAATCAACAAGGAGTTCATTGGGCATACGTATGGAGTGGCCTACCCCAAACTTATCTGTAGGCAACTAATATTGAGGCTCTAGAGGGCTTCGAAGACCTTGCTCATACCAACCTAAGCCATTTCCTCACCAATGGTAGTGATTAAGATATTGTAATGCAAAGTATGGATTTGACATATAATCGATGTTGTCTTGAAAGGGTTATTCATATTTTTCTATCCGATGGGGTGTATTTAAGGGAATATCAAATCCTCCATAGATAATTTGTTTGGTTCGGTGGGTACCCTAAGGGAACTATCATATTGATGGATAATGACATGACAAGAGGTCAGCCTATATCTTGAACTATCTCAATAAGGGTACTGAATGTGACATTTTGTATTATGTATTTCCTGAATCCTAGGCTAAACATATGTATTGTAACTTGTGAAGGGTTGGGTGATCATGAAGGGGATATGGGTTATGATGGGTTAGGTGGCAGAGGTGAAGGTTCATCCTGGATAGGGGGTGTGAATGGGTGTTGTTAAAATGGTCAATATCAATAGCACATGAGGTAAATTTGATGATTGGAATGTGGTTGCATGGGTTGGAAATAATGGACGTGATGATATGGGTGCCTTCTTAGGATTCTTCGTGGGAATATCTGATGCATGAAAAGGATTCTCTATGTCTACTGATAATGATTTTTTCTTTGATGAATATATAAAGGATCTTGGTGGAGTATTTTGATGAGTGATAGGTATATTGGGATAGATCTCCAAATGCATTTATTTTGGAGAGGACTCATCGGGATGTGATACCATATTACAAAATTTATTAGTTTTGAGTCTATAGGGACACAATGTGTTTGACCTTCATGTATGTATTTAATGCATTGATGTAAGATAGAAGGTACACACCTCATGGATTAGATCTAGGGTTGACCAAGTATTGCATGGCCCCTTTTAGAATATGGAAGAGTGTGTGAATTATTTTCAGTCCAACCTGAATAGGAAGAACTACTATATTGACTATAGAACACAATGCATCATTGAATGTATAAAGTGTGAATGTGGATGTTGCGATATGGGATGGTAAAATATTGAGGTATTGAAGGGTTTGTGTGGTGATGATATTGATTGAGGATATTGTGTCGATCAAGACATAATTATAAGGGATCTGATCAATACTAGAAATGATATGGAGTGGAGGATCCGATATGTCAATGGGTATAATCTTGATCTCATGGTCATGAAAAGTTATTGTAGGCTCATTGCAATATTGATTTTCCCCACAAAATTAGCAAAATAATTGGGATTTTTTAGTTGTAACTTGATTGATTTCAAGATCTCCATTAGATCTTCTCAATGTGGATTGGATTGTTGTATCAACTCGTAAATGGAGAGCTTAGTTGGTGTTATTATTAGACTTTGGGTAAGTCTATTCCTTATTATTAGCACTGGTTGAGGTGGGATAGGTGTAATTAGATTGGGCTAAGGAGGTTCTTGTGATGTCGAAGGAAATTTATTAGGACTCGCATTAGGTGAGGGTTGATTTGGATATCGTTGGTTCCTTGTGATAATTTTAATCATCCCCAAAAACTCTTGGTGAGGTAGATTGGCATGCACCTGATTTACCTACTTCATTTGTTTTGTTTGGTTGGCAAGGGTTGTGTTTGTTTCATGTGTGTATGAAGGGTATTTGAAGACTCCTATGATTTGATTATTTGGGGCAAGAGGATTGTCAATATAAATATATTACCTCTTTATAATATCTTGTACTATATTTTTAAAGGTGTAACATGTCTAGATGTCATGACCCATTTGTCGATGTTAAGCACACTATAGATCTTCCCTATGAGACTTTGGTTTAGGTCGATTAGGGTCTAGTGGATGGATATCAAGGATATTGATTGCATGAACCACATATAATAAATTGAAAATTGATGCTAATATTTTTAGTAAAGGAGTATATTGTCATGGTGACCAGTGTTATTGGCCTTGCTTTTGGTTCTATTGTGGATGATATTGGGCTAGTGGAGGTTGAGCCTAGTAATTAGGCTAATTTGCTGGTTGCAGTGGTACAACTTAATTTATGTACCCAGAGATACTCAAAACAACTTGATTTACTAGGGTCGCCTTCTATTGCATGTTGCCTCCTTTAGAATTCTTGTTTGTCCATTTCTTTTTTATGGCGCTTAGTATCACCTTCTTGGACCTTAATATCTTCAATGAATTTAACCTATGCTAGGACCTCCTTGAAGGTTCAATCATGTTGTAGTTGTAATATAATAATATATCCCAAAATATATATTCATAGGTACCCTAACAAGATGATTCTACCATTCTAAATTAGGCCCTACAAGAGTTATTAGGAATGTTATTAGCATGAGGGAATATTCATCCTAAATATGAAAGCATACATTCATGAAATGAGTGACATATTCTTGAGCATCTTCCTCTCCTTTGAATTTATCTAATTTTGGCATTTCAAAATGCTTAGGATATTGGAGTGATGGCATATATGGGTGCAATGGTTGGTTGTGAAGCTAATGCAAGGTATGTTTTTGGTAACTTATACCTAAACTTTGCTTCTCTAAGGAATTAATGCAGTCTATCAGCAACTTATATGTATCTTATGAAATGATTTCATTTGCTCACCTCTGTCCTCGAGGAGGAAGTGGAGGTGGTTGGGTGTTGTCAACATGCACATCCCTATAAGGTAATTCATGGTATGTGTTGATTGATTTTTTATATTCCAACTACGGTTCCTCATAATGGTTATACTCCTTTGTATAAGTGTATTATCTATTTTGTTCAAGGAATTTGTGCCTTTGAGGATGTATGGGTAGCTAATTTGATCATCCACAAAGTGAACAACTTTAATTTGGCCACAATGGAAGGTTTTGATATTGTGCAGGGAACCTTATGCATTGTTGCAACCTATGGGTACTAGGTGTTGGTATCATTTCATACAATGCCTTTTATAATTGTTCTTGTTGTACCATTTTTTGATGCAACCTTTGTAGGTATGACCATTTTTGGTCCACTCATTGCTAATTTAATTTTTGGTGGTCTAATCGTAGTTGAACCAACTATTATTGTTGGTTAAGGTTTGTTCTATGTGCTTGATGAGTGTGGTTTATTTGCTTAGATGTATGGGATTTTTTTACCCTTGTATCTGTAATATGGATGAGTTTGTCTTATCTCTTACCCTTATTAGGATCTACAACATGTTTTTCACGATTCCTAAATGTCACATTGACCTAGTATTCTGGTTTGAAAGTGATATCTATGTAGTTATGTGGTGCAAAGGTGTAATGTTCTTTAATGAATGGCATTTCTTGGAACATATTGGGATTTACATCACCCTCATCTATAATAAATGCGAGATTCAACATGAGTTATTTGCAAGAATGGTGGTTAACATGCGTATCCTCTTGATCATGTTCTTAATTTATAGATATATGCTCAGTTAGGGAATCTTGGTAGCAGTCATCTTGGTACGATATGTACTCTTGTGTTGCTTCTAATGGTTCTCTAGGATGAGTTGTGATGTGAATGTATGACACTACCTTACTAGGCCCCTCAGTGGGTGAATGATTATTTTTATAGAAATCAAACAAAGTTTTTGGATCAAGAAAGTCTCCTTTTCTAATTGTACTCAATACCTGTAGGCACTTCTTGAATAAGGATTTCCTAAAGGGCAAATTCTCAATATGATACATTCAAGTTATGACATGTGCCAGGGTGCTAGTCAATAATGTGGGTATTCAGCAGCACTAGCTCTTGATTGATCTTGACTGTGTGTTGTTACCATTGTCTAAACTGTGCAAAAATTAAATAAACAAACAATCAAGAAAGCATTTTTTTATATTTTTTATTTTTATTGATGATTTTTTATTTTATCTTTTGTTTTTTCGTGTTTTGATTTTGAGATCCTATTCCTATTAAAACTAATAGGTAATGAAATAAAAACTAATGAAAGGTAGTTTGTGCACACCCCTCTATCGAGGAATGCAACACAAATGATAAAAATGTTTTCCTAGGATGTTGGATATGGTTGATGGGTATCCTAAGAAAATAAACTTACCTCTTGAAAGAGGTTGTGTTGTCTAAGTCCTGCTACTTGCCCAATCAATATTTTACTTCACACTTGGGCATGCTTGGACAAGAATGATAGATATGTTCCATTTATTATTGAGCCTTGTGGTTAAGGAGCATCTAATCCTAACCTGCCCAGGGATGAACCTAAGATTAGGGGAATTTTCGATGATGAAGTTTGAAAAGCCACTCACAAGGGTTGTTATGGTTTGTAAAGGGGCTAATCTGCAATGGAAGATGAATGCCCATATCGTTTGATTATTGTCAGTCATTGGTGATGAAATCCAACTAACTAACATTATATTACCTCATGTGTATGTGGGTTCATTTTAAAAAAATTGCAAAAATAAAATAGAGAACATATAAATGATCTTTCACTAAATGCAAAAATATACATTTAATATTCAGAAAACCCTATATAAAATTTAGTCTTTAAGTAGGCAACAAGGCAAGAAAACTAAACAACAGTAGATAGAGGTCATCTTAGATTGAGATGACTATGAAAAAATATCATCTAGACTTCATACGACCACATATAGAGGCCATCTAGACTTGAGATGACCATTGTTAGACTAACCTGAAGCTAAAGAGCTTTTGTAATTTTTACTGTAAATGAAAATTTTCTTAATTTTTTCTATAAAACACAAAATAATTTATATTTTTTTATAGAAAATAGGACAGAGAAGGATAGATAGACTTACTTTTAAACTCTCAGTCTGATGTAGATATCTTGTTTTTACTACTATTTTGCTTCTGCTCTGGAGGTTGTATTACCCTAAGATGTGTTAGCTTTTGAAGATTTAAACTAAAAGGAAATGAAACCACAAGTATGAAAATAAAAATGAAATGTTATAACTATGATAATGGGTAAGTAATATGCATGAAAATGTGATAGAAAACTTGAAATAATGCTCAGGAAATGCTCATATATGAAAGCTCACGAAAATATACAATGCCATGCAATGGAGCTCACTGCCCTTCCATTTTGCAAAAATAGGTCTACATTGTATCTATTACTACTCAACCTATACACACCAAAATCCTCTCACACTTCTACTCTATAAATTCTTATAATGAGATGCAACTCTTTGCCTTCAATATTCCTATGACATCTCACTATTCTATTCTAAGGACTCGTGTACATGAGGACTACATGCACATTTACATCATTGCATATTCTAACACTTGTGCATTTATTACATTATTTGAATAAAGTACTTAAGTCCTAATATAAATATATACCCATGATGGTTCATTAGTAAGGAGCCAAATAATGTAATAAATTCCAAAATCCCCATGTATTACATTGTTTGGTTTTTTAAGACTTTAGTATTCAATATGGATCTTCATATTTTAGATATTTTTTATCTTGATCAGGTCCTTCTTATTCTTTAGTTTGTAGATGGCCAAGTAGTGCGTAGTTTTGTTGACCTCTCATCCTCCTAATTTTGAATCTTCTAGTTCTTTTTTTATCTTTATGATATATTGGTTCTTCATTTTCTGCAATTTATTTCTTAGAAAAGATATTAGCATTGTTTTGGAATACAACAATATCTTGTGAGGTTCCAATTGTATCTAGTGCATATATATTTCTATGGATTATCTCATCTTGATTTATGATGAGACACCTATTGACTCCATTTGAGTATTTGAAATCAATTATCATTTTGCTCTCTACTAACTTTGCTACTGAAATAAGATTGGATGATAATCCAGGAACATACATTACATTATGTAGCAAAAAAATTGGAAATGATTTACCATCCATATCCATGTATATGATAGAATTTGCCATCTGCCAATTTTCAACCTATAATTATTAGTGACTTCAAGGCAATCAAACCGTTGTAGAATTCCTGTCATATGATGACTTGCACCAAAATAAATATACCAAATATCTTTTTCATTTTGACTTGTGAAATTATTTAGTTTTGAAATAGTTTTTCATATTTGAAATGGTATATTGGATGGATTTTTCTCTTGATTCTTCCTAAAGTGAGTATTGTGATGAAATTCCCCCTTTTCAAATCTATCCATATTCTCAAAAATTGTAGTATCTTCTTTGCCAATATGATCAACCTTTGATTAGAAGTCCTTTTATCTTGAAGAATAATTTTGATTCAATATTTATAACCTTTGATGTTGTCAACCTTGACTCCCTAATAGGATAATTAAATATTTCTCCTTCAATTTGTAGAATCAATCTTGAAAAACAAATTCCAATTTTCAAGTTTTGTAAAATATCTTTCTACCTTGAAAATAAATGAACTATAGACTTGATAGAATGCTTGGATTTCAATATTTGAGTTGAATTCCTTTTGTCTCCCTAGTAATGTGATGACAAGTTTAATATAATGTTCAACTCTTTAAAACAATTGTTTTATCACTCCTTGTAGAAAGCTTAATGATAAGAATTCTCAATATCTTCAAGATAGTTAAGTTGGATTCTCTATGTCTCTTTAATTTGAATATGAGACTAATAAGTTTTACTTTTCCAACTAGTATTTGATGCAAGCAATAAAATTTAACTTTGAATCAATGCTATTATAAATCTCTAAACTTCTATGATATAAGTTTGATGTAGGATTCCTTATATCTCCCAAGTTAGAAGTTTTGAATAAATATATGTTTGCAAATTAAATTCAACTTATCTTATAACTCCTTGGTTTTAAAATTTGCAAATATATTTGAAGCAATAACAATAATGATTCAAATGCTTCTAATTTCAACTTGTTTTCCAAGATAAACAATCTAGAGATTAACACCTTATTGCTCCTATATTTTAATATCTCTAGTATAAGTTTATAACAACCCAACTGTTGTGCTTAATATTTTGCTTATACTATCTCCAAGGATAAGGTACTGCTAATATGTTTTTGGGTGCAAGAACAGGTTTTGTCTTCTGAAGGGTTTTTCGAAGATGAGCTTTCCTCGATCAAAAGGGTTTTAAACTTTAGGTAAGTCTAGAGATATGATGAGTGGTGGAATATTCGCCATAATGTGGATCTGTGAATCCCAGAGGCAATGTCCACCAGCGGCCCATGTAGTTGCATTTTCATGTAGATGCATTGCTAGGTTGCTTGATGTTATAAATGAATAGAAATATAATAAAAATATAATATATATATATATTAATAATAATAATAGCAATAATAATTTAATAATAATACAAGTTTATGAAACTTGGAAATATTCATTAATAAGTTATAATTAAAAATATAAAAGAACCTACTCTCAAATGTAAACGAAATGGGCAAAATAGAAATAAACATCAATATAACTTATTATTGCTAATACAAAACAAAAGATTATGCCATGGAGTAAGTACAAATAAATAATTTAAAATAATAATATATATATATATAATAATAATTTATTCTTTTTTTTCGTAATATTAAGATATGGGGGTTTTGACCAGGAATCCCCCAACCTGTTACAACAAATCCACCAGGGAGACACACACCCACCCCCTCACACACTCACCCACACCACGGTCTGAACCTCGGACCTCATGAAGAAGAGCCAAAGCCCAAACCGTTGGGCTGCACCCCTAGGTGCATAAAATAATTTATTCTTATAAGAAGGTTTATGAAATTAATGCGTGAACATTTAAAAAAGGAATTCGATGTTGATCTGGCTTACTTTTGCCACTCAAAAAGTCCTTTGTTAAAGCTGCATGAATAAAGTAACAGATGTAAGTTATACAATAAGAATGTATTTTCTATAAGTAAAATGGGATAGGAATAAAGGTGGTAGAAACGGGAGTCAGAGAGGATAGCGACGGTAGAGTAAAGCTCTTGCAAATGGCAGCATGCAACATCATACTATAAGTTATCTTGTGATTTGTATGGAAAAAGAAGAAACTCTAGATTAAAATTTAAGAGGATTTAGGAAGAAGAACAAATATGGTTTAATAGAATGAATGTATGACTAGGTTCAATATGTAAAATTCTCAAAAAAAAAGAAAATTGTTTGATTGGTTGAATTGTTAATGCATAAAGAATCATTTAGGGATAGAGTGCATTCATTTTTAGTTAGACCGCTCTGATATCTGGGAGAGCCGAATACCTATCTGGAAGCTATGCATGGGATAATTATTGTGTACATGCTCAATTTTATCAGCTAAATTGAAGGTTTCGAAATAATTTGTGTAAGTGATATAGATGGCCGGATTTATTTTGTTTTCTATCAAAACATCATAGAAATATTGTAAAGAATTTCTAGATGGTAGTTTGAAAAAAATGAACTCTTTTAATATTGAAATTATATGTAGATACATATGCTTGTTGTGGTGCAGTGGTAAATGCCCTGGGTGCTGGTAGAGGCTGACCCAGGTTCCATTCCCCTTGTCTCCATCCTACAGATATATGGTATAGTTAGGAATGTCCTATGTGCTGGTAGAGGCCGACAAGGCTCCATTCCTCCTATGCCCAACCTGTTGAAAGTGGCACCTCGAAAGGGGTGTTTTCCACTATAAATTAGTTTTAACCCAGGTGTTGTAGGTGAGTTGGAGAGGAGAGGGTAATCCTCCAAAGGAGGTCCTAGGTTCAAATCTCCACCCTACCAAAAAGCTGAATTAGGTATCCAAAATCCAATTGATAATGTTGGTGCGAGCAAGGTCGGGTGAGACTCCCGGGTGACTTTGACAGTGTAGAACCCTCTGTTCGTGGTCTCTCAGACCAAGGCGGCCCCATAAGGGATTTTTCGCTTAAAAAAAAATTATATGTAGATACTCTTATGAAATTATTATGATACGAAGATTGTACTTCTTTGGTAAAGCATTCTTCCTTATTGTTCTTTAATGGAATTCTACACTTTTCCTTATTTTAAATTTAAAAAAAAATAATAATATAAATTATGCAGTTTGGTTACCTTTAATAATGGAAATATAAGTAAGAATTTGGATGTATTTTTAACATTGAATTTATGGAAGACGTCGTAGGTTACCATGAATAAATTGTGTGCCTTTCTTGGAACTGGACAAGCCGCCCAAGTCAATTGTTAAATGAAATTTTAGGAGTAATATGACCTGCAGCAAAGTTTCGATTTCCTTTAGGAATAGTAATGGATTTTTTTGGAGTATGTGAGTGTTTAATTTATTTACAAGCTAGAACAAGAAAGCGCCATAACTTGTTTAAGACAATTTAATAATGAAAGCAATTATAATAGCAATAGGTTGTAAAATATTTTTTACTTAACGCAAGACTTGTGTCAAACAAAAACTAGAAACCTCATAGGAGAGCCTGATATTGAAAAGGAAACCAAGATATCATTTGCTAAACATATCATGAAAACATATTGAGAGAGGTCACAAAAGCTTTGTTATTTTAAGAGGACCCCTCCGTTGTCTAATTAATGGCATCGTTTTCAAACGGGATAAGATCCATGTAATTTAGAAGCATCTGCCCCAATTTGAAATGAGAAGGATTTTTCCTTTTAAAATCACTTTGGAGTTCATTTAATCCCATAATTCACATCTGAGATTTTGTGTCTCAGGAGCCAGTGTCGTTTAATAGTTATTATATCATACAACAGCAATAAGGAAAATACGACATTAGTGTAAGTTTTTTTTTTAAGTTAAAAACCCCTTGTGGGGTCGCCTTGGTCTGAGAGACCACGAACATGGGGTTCTACACCATCAAAGTCACTTGGGAGTCGCACCCAACCCTGCCCACACCAACATTATCAATTGGATTTTGGATACCCAATTCAAATTTTTGGTAGGGTGGAGATTTGAACCTAGGACCTCTCTTGGAGGATTTCTCTCTCCTCTCCAACTCACCTACAACACCTGCGTGACATTAGTGTAAGTTTAGTATATAAAAAAAAAACAAAAAAATTAAAAGCTATTAAAACTTTTAAGGCTCATATTTCGAAGAAATTCTCATATTGCAACATCTTCGTTAAATGTTCCCAGGCCAAGCTTGTAGAATCAATAAGAAAATTATAATCCAATCCTTAGTAAAACAAAGGCACGGCATACACAAGTTGGACAAGCTCATTATAGATAGTAAAATTCACTATGGAGTTTCTATTATTTTAAAAAAGGAATGATTAAAGAATAGAAATCTCACTATTTGTTTGGTTGGATATTTATTATAATGATTAGCACTCCTGTTTTTTTAAAAGTAAGATTATCTACTATAGTGGAACTAAAATAGTATTTAGGGTAAAATATTTTTATTATTTTAGATCTTTTAAAATTTAGGTTAAAAGAGGTTTATCATTAGAGATTTTTACTTTTCATAATAAGTCTTTTATATTTTTAAATAAAGGTTTTTACATTGCATACTGAATATTTTGAATTATGATATAAGATCTTTAATGATAGAGTTTTTAATTAAATACTTTTTACTTTGAATAATAAATATTTTAAATTATGTTTTAATGTTAGAATCTAGATAGTGATATTAATTGTAGAGTTTTATTTAAAATTATTTTTAAATTAAAGACTTGATACTTTGAATAATAAATCTTTTAAATTATGTTTTAATGTTAGAATTTAGATAGTGATATTAATTGTAGAGTTTTATTTAAAATTCTTATTAAAAGAACCTTGAAAGGCCCAAACCTAATAGAGACGTATACCATATAAATGAAAATAAAGATAAAGAAAGTTTTATGGTTGTGGGTAGACAACCTATGTAAAGGATGTGGGAAGACATTCTGCATTCCAACCAACAAGCTATGAGGAATTCATGCTCTGTCATGATTTGTCAGACACCAATAAAAAATGGAGGTGAGAAGGTGTAGGGATTATAAAATAGGTATAATCCCTAGGCAATTTCAACTAGTACATGGGCGGAAGTCCTTATAGAAACTTGCATAACAATATGGGCTTTATGCAAGATAAGACTTTTGGAGCTTCGCTAGGGTAGTGGTGGGCTCATAGTGCAGATTAGGGAGTTGGTTTTGCACCAACCCAAGCATGCGTACGCTAGATATCTTGAGATAAGATATGGGGAAACAAGCATTTGAACTCCAGATGATATGGGCCCTAGAAGTAAAAACCCCTGCCAATGCTTGGTGTCTCGGGTAGGAGAGGAAGTATAAAAGGCAAATCCTTGAGAAGTGACCAATCTTGATCTTTTGGTCATTTCAACTTTAGTGGAATGGCATCCGTGAAGATTAAGCATGCTTATACTAGATAGAACTGGTTTGGAAGTATTGAAAATTTCACCCTTAAGAGATTTGAAACCAAGTGGGTTGACTTGGGTTTTTACAGTTGGTATCAGAGCTTATGAATTCTTAGATAAACAAAACCTTGAGTTATTCTAGGTGTAAAAACCAAAATTAAACCAAAAAATCAATTAACGAAGCTCTTTTCTGCAATAGGCAATGGCGTCCGGGTTAAGAGCGAGTTCCTCAAAAAGACCAATAGCATATTAGTGGGAAGGGATGGCCGAGAATCCTAAGTGGGTCCTTAGAAAATTTATAAGGATAAGAGCTACAGAGGAAACTATTGAACCTCCTCGGGTGGTAAGGAAGGAAAATGAGCCAATGTTGAAGGATGATAAAATGACTCGGATGATACAAATAATGCAAGAACAAATGAGTCAGAAAAAAGAGCAAATAGATCAGCAAAGAGCCTAGATGATGGAACATATGGCTCAGCAAAGAGCACAAATGTTAGAGCATATGGAGCAACAAAAATCTCAACTTACTCAACAACAGGAAATGATCTCTCAACAGCAAAAAATAATAGAAAATTTTTCAAAAGGAAAGTAAATAGTGGTTGCTAAAGAAACGTTAGTAGACCTCGAAAGAAAACAAGTGGGTACTGAATTGTATAAGGACATCAGTAGGGTTGATATTGCCAAATTTAATGGCAAGGGGGATGGGGAGGAGGAAAAATTATGGTTAAATAGCTTAGAAGCCTATTTTGTTGTTAGAACCTTATCCTCCAATTCAAAACTTCTTATATAGTATTTTGATTGACCGAAGTAGCTGCAGATGTACCTTGGGAGGATTTTGTGACAGTGTATAAGGAGAGATATCTATCTCCCTAATTCTATCTCAAGAAATTCATGAATTTTTCTAGACTAACTCAGGGTAACATGACTATTATTGAATATTACCAACGATTCGTACAGTTACTTAAGTATATGCCTAAGTACGAATAGAGAACTAAAATTAAAGTCCAAAACATTTTGATGGGACTTCATCCAAAAATTGGAAACTTACTTCTTATGCTTAAACTAGCATCTTTGACTGTCGCTTGTGATCTGGCTCATCAGCATGAAGAAAATTACAAGGCAAAAAAGGCTTCCTATCAGAAGACCTTTGATAGAGAGGAACTATAGAGGAAGAAAAATATAGGCTCAGCTAGATGGGATAAAAATAGGAGTAACAAGGAATGAAATGAGAATAGGAACAGATTGACAAATGTAAAAATAAATTTCAAGGGAATAGGAATTTGAACAATCACGGAGGCTAGGATAAGGGTGTAGACACCAAAACAGCACCAATCCTATTATATGGCTACAAACGTTGATCACATTGACACACACAACCCCTAGGGTAGCCCCCAGAGGTTAAATAGTGGTCCTAACCACTCTCACAGTAGTTTTTTAAGGTCAGAGATCGATTTGGCACCTCTCAGGCACTCTGATCCTTATTCGTTCCACCTAGGGATGATTACAAAATGGTATTCATTCCACCCAGGGACGATTAGTAGTATTGGCTCCAGGGTGGGGCGAATAGCAGGTTTGACGGGAAAAAGGTCAAATCTCGACAAATGGCAACCCAGATCCACCACTTAACTCCTCCTTAATTACATGGGAATGTGAGTGAGCGTTTTGGAGTGCTAGAGGCAATTACAGAGGCAGTCATGGAACCCTTAATCAGGGAGGAATCTTCTCCCTACCCTGGAAAGGCATGATTGCCAAGTGGTGCCTCTGCATGCTCATACACAAAGATCGTCGGGTCTATAAAATGGTGAGTCTTCTCACCCTAAAGAGATACAAAGAAAGAGCATTTTGAGCAACGAAGTGCTGCCATTTTGCATACTCACTTTTGATTGTGCCTTTCACATCCTTGATTTCTCTTTTGGAAGGGAAGTCATTGGGTGGTCATTGGAAGCACAATCTGGACCCCAAACCTGACATTTTGCCATAATATCCCACCTAAATTTTCCAACAACACACCGCAAGAGTTTTTGGACCCATCCCAAGTGGATTGGTGCCAAAATCGGGCCCCAAACGGTAGGCATCCTGCCCTCGGGTGCCCCCCGCACTACTGTAGTCCTAATCGCCCCAACCCAGAGTGATTCAAATTTGTAGCAGATTTAGGTTCTATTTTTTTTGTATTTTATTATAGGTTGCTTAGATAGGCTTGCATTCAAATTTCATGTAATTCTGAGCAGTTTTGATCATGCTTTTGTTATTTCTCGCTCTCGCTAACATGCAAGTAGCATCATAAAATTCCTGGCAATAGAGGCCAAATTGGCAAAATATGACCTTCTGGGTCTTTCCAAAATACCCCATTTTACCTAACCCCCAATTTTACAGGTGATTTAGAGCCTCCCAGATGGGACATTTGGGACAATGCTTTTTGACGTTTTGTTGCAAGTCTAATCGTCCCACCCCAAAGCGACTAGAAATCCGTGGCAAATTTTTTGACTATTCTTTTTGCAGTGCTTTCCTGGTGATATTCTCATGCCTTTGTCAAGTTTTTAGCTTATTTAGATCTCTTTTATTTGTCATTTTATTTATTTTTTTGCATGCACTAATCATAGGCTCATGGATTGCATGTTTCATTTCATCTGCAGGTGCTACTGATTGTTTTCTGTTTCCTTGAACGTAGTATCTCGACATCGAAGCAACAACAAAGAATCAAAGACCCTTTCATGCAAGCGGCAACAATGTTTGGTCCACCCATTTTACATGTGGGTACACGGAAGAAGGCATACCACCCATGGTGTAATGAAACCTTATTTAGCGCTCCTGGCCCCTGAAAAGGGAGGAGACGTGTTGTAACCGAGCTTTAAAGAAAATTAATAAAAAGGGTTGTATTCCATATTTGCTTTCTATCTAGTTTCGATTCGTTTATGTCTCTCCCTTCATGGATTTTCAATTCATAGGATTTTTCGTTATCTTTGGCTTCACTTGCATCACACTTGGTGTTTCATTTTTGCTTCTGTATCCTCGTGCTTTAAGTGGCGATCATGGTGGGACCCTGTCCTTTATTTTTGAGATCAAATTCTTGATCAAGAATTGCTTGTTTTTGCTTGCAGGTACCAAGTTTTCAAACATTGGACTACTATTCGTTCCAGTCTGTGATGAGTACATAGTTGGAATTCATCTTATCCAGGAACGAATGGGTATTCGCCCCACCCTACGATGAATACAGTTCTGTTATTCATCCCACCCAGGGACGAATAGCTCTCTGTGCAGTTTTAGGGAAGAAACTCAGAGGCATCCGATTTGAGCAGAGAAGAGGTAGGGGTCTTAAACACCTTCTGTCATTTTTTGCTTTTTGTTTTCTATTTTTTGGTTATTTTCTTGCATAGGAGAGTTTTTAATGCTTGTTTTCTTCATTTATGCAAATTAAAAAGAACCCCACACACCATGTGGTAATTTAAACACCAAGGAGCTGGTCATAAAACCCCAGCCCTTGATCAAGAACAATGATGGATTTCATCACCACCTTGGCTTGAATTTTTGCATCCATAACCTCGATCACTACTATTGCTAGATGTAAATCCTGACGAAAGCTAACCGAGTGTAGCTGAGGTGATTCCTAGCGCATGAGGATAAGTCTTCTATGGTAGGTGTAAAAAACAAGGTGATCCCCCTTCCGTACCGCCTATGTTCCATGTACCATTTTGCTCTCGCCTACCAATAGTTTCCCTCACGTAAGGGTGGGTATATTGAGAGATTTGGTATAACGTCTTAGCAGTGGTATATCAAAGCGGAAACCATTTTGGGAGACATAAGAGCCATCATATTGCATGTACAACAATACATTCTTTATAAATATTTAAAAACAAAAATCAAAACACACTAAACCAGATTTAGGGCACACCTTTAATCTATAAATGAGATAATCACTTCTTTGATTGTGTGGTTCCCTTTGTTTAGTGTAGAATAAAAAATCATAAAGAAGATAAAAACTTGCATAGATTATAGAGAGACACCACAATGGTGTACACCCGTAGCCAAGCCCAATCACGAGTAGGAGCTATGGAGGGTGTACAAGGGGGCACAAGTTGCCTTCACTATAGCCCCAAGGACTTGGTCATACCACCTTGGTGGCCTGACCCACAAGATAGTCCACATCATGCCATTTCATAATGGGACTATAGAGGCACCCCTTCGAGGGGCACTCCCATTTAGCATAGACCCTTTCAGGAGGAGTCCCTACATGTGGCACTCAATATAAACAGGAAGGCTCCCTTAGACGCTTGATATGTATGAGTGGTCACCGTGCAATGAAGTGCTAGAACAGCATGGGGTCCATAAGGAGAGGCCACATGATTATGGCATCCCTCCTCTACCCCTCATCACTGTTAGGAATAATAAGCCAAATCCAGAGCACAAGGCTTTTTAGACAAGGCAAGCCAACTCTGCATACCCCTTTCCCATATATGAAAGGGAGCACAAGGAAGACCATTACATTCCTCAAGAGCAATACACAGCATGGGAGTAATGCGCCTTAGCACCTACTATCTATCAGAATCACCTATTGAGGCTAGAACCTCAGGTGAATGTCGCCAACCTCGATAGAGGAAAGCAACCTATAGAGATCTCGGATCATCACGACCAAGAGAAATACATAAGAGATATCTTCACAAAACCATTGCCCAAAAAAGTTTTTTGAGTACCTTTGCAATAAATTGGGAGTGGTCACACTTCCCAAGAATTGACTAGATTTAGGGATCACATTCTCAGGGGGAGCATTTAAGTATTTGATTATCTTTTTGCTCATGTTCATGATTTTTGCTAAGTGTAATAAATTTTGCTTGAGAATGTTGTGCATGGACTCAGGGGGAGTCTACAGTAGCCCTTTGGTATTATTGTCAAAGGGGGAGAAGAGTTACAGGAAATTGCACATGTGTTGCAAAAAATTCCAAAGGGGGAGATTGTTGAGCAAGGTGTAGCAACAGTATTGTCATTGTTGTCAACACAGTCAGATAGATCTGTTGATGTAGTGAACAAGAAGTTCAAAAGCTATTCAGATGTAGAAGACAAGATTTCAAAGGTTATTCAGAGTATGTACAGTGATTTTCCAAGAAGAACGAAGTGGCCCATATGCAAAAGATCAAAGAAAAAAGACAAGTAAGAAAAGTATCACAATATTGTGACATATACAGTAAGCAAGAAAAACTGTCACGATTTCACGACATGTTGGAAGAGAGAAAAAGCAAGAAAAGCTGTCGTAATTTTGTGACTTGTTAAAAGAGAGAGAAAAAGCAGGAAAAACTGTCGCGATTTCATGACATGTTATAAGAGAGAGAAAAAGTAGGAAAAACTATCACGATTTCGTGACATGTTGGAAGAGAGAGAAAAAGTAGGAAAAATTGTCATGATTTTGTGACATGTTGGAAGAGAAAAAGGCAAGTGGAAAAATTGTCATGATTTCGTGACATGTTGGAAGAGAAAGAGAAAGCAGGAAAAAGTGTCGTGATTTCGTGACAAGTTCGAAGAAAGAGAACAAGTAAGAAAAGTGTCACGATTTTGTGACATGTCGTATTTTCATGACTAAAATAGGAGAGAGAAAGTAAGTTTGAAAAGTGTTGTGATATCGCGACATGTCGCATTTTCATGATAAAAGAAAGAGAGGAAGCGTACAGAAGTAGAACTATCACGATTTCACAACAAAAGCATAAAGCAAGACTTTGGAAGCAGAAGTGTCGTTATTTCATGACAAAAGCAAAGAAGTAAAGTATAGAAGTAGAAGTGTCACGATTTCGCGACAAAAGTAGAGAAGAAGACTTCGAAGGCAGAAGTGTCGCAATTTCATGACAAAAGAAAAGAAGCTAAGTACAAAAGCAGAAGTGTCACGATTTCATGACAAAATCTAACTTGAATATTATGGAGGTAGAAGTGACGTGATATCGCGACAAAAGCAAAGTCAAAGTCTATGGAAGTAGAAGTGTCACGATATCATGACAAAAGCAAAGACGAAGTATACGGAGGCAGAAATGTCACGATATCATGACAAAATAAAAGACAAAGTCTGCAAAGGTAGAAATGTCGTGATATCATGACAAAAGAATAGAGAAAGCGTACAGAGGCAAAAGTGTCATGATATCGTGACATGTATTTTCATGACAACAACAACAAAAGAAGCTATAGAGGCAAAAATGTCATGATTTTGTGATAGGTCGTAAATGCGCAAGTCAAGAAGGAGAACCCGACTGAAATGAGAAGTATGACAGTGGACCGACACCACTATGACATTTACAGAGGCAGTTACAGAGTGATTTCATACTGTTAAAATACGAAGAGTGATCAAAAGTCAGTATGGTGGTTACAGGGTCTGTCCAGAATGAAATCATCAAGCGATGGATAAACCAAACATCTTCTTGAGTTGAAGTCGACGAAGACCGATGACAATCGACTAAAATTAGGGTTTACAGTTGTTATGAAAGCCAACTAAGATTAGGATTTACAACTGACCAAGATTGGGGTTTTCATCCTAAAAAATATTATTATAAAAGGAGGGTTGTTTGGAGAATTGAGAAGATGGTCGAATGTGTGTGAAATACGGTAGTTGTGCATAGAGAGCAAGTCATGTCAAATCGTGGTAAGTGCAAAATTTGCAAAGAGAGCAGAGTGCACAAAAGGGAGAAGATGATCATGAAGTTCGACTGTAACAAAGCAGAGTGTGTGAAGTGATTGCATAGAGAGAGCAGAGTGCACAGAGAGTGAAAAGGTTGAATTTTGACTAGGTGCTGCTATGATTACGCAGAGAAAGCAGAATGCACAAAGAATGCAAAGGTGAAGAAGACCAGTTAGGGTCTTGCAAAAGCAAAGGTATCTTACTAACAAACTTATAGATTCAAATTGAAGTCCAAGTTGTATCTTGGCATCAGGGGTTGGTGCTCCTTTTTGTTGGTGTAGATAAATAAGGGGTTGGTGCTCCTTTCAGTTGGTGCTAGTAAATCAGGGGTTGGTGCTTCTTTCTGTTGGTGTAGATAAATCAGGGGTTGGTGCTCCTTTCTATTGGTGCATATAAATTAGGGGTTGGTGCTCCTTATAGTGGGTGTTGGTAAATTGATTGTAAAGTTGGTGCTTTGTAAAGGTTGTATTTGGATGGTAGTCCAAGTAGTCAATTTTTGAAGAGTAGCCACATTGGTGAACCTCGTGAAATCTTGTGTTGTGTGATGCTCTTTTGTTATACTTGTTGTATCTAGTAATAATTTTTAATTGCTATGATATTAAGAGCTGTAAATTCAAGTTTAAAGAGCTACACTGATTCACCCCCCCTCTCAGTGTCATTGTAAGACTAACAATTTGTATCAGAGCTAAGTTCCTGTACAAGTTTAACCAACTAGGGTGATCTTAGAAGTAACACAATGGCAGGTGGTGAAGGCTTATCATCAAACAAAGCACCATTGTTTGATGGATCTAATTATGTGTTCTAGAGAATCAGGATGCAAAAATATCTCTATGCTTTGGGATACGACATCTGGGATTCAGTAGTTAGTGGATACACAATACCCATCACTCCTCCAAAAGAGGCTGACAAAAAGAAACTGTTTAAAAATAACTCAAAAGCAAATAATTCTATCATGTGTGGATTAGCAGACAGTGAACTAGTAAAGATCATGAGCTGTAAAACGGCAAAAGAAATATGGGACAAACTGAGGAGTATTCATGAAGGAGATGATAAGATCAAGGAGGCCAAGTTACAGACACATCGAGCTTAGTTTGAAGCATTAAATATGAATGACAACAAAAAAATTGAGGCATATATGCTGAGAGTTAATGGAATCATTAACGCAATCAGAGGACTCAACGAGGATATCGAAGACTTTGTCGTCATGAAAAAGGTATTAAGATCTCTTCTTCAAATATTTGATTCTAATGTCTCAACGATAGAAGAAGCTAAAAATCTAAATTATTTTAGTATAGATGAGATGTATGGTTCTTTGATTGCATATGAGATGAGGATAGGAAGATCTAAACCCATAGACAGAGAAGCAGCTTTTAAAGCCCTTAAAAATAAAGACACAAAACAAATGTCCGAGGAAGAAGAGACATCAGATGAAATGGAAGCAAACTTTGTTAGAAAACTAAAAATGGGAAAATAAAAATATAGAGGAAAGCTACCGTTTAAAGGTTTCAACTGTGGAGGCATTGGGAATTTTGTGACTAAATGTCCACTTAATAAGAAGAACAAAAATTATGAAGGATCGCACCAAGAAATAAGTGACTGGAAGAAGAAAACGAATTTCAAAAAATGCAACTTCAAGAAGAAAAGTTTCATCTCCAGGAATGCCAGTTCATCATAAGACAGCTCCAGTGAGGATTCTAAAGAGGAAACAGGTGAAGCTCTTTTCATGGTATTTGAAGAAATAAAATTAGAAAAGGAAGGAGTGAACTCTTAAGTATGTGGTGAAAACCCTGAGGCTAAAGTAGATCTAGAAGGTGAGTTGATCTCTGCACTTGAAAAGTGGAAAATAGAGAGGAAAAAGAATAAGAAAATTTCAAGAAATCTTGAGGATGCAAACGAAATCATAACCAATATGAAAGTACAGACAAAAGAATACAAGAAAATATATGAAGATCTCGAAGTACAAATTACCATGAAAATAGATTATTGCTGCAAACTAGAAGAAGAGAATGTTGGTTTACGGACACAGATAGAAGAGATGAATCACAAAATTAGTTTCTATCACAAACGCGAAGAAATTTCTATGAAGCTGGATAAGATTATAAATGACCAAAGGCCTGTAGGCATCAAATTTGGTCTGGGTTTCATCGAAGGAGAATCATCAAATGGATCAAAGGCCAGAAATGTAGAATCCATAAAGAATGAAAATAAGAAATAGGTTGATCAAGGAAAAATGACTCATGCAAAATAAAGCCATAATGCCAAGCACAAAATGAGAATTGACAATGATGGATTCACCAATATCACACATCAAAGAAGAAGAAGACCTATGGCTCCTATGGCAACATGGCAAAGACCATCACCCAGGTTCAATTATTCCTTTTCTGGTTTTTGTTTTAAATACAATGGCTATGGACATAAAATCTCAGACTGCAAATATAATGTAAGACCAAGGAATTTCACTAGTAGAAATGCTTTTTCTCCTTTGATGAATTATACAATAGAATGTTATAACTGTCATAATTTTGGGCACATTGCAAGAAAGCGTAGAAGTAAATTTGCATCAAATCAGTTTCAGGGAAGAAAATTTCAACCAAATAGGATGAGACAAAATAGAAAAATTCCCAAAAAACATGCACAAGCTATTGATAAGGGAAATGCAAAACAAGAGCCCAAAACTACTATCAAAACAGAGTGGAAAGAAAAAGAGCAACTTAAGGAAGAAAAGAAATCCTTAATCATACAAATAGCATTTAAAACACAGAATAAATATGTACCATGGATACTTGATAGTGGATGCTCCAATCATATGACAGGTGACAAATAGAAATTTGAGAAGTTATAAAAATATGAATGTGGTTCAATAAAGTTTGAAAATAATGATGGAGCTAAGATAGTTGGCAAACGTTTAGTTAAAATTAGTGACAAAAAAATTAAGTCAAAAGAAGCCTTGTTTATGGATGGTTTGAAACATAACTTGTTGAGCATAAGTTAGATTTGTGATAAAGGTCATGAAGTAGTTTTTAAGAAGCAAGGTTGTGAAGTCAGAAAAACAAACAGTGGAAAATTGATAGCAACTAGATCAAGGACATCTGGCAACCTGTACACGCTCTCAGAGACTTTAGAAGGAGCTTGTTTTGTTAGACAAGAAGAAGAAAATTGGTTGTGGCACAAGAGACTCGGTCATATCAGTTTTGATAATCTATTAAAAATCAACTTAAAAAGGGCAGTGAGAGATATTCCCACCATCAACAAACCTGCAAACAGCATTTGTACTTCATGCCAAAAGGGGAAGCAAACTAGAGTCACATTCAAAACAAAAGAGTACTACATAAGCAAACCTTTGGAACTAATACACACTGATTTATGTGGACCCATGAGAACACAAAGCATAAATGGTGACAAATATTTTTTGTTGTGCATTGATGACTATTCCAGAATGACATGGATATTTTTCTTGAAGCATAAATCAAAAGCTTTTGAAATGTTCAAGACTTTCAAAAACCAAGTTGAGAATGAAACAAGAAAGAGGATCAAATTTTTAAGATCAGATAGAGGAGGAGAATTAATTTTAGAGTAGTTTACAGAGTACTATGAAAAATACGGTATTAGGAGACAGTTTTCAGCAGCCAGGACACCTCAGCAGAATGAAGTGGTAGAAAGAAATAAAAGGACAGTGCAGGAAATGGCATGGACTATGTTGGCTAAAAGCAGAGTAGCAGATAGATTTTGGAAAGAAGCAGTCCATACTGTGGTGTATATCCAAAATAGGTACATGCTGAGAACACATGAAAGCAAAACTCCTTATGAGTTGTGGTTCGGTAAAAGGGCAACAACAAAATACCTTAAAGTTTTTGGCAGTAAGTGCTACATCAAAAGAACTGAAGATAATCTTGGTAAGTTTGAAGATAGAGCGGATGAAGGTATTTTTGTTGGTTATTCATCAAAAAGCAAAGCTTACAAATGCTACAACAAGAGGCTAAAGAAAATTGTGGATAGTGCAGATGTTAAATTTGATGAAGGTAGAGAACGAGTAATTAGCTATGAAAAGAACTACCCAATTTATGAAGAGGTTATTGAAGGATATGAGGAAAACAAAATGGAAAAGATACAAAAAATTGACTCAGATGATTTAAGTTGTGATTCAGGAGTGGAAGAAAATAAGAAATTCAAAACAGGCAGCTGGCAAAAAAATCATCCTAGAGAGCAAATAATTGGAGACCCCAAAGTTGGTGTTCAGACAAGAAGAAGAGTAGTAAGTAACTACTCTCTATTATCCAGAATTGAGCCCAAAAATGTTGCTGACACAAGCAAAGATGAAAGTTGGATGAAGGCAATAAATGAAGAATTAGATCAGATCGAGAAAAACAAAATTTGGAAGTTAGTACCTAGACCTGCAAATAAAAATATAATCGGGACTAAATGGATTTTTCGAAACAAATTGAATGAAGACGAACAGGTAGTCAGAAATAAAGCAAGATTGGTATGTAAGGGTTATGCACAAGTTGAAGGCATTGAATTTGAGGAAACTTTTGCACCAGTAGCTAGACTAGAGGCAATTAGAATGTTTCTGGCTTTAGCAATCTACAAGAATTTCAAATTTTATCAAATGGATGTGAAATCAGGGTTTTTGAATGGGAAACTTGAAGAAGAGGTTTATATTGAGCAACCAGATGGTTTCCAACTTGGTGATGATCCCAACTTGGTTTGCAAGTTGAAGAAAGCATTATATGGCTTAAAACAAGCACCCCGAGCATGGTATGCAAGGCTAGACAACTATCTCACTCAACAAGGGTTTAAGAAAGGTATGGTGGATAGTAATTTGTATATTAAAACAAAAAATGGGAATCTTATTGTTCTTGTTGTATACATAGATGATACCATATTTGGCAGCAGCAAAGATGAGCCGTGTAAAGATTTAGCAAATAAGATGTAGAAAGAATTTGAAATGTTAATGATTGGTGAACTTTCGTATTTCCTCGGGTTGCAAGTTAATCAAAATAAGAAGGGCATATTTATTTCTCAAGTTAAATATGTGAAAGAGATGTTAAAAAAGTTCACAATGGAGGATTGTAAGCCAGTTAGCACTCCCATGATGACAGGTTGCAAGTTGAGCAAGGATGAAAAATCTCCACCTATTGATCAAACCATGTACAGATCTATGATTGGGAGCTTCATCGTACTCGACGACTACCGGACCGGATATTTTGTAGGCGGTATGCATGGTAGCATGATTTCAGGCTAATCCCAAGGAGACTCATGTGATAGCAATGAAGAGGATTCTTCGAGTACCTCAAGGGTACTATGGAGTATGGGTTATGGTATCCGAAAGGTAAAGACTTCACCCTTATTTTGTATTCAGATGCAGATTGGGCAGGAGGTGTCGATGATAGATAGAGTACTAGTGGAGGTGCACTCTATCTTGGAGACAGATTGGTCACATGGCACAGTAAGAAACAAGAGTCAATTTCTTTATCGACAGTAGAGGCAGAATATATTGTAGCGAAAACATGTTGTACACAGGTATTATGGATGAAACAAACCCTGAAAGATCTTGGTATTAGCTTCAGTGAGCCAATATCAGTTAAGTGTGATAAAACCAGTGCAATTAACATCTCCAAGAATCCGGTTATGCATTCACGCACAAAACACATTACTATCAGGTATCGCTTTTTGAAGGAGAAAGTTGCGAAAGGTGAGGTTAATTTGGATTTTGTGCCAACTACAGAGCAAGTAGCAGATATCTTCACAAAACCATTTCCCAAGGAATTTTTTTGAGTACCTTCGCAATAAATTAGGAGTGGTCACACTTTCCAAGAATTGACTAGCTACAGGTATCACATTCTCAGGAGGAGCATTTAAGTATTTGATTATCATTTTGCTCATGTTCATGATTTTTGCTAAGTGTAATAAATTTTTCTTGAGAATGTTGTGCATGGACTCAGGGGGAGTCTACAGTAGCCCTTTGGTATTATTGTCAAAGGGGGAGAAGAGTTACAGGAAATTGCACGTGTTGCAAAAAATTCCAAAGGGGGAGATTGTTGAGCAAGGTGCAGCAACAGTATTGTCATTGTTGTCAACACAGTCAGATAGATCTGTTGATGTAGTGGACAAGAAGTTCAAAAGCTATTCAGATGCAGAAGACAAGATTTCAAAGGTTATTCAGAGTATGTACAGTGATTTTCCAAGAAGAACGAAGTGGCCCATATGCAAAAGATCAAAGAAAAAAGACAAGTAAGAAAAGTATCACAATATTGTGACATATACAGCAAGCAAGAAAAACTGTCACGATTTCACGACATGTTGGAAGAGAGAAAAAGCAGGAAAAGTTGTCGTAATTTCGTGACATGTTAGAAGAGAGAGAAAAAGCAGGAAAAACTGTCACGATTTCGTGACATGTTATAAGAGAGAGAAAAAGTAGGAAAAACTATCACGACTTCGCGACATGTTGGAAGAGAGAGAAAAAGTAGGAAAAACTGTCATGATTTTGTGACATGTTGGAAGAGAAAAAGGTAAGTGGAAAAACTGTCGTGATTTCGTGACATGTTGGAAGAGAAAGAGAAAACAGGAAAAAGTGTCATGATTTCACGACAAGTTCGAAGAAAGGGAACAAGTAAGAAAAGTGTCATGATTTCATGACATGTCGCATTTTCATGACTAAAATAGGAGAGAGAAAGTAAGTTTGAAAAGTGTCGTGATATCGTGAAATGTCACATTTTTTCGACAAAAGAAAGAGAGAAAGCGTACGAAAGTAGAACTGTTGTGATTTCGTGACAAAAGCATAAAGCAAGACTTCAGAAGCAGAAGTGTCATGATTTTGCAACAAAAGCAAAGAAGTAAAGTACGAAAGCAGAAGTGTCATGATTTCATGACAAAAGCAGAGAAGAAGACTTCGAAGGCAGAAGTGTCGTGATTTCATGACAAAAGCAAAGAAGCTAAGTACGGAAGCAGAAGTGTCACGATTTCATGACAAAAGCTAAGTTGAAGACTACGGAGGCAGAAGTGTTGTGATATCACGAAAAAAGCAAAGTCGAAGTCTATGGAAGCAAAAGTGTCACGATATTGTGACAAAAGCAAAGACAAAGTATACAGAGGTGGAAATGTTGTGATATCACGACGAAAGAAAATATGAAGTCTAAGAAGGCAGAAATGTCATGATATCATGACAAAAGAATAGAGAAAGCATACGGAGGTGAAATTGTCACGATATCATGACATTTGTATTTTTGCGGCAACAACAACAAAAGAAGCTATAAAGGCAGAAATGTCACGATTTCACGACAGGTCGTAAATGCGCAAGTCAAGAAGGAGAACCCGACTGAAATGAGAAGTATGACAGTGGACCGACATCACTACAACATTTATAGGGGCGTTTCTGAGAGTGATTTCATACTGCTGAAATACGAAGAGTGATCAAAAATTAGTATGGCGGTTACAGGGTCTGTCCAGAATGAAATCATCAAGCGATGGATAAATCGAACATCTTCTTGAGTTGAAGCAAACAAAGACAGATGACAGTCAACTAAAATTAGGGTTTACAGTTGTTATGAAAGCCGACTAAGATTAGGATTTTTTTTTTTTAAGTGAAAAATCCCTTGCGGGGCCGCCTTGGTCTGAGAGACCATGAACAGGGGGTTCTATACCATCAAAGTCACCCGGGAGTCGCACCCGACCTTGCCCGCACCAACATTATCAATTGGATTTTGGGTACCCAATTTAGCTTTTTGGTAGGGTGGAGATTCAAACCTTGGACCTCCCTTAGACGATTGCCCTCTCCTCTCCAACTCACCTCCAACACCTAGGTGACTAAGATTAGGATTTACAGTTGACTAAGATTAGGGTTTTCGTCATAAAAAATATTGTTATAAAAGGAGGGTTGTTTGGAGAATTGAGAAGATGGTCGAATGTGTGTGAAATACGGTCTTTGTACGCAGATAGCAAGTCGTGTCAAATTGTGTTAAGTGCAAAATTCACAAAGAGAGCAGAGTGCACAAAAGGAAGAAGACGATCGTGAAGTTCGACTATAACAAAGCAGAGTGTGCGAAGTGATTGCATAGAGAGAGCAGAGTGCACAGAGAGCAAAAAGGTTGAAGTTCGACCAGGTGCTACTGTGATTGCACAAAGAAAGCAGAGTGCATAGAGAACGCAAAGGTGAAGAAGACCAGTCAGGGTCTTGCAAAAGCAAAGGTATCTTACTGACAAACTTATAGATTCAAATTGAAGTCCAGGTTGTAGCTTGGCATTAGGGGTTGGTGCTCCTTTCTATTGGTGCAGATAAATAAGGGGTTGGTGCTCCTTCTAGTTGGTGCTGGTAAATCAAGGGTTGGTGCTCCTTTCTGTTGGTGCAGATAAATCATGGGTTGGTGCTCCTTTCTGTTGGTGTAGATAAATCAGGGGTTGGTGCTCCTTTTTGTTGGTGCAAATAAATAAGGGGTTGGTGCTCCTTATAGTGGGTGCTGGTAAATTGATTGTAAATTTGGTGGTTTGCAAAGGCTATATTTGGATGGTAGTCCAAGCAGTCAATTTTTGAGGAGTAGCCACATTGGTGAACCTTGTTAAATCTTGTGTTGTGTGATGCTCTTTTGTTATACTTGTATCTAGTAATAAGTTTTAATTGCTACGATATTAAGAGCTGTAAATTCAAGTTTAAAGAGCTACACTGATTCACCCCTCCCTCTCAGTGTCATTGTAAGACTAACAATTCTTTCAACAACTTTTTGGGGCATGTCAAGTAATGCACCCAGCCAGTCATCACCTTTAGAGAAAACGAATTGAAGTCAGTGACCGGTGACATGGCGGATCCACCCCTGCATGTAATAGCACGGGTCAACAGAATTCCATATAAGATGGTGTTGGTGGACACTGGATTGTCCAATAATATCATTACAATAGTGGCATTGAAACATCTAAATTTGCCAGCATCTCACATCATGGCCTCCGCCTACACTCTACGAGCATTCAATGATGCGATATGCTCGATAATTGGCATAATTGTCCTACCCATCCAAGTGGGACAAAAGACTATTCCTACAGTGTGCCACATCTTGGAGGGTGAGATGGCTTATAACATTTTGCTGGGCCAACCATGGATCAGGGACATGAAGTGTATCCCTTCGATAGCACCAATGCTTAAAGTATACATTTGAAGTGCAGGTGCATGTAGTCCCTATGGACTTAGAACCCTTCAAATATTGCAATATGATGCAGTTGATGTCACAATCGACCCTTCCATAAACATATTTGGATTTTCAATTGAATCCATCTAAATAGGGTCCTATTCTGCATGCATCCCCATTGTTAAGTCCATCAAATCCCCAACCGGGTCCATCTTCGTCATCTTGTCCTTCACCAACGATGCCACCTACAGTGGCCACATCGAAGGACAATGGGAAGAAACCCCTGGAAGAGGCACCGCCATCAGTCTCAACCATCTCTATCAAAGATATGCCTAGCCAAGTAGAAGTCGAGACACCTAGTTCACCTAACATGGCATGGACTTAGGAAGAACTCCCATTCCCTCCCCCTCAACCGCCAACAATCATCGTTGAGATGGCCAATACGGGCCTGGGGGAGTATCTGGTGCAGAACATTGTGGCAATGCCCACACTTGAGTCCATGCAGGACATGGGGAGACCTCGCCTCCCCACAGGAACTATTGTACCTCTAGGCTACCTGCAAAACCAGAAAAACTTTGTATATGGGGGCCTTGATAATGGCATTGAACCTTACATGCAAGAAGACGAATATGAAGAGCCTTTCATTGAGGACATCAACTATTTTTCCAACCCAAACTTTGCTTTAAGATATCTTGGCCAATGCAATTGGCATGGATATGGGTTAGGTAGATATGAGCAAGGAGTGCGCATTCTTTGCCAACCAAGATATCAGATGCCATATGACAAATCGGGAGTAGGGTTCAACCACCCCCTACCCTTAGAAATCTTGGTAGATAACATGCAAGACCTAGGGATGGGCAACAAGTATGGGCTGGCATTAGATCCATATGCCAATCCTAACACAACATATACATTGGGGTATTACCTCCCATTATTGATGACCAACCTTGTTGACCCCAACAACCCCTTCCCTTTAATCGAGAAAGAAGAAAGTTCAAGAACTCACCTACAAAGGGGAAATAGACAAGGTCAGGAAGGATCTTCGGAAGATGAGTCAGAGTATGAGGTAGCACCATGGGACCCTTTCGAATCGGATAGCAATCACTCACAAGTGACCCCCATGGATGACTACCAAGAAAACCTCCTGGAAATGTTCCCTTTGGATGCTCCAATAGAGCAAGCACCACCTCAAGAAAATCAGGTCCCCCGTAGAGAGCGGAACAACCTCGATGGGACCATATCAATTTGCTTGAGCAGGATGAGCCTCACATGCGGCAAATAGTTATTGGGACCAATGAATGCCTTTGGATCTCCGACAGTGATTATGAAGATGAAACTGAGGTGGCCTATCTCAATCATATGCAACAACAACAATACCCCATGGACATTGATGACATGTTTGAATAGCTACACATAGGGCCAAGGCATAGGTGGCACCTAAACCCAACATAATTGGACCAAGTGTTGCATCCACCACTATGGGCATACAGAGAGCACCTTTCGCCTAGAGACCCTATAGCGATACCAATGCCGAGGGCAGACCCTATCCTCCTATTCGCACATAGGGTCGATCCATTCATGCCAATACCTCCAGAGCCAGATTCGGAGCACAAATATGACCTAGGATGTCTAAGTCACCACACCCATGGTAATGGAGACCAAAATAATTTCATCAACATGATCTCCATTGACTTAACCGCCCCCATCCACAATCCATTCGATCCAACAAAGTCATTGTATCTAGACATAGATGCCATAAACTGGGATCGAGTCAATTCACCACCATCCCCATTAGAGTATTGGCCTTGCGGTGAGATGCTTCATTTCACCCCAGGACCAACTCAAGATATCTTCCATGCTGAAGAGGAACCCAAAGTTCCTAATGTAGATTTAAATTCAACAAATGATATCCACTTGATCCCAACTCCACACCAATTGGAGGATGGGTCCCACATGTCAGTCGAGGAGACGACTTACATAGACATCGGCTCTAATCCAATGAATCCATAGATAATCAAGTTGGGGGTAAGCCTATCCCTCGAAGAGCAAGCCGACTACATTGCCCTTCTCAAAGAAAAGAAGGAGGTTTTTTCATGGTCCTACAAAGACATGTCGAGGCTAGATCCGTAGCTAGTCATTCATAATCTAATGGTTGATCTGACAGTCAAGCCAGTTAAGCAAAAACTATGCAAAATGCACCCAACAGTAGCTTTGATTATCAAATATGAATTACAAAAGTTGTTGGATGCATAGTTTGTCATCTGCGTGGATTACCCACCATGGTTGTCCAACATGGTGCCCATCAAAAATCCTGACGGGAGGATTCGCATATGCACTAATTTTTGAGATCTAAACAAAGTGAGTCCTAAGGATGATTTCCCCTTGCCTAGCATCGACACATTGGTAGATGCTACAGTAGGCCATGAAATGCTTTCCCTCATGGATGGTTTCTTGGGATACAATCAAATTCGTATCAATCCCGAGGACCAACTAAAAATGGCATTCACAACACCTTGGGGGACATTTTGTTATAAGGTCATGCCCTTTGGCCTTAAAAATGCTGGTGCCACCTACCAATGTGCCATGACATACATCTTCCACGATCACATGCATAAAACTTTGGAATATTACATGGATGATTTGTTGGCCAAATCTATTTTGTGCCCAGATCATCTCGATGACTTAAGCAAGATCCTCGATCGCCTCATCGAGCATAAAGTTAGACTGAATCCCAAGAAGTGCATATTTGGCATCACATCTGGAAAACTCTTGGGTTTCATAGTCTCAAAATGAGGCATCGAGGTAGACCCAAGAAAAGTCAAGGCAATCCTTGAAATGCTTCCCCCAACTACCATCAAGTAGCTCAAAAGCCTACAGGGAAAGGTCATGTCAATCAAGCGCTTCATAGTGCAGCTATCTGACAAGTGCCGACCCATGAATAAATTATTGCACAAGGGGGTAGCATTTCACTGGGATGACGAGTGCCAATCAACCTTCGATGATATTAAACAATACTTGGCTTCACCGCCAGTATTGGCACCACCTAGACCAGGAGTTCCATTCTACTTATACATCTCAGCTACTGAGGTGGCACTGGGCACCATGCTAGCCAAGAAAAATGAACTACACAAAGAATAGGCTACTTACTATCTTAGCCGCACCCTGGTAAGTTATGAACTTAACTATGCATACGTTGAGAAGCTCTACTTGGCAGTGGTGTTTGCTACCAAAAAGCTCCACCATTACATGCTGAGCAACATGATGTATGTTGTGTCTAAGGATAATCCATTGCGATACATGATGAGTCGTACTTATCATAGTAGTCGCACGATGAAATGGATCATGTTGTTGACGGAGTTTGACATCGAGCTCATGAGATAGAAATTCTTCAAAGTTCAAGTCATAGCCGATCAACTAGTAGAGGCTCCTCTCAAAGACGATCAGCCTCTAACCATAGAACTACCCGATGATGGGGTCTTCCATGTCTCAGAATCACCAGATTCTGATGAGCCTGAGTCATAGGCCAACATAACCCTATTTTTTGATGGTTCTAAATGTGAGCAAGGGGGTGGCATGAGAATTGTATTCTTCACACCACAAGGGGATCCAATGCCTCTATAATTTAAACTAGATTTCCTGTGCACCAACAAAAATGTCGAATACGAAGCCTTTCTCATAGGTCTTCAGACAACGATCACCATGAACATCAAACGCTTGAACATATTTGGTGATTTGCTATTAATTGTCAACCAAGTCAAAGGGGTATTCCAATGTAAATGCCTAGTTTTGTAGGCCTACAAAGCCCTTGTGGATAAATTCTTGGTAAATATTGAATGGTACGACATCGAGGTACTCCCTCGATCATCGAATCATTTTGCGGACACTATGGCCTCCTTGGGGTCACTAATCTCGCAAGACATTTTTGGTGATATGACAACCATTCAAGTCAAAATACTATCATAATCCATGATGGAGCATGCAAGCTCTGACTTAATGCCAGGAATCCACCAGATCTAGATTGAACCATCCTCAAACAAGTTCTCTTGAATCCATGATTGTCTGAATCATGCCAAATGGGGGTCCTTATTCTCCCCTACTCCCATTAATAGCAACACAACGCTATTCTTACAAGTTCTTTCCTGCTCAAATTTTTCTAGGGACAAACTTCAAGAGGGATTGGCTATTCATACCATCGAGGTTTCTGATCAGCAGGATTGGTATACACCCATACGAGATTAAGTTATGCAACCTCCCACTTGGATTGATGCATGCCACAAAAATATCATTCAAATAGAAAGTGGCTAAACATATCTTGCTAGGAGGCATTTTGTACCATCATAGCTATGAAGGAATCCTCCTTCGTTGCTTGGACCAATAGGAGTCCACTTGGGCGATCACCCAAGCACATGATGGTACATGCGGTGGCCACTTCAGCGGTATGGCCATCGCAAAGCACATTCTTCGCATGGGCTATTATTGGCCATCTTTAGAGAAAGATTGTTGTGCATATGTAAGGAAGTGCATGAAGTGTCAACACCATGCCAATTTGTCACATGTACCTTCTCAGGCCTTGCAGTCGATCCAATCGGCTTGGCCATTCTCATAGTGGGGCTTAGATCTAATCGAAAATATCTCCCCTACATCATCGAGTTGTCACACGTTCATTATAACGGCCACAGAGTACTTCACCAAGTGGGTGGAAGCAATTCCGCTAACCTCTACGACTGGACCCTGCATTGCAGAGTTTATTTTACATAACATCATATGTCATTTTGGTATTCCATCCCAGATAATCTTGGATAATGGGATGTCATTCAAGAACAAAGACGTGCATGCTTTGACCACAAAGTACAAAATTTAGCATAGTTTTTCGACACCCTATTATCCGTAGGCAAATGGGCAAGTAGAGCCATCAAACAAAATGCTAGTCGCTATCCTCAAAAATATGGTCATAGATAGTCATAAGGATTGGCACATTCAAATCCCACTTGCCCTATGGGCTTATCGCACTAGCATCCGAACACCCACTAGGGCAACTCCATTTTCGTTGGTGTATGGCTCCGAGGCAGTCATGCCTCTAGAGTTGGAAATACCTTCCCTGCGCATATCAATGCAAGAGTTCATCGATGATGACACTGCACGACAGGCCTAGTTAGACCAACTTATATTGCTCGATGAACAATGCGTCAATGCTCTTGAGCATTTGTGTATCTATCAAGAGTGACTTAAGAAAGAATACAACATTAAGGTTCACCTGAGGGACTTTCAGGTTGGTGACTTGGTCTTAAAAGAGAACCAACAGAACTCTAACTTGTCACCCCACCTAAGGGACAAGTTCATGACAAATTGGTTAGGTCCCTATGTAATTGATAGTAAAATAGGACCTAGAACATACCGGCTAGCCTCTCTCGATGGAATCAAGGAACTAGAACCCTTGAAAATCAGTCATTTAAGGCCATTCCATATTTAAAAGAGCCATAGCCCAAACCAAAAGCTCCAAGGATTCCCATAATCGCTTGGTCAACCCCACCAAAAGCTCCAAAGGTTCCCATAATCCCTTTGGTCAAACCAAATGCTCCAAGGATTCCCATAATCCCTTTGGTCAAACCAAAATCTCCAAAGATTCCCTCAATCGCTTGGTCAAAACCTCCAAGAATCCATAAGAATCACTTGGTCCCCACAAACCAAAAACAAATATTCAAAAAACAAACAAAAAAAAAAGATCATCAAAAATAACAAAAAAAATTGCATCTCACTTTCATGAATACTCATAAAAAGTAAAATAAAAAAAATAATATAGCTGCATCAGACATCGCATACATACATTGCACATTTGTTGATCATACAAGTCAAAGGTACCATAGACTGTAATTATGGGCAATTCCATCATTCTCCATATTTGTTCCACTTTGAAAATAATGCAGCAAACATAAACGCCATACATATTTTTCACCACACCATAGTCAGTTGTCTTCTAATGTATCTAGAGTTTTTGTCATTCAGTTGTCATTAAATTTCTAGCCAAAAACTATACAAAGTCAGACCGATTTTACAAAGGTAGAGTTCTACTTGGATCACACCTCGTTACGTAGCATCCCAACACAAGTTAAAACACATAAAAATTCCCAAGTTGTGTGAATGAAAGATGAAACCTACAAAGCAATCCAGGATACCATCTAGTGAAAAGGTTATCTTGCTCATCCCCTTGTGCGAATGACCCCAAGAATGCTGAGAGTTGGAAAAAGGACAAGCATCTTCCCTACCCAATTCCCCAAGAATCCCAAGTTCTCAAACAGTTGCAAACATCAAACAATTTTTTTTGCAAAAGTCAAAACTCCAAAATTTGACATCAAAACCAAAGTGCATACATCAAAAGGCACAAGCAATAGTGATTCTCATCACTCAATATTCAAATCCCTTGCTCAAAAGAAAAAAACAAAAATAAACAGTGATTTTTATCACTATAGACGAGCAAGTATCCCACTATAATTGAAGAAAAGAAGGGAGTCAAACTTGAATCCTTGGAACTCTCAGCATTTATAAGGTCATGAGGTGAACCTCAGTATCGATTTGGTGGATAGCCTATCAGTCACTGGTGGCAAAACCTCCTGCATGACGATATATCTATCGCATTAAATTGTGTGCAGATCAATGTTTGCATGTGGATGAGCTAGCTCATGGTATCCTAGATAGCACCGTAGATTAATTTGACTAAATAAAACAAAGGAGTTAGTGGAGCTAATTAGGGGATCCTCAGTATAGGTTTGGTTGACAGCCTATCTGGTACTAGCAGTATCCTGACAAATACCACATAAATGAATTTAATTGCACACACAGGGATGTGAAATAACTTGGTCAAACTCAAGTCTGATTCGTACCTTGTTCAAAAAATCTTATGAAATAAATGTACAGTCTTGGCTAGTTAGTTAACACATATGAATCTAAAAAAACCTTAACTACATTTTAAAACAATTGGTACATTTCATTACTTACATAAACATCAAAAAATATGAAAAATACCAAAACAAAATTCATACATGCAAAGTCATTCCATAAAGCCATCACATAAGTACAAAAAGCCAGTAAATCTTGTACAGTCTATGGTGCCATCAACGAGTTATCAACAAATCATTTGCATTCATCCCATATGCATACACCATATAATTAGAAACATCCCATTCATAATACCACATGCATACATCATCATAAATAAATATGCATAAACAAAAAAAATAAATCATGACAAGTGTATAACCAAAAATAAAAGTAATGTATATATATATCATCAAAATTCTCATAGGACAATAAATAGGTCCTTTGACCTCACAAAAAAGAAAAAGTTCAAAAACCCCCAAGCCTAGGGCATCGGCCACCATGATCACGTAGGATCGGTGCGACGAGAACTACCCCCTATGGTGTGGGTCCTATGCGACCTCTCAGGGTGGCTACTGCTAGCCCCCACATCACGCCCACTAGCCCCCCCTCATCCAGTCGCCTACAATGAGATGATGTCGACTGCTCAGTCTCGCTATCTCTCATTCGGCACGAAGACCCACCTCTAGGGAGCTCAGGTAACTACCCATCGAGGAGGATAATCTCTCCCTCCAAATCCATCCAGTGTCGAAACCACTCCACCTCCTATCGATGGTACACATCCACTACATCCTCACGTTGCACCAACTGAGTTTGTAGGAGATCCCTCTCCCATGCAGCATCTGTGTCTCCATCCCATCGATGGTACGCAGCAAATGCATTCTCTCACTTAGCCAACTGAGTCCATAGGAGATCCCTCTCCTACAATGCCTCCCCAAGATCCTCATCCCATCTCCAAAGTAGCTCCTCCAATCGTGCTATCTCAGCGTGATCACTCACATCCACACCCTTCGAGATAGCCTAGTGCATAGGCATATCCGAGACTATGGGCTGCTCCGGCTCCCACTACTCTAGGATATCCTACATATCCGGTTGCTCCGGAATCCCAAAATCATTCCCCCCAAAGCTATCAACCTCTACCATGTTCGTGTCCTCCAGCGAAACCCCCCAAACCTCTCCTGGTGCCTCTCCACCCTCCCTACCTGTTGCTGCCGCATCTTCCCCTCCTAGAGGCCCCTCGCCTCGCCACCACCACAATGTCCACCACTGCTCATACTCAGTAGTAACCTCGATGTCATCCATGTCCGGGATGTCAATCATTGTATTCGAATCCTCACCTAGTGGCTCAATGATAGGCCAGTCCAGTGTCCTCTCATTACCTCGATGCCGATAGATCAAGGGCTCCCCATGCAATCCTTGGAACACCCCAAACTGTCGCATCACCCGATCGTACAGGAAGAACTCCTGCTCGGTCCCATGCTGCCCGATTAGCCACCTCCTCCTACGAACCCACCGGAGCCACTCCCTAGCCTCGGGCCAAGTTGGACAATCTAGGTATGGCCGCCAGACTACCTCCCTAGGAGCAAGCCATGAGAAGGCATCAGCGTAGTGCCCCACGGCACCTGCCCATCACTAACTGTGCCCTCGCTCCTTCGACCTATGCCACAGTGTCGCATACCCTATTTCTCCATCAACCATCTCCTCATGAGTCATCCATGACAACCCCACCGGCCTCTCCATAGCTATGTGCTACCATGCCCAACACTGTAACAGGTAATTGCATCCAATACCCTTTCGCCTTCGATAGCGGACCTCGTATAGCTCATCATAGAGCTATGCCAGTAGTTTCTACCCCCACCTCATAATCAGGGGTACCTCCATCGGACACTCCACCAACCTGAAGACCACCTCCAGCAGGTTCCACGGGAACCTCGCACCTGAAGAGTCAAGAAGCAGCATGTTGGAGATGAGGCTCATCAGTAATGCGTGCCTCACTCCCAACACGCCCCTCTCTAGCCACCACCGTACCAAAATGCCACCAATATGGCAGTCGCCCTCTGCCCTCTCCATCGGGATGTCCACACCCAACTCCTCCCCATGATCGAAGCATCATGTCAGCACTACCATCCATTGATCACGTGGCGTCGTCCTGATAGGAAGCCCGTCTATCAAAATCCGTAGAATCCGATAGACGTCCTCGAGAGTCACTATCATCTCCCTTGTTGGGATATGGAAGGTATTGGTGCGGGGATCCCATAGGTTGATCAACGTGGTCAGGTATGCTCGATCCCCCACCACAGGCTCTAGTCGTGTCACATGCTTGAGCCCAAGGGTGTCAAGCCACTCCCAGTCCGCCAAAGTCAGCGCCTCCCGGGCGTCAGAGAACACCGTCGGCTGACGGTACCGACTCTTCACCACCTGCAAAACAAAAATAGCAAAACATTAAAAAAAAAAACATGATAACAAAAAAACAACCAAACTATACATCAATGCATAAACGTACAACAAAACAATTCAATAAACTGTACAATCACACCTAACAAATGTACAGATAAAAACAGTTCATAACAAACAAAAAAAATCAAAAAAAAAATTTGTCAGTATTTAGGGTTTTTAACTCTAAGTTTAAACTGATAAATAAAAACAAAAAATTCAAAAACCACAGTTTGTCAATACCTAGGGTTTTTAACTCTAAGTTTTAACTGATAAATAAAAACAAAAAAAATTCAAAAAAAACATAGTTTGTCAGTACCTAGGGTTTTTAACTCTACGTTTAAACTGATACATAAAAACAAAAAAAAATCAAAATCAAAATAACAGTTTTTCGTTAACCTCGGGTTTATAACTGAAGTTCACGAAAATACAAAAATCAAAATAAAAACAATTTTTCTAAAGCTAGGGTTTTGCTCTCAATTTAACCTAGGGTTTTAGTTTTAAAACAATAAAAACATTGCATTTAAACCTAGGGTTTCTTATAACCTTAACAAAAATACAAAACAAAAAATAAAAAACATTTCTTTTTAGCCTCGGGTTTTACCTTCGTTTAAACGAAAAAACAAATTCAAAATAAATTGTGATTTTAAAACTGTAAAATAAAACACAAGCTAACTAAACGAGAAGGAGCACTTACCGGTCTCGCTTCGGCTCCGCTGCTCGATACGGTTCGTGACCTCATGGTGTCAAGAAAAATTTGATAGTGCTTCACTTCACAGACTCGACCTCCTCCTCCTCAGAGCTCCAAATCGCTAGAAAAATCGAATGCAAATGAGCCCAAACCCTAGTTTTGGCCCTTAAATAGGCTCTTAGGCCTGTAATCATTCCACCCTAGGATGAGCGCTCTAGTTAGTGCCTCGTCCCACCCCGGGACAATTACAAACTGGTATTCGTCCCACCCCGGGATGATTACAGAGCAAAAATTCAAAAAACAAAAAAATAGCACCAAAATGCACAAAAACAAGCAATAAAATTATCCAATAAGAGTGCTTTTGCACTTGACATTCTTGGCATGCAAAACAGATATCGGGGTCACAAATCCTCACTATCCTACTCCCTAAGAAGGCTACCATAGCCGGACCGCTCCACGGGAGGACGGATTGTCGAGAATTTCATCCCCAAATGGCGTCCCAAAAAGGGTTAACACCCACCAAAAAAAGGTCAAAATGTTGGGAAACTGCACACACATTCACAGATAAACAACTGAAAGGCACCCTTACACAAGTCACCTTGGGTCAAGCGACTCGTCGCTTTTCTCATGTAGGTCATTCCCTCATCGATTCGTCGCTTGAGGGGGTAGTCACACTTAGTCACCAATCAACAAATACACACCCAATTAAGGAAATGGCATGCATTCGAAGAATCATTGATAAAGAAAATCACGCCCCTGCTTGGGGCAACAAACAAGCAATAATCACAAGCTGATCAAACATTTGGCATTCGTGAATCATGAACTCAAGGTTCCCATAGACAAAAGGTTGCGCCCTTTGCCTATTCATGACTGATCAATGTCCAAGATCAAGTAACACCTCACCGAAAAAGGTTAACACTTGAATTGAGTTCCTTAGCTCGTCAAAAGCAAGGATTCAAGAATGCATGCCCTTTCCATACTTGGGGCATCAAAATTTGGTTAGGTTACTGAGAAACCCTAATCATTAGTGCTTTGGTTATCTATTTTTGCTTAGCACTATGCCACGCATAGTGCATCCCAAAAAGGGGCATCTATAGACACCAAAACAGCCCCAATCCGATTATGTGGCTACAAACACTGATCGCATTGACACACACAGCCCCCAGGGCAGCCCCCAGAGGTTAAACAGTGGTCCTAACCACTCTCATAATAGTTTTTGAAGGTCAGAGATTGATTTGGCACCTCTCAAGCACTTTGCTCCTTATTCGTTCCACCCAAGGATGATTACAAACTGGTATTCGTTCCACCTTGGGATGATTAGCAGTATTCGCTCTAAGGTGGGGCGAATAGCAGGTTTGATGGGAAAAAGGTCAAATCTCGACAAATGGCAGCCCACATCCACCACTTAACTCCTCCTCCATTGAATGGGAGTGCGAGTGAGCATTTTGGAGCGCTAGAGGTAGTTATAGAGGTAGTCATGGAGCCCTTAATCAGGGAGGAATCTTCTCCCCCCTGGAAAGGCATGATTGCCAAGTGGCGCCTCTGCATGCTCATACATAGAGACCGTCAGGTCTATAAAATGGTGAGTCTTCTCACCCCAAAGAGATACAGAGAAGGAGAATTTTGAGCAACGAAGTGCTACCATTTTGCATACTCACTTTTTATTGTGCCTTTCACATCCTTGATCTCTCTTTTGGAAGGGAGGTCATTGGGTGGTTATTGGAAGTGCAATCCGGACCCCAAACCCGACATTTGGCCATAGTATCCCACCCAAATTTGTTGACAACACCCCACAAGAGGTTTTGGACCCATCCCAAGTGGATTGGTGCCAAAATCGAGCCCCAAACGGTGGGCGTCCTGCCCTCGGGTGCCCCTCGTACTACTGCAATCCTAATTGCCCCACCCCGGAGCGATTAGAAATCTATAGCAGATTTTAGTTTTGTTCTTTTTGCATTTTATTCTAGGGTGCTTAGATAGGCTTGCATTCAAATTTCATGTAATTCTGAGTAGTTTTGATCATGTTTTTGTTATTTCTTGCTTTCACTAACATGCAAGTAGCATCATAAAATTCTTGGTGATAGAGGCCGAATTGGCAAAATCTGACCTTCTGGGTCTTTCCAAAATACCCCATTTTACCTAACCCCCAACTTTGCAGGTGATTTGGAGCCTCCTAGATGGGACATTTGGGACAGTGCTTTCTGATTTTTTGTAGGTCCAATCGTCCCACCCCGGAGCGATTAGAAATCCGTGGCGAATTTTCTGACTGTTCTTTTTGCAGTGCCTTCCCGGTGATGTTCTCATGCCTCTATCAAGTTTTTAGCTTATTTAGATCTCTTTTGGTTGTCATTTTATTTATCTTTTTGCATGCACTAATCATAGGCTCGGGGATTGCATGTTTCATTTCATCCACGGGTGCTACTGATTGTTTTCGACATCGGAGGAGCAACAAAGAATCAAAGACCCTTTCACGCAAGCGGTGGCAACGTTTGGTCCGCTCATTTTACATGTGGGCACACGGAAGTGTTGCAAGTGTGAATAGGGTTTCTACTTAAGTGGCTTAGAAAAATCTCTTTTTTCTAGTCCTAAGTGTGAAAACTCTTAAGCTTTGTCGGCAAGAGTTGTCGGCAAATTTTTCCTATGTCTTATTCTCCCTAACTCCCCTCCTATTTCTTCTTCTATATTCCCTCCTCTATCTTCTCCTTATTCCTCCACGCCTTTCATTTCCCTTATCTCTCCAACCACCTTATCCCTCCAACGTATTATTCCCTTATCCCTCCATCTTTCCTCTTCCTCTTCCATATATAAATATTGGTACATATCAGTGTAAGGTTGATGGGTGCAATTTAAATAATAATTATTTTTCCGTTGCGTTAATTATTTATTTTAAATTTTTTGTTTGTTTCGTGCTGCGTCAAAGTTTGCACCCGGTCGATCACTGGTATCAGAGCCGAGGTGAAGCCAGTCGGGCATGGTTCTCGAGGCAAGTGTCAGGCACGAAGGTCGAGGCATCGCCAACAAATTTTGGCATAGATCCCGAGGCAAATCGGGCATAGATTTTGAGATGGATCATGCGTAGGCTCGACATGTGGATCGAGGTGACACATGGCAGTGACACATGGATCAAGGTGGCTCAGATCTCGAGGTGACGACACATGGCAGTGGGACATAGATCAAGGTGACACCGAGGTGACAAGTGGCAGTTGACGCAGCTGATGTGGCAACCCACAAATCGAGGCAGAGAGGCTGATGTGGCACAGCTTGTGAGCTGACAGAGGACACGTGGCACGGTTGACGTGGCGACAAGCGACGTGGCAACGATTGGTTGGTCGAAAAGGTCCACGTGGCAGTTGTTTATTGGCTGCATTTGCGGCAAAAGAGTTGGATCTGACTGCCCGAAGGCAGTCGAATAACCCTGTGTGCCTTCGGGTATAAAAATCCCACCTGCGTCCTCCGCCCATTGCATGTGGGATAATAAAAAAAAAAATTTAAAAAGTTGTCGCCGTGTTTTTTAAGTCTCGTCTCGCCTTTGAGACATGTCCGAGGGACGTAGCCCAGCGGACAAGCCTGTTCGCTCGCAGGGAGAAGACCCGGGGTCGAATCCCGCCGGGAGTTGAGAAAAGAAATTTTTTTTGTTTGCTTATCGCCGCCGCCGAGGGTAAAAGGGAGGAAGTCCCCTTTGTTTCCAGCGGAGCCGCGTGGTGCAGCGGCTAAGACCGCCCGCCGGTGTTTGGGAGGTCGCGGGTTCGAATTCGCCCGCGTGAAAAAGGTAAAATTTTTTTTTAAAAGGTTTTAAAGGTTTTAATTTTTTTTTAAGTTTTTAAATTATTTAATAATTTTAAATTATATTTTTTAAAATTATCTTTTTAATAATTTATTTAAAAGGTAATTTAAAAAATATAAAAAATTTATTAAATTTTTTTTAAAGACTTTATAAAAATTTTAAAAACCTTGTTTGATGAGCATTTGAAAAAGGAGAAATAATGTGCCCTTGAAATGTTAGATGATCCGGTCAGTGGGGTGCTATAATGCACTTCTCTCGATTTTGAGAAGAGAGACACCGAAATCCTTTGATGAAAGGGTTCAATGATCAGGTCTCCATACAGTCTTTTGTCAGCTGGAAAATCAGGTGATTGCTCATCTGAGGAAACCGGATTCAGGGTATGAGGGAGATTCTGAAGACAACATCTTCGAACAAAGGATTGAAGAGTCCGAGACCATGGAAGTTGTACCAGAGGACCAAGCAAGTGCCAGTTATACACTTGGTGTACTGGTAGCAGAATCAAGTGAGAGCTATTCACCATGCTCTCTTGAACCAGAAGCAGTAGAAGAAGAAGAAGACGAAGAAGAAGAAGCAAAAGAAGAAGAAGAAGATCCAGAGGAAGTGGATCCTGAAGAACCTGAGGTCATAGTCATCAGTAGTAGTTCCAAAGCAGAACTTGAATGTTCTAAAAAGGCGAGATTTGATTTGAATCATTAATCTCTTTGTACTACTTTATATTGCTTGTTTGCTTCAAATAAAGTTTGTTTTTTGAAATGACGTCCAATACTAGTCTACCGATTCCTGAATTCAATGGAGGAGACTATGAGTATTGGTCAATTAAAATGAAAACTCTTTTGATAGGAAAAGGTTTATGGGATGTAGTCGAAGAGGGCTATACTGAACCTACTGCTGTTGAATGGGTAGCTTTCACTAATGTTGATAAAAAGGCTAAAAAGGAAGCTCAGAAAAATAATGCTTTTGCCCTTTATCACATACATGCTGCCCTAGATAAAAGTATCTTCCCTAGGGTTGCCTCTTATGTAATTGCACAAGATGCCTGGAATGCCCTGAAAGAAAGTTATAGAGGTAGTGACCAAGTAAAGAAGGTAAAGCTGCAAACATTGAAATGAGATTTTGAAAATCTCAAGATGCAAGAAAATGAAAAAGTGGGAGATTATTGCGTGCGAGTGAAAGCCGTAGTTGATAAAATGGTCACACTAGGGGAAGATATTAAGCCAGAGGTTATGGTGAAGAAAGTGTTGAGAACACTTCTTCCTAAGTGGAATTCGGTTGCAATAATTATTGAAGAATCCAAAGACTTAACCTCGTTGTCTTTTGATGCCCTAACTGGTTCACTTCTCTCACATGAAGAGAGGTTACAGGAAACTCCTACCACCAGTTATGGAGGAGATGATAAAGCTTTTGCCTCACATGAAGGAAGAGGTAGAGGCCATGGCGAGAGGACAACAAAGAGGCGAGAGGAAGGAATAATCAAAGAGGAGGAACTCCTAACGGAGGAGGATCATCCAACGAGAGGAGGAAATCGGAATAGAGGAGGAAGACAACAAAATAGAGGGAAACAATCAGGCAAAGGAAAAGGGGGAGATAAATCAAAACAAGTTTGCTACAATTGTGGCAAACCTGGCCATTATGCTCAAGATTGTTGGTCAAAGTTTTCACAAGGAAGCAATAGCAACCAGAGCAGTCAGTTTGGAAATTTTGGAGAAGAGGAAGAGTCCACAAATCTCTTTCTTTCTTATGGCCAGATAGAGCAAAATATGAATGATACATGGATTTTGGACACTGGGTGTTCAAATCACATGAGTGGCAAAGAAGAACTCTTTGCTACTTTAGACTCCTCATACAAATCCAGCATCCGATTGGGAGATGACAAATCATTGGCAGTTGAAGGCATTGGAGCCATGGAGGTTCCAACGAAAGAAGGCATCAAGCAAGTAAGTGATATCTATTACACACCCCATCTTCAACACAATATTTTAAGTGTTGGTCAAATGCTAGAAAAGAATTACAAGTTGATTTTTGATGAGGGTAAATGCACCATTTTTGACAAGAACAATAGTAATAGAATCATTACACAAGTGCCAATGTCAAAGAATAGATTATTCCCTTTAAAGTTTGGCCAGCCAAGGGGAGATAAGTTAGTAAATGTTGCTATTACCAATCCAAGTGTCCTATGGCACTTGAGATATGGTCATTTGAATTCAGCAAGTTTGAAAATGCTAACTTCACAAGCAATGGTAACTGGACTTCCCAAAATTCAAGATAGTAAGGAAGTCTATGAAGGGTGTGCCTTGGGCAAGCATGCCAGATCAAAATTTCCTCATGGACAAGCATGGCGGGCCAACTATCCACTCCAGTTAGTGCATTCAGATATCTGTGGTCCGATGCAGACCAAGAGTCTAGGTAACCACTCTTACTTCCTACTTTTTATTGATGATTGCACAAGAATGTGTTGGATATATTTTTTGAAGCATAAGGATGAAGCATTTGCATGCTTTGTTGATTTTAAAGCAAAAGTTGAAAGTGAGAGTGGATATTCTGTAAAATGTCTTAGATCAGATAAAGGAGGAGAATACTCCTCTAATCAGTTTTTGAATTTTTGTAAACATCATGGCATCAAGAGGCAGTTCACAACTGCCTACACTCCATAGCAAAATGGTGTAGCAGAAAGGAAGAATCGCACCATTGTGGAGATGGCAAGATCAATGCTTCAGACAAAGCATTTGAGTAATTCATATTGGGGAGATGCAACAAGGACTAGTGTTCACATCTTGAACAGAAGTCCTACTTCAAGTTTGAAAGGGAAGACACCTTACCAAGCCTGGTATGGTAAGAAACCAAATGTGAAGTATTTCGAGTATTTGGTTCATTGGCATATGCTCACATTCTTGATGAGCTGAGAAAGAAGCTTGATCCAAAGAGTCAGGCATGCATTTTTGTAGGATACTGTGAAAACACAAAAGGTTATAGACTCTACAATCCTACGACTCGAAAGATAGTGATTTCAAGGGATGTGATTTTTGATGAAGGAGGAGAATGGGGTAAGCCCCAAATATTCAGTGATGTTGAGGCCACTGATGTAATTTCTCAGCAGGTGCAACCACAGACACCATAGAAAGGAAAGCAACAACCACCATAGAAAGGAAAGCAGTCTCCTCCAGATCCAGATCCAAGTTCATCTTTTGATTCTTCTTCTTCACCAAGTCCTTCTCCACAGCGATCTGTACGTTCCTCACCAATGGACATTGATTCTCCATCCAAAGGTAAGAGAACTCTATAGTATCATCCATCATCTCAGATGTTGGATAAAATTTTTTCAAGAAGATACACTAGGAGTCAAGCTAGTGAAATGGAATCTGTTTTACACAGATTAGAAAGTATGCACTTGTATGGTGATGATGACTCCCAATAGGAACCTAGGGGAGATCAAGTTAACTATGCTTTGTTAACTAGTGCACAACTTGAACCTTCTAGTTATGAGAAGGCTTGTACTCAAAAGATTTGGCAAGATGCCATGAAAGAGGAGATAACCTCTATAAAAAACGACACTTGGGAGCTCGTGAAGCTTCCTAAAGGAAAGAAATGTGTTGGCTGTAAATGGGTCTTCAAGACCAAGTTTAATGTTGATGGAAGCATTGAGAGGCACAAGGCAAGATTAGTAGCAAAGGGTTTTACTCAAAAATATGGAATTGATTATGAAGAGACTTTTGCTCTTGTAGCCAGACAGGAGACTATCAGAACAGTTCTTGCCTTAGCTGCACACAAAGGATGGAAAGTCCAACACATGGATGTAAAGAGTGCATTTCTCAATGGTTACTTGATAGAAGAAGTGTACGTTGAGCAACCATAGGGATTTGAAGAGCAAGGTAAGGAACACCTTGTTTACAGATTGAAGAAGGCACTCTATGGTCTTAAACAGGCACCAAGAGCTTGGTACTCACGCATTGATGGGTACTTCAAAGATTATGGGTTCACCAGGAGCAAAAATGAACCCACACTCTACTACCTAAAGCAAGGTAATGACATCCTCATAGTTTGCTTGTATGTGGATGATCTCATTTTTATGGGTAGTAATGAAAAAATGAATATGGAGTTCAAACACTCCATGATGACGCAGATTTGAGATGAAGGATCTTGGCTTAATGCACTACTACCTTGGAATGGAGGTTCATCAGTCAGATACAGGGATCTTCATCTGTCAACATAAGTATGCTCGGGATATGATCAAGAAGTTTGCTATGGAGCATTGCAAACCAGTTGCAACTCCAGTTGGACATGGGATCCAATTAAGCAAAGATGATGGAGCACCAAAAGTTGACGTGACCACTTTCAGAAGCATGGTTGGGAGTTTGATGTTTCTCGCCAACACTAGACCAGATATTCAATATGTTGTATCTCTTGTTTCTAGATTTATGGCTAACCCATCTGAGCTGCATTTGCGAGCGACTAAAAGAATTTTGAGATATGTGAAAGGTACATTGGATTTTGGAATCCAAGTACCATAAATGTAACACTATCAAGCTTGTAGGCTTCAGCGATAGTGATTGGGGTAGCAATATTGATGACAGGAAGTCAACATCAGGAAACTGTTTTAGTCTGGGATCAGGACTAATAACTTGGAGTTCCAAAAAATAGATAGTAGTAGCGCTATCTTCAACAGAAGCTGAGTATATAGCAGTTACTTATGCAAGTACTCAAGCCTTATGGCTAAGGAAAGTACTAGAAGAGATTGGAGAACAGCAAAGTGGTCCGACCAGAGTCTACTACGACAACATCAGTGCCATTCAGTTGGCATATAATCCTGTCCACCATAGCAGAACGAAGCATTTTGATATGAAGTATCACTTCATCAGAGATATGGTGGAACATGAAATTGTTGAGCTTCAATACTGTCACACTTTGGAGAACGTCGCGGACATCTTCACCAAGGCGATGACTAAAGCTCAATTTGTAAAGCTGAGAGACTGTGTTGTCAGTCCTCTCAACTTTAAGGGGGAGAATGTTGCAAGTGTGAATAGGGTTTCTACTTAAGTGGCTTAGAAAAATCTAGTTTGTTTTTCTAGTCCTAAGTGTGAAAACTCCAAGATTTGTCGGCAAGAGTTGTCGGCAAATTTTTCCTATGTCTTATTCTCCCTAACTCCCTCCTATTTCTTCTCCTATATTCCCTCCTCTATCTTCTCCTTATTCCTCCACGCATTTCATTTCCCTTATCTCTCCAACCACCTTATCCCTCCAACGTATTATTCCCTTATCCCTCCATCTTTCCTCTTCCTCTTCCCTATATAAATATTGGTACATATCAGTGTAAGGTTGATGGGTGCAATTTAATAATAATTATTTTTCCACTGCGTTAATTATTTAATTTTAAATTTTTGTTTGTTTCGTGCTGCATCAAAGTTTGCACCCGATCGATCAGGAAGAATGCATACCACCAATGGTGTAACGAAACTTTATTTAGCGCTCCTAGCCCCTGAAAAGGGAGGAGACGTGTTGTAACCGAGCTTTAAAGCAAATTAATAAAAAGGGTTGTATTCCATATTTGCTTTCTATCTGGTTTTGATTTTTTTATGTTTCTTTCCCTTCATGCATTTTCAATTTATAGGATTTAGTGTTATCTTTGGCTTCGCTTGCATCGCACTTGGTGTTTCCTTTTTGCTTCTGTATCCTCGTGCTTTCAAAGGGAAATTACAATAAGAATGATCAAAAAGCTATAACTGGTGGCCAGGAAGGAAATTATAGGGACAAAAGATATAAGGCACCCTGGACTAGTTGTTGGATATGCAGGGAACCTCATTATGCTGATAAGTTTCCTATGAGAGCTAACAAAATAAAGGAACTTGCAAAGCCAGCACATAAAATTTATGTTGCAATAGGTAATCCTAAACTCAGCGGTCAAGCTATACCTTTTCTGATAAACGGTAAAGTTTGTAATAGGAATGTGAGAATATTAATTGATTCAGGAGCCACTGATAGTTTTATTTCACTAAATGTGTTGAGAGAAATACCGAAAAAAACTTGTATTTATGGCTAACGGGTGGAAGGTTGAGTATGGCTCTGGGCAAACCTATACTGTAGATCATTGTTTATTTGACCCTCAGATAATATTACATGCATTTGACATAATCTTGGGAGTTGATTGGCTCAAGGCTCATAAGGCATTGCTAAATTTTGAATAAAGATGGATGGATTTCACTGATGACACTAAGCAAAGGATTTGAATTTATTGTGGACATGAATCAGTGGAACCACATCTACTGACAGCTATGCAAGTTAAAAGAGCCATTAGGAAGGGTAGTAGAGTTTTTGTTGTCAAGCTTAATAAGAAAGAGGAGATTGAGTCTGAGACAAGTCTTTTCCAGACTTATATGGTGCTGAATGATTTTCGAGATGTTTTTCTTGAAGATTTTCCTGGACTACCACCCAAATGAGAATTTGACTTCTTAATAGAACTTCTTCCTGGTACTACACCAATAGCCCGAGCACCTTATAGAATGACCACAATAGAGTTGTAGGAACTCAAAACTCAGCTTCAGGATTTGTTACAAAAAGGACATATTAAGCCAAGTATCTCACCATGGGGTGCATCGGTCTTGTTTGTGAAAAATAAAGATGGGACTTTGAGACTTTGTATTGATTACAGGTGTTATAATGCAAATGATACGAAGACAAAATAATCAAAATAATATCATTGAACATTAGTCTTAGTAAGAAAATGCTAAGCAATATTTAACATGAAATATAAACCAACTAATCACATAATTCGCTAACCAACTAAGGTAGGAGATATGTGTAGCTAACCATTAACCTAGGTAGAGAGTTATAACTAAACCACTAACCTAAATATCTGACTTAGGGTATTTAGGTATTTACCTAGATTAACTAGTAGACAAAATATCTCATGGTAACTAGTAGAAAAGTAAATGTAATAATCCTATGTAGTGTAATGAAATAAGCTACCTTATTTTACCCTAACATCCCCCCTTTATTACATTACTTTGATATACAAATTTTGCTCCAGAACAGTTGAAATTTGACACGTCCAAGTGCCTTTGTAAAAATTTCAGCAACCTGTTCATCGGTGGGAATGTGTTGGAGATTGATTTTGTGCTTAGGAACTTCATCATGAATAAAATGACAATTTGTGTCAATATGCTTTGTTCGTTCATGATGTATTGGATTCTTGACCAAGTTCAAAACACCTAAATTGTTGCAAAACATGTGAATAGGAAGTTTCTTTGGTAGGCCCATGGTAGCCAAGATGTGACTTAGCCATATCGTTTCACACACAGCTCCACATGCAGTGCGATATTCTGCCTCAGTTGAAGATAAATCAACCACCTGTTAATTTTTACTATGCCATGAGACAGGACCAGATCCAAGATGAAACACATAGCCTAATGTTGATTTTTTGTCATCTATGGATCCAGTGTAATCAAAGTCAATGTAACTGTGTAAGAAGAATGATTTATTCTTCTTATACTCTAGACCATAATCTGCACTACCCTAAATGTAGTGAAGAACCCTCTTAGTTGCTTTCCAATGAGAGACCTTTGGTTCTTGCATAAACCATGAAAGATAGTTTACAGCATAAGTAATATCTAGTCTAGTATTAGTCAGATAGATGAGGCTTCCAATCATCTGTCTATAAAGTGTGCCATCTACTTGTGGTGAGTCATCATATCATTATAACTGAAGCCCTGATTCCATCAATGTTGCTTTGGGCTTACAATCAGTCATACGATATTTTTCTACTAAAGTCTTGGCATAATTTTTCTGAGTCACCCTAAGATGATTCTTCTTTTGTTCTATCTCAAGACCAAGACAGTAGTGAAGTCCTAGATCTTTCATATCAAATGACTGTTTCAATTCATCTTTCACGATGTTAATCAAGTTCTCTAAATTACCAGTGATGATCATATCATCTACATAAAACACAAGAATCACTATCTCAAAACCTGTGTTCTTGATATACATATTTGCGTCAGATGGACTTCTCTTAAATCCATGTTGCAGTAGGTGACTATCCATTTTTATGTACCATGCTCTTAGGGTTTTTTTTATCTCGTATAATGATTTGACCAACTTGCAAACTTGTTGCTCATGGTCTACCTCTGCAAATCCAGGAGGTTGAGTCATGTACACCTCTTCTTTTAATTCACCATTTAGAAAGTCATTTTTTACATCCATATGATGTAATTTCCATCCGAAATGTGCTGCCACAGCACAAAGCACTCGAATGGTGGTCATACTTGCTGTAGGAGCAAATTTTTCCTCATATTCAAGCCCTTCCTTTTGAGCATATACCTTCACAACAAGACAGGCCTTATGCTTATCTATGGTGCCATATGCCTTATATTTTACTTTGTAAACAAATTTGTAGCCTATGGGTTTCTTTCCTTTAGGCAAATCCACCAGCTTCCATGTTTTATTCTTTATGAGGGAGTTATGTTTTGCATCTATAGCTGCCTTCCACTGAGGCAATCTAAGTGCTTCATCGACTATAGAAGGTTCATTCTCATCATATGTTGACAAGTAAACCCTCTCCTCATCTATTTCCATATCATCTTCCCTTGGTAACTCTCTATCAATAGAAAGATCTTGAAAATCTTCACAAAGATCATCAACTGGAGTGGATGATTCATTCTTTTCTTTCTGATTCATGCTTCATGCCTTTGCATGATTGAGATTAATATCGGTTGGGGAAGTGAGTTTGGAATCTTTCATTGTGCTTGTATACTGTTTGGGAGGATTTTTATATTGTGGAGGAGGAAGTCGTTGTTGCTCCTCATCATCTAGGTACACTGATGTAGTGTTGGGTGTGAAAGCTTCATCAAACACTACATCTCTACTGACATGTATTTTCTTGGTAAGTGGGTCTATCAACCGATAGCCTTTTGAGAATTCATCATATCTAATAAATACACAAGGTAGGGACTTCTCATCTAATTCTTTTCTTTTCTCCTTAGGTATATGCATAAATGCCTTACACCCAAATACCCGTAGATGATATATGGAGGGTTTCCTTCCACTCCATGCTTCTTGAGGATTCATACCTTAAAAAGCCCTTGTGGGAGCCCTATTCAGATGATATACTATAGTTTGAATAGCTTCAGCCCAATAAGTTTGATCAAGGTTATCCCCCTTAAGCATACATCAAACCACTTCCATAATGGACCGATTTCTTCTCTCAGCAACCCCATTTGACTGAGGAGAATAGGTTGTGTTTGAATTTTGACCTTTGGAGGGGCTAAAAAAAAAGTGACTGATGTTCAACCTGTGCAAAGTGTAGCATGTTTTGGAGTGAAATATGGGTTTTGTGAAATGCTTATGCAAATGTTGTATCCAAATGTTTAAGCGCACATAAGAAACATGAGTGTTAGTGCAAATAATCAAAACATGAGAGCAACCCACATTATTATCACTCTAGGTGTCGAGTTCAACCAAAAATGCACCTAGTATAAGTCAATTTTTGAGAAAGGTGTCGAGTACAATCGAGATTGCACCTTTCTTAATTTTGAAAAATCCCCCCTTGTTCTTTACAATTTTGCAAATAATAGAATCAACAAAATTATTTCTATCCCCCCTTAATGTTTTACAAAATTGAAAAAAATTTGAGCACTCCTTTCAAGACAAGTCGACACACGACCCGTGTTTGAAAGGCTTCCAGACCAGTCGACACACGACTTTGGTTTTGTCTTCAACAATTTATCATGAAGAAGCAAAAAAACTGGTTTTGATCTCAAGTTTTGACAACAAAAAAAATTGCTATTTTATGTTTTTATGTCCCCTTTCTTGAAGAAGAGAACAAAAGCAATAATTTGTTGTTTTGAGAAAAATGCGATGACCTTTGATGCTCCCTAAATCATGGCATGATAAGTATTTTGCAATAGAAAGTTTGAGTTCAATTTCTTATATCTCCAAAAAAAATGAAGAAAACTGAAGAACTTCTGATGAATTTATTACAACAAATAAATGTTGAAGCAGGTTTTGTGTAAAAATTTGCCAAAAAGAGGTTCCTATTTGCCTTGTGTTTTTAGTTGAGAAAAAAAAGCAATGGTTTTAGGAACTTTAAGGGATAAATTATTTGTGAATTTTTAGTTTTCTAGGTTTGAGAAAGCAAAAAAATACTAGTTTCAGATGAAAATTCTATAATTTTAGAAAAATTGGAAAAAAAATCGTCCAATTTGGTTAAAAATTGAACGTTTTAGGCCAATTTAAAGAAAAATTATAAAAATAATCAAAAAAAATATTTAATTATGCTTTAAACCATAGGAAATTTTAAAAAATAAATTTTGTATTCGCAAAAACCTATTTTTAGGCGTGCGGGGGATCCATGGTTTCGGTTGTGCTAGCTGGCCGTCCAAGCCAACCATGCCACCGGGTAGTTTGGAAACTCTTCGACTCCACCGAATATTATCACCTCATGGCCGATCGCTTCGAAAAAAATCTGAAGAAAAAAAATTGCCTTTCCTTCATGCTCTGCAGGGATTCGATCCGTGGTCGGGCTGGAGCTAGCGGGCCACCCTAGCCAATCGAGCCACTGGGTCAGTTGAGTGTTGGCAGGATGCGACTTGTACTTAGCCTATCTGCTATTCTCGAAGAGGACTATGGGGATTTATCCCACATGCATCCTAGTGTGGAATGCAATGGGGTATATAAGCCTCAATCTACACTTCTTCGATTGATTACCTGTGAGCAATCGACAAGTATTTCCCACCCTTTTGGACGTCGCCACGTGGCACAAGAGGGTGGGATAGTCGGTCGATTCAAGTCAACATCATCTATCCAATGGTTTTCTGCCATATGTCCACATCAGTCTGGTCGAGTCAGCATTAAGTCAGCATCCAAGTGGTGTGTGGCTTGTGTGCCACATGTCGCCTAGTCAACACTAAGGTGGTGTGTGGCTTGTATGCCATGTGGTGCCTCATGATTGGTCTAGGTGGCACCTTGAGGTGCATGTAGTCAAGAGTAGTAGTCCAGGGCAGAAAATCATTCCATGTGTCATCGATCAAGCGGTGTAGTCTGGTCATGGATCGAAGGACCTCCTGCCCTTGCAGATCTTGATGTGGGGTCCAACTAGGAGGGGAGGGTGCGTCTGCCCTCTCTGCTCTCCCAGCCTTGGTGGGCCACATGGCTCCCTATCTCGAGACCGAGCATGCGAGAGCTGAGTCCTCAGCTCTTGCGCTCCTTGATCTTCGAGGGGGGCAGTCGACCATGTTGGTCGATCACGTAGTCCTTGTGGTTGATCATGCGGGATCGCATGGCCCGGTCGATCGTCTGGTCGGTCTATCGCATGGCCTGTGTGGTCGATTCGTGCTCCTCTATGGGTTGGGGTCGCATGGGCCCTTGTCAATACAGGGCCTACTCTAGCCTATGAGCTCACATTTTGAGGTGGGCTGGGTGTTGCCAATTGGCACGATCTCATCCTTCGGGCGAGCCAAAAAATGGCTCTAATACCAATGTTATAATTCAAATGATACGAAGAAAAAATAATAAAAATAATATCATTGAACATTAGTCTTAGTAAGAAAATGCTAAGAAATATTTAACATGAAATATAAACTAACTAATCACATAACTCGCTAACCAACTAAGGTATGAGAGACGTGTAGCCAACCACTAACCTAGGTAGAGAGTTATAACTAAACCACTAACCTAAATATCTGACTTAGGATATTTAGGTATTTACCTAGATTAACCAGTAGACAAAATATCTCATGGTAACTAGTAGAAAAGTAAATGTAATAATCCTATGTAGTGTAATGCAATACACTACCTTATTTTACCCTAACAACAGGATGCTCAATAACATGACTATTAAAAACAAATACTCTTTACCCAGAATAGATGATTTGTTTGACCAGTTGAAATGGGCTACAATCTTCTCAAAAATTGATCTTAGGTCTGGTTATCATTAATTGAGAATTCGAGAATAAGATACTCACAAAACGACTTTTTGAACCAAATATGGTCACTATGAATTCACGGTACTACCGTTTGGATTGACAAATGCCCCGGCAACATTTATGAATCTTATGAATAGTGTTTTCCAGGAACAGTTGGATCATTTTGTGCTAATATTTTTGGATGATATATTGATCTACTCTAAAAATAGAGAATATCACGATCAACATATGAGGATAGTCCTTGAAGTATTAAGGAAAAATTAGTTATATGGAAAGTTATCCAAGTGTGAGTTTTATACTCCTCGGGTACAATACTTGGGACATGTGATTTCGAATAAAGGTGTATCCGTAGATTTAAATAAATAGATGCCATAATTTGTTGGCCTACCTCAACAAATGTGTCTGAAGTACAAAGTTTTATGGGAATGGCTGGATATTATCGGCATTTTTTCAAGAACTTTTCCAAAATAGCAACCAACTTGCAGAAGAAGGGAAAAGTTTTTAAGTGGACTGAATATTGTGAGGAGGCTTTTAGGACACTCAAGGAAAAAAAAACACCGCACAAATTCTTAGGATACCTTATCCTAAACTACCTTTCATTGTTTGTACTAATGCCTCTATTGAGGGAATAGATAGAATTCTCATACAGGAAGAGGGTGTAATAGCCTATGAGTCTCAAAAACTTAAAAATCATGAATTGAATTATGCTACACATGATTTGGAGTTGGTAGTTGTGGTGCATGCTCTTAATATATGGTGGCATTATCTATTAGGCAAACCCTTTGAATTATGAATTGATCATCAAAGCCTGAAGTACATCTTCACTCAGCCAATGCTCAATGCTATGCAGAGATGTTGGATGGAGTTTTTAGTAGAATATGACTTTGTCATCGAGTATATCAAGGGAAAGGAAAATAATTTGGCTAACACTTTGAGTAGAAGAACACATATTTTTGCTATAACACGATGTTAGTTTGATATAGTTGAACAAATAAGGAACCTACAAAATCAAGATGAATTTTCTCAAAAATATTGAGAGTTAGTGCAACAAGGATCTGAAAAAGCCAAGGAATTCAGGTTCAAGGAAGGGACCCTATTTTTTCAAAATAGGATGGTGGTACCTAATGATCAGGATCTTAAGGATAAAATATTACAAGAAGCACATTATGCTCCATACTCTGCTCACCCAGGCTATGTAAAAATGCATGAAAATCTAAGAAAGGATTATTACTAGCCAGGGATGAAAATGGATGTTACTGAATATGTGGTAAATTTTTTAGAGTGTCAGAAAGTAAAGGCATAACATTTGCATCCCATAGGATGCCTATACTCTCATGTGATTCCATAATATAAATGGCAAGTAGTAACCATGGATTTCATAGTCGGGTTGCCTAAAAATCATTTCCAGCATGATGTTATCCTAGTAGTAGTCGACAAGTTAACTAAGGTAGCACATTTTATACATGGAAATGTTAAATATGGATCACCTATTGTAGCTCAAAATTTTGCCAGGGAAGTGGTACGGTTACACGCTTTTCCTGAAACTATAATATCAAATAGGAACTCCCAATTCACATGAGTTTTGGTGAGCTATGCATCAAGCTTGGGGAACAAAACTTAACATCAGTATTGCATACCATCCTAAGACTGATGGACAAACTGAGAGGGTTAATCAAGTTTTGGAGGATATGTTGCAAATGTATTGTATGGAACACCAAACCAAGTGGGAAGACTACCTGTTCTTGGTGGAATTTACCTACAATAATGGGTATCATACTTCATTAAAAATGGTAACTTTTGAGGCACTATATGGGAGAATGTTTAGGACACCTTTTTTTTGGATCAATCCAGAGGATCGGGTGATGATCAGGTCGAATATGCTAAAGGAAATGGAGGAATAGTTAAATGAAATTTGACTTAGGCTCAAGGAGACCTCTGATCGACAAAAAAGTTATGTTGATTTGAAACGTACTCCAAGGGAATTCACTATGGGAGACAGGGTTTTCTTAAGAGGCAACCCCACTAAAATTTCTATCAAATCCTCCAAACTCATTCCAATATTTGTGGGACCATTTTCCATCATTGACAAAATTAGTTTCGTAGCCTGCAAACTAGCCTTACCTCCTAACCTGTCCAAAATCAATGATACTTTCCATGTGTCTCTCCTCAAGAAATATATACCAAATCCTTCTCATGTATTTAATGTTGATCTCTTGCATATGATCGATCCCCTGCACATTGAGGTGCAACCAGTCAGAATTCTTGGATTTAGGACAAAGCAACTGAGGAAAATGAACATTGACCAGTGTAGGGTCCAATGGGACCAATATTCTGAAAACAACTCCACATGGGAAGATGTGGATATGATGAAAATACAGTTTCCTTTTTTGTTTGAACAATGATAAGAACATATTTCTGTGTAACAAAAATTGATTGATATGAATTTTGTTGTGGAATGATAATAAACTATGTTGTTTAAAAAAAATCCTATGCATGATTTAAAATATTAGCATTTATAAAAAAGAAAAAAAAAACTAGTGATAATGTTTCATTTTGCAAACACAGGGACTGTGTTTAGTCTTAGGGGGAAAGTATGTAACAACCCAGTTGTTGTGCTTAATATTTTGCTTATACTATCTCCAAGGACAAGGTACTTCTAATATGTTTTTGGGTGTAGGAACAGGTTTTGTTTTCTGAAGGGTTGTCCGAAGATGAGCTTTCCTCGATCAAAAGGGTTTTTGACTTGAGGTAAGTCCAGAGATATGATGAGCGGTGGAATATTCACCATAATGTGGATCTGTGAATCCCAGAGGCAATGTCCACCAGTGGCCCATGTAGTTGCATTTTCATGTAGATGCATTGCTAGGTTGCTTGATGTTATAAATGAATAGAAATGTAATATATATATATATATATATATATATATATATATATATATATATATATATATATATATATATATATATTAATAATAATAATAATAATAATAGCAATAATAATTTAATAATAATACAAGTTTATGAAACTTGGAAATATTCATTAATAAGTTATAATTAAAAATATAAAAGAACCTACTCTCAAATGTAAACGAAATGGGCAAAATAGAAATAAATGTCAATATAACTTATTATTGCTAATACAAACCAAAATATTATGCCATGGAGTAAGTACAAATAAATAAATTAAAATAATAATATATATAAAATAATTTATTCTTATAAGAAGGTTTATGAAATTAATACGTGAACATTTAAAAAGGAATTCGATGTTGATCTGGCTTACTTTTGCCACTCGAAAAGTCCTTTGTTAAAGCTGCATGCTTAAAGTAATAGATGTAAGTTATACAATAAGGATGTATTTTCTATAAGTAAAAGGGGATAGGAAGAAAGGAGGTGGTAGAAACAGGAGCCAAAGAGGATAGCGACGGTAGAGTAAAGCTCTTGCAAATTGCAACGTGAAACATTATACTATAATTTATCTTGTGATTTGTATGGAAAAAGAAGAAACTCTGGATTAAAATTTAAGAGGATTTAGGAAGAACAAATATGGTATAATAGAATGAGTGTACAACTTGGTTCAATATGGAAAATTCTCAACAAAAAAAAAGTTGTTTGATTGGTTGAATTGTTAATGCATAAAGAATCATTTAAGGATAGAGTGCATTCATTTTTAGTTAGACCGCTCTGATCTCTGGAAGAGCCGAATACCTATCTGGAAGCTATGCATGGGATATTTATTGTGTACATAATCAATTTTATCAGCTAAATTGGAGGTTTCAAAATAGTTTGTGTAAGTGATATAGAGGGCCGGATTTATTTTATTTTCTATCAAAGATATCATAGAAATATTGTAAAGAATTTTTGGATGGTAGTTTGAAAAAAAAAATGAACTCTTTTAATATTGAAATTATATGTAAGATACTCTTCTAAAATTATTGTGATACAAAGACTATACTTCTTTGGAAAAGCATTCTTCCTTGTTGTTCTTTAATGGAATTCTACACTTTTCCTTATTTTAAATTTTAAAAAAATAATAGAAATTGTGCAGTTTGGTTACCTTTAATAATGGAAAGATAAGTAAGAATTTGGGTGTATTTTTAACATTGAATTTTTGGAAGACGTTGTAGGTTGTTGTGAATAAACTGCGTGCCTTTCTTGGAACTGGACAAGCTGCCCAAGTCAATTGTTAAATGAAATTTTAGGAGTAGTCTGACCTGCAGCAAAGTTCTATTTCCTTTAGGAATAGTAATGGATTTTTAGAGCATGTGAGTGTTTAATTTATTTACAAGCTGGAACAAGAAAATGCCATAACTTGTTTAAGACAGTTTAATAATGAAAGCAATGATAATAGCAATGGGTTGTGAAATATTTTTACTTAAGGCAAGACTTGCGTCAAACAAAAACTAGAAACCTCATAGGAGAGCTTGATATCGAAAAGGAAACCAAGATATCATTTGCTAAACATATCTTGAAAACATATTGAGAGAGGTCACAAAGCTTTGTTGTTTTAAGAGGACCCCTCCGCTATCTAATTAATGGCATCATTTTCAAACGGGATAAGAGCCATGTAATTTAGAAGCATCTACCCCAATTTGAAACGAGAAGGATTTTTCCTTTTATAATCACTTTGGAGTTCGTTTAATCCCATAATTCACATCTGATATTTTGTGTCTCAGGAGCTAGTGTCATTTAATAGTTATTTTGAAAATTATTTATATCATACAACAACAATAAGGGAAATACGACATTAGTGTAAGTTTAGTATATAAAAAATAAATAAAAGCTCTTAAAACTTTTAAGGCTCATATTTCGAAGAAATTCTCATGTTGCAACGTCTTCATTAAATGTTTCCAGGCCAAGCTTGTAGAATCAATAATAAAATTATAAGCCAATCCTTAGTAAAACAAAGGCATGGCATACACAGGTTGGATAAGCTCATTATAGATGGTAAAATTCACTATGGAGTTTCTATTATTTTTAAAAAAGGAATGATTAAAGAATAGAAATCTCACTATTTGTTTGGTTGGATATTTATTATAATGATTAGCGCTCCTATTTTTTTAAAAGTAAGATTATCTACTATAGTGGAACTAAAATTGTATTTAGGATAAAAAAATTATTATTATTTTAGATCTTTTAAAATTTAAGTTAAAAGAAGTTTATCATTAGAGATTTTTACTTTTCATAATAAGTCTTATATTTTTAAATAAAGGTTTTTACATTGCATACTGAATCTTTTGAATTATGATATAAGATCTTTAATGATAAAGTTTTTAATTAAAGACTTTTTACTTTGAATAATAAATCTTTTAAATTATGTTTTAATGTTAGAATCTATATAGTGAGATTAATTGTAGAATTTTATTTAAAATTATTTTTAAATTAAAGACCTGATACTTTGAATAATAAATCTTTTAAATTATGTTTTAATGTTAGAATTTAGATAGTGATATTAATTGTAGAATTTTATTTTAAATGTTTATTAAAATAACCTTGAAAGGCCCAAACCTAATAGAGACGTATACCATATAAATGAAAAGAAAGATAAAGAAAGTTTTATGGTTGTGGGTAGACAACCTATGTAAAATATGTGGCAAGACATTGTGCATTCCAACCAACAGGCTGTGAGGGATTCATGCTCTGACATGATTTTCCAGACACCAATTAAAAGGGAGGTGAGAAGGTGTAGGGATTATGAAATGGGCATAATCCCTAGGCAATTTCAACTAGTACATGGGCGAAAGTCCTTATAGATACTTACATACTGATATGGGTTTTATGCAAGATAAGGCTTCTGGAGCTTCGCTAGGGTAGTGGTGGGCTCGTAGTGTAAATCAGGGAGTTGGATTTGCACCAACCCAGGAATGCGTATGCTAGATATCTTGAAATAAGATATGGGGAAACAAGCATTTGAACTCCAGATGATATGGGCCCTAGAAGTAAAAACCCTTGCCAATGCTTGGTGTCTCGGATAGCAAAGCAAGTATAAAAGGTAAATCCTCGAGAAGTGGCCAATATCGATCTCTCGATCATTTTGACTATAGCAGAATGGCATCCAAGAAGATTAAGCATGCTTATACTAGATAGAACTGGTTTGGAATTTTTGAAAATTTCACCCTTAAGAGCTTTGAAACCAAGTGGGTTGACTTGGGTTTTTACAAAGTTTATTTTACAACCTTATAAACTTACAATATAAATCTTACCTTTCCTTCAACCTTGCAAGCTCACTGAAATTATTTCGACCTTCTGCAACTTTGTGATTGTTTACTTTTTATCAACTCCAATATGTAATGTAAATTTGTTCCTTCCTTCTTCATTGGTATGTGTGCTTCCTCCAATATCTAATTCAGACCTATACATGTTTCTTTCATATTGATGTTCAACTTGTGAGTATCTACTCTCCTTAATGAGCATGCTTTGCTTTACTTCAGTTCAAGAGACAATTGATCTCTCTTTGTCATTGCTTTGCTTAACCTTCAAGCTACTATCTCATTGGCGGACGTGTTCTTTCACACTGTAACTTGGTTTGCAAACTCTGTTGTGTGCTTCTCTTTGATGAAGTTGTGTTGGCTTAGAACTTGATGAGTTACTTGGCTATTCTCCCTTTATCTTTGTGTCGCTTCACTTAATTAATGCACCTTTAGATCTATATTTTGGCTTCTAGTTAACATCACTTTTATGGGTGATATACAAGCGCTTCTTTTTTAGGGTATCTCTCTGAATTGAAACATAGTAATGCTCTGGATAATTCCAAGTGGTGATAAAATTATCTTGATGCCCCAAAAATGCTTTAAATCCTCTTTTTCCAATGTTGAATGGCAAGTGGTATTAGGTAAGGTTATAGATTCCTTCGACATATCTAACTTGCAAATGATGCTTCTTCAAGAGTGTTACGTGAATAATATCCAAGGATTCTCAAGTTGTCCTTGATTTCATGGCAAATGCATGCAATATCTTCCCCCATGTGGTGCCAGTAATTCACCTATTTTACACTAATTGATGTAGGCTATTCCAATGCTTGTTTTTTACCCTTCTTGTTCCTCTTCCAATGCTTCTTTCATATGAGAATGATGGTTATTCCCTGTAGCATAGGGGTGAAGTATTCCTAGATGGGGAGGTGATATTTTACGGCCAATAATGATAAAAATATAATTCCCCACTAGACTACCAAATCGTACAATCATACCGTCCTCTGAACTACCCCTTGTGACAGCTAAACAACTTGTACGGATGTCAAAGTCTCACATTGTACAGTTAAAAATCATATAGGTACATGGATTGCATACTTTTCTACTTATTAAAACTGAAAGATTCAGTTTTGGAAGTCATCGTACACATTTTTTAAACTATTCAAGTCGATTTCCTCAAACTACCAAATCGGGTAAGTCAATATCTGTGGTTCAATTTGCCAAATAAAGTCAACTTTGTACAATTTGTATGGACTCTGGTGTACGATAAACAAAAAATTATGGTATAGTCAGGTGCCAAAGTAGATACTTTAATGCCTCAATCTTTCTCAAGGATATTTTATAAGGTTTTACTATGCCAATTAATCCATTCTCCAGGTTGGACCAACCATCACTAAGGAGCTTGGGAGAGATTCCATCTATCCAATTACGCATAAAAATCATACAAAAAGACTCATAACATCATTCTCCACATCACCATGCTCACATATCATCCCTCAGATTCCACCAGTGCTAACCTCTATCAAGGAGTTGCAACAATACATAAAACTAAGCTAAAATAATAACCAAGAAACACATATACATCAAGATTCTATTATAGATCATCAATCATCATTGTCAGTATCATACACGATATGTAATGATGCAGTTCCATTACATTATAGCATAATTGTCATTACAACAAGGTTATTCTTTAAATCTCTTGCAATAACTCATATAAGTTAGCTATTACAACCAACAAGTACTCTATTCTACCTCTTAGCAACCAGACCTACAATTTTGAAAATGGGGTCTTATATAATGTTTCCTAGGCCATTCCAAAGTGGTTCCTAAGGCAATTAGTTATTTACAACTACCCATATACAACTAATTTTATTAATTCAACCTTTTACTAAGTCTAACACCCTAGTTAGCAAATCTAAGCGTCATTTTACCATGAAATTACATTTCCTATGCATTTGGATGAATTTTAGTGCACCCTATATGATTTGTTGCTGCCTTGTAGGGTTTTTCAATCCATTTTTATGGTTTGGTTCTTGAATGTACAGTTTGCCCCTCCTGTACGGTTTATAAAACTTGGTAAACTATCAAAACTATCAAAACTAAGCAAATCCTCTTTGATCACTTCTTCTGGGATGTGGATTTGTTGCCTACATCCACCCTCTCCTTTACTTTGGTGGATATCCTCGTTGACTCATTCTGCTTCTTCCATTGTGCTTCGTATTCTTCCACTACATCCTCTAAGTCCTTAACTTGTGACTTATACATTTCTCGTTAATTCTTCAACTTGGTTGCGTAGCTTCCCATATTTACTACTTTTGCTTTGTGGAAGTTAGTCTTTTCCTTCACAGTATTTAGGAATACCATCATCTGCTTTTTACGGTTTGAGGTACTCTTCTTCAAATTCTCCTACTAGTGAGCTTATACTCGAGCTTCTACCTAAAGTTCTTCATTATTTTCAGTAATATTCTTCAGGTGATGACTAATATCAGCCTCTATAGCTCGAACACTATCTTCCTTGATTTTCAACTGAGCTTGCTTTTCTAGGACCATCTCATTAAATCTCTTATTGTCCTTTGTCATATCCTCCATATGCTTGGCTTGGTTTACCATTTGCTCACTTTTCTCAACTAACTGAATTGTCATATGTTCTTCTTTGGCTTTGAGTTGTACCTCCAACTCCTTAATCTTGTCCTCTACCATCTATGAGATTTGTCGCTTTTCCTCTTCAAGCATGTTAATTTTGGCCTTAGACTCAGTTCTTATGCTTAAAAGATCTCCCTCTAGTTTCTTTATTTTATCTTTTTCCACAGTCCTACTTTTTTGTAGTTCTTCTTCCATTGCAGCCAATTCCTTTTGAGTGGTTGTAGTTTCCTCCTTCTGAGCCTCCTTAAGCCGGTAGATTTGTTCCGATACTGCACTCAACCACTCTATCCAGTGTGTTAGGAAGTTAAACTTCCTTAAGATGATGGCCACTCTAGTAGCAACCCTCTTATATTCCAAATTTGTCGTATTTATGGGGTAAGTCAGATGATTGACCCTATCCAAGTACATCCTTGGATCTTTCCTGTAATTTTTTATCACCCCCTCAGGCAAGTCCTCTCTTCCCAACATTGTTGTTACCTCTTCCCTGGGCAACTTCCATGGATGTTGTGTGTGAATGTCTACAATTCTCCTTGTACACTCCACACTACTCACCCACTCTGTTATCTTTTCTAGCTCGAGGGACACTTGTTCTTCCCATAAATTTAATTCACCTACGTGGCCAATACAAAATTCCAATATGGTGCTATAAATAACATGGCCTAACTGATAAAATAAGTGTTCCACCTTATCCTCTATTCCACGTGCCTCCTCCTTAGTTGCAATTCTGCCAAACCGAGGTACTTCCAGAAGATAACTGGATTGCATCCCACGTCGTTCTTTCTCTTTAGGAGTACGTACATATTATTCCTCCATATGGTGGTTAGAGCTTCCTCCAAGATCTTGAAGTGCCCTCACCGTATCTATCTTTTCTTGAGGTGGAGACTATTTTACAATTTTCTCCTCCTCACTATCTTCAATATTCACAATCTCCTCTTGAGATTGTTGCTACTCAACTTGTTCCTGGGCCTTTTTTGGTTCAGTAGATCCCACTTGTTGCTCTTATTTATTTTCTTGGGCCACTTCTTATTATTTCTTGCCTAATTGTTTTTCCTCCGTCACTTCTTCCTCCTGATCTTGCTGGGTATTCATTGTTGTGACCTATTCAACAAGTTCTTGTTTATCCTGTGATGTCTCTGTATTCTTTGGTGCATCTCTCTTACTTGAGCTTCCTATCACAAACTTGTAACGAGGCTTCTTCTTGGGCTCTTCCTCCCAAGTAGTGGCTATTCCTTCTTGCCCTACCTCGAATCCTTTAAAAATTTGGAAGCGTCCATCTACTCAAATTCTTGAAATATTGGTGAAGATATCACTATTCTTTCTACCTCCACCCAACACAACTCATCTAGTTTCTTCTTGTTCGAGTTTGACTATTCTTTTTCTTATTTGTGCACCCTTAGTGCAAGCTCTTCTCGTACTTCTAGAACTAGTTGGGTAGCCATTCTTTCATGTTGTCTCCTCGCCATTATTTTAATTGGGCTTCCTTGCCTCCTCTCCCTTTATTGAATAGATGGCTGCTCCTACTACCGTTGCCTAGGTGTTTTTTGTTCTAGCTCCAGTTCTAACCGTCTAGTCCTTTTTCTCCAATGGTGTACATTGGCATCTTCCTCCAAAGTAGTATCCTCTTGAGTTATACATGTTTGTTGTTTGCTTCTTGTTCGATATCTCTTCAGAGTCACTTTTGGTATTGGCACTAACTTAACCCATCTCAATATTATCGACTGTCCTCCCCCGATTTCTCGAGGTGGTGTTAAACCTATAAATTGGATTTCACTTCTGTTATTGCATTTAATAACAATCCAATAGCATGGAAGGACATTCCAAAGTTCTTCGGCCTCTTTGTCAGTGCCTCGTGCATTTTTCTTTCTAGAAAGGTACCCCAATCATACTGAATTCCCTTGGTGATACCCTCTACATACTGTGCTATCCACATTAGCATTTTTGTAGCCCTTATATCTCCTATCAGTCAGTTGAGCCATGACTATATTCATTATACATGGTCAATGTTCTCATTTCAACTGGCTCTATTTAATTTCACGTGTTCCTACACCTGATATCTTTGCCTCAATCAATGAAGTGATAGTGATAAGTGTAGTGATGAGGCAGTATACCTCTATTGGATCTACCAATCTCTTTACTACCTCCATACCATCTTTCAACAATCCAAATGTCTTCCAAAATGCCTCTGCCAAAAGATCCACTTTCACTGATCTCTTACCCACATTGACATAGGTAGTTTGGGTTGCAGGGTTATACACCTGAACTATCTACAATAGATAGTTATGGAAGAAGGATTTGTGAAATGGTGGAACTTGTGCAATTACTGCTACATAAGCATCCTAAAATGTATTCCTCCAAGGATGATTCTTGTTTCTTTCATCACTCCACCACTTCCTACAGGTATCTTCCCCATGTTGTACAAATATGATATTTGCGACCTCAACCTGTCCCTCTTCCTATCCACTGCTCAGATTCTCCTCCTGATCTGGTAGGTGTACCTCACTTCTCATTTCCCTCTGTGAGGTCCTTTCTTGTGCCATTCTTCCCTCTCTGTGCCTTGGTGGTGTTCTTCTTATATTAGCCCGCCAATGTCTCTGCCCCCTCCATGGCCTATATCCTCCTCTCCTCCAAGGACGATTACCATGCCACTCATGGGATTGAAACTACTGCCCTTGGTGTTTCCATGGGTGTGCTTCTCTCTCGTGCAGGGGACCTGGTGATCTCTCCACCCTATGTTGATTATAGAGCCTAATTAAATTGAAGGCCTTTTTTTTACCCCCCCCCCCCCCCCCCCCAAAAAAAGGGGGGGGGGGGGGGGAAACCCCCCCCCCCCCTCTGGGGGGGGGGGGGGGGGGGGTTTTTCTTCTTCTAAAAAAAACCCAACCACATTAAATAACAGGACCAAAAAAAAAAGATAAGAAAGGTTTTTTTCCCAAATAATAATAAAATATTATAAAAAAAGGAGAAGAAGGGAGAAGAAAAAAAGAAAGAAGAGAGGGGCGAAGGGAAAGAGAGGTGTTTGGGAAGAAAAAAAAAGGGCCCTAATTTTCCCGGGGGGCCCCCTATGGGGGAAAATTGTTTTATATTTTTTTTTTTATTTTTTTATATTTTTTTTTCTTTTTTTTTTTTTTTTTTTTTTATTCCCCTTTTTTTTATATCATCACCCTATTGGCTACAATCCACCTTAGTCGGTGTCCAAACTCTTCTGTTGAAATCATTCCTCTACCATCTCGTTGATTAACTTACTATCCACTAATTCACCGTTTTTGCAATTGGAAGTGTATCTAAATTGTATGACTTACTGTAAAATCATACAATGTATGGTCCTTTGTACCCTTGTACAGTTTTACCTTCGCTATCCACTTCTAGATCGTACACTATTTTGTTTTTCCCATAGTTTGATTTCTAGCCCTTCAGTATTCAAATCATCCTATCTCCACAAAATCGTGCATCTGCAACCCAAAATCATACTATACGATAGCACTCCATAAAATATTGTTTTTGACTGCCTTCTCCTTTGGAATCTGTATGCTTCTGTATGATTTCATATGATTTGCTAAAAATTGCCCAAAATGACTTGAAAACTACCAAGAACTATGCTAATTTTCTTTGAAATCATACATTCTTTTTCCAAAATCATACAATACACTTTTTCCAACCCTAGTTTGTAAAAAATTCAAAATTTTGGTCTCCTTTGTCGAATATTTCACCAACCCAATTTTCGGATTGCCCCATTCCTCCTTTCCAGTATTTCTCGTGAGTAATTTTCCAACTCCTTCACCTATGGCACAATTTATTCCTCTTTGATGAATTTATGGTTGTAATTTGATGGCTTGTATGGATTTATTTTTCCCTTCTCTTCTTTTCCATATTTCTTTTTATCCGATTCTTTTGTTTCTAGGGTTTAACTCTCCACTTTCCTTGCAATTTCCATCGCCCAACTTCAATTTCTCACTTCCCCGAACCCTAACCTGTCATTTTTTGTCTTTGGGTTCATACCTGGAAATTTTCTACCATCTATTCTTTGTATTTCTTGTCAAACTTTGAATTTTTCCCTTTGATGGAGTAAAACCCTAATTTCTCTTCTTCGTTCCTTCTCTGGGTTAATTTATTAGAAAATGAAAAGTACTCCTTGGTGCTAATTAAAATGGGTCCATCTAATATCCAGATTGTTGATGAAATTGGTTGCCCATATAATATTTTCCATTCAATTGCACACTTTCCACCTTTGTTCTCCTAAAAATTTTGAATTCTCACTTGTACGATTTAATGAAATTGCAAGTCATACCTTCTATTTAAAGCATTTCAAAAAACCCTAATTAAACTCTAAATTGTGCCACTTTGCACATTTTCCCTCCATATTGCACGGATGATTGATAACTCAGCAATTTTTTGAAATTTCATCTTCTTCCCCCGCTTTTTCCTCCAACCGTTCCTTTCTTTCGCGCATCCCGCATTAAATGGGTAGTTTAAAATCGTACATCTTGCTTGAAATAGTACAGTGTATGATCCAAATCGTACAACATGTCATATTGTATGATTTCATATACCTTTGTGTCGATTTTACTTGTACGATCTCCCAATTTGTATGGTTTCATCCTCAATTTTTACTTGTACGATCTTTATACTTAGAAAAAATTTAAATTTTCTTTCTCTGAAGAGGCCGCCATTTTCGGTTTTCAACCACTTCCTTCTTAATTGTGTCCCGAGGGATTTTCACAACTAAGGCACTTTCTTTTTTTTCTTTTTCTTTTATTTTCTTTTTCTTTATTTTTCTTTTTCTTTTTCTTTTTCTTTTTTTTCAATCCTAATCTATTTACACTTGCCTTCTAGGCAATCGTACAGTGACATTCACTTGTATGATTTCATCAAATTCTTATCTTGGAAATTCAACTACAATGTTTGGAGTGGTTGTGTCGCCTATTGGTATTTGTTCCCTAGGCCGATTCATCTCCATTTGTGATGTTACTAAACTCCCTAACATTCTTCTTTCATGTGTACAATTTGGAATTGCACAATTGCAAGTTGGAGTATCTTCACCTGGTGTCCTTTCCCCTTGTTGCACAGGTGATTGATCCCTTGGTAGCGGTGTCCTTACTACCCTACTATCATTCGAGCGACTTCTCTGCCTATCCCCTCAGATCAGTTTTGGCTCTAGACTTGGTGATCAGGTTCTTAGTTTTCCCTGGTTTCTTTCATTTGTAAACTGTGCTCTTCCCCTATCGGCAAGGCCTCTTCCACGTGAGTGTCTCCCCCATCCTATTCCTCTTGGCATTGGGTTTCCCTACATGAATAGTGATTCCTCCCTTCTCTGGAGTAATCCTCTACCACCCCTCCCTTGTTGAGATGGTTGTCCCCATGTTCATTGCCTTGCGGGATTTGGTAACATATATCTAATTCTTGGTAATCCTCGCATATTCCTTGTCTAGTTCATACAAGCTAAGGGTGTATCTCCCGGCCATATAGGAGTAGGGGGTCAGAATATTCCTCACCCTCTTTCTCCTCTAATTTTAACATCACCTTGTCTTTATTCATTTTGTAGTTGAATACCTCCCACCTTCCTGGTTGAAGTCTTAGGGTTTTTTCTCTATTTCTTCTTCCCATTGTTCAGGTATCAGGAGTTATCTCTACCAACTCGATGTTGTCTAGTGGACTTGTACTTGGAAAAAATTGTCGCAATGCTCTGATTCTCTGATCTGCATGAGCTAGGCAATGTTTCCATATTCTTTCTTCAAAGTTTCTTTGTGGGGATGATGTTGCCAAAACTTCTCTATATTCATCATAAAAGTCCATCTCAGAGCTTGAATGAGTCTGATTATCTTCTCTCTATTCCACCCAATTGGTTGGAAAATTCATCCTTCTCTCCAATATTCGTACTTCTCTTCATTGTCTTCATAATTTTCAATAGGCTATTATATAATCTTGCGGTCCAAGGTTGGTTTGAAGTCCTTGCATTCTCCCCACTTGTCATTGTGTCATTGTAACTGCTGGAGAATCATGATTACCTTGAGGGTTCTGAGGGTTATCTAGGTGATTATCTTCATCACTACTTCCTATACTAGGTTCCATTATGAGCCAAGGCATGTCTTCGCTACTAGAGTCTATCAAATCCAGCCATGTATTGCCTTGTGGTTTGGGTGATGTAGTTGCCTCTTCAATATCTCACCATAGTATCTTCACATATTTGTTTGTCATAGGTGGATCACTTGGTGGTACTTGTGAGCTTGTGTTTTTGCCCTCATTTCCTCCACCACTTCTTAGATTTAATCCTTCCACCTCTTCCAGTTCCCTTTCATCTTCTTGTAGCCTAGCTACCCTTTGTTCTTCCAACCTACATATTGTGTCATCCAACTCCTGGATGATTTTTTCTCTCAACATTGCATTATGACCTCTTAACGTTTGATATTATTATTGCAATTGCTGAGTCTGGACCCATATTCTTTGTTGTAATAGCCCTATCTAAGCCAATGGAGTAAGTCCATCCAATTCCTAATCAATGGTCTTGTTCCCTTCCTCCTTTGGAACTTCCATTTCAAATGTGTCCACTTTATCTTCATATCATACTGTTAGTCGTATCCTTCATTGACCTTCCCTTTGTTGGGGTAGTTCCCTTCGTTCAACCTAGGGGAACATCCTATTTTTGGGTAATAGTACTATCTCTTGATGTTCTCTTCCATCTGGGGGAATCCATTCCCTGTCTTCTTCTTCAACTCTTTTAGTTCCATTAGCAAATCTGACATGTACTCATAATCTTCTTCTTTCTTTAGATCGAGGTACCATCTCTTGTTGTTCTATGGTTGGTCGTAGTTCCTCCCCTTCTAAAAATAAGTGTGCGAGTCCTATGTCCAGCTCTTCCTATGATGGACCTGGCTCACTCTGAGCTTCATCTTGGGTTTTTGCTCGTCTTCATCATTCAATGAATAAACATTGTACCTTGTAAGGCTTCAACTTTGAGACATTTACAGTATTGGGCACTTCTATCCCATTCAAGTTTTGCAACTTGACTACTCCATTATTCATTACTTCTACTAATTTATAAGTACCAATCCATAACATCTTCATCTTACCCGGCTTGATTTCCCTCTTTCCATTAAACTTTAGAACTAAGTCACCCGGACTAAGTTCCAACTTCCTCAAATGTTTGTCATGCCATGCCTTCCATATTTTTTGAGCTACCTCAATTAACCATTTCGCCATGAATCTTCTTTCATCTAACTTTATTAGTGCTTCCAATCACTCTTCCAAAATTTCTTGATCACCCAAGAAATGCTCTACCGCGATTCTCTAACTTGGTATCAAGAATTTGACTGGCACGACTGCTTCATATCCATACATTAATTGGAAAGGTGTATGTTCTGTTGTAGGTTTAAAATTTGTTCTATATGCCCATAAAATGGGCAGTAGCCTTTCCTTCTAGTCTTCTTCCTCTATCCCACATGTTTTATACAGAGTAGAAACTAGGACTTTATTCGTTACCTCTGTTTGCCCATTTGCTCTAGGATAATACGGATGTTGATAACTCTATTGTCAAAATCTTGATAATCTCATTAACAAAGTGTCCTCCTTAATCACTTGTTATCTATATCGGAATACCAAACCTTGTGATTACCTATTTGTACAAGAATCTCACTATACTCTTCGTTGAATTATCAGGTAATGCTCTTGCTTCCACCTATTTTGTCATGTATTTTCTTTCTACTACAATGTATCTACACTTCCTCCATCGAGATGTCTTTAATGGGTCTACGAAGTCCCATCCCCTTATTTCAAATAACTCTTTTGTTTGTGATGGGTGTAAGGGTATAAAGCCCCTATTTACTGGATTTCTTGCTCTTTGGAAAGAGTCACATGCTTTCACATGCTCCTTTGCATCATTATATGCTATGGGCCACCACAGCCCTACTATCAATACCTTTCTAGTAGTCATGTCTGGTCCCATATGCCCTCTTGCTAAGCCTGCGTGAGCTTCCTTCAATGCTACTTTGACTTCTTCATCCATAACACATCTTCGTAAGACACTCTCACTTCCCATTTTATACAGTAATTCTGCTATTATCTGGAAATGTGTTAACTTCATTATTATTTTCTTCTTATCAGTTGTTGTCATTTCCTATGGCAACTCTCCTATGGATAGATATTGGCCAACCAACTTGTACCATGACGAAACAACGTTGATGGTGAACAATTGTGCATCTAGGAATTCATCAAGAACTCCTGTTCCTGCAGGTTCCCCTGATCGTATCTAAGACAACTAGTTTGCAATCACATATTTCTTACTAGACCTCACCACTACTTGAAATACGAACTCCTAAAGGGTGACTAGCCACCTACTGACTCGTCCTTGTATCACAGACTTATTTATCAAGTACAATAATGCTTGATGATCGACATAGAATGCAAAGGGATTCACTAATAGGTAATGCCTAAACTTCTAAACTGCATATACCATTCCCAAAGCTTCTCTTTTGGTTGTAATATAATTCATCTTTGGCATTGACAAAAGGTAATTAGCAAATAAAATAGGTTGATCTAGCCTAAACTGTCCTTATGCTAAGGTACATCCAAATGCAAAATTGGAAGCATTAATATGGACATGGAATTCCTTATCCCAGTTTGGAAACACCAAAATTGGACTACTCACAAGCTTAGCCTTTAGCTCCTCAAAGGCTCCTTGGTGCTCCTCCGTCCATATAAAAGGAACATTATTTTTCTTCAAGGAATCGAGTGGGTACAATACATGTGCATAATTTTTGATAAACCTTCGATAGTGCCCTGTCGATCCAAAGAAGGTTTTTAGTGAAATCACATCAAATGGTTCCTCCATGTGTAATATCACATGGATCTTATCAAGATCTTTCTTCAATCCTTCATTGCACATAATATGTCCCAATAGTTTCCCATACGGTACCATCAGGAAGCATTTTGCTGGATTTAATGATATATATGCATTTCTACACCTACTCATACATTCACTAAGGGCAGGAATATGTTTCTTGATCTTCTCGTACATGGACCAATCATCCAAAAATGCTTTAAAATTCCCTATTTCCAATTGATCAAATATATACAGTATGATGCATTGGAATGTAGCTAGGGGGTTACAGAACCCGAATGTTATTCGATTGTATGCATAGATGTCATTCTCCACAATAAATATGGTCTTCATCTTATCCTCCTTGGCTATACTGATTTGATTGTATCCCGAGAACCCATCCAAAAATGAGTAAATCTCATGTCCTGCGACTTCTTCCAAGATGGAATCTATGAAGGGGATAGGGAAGGGGTCCTTAATAGTTACAGCGTTGAGACTCCTAAAGTCCACGCATATTCTGATATTGTCTACTTCCTTCTTCAAGGTGATCACTATGGGTGAAACCCATTCACTATTTGTCACTCTTAATATAATTCCTGCTTCCAACGTCTTTTCTATCTTTGCATTTACTAATACCGCATATTTTGGGTTCATCCTATATGGGCTCCTCATAGATTGAGCTCTCAATATTAGCGTAATCTTGTGGACACACAATTCTGGTGGTACTCCTTTTAGGTCCTTATATGTTCATGCAAAGACATCCTTATATTCCAAGAATATCTTAAAAGCTACCACTTTTAGTACAGGATTCCAATCATCGCCACAGTAAATCATCTTAGATTCTTCCTTTGTTTTTAGATTGATGTCAACTATTTGAGGTCCTTCATATTTGATACTTTCTAGTTCACTTGTGTATTTCTCTACATTATCTGGATGTGTTGGTCTTGTATCAATATCTGCATCGCCTACTGTATACTCTGTAAAACTTTTCAGATATATCCATTTCTCTTCTACTTCCTTCTTAGGTTCTTGGTTAACTTCTAGTTTATCTTGTTTTTTCTTGATCTCCTCTGATTCAATACAGACGTAGTTGGGCTAAAAAATTTTGTACTCCTCCATTTTCCAAAGAAGAAGTTCGCTATTAGATAAAGCTTCATCTTTGCTACATTCTTCTAGGTACATCATTCCTTATCCATCAGGTTCATGCCCTTCATCCTCTAAGGAATTTTCTAATTCATCCATCGTTGCTACATCCTCACTAACTCTTTTATTAGCTAGATTAATCATGTATTTGTGATGTCCCTTATTAAAAGTGATCTGATTCTTCCTCCAGTTGTGATTGACTTTTGCTACTCGTAGTTAGCCTCTCCCTAAAAGAGCATCGTATGTAGGTTTCTACATTGTAATCACAATAAAATCTAAGACAAATTCTTGTTCAGCTATCACCACTTGTTTTGTAGTCAAGACTCCCTTTACCTCGATGCCATTATGATCAACACCATATAATCGGAAGCTCGATGCCCATAGATATGGAGTACCAATTTCTAGCCATGTTATTTCAGGTAACACATTGACGTTGGATCCTCCATCCATAATAACTTATATCAACTTGTGTCCTAGGATCTCCATATGAACTAATGCAGGTTTCTTTTCTACATCGATCATTAATACAATTGGATCCATGAATTGATCCTTTCGCTCCTTCTAAATCGGTTGGCTCTATTTATGATCACATCATCAGGACCCAGACATCCTCCATCACCTTATGCGGTTGTATTTCTTCCACCATTTCTTTTGCAATGATGGAATAGCTTCCAGCAGGTTTGATACTTTAACTTCCACTTAGGTATCCAAAACTTGTTTTGCCAGATTTTGCACAACTATCTCCTGATCTGATGGTTTCCTTAGTTCCTTACCAACTGTCGACTCTACTTGCTTAGTCTTTTCAGCTTCCTCTTGCAATATTTTCTTTGCTACTTTCTAGTTTTTCTTTTCCTTTGTTGGCTCTGGATACTTGTCCTTCTTAGCCTGATTCCTTGTCATGGTTAAAACTTCTTGGGTATCCTCCTTAACTTGAGGAACCTCTATGTCCAAATAACTAACATTCTACGAGTTACTCGAACTCACCTATTTTGTAAAATTCTCTTCTTTGTGGTTCCCCGGACCACACCATCTACACATATGTGTAGTGCTTGCTTGCAGATGTTTCTTATGGTACTACCTTCATATTTGTATTATATTTTGGAAGTAATCCATCTACAAACCATCGCTTTACTAGAACGTCTGCCAGAGGCATCTGCATTTTATCAACTAATTGCTTTAGTCTATAGTTATAGGACTTCACATATTCATAAAAATTTTGCTTTGTCATGCAAATTTGTGTTACAATGTCTCCATCATCCTTCAAAGTTCGAAATTCTTCGATGAACTTCTCCTTTATCTGATTCCAAGTCTAAAAATTTGTGATATTTTCTCTCTTCAAATACCAATCAATTGCCAATCCTCTCAAGGTAGCAAAAAATAGAATTATCCAATCCTCTAGTTTTTCCACTCCATTTTCTCTCCAAATGGTTATGCAAGTTCCTATATGCCATGTGGGGTCTTCCTTATCCTCACCTAAAAATGGTGGACATCTCTGTTTGGCTTCCCTATTAGCCATCTTAGGAGAGTCATCATTCTCACTTGAGGTGTCTCGTGGAATCTCTAACTGATTCCTCCTTGGGGGTGTCTTACTCCCATTGTTGTCAAAAGTTTCAATTCGAGGTATCTTGTTTTTCCTACCACTCGATGACCAAAATATCGTACATATTTACTTAGCGACCTCCTTCACTAATATGAGGAATATCGTCTTTGTCTTTCCTCCTAAGACCTCGCGTCCTGTTGCTCTGGTGACTGACTCCTGTCCTCTGCACTACCTTGCAACCCTTCTATAACTTTATTAGGTGTCACCATCCACTCTTTTTCCTCTTGCACTTTTCCTTTGTCAACCCTTTCTGCTACGCTTGGTGGTTCTACTTGCTCATCTTCCGTCTCTATCAACAACTCCTCAAAGTCTCCTTCTGATGTCCAGAATTGCTTTATTTTTGGTTTGTGAGTACTCCGGTTTGAGTTACTTGTGTTTTCTCTCTAAGAAATCCTCATGCTCCTTATTACTGGTATTTTTTCTTGTGTGTCTTGTCTCCCACAATTTCGTGCACTAGTGTCTATCATTCACCTCTAACTTGTAGTATTACACTTCATCAATTTGACCCGTTTTAAAAAAATGCTAGATTTGATAAGGCAACAACATCAAATGTAGCATAGGGGTGTAGTATTTATAGGTGGGGAGGTGATATTTTAGGGCCAAGAATGATCAAAATATAATTCCCCAAATGACTACCAAATCGTACAATTGTACCGTCCTCCAAACTACCCCTTACGACAACTAAACAACTTGTACGGATGTCAAAGTCTCACATTGTATGGTTACAAATCATACAGGTACATGGATTGTATGCTTTTGCACTCAATAAAACTGATAGATTCAATTTTTTAAGTCGTCATACACATTTTTGTAACTATTCAAGTCGATTTCCTCAAATTGCCAAATCGGGTAAGTCGATCTTTGTGGTTCAATCTACCAAATCGGGTAAGTCGACTTTGTACAATTTGTACAGACTCTGGTGTACGATAAAAAAAAATTGATGGTACAGTCAGGTGCCAAAGTAGATACTCTAATACCTCAATCTCTCTTAGGGATATTTTGTAAGGTTTTACTATGCCAATTAATCCATTCTCTAGGTTGGACCAACCATCGCCAAAGAGTTTGGGAGAGATTCCATCTATCCAATTACACATAAAAATCATACAACAAGACTCATAACATAATTCTCCATATTTCCATGCTCATATATCATCCCTCAGATTCCACCAGTGCTAACCTTTGTCAAGGAGTTGCAACAATACATAAAACTAAGCTAAAACAAAAACCAGGAAACACACATACATCAAGATTCTATTATAGATCATCAATCATCATTGCCAAGATCGTACATGATGTGTAATGACGTAGTTCCATTCCATTATAGCATAATTGTCATTACAACAAGGTTATTCTATAAATCTCTTGCAATAACTTAGATATAAGTTAGCTATTACAACCAACAAGTACTTTATTCTACCTCTTAGCAACCATACCTACAATTTTGAAAATTGGGCCTTATATAACATTGCCCAAGCCATTCCAAAGTGGTTCTTGAGGAAATTAGTTATTTAAAACTACCCATGTACAAATGATTTCATTAATTCAACATTTTACTAATTCTAATACCTTATTTAGCAAATATATGCACCATTTTACCATGAAATTATATTTCCCATGCATTTGGATAAATTTTAGTGTGCCCTGTACGATTTGCTACTACCCTATACAATTTTTTAATCCAGTTGTATGTTTTGGTTCTTTACTATATGGTTTTCCCCTCCTGTACGGTTTATAAAACTTGGAAAACTATCAAAACTAAGCAAATCCTCTTTGATCACTTCTTCTTCTTCTGGGAGGTGGATTTGTTGCCTACATTCCCCAACGCTTCTATGGTAGAAGTGGTTGCTCTCCCAAAACTTTGAATGAGTGTTGAGAAAGGCTATGAGGTGGTTTCATATGGAGAGTAACTCCTTATTGAGATAGAGATGAATGTGATCATCTCTATTGTAATCTATTGTATCTCCTCCCTGTTTTGATAGTGTAAGGTTTTGAGTTTGCCTTGTAATCTAAAATGACTTCCATGTTGTAAACTTGAGTTGGATGAAACACTTGCTTTAGTGCAAGTTGTGTGGGTCAAACGATGTCTAGACTTGGTTCCAATGTAGCTTCTTCTAATGTATTTTCATAGGTAGATTAGGGACTATATCCTATAATGCTTGCACACCTGAGATGCATATTTAGCTTACGTTACTTGGAGATAGACTTTGTTGTATCTACCTATGTTGCCTTCACCAAAGGATTTCACCTATTAAAGGTATCTTTCTTCTCCAAAGACTTTATGGAAGTACTTTTTTCTACCTTCACCAAAGGCTATTAGGATGCTAGACATATTAACATCCTTAGTGTAGTTGATCCTCCTACCTATTTCCCAATGATCCTTGGATGGATACGTAGTTTTAGAAATCTAAAAATCAATCTCTTACTTCACCTTTCTCATTGAATTCCCTTGATAAGTAATATCTAATATACTTGGGTGATAAAATATAGGTTGAAACTATTCAAACTATCTCCTTTTCCCTTGGAGATACTTTACTATTAGAGTTATCTGAAATGGCTCTAATGAGATGCTTGCAAACGTAAAATGTGATGGTGTAGACGTTTACCCCCTATGGTCTTGAATCGGTTCTCTTCCCTTCTTGAAATGGTGACTTCCACTTCTTTTGCAAACTAATATGAGCAAGGTAATACAAGGTTCAATATTACCTCCAAACCCTTGGTAATATTTTCCTTTGCTTGGCTATGTTTACACTAATAAATCCAAGATTTCAATATTGTATTTTGCACTATAGGAAATGCAAAAAATTAGTCGTCTTTGCCTAGAAATAGATAATAGAATGTTGATATATTTCTTTCTCTTAAAATATATCTAACTTCTATATTTTTTCTATGTAGGTTTAAAACTTGTAAACAATAACTTCTGCACTACCTTGAAGACTTTGAACTAAAACTTATTTATGCAACCTTTTAACCTTTGAAACTGGTGCTCAATAAACTTGATAAAAAACTAAATATAAAAGTTCAACTAATGAACCTTTTGCACCTTTTTTGCATACCTTTTCTCCTCTAAAGATGATGGTGATTTAATTCATCTAAATTGCTACCTTTTGTAGATGATATTGCAACTCTTCTAGGTTGTCCAAAAACAACTCTTTAGATCACCTTTTGCAGCTTTAACACTGCACTAATCTATTGCCCAATATTGTGATTTGGTGGCTCCAATTTCTCTTCAGAATGTACTTCTAAAATATGATCCTTAGCAGCTACTAATGCTTCCCAAATTTCTACCTTTTTCTATCCTCAAATCTAAAAAAAAATAGATTTTAAAGTAGTCAAAAAATTTCACCGAAATGTTGTCCTTTAGTCTCGTAGATTTGGTGGTCTATCTCTTTCTCTTGTTGAATTCTAACTTCAAAATTGACCTATCTAATGGTCTTCTTCTCAAGATTTTAATTTTCTTAAGGTCTAAACTTTTCTTCTTTAAAATTTGGCAAGATTCTTGCCAAATCCTTCTCTCTTTGACTTGTTGTAGGATGGCGACGATTGTCCCAAGTTATTTTATTAGAAACTTCTACTTGGTAGAAAATTTCTCCAATGAATTCTTCTAATCACTCTTCCAATGAGGCTCACCAAGCCTTCTCCTTGTTTCTCCTTGAGACATCTTCGTGGTCTTCAAGATTACAACTTCTAAAATTCCAATGAGACCTTCCTTGATCTCTTCAATCTTCAACTATGGAAGTTTTACAATGAGATTTCATCCTTGTATCTTATAAATCTGTTGCTACTGAAATATTTCAATAGGAATTTTGTTAGTCCTTCTCAATGCTCAATCTTCCACTATGGAATTTATTAAATAGGGCCTTGTTGAGTGGTATTTTCACCCGATTATGAAAACACACTCTCCGATAGGATTTGGGTTCTAAATCCTCTCTTGCAAAGAAATTTAATAAACAATTTCTCCAAGGTTCCGCTATGTTAGCATTTTACATCTGTGTATTAATAATCTCAAATAAAGATATTCAATAAAAATGCTTGGAACACCTTAGTGGTTGCAAGTAACTGAAAACAAGGGGCAATGTTGGTTTATTTTACTGTGAAACTATAAATGATTGTTCGTTGAACCCGAATAAAGCAAATGTGATTTGATCTTCGTATGACCACGCTGTAACTTCAAAATGGAAATTTATGAAATGTCATAAAACACAACCCCTTCAATGAAATTGGAATTTTATGAAGGGAATATCATCATCTGCTCATGAATGAAAAACAAAACTAAAAAATGAAATTCTGGCCTTGAAATGGAAATTTTCTATTTTCAGACTTTGGAATTTTTAGTTTTTTATTTTTTATTTTAATGCCTGTAAATGAAAATAAAGTGCAGAAAAAATGAAAATAAAATGCAAAAATAAAAATGAAATGCATTCAGGGTGATGCAATCCTATTCTGACAAAACCGAAGCTAATGAGGTTTCCATGCATGCAACCTAACCTATTGAACCTGCAAACATGCACAATCCAGATAAGTCAAGTGCTTGGTCTCTGGGGTTTTAACTGTGATTTCAAATTTAGACATTCGCATGAAGCAACCAAGAGAACTTGCATTAAACTTCACCTATAAGCCTAGAAATCGAAAAGGGGAAAGATAAACATTTAATCTTGCATGCAAAAAATAACTCCTTCTTTCTTGCCAATGAGGTGCAACTCTCTAAATTTTTTGTATTAAAAATTGATCATTTTACAATAACAGAATCTCTAGTTTTCTCAAAACCAGAAAAAGGGGAAGAAAAACACTCCAAAGTAGGCCCAAAATGGCTAATCACCCTCAGCTCTGCAACTCTGCCCATAGCGGTTTCTGACCTTTGTACCAATCTGTGCCTCTACTTTTATACTTTCTGGCAATGCTCTCTGTTTTGCCCTATGACGCTTCGCTTCATCTCCCAGATCACTTTGTTTCACCTTCTTCACATTTTCGTTGTTTTTGACTTTATGTTTGACATCGAGACGCTTGATCTTCTCTATGAACTGTAACGCTTCTATAGCCCTTACACCTTTATGCCACATGTTTCATGCTTTTCTGCATGTTCCATAATGGCCCCCTATAAATCGTGACCAAAAATAGCATGTCATGATATCGTGACATTTTTATATATGCAGCTTTGCCCCTCTACCTGTATCGCGAAAACAAGACATGTCGCGATATCGCGACATTTTTCTGTCAGCAGCCTTGTTTGTCATCATGCATCGCGAAAATGATACATGTCGTGATATCACAAAATTTTTTTGCTTCGGACCACATGGATGCAACTTGTCACAAAATCGTGATGTTTTTCTCCTTTGCTGTGTTTTGTTGCACTCAGCTGCGAAAACGTGACATGTCACAAAATCGTGACACTTTTTCATTCTGTACCATCTTGCTGCTTTCTGTCGTGAAATCGTGATGCTTTTCTCTTTCAGGCTATCTCACTGCTTTCTGTCACGAAATCATGACGCTTTTCTCTTTCAGGCTGTCTCACTGCTTTCTGTCATGAAATCGTGACGCTTTTCTCTTTTGGGTTGTCTTGCTGCTTTTTATCGTGAAATCATGACACTTTTATCTTTCGGACTGCTCTCACTGCTTTTTTTCGTGAAATCGCAATGTTTTTCTCTTTCGGGCTATCTCGCTGCTTTCTGTCATGAAATTGTGATGCTTTTCTCTTTCGGACTGTCTCGCTACTTTCTGTCGCAAAATCATGATGCTTTTCTCTTTCAGACTGCTCTCGCTGTACTTGGTCATGAAAACGTGACATGTCGCAACATCGTGACATATTTTCCTTTCGTACCATCTCGTTGCTTAGAGCCATGAAAACGCGACCTATCACGATATCGCGACATTTTTCCTCTACGTTCATTTTGGCTACTTTAGGTCACGAAAACATGACATATCGCGATATCGCGACAACTTCTGCATTGACTCTTCTCTTGCTACCTTCGACCGTGATTTCATGACAAGTCATGATATCGTGACATTTTCATTTTGTCTTTCTCTCTCCTCTATGAACCGCGATTTCATGACATGTCGCGATATCATGACATTTTGAGTCTTTAATTTGGTTCTTTGTCTTGCACCGCGATTTCACAACACGTCACAATATCGCAACATTTTCTCTTCACGATGCATTCTGCTGCTCTTAGCCGCAAAAACGTGACATGTCACGAAATCGCAACAACTTTCCATTTCTAGCCGCGACGGAGCAACAATGTCGAGAAATCACGACAAATTTTCATTTTCGGCCACGACGGAGCAACATGTCACAAAATCGTGACAACTTTTCATTTTTGGCCGCGACGGAGCAACATGTCGCGATATCACGACAACTTTTCATTTTTGGTCGCGACGGAGCAACATGTCGCGATATCGCGACACTTTCTTTTTCTTGCTATATTTTGCTCTTCCTTTGATTTTTTAGCATCTGGGCCATCGCGGTCTTCTTTGAAAGCATGCAAAAAAGGTGGGTCCCCAATTTTGGGGTGTGTTGTGGATCAGCCACAACAGGCCTTTTATGGACCTCTTTCTCAATATGAAGTTTTCAATCTTCAATGGAGATCACCAATCTCCAATCTTCACTAGGAATCTTCTCCTTGAGTCTCTTCTTCCTTCAATATCTACTCTTCTATAGTAAATAACTAATCCCTACGTAAGGAGAGCATATAGACTATTAGAAAACGAAGGTGAAATTCTTATCTATATGTTGTAAGAAGTTTCTCAAATTTTGGGAGTAAATTTTTTGCAACAAAATGTTAGAAATAGAAATTTCTGTAAATCTATAGAAAACAATATTCACTAGTTGGATTACCAATCTAGTAGATTCAATGTTGAGTTCTAGTTTTCACAAGTTTTTCTAAAACTCTATGGAAAACATCTAACCAATAGTAAATATCAAAAAATTGAAAATGAGATAATAGTCTCCTCTCAATCGCTTTTGTGGCTCTCTCTATTTCCTATTGATCCATTGTATGCTCTAATACCATTGTTAGCTTATGAAACTTTAAACTTAATGGAAATGCAACCACAAGTATGGAAATAAACATGCAATATTATAACTATGATAATGGGTAAGTAATATGCATGAAAATATGATTGAAAACTTGAAACAATGCTCAAAAAATGATCATATATGAAATCTCATGAAAATATACAATACCATGCAATAGAGGTCACTACCTCTCCATTTTGTAAAAATAGATCTACATTGTATCTATTACTACTCAACTTATACGCACCAAATTTCTCTCACACTTCTACTCTATGAAGGCCTATTTATAATGAGATGCAACTCTTTGCCTTCAATATTCGTATGACACCTCATTATTCTATTCTAAGGACTCATGTACATGTGGACTACATGCACATTTGCATCATTGCACATTCTAACACTTGTGAATTTATTACATTGCTTTAATAAAGCACTTAAGTCCTAATAAAATTCTAATATAAATATATACCCATGATGGTACATTAGTATGGAACCAAATAATGTAATATATTCCAATAAGATGGTTGCATTATAGTGGGTCATCTCGACCCAAGACGATTGTGCAAGAGTACTTGTAAATGGTAGAAACTTGTCAATAATCAATCATAAAGCTTAAAAAGGAACTAGGTCCCACTGTGATTGCCATATGAGAGCTCAAAAACATACACAATAAAGTAAATAATGATGTAAAAGCAATAATGAACACACACACGTAATCAAAACACGATGATAAAAATAGTAAAAAGAATGAGTCGAGTCCTTGATGAGTGTCATTGAGTCTCATCATTTAACCTCAATGATTTTCAATCTGGGGTGGTGTCCAAGGCTATCTACGATAGAAGGCTAGGGCAGAGTACAATTCAGGCATTCAGATTTCAAGCATTTATTGGTGAAGCAGATTTTGGTTTAGCCTTTTGGTGTCACACTAAACCTAGTCTGAAGAATGGAAACTAAAATAAATTACAGGAATTGAAAACTAAATCTAAATTGTAGAATTTAACAATTAACTACAATTGCATGAATTGAAATTGCTAAATTGAAATCTAATCTACTTTTGCAAAATTGAAATGACAAAATTGAAATTGCTAAATTGAAATGTTGCTGAAATGAAATCCTAAATTACACTTGCAAAATTGAAACCTATTTTACTCTTGTAGAATGGAAGTGATGCTTGGAAATGAAACACCTATCAATGCCCTGCCACAAAAGGTCGTCAAGCTTCTCTACGAGGAATTGACAAGAAAATGAAATATCTCTGAAAATGGAAAGTTGCTAAAATAGAAAGCAAGGAAAACATGGAAAGCAAAGGAAAAATGCTTAATATAATTTATCAGCTGACATACACACAAATGTTGTACACAAACATAATAGAAACACATAAATCACTTAATACAAAATAAAAACAAGAAAATGAAATCTGGCAAGCAATCTATTAATTCTGCTATAGCAAAATTATAGATTAAAACCTGCCATAAAATCCCTCCTTCTAGATCTAAAAGTGGGCCCATGCTTCCTGATCTAGGAGGTGAAAAGCACTCCTTAACTAATTAACACTCAGAACAGAAAATGATAAAATAGCTACACTTTTATTGATGACAGAACATGCTGAAAACTGTTACAAAAAATTGTTGTACAGTCCTAATTGTTGCTATTGAAAAATCTACTCTAATCTAGTTCCTAACTGGGTCAACCAAGGAGGGAGCTATGTTATTTATATAGAAATTTACAACATATCTCATGCTCAAATCATCCTATGTGTTATTTTCAATGATTTGCCAATAATTCTATATCTGAAATAAATACAAATCTGGATAGTTTGTGTTGTAGTAGTAGTCATTGGCCCTTTAGAAAGCATCTTCAATGGTGGGAGTACGTGGGAGAAGTCTAGAAATATCTCACATATCTTTCTTTACTTCAGAATATGCCCTTTCTATCTTGCAAACAATTTCCTATTATGCTGCTGTTATTTCTATGTTTATCCTAGAAGAGGATCAAAATTGATCTTTTCTATGAATGGTGGCTTTGGATGTCAAGGACAGCAAAGTCAGATGGGAGATATTTTCTTTTAATATTTTAAACCTTCTTTCCCTTTTTCCATCGTCAAAAATCAGTCAAAAATTCAAAAAGCACTATCTGTTCTCATTTCGAAGATAAGTGGCTCATTTTGAAGAGACTGTATTTCTCATTCCGAAGATGTCTTGTTCATTTCGAAGATCTTCGAAATGAACAACTATGTGCTCTTAAAATGATTTTAGCTGCATTTCTCAAGTGTATTATCCATCAGGATCAGATTGCAATAGCCTTCATTCCTCTCCATGTGTGAATTCCATGCCTTGCCATTCATTGGTAGCTTGCTGGAATTTACATGGTAAATTACTACATTTTCCAGTTCTGTTGCACAATTGTAAAATATTGGCATTTCTTGCAAATTCAAACAAATTATAACATAAAAAAATTATTCAAATATCAACATGAAGGATTACATCAAGTTGCTATTGAATTTATACACTTCATTCACCAAGTAACCATGCTGAAATAGTGCAACAGTTGCTGCACAATTGCCCTCGCTCTCGTTATACCATTGCTTCGCCTATTTAGACCATGTGGGAATGCTTCTAAATAGGTTAGATGTCTTCTATAGTCCTTCTTAACTCATTCCATCCATATCCTCATGCTTTGCTTGACAACTTCAAGGTGTTCCTATAAAGTGACAGCTTGTTGATTTTTATATGGTTGTTTTTTTAAGATTTTCAGATTTATGATAGTCCTAAACTTTTGGCTTCAATGTGGATTTGAAACAATTTGAAGGGTAGGAAAACATTCAAAAACCATTGAGAATTTAATGGATATCATCATACCACATTTGGTTAATTGAAATGCATGTTCTTACTTGCTACTTAATCAAGCAAAATCAGTCACAAAATGCTGAAAATAGTCAAAAACAGAGATATAGTATTCCTAACATAAAATCATGTAAACACTTAACAAATAGCATATTTTAGTCAACTATTTGGCAATTAAATTATCATATGGTAGTCAAACATTGTGCAATAATGAGGCACTTTTGGGCCTCATCATCCCCCCCAACTTGAACTGATGCATGCCCTCATGCATCTTAGTAGGCCATAGTAATATGCAGGTTTTATTCTTGTGAACATCCTTTGCTACCTGTTAACTGATAAAATCCTCCTTGCTGCACTATATCAAGTATTTTGCAATTAAGCACATGTATGATTCTTTTTTTGTCTTTCTACAAGTTTTAGTGTTGCAAGGTACCTCTTAAAGGCTTGATATCATGTGATTCATCTTGCAATAGTCTTATTGTGGAACCATATTTGCAGATGCACTACTACTAATGAAATTTTCTATTCTTAACAATATTTCAGCTCGAATGCTTATTTATGTTATTTGCACCTTTTGAACAAAATTGATAAAAATTTTGGATTTGAAATGCTTGAGGGATGTACTTACTTGTGGTAGAGCCTTATAAACCTCAATATTTGATGTACCCTACTCTTTTTGCTATTCTGTAGCATTTTTAGCAATTTTGGTACAGTTTCTACTCATTCCAAAGATATCCTGCTCATTTTGAAGAGACTGTATTTCTCATTCCGAATATGTCTACTCATTTCGAAGAGATTGTATTTCCCATTTCAAATATGTCTACTCATTCCAAAGAGACTGTATTTCTCATTCTGAAGATGTCTGCTCATTTCGAAGAGACTGTATTTCTCATCCCGAAAATGTTTGCTCATTTCGAAGAGACTGTATTTCTCATTCTGAAGATGTATGTTCATTCTGAAGATCTTCAAAAAAAATGTAGAAATGACCTCCTGTGCAAAATTTAGCTACAGATTCTATTGTGGGTCCATCTCTAGAGTGTATAAGCCTTCCATAACATCAAAAATCCCTTCTTCATCCTTTTGTTTAGATGATATTCTTTGTTTTGTATGTTGCTGTTTTATTTCAGTAATACTAAAATAGAACCTTCGGGTGCATTTTGTTGATTATCCTCCTTTAATTTATCAGATAATTGTGAGATATAAACTTGCAGTTCTCCTTCTAAAATTTGCCCTACAAATTGAAATAGAATTGTTGCCATGTCTATCCAAAAATCAGGTTTTTGCACAGTTTTGGAATTTCCATGCAATTAAGGGCATAAGGGGGTGTTTCTTGACATCTTGAACATGTTCTTTTTTTCAACTTGTCACTATTGTATGAATAGTTTATGCCAAATACCGACTATCATAAACTAAATGCTAAATGTTTACTATGAATTAAATGCAAGAAACACATACCTTACTGTCCTGAAAATTGGTCATGCACCTTACAAGCTGCTTTTGATGATTGTTAGCAAGTTATTTGGAAAACATAAATAAACATAACACATGTGTAGTGTGAGATTTGTACAATGGTGGAACAATGATGGGTAGATCAATAAGGCAATGCATGCCAAAAAATCGGTTTTCATGCAAGCCAACTCAGTAGCGCCTCCAGGAAGGTTTTCACTACTGAATTATTCATTTATATATATATATATATATATATATATATATTCTCTTTTTATTTTTTTTCATCTCTTTTTTTTTATTTTTTTCATAAGAAGAGGCTACCATTTTTGGTTTTCAACCAACTTCTGTCCTTTTTTTTTCAAGTGCTTCAATGAGAGAGAACATCTCTCACTCTTATTTGGATAAGACCAATCCTTATTCTACAAAAACATGTCAATTGTTGTATGAAAACACCATCTCTTTATGTTGAAACCTACAACATTGATGCAACCTTCCTTTCTAAATGAGCAGTAAGAATCTTCTTACATCATAATTGCCTCCTTATTGCTGGAAATGAAGTATTGGCTCCATTGTTCCTCTTTCTTGTTGAAATTGGTGTTTTTCCTCATGTATCCCCATTTTGTGGGACATGCCTTTGCTGCAAATTTTTTCCTCCTTTTTTTTTCAATTTTTCTTGTCTTGCTTATACCCAAAAAGGAAGTTCACAAACAAGACTATTCTTCTTTTTGCTTTTCTTGTATTTTTTTCCTTTTATTTTTTATTTTTGTCAAACTTTTTATCATCACTCTAAATCTGATATTGAAGAGAAATTATCTTCCATTATGTGTACATCCAATGGAATCTCCTTCAAGAACTCCTCCTTAGTTAATGGTGCATGGTATACCCGAAGGCAATGTCCATTCACCACTAACATCCTCTATGAATTACCAATGGGAGAAAGAAGCATTGATCCATATCTGAAAACTTCTTCAATCAAGTGTTGTCCATGCCTCCTAGTATGCAAAATCTTGTCAATCTATTATTGAAACAATTAAATACCAATTTCAAAAATATGTTAAGTGCTTACATCAAGATAAAATCTTGATATACCCTTGTAATTCCATGTAAAGAGATTGAAATATTGTTTCAAAATAGCAACAATTTTGCTTTTTGTTTATAAGTCAACCAACTAATAATGTTCAAGAATTTTCTTGGCTGCACTTCAATTTGTTTCATTCCTAGGAGGACAAAATTTACCCCTTTGTAAAATGGAAGTAAATTTTCTATGTGCAGTTTTTCTAGTTTTTCTCCTTTATCCAAGGCTAATTTTTGTGTGTTTGGACTAAAGGTTTTCTGTGTATCTCCATTTATTTTTGTCTCTTCAAGCTCGGGTAAGTTCTTGTTTTAGCACAGTTGGATGTTGCTGCAGTCAAAAACATTTTTTGCAGGGTTTTTTTTTTTATACCAGATTCAACTACATAGACAAGGGTTGCCTATCCTGTATTATTTAGACTGATCACAGGTCGGGCTTAAAAAGAAATATTTTTGGTTTGCACAATAAGACAAGAAGTGTACAACTTTAGCAGATCAACTACTTGTCAGGTAGGATCACCTCTAACGAGATCAACTATTGTCTGTGTAGGCTAAGAATTGCTAGGTTGCGGTTAAGCACGGTAAAATCCTAACAATCTTTAAGTAATAATGGAAAACTCTAGGATCACCGTTAAGTTGTAAAATCCTATTTTTATTGTGCAAATTTTTTTATGATTTTTTTTAGCTTACATAGACAGGGGTTACCTGTCCTATATTATTCATATTGGCCATAGGTGGGCTGAAGGTGGTGGTTGATTTACTTGCCCTGTTTGTTGTTGTTGGGATCTCTCTTTGAGAAGAATTCAGACTAGGTAACAAATTTTGCATCTCTGAGTTATGGAAGCAAATGGCATTCATCAATGATATATCCCTGTGAACAAATGCTACAGGTAGCTGATATGGCTATTTTGTTTAAGGGATAGTCTTGTATATCTACCATGATGTCTTCCCAACACCTAATACAAATTTTTTTATACTACCCTGATGATATGAATATAAAAATGGTAGTACTAGTAGATGGATCCTCTAAGAGATTATAATTCTTGATAATGAGGATGATGAATTCTTTCAATTTTTATCAAGAATTTCAAACATAAGCAATTTAACCCCTAGGTGTGAAGATCACCTCTCTGTGGCTGCTTGTTTTCTAAATGGATTGAAATGCAATTTACCAAAAACTGTTACTAATACCAATCATTTATCTAGATTTTACTTTGAAGTTCATAATTTAGTATAATTAACAATTATTGGGCTACTTTTACCCTCTAACAACATCCTGTTCCTTGGCAACGATGCCAAAATTATGAGTGTCGTTGAGTCTCATCATTTAATCTCAATGATTTATCAATTTGGGGTGGTGTCCAAGGCTATCTACGATAGAAGGCTAGGGCAGAGTACAATTCAGGCATTCAAATTTCAAGCATTTATTGGTGAAGCAGATTTTGGTTTAGCCTTTTGGTGTCACACTAAACCTAGTCTAAAGAATGAAAACTAAAATAAATTACAAGAATTGAAAACTAAATCTAAATTGCAGAATTTAACAATTAACTACAATTGCATGAATTGAAATTGATAAATTGAAATCTAATCTACTTTTGCAGAATTGAAATGACAAAATTGAAATTGCTAAATTGAAATGTTGCTGAAATGAAATCCTAAATTACACTTGCAAAATTGAAACCTATTTTACTCTTGCAAAATGGAAGTGATGCTTGGAAATGAAACACCTATCAATGCCCTACCACAAAAGGTCGTCAAGCTTCTGCTATAAGAATTGACAGCAAAATGAAATATGTTGAAAATGAAAAGTTACTAAAATAGAAAGCAGGGAAAACATGGAAAGCAAAGGAAAAATGCTTAAAATAATTTATCAACTGACATACACACAAATGTTGTACACAAACATAATAGAAACACATAAATCACTTAATACAAAATAAAAACAAGAAAATGAAATCTAGCAAGCAATCTATTAATTCTACTGCAGACAAAATTATAGATTAAAACCTGCCATAAAATCCCTCCTTCTAGATCTAAAAGTGGGCCCATACTTCCTGATCTAGAAGGAGGTGAAAAGCACTCATTAACTAATTAACACTCAGAACAGAAAATGATAAAATAGCTACACTTTTATTGATGACAGAAAATGCTGAAAACTGTTACAAAAAATTGTTGTATAGTCCTAATTGTTGCTATTGAAAACTCTACTCTATTCTAATCTCTAACTGGCTCAACCAAGGAGGGAGTTATGTTATTTATATAGAAATTTACAACATATCTCATGCTCAAATCAGCCTATGTGTTGCTTTTCAGTGATTTGCCAATAATTCTCCGAAATGAGAACAAAAAGTGCTTTTGTCTTTGCTTGTACCCAAAAAGGAAGTTCACAAACAAGTGATACATGTAGATCTCATCTTAAAGCTCACCATATAATAAGAAATTCCTCACATCCATTTGGTGTACCTTCCACCCATATAAGGAAGCTATAGAGAAGATCACCATGGCTAAATCCATCCTATCCAATAGAGCAAATATATTAAAATAATCAACTCCCTTTTATTGATATAATCCCTTAGCAACAAGGCATACCTTGTGATTCTCTACTTGACCATCCAAAATATTTTGGTGTTGTAGACCCATTGGCATCCAAATACACTCTTCCCTTATAGAATAATAACAAGATCCTATGTCTTGTTCTTTATCAAGGCCTCATACTCTACAAGCATAGTATCTTCCCATTCTAGTTGACCCTTTGCCTAATAATATATGAGAGGAACTTGAGAATGAGTAACCTTCAAGAGCAATGTTCAAGAAGGAGCCTTTTGGTGTCGCTCTAGAGATAAAATAGGTTGAGCATCCTTTATAAGCATCTTAACCCACTTGGATGTTGGATAAACTAAGGAATAATCATGTGCTTTTTATGTAAAAACAACATTAGAAGCCAAATATAAAGAATCTAATTCAAAATCACCACTCACCTTATCATGCAAATTTGAAGCACTCTGAATTAATATGCTCTATTTAACATATCCTAAATCTATAAAAGAAGGTTCTACTAATGGTGCTACTTATGAAGGGGTAAAATCAAAGGTAATAAAATTCCACTAAAAGATGAATATGAGAAGGATACTCTAATGGGAATAGGGCCTACCAAAATATTTAAAGAAATAGTTGAATCAATCAAAGGGTTAGAAGAATAATCCACCAAAATCTCAGGTGGTGGACTAGAAAGAGCACCTGGAAGAACCTCATCAAAAATTATATTTATTTGAATCAAAACCTCATTCCTATGAGGGACATAAAGGTGATATACCTTTGAGGTATTTGAATACCCTACAAAGATATATCTATGAATCTAATTATCCTCCTTCTAAAGATATCTTGGTTTGTGATCCCATGTTGATGAACCAAAGATACAAAATCTAAATACATGAGGCTTATCTCATCTCAACCTCTCGAGAGGTGTCATACCTTGAACTATCCTGTTGGGAACCTTGTTGGTGATGTATAGTAGACAAGTGATGGCTTCATCCCAAAAATTTTGCTCCATACCCTAGGCATGAATCATACCTTGTGAAATCTCCATGATTACCGTATTCTTCCTTTCAAAAATACCAATTTTCTCAAAAGTATAGTGAACAATCCTCTGATATGCAATCCCATGAAGAGCTACAAATTTATGAAAATACATGACTTATGTACTCACCTCCCTCATTTATCTTGAGATATTTTATCCTTCTCACCAATTGTTTCTCTAAAGAGACTTGAAGGTGTTGAATATCACAAAGACCTTATCCTTAGCATGAATAGTATACAACCACACATAGATAGAGTAATCATCAATAAAAGAAGAAATTATCTATTTTAAAAAGATATATTGTACCCATAGGTTCATAAATGTCACTGTGTATGATCTCCAAGGGATAAGTATCCCCTCTTGCCATCCCTTTTGAAAAAGTCTCCTTACAATGCTTTCCAAGAATACATCCCTCATATACATGGCTTTGAGAAGATATGTACAAATTTCCAATGGTCATTTGATGTTGACTCATATATCTAAAAGATACATAGTTGAGATACCCAAGTCTATGGTGCCACCTATGACTCTCATCATCTACATGTGCAACCATTGCAATAAAATATTTCTTCCTAGGAGAAAAAGTAGAATATGTGATCCTTTCTATCAACTGATACATTTGGTTGGAATCATCACAATAGCCAAAAACGATAATTTAAAATCCATTGTCTATATCCTTAATTCCCCGATGATCAAACCAAAATTATACTTATTTATTTGTATAAGTAAGCAATAAATAGACAAGATATTATAACCAACATTAGGAACATGAAGTACCTCATAAAAAGAAGATCCAATGCTAATATCTCCACATCCTACAACCTAAAAAAAATCCATATCCAAAATTAACATACTCCCATGAATGCAATTTTTTTTACCCTTGTAGGAGATGTTTGTGCTTTGAAATATGACTAGTTGCCCCTAAATTTACAATCCACTCATTAGAAGAAGCAGATATCCAGTATGATGAGTGAGCAACTACATGTTCTTGTGATGTTTCTCTATCAAGGTTGTCCTAACCGTGTCCATAGAAGAGAGTAATATCAACATCCTTTTTTATTGCTTCTTCAAGCTTCTTGATGCACATTCGACAAAATTTTGCTTTATGTCCTTCCTTCTTGCAATTCTCATATGTTAGCTTTTTTAAGGGCTTCTTATTATTATATTTTTTCTTTTGTCACTTTGATACTTGGAAATAACTTCCTTTGGATGGGCCTCGTTGACAATAAAATTACCCTTATGCTTTTTCTTCTAGCCTAATGATGCAAAAAGTACGTGAATACCTTGTCAATTGGTGGTGCAAGATAATTAGGGAAGTATACTTGAAGCATCTAAAATACAAATATCTCATATATATCTAAAACAATATTGAAGATAATATTCGATACTTCAATAAAATTTTCCTTCTCCATAACTTCTTGTCCTTCTCCTCACATCATAGATAATCCTCTTGTAGTTTGACTATCTTCTTGGAATTTCTTGAAATGACTCATATAATCATCAATAGTATCAAAATATTCCATAGTCAAAGTAGTAAGCTCAACCTCAAACCTGCTAATTTTGTAGAATTAATGTGATCACACAATCCTTAAAATTGGCTAAGCAATTCCTTAGGGTTTATGTTGCTATTAACATGATTTCATAGACATTATCAACATGAAGAGTTATAACACCATGAGCCTCATCCTTCTTATCCCTAAAGAATAAATTTAATTCTTTAGAATCAATAGCACAAGGTTGATTATTTCTATATTTGAGTAACCTCTTACTCGAGAGAAAAGCTTCAAACTTCATTTTCTATGTAGCATGGTTTGGACCATTTAGCATAGCACATGAAGATCCGTAACTATCATGCTAAAATACAAAAATTTACATGTAATTGTGACAAAAAACAACACCACTAATATAGATATCTCAAAAACTATGTGATTTGAAGAAAAGGACTCAAAATGCTTTTGTATGCAAAATTTATGGCCCTCAAAAGTTTTACCCAAAAATCACACAAAATGTTTTCAAAACCTTTGAAAAAATGACAAAAGTTCATTACTAGTAGTGAATGAGATGTCGTTGTGTGTTGCTATGTGAGTAGATCGGGGGTACCAATTGTGTGTTGATTGGACAATGGCCAACAAATTGAGTGATGCCACTAATACTAATTTACTCCAAATTTCATGTTGTGTCAAGTTTGTTACTAACTATGTAAATGAATTATTGTGTTCTATGATTTGGTAGAATATGATTAGCTAGTCATGTATTTATATGTGCCAAGTGGCATATGCCCTACCACATCAACCCTTGTCCCACCTTCCACATTAGTCCCTATTCCACCTACCATGTCATCCCTATGTTAGCCACCACATCAACTATATAGACAACCACATCACACAACACATGTCATGCCACCTCATCTACCACATCAGTTGTATAGACTGCCTTGTCAGTTATGCAATCTACCATATAACCCACCACATGTTGTATCATGCTAGTTATATGAATTACCACATCATTGGGTACCATGTTAGTGCATATTGTCATGCCATTGGTCTACAACATGTTAACATCATTGTCATATAAAAGGGTATGCCACTAAGGGGTTCAAATTCAAAACCTCCATCCAACATGTTATAGTAGGTTGAGTTAGCCACCATCCCCAAGGCACCCCTTAGGATATAAGTGGTAGCAAGCAAACTTAAACACAAAACTCAAATAAAGAGCCCCCTTTATCTACTACACACATGACGTTAGTGCAAGTCATGCTAATGCACATGTATTTGCACATATTCTTTCCATACCCCCATAGAATATTCCTTGAATTTTTTTTTTTTTTGCTTTTGGAGGGAAATTGCACAAGTTTTCAAATCTAAAGAATAGTACCTAGAGGTAAATTAAAATAAGTGCTAAACCAGGACCAACCTTGAAATTTTGTAAAGAATCTAGAAACATTGATGATTTGTTTGTATCTATCATAATTTTCCCTACATAACCTTTTTGTCGAACAAAATCAATTAGGACATCCTCTTATGTCTATGCAAAAAAATATTGTCAAACCACTTTAGTAACTTTTTTAAGTGGCTTGGAGGTCTTTTTCAAGCATGAAAGCCTACCCATGGCTTCTCCGGTACTAGGGGTCTTTCTAAAAAAAATTAGCCTCTTCTTTTATTTTTTCACAATGGTCAAGCAATTTATCCTCTCATATGCCTACCCTAATTTGATGCCCCTAAGGGTTGGGGGTCCCATTAATTTTGTCTAACCCAATAGGCTAGGGTTTATAATGGCAACACCTAATGGTGTTACAGATTCCTCTATGTATTAAAAAATAAAAAAAATAAAAAAACTTTATCCTCTTATATGTGTTGCTATTGGACATAAGTAGTTGAAAGAGAAGAAAATGGGTTTTTTTGATAAAATCTATATGAGGTTTTATGAAAATATTGAAAAACTCAATCCTAAAACTAGGGCATCTATCTAGTTAGAAATCAAAGGAAACAAAGAGTATTGAGTTCCAATGAGAGGAAAAAAATAATCTATTGGCGGATATTTATTCTGAAGCAAATCTATTAAATCTAATAAGATCCTCGTGATCCAAGCTCACCTAGTGTTTTTATAAAAAAAGAAAACCCTTCTAGTCTTGTCGTTAACTTTACAAAAAAAAAACTTTGCTGCTCCAAACATAATTGCCCTTGAGAGAAGTTGTAGAAGTCAAACTATCAACAATAAGCAATCAAGTCACAGAGATTCACACCCTCTCTGATATAATGATAGGTTTTACAATAGTTTTTAGAAATGAATGGAATCAACAAATTATCCAATATTGCTAAAAAAGAAATAAGGAATACACATAGTATATGGGGATGTCTATAAACATTAAATAATCTTATTATCAAAGAATAAACATACACTTCAACTATGACAAAATGGTTGGTAAGATGGAATATTTATACCCAAATATAAGTTACCTTTAAATCAAAGATTAAATGACTTACCTTAAAAATTAAAATAATAAAACATTACAAAATCATATCTCTTAAGCTTTACAAAGACCTAAAGGGCTTATATAAATGATAAAATACTAGCTTAGATATATAAAATATATATATCTATAAACGGCGAGAGTTATCAATCTCAAAGTGCCTATCTATCACGCCCCCAAGAAATGAGATAGATATATATAAATAATAATATACATATTTTCTTAATGTCGATTTTTTTAATAAAATATTAATATTGTTTACGGCATGGCTGACCTTCTTGGCTGCCATTGTAGGACGTCTATCGACATAATAAGTCCCTATGGAACACCCTAGTGATTAGAGCTTTGAGCTCTCTTTTAAAAAACCTAGGTTCAAACCATGGTGGAGTGTGATGTGTGTGCATGCATGTATGAGCTTGTGTACAAAAAAAACAATACAATACACAAATGTCAACTATGACCTCAATACAACTTTTTTTTTTTGAAAAAATTGAAAAACTTGTATTAATACAAAAGGCAATTACAAAAGGGAGAAAACTCATCCCAACCAACAGCAAAGAACTAGACAACAAGTGGAGAGCACAAAGGCAACGCTAACCCCCACAGAGCACAGAAGACAACAAGGCGCGAAAACGCGACATGTCACGAAATCGCGGCAATCAACCCCGTCGTGGCCGCAGCAGCGCCATCAACCGTGAAAACGCGACATGTCGCAAAATCGCGACATGTCGCGATATCATGACATACAAATCCCTCCGCGTCCGATCACCAAAAAAGTCACGAAATCACGACAACAACTCCCTCCGTCGGTCTATCATCACAGGCGTCGCGAAATCGCGACAAGAACTCCAAGAAGCATCAAATCTCCAAAAGGGTCGCAAAATCGCGACGAAATTTCTCCGAAGCGCCCAGCCAGCAAAAGTGTCGCGATATCGCGACGAATTTTCAACTTGACTCCCAATCCGCAAAAGTGTCGCGATATCGCGACAGTTTTTACCAAAGCCATCAATGTGCCAAAAGTGTCGCGAAATCACGATGAATTTTCCTTTCAGATCCCAATCTTCAAAACTGTCACGATATCGCGACAAGTTATCCTCATTGCAACCAGTCTTCAAAATTGTCGCGATATCGCGACAAGTAATCCATATGACGCCAGTGTGCCCCAACTATCGCGATATCGCGACGATTTTACCATGCAGCTTCCGATCGACAGAAATGTCACGAAATCGTGATGAAATGTGCCCTTTGCTCAAGTTCACCAAAAATGTCGTGATATCGCGATGATAATCCTCCTTATCACCCCTACGCCAAAAACATCGTGAAATCGTGACAGCAAGCAACCAAAGGCCGCGACGGCGCAACAGGTCGCGAAATCGCGACAAATTCCAACTGGAGGCAACGACAGCAAAACAGGTCACGATATCGTGACATTTTTCAACCTTGTCACCCCTTCACCAAAAACATCGCGAAATCGCGACGGCTTCCATCCACAGGCCGCGATGGCGCAGCAGGTCGCGAAATCGTGACAAAATCCCATAGAAGGCCTCGTCAGCAAAATAGGTCACGAAATCGCTACAACTTCGCATCATGGGCAACGAAAGCGCACCAAGTCACGATTTCGCGACATGTTCCCTTCGAAGGCCGAAAAGGCGAAACCTGTCGCGATATCGCGACAACTTCCAGCAAGAGGCCACGTCGCCGCTACAGGTCATGAAATCACGACAAAAACCTTCCTTAGCAGCAAAAACTTTGCACATTATCATAGGTAGCATTCAAGGCCTTGCCTAATCATAGCATCCTCCACAGGCATATCACTATGCATCTGCACTCCAACTTCCTTCTCAGCACCCATCTTAGCAAGGAAATCGGCCGCCTTGTTGAAATCCCTACTCACATAGATGGGAACCACATCATCTAATTCCTTCCAGAGATCCTTTATCTGAGAGACAAGACTCCGCAACCTCCAGGATTGCAAATCAAAGTTCCTCATGCAATCGAGAGCGCCCACCAGAATTTGGGAGTTGGACTCAAGAATTATCTTTCTATGGCCCTTCTTAACAGCCTAGATAGAAGCAAATTTAACAACAAAGGCCTTCGCTTCTTTGTTTGTGGCATGACCCAGACCTTGCAGTTCCCAGTAAAGCACGGACCCACCATGATCACGGCACACAACTCCAGTTCCAGTGCTACCCGGATTTCCTTTTGCAGCTCCATCAGTATTGATTTTGATCCAGCCTGCTGGGGGAGGTTGCCATCTATCATGAGCCTGTCTTTCAAGAGCAACAACTCCATCAACCAGTGGCACAGAAATAGACTGATGTTCCTCCTCAACGTAGATGGCAACCGATTCCACCACTTTGCTCCATATGACCTGCCATATTCCATCAAGTGAAGAGAATGTTTCACGGAAAATGCGGGCATTTCTCTCCAACCACACCTGCCACCAAATAAAAAGAAAGCCCAGCTCCCAGCCAATTCGAAGAGCTTTGGATTTAAATCTGCCTCTCTTCCATCTGTCCCAAATATTGGTCCGATTCACATCACTATTGGCTTGAATTTTGAAGTGGGAAAACCAGCGCATCCAAATATGCCGTGTGAAGGGGCATTCAAACATCAAATGATCAGCAGTTTCCTGATGCTTACGGCATAAAACACACTGAGAAGGACCGATGATGCCTATTTGTCTAAGATTGTCAAAGGTGAGAATTCCATTGTGCATAAGTTGCCAGGCAAAAAAATTCACCTTCGGCCAGCCCTTGGGGTGCCATATCTTCTTCCAAACATGGACCGAAAAAGAGTGTGGGTGGGGCTCTGGAAGAATCTGATCAAATCTCGCCTTCACAGTGTAAACCCCAAGGTTCCCAAAGCCCCAGGAAATTTCATCCTCCTCATCACGCCCAGTAAGAAACCTAGCTTTCAAAAAAATTTCCAAGATGGATGCCAGCTCCGGTGGGATTGGAATTGGCCACTCTTCCAACCTCTTGAAATTTTTGAACTTGTACTCCCCAATGTGGCTAGTATTGAAATAACTCTCAATTTGAATCCAACCCTTGTCTTCTATGGCTAATTTAATGGGTTGCAATTCGGGAAACACAGCAATGATGGGAGGATGCTGATCCCAAGAATCAGTCCAAAAATGGGCCTTCTCCCCTCTCCCCACTTTCCAAAACAATTGATCTTTGATAACTTGAGCTCCAAGCTTGAGAGTCTGCCATACTAAGGATCCATTACCCTCCAAAGGGAAACGTCCCAGATCATTGGGGTGAGCATGGCCCAGGTATTTACTAGAAAAAATTCTGCTAAAGAGGGATGTTGGCTGGGAAATCCACCTCCAGTATAGTTTACTAGCCAAAGCTTGATTATTAAGCTTGGAGCTTCTTAGTCCCAGCCCTCCTTTATCCTTGGGCTGGGTAACCTTATCCCAGCCAACCAAGGCCCATTTCTTCTTCCCTTTTGCACCCTCCCATAAAAAGCTTCTGGCCATTTTGTCAAGCTCTTTCCATATAGAATGTGGGGCAGCCAGGATGGAGAATTTATATATTGGCATTGCCTGAATAACTGATTGTAAGTAAGTTAGTCGGCCTCCATAGCTTAACCATTTATGAGACCAATGATTCATTTTCTCTTTGATGCCATCCAAAAGATCCTTCCAGATATCAATTTTTAGTTTTTTGAAATGCAGAGGAACCCCCAAGTAAACAACAGGTAGAGAGGTCCTAGTAAATCCCAGGATCTCAGTAACTCTTTCCTGTAACCTTCGGTCAAGATTGAAGAAGACCACTTTGGATTTTTTATCATTAATGACTTGATTTGAGGCCCGAAGGTAGATGTTTAGAGTATCTCTGATTCCTCTTGCTTCCTTGAGGCTGGCCACTCCAACCAATCCTGTGTCATCCATAAACTGTAAGTGGGTCAAAACTTACGTCCCCACTTTAATACATGTTAGCAAACCTAGATGTCGTCTTCTCAGGAAGAGTCTGCCTAATCCTTCTGCTAAGATGAGGAAGAGGTAAGGAGAGCAAGGGTCTCCTTGACGAAGACCTCGAAAGGCTCCAAAAGGAGTCGAGGGGAGCCCATTGATTAGAACATAGAAAGAAGGTGTGGAGATACAGCTCATGACCCAGTCAATCCAGTCCTGAGAGAAGCCAAAGGCTGCAAGCATCTTTGCCAGGAAGCCCCACTCCACCCGGTCATAAGCCTTAGACATATCCAACTTTATGAACATTCCTTTGTTGCCTGAAGTTTGCATTGTATGGATAGCCTCCTGAGCAAGGACCACTTCATCCAAGATCTGTCTTCCTTCAACAAAACCCCCTTGCTCAGAGGAAATTATTTTATGGAGAAGAGGTTTTAGCCGTTCAGCCATAATCTTCGTGACTATTTTATAAATAACATTGCATAAGGCAATCGGTCCGAAATCGAGAGAGATGAACCCCCCTCCCCTTTTGGAATTAAAGTGATGAAGGTGTGGTTGAGAGCCTTAAGCATTCTTTTATTAGTTACGGACTCCTCTGCGACGGCCAAAACATCTTTCTCCGAGTATCCCGGAAGACCCGAAAAAATTCAATAGGAAAGCCATCCGGACACGGCGATTTTCCAGGTGCTCATCCCAAAGACCACTTTCTTTAGTTCATCACTGTCAATGGGTCTAAGGAGATTCTGATTCTCTTCGTGAGAGATAATATAAGGTATGACATTAATAACTTCATTTTGAGCTTCCACATCTTGTTCCATACTTTCCTTAAAAAGGTTTGAGAAATAATCCATTGAGTGGAAATGCATTCTAGGAAGAGTATCAAAAGAGTGTCCATTCTCATCTTGAAGGACTTCCATGTTATGCATTTGTCTCCTTGCACAGGCTGAGCGGTGGAAAAAATTTGTATTTCTATCACCTTCTAGTAACCAAGTGATTCTTGCTCTCTGTTTCCAGTAAATTTCCTCTTGATTATCAATGTCCTCAACCACTTTGCGCAGAGCATCATCCTCAGCTTTAAGGTGCTCAGTAATGGTACCTTCCCTGAAGTGTTTTTGCACCTCCTCCCATCTAGCCATCAAAGGGGCCCTTTGGAGCTGGAAGTCCGACTTATTGGTTTGTCTCCACTGTTTCAATTTACACTTGATAAAATGAAGTTGTTTATGGAATTTGAACATTGCAGTCCCAAAGGGTAGGCGGCCTTCTTCCCACCACCGTGGAATTTTCCTTCGGAGATCCTCCTTTTGCAACCAAAAATTTTCAAATTTGAATGGCTTGTGGTGTTGACCTGTCATCGGCCCTCCCTCCAACAAAAGGGGATAGTGGTCTGAGACTGGGCCTTCCAAAATCTGGAACTTAAGATTCCATTTAATAAATGCCTCTTCAGAGACCAAAAATTGGTCTAACTTAACTTTCCTGCTGTGTGGCTCTCTCCTATTATTTGTCCAACTAAAGTAGGTTCCAGGGCCTTTGATATCAACTAGATTAAGGGCCTGGATTTGGGCAATCAAGAATCGGTCCCCTGGATCCAAAACTGGGGCACCACCTTCCTGATCCCTAACAGACAATTTGGCATTAAAATCCCCAGCTATGATCTAGTCAAAAACTTCCCGGGAGGACCTCATGTTGTGTACAGCTTTCCATTGGAGCCGCGACCTCAATAAAACTTTAACCACCACATATTTCAACAAAAAAAAAAAAGACAAAACTTATTGCCAACTTACATTCACTCTCCTTATTTTATAAGATTTTACTCTTAGATGGTAAAAACATTTCTTTCATATTGGAGATAATTTAAAAATTCTTATTTTTATTTAAAATTTATTGAATATTGTTGAGGGGACAACAACCTTTCAGGGTTTGGCTCTTCTCCCGAAGGTCCAAGGTTCGTGTGTGTGGTTGTGTATTAATCTTCTATTAATAAGTTTAGCTTTCGGCCTTACTTATGTAGGGTCATAGTCAGGGTTATGCATAGTGGCAAATATTTGCAAATTAGACGAGTATTAGGATTTTCAAAATTGGAAATTGGCAAATATGAGAACCCTCGACGTCGGTTCATTCACCTAAAATTTTCAAGAATAATTTTTTTTGGGGTCAATTCGCCATAATATATATATCCAAACATAGACATATTTGTACTTGTTGGAAAGCTCTTTTTGAGCCTGATCTAATGGTGGTATTTTTTTAATGAAGTTATAGGGTAATTTAATAGGTCAAAATGTACCAAAAATGACTTTACATTTTAAGGCTTCAAATATTCCAAATTTTGGTGTGAAAATGATTGATTTGAATTACCTAGAATTCACCATGATTCACCATGATTCACCTTGATTTTAATTAGGATTCACCATTTTTTTACAAGTACATTTTTAATCCAACCTCTTATGCATAACCCTCATCATAACTAGAATAAAAACGGTCAACCTAAACGTTGACCATAAGGGTTTCTCACATAAACCAAATTTAAAAAATAAATAAATAAATAAATATTTATTTAAAATATTTTCTAATGATTAATAAACTTTCAGCTTAAGCTTTAATAGAAATTGAATGGCTTACATAGAGGAAGTTAAAATATAAAATAATGTTATAATGATAGCACCATGATTTGGAGGTAATACGAGTTATCCTATGATCAATTGTTAAAAAATCTTATTGACAGTTAAATAAAAAAAAAGGTAGTTACCAATTCCTTTATATATATATTTATATATATAATTTTTTTTTTAAATTGGTTAATGTGAGAAACTCCTAAGTCTCTTCACACCTCCGTCACGAAAGATATGGAACATCGCCATGCATTTATTCAAATCCACATTTAAAATATCTCTCAAGATTCGCAAGTCGCGTCGTCTCCGAGAACACGAAGCAGATAGAATGAAGGGGATACTGAAGCAGAGTCGATAGAACGAAGAATATTTGAACTGTACATTCCAGACAAGAAATATCAGCACAAAAAAAAAAATTAAAGGGTTTGCGACGGAGTATTGTATTAAACATCTATTTCATCGGGTAAGCATATTTTTTTGTCCTCTTTCGATTTATAAAGCAATTTAAGTAGGTAGGAGAAATACATTCGTTATAGGGGTTTGTGGCAGAAGGTTTTATTATCAACAAGGGTTTGCAACAGAGGGTTTGTAGAGCAAGAGGGTTTTATTACACATTTATTTCAACGGATCAATAGTACAGAGGGTTCGGCTATAAAGGGTTTGAAAATGGAAGAAGGGAAGCAACAATTGCAAGAACCAATATATGTCAATGAGAAACAGTATTGGAGGATATTAAGGCGTCGACAAGCTTGAGCAAGGGCAACAACAATGAAAAGGGCATATCAAAAAATAAAAATAAAAAATATTCTACCACATAAACAGGTGGAGAATAAGGAACAATCAAAGGCAAATCACCAAAATGAGTTTTCAGATGAGGAAGAAACTTACAGTCCGACAACTACACCACTCATGCGGGCACCAAGACTTTATGTGCAAGAGCTAATGAAGATGAAAGAGAATCTTGAAAGCATGGAAAGGAGGGAGAAATTAAGAGAAACTAAATCAGATGAGGTTATAAACACCATTCGGAGGCTGGAAAAAGAAAACAACAAGCTCAAGGAGCAAGTGTCAAAGCTACAAAACCTTGCAAACATGGGTCAACGTGAATGGCATGTCCTCAAACAAGCCATCCATCCCCAAATCAATGATGCAATAGAGGTGGAAAAAACAAATGCAAATCAAATAAAAGAGGTACAGAAAACACTCCAAAACATTGAAACAAGAGAAAATGAGCTACGAAATGAATTAGCAAAGACAAAGACATGGTCTCAAGTAGTAAAAGAACCAGTCAATCAACAAAAAGAGTTGACCAGAGAAGCAAGTAAAAATTCAAATAACGAGAAGAGAAAGAAAGACATGAGAAGTTAACAAATATAATCATCAAAGGGTTGAAAGATTATGGGGACGGGGAAGACACAAATCGTTTAACAGGAACTTCTTGTCAGATCGATTACAATGGAAGGGTCAGATAAAAAAAGTAAGCAGAATTGGCGAGCTGAGAGAAGGAGGTAGAGATAGACATATTCGGGTCACATTGATGAGCTACGAGGATAAAATAAGGTTACTTAAAAACAGAGGCATGCTTAGAGGGTCACAATTTTATTTAGATGATGACCTAACATTTTTACAGCAGGAAGAAAGAAATAAGGAATGGGAAAAGGTGAGGGCAGCAAGGAATGAAGGGAAACAGGCATATTTAAGAAATGGAAAGGCATACATCACATCTAAACAAATCCAAAATAAATAGGGAGTATGGCCCGCCGGGAACATCTTACAATGGTAAGTTGGAACTGTAGAGGTTTCCCTTGGAGAAGAGGACCCGGGTTAGGGCCCATTGCTAGAGACAAAGATATAATCATATTGACAGAAACACATGAACACGATGGATGTAGGACTCCAAAATTTGTGGGATACAAAAAAATAGCAGTATGGAATAAAGTAGCAGAAAATGGCAAAGGGCATGGGGGTATTATGGTTTTAATAAAAGAGGAATGGGATAGGGTCATTAAAATTGAAAAACAAGATGAAAACAAACAGTACATTTGGATAAAGATCCTAGAAAATAAGTCAGTTATTAGCATAGCGACATGTTATTTTGCTCCCAAGAATTCTAAATTCTATAAGAAACATGACCTTAACGGAGAAGACCCATACTCCTCCCTAAAAAGAGACATTTCAATATACAGTAAGTTGGGGGATATTATATTAATTGGAGATTTCAATGCAAGGACAACAAATAAGCAAGCTAACATTCTAGAAGGTAAAGAATATATTGAGATTAATCCTCTTTGGATGCCAGAAGAGGAAAATCAACAGTGGACCGAGGACTTGGGAAGATGAGCATGGGGCTATCACGCAATATGGAGAAGAGTTGTTAGGTCTTTGCAGCATATACAATTTGATTATTTGCAATGGGATGAACAAATGGAAAAATTCAGGAAAGTATACATGCAAAACATATAAGGGACAAAGTGTAATAGACTATGTAATATGCTCACATAATTACATACCAAAAATAGAGGAGCTAGAAGTGGAAGATTCTCCAGTGGAACTTAAGTCAGATCACAACCCAATTGTTATGAAACTTCGAATGCATGGAGACAAACCAAGGGAAAAACACTTGCAAGGCAATCAAAATAAATATCCTCACAAGGGAAACATTCTCTTAACAGATGAAAATCGGCAAAATTTTAGAGTAGTATTAAATAATAAGTTACAAGAAAGGGAAGAACTACATCACAGTAGTAGAGATTACGGTAAGAGTGAATGGTTAATGCAAGTTATTCAAGAAGCTCTAAACAAATGCAAGAGAGCTAAACCTAAAAAGAAAGAAAGGAATAGCTTCCCAACCAACCCATGGTTCGATGAAGATTGCAAAAAAATGCGAAAATTACTAAAGGAACCAACGGGTAAAACAAGAGCAAACAAAAAAGCATATGAGAAACTGGTAAGGGCAAAAAAAGAAGAATACACTAAAACAAGGAGGGAAGAATTGATTTATTTAGGGAAGCATGAACCAAAGAAATTTTGGAAGGAACTAAGCGTGAAAAGGATGCAAACTGAAAATAACATAACGAGTTAATCGGTGGTTGGAGTATTCAAAACAAGCTGTATCGGCGTAGTAACCAGCGAGGAGACACCCCCTACTATCATTGTCAAGAAAGAACTTTTCACAATTGAAGACATTATTCAAGGGATAAAAAAGTTAGCAACTGGAAAAGCCCGTGACATAGACAATCTTCAAGCAGAGCATATAAAATGGGGGGTAGATATCTTGGCACCGCAAATCAAAGAAATTTTCAATGAGGTCATACAAAATGGCTTCTCTACTGAGTGGACAACTAGCTTGACCATTCCTTTGTTTAAAAGTGGAGATGTAAATAATCCCTCAAACTATCGAACTATCATGATCAACCCTCTCTTTGCAAAGTTGTTTGGGAGTATGATAGAGCGTAGGATCAGCATATGGGCGAGAAGAAAAGGGAAAGAGAGCAAAGGGGCAAGCGGGTTTTAGGCCCAAACACTCAACTATTGATCACTGTATCACGCTCGGACATAGTGGAAAAAATATGGGACAAAAAAGAGGAGGCTTTTTGCTTGTTTTGTAGACTTCAAAAAGGCATTTGACACGAGTGCCTAGGAAAAAATTATGGAGCGAGAATGGAAGAGCTAGAGGTTCCAATTCACTACGGGGTAGCGAGTCCACGAGACTATATGAGCATGTAAAAGCTAGAATCGGAACACGGGAAGGGTTATCCGAATGTTTTGGTAGTGACATAGGTGCCAAACAAGGTTTCCCTCTATCTCCAACCTTATTTGGGTTGTACATTGACAAGTTAGAAGAATGGATAAACAAATTTGGGGGGAGAGAGTGTGCATTTAGCCAAATATGTGGTAAAACTCCTCATGTATGCAAGATGATGTAATTCTTGTGGTCAAAACATCCAAAGATCTAGAAGATCACCTTCAAGCTCTAGAACTCTTTTGTAAAGAAGTTGGGATGCAGGTGAACACGAGCAAAACAAAAATTATGATTTTTTCAAGAAAAAAGAAGAAGCAACAACTCAAATTTCGGTTTGCGGGAGAACCGCTTGATGTAGTAGTAGAATACAAATACACGGGCATAGAATTTCATGACAAACTTAATTGGAATACATGTAGGATGAAAAGAATTCAAAGTGGTTGGAGAGCACTATATGCACTTCAAAACAGGTGTAGGAATGCCGAGTTGTGGGACTGGAAGACCACCAAGGTCTTATTTGGCCTACTTGTTACACCGGTTCTGTTGTATGGTTGCGAGGTGTGGGCTAGTGGCACAACAAATGCAAAATGGAGGCAAATAGAAAAGATTCAAAAATATCTAATCACAAACTTTCTCAAAATTAAGGCCACAACCCCTTATGAAATTATTCTAGCTGAAACTGGAATGTTCCCTTTAGAAGCAATTGCTATGACCAAGCCGTTATGTTACTTGAAAAAAACATAAAACATGACAAATGATAGATGGCCTAGAGCGATTAGGGACGAAGAGTTGCATAGACGAAAGAATACGTGGATGAAACAAAATCGAAAATGGATGAAACGTTGGGAAATCAACATAAATGAATGCCCAAATGTCAACAAAGACATTAAAAATTATGTGAATGAAAAGTTCAAAGTGGAATGTGAAAAAATGTGAGGAGGAAAAGACAATATTATATTGCAAATTTTAACCCAACGTATGACCACAAGGAAAAAGCGTATATAGGCGCTGAAATCAAGTGGAAGGAAAAAATACTCATTGCTCGGATAAGGACTAGCTCTCATAGGCTTAGATGTGAAACAGGGAGATGGACAACGCCCAAAGAACAATGGGAAGAAAGGATATGTACTCCATGCAGCACAGGGGCAATAGAGACAGAGGAACACTTCATCTATAAATGCCCGAGTTTTTCAGATATCCGTGACAAATACAAAGAAACACTTGGGAATGAGTTTATTACAGATTTATTTGAAGACAGGAAAATAAAAAAGTTGGAGAATTGCTAACACAAATCAACAGGAGAAGGAACAACCTTCTCAAAGATATTAAAGATCATATGATATAATTTGAGTAGTTGTACTTCCATATTTGAGGTCCCATAGACCATATTTGGGTCTCGCGGACGTAATTAAAATCTTTCATTCATTCACAACCATGACCCTTCGTAAAGCCGAGAGCTATACTTATCAATAAAAAATTTAATAGACAACCAAAGCACACCCACACCTCACACTCGCCCATGATGCGGTTTGATATATATATAAAATAATGTTTCATATTCTTACAATTTTGATTTGTGGTCCCAATCTAACTAACGTGACAACCACTTGTTCAAACAAAGGCACTCTCGATTGACCCCATGCTGCGGTTTGATATATATATATAAAATAACGTTTGATATTTTTACAATTTTGATGATTGGTCCCAATCTAACTAACCTGACAACCACTTGTTCGAACAAAGACACTCTTGATTGACGCGAGGCCACCTAAAATTTCGTCGGAGGCCCTCCTATTTGCATAAAGATGTGGCAGACATGACATCCCATCATGACCGTCCTTCCATCGGGTGCGTAAATGTCGGACAAATCCAAAAAGAGTAATTCGAAGAGACTAAATTATTATCTTATTTTTCTTTTAAGGTTTTTATTGCAAAAACTTAAATTCAAATAATTAAATAATATTTTAATTATATAATATTTTATATCTTACTTCATCCCAAAATGTTATAAAAGGTTTTGAAAGCTCATTAAATTACATTCGTAATAATTTATTTGTTGTTAAAACATGTGTTACCCTAGATGAGTTGGAGAGGAGAGGGCAATCCTCCAAGGGAGGTCTTAGGTTCGAATCTCCACCCTACCAAAAAGCTGAATTGGGTATCCAAAATCCAATTGATAATGTTGGTGCGGGCAGGGTCGGGTGCTACTCTGGATAACTTTTACAGTGTAAAACCCCTTGTTCGTGGTCTCTCAAACCAAAGCAACCCCACAAAAGATTTTTCGCTTAAAAAAACATGTGTTAAAATTATTGTATAATGTTGCTCATTATTTTAAACGATTTTTATCTCAGTGATATCAATAATCAATGCTAAAGAATGATGTTAAACTCACAATTGTAGTTATGATAATAATACATGGAAACTATTGAACGTAAGGTTTTTTTAGTAATATAATAGATGATATAATTTGGAACCTAGAATTTTTTTGGTTAATATATTTAAAAAATATTTAACTTATTTAAATAATATTTAAAAAATATATTATAATTATTTTTTAAAATTTTATATTAAATAAAAGAATCAAATCTTGCTGAGAGGATGATCGTCCCATGCACGGTAGGACTTAACAAATTCGATAATAGTACAACGTCACGTTATGGAGTTTGAGGAGGCGGGGGTACCGTGTACAATCGCCGACCTCAATTTTTAGTAGACAATTCAACCTTTACCCAACCATTGCCTGACGAACACGTCAGACCGTGAACGTTTCATGTGATCTTCATTATTGAAGGTGCCACGTGCCAATTGCCTACCTAACAATAAGCCCATGTGTATAATGGGCCGCCCCGCAAGAATATTTCAAAGAAAATTTGGTTCAAGCTTCACTTTCAAAACAATTAAGACAATAGACTTGCGTTTTCTATTTCACTCTTACCGACTTTTACCGGTGGGTAACAATTGACATAGCCTTAATGTCCAAAGTATTTTATACATTGTCAAATGTATAATGATTAAAGTTAGATATTCTCAGGTTCTAGTCAAAGTCTGTGCCTTAAATTTTTCTTAGATTCATCGGAATCCATTTTTTTAAAAATTATTAACCTACCTAACACGGCTGGTTTTTAAGTGAAAAAATAAATCTCTCAGTATTTTTTTATAGACGAGATCTCAACTTCATTTAAGAGGGCTTGGTTTTAGTTGATTTATTTAATCAATTAAAAATTAAAAAAAAATTAAGCACTAAAATAATAATAATAGAAAACCTCCATTGGTAGACAAGTGTGGAGTAGAGAGAGGGAAGAGATGGGATGACGACGACAACAGTTTGATATATATATATAGAAACTAAAATGTACTAATCTCTCTACTGTGGAATTTTTTTTTTTTAGTATTTTGGGTTTGATTGTACATGATTGTGACCATTTTTCACTGTAGGTGCGCACATTAATTAAGTGTGATTGGTACATACATGATTGCGACAGTTTTTTTTTACTGTAGGTAAGCACATTAATTCAACAAACTGCCATTAATGCATGCTTTAACCAAGCATTTATAATATTCTTATACTACAAGGTATTTACATGAATCATATAGATGATTATATGGTTAGCGAGGGTTAAGTGGATTGGTAAGATTGGGTACTTATCAAGAAGAAACCTAGGTTCAAACCTCGCAGGCATTCTCTGACATGTCTATTCTAGGGCAAAGGTAGTAGTTTGATTAGAATCCGCTGAGTGTGTGCCAGTTTGATGATGGCGGTACCAACCTCGGGCTATCGGAGGTCTCCCTCACTCCAGACCTTGTTTACCAAGGCAAGGTAAGGATTATATGGTGACTCCATGATTTGACGCTACGATCGAAGGCAATGTGCTTTGACACTATGACCAGTTGTTTAAAAAGGAAAAGCAGTTGCCAATTCCCCTATGTATAAAAAATGGTAGCTCCATGATTTGATGCTACGACTGAAGGCAATGTGATTTGACCCTGTGACCAGTTGTTAAAAAAAGAAAAGCAGTTGCCAATTCCCCTATGTATTAAAAAAAATGATGATTATATGCATATCAATAACTGTAAATAGGTTCAATAGTAGTTTTGGGCACATTGTAATTATATAGGTTTTGGTTCTTATTTAAAAGGTGGGTGAGAGGTGGGTGTGGCTCTTATTGATAAGTTCAGCTCTCACCTGTATCAAAGTGTGTTTGGGCCCTATTAAACTCAGCTCTTACCCATATCAAAGATAATAGTTGAGATAAAGATACTCAACCATAAATGTCGATTGTACAAACAAATAAATAAATAAATAAATGTAATTATATAGGTTTTGGTTCTTATTTAGAAGGTGGGTGAGAGGTGGGTGTGGCTCTTATTGATAAGTTCAGCTCTCACCTTTATCAAAGTGTGTTTGGGCCCTATTAAGCAGAGGTGGGTGTGCTCTTATTGATAAGTTCAGCTCTCACCTTTATCAAAGTGTGTTTGGGCCCTATTAAGCAGAGGTGGGTGTGGCTCTTATTGATAAGTTCAGCTCTCACCTTTATCAAAGTGTGTTTGGGCCCTATTAAGCTCAACTCTTACCTATATCAAAGATAATAGTTGAGATAAAGATACCCAACCTTAAATGTCGATTGTAATATATATATATATATATATATATATATATATATATATATATATATTACAATCGACATTTAAGGTTGGGTATCTTTATGGTGGGTGTGGCCCTTATTGATAAGTTCAGCTCTCACCTTTATCAAAGTGTGTTTGGGCCCTATTAAGCTCAACTCTTACCTATATCAAAGATAATAGTTGAGATAAAGATACCCAACCTTAAATGTCGATTGTAAAATATATATATATATATAAGGTGGGTGTGGGGTGGGTGTGGTTCTTATTGGTAAGTCCAACTCTCACCTTTATCAAAGTGTGTTTGGGCCCTATTAAACTCAACTCTCACCTTTATCAAAGTGTGTTTGTATATATATATATATTCAATAATAAACTAGCATAACCAAAAAAAAATAACCAATAAAATACACCTTAAAAAACTAGATGCAGTTGAATTCTTAGTAAACTAATAAATTAGTACCCAACCCTAAATATTCATTAAAAAAATATGTTCAATGATAAACTAACATAACAAAAAAAAATACTCAATAAAATACACCTTAAAAACTAGATACAGTTAAATACCTAGTAAACTAATAAATTAGTAATGAGCGGAAATTTTTTTTTTAACTCTAAATCGATGATTAATAAATGAATAAACATTTGGTAGATAAGAGGCCAAGTGAGATAAGATTTTATTTGGGATTCGGAAAACGCATATCCTGTACGAGGGAGCAAAACCAGATTCCATGTTTCTTGCCATCCCTTCACTTCTCTTATAAACGACAGCCAGTTGGTTTAAATGCCGTGCTCTTGTTCCCACTACTAGTATTAGTATTTTCATGGTAGAGTGGTAGGGTGAGTGTGAGCTTCCCTTTCTCTCTGCGGAGAAGAGAAACGAAGAGAAAGAGGAGCGGGGAAAAAAAAAAAATGTATGCAGTTGAAGCTCACAATGTTCATGTATTGGGTTCAGGGCAGGAGGCGATTCTTCTGGCTCATGGATTTGGCACAGACCAATCTGTGTGGAAGCACTTGATTCCCCATCTGGTAGACAATTACAGGCTTATCATGTTTGACAACATGGGTGCAGGTACGACCAATCCCGATTTCTTCGATTTTGAGAGGTATTCAACACTGCGGGGGTATGCTTATGATATGCTGGCCATCCTTGAAGAACTTCAAGTGGAATCCTGCATCTTTGTCGGCCATTCTGTCTCTGGCATGATTGGCTGCCTCGTTTCCATTGAAAAACCTCAATTATTTTCCAAAATAATTATGATCTCAGGATCTCCAAGGTATGAATGTATCTTACTTTGGAGTTTGTGTTAGATGTTTCCGTTTCTTGTAAATCTGTCTTTGAGGATATTGGGAGGTTTTTAGTCGTTTCAATCCATTCCTTCAACTAGGCCCTATATTTTCCAAACACAGCATTACATTGAATACATTATGATATATCAATTTATAGCAACGAGCAATGGAATCCTTGAGAAAAAAATGTAATTGATGGATTTTCATAGATGTGCATTGTAGAAAACAGCATGCCTGGATCCAGTCTAAAAATATAATATGCTAATGCAGCCCAGGTTCCAATCAGTACGAGATAAAACACACAGCTTGTTATATGGAATTTGTCACAAACTATCATTACCATATGAGGATAGAGTCTGCCGGGGCTACATGTCTCTCAAAACCCTTGCGCTGAAAGTCACAATGATGCATAACAAGAGTTTCAAAAACATCATTAACTAAATATACCTCTAGGTACTAAACTACTGTCAGAATGCCCCCCTGCAATCAAATTATATTAGTTCAGCAAGCAGTGAGAAACCATTTTTTATTTGTGTTGGCCTTATTTTTGTTTCACTATGTTCCACTGGGTGCCTTGAAGTGTTTTGATAAGTACACTTGCTGCTCTCTTAATGTGCTCTATTGGGCATTTTATATCTCATTCACTTTGTTATTGGTTGGACTATGTATTCAGTTTGCATTGGTCATATTTGGGACTCTGAGAGCGCGCTTTAGCCACTTACAGAAAAGAAAAAACATTGGATCATAAAAATGGAGAAAACCAATAGAAAGAAATAAATGGCATATGGATTAACATCTATAATTTTTGGTTTGGTCAACAAACAAATCTGGTAATGTGTTGAGGAAGGTGATCCATCCAGTCCTAATTGATACAATCGAAAATGGTAGGATATCAACAGATGGCAAGTACAGCGGCACTCAAACAATGATATTAAAATATACAAAACAGAAATGCTTGTCAAAGGATGGGCTGGAAGGGCCCAATGAAAGGCATTCACATTAGAGAAGAAACGATGAAAGTATAAAATATTGGAAAACTATCTCCAGCCTGTATAAAGTACTAAATATGCATGTTTTAAGGATGATATATTTTCCATCCTCGTTTAAGGTGGTTGTTGTGCTCTTTATAGGATTTTTGAGATATAGAATGGTGCATTTCGTGTGCCTGGTATTTTTCCTTTTAGTGTGTATATATTCATTTGCAAGATGAAGTGTAGACTAGTTCAGATTGAATTGCACATTCTATCACTACATCTTGCTTGATAAATTCCTTGGCAATTTACTTACCAATGCATGCAAATATACATGCTTTTGAGAACATAGAACATATCATTCCCAAGTTATGCATATTTTGTTGTGCAAGGATGTTTCAATTCTCTTAATTTTGAAGTCTGGTCGATGCTAACCAACTAGCTAATGGATAGGAGGGATAATTTAAAACAGGATTACCTAGAGAGTGGCTGTTGTTTTTTAATCTTTCATTTCTTGCTGTTATGTTTGAGAGGCAGATGTCAAGTATTTTGTTTGCAGTACACTCATACATTCAATTCTAGGCATGCAAATTTTGGAGGTTAATAGCTTGTTACAATTTTCTAGAGCTGTCATGCAAAGTTCTTTGTTTTTTGGATGCATATTTTTGTTGTTTGGTCAGACTTGGATGCTTTTTGCATAAACTAACTGGTAGGTTGACATTTCCTTTCAAAGCTAACTTTTCCGTGTCATACCTTGACCAACTTTTGGCTGATTGCATTCATTCTTATGCATGGAGGTTCAATATATTCAATGGAAAGGCAGTTTAAAGATATCTCCATTTTCAATGAGAGAATAAGCAGTTTGGACATTTGTGTTCAGCTGTGGTCATATCTTGTTTTATGAAATTACTTTCAGTATACTTTAATTTGACCTATGAAGGAGAAGACCAAGCTTATCTTCTTTTGGTCACTATATTATGCTTGAGAAGTTGAGACTATTTGCTGAGAACTGGCTACTATTTGGCTGTCATGATACCTGTGTCGTGGTTTTGCCTTTGATAATATTTTGATACAATTGAACTATTATTTTTTTTTTTACTTGATAGATCAAATAATTTTTAATAGATGAGTAATGGTCAGTTAATTAGCATTGTATTTTATCTATTCAGGATAAGACACTTTCCATATCTACTTCTATGCCTGTAAAACCTTTTTGATCTAGAGTTCCTTTATATGACTTTTGTTTTAAAAGAAATTTATATCTATGCATCTGGTTGGAAGCATATGCTATACGGATGACAATTACTGGATATCCTTAGACACTTTGTTTTATAGAGTCCAACTATGAAACTGCACTTAGAGCCTTCAATCTTTTGTTGGTTAGGTATTTGTGCTTAGCTTTCCTAACGGACTTGAGCAAACATCTAGGATATATTAGCTTCTAGGCATTTTTTTTTTTTTTTCATTTAATAGAATTTCTACTCAGTGATAGTTTTCCCTTTAGAGCATTTTGATTTCTGAATGCTTCTAGATTCAGCTCAATTTTCTTTCCTCATGCTTATACCCCCCCAGAAAAATTTAGGGGATTTAAACTTACTGGGATTTTATGGACATGTTTGCATGCATGCTAAAATTACAAGGTTGTTGCATGAACATTCAAACATTTAATCAGGTTTAGTTAATATTCCTCACTAGAGCTTGTGGTTTCTCCAAGATATTAGCATCCATGATGCCTCTATTTCTTGGGCAGCTATACTGTACCATAAAGTTTCTTATCCCAATATATTTTCATTTGTTGATAGTTTTACTCAGACTGAGCCGTCATACAGGTGACCTCACTGGACAAATTTAAAATTTGTACATTATATTAAAGTAAAACAAACTGATTTTTCTTGAAACAAATCCCAGCAACTTCAGGGAACTATTGAATCTTTTCATTTTTAGCCTTAAATATTCCACTTTGACATGAACAAAGATCACCAACAAAATCTTGCTCAAAACTAACATAGGTCTATCACCAAAGTTATCTCTATTGGTTGACATATTTCAGAGTTTTGGCTACTAGGGAATATGCAGGTTTCATTTAATATGTTCTATCATGGTTGAAGCCTGTAGAATTTGAATGCTCATATTCAAACATTTCATAGTCATCCATTCTTTATTTTGGTTTACTCTGTCTATTAGGTTTTTTTGGTATGTCAATGACCATTTGGAATGTAATAAAAGGTTTTGTTTAGCCTTAATGATTGCTACTTATTCTATTAATCTTTTTGTTTAATTCTTTCATGAGATGTTCATGCTCATATATGTTTACCAGGCTTTAAAGCCTTCATACCATGGGCAGGTCGTTTTAACTAAAGAATCTTTGCTCTGTGTGCAGTAGTTCTCTATGTTTGCAGGTTAAACATATGGGAGGGCATGCATACTTGGATTGTTAAACGTAGTTTGGACTATTTATTCTTATAAATTCCTTGATGATATAGGTGGATATTGGGCATGTTTGAAAATTTGACATCTAAGAATTCATTTATTATGCTATATCAATGTTTACAGTAAATAAAGTCATATCATGCAGGCAATTCCAATTTGGTCTAAAACCTTCTATTTGTATGTCATGTTTTTGCTGCAAGCTTATGTTTGTTTTTCTCTGATAATGGGTGAAAAACCTCATCCAAAACATCAGAACTGCAACTTTTTCATGAGGCAGCATCTCAAAAGCTCAAACCAAAGGAAGAACTACATAAAACTCCTGTCTTTAACAGTATTCTTATCATGATTTGTGTCCTATGATGCAGATATCTGAATGATGTAGATTATTTTGGGGGATTCGAACAAGAAGATCTGGACCAACTTTTTGAGGCAATGCAAGCAAACTTCAAGGCTTGGGTCTCAGGCTTTGCACCATTAGCTGTTGGGGCCGACATGGACTCAATTGCTGTGCAAGAATTTAGTCGAACTCTATTCAACATCAGACCTGACATTGCCCTAAGCGTGGGAAAGACAATATTCCAAAGTGACTTGCGAACTGTTTTACCTTATGTTACAGTGCCCTGTCATATTCTACAGAGCAGCAAGGATTTGGCAGTACCTGTTGTGGTTTCAGAGTACATCCAACAGAATTTGGGAGGCAAGTCAATTGTTGAGATTTTACCCACAGAAGGACACTTGCCTCAGCTGAGCTCACCTGATATAGTGGTTCCTGTTCTCCTACGCCATATCAGAGGAAACATTTAGCAAGTAAACTTTCTTCCAGTACTTAATGTTTATTAATTCCTCAGCAGACTTAGTACTACAATGACTTGAGGCACTGGACAGTTGGTGGGTTGGGTTTGCTACGAGCACAAGCTTTGTAACAATGAGTATCACCATGGAAGGGAAGTTGGGTCATCTAAGACCAGGGGCGTACAAACTTATTTATTGTTCTAAATGTTGATAAATTGGCTAATTTGGTCTTGCTCTTCAAACAGATATGAACACCTGCTTACCTGACCACAAAGCATTGGTTTGAGCTCGTTAAAGTTGCTTATTTATTTGCTACAAAGGTCTAATGATTTGAAAGTGTCCCAAAAAAAAAAAAAAAAGAAGGTCGTCCTTGAAGGCTTTGGTTCTGTTGAAAGGAAGGAATTCTTTGGAAAAATGTTGCTATATTAAGTCTGGGAGTGTGCTGGAATCCAATCACTAGTTCAATTTGAGTTATCATTTTTAATTTAACCTTGTTAAGATTAAGGTAAAATTTCTTAATTGAAAGAATACTGATGCAAAAGCAGAGAAGCCGAAATAGCTCGGCAACCCAGTTCCTTGGACTAAGCTTGGAAACTTGACCTTCTGCACCATTTGATTTTCAGATTGTGTTTTGGTTTTTAGAAAATTGTTTTCAGTGCAGCTTTATTTTTAAATAAAAACATAGAACAACTCTCCAGAGAAGATGAAATATAGAAAGATCAGGTTATTTTTCTAAAAAGAGCGTATAGGCTATTTATTTATAAGTGCCCCACTTTGTAAAGGTAATCTTGGGAGCAATTTCAATTAGATCATATGGTTATATAATCTTGAAAATTTGTCCATAAGTGAAAGATTCTCAGAGCCTGTGGTTGTATCCACAATTTGGTTGACAGAACGCCATGGGAAATAATTTTTTGGACATTCAACATCAACATCTTTAATTTCAATACATGCCCTTAAAGGCCTTAGTCTTTTTCTTATCGATGTTAGTTAATAGGCTCGATAAATTTAGCATTCAAAAACTTCTTTACCTCATGGATAAGTTTGTTAACTATAGGAAACATATTTTATTTATTATTATTAATTTTTTTTTTATCAATAGGTTTAGCATCTTAATATATAACAATTTATGCATGATATTACTTGGGTCAATGTTGAGCGTGTATATATATATATATTTTGAAATTGTTGTCAAATTCATATTAGCCAAAATATTAAGGGAACAAATACAATATAAAGGTAGACCGTGGTCTGGGTGCCTACATCCAAGCTTGAACACCTAACAACATCGAAACCACGATAGACTTCCCTCTAGTAGGGACAAAGCAAACACAGGTGCATTCACAGGGCCATGAAGGGTACCCATCACCAAAAATAAGCACACCAAAGACCGCACACAGACCCCCACTATTGTATTACAACATGAGGCCATGAAGGACAACACAGAGGAGAACTGAGAAAGATTATGACACTTAGGGCACCCAACCACAAGCATTGGAAGTGAATAGCCACACAAATGATCCCTTGGTGATTCATGTTGAAAACTGAGATATTCCTAGTGGCTGTTATGGGGATGAAAAAGCATGTCATCATCAAGACTCTAAAAAGATGTGTTGACATAAAACTGAATGACTAGAGACTATTGGGTTGCTCCCTCTAATGGGCGGCCTGCACACTATCCGCTGAGAAGAGACTATTACACTTTGCCAAAACAAAATCTGCAAGGGAGTAGCCATGTTGGGAAAACATCTGCTAAGGAGACGAGTCTAAGTGAGCCTGCTCCACCTCATGCTGTGATGGGAGCCTAATATGAGGACTGGAATGAGTATTGTTGGCTTCTAATTCCACTTGACCCAAATGCTTCATCACGTGTGCTTGATTATGCATCGCCGAGCTATGTTGCTCAATTAATTCACCTACCATATTCTGTAATCTGTAAACACCATCTGATCTATGAGCTAAGGTCTCATAGATACACCTCTTTAAAGCTATGATTTCTTCTTGTAGTGCTTTCTCCTCAGGGTGCAACCTGTTGACTCAGCTTGCAATTGGCATTTTACAATAGCAAAGATGTTAGCTACTGAGAGATTAGAGATATCTTCTTGATCAGTTTCAAAAATAGATTTGCATCGAGTCTTCCATATATGAAAGATGACAACTACCCTAGTAATGGAGAGTTTTTTTTTTTTGATTGGGCATAAGATTAATCCCCAATAAGGCTTGATCCTTTGTCATAGGCAATGGTAAGGGATAAAGCAATTGATGCGCTTCACACCAAATACGGTGGGCACGAGCACAGTACCAAAACATATGTTGTACAGTCTCTTCCAAACCACAAAAAGGCAAACACCTTGCCCTTGGTCCATCCGTTTCAGCTTGCTCCGAGTAGGTAGACCTTAAAGGACTACATTCCAAAGAAGAATCTGGAACTTTCCTTGAATTGGGCAGAGTTGATAAGCTTGAAGGTTCTTGCCCAAGTGGCCCAACTGAGCTCTAAGTTCCATTTTTTATTGAGCATATCTGCAAATTGTTGAAAATTCATAGGAAGCAGAGCTTGGTACCAAAACTTAAGGACTGGTTGCTCAAAGTCATGATTGTCAAACCATTTCCAACGAGACCAACGGGGACTAGCTTCTAGTTGAGAAGATAGAGGTTGGGGTGCCTGGGAGGAGGGTGACCACCATAAGGGTGAGGAGGGTGAACACCATATTTTGAAATTGTTGTCAAATTCATATTAGCCAAAATCTTAAGGGAACAAATACAATATAAAGGTAGACCGTGGTTTGGGTGCCTACATCCAGGCTTGAACACCTAACAACATCGGAACCACGATAGACTTCCCTCTAGTAGGGACAAAGCAAACACAGGTGCATTCACAGGGCCATGCAGGGTACCCATCACCAAAAATAAGCACACCAAAGACCACACACAGACCCCCACTATTGTATTACAACATGAGGCCATGAAGGACCAACACAGAGGAGAATTGAGAAAGATTATGACACTTAGGGCACCCAACTGCAAGCATTGGAAGTGAACAACCACACAAATGATCCCTTGGTGATTCATGTTAAAAATTGAGATATTCCTAGTGGTTGTTATGGGGATGAAAAAACATGTCATCATCAAGACTCTAAAAAGATGTGTTGACATAAAACTGAATGACTAGAGACTATTGGGTTGCTTCCTCTAATGGGCGGCCTGCACACTATCCGCTGAGAAGAGACTACTGCACTTTGCCAAAACAAAAACTGCAAGGGAGTAGCCATGTTGGGAAAACATCTGCTAAGGAGACGAGTCTAAGTGAGCCTGCTCCACCTCATGCTGTGATGGGAGCCTAATATGAGGGCTGGAATGAGTATTGTTGGCTTCTAATTCCACTTGACCCAAATGCTTCATCACGTGTGCTTGATTATGCATCACCGAGCTATGTTGCTCAATTAATTCACCTACCATATTCTGTAATCTGTAAACACCATCTGATCTATGAGCTAAGGTCTCATAGCTTTAAAGCTATGATTTCTTCTTGTAGTGCTTTCTCCTTAGGGTGCAACCTATTGACTCAGCTTGAAATTGGCATTTTACAATAGCAAAGATGTTAGCTACTGAGAGATTAGAGATATCTTCTTGATCAGTTTCAAAAATAGATTTGCATCGAGTCTTCCATATATGAAAGATGACAACTACCCTAGTAATGGAGAGTTTTTTTTTTTTGATTGGGCATAAGATTAATCCCCAATAAGGCTTGATCCTTTGTCATAGGCAGTGGTAAGGGATAAAGCAATTGATGCGCTTCACACCAAATACGGTGGGCACGAGCACAATACCAAAACATATGTTGTACAATCTCTTCCAAACCACAAAAAGGCAAACACCTTGCCCTTGGTCCATCCGTTTCAGCTTGCTTCGAGTAGGTAGACCTTAAAGGACTACATTCCAAAGAAGAATCTGGAACTTTCCTTGAATTGGGGCAGAGTTGATAAGCTTGAAGGTTCTTGCCCAAGTGGCCCAATTGAGCTCTAAGTTCCATTTTTTATTGAGCATATCTGCAAATTGTTGAAAATTCATAGGAAGCAGAGCTTGGTACCAAAACTTAAGGACTGGTTGCTCAAAGTCATGATTGTCAAACCATTTCCAATGAGACCAACGGGGACTAGCTTCTAGTTGAGAAGATAGATGTTGGGGCGCCTGGGAGGCGATGGAAAGGATCTGCATAATCACTGCTTTATCAGTAGGATAGAGGCCAAATTCTGAATGGATTTGCTTCCAATTTTTCCATGAGGACATCACCCACCAGAACTATTCCCCTTTTGAAGATACGCCTAGTAGGAAACCAGGGACTCATGCCAAGAGGCTATGCATCAAGGGTGAGGAGGGTGACCACCATAAGTTGTGTTCGAGGAAATCTACGGGGCCTTGCTCTAGAGGTGTCTGCCATGAAATAAATTGATGTACTTGTTGCCAGGATTTCCAAATCCCTTTGAGAATATTACAACCTTCTATAGAGAAATAAGGGGCTTGTAAGAGAACGTATGTGTATGACATGTTTGCCCAAATTTTACCATCCACTCGGGGGTTTTTCAAACACAACACCTTCCATAGATCATTCCCTATGATCACCCTTTGCATCCATTTAGCCGCGAGTGCATAGCCTTGTGCTTGAAGGTTGGTGATTCCTAGCCCACCGCATGAAACTGGTCTGCAACAATTGCTCCAGGAGACTATTGGGAGGCCTCGTTTGGCTAAGTTTTTTTTCCCAAAAAAACTCCCGAAGCATATTGTTCATCTTATCATACCCAACCTTGCTAGGATTCAAAAGAGAAGAGAAGTAAACATGGAAGGGGGCTAAATTTTTTTCAAGTAATCTGGATTTTAGTTGCTTGAGACATTTCCAAAGATTTCTAGTATTCCAATTTTTTGGCAAATTTGTCCATACACCAATCCCACATAGATTTGGGTGAAAGATCAACACCAAAAGGAAAGCCCAAATACTTAGATATTTCTCCTCTTTGCACCCACTTCCATGTTGTAGGTATCCAATCCGGCTTATCATCAAATCCAAAGGGAATAACAGAATTCTTAGATTCTTGGATTCTTTCACCAGATGCCATACAAAAGGTGTGAACTGTCTCAAGGATGTTTGCAAGATTTTGCTGATTTGCCAAAGGACGAAGCATATAATCATCTGCAAAGTAAGAGTTGATAAGCTGGGAGCCATTCGGAAGGGGGAACCTCTTATCCTCCCCTATTTAATTGCATATTCCAATAGATAACCAAGGGCATCAGCTGTAATTACAAATAGATAGGGGGCCAATGCACAACCTTGCATAATTGATATTTCCGTAGGAATGTTGTTAAATAATTTGGTATTAATAACCACACTCTTGCAGAAGCATTTGGAAAGAGGGAAGCTACCATATCGATGAATCTGTTGCCAAAACCAAGCTAGTGGAGCATGCTTAAGATGAAGGGTCACTCTATTTGATCATAAGCTTTGTCAAAATCAAGCTTAAGACAAAGGCCCTTGAGCCCCTGTGCTCAAGCCCACTCCATCTCTTCCCAAGATGTAAGAAGATTATCCAAAATGTAGTGACCTTTAAGGAATCCTGTTTGCTTTGGACGAACAATTTTTGTAGCCACTGGGAGGAGTCTTTTGGCCAGAGCCTTGGCCAAAATTTTATAAGAGGAATTGAGGAAAGTAATGGGACGCCAATCAACAAGCAGATATGGCTTATGTTTTTTGGGAATGAGCCTGATCAATCCTTGATTAGTGGCCTCCCCAAGGCCTCCAATAGTAATAACCTCCTCACACATCTGCAGAAAATCAGCTCCTATAGTCTCCCACATGGTCTTAAAAAATTCACTCGAAAGCCCATCAATGCATGGGGCTTTTTCATTCGCCAAAGAGAGGAGGGTAGAATGAATTTCATCCTGTGAAATAGGTTTGTCCAACAATGCTCTATCTTCTTCAGATACTTTGGGAGATATGCATTGTTTGCAACATTCTCTAAAAAACTCAACTTCTGTGTTGGGTTTTTCACTCTTGAAAAGGGTTGCAAAATGCTCTTGGATGAAGGATGGGAGGTCCTCCAACAAAATTTGTAGGCCAGATATATGATTTTTAATAACATCTATCCTCTCTGATCTATTCTTCTTCTTAATGGCATTAAAGAAAAATTTAGAATTTTTATCACCCTCACGAATCCACTGAAGACGTGCCCTGATTTGTGCCTTGTGGGCTTTATAAGCTTGGAGTTGCCTTAACTCTGCCTGTTTTTCACCTCCAATGATTTGTCTCATCCAATTTTGATGCAGGAGCATCCGGCGGCAACAAATCTATCTTGCATCCTCAGAAATTTTCTAAGTTTTCTAAACACTTTGAATATTGATTTATTTCTCTCTTTTCTCAAGGCAGAAAAGCAAGTGGGAGGTCTAAGTTTTGGAAAGCATGTTGTTGAGAGGGGAGTCGCGAAATCGCGACTCCTAAGGCTGCGGCCAGAAGAAGGCGGGTTTTGTCGCGATATCGCGACATCATTTCGAAGACGGTGGCATGGGAATGTTGCGTCGCGATATCGCGACGATTTTTAAAATCAGAAGCAAGGTGGCAGTTGGGTCGCGATATCGCGACCAGTTAGAGGCCGACACGTGGCTTGGGTTTCGAGGCATCAGAATGTTGAAGAATGCAGTCAAGATCAAAGAGGTTGGACCGACGGCCGGGCAAGGTCAATTTAGACATGTGGACTGCCACGTGTATCCTGGGGGTGTGAAGGGCACGTGTAACAGGTATGTTACGACAAGGAGGAGACATGGCAAGTTTTGCAAGCGGAAGCATACGTGTACCAAAATGGAGATAAAGACCACGTATAGTGAATTAAAATTTACAGCCGCGTGCATTAAAGGAAGAGAACCACCTCATGAAGGTCTTTTCGAAAAACAACTATTACAGGGCATGGCCGGTATGGAGGAGACGGCAGCGCAGAGGACAGTCTGACCGGAGCGGCGGTGCAGGTCAAGGAGGCCATTAATACAAGCTCAGGGATAGATCGGGCAGAGATTGTCATTAATGACAAAATTTTGAAAACCCGGGAAGGAGGGAAATTCAAACTGGAAAATCTTGTTTGGTGGGAGCATTGATTGCCGGGAGGACCGGGACCTCGTTAAAGACCCGAATTTTTGTATTAGTGCGGGGGATGGTGGACCGGAGAACAGGGGAGGAACATAGTGGAGAAAATACAAGACGATCTCTGGTTAATGTATGCCTGCGGGCTGTTTTATTTTGGGAATGCATGTAACTATTTTCCGAAAGATTAATGAAAAGTTGAATTTGTAAGAGTTTGGTTCTTCCGGTGCCCCGTCAGTGGTATCAGAGCAGGAGTTCCTGAGCGTACAACAGACCGCCGAAGGAGAGAGGCAGTTGTACCAGGACGTGTGGGAGGGTTTGAGTTTGGGTGAAGATGCCTCCGAGAAGAAACCCGATGGGTGGAAGAGGCATGGCAGCGGAAGATTTCCGGGCATTGCAGCGGCAAGTCCAGGCCCTGCAAGAAGAGCTACGCAGAGGACATGAGCCGAGCAGAGATGCAGACAGTGAAGATGAAGTTGATGAAGAGGAGAATCAATTTGAAGAAGAGGAAGAAGATGTAGATCCGGCACAAGCCCGGCTATACAAGGCCATATCCCAGATCGGGAAAAGGCCAAAGTTAGAAGTTCCTACGTATTCCGGGAACTTGAACCCAGAGGAGTTGATAGACTGGGTGAATGATTTAGAAGAATATTTTGAATACGAAGAGGTTGAAGACCCTAACCGGGTCAGATTTGCTAAGACCTGACTGAAGGGTCATGCCAGCATTTGGTGGAAGGGAGTACAGCTGGAACGGAACCGAAGAGGAAAAGAACGGATTACCAGGTGGGACAGAATGGTGGAGAAATTAAAAAGACAGTTCATCCCTGTTGACTATGAGCTGGATCTGTTACGTAAAATGCAAAGCTTGAGGCAGATGAACATAACAGTTCAAGAATATACGGAGGAATTTTACAAGATCTCCATCAGAACCGGACATCTGGAAGCAAGTAAGGAAAAAGTGGCCTGTTACATTAATGGGTTGAGGCCCAGTGTTCAGGAGGAGTTGAGTTTGGTTTGGGTAAGCACCATAGAAGATGCTTACCAGCTTGCTCTAAAGGTGGAAGAAAAGCTGAACCGAAAGTTTGAGAGCAAGCAAAAAGTGAAAGGACCGGGAGGAAAGAACGGTGGAAAGAAAGAAGGAAAAGAAGAGAAGAAAGAAGAGGAGAGCAGCAGCCGGGATCAGAAAGAAGATGAAGACCCAAAACCGCAAGTTCAGAATGATAACTACCCGAGAGGAAGGGGTAGATCTGGACGCGGGAATGAAAGGGGAGTATTTCGTGGAACATGTTTCCACTGTGGTGAAGAAGGGCATCGTGCATTCGAGTGTCCACAACACCGGGAAAAGACGAACAAGAAACCGGTGGGTCCCGCCAGAGCAGTTGTGGCAGTTGAAGATGCTGATTCAGAAAATTCTGAAGAAGCTGAAAAGGGAGAAGCCATGATTGTGAGGAGGACCATGCTGGTGGAAGAAGACAAATCTGAGCAGAGGAGAAGTTTGTTCCGCACCCGGTGCAAAAGTGCAGGCAAGGTCTGTAATGTCATTATAGACAATGGGAGTACAGACAACTTAGTTTCCGAGGAGATGGTTACTAAGTTGCGGTTGGAAAGAAGGAGGCACCCGCATCCATACCGGATTGCGTGGTTGCGGAAGGACCACAGAGCTTGGGTTCGGGAACAGTGTTTAGTCACGTTCCAGATTGGGAGATACCGGGATGAAGTCCTGTGTGATGTATTCCCCATGGATGCATGCCATCTACTGTTGGGCAGGCCATGGCAGTTTGATCGGAGTGCAGTGCATGATGGTCGTGCAAATACTTATTCCTTGGAGAAATATGGAATGCGGCACAAGCTGAAGCCATTGCAGACCGAAGATGAGAAGATGTGCAGTAATGCCAGAATTTGTCTGGTAGAGGGCAGAAAATTTTCTTGCCAAGACGTAGAAGTTGAACAAGTTGTAGAGGCAGGTGAAGGTTGGGAAGGGTTGCCGAAGGCGGTGACCGAACAACACCGAAGTGAAGATCACTTCTCTATTTACCCCGGGTGTCTGATGCAGGAGCATCCGACGGCAGCAAATCTATCTTGCATCCTCAGAAATTTTCTAAGTTTTCTAAACACTTTGAATATTGATTTATTTCTCTCTTTTCTCAAGGCAGAAAAGCAAGTGGGAGGTCTAAGTTTTGGAAAGCATGTTGTTGAGAGGGGAGTCACGAAATCGCGACTCCTAAGGCTGCGGCCAGAAGAAGGCGGGTTTTGTCGCGATACCGCGACGTCGCGATATCGCGACTTGCGAAGGTAAGTCAGTGGCAAAGGCGAGTGGTGTCGCGATATCGCGGCATCATTTCGAAGACGGTGGCATGGGAATGTTGCGTCGCGATATCGCGATATTGCGACGTCGCGATATCGCGACGATTTTTAAAATCAGAAGCAAGGTGGCAGTTGGGTCGCGATATCGCGACATGTCGCGATATCGTGGCCAGTTAGAGGCCGACACGTGGCTTGGGTTTCGAGGCATCAGAATGTTGAAGAATGCAGTCAAGATCAAAGAGGTTGGACCGACGGCCGGGCAAGGTCAATTTAGACACGTGGACTGCCACGTGTATCCTGGGGGTGTGAAGGGCACGTGTAACAGGTATGTTACGACAAGGAGGAGACATGGCAAGTTTTGCAAGCAGAAGCATACGTGTACCAAAATGGAGATAAAGACCACGTATAGTGAATTAAAATTTACAGGCGCGTGCATTAAAGGAAGAGAACCACCTCATGAAGGTCTTTTCGGAAAACAACTATTACAGGGCATGGCCGGTATGGAGGAGACGGCAGTGCAGAGGACAGTCTGACCGGAGCGACGGTGCAGGTCGAGGAGGCCATTAATACAAGCTCAGGGATAGATCGGGCAGAGATTGTCATTAATGACAAAATTTTGAAAACCCGGGAAGGAGGGAAATTCAAACTGGAAAATCTTGTTTGGTGGGAGCATTGATTGCCGGGAGGACCGGGACCTCGTTAAAGACCCAAATTTTTGTATTAGTGCGGACGGTGGACCGGAGAACAGGGGAGGAACAGAGTGGAGAAAATACCAGACAATCTCTGGTTAATGTACGCCTGCGGGCTGTTTTATTTTGGGAATGCATGTAACTATTTTCCGAAAGATTAATGAAAAGTTGAATTTGTAAGAGTTTGGTTCTTCCGGTGCCCCGTCAAATTTTGAGCATATTTGTAGTTCATGTTAAGAGTTTTATATATCCAATGGAGAAATCTCTTTATATTCTTGAACATCACTTGGAGACATTGTTTGTTATTTTAACCATTCTACATCTTTTATTTGTATCAGCATCAATTTGGATAGTATCTTTAATAGGTCCATCATTTCCATCCTATAAATGGTAGGGTACATAATGCAACTTCTTAATTTCCTCATTTTTTAAGTCCATATTCAATTATAATAAAGGTTCTTTGGAATGTCCTAGCTCATATAAATCATTTTTAAAAATGTACTATCTCATGATGTAATAGATCTTTTTTTGGCTTAAAGAAACTTTATGATATTACAATTGAAGGATTTTTATCATCATATTATCTTTTGTTGGTAATACTTTTTTAATTGGAGGGTAAATGATGTGATTAATTTGTATTTACTCTTAATGAAGGTGTTTTAGTGAGTCTTGTTAGGCCTATGATGATATCCACTATGTTGTATATGGTGATACCATTTCTTTCAACTATAGCTCCATTAGCAAGAGGTCCACCTCCTACAATTGATGGGATAAAGGTATCACATATAAATTTTGATTTAATAATTGTCTATAGTCCATCATTGTTTGCTCTATATATCCTACATACGAGAGGTTAATTATGTAGAATTCTTTAATTTTTTGTTTTAGTCCCATGCAATTAAAGCTTCTTGGACTAGAATATTTAATATTAGCATATATATGATGCAATCCAAAATTTTATATTATATGTTAATCTTTATGTTGACATTGTCCACTTTCTAGTTGTTTGAATTGTTGTTCTTAATCTTTTGGGATAGTAATGGCTTCAATAGGTAATGGATGTTTGCTTCTATAAGATTTTAGCAGAGGGATGGTGGAAATCATGAGGATCTATTTCATCTACATCATCATTGGAATCATGCCCATTAATAGTTTCTTTCTTAGGCTTCAAATAGGGGTTATCTCTATATAGCTCAATGAGAGGTGTATCTATAAAGGGTTTCTCATATTCGAGTGTCTTAGTCTCAAGAAATGGTATGTATGAGGGTGCTCTTTTGAGTCTAGTGGCTTGATCCAAGGGATCAAAGACAACTCTAGTTGTATGAACATGGTTATTGCAAGGAAACTTAATTATTTTGTATGCGGAGAAGCTATTGCTCCTCATTATGAGATTTCATGGGCTTCCTAAGATAATATAAATGATGCTTCATATTGAAAACCAAAAATTTTAACTTTTGTGGTCCTTGGACAACTTATAGGCAACCAAATACATCCAATAGAAGAAGATACAGATTGATTATATCTATGATAACTCACTCTAGGAGGCTTCATTTGGTTCAATGTATATCCAAGGGCTTGAATGGATGTGAATGACACATATATCCTCTCTATTATTATGTGTAAGTTTTGGTTTTATAAACAAAGTTAGATCTCCTCTTTGACATAATCCTTGTAGATGTCATGTTATGCATTGGGAATGAGATACTCAATTTTGGTGAAATATTTTGTTATAAGCATTTTCATGGTCTCTAAGAGAGATGGGAGTTGCACAAACTTTATCCCATCCTCTTGAGTTGGGGGGTGGAAAATCCATTTCATTTGACACTATTCATATTTCTTGCTTATGTGTTAGAGATGTTTTCAAAAGTTCTATCCAAAGGATGGATGTTAGCGTAAATGCTAATTCTTTGGCCATATCCTATGAGGTGACCTTAAATAGAAAACTATACTTGGCATCTTCGACATTGATGATCCTAGCCTCTTTATGTATAGAAAGTTGTGCTCTAACGTGGCACTTAAGTTGACTCGAATAGAACCTTCACATGGTTCTAATGAAGCTTGTCCATGTTAGCTTGTGATTTCTCATGATTAATGCATTTTTATTTAAATTTGTCTTTCTTATATTTGTTCTTAGATGAATAATTTTTAAGAAGGGGTTCTCTTGTACTTGGGCTCATTCCTAGTGATGATATTGACATTCAAAAATTTCAGATTCTTCTCCATAAAAGACCTGTAAATAGCCTTATTGTATGCAAGATTTATTCATAAAAATGTTAGGGCATTGAAACATAATTTGTTTGATGTGAATCTTGTTGAATCGATAACATATTTTTAGGAATGTCAACATTTTTGTTTGTTAAATGTGGGATAGTAGCATTGGAGGCCAAATATCTTGCAGGTAAACATCATATTTTTTTCTTCCCTTCAAATGGATCAAAGTAAAAAATTTCACCAAAGACAATGTCATACATGAATTTTCTTAAATTTCTAAGTTATGTCGCAATGTACAATACAAAAGCTTAATGTATCATCTTTATACCCTCTTAGCTTTGGTATTCTCTCATCAAATTTTAAGGGATTGGTTCTTCTCTTAGGTAATGGATTTTAATTTATTCCATAGTTATTGCAACTACACAATTAGGTATCTATTGATCCACTCTTGGTTATTGCTTTTGCTCTTTTGAGCTTTTCACTAATTGTCTTTTGAAATTAGTAACACTCACATTAATTTCTTTATTAGAGTTTTTGGTTTTTACTATGGTACTTAATGAATTATTTTTTTTGAAGTCTTACAAATATTTTAGAATTGGACATGCAATCATCTAAACAACTGAGATTAAATTACCTTAAGTTCATTAATAGGTGGCAATAGTGCTTTGGTGAATATCTCCTTAAGGCTTGACTCTTCTATCTTGTCTTTTTTGGGAATCAAGATATTCCCACCTAATAAATATATCAATAAATTTCCCTTAATTTGCTTTGGGACCACAATTTGTTTTAATACATCATTATTTATTATTATGATGGTGTATTCACAAATGAGGAGATTCGTTAGCTTGCTAAGGCTTGTGATAGATTTGATGAACAAATTCATATTATGAGCCAAGATGGGCCCTTTAATGGATCTATCTAGAACTTTGGTTATAACATCAAGATTCATCTCTTGTCAATATTTATAAATATTGCAAAATTCTTTCATGAACACTTCAACATCTTATCATATGAAAGAGGTGGGAATTGAGGTAGTCTAATATTTGCATTATGAGGTGTCAAAGGTTCATTGAGTCATTTTCTTAAAGAAATATTATTCTCTTTTTTCACATCTTGACGTATTGGTCTTGTTAGATGGTGTGGAGGTATTATCATTTGTTTCCTTGGGTATAAAGATTGCCATGACACTCCCCTCATTTGTGTTTCGATTTGGTCCACCTGGTCTACCATAGTTTTGAGTTCATGATTCAGTCTTCATGAACTTATCAACTTTATCATTTTCATTAGAAGGAGGAGGCCTTTGATATTATTGCTATCACTATGGATTTTCCTTGGTGGTAGTTTCACAAGTTGGGGTTATTTCCTTTGTACTCTAAGCAACAACATTTGTTCTTGTTCTCCCTTTGAGAGGCAAACAACCTCAAGTTTAATTGTACAATATCCTCAATATTTTTAGGGTCTTAGTTTGAGGCTTTTGAATATGCATTCTTTGAAGCATTTTCTCTTGGTCTTATTTTAAAAAATAAGTCAATGTGGTATTTATTTACAACATTTCTTATAACGTTATGGAATCTCTAGACAATAAATTTGTTGAGACAAGCTACTTTGTTCACTTTATACCTTTTTTTCTTGTTCATTATCCTTATTAAGGTTGAATTATTCTTTTGATAACCTTTTCTAATTATTAGATCATATATTTTAAAATAGATATGTGAAGTATCCCTAACCTAACTTTTTTTTCATAAACAAATGTCCCTGCCTTCATAGATTCAAGAAGGTGTAATACCCTGAAGATACTAGCATTCTCAAGGTTAGAGTTGGAGCTCTCCAATTGAGTAATGGAAAGATGAGATCATTTTTTTGGTTAGAAAATATCCCCTTATTCTTTCTCCTTCCTAGGACTGTGAGAGCGATGAGCATGTGTAGGGGGAGGAGGAGGAGAGCTTGCCTTAGTGATCAATGTGGCACCCAAATTAACTATTAGTGGAGTGCATATCTAGCTAAGTGGATAAGCCTAAAAAATCACCATTATTGTCATTGGTGGCCCTGCGCTTGGATGCTCGTTCATCATTTATGTAGGTTGGGGTGTTGAAATACCAACTACCTTTGTTTTTTATTTGGAGTGTTGATATTTAGTTGCTCCCATGCTTTTGTGCCCTCCCACCATAGTCCAACCTTCCTCTGTGGCTTGAGGGGCAGCCACAATGGTTGGCACAGGGGCTAGCTTTTGCCTATTACGAGCTATAAGTAAGAAATCCTTAACCTTGTGGTCTACTACTTGACATCTGAAGCAAGTATTTGGTAGGTTAATATACATCACTTGTGAAATAATGGTGTCCCCCACCTGTATGTTGATAAACTCCTTAAGGTTTTTGGATAGATCTACCTCAATACAAACTCTTTTTGTGGGTGGACATTGAAAAACTTGTTATCTTCAACAATAAGATATGTCCTTTAACTCCCACAATGTGGTTCAAAAAGTACCAAAGGGAAAGAGGAAGACCAAGGAACTCTACCCAAATGGGAACCTTAGAGGTTTTTTCCTTTGAAACTAAAAAATCTTGAGTAGAGAAGACCAACAAGGAGCTTCTCATGTACCATGACCCATGCTGATAAATTGCTTTGCATGAGCAACATTTGTAAATCAAAAGAGGAAATAACCCTTGGAGAGGTTTTGAATAAATTTGATCTTAATCCCATGAGGAGCCCAGGTTGAGCTAGCCTAGGACCATAACATCTCTTCATTGGGGATGCACCCCATAAAATACCCAATTAGGATAAAATATTCTAGCCATAAAACTTGTGCAGAGATAAATGCACTTATCTCAAGAATCTCCATTAGTAGAAAAATCCTAGGATGCTTCATGGGATCCATTTTTTCTTGCCTTGCCCCTCATGGAGCTAGCATTATTCACTAGCCCACTAGGGTTAGGGGCCATTGAAAACCCAAAAAATCCCTAGTGCAAAGCAAGAGCAGCTCACACTAGAAAAACCCTAGCAGAGCAAAACACATAAATTTGAAGCAAAAGAAAAAAAATGCACTATAATTTTAAGTATCTTATTGCATCCATTTTTATTCTATTTTAACCATTTATGGACACTTGGCATGAAATGTTTAGTAAATATTTTTATGTTTCTTACAACTGGTTTTATAAAATTGTTTTATATAACATCTTACTTACACATGATTTATTTCTATTTCATTCTCTTATTTGTCTTACCTTTTTACTTTTATCCTAGCCAATGAACTTAATTGAAGGTTATGCAATTTTTAGATTTTTAGTGCTTGACTTGTCACGAGCAAATAAATAAAGATATGCATGTTCAAAATCATAGAAAAAAGATATGCAAAAATATAAAATAAATAGGGAACTACAAGAGAAGCAAGATATATACCAAATAGACAAATAGATAGATGTACAAAATTTACAATGAGGCATCACCAAAGTTCATCTATATCTCATATGCAACCAAAATATAACCACACATATATCATGACTTAATCCCTTTTAGAAGGCTACTATACATTCCTTGTCATCCCTTGATAAACCATCCTAGGATTCCTTGTTTTTGTCTTCTATCTCATTGACGTCCTTCCTATTCTCAATATCTTGTAATATGCACCTACAAAGTCATCTCTCAAGTGGATCCCATATCTTCCATGTACTCTACCTTCTCCTTACTATGCTTCTTGAGCTCACTTTTCTTATTCTTCAATGCTATATTATCCCTTTTGTGAGCTAGATCTATATTTGTAACCCCTCTTAACATTAACATGTGACCTGCATGATATACCAGATCAAATACATCCACATTTATAGTCATCACTTGGGTAAAGCTAAGCAACAATGGAATATAAATTATACTAGAAGGAATATCAAGGGTAACACTAACATGAATGTCTTAATCAATATATTTTCTCCACTTATTAAAAATATGTGTACATTTATATTTTATACATTACCATTTAATTTTTAGCATTTAATTTCATGAATTTACAATTTTGAGCATGAAAAAATCAAAAGAAGAGTTTAGCATTAACTTCTTGGATCACCCTACTTGTATGAAAAGTCAAGTTTTAACTTTTTATAAGTAATAAAGTATATTCCTTTATGTCACCCTTTTCCTCAAGGGCCACCCAACAACCATATTCCCATCCATCATCAAGAGGAATCTCCACAAAAGTGTTCTCTCCTCAATTTTCCCTATGCCCTTCTCCATCAAAATATTACTAGTCACATTTTCCTCTATCATTTTTTATCCTATTCATAGAATATCCTATCATCATCCACATAAAAATTCTATTGGGGACTTATATTTCTAATGCTTCTTCTTAGGGGCACCTCTAAAGGTACACCCATATCCACAACTTAATAGGTCCCTTTCTTTAAGCTTGGGGCATATCTTCAACTCGATGCATGTCTATGCCCACCACATGAGGCATGGCTCTAGCTATTTCCTCTATCTCACACATCTCTCATATGCCTGTAATTGGTTAATAAATGCTACATATATCTATCTTAAGTATTTCAATGAATAAAATTGAGAAAGATAGGAAGTAGTCACTTTTACCCAAACTACTGTAACACCTTTCACATGAAGTGCACTTCCACTATATTGATATGATTTCCAATGAGATTTTCCATGCAAAGAGTCTAATTCATCTTCACCCAATAAAATATAGACCTTCATACAACCTCCATACTATATCCATTATTAATTTAAAATCCAACATGGAAATTACCATCTCCACTACGATTTGTGTTCTATCCTTCAATTCCCATCTATCTATGAAATCTAGTATTTCATATTTAGGGACAATCCATAGGTATTTCACCATATAAATCTCTCAAATATCCATCTCATGAATAAATAATATTCCCCATCTTTTTTTGATTTCTCAACTAGATATTGTATAAGTCATGATATATTGTCTAAAATAATTTAAGTGTATTTGAAGTGATTGCTTTGGTCTAATATTTAATACACATAATGTTCTATGTCTAATAGAAAAAAATTGGTTATGTTGTTGTAGAAGACTATCCAAAGTAACCTATTTATCACCTTTTGCAAGTTAAAATTATGAGTAGAACTCGTTGCCTCTATAACCATTAACATCCTTCTACATTCCTTTGAGGGAGTTATATAGAAAGCATACTACCTATCCATAACATCTATTATGGGCATGTATTTCCATATTTATCCTACCATAAATACACTCAATATAGTATGCACATCCTCCAAAGTTACTATCATCTCATATGTTTTTCCTCTTCCCATTAAAGGGTATTAGACATGAGTTTCTAAATCTATAAGAGCTCCTTATGCTACATTTAGGTTTTACATAGGGATTTAATAAAAAATTTACTCAGCCAATATATTCAAACTTCTCTAGTTATCATCCATCCAACTCTAATAAAACTCTATAACTCAATTTCAATTTCAAATCCATATGACTATCAAACATAGTCAATAATGCTGCCTAAAGACTATCCACATCATCTCTCATGTCTCTATTACCACTTTCCTTACCTCCAATACCCATCGTCCAACAACCTTCAAGCAAGAACAACAATAAATTCAAAGTCAAGGCTAAAAATTATAAAATTTAAAAAATAATGTATTTTGGACATCATTTTATTAGAGTTTATTACAAATTTCTAATGCCTATATAGGATGCCTATCAATAACTATAACAACTATCAAAGGAACCTATAGATATAATGTTTAGTAGTGATATTTGTTTTAGTATCCATGTCTAACAAGAGTGCCTAAGTTTACTTACAATGCTTGTCAACCAATCTTGGCATGATAGTCAATGACACGTTTTCAAACATGGTGTTTGTCAAGATTATTATATCACCTAAAGGGTGCTTGATAAATTGTTAATTTGTTATACGCATACACATAAGTCAGTTACTGGTCATTATGCCCATTAACCATAATTGACACAATTATGTATCTATAAATGTAGCTTTTTTTTTATAATCCAATTGTCTAACATCCTTGTAGGTCCAACATATGGTATCATAGTGATATATGAGTGGGATACTTGAGGATTTAAAAGTGGGATTAGTAAAGTGGATTTCAAAATTTGAGGATGCCATAGCAATGGAGATTTTATGTTTTATTGCTTTTTTATTTTTTAGATGTTGAGTTAACGTTTAATATTTCTTGTTACTCCTTGATTGATTCAAGGATATTTGTGTTTTGAAGAGGTATTAAGGAATCCAATATTACTTGCCACTTTGACCTAACTAAACTAGACAAAGATTCTATTTAGAGGAGGTTATGCACTAGTTTTCCAATGACGATGACATTTAGAAGCGTATTTTGTCCTAGTGCAATAGGTGAAAAGATTCAAGGATGTTGATATCATGCCTACTTGTTCTTGAGCATGAAGCCTTGATTGGAATGTTGCATAGAAGACTACACATTACTATTCATATCTTATTGACTCAAAGAGGGTGTTTATTTTATATTTTGTGTTTTATTTATTCGATAGGATTGAATGTGGGATTCCACACAACTAAATATTTGTTTGAATGTAAGAAGATACATTCAAGGTTTTCTTCACATAGAAGCCAGTTCTTCTAATTGTAAGTTCAACCATGATAAGTTGAAGTAACCAATTGTAAGTTCAACCATCTGAGTGATTGTAACCACTATCAACAAGTGTTCAAAATAGTCATGTTATCCAAGACATGTGAACATGATGTTGATAATATTAAGCCAACATGAATGTTGTCCAAACTAAGATCATGCTAAAAATAATTGTCCAACTTGGAGAATTATAGCCCATCTAATGTGCATGCACATTATATCACTGTTAATGTGTTTTGTACTATCCAAAAAATAGAGAAACCCATATAGAAATGCTACCTTGAAGAGATTGAGACATTAAAAAGTAATGGTTATCTAGATACAATCATCTTGAAGAGATGTAAGGCCAACTAGTAGATAAAAGGACAAGGTTGTCAATATGTGCTCATCTTAAAGAGGTGGTAGGGCCTTATAGTAGATAAAAGGACAAGGCCATCTAAAAGAATCTATACACATAATCCATATAAAGGCCATGTAAGGTCATTATGAGAAGTCAATGTGGGATGTCTAAATAAGAGACAACATGAGCCATCAATGAATAACTTAAGTTTATCTAAAATAGAATATTTTATTGACATTAGAGTGGCAATAAGGGTCATCATAACACAAGACTTGGGCCATAAAAACATGCATGTAGACAAAGGTACAATATCAATTTGTATCATGCTCATCATAGATGCAAGGTAGCTATGGCAAAGTCAATATGCCTTTGCCAATGGTATAGTTTGACGTCAACATCATGATATTATAATGAATGCTTGGTGTCCATCCATGAGAAGTTCATGAATAGGACGAGTCTAATAGTTTTTGTTCACAAGAGAAAACATAGATGCCTATTATATATGGAATGTAATATTTTAGACATTGGTTGAGACGTTAGATGGTTAAAAATATTATTGTTTTTTTTATAATATGAATTAAAAATTGAAATGTAAGCATATTAGTTGTGATTTGGCACTCATCGTAAGAATTCATATACAACTCTTTCAAAACTTAATATGCTATATGACTAAGAATGAGATATTATTGAATCTTTCTTTGAGTAAGGGAGGTGCTTCCAAGGTGGTGATAGAATGACACCATATCCCATTTTGTTCAAAGAATATGGAGGCACTAAAAAGAAACCTTAAGTCATACCCTAACTTGCACATAGTATAAACCATCAAATGAAAAATAAATTGATAGGTATGTCTTGATGATTGTTTGACATGACTGTGAGATTTCATCAAGGGATGATGTCATTCAAGTGAGTGCACTAAATTATTTGTAGGGGAAATATATAATCCCACATGGTAAGCATGAAGGGGTTTTTGGTGCTTTTATATGACTTTAGTTGTTTAATGTTTATACTTATAACATGCGAGGCATGTGAATGATGTTATGTGTGAAGCCACATTATGGACGTCAATTATGGAGAATTTAGAAGGTGATTTGTATATTGAATAATTTTGGAGATGTTAATATACTATAAATGTCTTGCTTGATAAAGATGTTTTCTTTCTTGAATGAAGAAACCACATTTTTGAAGATAAATATCATTATTTTTGTATTTTTGGAGGTGAAAATAGAGACATAGACAAGACACACTATTTTTTCTTAAATATTTATAGCCCACAAAAGAATATTTTCAAGCTCAATGCATTTATTGAAGTAAATATACCATATGTTGAAGCACTTTGTGTTTTTATGATCACATGATTGAGGGGATATACCAAATGCATGATGATTATTGCATCATCTACTAGAGATGAGACTTCATAAAATGGATAGCTTATGTGAAGATATTTAGATAGTAGTGTTATACGAGAAAATGATGATGCTGCCTTGACAATTTGATGATCATGTTTATGTTCACTAGGGTCTATGATCATGAGTTGTAAAGTAATGTATTACTTTAGTTTATCAATAGGTGCATGTGTCACTATTCACTTTTTAGCTAATCTAACATTGTTGTTGACTAATCTAACTTGAATTAATGTAGTTGTGTGTATATTCCATGATTATTACAATATCATGAAGCTAGTCTCATTGTGAAATAGGATGTAATATATTGTTCTAGTCTAGTTTAGTTGTTTAATTCCTACCCCTATTGAGCATTGATGCAATAAGAGGGATTTTTAGGATTATCACATCACTTATAGGATGTTTTATAAAGTTTTAATAGGTGATACCTATACGTATAAGCTGGTTACTAGTCATTATGTCAATTGAACATAACTAACATAATCTTATATCTATAAATGTAACATTTTATTGATAATACAATTATCTAGCACCCTTTCTAGTCCAAAAGTGTTATTGATTGAGATGGTAGGAAAAATAAAAAAATTCCCTTAGATTTAGCATGGAGAAAATGGAAGGGAAACCAAAAATGGATCTTCCCTCTATAGGTATACAAAATTTAACTAGAATCTTAACATAGCATCAAAATAGAAAATTAAAATAAAATGGAGAATCCATTACAAACCTTGGACATATGAATAGAAGAATGTAACCAAAAATTATTTTAGACCACTCACAAATACCATTCTAGTAATAAGATCTTGTAACCACTTATAGATATCACCTACATCAATTTATTGATAATAAATAAAAAAATCTAGAGTTTAGAGGATTATAAAGCCTCCAATGTGTTCATGCTAGTGACTAAGTATGAAGCATGTTATTCACTTTAGTATCACATTTATATTTAGTAAGAAGACAATGCAATCCAAATTCAATTAAAATACACAACAATCACATGTTTGATTTATGGTGATAGTGGTAGTTCTTAAGTAAAAAATGACAAAATCAAGATAATCTCATTTTATTCCTTCTTCTAGTCATTTACCCTATTCTACCTCCATTCATCCATACTATCATTTCCTTTCACCTTGATCACATGTTACCATTAACTACTAGTAGTTAGTACCATAACACCCTATACACCCTACCATTCTACCCTTATTTTCACTTGATGTAAGCATTAATTTATCACATGTCAAACGTTGTGTCCTCATGACCTATGAAATATTTGATCTTATATTTATTTATTATGATGCTATAGGATATTTATCAACACAAGGAGATATTGTTTAAAGACACTTATTATTATCTTAATTGATGACAACATAGGCACCTAATGGGGATATAATTCTTAAAAATGGAATTGAAAATCTAAGATATTTTATAGCACATTTTTTTATTAATGGACCCTAAGAAAGGGAAAGCAATGTCCTAAGGTAAGGATTAGCCTTAGAATAGCCTTAAGTTCTACCCCAATCCTATCTTAACCTTACAAATATTATTGAGTTTTCATATGGTAGCCTTGACCATAGGTTCATATTAGTCATTCATATTTTGAAAAGTAATATTAAAATTAATTAAATTTAAAAAACTAGAGATATAATTAATTTTTTGTGTTAGAAAAAATATAGCAAGATTTAATTATAGTTTCTACATTTTTTTGATTGATGGGATAGGGTTTTTAAAGGGAACCTGAACCTTTTACAAAGCATAAAAGTGAAACTAGGTAAATCAACAAGATTAACCCAAGAAAAAACAAAAAATGGAGCAACTATAACATCTCAAACCATATGGAGAGAGGAAAGAAATATAAATAAACCTAAGCGCAACCAGTTCCAAGAATTGCAAAAATACTGAAAGAAAATTTAGAGTAAACAAATGTCATCATCCTGATTGGCAGACCTGAGGTTTTGAGGGAAATCAACATGCCAAACCCGAAGGATATCTTTCTCAACGCCTCTATTAGCAAGTGAGTCAGCAACTTTATTTCCTTATCTTAACATGTGCTAGATAATAACATTAGAGTACCTGCTAACAAGCCTCCTGCATTCATAAATGATATTGGAAAGGCTCCATGAAGGGGATTGAGAAGCTTTGAGACAATTGATGATCAACAAGGAATCTCCTTCAATGATTAAGTTGCTAGAGCCAAAGCCTTATAGGAAAACTAGGCCTTGATAAAGAGCTCTCACATCAACCAAGTTATTGTTTTGAACACCGATATTATCCGCATTGGCTGAATTGATTTTCTCTTTGTCATCCCTGATTATACTTTCGCTCCTAGCTCTTCCAGGATTTCCTTTAGCCACTCCATCAAAGTTGAGCTTTATCCACCCTGTAGGAGGAGGGGTCCAAGTAATGGTTGATTTGTCAATAATAGGTCGAGGAGTTCCTGCAATATAATTTGTTAGATTGAAACTTGCAAACAGGAGATATTTGAGACCAAGTTTGGGGGCCCCATTCAACGAGACAAGGCAAGCATTTTCAGAGGTAAAGGTGGTGATGCGAAGGAATATGGATTGAGAGTCTTTGGTAACTCCTTTGAAACCTCTGTTGTTATGTTCTAGCCAAATTTTTCAAAGGAAATTGTGTACGCATGTGGACCACACAAATTTTAACTGGTAATTAAAGAAAGGGTTAGGCCATTGCTCAAACAAAAGGATGATGGAATATGGTTGAACCCAGACAATGTTGACCAAATCAAATAGGGAATTTAGAATGGAAAGAGAAAAATTAAATTGTAGGAAAATATGGACAACTGATTCCTAATTGGACTTGCAAAGAGGGTAACAATTGGGGATAAAAAGGTCTCTGATGATTAAATTATCCATAGTTAAAATTTGATTTTGAGAAGCAAGCCAAGAAAAAAAGCCGATTTTTGGAATTAGTTTTTTAACCCAGACATACTTAGTAGGGGTCCAACTAGGTGAGGGGGTATCTTGAATATATTAAGTAGATTTAACCGTGAACTTATCATCCTCACTAAGCTTCCATATGAGGTTGTATTTTGATTGGGAGTTTAGAATAACAAAGACTCACAACAAATTTTTAAGAATTCTGGTAACAAAGGTGGAATTGAAATCCAAATCATTGATGGGAATGGATTTCCAGAGACCTTAGTTAGGAGACTAAGAAATGAAGTTAATAACTCTGCTTCCAAAGGTTTAGTCCATGAAGGGCTTCAAAATTATTAGATTTGGCTCAAATATGATGGGGTGATCCTTAAGCCAAACATCTTTCTAGAACCTAATAAAATTGCCGCAGCCAAATTTCCATATCATTCCCTTCCTGATGATGTCCCTGCATTGAATGATAGAATTACAAAAACATGAACCTTGAAGATAAGGTTGGTTATCCATGAAAGAAATTTGTTGGAGGTATTTTTTTTTACTATATCAATCTAAGTAGATTGAGCCTCAGTGACAATTATCCAGGCTTGCTTTGCCATGAGGGCCAGATTCATTTTATGGATTTACCTATAGCCTAACCCTCCTTGGAATTTTTTCTTGTAGATTATGTCCCAAGAAACTAAAGATAATCTATTTTAATTTTCATTTCCAACCCAAAGGAACCTCCTTTGAACTTTTTCAATCTTATGGTAAATGGAAATAGGAACTTTGCATATTGAAATAAAAAAAATTGGAATACTTTGGAGGCACGCTTGCACAAGAGTAGCCTTAGCCACTTGGCTTAACATTGGTTTTTTCACCCTGCTAGCTTCTTGTTGATTCGCTCAATGACATTGCTCCATAAGAATTCTGAAGGATTGCCATGAAAACGAGGGAGCTCAAGATAAGTAGAAGGAAGCTGAGAAATAGTAAAACCTAGAATCCTAGTAATATTAAGTTATCTGCAAATGGGAGTATTTAGGAAATAGATTTTTCTCTTCACAAAGTTAATTTTCTACCCCACAGGTTCTTCAAAAAAATTTAGAATAGATTTGATTATTTTGGCTTCAAGAACTAAGGACAAAGTTGCTAGGATAGTATCATCCACAAATTATTGATGAGTAATGGGTATGGAAATAGATGAGGTCTTGATACTAGAAATAAGGCCCAAAGAGCAAGCTTGTTTAAGGGATCTACCAAGTGATTCAGCCATGATGATGAAGAGGAAGGGTGACAAAGGGTCACCCTGCCTGAGTCCTCTAAAAATTTTAAAGTATACCACTGTTGAACCATTAAAAATGATTGAGAACCAGGTATATGTTAAGAATTCCTTTATTAAAGCGACCCACTCCTCATGAAAATCAGATTTATTTAAAACTGTAAAGAGGAAGTCCCAAGAAACCCTGTCAAAGGCTTTGTTGATATCAAGTTTCAGGAAGAGGCTAGGTTTCTTGCTCTTGGCAACATAATGAATAAGTTCATGTATAGTAATTATACCATATGTTATGAATCTGCCTCTGACGGAGCTCCCTTAGCAATGATCTATTATGTCTAGAAGGATAACCTTGAGTCTATTGGCTAGAACCTTGGATATGAGCTTGTAAATGACATTACAAAGGCTTATCGATCTAAAGTTAGATATGGATTTACTTACTTGGGACTTAGGGATAAGAGCCAAGAATATTGAATTAACATATCTAGGAATGGATTTTTACTGCTAAAAGTCTTGGATAACATTGGTTACATCATTCTCAACAATATCCTAAAAGTGCTAGAAAAACCTAGGAGGGAATCCATCAGGTCTAAGAGCCTTATCGAGGTACATAGAGAATAGGGAATATTTGATTTCTTCTTTTGTGAACATCTAAATAAGATCAACATTTGATTCTAAGAAAACAAGAAAAGGAATATTTTGAAGAAGAGCATTACAAGCATGGAGGGAGGATGGTACGTTGGGTCTCAAATCTCAAAATGAGAAACAACTTTGAACCTAATTTCATGAATGTCAATTATGCTTGAACCGTCACTCTTGAGGAGTTTACCGATTCTGTTAGAACTTCTATATCTGAGTGTTGTGCATGCAAAACTTTAGTGTTCGAGTCCCTTTATTTTAACCACAATGCTCTGGATTTTTGCCTCTAGAAGATTTCTTCCTTAGATAGCATATTGTGGAATTCAGCAAGAAGGTTTTGTTCATCCTACCTGAGACCTAGGTCCGGATTCCCATTCTAAATACTAGATTAAATATTCATTAGTTGTTCAAAGATTCCCTGTTTGTGCTGGAAAATATTCCCAAAAACTTCTTTATTCCACTACTTTAACTTAAGCTTTATAAAGTGAATTTTCTTGGCTAATTGGGTTAAGGGAGGTCTTGAGAAAATTTCTTTCCACCAATCAGAGATGCAAGTTCAAAGGTTAGGGTGTTGAAGCCACATTGACTCGAATCTAAAGATGTTTTGAACTGGAGAGCTATCTGCAAATATTCAAAGATTAGAGGGTTGTGATCTGACCCTATTTTAGGGAGAGAGGTCAGAGTAGCATCACAAATAAATTGAATAACTTCTTTAGACAATAAAAATCTATCAAGTCTTAGCTATATGAGTTGACTACCATATCTCTTATTACTCCAAGTATACTTCAAACCTTTTAAGTGAACATCCATTAATTTGTTCAAATCAACAAAATCTACAAATTCTTCAAAACATATGGAAGTGACTGGAGCTCCCCCATGCTTGTTAGAAGGATAGAGAGGGCTATTGAAATCACTAGCAAGCATCCAAGGTTCATTTTAAAAGTTACTCCTTATTTGGTTTAGTGTGGTACAAAGGGCATGTCGACCAGTAATGTTGTTAGGAGCATAAATATTTGAGAGAATCCACTGGTGTTTGGAGTATTTATTGAAGAATATAATGTTGATTATTCTTTCTAAAATGGATATAAGTCTACCCTAAATAATATTTGGATCCCACATGCACATGAGTTCGCCTGGAGAGCTATTGGCAGGACTGAAAACATATTCACTGTTTTTCCATAATAATTTACCAATCCTTTCACTGTTCTCAATATCAATTTTTATTTCTTGGAGTAAAATGATGCTAGGCTTCAGAGTTTTCCTCATAGATCTAACTAACCTTTGTTTGGTTACTCCATTGAGACCTCTCACATTCCATGAGAGTATCTTCATCTAGAATATTTGGAAGATTTATTTCCCACCCCTTTTCCATGAGATGGAAGTGGTTTGGATATTTTTTCCTCCTCGGGAAAATCAATGTCTGTTTGATTTGATAGAGATGAAAGAATAGTAGGTTGAAAGCCATTGGCAATGTTCATATCTGTTTCTTTCTTCCTTCTATCTTGATTTTATGGTCTGCCCTTTTTCTTGTCACTACCAATATTGATAATAATTTTTTCCCTTAGTTTCTTGTAGCCTATTTAAGAGGATTGAGAAGTTGCTCCAGAACAGGGGAATGCAAGTTAGGGGGGGAGAAGGAATTTGATAGGAAAGTAGAATATTCCTAGGCTAGAAGGACTGGGTTGGGTTTTGGCAAAAAATTGGCCAAAGGTGGAAAATAAGGCCCAGACCTAGTGGGGGACTGGGGAGCATCGCAAGGGTGAACAAATAAATCAGTGAGATTATTGTGAATAATTTCAACTACTGTAAGATCTAGTTTTAGGGTCATTAGGGGTATCTTCAAGATCTAGGTATTTACTATTTAAGGACATGAAAGGATTAAGCTTTGTGAAAAGAGAACTTACCTAGTCTTCATACTACAAGGCCTGGGTCTGAGAGACAAGTTGCTTGCGTTTGTCGATCTAATTATTTTTTTAGAAGATTTGAGTTGGTTTACTGTTCCCTAGTCCATTATTTCCATGATTTGCATACTTATATAAATCCTTCATTATAGTGGGGCACTGAGTACGAAGATGACCCTATTTTTGCCATTCAACGCAAAAAGAAGATTTGTTCTCATACTCGATAGCCTGAGGCCTTTTGTAGGATCCTGAAATGAGATCTACGTAAGTCGATAGTTGGGAATCCATATTTGCAATGATGTAGATGTGAGCATAAATAAGGTGACTTCTTGCTTTGGTTGCCAAATCAATGGCAACAAGGTCACCAATGGTTTGAACTATACCTTTGAGAATTCCAGGATGCTAGAATTGCGATGATAGGTTCAAAAGCCTAACCCAAATGGGTGCTGAGTTTATATTTTGTGTTTATGAGTCAAAATATTCTTCCCATTTCCTCAAGAATAGAATTATTCTACCAAAGAACCATGAACCTTCAATAAGGATTCTTCTTGATTCTTGAGGATTTTTTAATCTGATTAGGAAAAACTCTCTTGGGTAAGCTCCTAGCTCCATGTTACCCATAGATCGCCACTTCAAGAAGGCCCATTTGAAAATGGACTCAATGTCTGGCCAAGCATCAAAAAAATTCCTAATTAGTGACATTGATTCCTAGAATACCATGGGAGCCATAACCTCAGGAGGAATGATGATCTCTCTTCCTAAAATAGTGAGAGGAATGGAGTCTAGTTAGTGGAAATAGAAGGCACCATCTTGAAGTGATCCACAAAGGAACCAAAAATGGTATTTTGAGATGTAGCTATCAAGGTTCCCCTTCGATTCTTATGACTTTATATTTATCCACATCATCAAAAGCTCCATCATCGATAATATTTATTCCAATCAAAAGTCCTCCATGATCTTCACTTGATACCAGAGACCTGCCTACAATCCTACCATGGTTCTCATTCTATTTTTCCATGTTTCCCACTCTACTACACTACTCCATTGTTTCTCACCTTCACTGCACTAACAATGCTCAACTACTACACTTTGTTGCACTTATCTACCCTAGCACTACTCAACTATTGCACTTCACTGTCCTAGCACTGCTCAGTCGCTGCCTTAGCACTTCTCAACCACTGCACTTCTCTCTCAACTCTCAGTTGTACTTTGTTGCAATTATTTTCCCTAGCACTGCTCAACTGCTACACTTCGTTGCCCTAGCACTAATCATCCACTGTACTTTGCTACCCTATCACTGCTCATCCATTGCACTCCACTCTCAACTCTCATTCGTTGCACTTTACTACACTTATCTGCCCTAGCACTTCTTAGATGTTGCACTTTTCTACCCTAGCACTGTTCAACCACTACACTTTGCCACCCTAGCACTACTCAGCCACTGCACTTCACTACCCTATCACTGCTCAACCATTGCACTCCACTCTCAACTCTCATTCGCTACAATTATAGTTTCTACATTATTAAATATATAAATTTTAAATAATGGTTAAACATCTTGGGCTTATACATTTATAACATAAATTTTAGTATATATAACCATTAAATTTTATAATAAATATATAGTAAACATTAATGTTATCCATATCTAGAAATACTCTTTTCATAAATAAAAATGCTTCCACTAAGTAACAACACCTATCACTTAAGCTAGAATTTACAATATACAAAAGTTTTAGACTTTTTTGGGCCTTTTGGACCTTGCTTTTACCATATTTTTTTTAGTTTAAAATGTTTGTTGTAGGTTTGACAGTAGTTTCTATAGTTGACTGACATTGTTGTCAAGGTAAATTCAAATAAATGGATAATATTATTTTTAGTTTAAAATGTTTGTTGTAGGGTTGACAATAGTTTCTATAGTTTATAATAAATATATAGTAAACATTAATGTTATCCATATATAGAAATACTCTTTTCATAAATAAAAATGCTTCCACTAAGTAACAACACCTATCACTTAAGCTAGAATTTACAGTATACAAAAGTTTTAGACTTTTTTGGGCCTTTTGGACCTTGCTTTTACCATATTATTTTTAGTTTAAAATGTTTGTTGTAGGGTTGACAATAGTTTCTATAGTTGACTGACATTGTTGTCAAGGTAAATTCAAATAATTGGAAAGGTGCAAATACAATGATAAACCAACCATTTTAGCATCTTCCATATAAGAAATAATTTACATCTCTTGATAAATAGATAAATAACTTACAATAAAGACTTATATCCTCTATTTTATCCTTATATATCATCTACAAACACTTACAAAAACATGAAGTTCCTAGGAACCTACTTATAAACATCATTTTAGGATGCTAAATGGAGTAATAGGCATTCATACCATTACTTCTTGGATTGGTATTGTTATAAGATTGGTATTTAAGCTTGCCATGTCTTTCTTTCTCCATTGCCTTGTTAGTATTCTTTCATGAGGTTCCATATTAAATTTGAAGTCACGGATAGAATGAATTAGACATGAAAATTTTCTTAAATTTCTAAAGGAAATCATTAATGAAGTTACATCCAACATCAAGTCATGTACCTCTAAAAGTCCACTTTGTTTTTATACCTTATAACTCCATATACTAGTCATGTGTATATCACTTGTACCTTTACCCATATAGCCCTTTTAGATTATACCTTACGATACCATTTAATTTTTTTTAATTCTTTTATTTGCTTTTACCCAATTTTAAATTGTACTCATGTTTCTTGCACTCAAGAGTGTAGACTTTTCCTAGACTTGTTTAAATTTTGGTAAATCACTCTTAAATGTTATAATATAACTAAATGAACAAACATTGGAGGCCATATTATGGCCTCTAAGGTTTAAGTAAACTTGGAAACATCCAATTATTATATAGTTTGCATAAATGTATAATCTATTTAATGCCAAACATGTTGGAAAATGGGACAAATAAACAAACACTTCTAATAGTGTACACATACTATTTTAACACAATGTTTTTTCACATTAATATTCCATCATATTTCACATATTCTAGCATTACAATCTTCCAACATAATATTACATACAACAAGTATATTTAATGTCTCTTTGTTTTCAAGAGACTCTTCAATACTTACAACTCTTGGTGTTCTACCTTTAACTATCTTTTCATCTCTTCACAATCTTATGGGAGATGTGACTATTCAATATTTATACAGGAGAAATATTTATTAATATCCCAATGAAATGATTACATAGCTCAAAATGATTACATAATTCTAAACAATGTAATAATGTCTAACACCCCTTATATTATATTATTTGATATAAATATCACTGACCTCCATGCATTCATGAGTGGTACACTAGAACTATTCTCTAGATCTAACTTTGGTTTTGGGTTTGGATATAGCTCTAGATCTATCACTATCATTAGTTGGATGGCTCTTATTTTGCTATCTCTAGCTCTCCTAGTTTTGGCTAAACTATATCTAAGTAATCTCCACTAGGTCTACCTCTTTGGACTATCACTAGGTTTACCCCCGGATCAATACCTTTGGATATCTACCTTAGGATCATCATTACCTCTAGGTCAACATTACCTCTAGGCTGCCTTGGGGCCATCATTACCTCTAGATCACGTCTAGGCCATCATTACATTTGGGTTATCCACAAGATCAACCTTTAGGTCATCATCTCTAGGAAATTACCATTGGAATATATCTTTGGAATCATCCACATCCTTGAGATATTATATGATGTTTCATCTACAAGTCCTTGCCACTATAGCTATTCCACATATTTTTTGGGTCATATTTTGATGCTAAATTCATTTATATCAAGTTTCCCAACACATTTATTCATGGAAAAACTCACACTCTTTATATTCAACAAATTGTGATGTTTATCAATCATCAAACTTGGTCTTCTTCTATAGAAGCCATTCAACATTTATTTTATTTTATCCCAATCACATACATTAATCCAATTATAATTCATATACATTTTTATAGACACTTTCTCTTTGTGACAACATTTTATTATACAGTTATTATTGTCTTTACAAATTTCATAAGAATGTAGGTTCCAACATGATACAAAAATTAGATGATGTAATAGCTTATCTAGTATTTGGATTGTTTAATTATGCTAGGATTTTTATTCTATGTAAAAAATGAGACTCAAGATCAAATTGAATTTTATAAATAAGTTGTTAGTTCATGATATTCTAAGATAGATTCAATTATTTATTAGCTTGTTTTAGTGTTAGGTTGTTGCTCCGTTGTGATTTAGATGCTATTATTTTTATTGTAATATGCCTATATATACTTTAGATTATGAATAAAATACAAAATTTTCTTTTCACATAGTTAGTATCATAGTAGTTCCAATCAAGGATTTGGGTTTGTTTTTGAGATCATGATTCAATCTATTGTTATTCATTTAGACATGCATAAAGTAGTTTCATAAGGTTAAATCTAGTGCAGATTGACCTTAGAGCAATCATCTAATCATTTTGAATATTTTTTCATGTGTAGGATGATTGAACACTCAATTTTAAGTTTGACACTCTCCTAGTTGAAATTATCCTCGCTGGTTTCCACGTTGAGAGTTTTCAATGTTCTCCTATGATGTTTAGACATTTTCTAATTTTGGCTTCATTGGACGTCACACCATATTTGATGTTGCACTATCACCCTAAGGTTGAAATTAAACATGAATTGTGTGTTTATTATCTATGAGAACCAAATAAGTACACAAGACTAACATCCAATGTGATATTCTTTGCTTTATTATAGATCTATATATTTAGTTGCTTGTGTAGGTAACACAACACCATAGTCACAAATTTCTTTATAATAAATCTAGCCTCCATTTTCCTTTACAATAAATCAAATTGTGGTGGCCACCTAGTTCACATCCACACTCTCATGGAACTCCACCAAAATAACTTAGCAACATAGGTGAAATATAAGGTCCGAGGTGTAGACCAATTGGTTCATACAAACCCCATAAGGGGGCGGAGGTCCAAGGTTCAAATCTCGGGCCTCGCTGGACTGAACGCTTGTCCCTTTCCTAGTGCTTTCAACGGTGTAAAAGGTTTAAAATGATTGTGGCATGGTGGTTATAGGGACGGACTGCATGAAGATCTGTGTGGCGGCTTCTGGGGTGGACAACGCAGAATACTGTGGCGGCCATAAAAAGTCTGGACAACCTGCCCGGATTCGTGGCGGCTACCGATTCCACCATGTAAATCCAAAAAAAAAAAAAAAAAAAACATAGGTGAACTGCAGGAGAGCTTATAACTTGTTTAGGAGAGTTTTTCTCTTTTTTTTGTGTCCTTAGTTTTTTCCTTTGAGTCCAACCATAAAATACACTATGTGTGTGCTATCTAGACCTCTCCATAGATGGATGACATCATTTATGTTCCATTTATCTAATAGGATCCCCATGTTACCTCAATAGAAATGGTTTAGATCTCCACCTATGCACTGACGAGGGTGTAAAACTTCCCTTATTTTTGACCATGGGACTTGTCATGAGTCTTTAGGAAACCCTATGCAGGAGTCCTATATAAAGGGGTTGCATTATTTTCCATACACATTGATGTCTATATTCTAATTTGGGCCCTACAACCTGCTTTATCCATACATTTGGTGGATGCATAAATTTAGTACACTAAAACCTTGATTGCCTGACTTTGGATGCTTGTATTTATTACTTTGGGATTGACCTTTGGAATGTGGGTGGATTGTTTAAGCATGGATCAATTGGAATAGATGATAGATCAAATCACAATCAAATATAAGAATCATGATAGTTTGAGTAAACACATTGATGTCATTGGACCTTCAAATTCTCGATGACCCTAGTAGACTACATGACACTAATTTTTTATCCTTGAATCAAAGGTATAATTGAAAACAATAATCTCATAATTTACTTGAATTTTTAGATAATAGTCCCCCATAATTTACGTTAATTTGAGTATAGTTGAAGATAGCAAAAGGGGTTTATGATTAAATATATTTGTACATTTTTATTAAATATATTATGCACCATATAAGAACTATGTATTTGAAAAAGTAGTCCATGAATTCCTAATAATGCTATATTTATCCATAATTTGAATTTGTAAGAAGCTCCCCTTTTTGTAGATTTTGGTCAACTTAGGCATTAGTATCCTCTGGTGCTAACTCATAGCACCATGGACACCAATTTGGCTAAAACTATGAATGAGTTGGCCTCAATTGTTAGTGCATTAAATCATAAAGATAATAACATTAGTGTCAAAACCTTGCCACTTGATGTAAAGATATACAATAATGATACTTGTGTCAAGGCCAAGGTCCAAATTTATGATGTTTCTAGAGATCCAAGTCCTTAATAGTTGAATCCTAGACATGGAAACTTGGTTTACATATAGTCAAATTATTGATGAAGAGAAAGTTTCTTTTGCCAAGTTGAAAATTTTTGGAGTGGATAAGGTTTTGGTCACTAAAAAATAAGATGAATAGAATCCCATAAATACTTGAGATCAACTTGTCACAATCTTGAAGAAAATATTTTATCGTTCTAATTATGATGATGACTTGATCATCAAATGGATTTTATTGTGACAAGGAATTCATATATTTGTGCAAGATTATATCTATCAATTCAATAGGTTGTAGATATTAATTTGCATGCAAGATCAAACACCCACTCTCATCATCAAATTCAAGAGTAGATTATAGGAGAAATTTCCCTTTGAGTTGAAATATACTTCCCTTACAACACTTGATGCTACATTCAACCAAGAATAACATGTTGAGGAGAATATTGCTACAAAATCAAGGGGATCATGACAACCAAGAGTTTTCAAATCTTGAAGTTAGCAATAACAAGTGATGAAGGTAAAAATATATACTTCTTTCTCTTCCTTTAATTCCTCTTCTCCTTATCCATCTTCTTCTCCTTCCTCTTATTTTCATAAATATTTTACTTCTTTCAATGCAAAGAGATTTAAAAAATATTGTGCTTATTGTAAGAAAAAAGGACATGAAAAATATGAGTGTTTTAAATTGAGAAGGAAAAAAATGACTATACAATCTCAATATGAGGAAACAAGGAATGTTCCCATTGAGACTTTAGGAGAGGATACGACATATAATGATTTGAAAGGTAGAATTAATAATATCACCTTAATGAATCATTATTCATTAGTACATGTCCATGAAAATTTGTTTGTCACACTTGCTCACCTTACACATGACTTCTCTATAGATTGTATTATTGATAATGGCTCATAAAAAAATAATTGTGAGATACATTGTTGATAAATAACAATTGTCATTGGATCCACATCCTCATCCATATTCACTTGGATGAAATAATAGTTTCACCACCTCAGATCATACACACCTGCACTATTGCTTTTACATTTGGCCCTAAATTTGTGGATCCAGTCACCTATGATGTGATCCCTATGGATTGTTGTGGATTATTGCTTGGTAAACCTTATCAATATAATTGGAAGGCTCACTATGATGCATATAAAAATGCATACACATTGCAACATGAAAATAAAATATTTCTAATGAAATGGACCAAGAACACCATAAATTTGGTACTCAATTGTAGGTAAGCACAAAAAGCAATAAACCAAGCATAAGGTCTTACATTAATTTTCATTCAGCCACAACATAAACAATCACAAGAAAATATCACTAAGTCCTCTTACTACACTAGGAAAATTAGTAAATCTTACTCTCATGTGTTTCAAGAGTCAAAAACACTTTCTCTAGTATGAGCAATCAATCATAACCTTGATATAATTCCTGTTACACCTCTTTCTAATGCCCAAATTTATAGAAAATCAATACTACAAAATGATGAAATTAAAACACAAATCCAAGAATTGTTGTCCAAAGGATTCATTAAGTGAAGTACATCCCCTTGTGCATCACCGATTATTATTATTCTTAAGAATGATGGGATGTGAAGACTTTGTATTGATTTTAGGGCATTAAAAAAAATTATAAATAAAAATTACTATCCACTTCCATGCATTGATGATTTCTTGGATCAACTTCAAGGTGTGAAGTTTTTCTCCAAGATAAACCTTAAAAATGGATATGATCAAGTTAGGATTCAAGAAAACAATACATGAAATATAACATTCAAACCTAAAATGAGCCTCTTTGAGTGGCTTGTGATACCCTTTGGTCTCACCAATGCTCCTTCCACCTTCATGAGGTTGATGATTGAAGTATTCAAAGGTTGTCTAGATAAACTTGTAATCATCTACTTGTATGATATTCTTGTCTACTCCTATACATGGTGTTGGAATATATTACATTACTTGGTAAATTCTAATGTACCACCTTGGATACATAATTAGATTAGGAGAGTGTCCTAGATTAGAGTGTGAGTATTTACTTTATGCAATGTAATAAATGCACAAGTATTATTAGAGTGTGCAAAGTATTTTGGTAATTTAAATGTACATAATAGTCCATGTGCACATGAGTCCATAGAATAGGAAGATGAAGATTCTCTAGAAGAGTGAAGGCCAAGAGTGCTCCATATGAAGAGTCACATTCCATTATATATGTATCTATGAGTGTGAGTGTGAGATATGGATTTGTAGAATGAGAGTGTGTGGAAGTATGGTGTATTTGAGTTCTTTATTCAATGGAGATACAATTTTTGTGAGAATTTTTTAATGGCAATTATATGAGTTATTATTGAAGTTACTTATGAGTTTTATATGTTTAGAATATTAACATTATCTTATATTCATATTGTAACTTTAATTTAGATCTTGTGCTCATTGAATGGTTGTTGCCATTTAACAAAAGGAATTAGAGAATAGATGAGGAGCTTTTTTATCGAGAAGAGTAGAGGATCTTCTTCTTGAAATGTAATTATGGAACTATGGAAGTTCTAAGCTTTTGATAAACAAATTGGGGAAAGAATAAATGTGGAGTTAATTCTTGAAGGGATTATGGGGTCCCTTCTTGAAATTTATTTTATGCAAAATGATTGTTGAAAACATGATACCTTGTTTGATGAAAACATGTTGTTATTTGATGTTTTTTGAAAGAATGGTATTCTTTTGTAACATAAGAATTGTGGAAATTCTTATGTATTTATATGGATGTTTTTGGAAAAGGAATCATGGAAATTCCTTAAATTGATTGTATTGGTGAAAATATTGTTTATGAAATAAAAGGATATTTTTGAGGCTGGGTCTTTTCCTTAGGGGTTTTCCAGGATAAAAGTGGTGTTGCCTATGAATCTTGCATCTTCTGCTTTAGTTTATTGTATGCTCTTCAATGAAATGTTATTATTATGGATATGAATTGAACCAAGGGTTTTCTTTTGAAATGCAAGAAAATTTATTCATGATGATATATGCATAGTCTTTTGCTAATATGAAATATGAATGAATTCATGTCTTATTTATATGATGGAATGGTTTATATTCACTTAAGAATACTTTTTTAATGATATTTATCCATTGCAATGGTTTTATGAAATATTAAAGTAAAGGAATATAATATGCTTAGAGAGAGATGGTAAATTATATGTGGTTTATTTATGTTCATGTGGGGGTACTTGGGAATACAATGCTTTAGACATCCTATCCAGTACCTTGTCAAGATATTTCCACAATTTGGGATAGTTTCAAGGAGATGACTACCAAATCAGTTGAAGGAACACTTTCTAAGTTGTAGCTCGAGAGTACATTCTGGGTTGTAGCCCAAATACGTTTGAGTTGTAGCTCAAACAAGTTCCCACATTTGATTACAAGGAACACATTCTGAGTTGTAGCTCAAATGTACATTCTAGGTTGTAGCCCAAATGCATTGAGTTGTAGCTCAAACAAGTTCCTACATTCTGAGTTGTAGCTCAAATATACATTCTGGGTTGTAGCCCGAATGTGTTTGGGTTGTAGCCCAAATGATAGTTACAAGGAGGTAACTAGTAATCATTGGCAATAGAACATTTTGGGTTGTAGCCCAAATTTGTTTGAGTTGTAGCTCAAACAAGTTCTTACATTTTGAGTTGTAGCTCGAATGTACATGTTGGGTTGTAGCCCACATGTGTCTAGGTTGGAGCCCAAAAGAAAGAACTCTAAGCTATGAGACATTGATTAGTCATGTCCACTTGAGTGTCGTAAGTTGCGATCGATCTCAAAAGTGGTTATGCCTTATGTGAAATAGAAATATTTTGTGAACCTTACTTATGTAACCTTTGCTTGTAAATTATGTACTTTAAAAAAATAATCTCTCTTGGGTTGTTATGAGTTGAGTAACGAGTGGGTCATTACAATTGTCAAATATAATAATCAAAGGAATCCAATGGGGAACTAAGGTTATCATATTGCAAAACAATATGTTGGAGTGATAAGGGTGTCTCTCTTCCTTATGACTCCACTCCAAGCCATGATGACCTATAAATTCAGAAAAGGTAACAACTTGATCATCATTTGTTGGTAAGGGTTGGTTTTTTTTTAGGATGTAACCTATGCTACATCTCCCAGGCCAAAGCTCAACTTCCAAAGGCTCACAAATGCCTTTATTTTGTAGCTCCAAACCCTTACCTATATCCCATACTAGATAATATTTGCTTAGGAAGTGGGTGGTCATTAGATAGATAACAATGGACAAAGGTTCACTCTACTTGAAAGGGGTTTCTACCATGGATCTTTTCTTCATGGGACATACCCACGTAGACAAAGGTACACATGCCAATGTGCACTAATTCATAATTTTTATGGGTTACACCTATAGTTTGGGGTGAATGTGGTAGCTTAGATAGATCTAGAAGAGGATTTTCATTAAGTAGACTAGAGATTATGAGTGGTGGTTCATCTCATAAAGTTTTTTAAATTCTTGGTGATATGAGATGGTGGAAAAGAGGAAGAAGAAGAATGATAAGAAAAATAAATAGATGGACACAAGTTGATTTTAGATTGGGCTTACTCAACCATTGAAAAATATTAAAATGGATGAGGATCACCCTAGATGGTGATAAGTTGATTTTTAAATTCATACTTCAAACATTGATAAATAGTAGAAGGGACAACCCTCATTTCATGAATCCAAGGGCATCCAAGAAGAAGATTAAAATATGTTAGGAAATATACCACATAAAATAGTATCTAATATCTTGGGTCCTACCCTAAGGGGAAGGGATAAAATGTTGTAGGCCTCTTGGGACTCATTGTTGAAATATTTTATGACAACATCAACTTTGGTTAAATCTTCCTTTTTTAATCCAAATTTTTGAAAAAATTATATGTGCATATATTGACGAAAGAACCATTGTCTACCAAGATTCTCTTGATAAAATTTTCCCCAATCTATCCAATGATGTAAAGAGGATTATTCCCTTGAAAATTTGAGGAAGGAAACTCATCATCATAAAATGATATGCGATTTATCCCAAGAGAACCAACAACATTGGCTAGGATACTAGGAAGAATGTCTTATGGGATAGGTTGTTGGCTTAGGAGCTTCAACAAGGCTTCCCTATGGATAGGAGAAGTTTGCAAAAGCTCTAAGAGGAATATCTTACCTAGTGTGTTACTTAACTGTTGTTGGATATCAAAGGAGAATTTTAGTTGTGGCTTCAACACTAAGGTTAGTTTTTCTATGCTTATGCTTCTCTTTTGGATACTCTTAAGAACTAAAGGTGGTCTAGAGGGTCGGTTGGATATAGAACTCATCTGATATAGTTGTTGTTGAGTCATTTGAGCTTGATCTTGTTGTCTTGTGGTAGTTTCTATCATACCAACCATGTTTTTGTAGCGTGGTGGCACATTATGATAGGAAACCTAATTGGTTGTTTGTTTCTCATGATTAGGTAAAGGATTTGGGAATATCCCCATATATTGATCGGTTATAGGTGTTGGTTGAGTAGGATTTTTATTAGTTGGAGGGTGGTGAGAGTCATCTACAACAAGATGAATCTCATCTATTAAGTTTTGAACCACATGTTTCAACCTCTTACATGATTCTTTCATGTTCCCTTCCACACTATGATACTCACAATGTTGACCAAGTATATACCAAATTATCATGGAATCATGTTGCCTTATGGGAGGTAGTTTGATCATCTTAGCTTCTAAAAGCTACTTAAGGACAAAAAAAATGGGTTGGTTGAGTCATGTAAAGTTTCTTGGTGGGGGTTTTTTAGGTTTTCTAAGTACCAACTTCTACAAGGTACTAGTAACATTGATATCGTTGGTTGTTCTACTATATGTTAACCCATAACCAACTACATGCTTGTTTATATATTGGGTTTTTATGGTCCTTTTCTCTTATTTCCTTGGTTTAAGTTGACCTCTTCAAATGAGAGCCTTCTCTACTCTTCTTGAAAAATCTATTTCTTGTTTGAAAGAGGTAATGGTTGTTGTTTCTAATTCATATGAGATCAGATATTGTAAGTTTCTAATAAATATATCTAGCATGGATCAAGGAGGTGAGGTGTATCTTAACCATCCAACTAAGCTTCTCCAACTAGAAAGAAAATATGAGAAAATTTTATCTTTACCTTATTTTAGGAGATATAAATCTTGAATGGTTACTCCTTTCTCTACATAAGCTCAAAATTTTTGAACAAATAACTTAGTTATTTCCTCAGAGCTTCTCAAATAATTATGAGGTACTTGATAATACCATTCCAATGCCATACCACCAAGACTCTTAGGGAATATTTTTAGTAACAACACATCATCATATATAATATCAAGGCATGTTGTTCTAAATATCCTTAAATTTTCTATAGGGTCCTTTGTTCCCTTATAAATATGTAAAATCAACATTAGAAAATGCTTGGGGTAGGGTCTAGCAATGACCAAAGGGTGTAAAGTTTGATTGCATGTTTCCTTGTAGCTATAAGTGAAACTTGGAGCTTAAAGTGTATCCATTATTAATGCCAATTGTTTCACTATACTTGTCAAACTTTGCATATCTAGATTGTTGTTGTGTAATGCCCCTAGATTCCATAGAGGGTTATTGGTGGATTGTTGAAAATATACTTGGTTAATGTTGGAGATATTAACACTATTATAATATGGGTTATCGTATGGGATGTTTTGTGTAGCATCTTGTTGTGGAAAATAATTCATGTTTGGTGGAGCAGAAGAAGGGGAGTTGAAAGGAGGAAAATTATTAGGAGGAGGAATCGAATAAGATAGAAATTGAACATTATTTTGAGGTATGCCACTTGTTGGAGGAAGTTGCGAAATTCCACCAATGTTGGTGGTTGTTGTAGTAGAATATGTGGGCTTATGAAATGGATCAATGTGATGAGAAGATTGAAAGAGAGGATTGACACAAATATTATGAGGAGAAATGGTTTGATGATAAGATGTACCAGATTCTTCAAAGTGAGACTACCATGAGGACCTTCAATAGGTTAAATATCATCATTATTCTCTATGTCCTCTTATTCCTCTATATTGGGATTCTCACGATCAATATAATCATCCTTTTGATGATTCTCATCATATTTTGAAAGCTTTTACTTAATCCTAAGATTTGGAGCCATAGGATTAAGAGAAAGGACAAGGAAGAAAAGGAGATCTAAAACTAATAAAATACACATAAAATATATATTTTTAAAGTGTTTTCATGTTCTAACTCTATGCAAATAGATTTAATGGTCTTCCTTATAGTTTAAAAATAAAAACAAAAGGGAAAAAAAGGAAGAGGCTTCCTAATTTGGCCACTAAGGACGTGTTTCACGTTTGGTTCACTAAATATGTAGAGGTGGGAAAATAACCAACATAGGAAATTCTTTTTAGATCCTCTAGGAACCAAGGTGACTACAGGGCTATGTTTCTCTACACTTGGGGGCTTGGGGATCAAAAGGTTCACTAAGAGTTGTTTAAGAAGTCAATTCAAGTATGGAATGAAAGGTTTGATGTGTTTATTAAGGAAGCACCTAAGTTTGGTCTTGATTAAGATCTAAACTAGAAATAATTAAAGAACAACAATGCAGGGCAAACAAAAATGCAAGCAAATAAGGAGCTATTCCTAAAATGATTCTTTGTTTCAATGAAGACTAAACCTAATTTTCAAGAAAGTAAATATTTTTATTTTCAAGCAAAGGATGCACAAACAAGATTATCCTAGATGCAAACTATATGCTTTTCTTCTTTGATGCCTAGAAATAAAACTAAATGCCTTCTTTTTCTTATGATCAAAATCTAGAGTAGAAATGAATAGAAGATAAACAAAAACACACAACAAATAGCCTAAAATATCTATCAGAGCGCTTATTTGATTTGGTGGTTGATCCTAGATAAATTCATGTCCCAAAATATTTAGCCATGAATTTGGTAAAACCAAAAAATCAACAATATAAACTTGGGAAAATTGATTAGTGTTTCGGGGCTGCTTAGGCCACTATGTAACTAAGCTTGGAGGCACAACAGTCAAGCCCTCTTGGTACTTTTAGCTAACCGTTCAAAAGTAAAAATGATTGTTTATCTTTGAGAACAAGAAAAATAAGATATGATAGCATGAAACAGTGAAAACAAAGTGTAAATAGAATGGATGCAATGGAAAAAATAATGCAATAGATAACCTAGGGTTTTGGGAGTAGAATTTTACCTGTAAACCATTATGACCAAATTCGAGCGTTGTAATTAGCAGACATGAATTTGAAAATAAAGAATAAAACCAAATTCATGCCCCATAAGAGAGGGTTATAAATTTGCAAAAGATGACTTAAAATTAATCTATGAATACAAAATGCAATTAACACTATGAAATAATGATCTAAAGATCTAATAATGCATAGAAGAAACCTGATAAGCCTAGGAGGAAGCAAGAGTAAAGGTAGAAACCAATATGGAATACCTCTCCTGCTTCTCTAGAAGGAAAATGATGTACACAATCTATCATCAAGGCTTCTCCACTTGCTCATCCATAGCAGAAAATCACAAGGGGCATACAAAAAGCAAAGCACTAGAGCATTCCAAAAGCATCAAATTGATAGAAGATAGATCTTGATATCTCTGGTTGAAAAAAATAAGTCCAATCCTTCTATTTATAGGAGGTTTGGAGGGGTTTAGGTGGGAAAAAATATTAAACTTGGACAAGAGAAGATTTCATAGAGTTTGGACAAAAACTTGGGTTTTTCAAGAGGAAAAACCCAAAATTGCCAAATTTGAAATAACTAGACCCATGTGCTATTTTTTTGCATTTTGGGGGACCAAACGATGTCATAATGGGATAAAATTATACTTATAAAAATTATATTTTTGAGACTGATCCAACGATAGTGGTTTGGAAGGAATGGAGAATATTTGATGGGGAAAATTTGGCTCAAATATGACCTTATGTTTTGAAGCAATAAATGCTCAATTTTAGGTCTTTAAAAGGTGAATTTGGCTTGGTTGGTTAGAGGGTTGATGCATGAGGGTGAATTGATGAAAATTTATGAAAAGTGGGTCAATTATTAATTTCTATAGATTGAAATCAAATAAATCCTACAAATCTTCAAAAAATGAAAGCTTTAGTAGATAAGTCAAAAATTCGCCAAAAAATAATTTTTACTATTGACATTCTAGAAATTGGAACTTTCACCCAGTGAATTAACTTTCTATATTTTCTACCTCTTTCACCACTAATTAGAGTACATATGGATGTATCTCATATGGAAGTATTCATATTTCATATTTTGCTCTAATATATCCCCAATTGGCCAGCCAATCGACCATCACATTTCCTTCTCTATACACATGTACCATAAATTCTTATAGTGAATTTAGGGATCTTAGTGTATTTGTCACTATATGCTACTCTCAAAATTATTGCAACCATTTTATTGAGGCAATTAACAATATTTAGTGAATCTCCCACAATTATTAGTTTCTTAGCCTCCAACTAAACCACCATCTTTACTCTTGCCAAGGCTGCTCTAGCTTTAGCCTAATATCTGGTCATAATTTCCAAGTATTCACTCATATATCTGATCAAAATTCCTTGGCAATCCATTAGCATTGATCTTAATCCAACCTTCCCTAAAAATTTAGTTTCATCCATCCTTTTTTGGGTGGCTTCCACTTAGTCATGCTCCTCAAGTATCCTTGGGATTGTCATTCACCCTCATTGGAATTAGGTTCCAATGTTCACTTAATTTTACCTCTTCCATTGAATTTAGACTCTTATGCATTTCTAATAATTTAACATTATCCACTATGGATACTCTAATGTATTCTCTATTATTGGATGTAGATCTCTCCTCCCCTTTAAAAATCTTTTTGTTTCTCTCCAACCAAACTCCCTATGCATAATGAAAGGAAATCACTTTCCAAATCTGATTCAGTCTTAGGATCTTAAAATGCTTCTCCCACTATTCTATCCAAACTTCCATGTTATTAGGTAGCACCAACACCATCCCCATATTATTTATTATATCATACAATATTTTGAGGGAGTATTTACATTCTAGTATGATGTGACTCATCGATTCCTCATGAGATTCATAAAGGTAACATTTATTAGGGAATTGAAAATCCCTCTTATGTAGGTTATTTGCTATTAAATATAATTTTAGATTGCAAACCATAGAAAAATAGTTAAATTTGGTATTGTTTTCCTTCCTCATAATTTATCCCATTGAAAGCCCCCATAGGCACTCCTATCAAAGGCTGATTTGGTAGTGAACAACCCTTCTTGAGTAGCTCCCAAAACTATTGTATCCTCCTCCAGATTGGATATTACATAATATGCTTTCAATTTAGGTGTTAGCCTTTATGGATTTTCCTCATATTGATTGTGTATTCTTAGCTCCTTCCATATTAGCTATCCTCCTTATACAACCAAATTGATCTGAAAATGATCATTTTAAAATATCAAACATCTAAGAGTGGAGATTTTGACCAAGAGTCTTCATGCTCATTTGTTTGATATTTTCCTTAATAAATCTGGTAAAGTAATCATCTGGCATCAATGCTACATGTGGTGTATGCAATAGATAATGGAATAATTTGGTTGTCATATTGTTGGGTATTGTAGTACTGAGTGTTAGATGTATCCTAGGGTATTCTAGGAGTGATTTTGCAGGAACAGAACTATGAATCAATCTTCACATGGCTGTCGTCTATCTAAGGAGATTGACCTGAATATGACCTAGAGAAATGACTTGATTCTATAGCATCAAAGCTGGGTAAGGCATCAACACTAGGCAGGGTGTCTCATGTGTGATGGGAAGTTGAAGCATCAGAGTCATTTTGTAACTGTAATAGAAGTTTAGGAGTTGGTTCCAATAAGGAGGCATTTGTTTCAAGGTTATTTATCATTGGGAAACACATTTTTGAAGGAGGGAACCTATTAGAAAGATTCTACAGCCATTTTTGGACTTGAAAAAACTCATATTGTAGACCTAGTACATTTGATTGAGGCATGTTTTAGGGACTATAAAGGTTGAGTTTGATGTTATTGAAGGCAATACCAATCCTGTATTTATAGTTGTATTACTCCATATTCAATTAATTGTTAAACTGGGCTGGTTATATGTGGATGTACTCTCACATTGAGGGGAACCACTATAAATATATGTGTCAATATTTGTGTGTGTGTTTTACATATTTATTTTACTACTATAGATTTAATTTTAATATCTTTTATAGCACATACATGTTAATTGTTTGCATAAAGGATTAAATCAATCTAAGAATTAGGAAATCCATATTTGAGGATCTTAGTAAGCATTAGGCTTCAAGTGATTACATATCACATGGTATCAGAGCTAGCTTAGGTTTATGTGGAAGGCTTGTGGATGTACAATAGAAGGTATCAAAGGTATGAGTTAATTACTTTTAATCCAAAAATTGGTAGAAGGAAAAGAAGAGCAAATTCCATGGAAAGAGTAGAGGAAGAACAATCGAGACCAAGAATGTCTAATGAATATTTTGAGAGGAGGTTTATTGTAATGGAGAATAATGTGTCTAGACTCATGGATATATTATTGGAAAGACGATCCAAAAATGAGGAGCCAATGCAACCTGTGAAGGTGGAAATAAGTTAGAATAGTGTTGGCACTTCTTTAGTCCATTCTTCAGTTCCTTTCAAAGTAGAGGCTAAGGTGGATTTCTCTTCTTTTGGAGGGGAAGTTGATGCGAAAAAACTAAATAATTGGCTAAAAAAATTGGAAGTATATTTCCAAATCCAAGGGGTTGTTGAATATGTTCAAAATATCTCTTTTGCAAGATTTAAAATGGGTGGACATGCTTTAGTTTGGTTGGAAAGCCATATGGAATTCCTGAAGCATGATAAACTGATGTCTATCTCTTCATGGGAGGACTTCAAGAATTTACTTAGAGAGTAATTCTATCCATTAGGCTACCAAAATAATCAACTCATGAAATGGTAATTTTTTAGATAGCAGAGAGGACAACTTATCCAAGATAATATAACAGAGTTCAAAAAACAAGCTACCTTACTTGGGATTTATCTCAAATATCCATAGGTGTTGATGAAGTATGTTGGAGGATTACATGGTTATTTGAGAAGGGCCATCATGCTACTAAATTCATAAAACTTTGACCAAGTGAGTGTACAAGCTTAATATTTGGAAGAATATAGGAAGCAAAGACAATATGGTGAAAACTCCAATAAGAATTAGAACCAAAAGGATCAAAAAAATAAGGAAAAATATCAAGATAAAGGTAAAGAAAAGCAACAAGAAAGGAAGACCACTAACACTGCAAAGACAAATGATGATAAAAAGCATTGTTCACATTGTGACAAGGATGGCCATGTAGATGATAAGTGTTGGAAGCTTCATCTAAAATTGTTTCCTTACAAGAAGAAGAAGAAGATCTAGGAGAAGAAGAATGCTATTGTTACAAGAAGCGAGGATGTTGATATTTTTGATGTAGATGAAAAACTCAATTGTTCAACCATTCATACAGTTGGTGACTCCAAGGATGAAGAGAAGTGGACACAACTATTTCATCTCAAAACCTAATCCAAGAAGACAAGGATTGATTCCATATTTGATATTAGATCTCAAGCCAAATTGATTGTTGAAAGTCTGGTGAGCAAGTTGGGATTGAAGACTTACAACTATCCTCATCCATATTCTTTTGTATGGGTGCACAATGATACTAAGTTGCAAGTCACTAAGCAATGTAGTACCTCTAGATATTTGTGGTGTTATTTTTGGTAATCCATATCTGTTTGATAGAGATGCCATTTATTTTTTAAGGAAGAACCAATATAGGCTAGTAAAATATGGAAAAACCTATAATGTTAATACCCATAGGAGTAATAAGAGATTTTTTTCGGTGATGGCTAGTCAAGTAAAGAGACTCATTAATGCCAATAAGAAATTTGTACTTGTAATGCTTTGGCCTTCAGGTGAAGGGAATGGACAGGCATTGTCAGTGCTATAGAAGGATTGCATTACAACATCCATGCTACAGGTAGTGCCAATACTGGATAAGTAGAGTAGACACGTGTAAGCTATTGTGCAGGAGTTTTAGGAAGTTGTTGCTGAGCCCAAGGGACTGCCACCAAAATGAGGAATTGAACATGAAATCCAACTATTACCTGATGCACCTCTTCCAAACATAGGGTTGTATAGATAGTCAGTTATATATTTTGAGAACATCAAGAAGTATATTTGGGAGTTTTTGGATCAAGGGGTGATCAGATCAAGTACCTTTTCATATGGTTCACCAGTTGTGTTGGTACCTAAGAAGGATGGGACTTTGAGAATGTGTGTGGACTATAGGGCATTGAACAAGATTACTATCAAAAAATAGGTATCCATTACAACGTATAGATGATTTCATGGATCAGTTGTATGGGAAAAGGTACTTGATCAAGTTGGATTTGAGAAGTGGATATCATTAGATTAGAATCAAGGAGGAGGACATATGGAAGATTGTTTTCAAGACAAGACAAGACAAGACAAGACAATTTATTGATTCTTTTGTTGTTGTCTATCTTTATGATATTCTTGTGTACAAACAATCTTGGGAAGATCACTTAGTACATATTAAACAAGTGCTCCAAAATTTGCAAAAGGAATTTTTTTTTAATTTACATGGTGGAATCGATAGCCACCATAAATTTTGGTAGGTTGTTTGGATTTTATGGCCATAAAAATATTTTGTGATGTCCACCCTGGAATCCACCACACAGATCTTCATGCAGTTCACCCATATAAACATCATGCCACAATCATTTTAAACCTTTTACGCTACTGAATGCACCAAGAAAAGGACAAGCGTTTAGTCCTATGAGGCTCAAGATTTGAACCTTGGACCTTTGCCCCCCTTACGAGGTTTGGTAAAACCAATTGGTCTATACCTTAGACCTTGGAAAAGTTGTTAAATATGCAAAAGTGTGAGTTTGGTAAGCAACATTTGGTGTAATTAGGGCATGTTGTTCATGGAGGACAACTTAGAGTTGATCCTGGGAAAATCAAAGCCATTGTGGAGTGGCCAAGACCAAGCAATGTGAATGAAACAAGAAGTTTCTTAGGAGATGTTCAATACCTTAGAATATTTATTTTTGATTTTTCAAATATTGCTTCTCCATTACATGACATTACAGGAAAAAAGTAAAGTTTTCAATTGGAAAAGAAGCAACACACATATTTTTATGCATTAAAGTAGAAGATTAGAAATGCTCCAGTATTGGTACTTTATAATTTGTAGTAGCCTTTTGAGATTGAAATTGATGTAAGTGAGTATGCCATGGGGGAAATTTTGATGCAAGGGAGGAGACCTGTTTGTTATCATTCGAATAATTTCAGTGGAGCTATTTTGAACTATCCCACATATGACAAGGAGTTATTTGCATTGGTTCAGGTAGTGAAGAAGTGGAAGCATTACTTGGTGGGCAAGGAGACAATTATCCATACTGACCATCAACCATTGTAATATCTACAAACTCAATCTAAGTTGCAGTAGATGAGGTATTTTTGGTGGATGGATTTCTTAAAGCAATTTCACCTAATCATTAAGTACAAGAAAGGTAGCATAAATAAGATTGCAAATATGCTTTCTATAAATCCAGCACCAATGCTAGGTGCAATTCCAATGCTAGGACAACATAATATTTTAGGTTTGAGCACGATAATGAATTTCTATCCATTTTTTCATGAGACATATCAAGATGCTTATATTCAAGATTTAGACTTTAAGGAGGTTTATCTGAAGCTGAAGCAGTCCTCTAAACCAGATTGTGAAGATATGAATGAGTATCATATCAAGGATGGACTTCTTTATAAGTTTAATAACTTATGTGTTCCTTAAGGAGAGAGGATTTATTTGATCAGAGAAGCACATACATCACATATTGCTGGATATTTTGAGGTTGGAAAGACTGTGGTAAATTTTCAAAGGTATGTATATTGGTCTAAAATGCAAGATCAAGTTGCAAAGTATATTCGTGGTTGTGTGATGTGTTGCACTAGTAAGCCTAGCAATCGAAAATTGGGTTTGTATAAACCACTTCCTGTTTCTAATAGACCTTGGGAGAGTATTTATATCAATTTTGTAAGGGATTACCTATGTCTAAGAAGGGGTATGATTACTTTTTTGTAGTAGTGGATAGATATAGCAATATGTGTATTTTAATTCCATGTAAGAAGACCATTACTGGCCAAAATGTAGTAGCACTTTTCTTTTCTCATGTCTGGGTTCATTTTGGATTGTATACTTCTATTGTTTCTAATAGGGATTCTATATTTCTAGGCAAATTTTGGACTTTTTTGTGGGAGAAGATGGATATAAGACTGAAAATGAGTACTACTTTTCATCCTCATATTGATGGTCAAACTGAGGTAGTGAATATGATAGTAGTTCAGATCTTGAGGGGTTACTATGGCAAGCAACCAAAGACTTGGGATGAACATCTTGTGTATATCCAATATTCTTACAAGGCAATTCATACTTCAATAAATAAGACTCCATTTGAAACTTGTTTTGGATACCTTCCACCATCACCTTTTGACTATGTTTTTGGACAACAAAGGGATAAAGAAGATTCAATATTGAAAGAAGAAGAACAAACTGAAAAATTCATTGATAAAATTAGGCATGTTCATTTGAAGGTTCAAGAACAACTCAAATAAAACCAAACCAAATACAATTTGAGGCATGATAAGCATATATTTGACCATAAGTTCCAAGTGGGAGATAGAGCATGGTTGCATCTCAGTAAGGAGAGGTTACAAGGACTATCAAAGAAGCTGAAACCTATTAGATATGGACCATTTGACATTGTGGAGCATGTAAGTGAGAATGCATTTAGGTTGAATTTACTTGCATATCTAAATATTTATTCAATGGTTAATGTTGATAACTTGAAGTTGTTTGAGCCATCTATGATCACTGAAGAGGAGGAGAAAATAGGATAGGTTTTACTAACCATTGATGAATTATCTCCACATACAATGGATGAATTTAAATAGGATTCCATTTTGCAAAAGAAGGTTTGTACTACAAGGAGGAGACAAAAATAAATTTTGTTGGTTGGGTTGAAAGGAAAGTTGCCTAAGAGGACTAAATGGTATGGTAAAGCTAAGTTAGAGGAGTTATTGCCTCACCTTATTCAAAAGTAAACTTTTGAGGGACCAAAAGCCTCCTCTTTGGGGAGGTATGATCCAAAAAGGATCATTTTTAGAGATCAAACATCTAGGAGTGGAGATTTTGACCAAGATTCTTCATGCTCAGTTGTTTGATATATTCCTTAATGAATCTGGTAAAGTAGTCCTCTAGCATCAATGCTACACATGGCATATGTGCTAGGGAATGGAAGAATTTGGTTGTCAGATTGTTGGAGATTGTAGTACTGAGTGTCAGATGTATCCTAGGGTATATTGGGAGTAATTTGGTAGGAATAGGACTATGAAACAATATTCACATGGCTGCCATCTATCTAGGGAGATTGACCTGACTACGACCCAGAGAAATGACTCGATTCTACAGTGCCAACATTGGTAAGGCATAAACACTTGGAGAACAGATCGTGTATGATGGGAAGTTGAAGTGCCAGAGTTGTTTTATAACCATTATAGAAGTTTAGAAGTTGATTTCAATGAGGAGGCATTCATTTTGAGGTTATTTATCCTTGGAAAACACATTGTTGAAGGGGGGAACCTGTTAGGAAGATTTTGGAGCCATTGTTGGACTTGATGAAACCTCACAAAGTTGTAGATCTGGTACAGTTGATTGAGGCATATTTTAGGGACTGCAGAGGTTGAGTTTGATATTGTTGAAGGCAATACCAATCTTACCTTTATATTTGTATTGCTTCATATTCAATTAATTGTTAAAATTGAGCTAGTTCTATGTGAATGTACTCTCACATTGAGGGGAACCACCATAAATATTTGTGTCAATATTTGTGTGTGTTTTACATATTTATTTTATTATTATTGATTTCATTTTAGTATCTGGTATTGCACATACATGTTAATTGTTGGCATAGAGGATTAAATCAATCTAATGATTAAGAAATTTGTATTTGAGGATCCTAGTAAGCCATAGGCTTTAGGTGATTACAGATCACAAATAATCACTTACCATATTCCCATAATTATGTTCTAGATCTACTCTAATTCTTGCTAAATCATCATTCTTTATTAATGGGTACTTCTCCAACCATGCATCTTCCCAAAAATGGATAGACGTACTATTCTTCTCTATCAATTTTCTCCCATGCTTCTCTATTGATTATCTACCATGCTTCTATTCTTCGCAGTTGATTCTCTATAGTGTTTATAAAAACACCTTACTCTTTTCTATACTTATTATTTTTTGGGATGATTTTTTCATAGAGAAATATCCTCCTAAATTTCGTAGGCTCAGCTATATAAGGTCTCCCCAACAAAATTTTGTCATCCATAAATTGTTGGTGAATAATACATTCTATGGAAACAGATCATTTCAACCCACTTAACGATCCCACATATTTTATTGATCTAATGCACCTTCTCAATTCTTCTATCACTATTATGAAGAGATACTAGGATTATGGGACCCCTTGCCTTAATTCCCTACTACTTCCAAAGAATCCAACTAAATAATTGTTCACCATGACCAAGAATTTAGTTCCTCCATAGCAATTATTCACCCATATTTTCCAACATATAAATTCTCTAGGACTCTATGTAGGAAATTCCATGAGATAATCATAGGCTTTGTTCATGTCAAGCTTTAACACCATTCCCTCCCTTTTACTAATTTTAACTGAATTCAGTCTCATGGAGTGTTATTACTCAATCCAAATTTGTCTATCCTTTACAAATCCTCCTTGCTAATCTACAATGATCTATGGAAGAAAAAATTTAGTCTTGATGTAATTATTTTGAAATTATCTTGTAAATGGCATTACATAGACTAACTAGCCTAAAGTATTTAGCTCCCTTTAGCCCATGCTTCTTTGGAATGAGCACTAGAAAAGTATTATTAATTCCTCTTAACATTTTGCCTAAGTGGTTAGAATCTCTTACTATTGCTACTACATCCTTACTCACTATGCTCCAAAAGGCTTGGAAGAAACCCACTTGAAATCCATCAGACCTTGGAGCTTTATATTTTCTAATGAGAAGATTATTTCCCTAACCTCCTCCTCCTTCATCTCTTTGATAAGTTTTCCATTCATGTCTCTAAATATAATCCTTGGGATATGTGGAATTATTTCCTCCATAGATTCTTGATCATCCTCCCTATCCTTTATTAGCAAAATTTGAAGAAGTCCACCACTCCTTGTTAGATTAGATCTTCTTCTCTTATTACTTCTCCATACTCTTTTTGAATTTTAGTTATCCTTGCTACACTTTTATTTCTTATGGAAGAGACATGATAGAATATTGTGTTTCTATCTCCTTTCATTAGCCATTTGTTCCTTGACTTTTATCTCTAGTACGTCTCCTCCCTTGCCATTATTGTATATAATTTTGAATGGAAAAATTTCTCTCTACTATAAAGGACCTAGTCCATCCTATTTCTATTTATTTATTCTTCAAGTTGAATCAATTATTGCCTTAACCACTCCTTTTACAAGAAGTTTCTAAAGATCTCCTTGTTCCACATTTTTACTTCCCTCTTCACATGTTTCAATTTCACAACGACCACATACATCTTAGATACTTGGATAAGATGCATCCACCATATTTCCATTTTTCATAAATTCTTTGGTGTTTTAGCCACATAAATTCAAATTTGAACAGGCTATTTTTATTTCTATCCTCTAAGTTATATAAAATACAACATGGTTATGCTCTAATACTATTCTTGGCAAAGGTACCAATGTATGCTCATAATTTTCCTAAAACCACTCCAAGGATAGCATAACCATGTTCATTCTCACCTGGATCAAGTCCTCCCCTAATCTCCTATTAGTTCACGTGAATACTTTTCTACTCAAATAAATATCATAAAGAATTTTTAAAAATGAAATTGCTAAGGTCCTCCATACTCTCGATGAATTCTTAAGACCCCCATTTCTTCTCACCTGGCCCTAATGGAGTGTTGAAGTCTCTTTCCACTATCAATCTACTTACATTTAGAGGATAGACATTTGTAACAAAGAAATCTAACTTTAAAGACCTGGAAAATATATGAACAAATAACTATTTTTCACTTATAGAGATGAGTTCTCCCTCATAGAGGTTAGAGTTCCAAAGAGCTAACAATCCTCCAAAATCTCCCATAGCTCCCACTTGATAAATCTTAACCTTCTTACATATTCCACTCTGAATACTTTCACACCCTGCACAAGTTAATTTATTTTATTGTAATAATACTATTTTAGGTTGGTGGTCCTCCATCATGGATATTACCAATCTGTGTTTGTTAGGTACATTCATTCCCCTAACATTCCATGATTTGAATTTTATTTTTTACTTCTTGTAGTGGGGTTTTACCCACTCAAAACTATGGTTATTTGTTTCTCATATTTCAATTTCTTCTCTATTTCCTTAAAGTATTTGTCCTTCAAAGTTGTCCTTCCCACCTTCTTTACCTCCTATAATCCTACATCCAAGAGCTTCTTAGCACTCCTTGATATCCTTTTGTATGGTACTTTCCCTGAAGTCCCTCCAGCCACTTCTTCTTTATTATCTATACATGAAACAATTTCTAGATCAGATTCTCCATGGGACTCCATATTCCCTACCAATTATTTCCTCCTTTATTCCATTTGATTCATATTTTCTCCATAATTTTTAAACACCTCATCTTGTGGTATTGGAGAGCTTATCCTTTGTGGACAGTCTTGGTTTTTTAAATTTTTAGTTTCCTCTCTTCAAATTAGAATTTCAACTTCTTCCATATCCATTTCTCATTGAGATATATTCTTATCTTCATCAATATCATCTTACTTTATTTATTTCTTATTCTATTATGGCTCCTCCTCTCCTCAACTCCTTATATTTGAATATCGAAAATAAGTACACAAGATCCTATATTTGTATCAGGAGGTTTCATCTAAGAAATCTATAAGAACCAGTTCTCAAAGAAATAGAAGCATAAAAAATGGATACTTACATTTCAGAGGCTATAGATATGTGTGCCAATTTGCTACTTAACATAAATGAAGAAAAGAAGAGGGAGATTCCAAAGCACCAAAGATTTCATATTTCAGGTTTGGGGAATCACACTCAAAAGGAAAGGAAGTTCTAAAATATGAAAGCAAAGAAGCACCTAATATTTGTGAGGAAAGTTCCAAAGTTCCTATGGCTCCAAATATTCAGTTTGGTTCTTGTTTTGAGATAGGTGAATCAATTTCAAAGGGAAAATAAATTATTGAAGAGAAAGGCAAGGAAGAAACTAAGGAAGAGGTTTTAAATGCTACAAAGAAGATTCAAGGATGCAATGCACAAGTTGAAGATGATCATAAGGATAATGATAAAGAAAGGTATGAAGAACCAAGGCATGAAAAAAGGGCTTTTCAAGGACATTGTTTTTCTTGTAATGGATTTGGACACAGGGCTATACATTGCAGGATCCATGGATCAAAGAAGTTTGATTTTGCTAGAAGAAACTTCAAGGGAATAAGGTATGGTTTTTAGGGACATTGCTTCTCATGCAATAGGATTGGTCATAGATATTTTCAGTGCAAAATAAATTAGCAACATGGTTTTGGTTTTAGAGCTACACAATTCAGAAGTCATGGTCATAATGGTCATGAAAACAGAGCTTCACAATACAGGGTTCAAGAAAGGAATGGATATGGAAATTACTTCAAGAAATAATTCAGGACATGGGCACCATCCAAAGGCTAAAATATCAAGTGTTTTAATTGCAATAACTTTGGGTATATTGCAAAATGGTGTAGGAATCAATTCCAAACAGATTCAACGCAAGAAGGTCAAGCAGTTTCAATACAAGAAGGTCAAACAGGTTTAAAACAAGAAGAGCAAGTAATTCATCAAGAGAAGGATATCAAAAAAACATGGAAGGAAGTTGATAGAGGAAATAAAAAAAGTGATATGGGAGTAAAAGTACTCCCAACCCAAAATTAATCACCTCAAAATATAAGGGGGTGAGGGAGCTAAGCTTAAGAGTCATATTTTAGCCCCATAGGTGTCCCTTTTGCCATTGATGTCAAAGGGGGAGAGATTTAAGTAAGGGGTAGAGATTTGAGTTAGGGGGAGTAGCCTCCAAAGAGAGCATTGATTTAGGGGAGTAGCCTCCAAAGAGAGTACTGAGTTAGGGGGAGCAACCTCCATAGAGAGTATTGAATCAGGGGGAGCAACTTTGATTCTCAAAAATGGTTTTTGCAGTGATTGTGGTGTTTGCATTTGAGGTGTTTCCATCAATGACAAAGGGGGATATTTTTGAAAATTTGAGTTAATTTAAGGCATTTTATGCTGTCATTGATGTCACATGGATCACATTTGGTTTTGGTGGCCAAAATATTTCATAAATAAGCATTTATGATATTTTGGAAAGCATGGCTATTTATAGGGTTTTTATGAAAACCAAGGCAGGCAAAATAAAATATTTTATTTAAAACTATGGTGGGCTTATGTGGAAGGGCTTTTCTTAAAAGCCAAGGTGGAATTTTGTTTCATCGAAAAAGGACCTCCGGTGATGAATATATTAAAGTTTAAAGTTTAAGTTTAAATTAATGGAGGGCCGACCTATGTGCAATTAATGGAGGTTGGCATATATATATATGTAAAGGTTTCAATTTATTTCGGAAATATGGCATATTATATATCATCAAAAATCTTATTTCGAGGGCTATTTGACTAACTTATTTAGAAGAAGAAATAATATTTGTGTAAATAGATATTTCTGATTTTGCAAAGGGGTTCCAAAAGTGAATTTTGCCTTGTTCTTTTTCAAGAGGATTAATTCTTTCATGAGGTGACAAGGTATGCAATATTGTGATTTATTTAATTTATGGTATAAGTGGTTTTGGGAGTGAAAAGGTTATGCAATGTTTTGATTTATTTTATTTTATGTTACAAGTGGTTCTAGGAGAGATAAGGAAGTTGTGCAATTAAAGGCCTTGGTGATGATTATTGAAAAGTGAAGTAATGTTGATTATTTTGTGATCTACTAAACCTTGTGAAGATTGGAAAAAGAATTTTGTGATTATGGCAGATTTACAAAGAGGTTTTTTCATATTCATAAAATGTATGGGCACATTTTTCTATTGATTGTTTATGGTGGTTGATTTTTGAAATATCATTGGAGGGAAAAGGATTGTTTGTGGTTTCCTTTTCGAAAGTGGTTGATTGAATGCATCAAGGTTTTCTGAATTGAGAGTTGTGTTTAAACCTTATGTTATAAGCATTGTTATTGAAGCCCATTGGTTGTGAAAGAACTTGAGTTAGAAAAGAACATGAGTATCATTGTTATGTGAGATTTGTGGTTGAGCATTATTGGAAACATTTGAGTTGGTTGATACATACTTGGACTAGGGTTGTGTGAGAAAGAGTTGTTCCTTGTGATGATTGGTTGAGTTGAGTTGATTGAGACTAGTCAAGTGATGTGTGAAGTGATTGTTCAAGTTCTATGAAATAAACTATTCCATCATTCTATGTTGAGTTGAGATTAAGGTTAGAACATATTGAGTCTCTAACAATTCTCTTTATGGTTCTATAAGACTTGAATTGAGTTGAGGTTGATTTGAGTTGAGAGTGAGATTAGAACATATTGAGTCTCTAACAATTCTCTTTATGCTTCTATGAGTTGATTTGAGTTGAGTTGATATTTATTTGGGTTGAGAGTGAGTTTATAACATATTGAGTCTCTAACAATTCTCTTTATGCTTCTATGAGTTGAGTTGAGATTGATTTGGGTTGAGAGTGAGATTAGACCATATTGAGTCTCTAACAATTCTCTTTATGCTTCTATGAAGTTAATTTGAGTTGATATTAATTGTTGAGTTCATTTTGAGTACTACTTGAGCATGATTGATTGAGCCTTTGATAAGGCCTTTGGGACAGATTTGAGGACAGTGTTGGGACAGACTTGAGGATAGTGTTGGGATAGATTTGAGGACAGTGTTTGGACAAGTTCTTAGTGAGCTTGTTGGAGAAAATTTGGGAAAGTTCTTGATGAGCTTGCTAGAGCATATTTGGACAAGTTATTGGTGAGCTTGCTAGAGCAGATTTGGGCAAGTTCTTAGTGAGCTTGCTAGAGCATATTTGGGCAAGTTCTTGGTGAGCTTGCTAGAGCAGATTTGGACAAGTTCTATGTGAGATTGTTATTCAGCATTTGACAAGTTTTGTGTGAGCTTGTTAAGTAAGTTATGTGTGAGCCTATTGAGCAGGTTCTTAGTGAGCCTATTGATAGAGATTTGGAGGTGACAGAGTATAGAGGATAGTCTCAGTGGATAGAGATCCAATAGCCAGCACAATTGAAGACATATATGAGTGAGGAGTCTTCAAGTGGAGAGAGGTCCACCAGTTAGTGCAACAGAGAGACATATTATTCTAGAAGATCACATAGCTAGAGCATAAGGGGAGAGAGTTATCCTATGGAAGAGATCCACGAACTTGAGATTATGGGATCAACATATCATTTGAATAGAGATCCATAAACATTGTAATTGGGAGTGATTTCCAAAGAGATTGATTGAAATTTTTTTTGTAAAATATTTTCTCCGTGGAGTACCTCACATTGGGGAAACCATGTTAAATATTGTGTTTCAATTTTGTGTGGTGACTTGTGCTCTTACTTACTACTGCTATCTGAGTTATTAATGCACACTACTATATTTGGTTATTGCAATTAAGGACATTAATTGATATTGATTTGGAAAGAAAGTAAAAAGTGGTCTTATACTATTCACCCCTTCTCTCAGTATAAGCTTGTGTTCTTCACATTCAAATAATCAATGATAAGCTGTAGCCTTGAGCATTTATCTAGAACTTCGGAGAGCAATTTGTTTCTCACTTTCTTTAGTCCAACCTTGGAAAAACCAGAAGATTTAGCCTTTTCAATTTGAAGCTGCTACTTTAGACTCTATATTTCTTTAGCTTGTTCTTCATTTTTCTTCTTATGTCCTTCTATTTTCTCCTTGAGCTTATTAGCTTCCTAAAACTTCTCTTGCCAGTTATTAGCTTCTTTTTCAAGAGCCTTCTCCACTTATTTTTGATTGTTAATGGTTTTTTGAATATTTTCTATTTGCTTTTCCAACGTACCCACAATTTCTTTGAATATATCATTTTTAACATAAAAAATTTCCAAGTGGGTTTTGGCTATGACCAATTCATATTCTTCAGGAAACTTTTCAATATCTTATGTATACTCTTCTATATGATAATCTTGGGTAGTCATCTTAGTTTTAGTCTTTCTCACAAGGGGAATCATGGATCTTGATATCCTTTGCCTTGAAACTAGATCAACAAACATGCTTCTCCTCTTCGTGGCCATCCTATTGGAAGGCTTGGACAACTTTTTTGCCCATAAATCTTGAATTTTATATGTAGCTTCCTGTTCCTTCTGCAAAATTTCTTGAGTAGGGTAACTCATAGGAAGAGGAGAAGAGACCACAAGGTATGAAAGAGCATAATTAATAGTTGACAGTAGTTGTGCAGAAGTAGCTACAACATAATTTGTAACCACTGTTGTTGTTGCAATTGGTAGACTTATGGAAACTGAAGAGAAACTCATAGATGGGTGAGTGGGTGTACTCAAAACAATTTTCTTTTGAGATGAGGGTGGTGGTTGTAATGGTGATGATGGAACTATGGGAGATTATGAGGGGGGAATATCGGATGACGAAGCTATAATTTGAGGTGACCTTGGAGGATATGGGTTGGTTTGCACCTCAATAGTGACTGATGAAATAGGGGGTGAACTATGAGGTGGAGAAGGCACCTTTGTTACAATTTCTTGCTTAGAAAGGGAGGGAGATTTTCTTGGGGAATTTGGAGGAGGAAGAGGAGAAGAGGGTTTAGAGACCATACCTTCACCTACTGATGTAGGGTGTTGTGGAGATGTCTCTGTGATATGCTAATGTACTTGTTGTATCAATTCTTCCACAACTAAAATAGTTGTTTCTTTAACAACCTCCTCCTTATCCAACTTTTGTTTCTTGAAAATTTCTTTCCTGACTCTTTCTGGTGTCAGTTTGGATTTTCTATGAAAAACTTGCAAGGTGACTCTCACTTTTTGTATCTTCTTTAGAAAATCCTTCTTGTACTGTTTTCTCCTGTAATATATATTTAGAAATAGTATTTAATTCCACTATTGTTGCAGTGGTGAAACTCAGAGGTGTAAACCTATAGTTCTCATCCTTCTTATTCTAGTCTATATCTATATGTGAAGGTTGTCCACCCAGGGCTAGATTCTTGGGCCTACTTATTGTATTTATGGCTGGTGTACTTATATCTATTTCATTAGAATAGTGCATATTACTCATCAACTATGCTCCATTTGGAAAATTCTCTATTTGCTCAGTTGTAGGCTGAAAAGTCTTCAAAATTTCAGCAGCAGTCAATGGAGTATTAGGTTCCTCTTCTTGAACTTCTTCTTCTGAAGGTGGGGATGGGGAATCAAACCCAATTTGTGACTTCTTATAGATTAGCACTATATTCCTTGGGTCTTTTGGCTTCCAAGTTGTGATGTTATCGTCATACCTTTTAGAAAATTCACCATCAATTTTTAATCCAAACCTGGATTTTTCTTTACCAATATCAATTCTCATCCTCCATTAGTCTGATATCTTGGCTTCATTCCATTTCTCCTTTTCCTTTGCTTCATTACCAGTAGATTATTGGGATTGAGGGTCCTCTTTCTTATCTATTTTGTCCATAATTTCTTTGATGGTAGACTCCTTCAACCAATGTTTTACATTATTATCTAGATCAAAATCAACAATTTGTTCATAAAATTCTAACCATGGAGGAAGTTGATCCATATTGGAAACATTCCACTCCAAAAGAGTAGTTTCTTTGTTATTTCTACCCTGTTCAAAATGAGGCCTGGATTTCTTCTCAAATTTGTAGGCCTTTTCTCCATTTAGGGCTATGTTCCTTTTATAGAATACATCATCTGGATCATAACTCCATCTCTGGGGAATGTAAAACAGACCCAACCTATCCAGGTATTGGTCAATTTGTTCACCCTATCACTTCTTGGTAATAGTTATATCATCAAAATTGTGGTAGGTCAACATAGATCTCCTCTTTCTCCCAGAACCATAGTTCAAATCTATAAAATTTTCTTCTCTTAAGTATTCTAAGGCGAATAGCCTATCTATGACAAAATGGGGCAGCATAAAAGGCTTACCCATAAAGCCATACAGTCTAATGATTGTACCCTCTGTTAGGAGGTACCAATATCCCTCCTCTGCACCTTCTATTCTTAATAATTTCTTGGCAAGAGGTGGTAGCCTAGGGCATTCTCCATACATTATTTTTAATGTTGGCCCTAAGAATTCCAAGTTGAATTTATAGAAAGACTCAGTGCTTCTCAGATGAGAAGTCCAATAATAAATTGGAATAGAGTCTCCTTCGTTGGTATTGTATTTGATTGGAATATAGGGCACCATATCCCTTACAACAACAAAAAACATCAAGACTAGGCTTGAGCAATGCCGAAAATAAGGTGCATCAGAGCTTCTTTTCATTCTCACTAATTGCTCATGCATTCTTTGAGCAAGGAAATACATCCAATCAAAATAGATAACCCTAATGCCTTTCTCAATCGCATTTTCCTCATACATATTTCCATTTGAAATGCAATATGCAACGACTATTTGCTAATTGTTCACCATTTTATTATAGTCAAAACTCTCCATACAGGCTAACATAGAAAATAGTTGTGTTAACGAATTCGTTGATGGATATTGGAACTTTAGGCATTTCATCCTGCTCTCTTATCCTTCTGAATTGGAAATGAAGCCATATTTCTACAACTTTATTTTCTTCTAAAGCCATTAATGAAGCATAAACCCTAGCTTGTTCTGCTACATCAAATGGTTTAGGCTCTAAAGGTGGGTTTACCCCTACACAAAACAAATCGTGATACAAATATTTGGTAATAGTGAATAGTGGAATACCATCGAGAGTTTTCACTGTTCTCTTCTTAGGGTCGTAAAGTTTAATTATTGCAGAAACCAACTCAAGGAAATGGTGAACAAAATCACAGATGTAAGAAAACAAGAAGGATTTTATAGCTATGATACCTTGTGGTCAAATCGGTCTCCCGTCGAAGTATCTGAATTCAAAATCCCTTCTCAAGAAGGTTCTCCTCACTTGGGTCATTATTGTGTCTGCCAACCGCCTGGTCTATTCTACATGGCCATCCAGATCTGCTCCTATTTTTTGTACTTTTGTAAGCATTTTCTTTGGAGCCATTTTCCATGAATAATTTTAAATTCTCTTTGGAATTCACAGGAGATGTTTTCAGCTATCATTCTACTTTCTTTCACTCAATGAATGCTGCTCTTTGTCAAATGAGCAAAATTTTGTGCTTTGATACTTTTAATTTCTAATGCATGCATGTCCTCTGCCATTAATGCATCTACTACACAAATTTCCCATTGGCACACTTCTCAAATCACACTCATTCCCTTTGGTGGCTTGGAGGTGGTGTTCAAGTTTCTAATTGGCAAATGTGCTCCATACCCTCGTGGCATCGCTTTGTCCTTTTCTCCCTTTTGAGCATGAGAAATTTTAGCATTTATTGTGAACCTTTTTCCTTTTGAATGTAGCGCAATGCAGAATCCATTTTCCGCTCAAAACACTTGCATTTTTGTGGATTGCAACCTTCTTTTATTCCACTCAAAATAACTCTAAATTACAGTGGATTAGAACCTTCCCTTTTCGCACAACAATAGACTCAAAATTCGATGGATTAGCATTCCATATTATTCCACTGCCACTTAGTCTTCTTAAGTGTGGAAAATAACACATGCTGCATTCCACTGGAAATGTAGTTCATTTAGGTGTGGATTGGAATTCGCTCGTCATATTGTTGCCTCTTTAGTGTATTCGAGTGTAGAATGGAAAACTTGATGCACCTTTGGGAACACTTAGCCAATTTTACACTTTTATTTTTCTTTTTTTTTATACAACATGTTGTCAAAACAAAACTTGATACAAAATGCAAAAAAAGGAAATATGATACAAAGTATGTACATATATTACAATGAGCTTATATTTCAATAAAAATAGAGTTTAAGATGAAAACCATTAACCAAAATTGGTTGTATGTTTCCCTCCATATCTTCAAGCTAGAAAATATTGGTCTCTTTAACTTCTATTATCTTGAAATGTCCATCCCAAAAGGAATCAAACTTCTGATGATGTCCTGGTTTAGCTCTTTCAACATTCCACCTGAGTACAGAGTCTCCAACCTAGAATTTTCTGAATCTTGCCTTCTTGTCAAACCATGCCTTGATGTCCCCTGAATTCTTTTGAAAGTTCTCATAGGCCTGAGTTATTTTCTCTTCTAACTGCAATAGGTGTGTCAGCCTTGTTTCCACTGGATTTTCCTTAGATTCTTCTTCTGTGTTTATCAGCTTGAGTTACGGAATATCCAAATGGATAGGTAACATTGCTTCTTTGCCATACACTAAGGCATAAGGAGAAGTCTTGATGGACTTATTAATAGTAATTATATTTGCCCACAAAGCTTACTCCAGCATTAGGTGCCAACTCCTTTTATTCCCCTCTAGTGATCTCCTCAAAATCCTTAATAGGTTTTTGTTGGTAGACTCTGCAAGTCCATTCCCTTGAGGGTAATAATTTGAAGTATTCTTGATGGTGATGCCATACTTTGGAAAACTCAATATACTTGGCCCCTATAAATGCTGGTCCATTGTCACTCACCAAGGCTTTTAGAAAACCAAACCTTGAAATCAAACTCTCCATAAAATTGATCACAACCTCCTGGTCTGATTTCTTGGTAGGAATAGCTTCTACCCATCTGGTGAGGTAGTCTGTAGTAGTTAGAATGTACTTGTGCTCATCTAAAGAATGAGGGTTAATAACCCCTATAAAGTCCAGTCCCCATTACTGAAAGGGCTCTTCCACTTGTATTGGCTTAAGGGGGAATGAAGCATTCCTTGTCCTCCCTACATGCCGCTGGCATTTGTCATAGGCTCTAGTGACTTTGAAAGTATCAAAAAATATAGTAGGCCAATAATAGCCTGCTCTAATGATTTTCAAAGCTGTAACTCTGCTTGAGAAGTGTCCTCCAGATAGCCCTCCATGGAACTCTTCTATGACCTTTTGTTGTTGATCATTTTTTAAACACCTAAGGAGAACTCCATCAAGGTTTATTTTGTACAGGCCCTCTGGCAGTAAGACATACTTCAAATCTTGCAACCTGTATCTTCTTATTTGTGATGCATTAAGATCAAAAGGGCATACCCCAGTTTGAAAATACTTGACCATCTGATCTACCCAGTCTGATTCATCTGAATGCAATCCTTCAATCTGATCATCTATTGTTGCTTGACAAGTTGTTACCTCTATTGAGACTACTGCTTCTATCAAACCTTGGCATAGAGCTCTTCCTCTTACCAGCTTGGTAGGATGGATTTCCACATCATATTCTTGGATTTTAGTGATCCAACCAGCTCTCTTATCTCCTAGTTCACCTTGTAGAATAAAACTTCTTACATCCGGATGAACAACATAAACCAAGGTCTTGCTTTGAACCAAGTATTGCCTAAATTTCTTCAATGATTTCATTACAACAAATACTTATTTCTCAATAAAATTATACTTAACCTGGTACTCATGGAGAGTATGGCTCCAAAAGAATATAGGGTGCTCCTCACCTTGATCATTTTTTTGGGTGAGCACTGATGCATAACTTTCCTCAGCTCCATAAGCATAAAGGATGAAATCCTTACTAAAATCTAGATTGACTAGCACTAGAGCTATTGTAATGGACTGCTTGATAATATCAAAGGCTTGCTTTCTTACTTTAGTCCATTTGAACTCTACATATTTCTTCAGTAGTTTAGATATAGGTCTCACCTTCTGTGCAAAGTCAGAGATGAATTTCTTGACAAAATTTATTTGACCAAAGAAGGACTGCAAGGCCTTCTTGTTTATAGGCAGTGGAAGAGCAAGAATGGATTTGATTCTATCTGGATCTATGGCCATACCTTCTTTTGAGACCACATGACCTAGCAACTTTCCCTCATGTACTACAAAAAATGACTTCTTAGGATTGAGGGAAATGCCAAATTCTCTGCACTTTTGAAAAACTTGCTCAAGGTGTGCTAAGTGGTCATGCTTGTTGTGGGAAAACATAGTCATGTCATCTAAATAAATTAGAATAACCTTGTTAATCAGTTCCCCAAAGGCATAGTCCATGGCTCTCTAAAATGTGGCTCCCGCATTGGACAACCCAAAAGGCATTCTCTGGTAGGTAAATGTGCCCCATTTTGTGGTGAATGTTGTTTTATACTGATCTTCATTCTTCACCCAAATATGATTATATCCAGAGAAACCATCTAGTAATGAGAACCTTTCTACCCCTACCACTATCTATAATATTTGATCAATCTATGGAAGGGGGTAGTGATCCTTTAATGATGCCTGATTAATATTTCTAAAATCCACACACAAGTGAATATCACCATTCTTCTTCCTCACAGGTACCAAGTTAGCTACCCAGGTTGAATGTTTAATTGGGTATATGATCTTAGCCTTCAATAACTTCAAGATATCTTCTCTCATTATGGCTTCGATCCTTGGATTTACAGGCCTTTGATTCTTCCTGAATGGCTTGGCATTAGGCTCTAGCTCAATGGTGTGTTGGATAACCTTTTTGTCATATACTTTGAGGTCTTCATATGACCAAGCCACAATGTCTTGGTACTTCATACATAAAGCTTTAATATCCTCCTCTTCCTCTAGAGAACACTAGATTCCAACCTTGAGCTTCTTTTCTTTTTCTATTTCAACTTCCTTATATATTTTGTCATTGACTTCCATGGATCTAATCCTTTTCCTGTCTTCATTATCAAACAAGCTCTCTAGAGTGACCAAACCTCTAGGTATGTGATTTTTCTTAAGTTGAATGACATCATGTTGATCAATGTCTTCTAGATTTTCCTCTTGCACAGTGGATAAATAGGCTTCTCTCACCAAAAAATCAATGATTTACTCATCACTATCAAAGACCTACCAGAAAATTTGCTTATTTGGCATTGTAGGTCTAAAAATCATTTTGATCCCCTTGTCTTTCTTAACTCCTATGTCTGTAGAAGGGTTGAAGTTAGCTCCCCTCACTTCCAAGGAGTCTACCAAAGTATTCTTTCCTCTGGGAATAAAATTTATATTTAGGGTATGAAAGGAATCCATTAAATCCCATACCCTATTTCTATATGCTTTCAAGTAATGGTGCTTACTATTGCACCTTTCTCTTACCTGATTTACTATCAACTCAGAGTCACCATATATGTTCAAGATCTTAATGCCCATATTTTTTGCTTGCATCAGTCCAAGGCATAGAGCCTCATACTCTGCAACATTATTGGTGCATGCCCATGTTAATTTGTAGGCAAAACTCTTTGTCCCTTCTGATTGGGACTGTAATACCACACCAACACCAACACCATTTCTACATCTGGCACCATCAAAGTGCATGGTCCATGTTTCTATTTCTCTTAGATACTGATTAGATATAACAAGAACTTTCTTCTCTGATTCTACAAAAATACTGTAAGTGCCCATACCTATCCCAAACTAGCTATAATCCTCTCTGAAAGGTAGCTCATCTTCAATTTCCAACTCCTCAAAGTTATCCACTAATTCAAATTCCTCAAGAGGAGTGAGATTGCACATGTCTCCTTCAATTTTTTCAATGTGGTAAGACACAGGATTTTTAGGTGTTATCCTTATTCTCTTTCCTTTGAAAGGAATAACCATGCTAGAATAGTCCATATACATACATCCACCTAACTTTGCAGTAAACTCTCTTGAAAGACATAAGCTAAAATAAGGCTCTAGATCCACCACTACTATTTCTTGTACTATAGTCACCTCTAGTGCTCTATGCAGCCTCATTAAGACATATTTGATTACTCCCACTATTTTTACAGGTGTTCCATCCAATTACAGTACTCTAGGGTAAGATCGGGTATACTCCATATCCATCTCCTCACAAACTGCTTTAGGCATAACTGTAGTAGATGCCCCTGAGTCAATCATACAATTTTAGACCACCCAACCTTCCATCCTCAAAGAAATGTAGAAAGGAGGAGGTTTATTATTTAAAACAGTAGGGGATATTTATTTCTTTTTAGAGGGTATACTAAGAATTGTGGTGGCCTGCTTTTCTTGTGGATATTTGTTCAAGGAAGATTTTAGCAGGTCAATCTAGACAAGAATGAAGAGGGTGTCATATAGACTAGATTTTGATGGTATCCTCTTCATTTCTTCCATAATATTGTATTCAGACTTAGCCAAGGTGGGTCTCTCAGGCCTTCTTTCTGGCTCACCATATTTTCTCTTATATTGTTGAGTGGCTTCTATTCTCTGTATTATGGTGATAGAAGGGAATCTAAGCCTCTCTTGAGCCTCATCCTTAGACTTCATTCTATCTCCCTCAGTTTATTTCTCAAATATCTTGGGAAGACTATTTTCTTTTTCCTTAGTCTAGGGAATAGGGAAAGTGTTACTACTTTGGGGAGGTGGATCACTCTTCTTCTAAGAGGGGACCTGGAACTGACCCATATTTTGTGGATCCACTTGCAGTGTTTTCTTACCAGACCTTGTCATAACAATGATAGGTCCATCCTCATCCAGCTCTTTCCCAACCATGATTTGGTCAGGTTGCCATAGCATGTTTACCCTTCCTTTCTGGTTTCTTTCTGCTTGATCCATAGCTTGTTGGACATGGTGTTGGTACATAACACAAGATTGTAAATCATGTGGATCATTACATACCAAACACCAGATATTTACCAAAATTGTCTTTGAAGAACACTCAGGCTCTTTATATGCTGCATTTACTCTAACCTCAGTACTATTACTAGGACCAAGTCTTTGGTATTTATTCGCATATGGGAATATCCTTTGTTGAGACCTCTCCATATCTATCTTTTCCATTGAATTAATTTTGTTTCTAATATTTTTTAATGTATTCTAAATATCAAGGATGATAGAAAACTCTTGAGGAGTCTAAGAAGGGAGTGGAGGGAAAGGAACTACAGTAGTTGGTGCTTTTTGCTGAGTAATGGGAGTCATATATGGACATGGGGATGACAATATAGGGGGTCCATATAAGATGAAGTAGTAGCTTGGATTTGGACATTAGTGGTTTCTATATTGTAAGGTAGCACAACTTTGGGGGGTAATCTCCCCACATTAATTAGGACATTTTATAGCATGAACTGTTGTATTAAAAACTTGTGGAAAGGTTTCCACCCTATATTTTTGGGTTTGCAGTCTTATCTCTTATCCAAGAGATCTAATATAATACATATAAGTAAGGCATGCAGATGGTCTAGTTGTATGGGGAATTCTTTTCTATGACCCCTCTAGTAGTTCCTAGCTTAGGTTTGCTTAGTTTATTTCTAGCAAATTGATATTGTAAGTGAGTCTCTTTCTCACATGCACTTGTGGGCACTAGTTGTCTTCTAGTTGTCTTTTAGAGTGTTAGTTAGCAAGTGTGAACTCAAAGTAGGAAGTGTGAGCTTCAAGTTAGCTAAAATGGATCTTCTAGTTAGCAATCTTAACTTAGAAGTTTACGTGCATTCTTCTTTGCACCTTTGTAGCTTTTGGGTTAAGCGTGTGAATCAAATCCATGATTTCATGGGTTGGTTATGTATTTTGGGCCATTAGTGCCTATATAATGATTTGTAAATAATAGAACTCTTAGTTGGATTTTCAATCCTTTTCATTGGTATCATAGCCTAGTTCATGTTTGCACTAGGGCTTGTGAGGTGAGAGGATAGGAGATAGGATTATTATGAGAAACGTATTCTCATTGAGGACTCGGTTTAAGCCCAAAGGGAGCTTGAAAACCATTCGGAGAAGGAAGTTCCTTCGCCGACAAACCCCTCGTTCCAACTTCTTGCTTATGCTTAAAAAGTATAGGAAGAGTTTACCCCGTAGTTCTTCATATACCGATCCTTGGAAGGGATTGGATCGTAGCTACGGTCCAATTAGGATTAGGGAGCCTTTTGACCCTGCCGCCCCCCCATTTTTGAGTATTGAAGAGCTTCAGGAGGACTCCAAAGCTAGGTCGTGTGTCGACTTAGAGCTGGATGCCTTTCAAACGCTGGTCGTGTGTCGACCGGATCTTGAAAGGAGAGCTACTGGTGGGAGCTGGTTGCTCACATTTGTTTAATTTAAAGTTTTTCAAATTTTAGATTAACCCCCCTGGTTAATTTATAATTTTTTTTTCAATTTGTTGTTGAAAAGCTTTACATTATGTTGAATATATTATTTTAATAATATATTTATAGATTTGCTGCAATTTATTTATAAAAAAAAAAAGGCAATTTTATTTTATTTTTAAAAATTGCAGCAGATCTCGTCGGCTCCTTCGGCAGCCTTCGGCACTGTTTTCGGGCTTGCCGACGCTTGCCGACCGACGGCCGTCGGGCAACAACGACAGATCGCTGTCCGCAGGACAGCGATCGCGGCTTGCTCTCGCAGGCCGCTCGATCGTCGCTAGCTCGATAAGAACTTGTCGCTAGTCGACAGCGCCAGCGCTGTCGCAGCGATCGCTCGTCGCCGCGACGCTCGTCATGCGCTCGAGCGAGCCGGCGGTAGCATACCGCCACTGCCCGATAGCTCGACAATCTCAGCGTCGGCTCGTGCACTGTTGCAGCGCAGTACTCGACATTTCGTCATGCTCGCAGGCTCGTGGCTCGCGACGCAGCGCCGATAACATCAGCCAGCTCGTGCTACGCCCACGTAGCTTTGGGGCAGCGTCCGACATTGTCGTCGACGGCTCCGGCTCATGCGGCCGACAAGACTGTGGCCAACACCACCAAAGCCGTGGGCGGCTGCGTGCGTGGACCCCATGTGCATGGAATTTTGTGCACAGAAGGCAAGGAGGATTGCCTTCGAAATTTGTGAATTAAAATTGGAACATTGTAATTTTTAGTTTTTCTACACATCTGCCTTGGGAAATGTGCCAGGCAAGACTGGTGTTTTAACTGAAGGTTGCTAATTTTTCATGCACAGTTGAAGTTCAGTTCAAACAGCAGATTGAAGGGTAAATTATTGTAAAATTTTAAATTTTTACTATTTTAGAGTGCATGTTAAAATTTCATTTTATTAATTTAATTTTTAATGACTTAATTAAATTCTTTAATCTTTTGATTAATTGAAATTTAATTTTTGATTAAGTTATTTTTAAATTAATAAATGTTAATTTTGCATTTTATCTTAGTTTAAAAATTTCAAAATTTATGCCTTAGGAGTAAAATTTCAATTTTAAGCAGCACTCCATTGTAACAAGGAAATTTGCATTTTTGCTTCCTTGATTTAGTGCTTTCTTAAACTTTACTTCTGGCTTATACCCGAGAACACATGGCCTCTGACTTGGCTGCCCAAGTGGCATAATTGGCCCATGTTGTAAACACTTTGGCAGATAAGGCAAATGACACTACAATGGCAGAAGTCCTTGGCAACCTTGCCATGAAGGTAAATGACATTTCTTTGCATAATACCTCCACTTCTCGCTCATGATTCACGTTTGAGAGTTCGTTGTGAAGTCCCATTGTATGATGGATCCAGGAACCCTGATGTCTTGAATAGTTGGATTCTTGACATGAGTTCTTGGTTTGCTTTTTCTCAACTTTCATAAGATGATGTAGTGCCTTATGCCAAGCTTAAACTTTCTGGCTTAGCCAAAGTACTTGTGGAACGAAAACGAGGACAAGAACTCACCACATGGGATGAGCTTGTACAATGTCTTAAAACCAATTTCTATCCTTCAAATTATTCTAGAGAATTGGTTATTAAATGGTTTCGTTTTCGCCAAGGTACTAATATGTCTGTACAAGAATATATTTTCCAATTTAACAGGTTCATAATACTTGTGAATGTGGAGGATGATGTTCCAGGTTTGATTCTCAAGTTTCAAAGTGGCTTGTTAGAACATTTGTACAGGGAACTAATGTTTGTTTCTATGGAAACATTGGATCAAGTTTTCAATCAGGCGCAGCTTGCGGAGGACAAGTTCAAGGCGCAATCGCAGCCATTCCGCACACCTGTTACTCAAGTGGTTGGAAACTCATCAAAAGGGAATAATTCTTTCTCTCAAAAGAAGAATTTTGCTCAAAAGAAGAATGTGTCTTCTCCATCTCCTTCTTCTCCTTCCCCTTCCGCTTCTACTCCTTCTTCCTCTTCTTCTAAATCTTCATCTTCTTCTTCTAAGAAATTCTGCAATTATTGTAAGAAGAAAGGGCATGAGAAAGCTGATTGCTTTAAGCTCAAAAAGAAGAGTTTAGTGATTACTACTCAAGAGGAGGATGCTTCCAAGGGTCCCCTTGAGTCTTTAGGAGAGAGTAGAGTATATACGGAATTACGAGGTAAGCTTAATGAAGTTACCTTAGTAAATGTAAGTTCTTCAGATGGAGCTCGTGATGCTTTGTTCATCACTCGAGCCCACTTACTTCACAACTTTGCAACTGATTGTATAGTGGACAATGGCTCGCAGAAAAATCTAATTGCGAGGTCCATTGTCGAGCGTTTGAAGTTACCTATGGAGCCTCATCCTCAACCTTATTCTTTGGGTTGGAAGGATAGTGGAAGAGGCTCGGAAATCACTCACACTTGCACTTTAAAATTTGCACTTGGCCCACATTTCATAGATCAAGTCACTTGTGATGTGACTCCTATGGATTGTTGTGGGATTTTGCTTGGACAACCTTTTCAAGCATGATAGGAGAGCTGTTTATGATGCTTTTAAAAGAACCTACACACTTCAAAAATATGGTAAGGTCTTTCTCATTAAGAGCACCAACACTCCTAATATCATTCTAAGTTCCAAGCAAACGAAAAGAGTAATTAAGAAAGGTGGTGATGTTGCTCTAATTTTCATTCGCTCTCAAAACACTTCTACATCTACATCCATTACAAAGCAACACTCTTCAATGGATAAAATATTGCAAAGTTATTCACACATATTTCAGGAGCCAAAGTCTCTTCCTCCAATTCGCACAATTAATCACAAGTATTGAAATAGTTCCAGGTTCTTCTCTTCCTAATGCTCCCATGTATAGACAATCTATTTTGCAAAATGAAGAAATAAAAAAGCAAATAGAAGATTTGTTGTCTAAGGGTTTCATTAAGGAAAGTACTTCTGCTTGTGCATCACCTATTTTGTTAGTTCTTAAGAAAGATGGCACTTGGAGATTATGCATTGATTTTCGTGCATTGAACAGAATTTCTGTGAAGAATAGATATCCCTTACCCCGCATTGATGATTTATTAGATCAGCTTCAAGGAGCTAAGTTCTTTTCAAAAATAGATCTCAAAAGTGGATATCATCAAGTGCGTATCCAAGCCGAGGATACATGGAAGACTCGCTTTCAAGACGAAGATGGGCCTCTTTGAATGGTTGGTCATGCCCTTCGGTCTTACTAATGCTCCCGCAACCTTCATGAGGTTGATGAATGATGTATTTCGTGAAGTCCTTGACAAATTTGTCATTATATATCTTGATGATATATTGATTTTCTCAAAAACTTGGGAGGAACACCTTAGGCATATCCAAAAAACCCTTGATCTTCTTGCGAAGAATCAATTATATGCCAACTCTTCCAAGTGTTCTTTTGGCAATACTTCAGTTTCTTACCTTGGCTATGTGATTAGTGAGAGTGGAATTCAGGTAGATCCCCTTAAAGTTGATGTTTTGCTTAAGTGGTCCCCTCCTACAACTCTCACTGAGTTAAGGAGTTTCCTAGGACTTGCGAACTTTTATCGCAAGTTCATTCCTCAATATTCCACCCTTGCAGCTCCATTGCATTATCTCACTAAGTCCAAAACTCCATTTCATTGGGAGAAAAGCCAAGAAGTTGCCTTTGAGAAACTCAAAAAGAAATTGTGTACAGCACCGGTGTTAACTTTACCTGACCTTTCTCAACCTTTTGAGATTGAAACAGATGCCTCTAAAGTTGCCTTAGGAGCTGTGCTCAAACAGTAATGGTCATCCAAGTAGCTTATCATTCGAAAACTTTTTCTCGCCGCTAAGTTGAACTATTCTACATATGACAAGGAGTTGTATGCTTTAGTTCAAGCCATTAAGTACTCGAGACACTATCTTTTGGGAAAAGATACAAGTAGTACACACCGATCATATGCCTCTCAAGTTTTTACAATCTCAAAGTAAAATTGAAGAATCAAGACATATGAAGTGGGCCTCTTACCTCCAACAATTTCACTTGGTGATCAAGTACAAAAAGGGGAAGAGTAATACAGCTTGCCGATTGTTTGAGTAGGCCTCCACCCGCTCTTGCCTTAACAAATCATGTCCACTTCACACTTGGGATTTCAGACTTGGCCTAATCAGCATTCTCAGGATCCTGATTTCGGAAAAATATTTGAGCAAGTGAGTAAGCCTTCTTCTTCCAATTTGCGTCCTTTCCAAGATTTCTACATCAAAGAAGGACTTCTCTACAAATTGGACAAGGTTTGTGTTCCTTGTGAACCTAGAGTGTCGCTTCTTAAGGAAGCTCATTCTACACTTTATGGTGGTCACTTTGGGAAACATAAAACACTTCATCATTTGCAACGATTTTTCTATTGGCCAAAAATGCAGAGGGATGTGTTGAGATTTCTCAAGCAATGTGAAGTTTGTTGTCGCTCAAAACCAGCTAATAGAAAGTTTGGCTTAGGCATGCCTTTGCCCATTCCTTCCCGTCCTTGGGAAAGCATTTCCATGGACTTGGTTAGTGGTTTTCCTATGACAAAGTGCGCCAACATGATTGTGTGTTCGTGGTGGTTGACAGATTCAGCAAAATGGCTAAGTTCATTCCATGCCGCAAGACAAGTTCTGCATCAGACTTAGCTCAATTTTTCTTTGATAGCATTTGGCGTTCCTTTGGTCTACCTACCAAAGCATTATCTCGGATCGTGATTCACGCTTTGTGGGTCACTTTTGGCGTTCTTTGTGGAAGATTTTGGGAGTTTCCCTTAACTTCTCTACCGCCTATCATCCGCAGTCCGATGGGCAGACTGAAGTGGTAAACCGTACACTTGTGCAAAGTTTGCGAATCTATCATCACGCTTCACCAGGAAAGTGGGACTTGAGTCTCACGCATATTGAACATGCCTATAATAGGGCCCTACACTCTTCTACGTGTCATTCACCCTTTGAAGTTTGTATGGGATTTCAGCCCTTGGCACCTTATGAGTTACCTTTATCTTTGCCTTCTCCCGTCACTTCACATCTTCATAAGGAGCAAGACAAGGCACACTCATTTGTTCAACACTTGCACAATCTTCAATCAAAGGTGGTTGAGATTTTGCAAAAGACACAAGACAGCAAGAAAAAGGCCATGGATCGACATCGAATTCCTCATCCTTTTCAAAGTTGGTGATAAAGTTTGGTTGCATCTTGACAAGCGGCGTTTCACTGATAAGACTCATAGCAAAATCAAACCAATTCGCTATGGGCCTTACACTATTCTTCAGCAGGTGTCCGAGAATGCTTTCCGCCTTGATCTTCCCGCACACTTGGGAATTCATGACGTCGTCAATGTGGATCTCTTGAAGTTGTACTTTGACTCTACATTGGAGATTGCACCAGCTATCGCCCATCCCGTGGACGTGGTTCCCGAGCTACGCTTACCATTGGATGCAGATCAAATCTATGACACGAAGACTCGGCAAACTCGCCAAGGGTCTTCCACTTCTTATCTTATGGCTCGGCGAGGACAACTGCCGCATCGTGCTCGTTGGATTTCTTTTCATCGATGTCCCGTGACTTTCCTTTTCTTTTGAAAGCATTGGAGTCCAATGCTTCTATTGTGGGGAGGCATGATGAGGATTGATGTATGATCTTTCATATGACCCCTCTAGTAGTTCCTAGCTTAGGTTTGCTTAGTTTATTTCTAGCAAATTGATATTGTAAGTGAGTCTCTTTCTCACATGCACTTGTGGGCACTAGTTGTCTTCTAGTTGTCTTTTAGAGTGTTAGTTAGCAAGTGTGAACTCAAAGTAGGAAGTGTGAGCTTCAAGTTAGCTAAAATGGATCTTCTAGTTAGCAATCTTAACTTAGAAGTTTACGTGCATTCTTCTTTGCACCTTTGTAGCTTTTGGGTTAAGCGTGTGAATCAAATCCATGATTTCATGGGTTGGTTATGTATTTTGGGCCATTAGTGCCTATATAATGATTTGTAAATAATAGAACTCTTAGTTGGATTTTCAATCCTTTTCATAAACCTCAAATTAAAATCTGAAATAGTTTCTTACTGATTCTTCTACATAGATGTGAACTGGTTAAGCAAGGATAAAGGGTCAGTAGATTCATTAAATTATTCCACAAAATGCTCAGCCAATGCTTCCCATGAAGTGATGGTGTTATCCTCAAGAGTCCTAAACCAATGCAAAATCTTTCCTCTAAAGGATAGGGATAAGATTCTCACAATAACATCCCTATTCTTTATATTATGGATTGTTACCAGATTCAAAATATCCTGATAGTGCTCATATGCAGTCTTTCTAGATCCATCATAAGTGGGAATAGCTTTAGAAACAACTTGAGGGATGTCATGCATATGGGCTAATATGAGGGGGCCAACTGTGTTCCAACTGGGGTACTTCTACAAAGGCTAAATTAGGGGTACGTTTCCCTGATTAGGGGCTATATTTCCAGCCATATTTCTAGGTGTAGGTCCTGCTGAAGGAGTTGTTGGATTAATTGTGGGATTTTCCTCAAGAAGCTCTTCTTTTGAATGAAAATCTTGGTTTAAATTCCTTATAACAGTGGACCCTCTATAAGGTAACTCACAATAGAAAAAGGAGTCAGGGTTATTCCTTTTGAAAGACCTGGTATACATGAAAGGATGCTGGTCTACAGGGGTAATTATTTTTTGGGTTTAAATACCAGGGAGTCACTAGGTGAATTTGCTATTCTCTGCTTAGCAAGATCAAGAAAATTCACCAAATATTGATTCCTCCAGGTAGAGATAAAAAAATAACTCTTATAATGGGTTTTTGTGTTCCTTGTGAACTCGTCCCACTGAGCATGCCAAAAACTATTGGGAACCGAATTGACAACAAGTTTTACTTAACGCTACGACTATCTATATTCTAATTTTTTTTCTAGACATGCACCCGATAGTCACATATCGGTACTCAAGCATTGGATGGACAAAAGGCAACTTCAATCCAACCTCCAGAGTAGGCTAGTTCCTTGTCAACTTAAAATAGTGTTGACATAATTAAAGCTCAAATAGGGTTTTGAGATAAGGGTTAGAAAAGGTTTAGGGTTAGAGATATTATGAAAAATAGTGGTTGGATAGGCTAACAACATAGAAAACTACAAAAAAAAGCTCCCATAAGTTATTTTCAGTGTTCCATCACTCAATATTAATAGCATCCAAACCCATGAAATCTTCATCCATTAAAGCATAAATAGAGATATATTGTAGAAAGCAATTCCAACATATAATATTGATAATCCAAATTAGTAGAATAGACCAATAGTTATATTTAACAAAAATAAACTTTCTAACAACACAAATCTAACCATGAATAGATTTCAATTACTCTCACAACTAGTAATCCAATAAACTGGAATGAACTAACCATTAAAGTATTAACAAAAATGTAGCTCAAAGCTTTGAACCTCTTGCACAAGATGATGAATATGACAATTTTTTGTCAAAAATTAGAGTAATGCTCCTTCCATTAGCTCACAAGAATATTTATAGTAGGGCAAGCAAACACACTAGATCCGACCCTTGAAAATGAGGTTTCGACCTCTATTTATAGTTTATAAATGAAAGAATATTAAGGAGAAATTACAAATATTACATATTTACAACTCAGTAGAGAGTTTTGCTGGCATTATCTTATAGGCTGGTGTAATCCATGAAATCCATTGTGAGTAATCCGCCATAGCTGCTTAGCTTTACAACTTGTTGTGGTATTTGGAGTTATGTCGGTTGAAAGTTACATCCGATCCATCGATCATTTTTAAAATATCTAATCTATCATTGATATGCAACTACTTTTGGTTCTTGTTCTTGAAACCCTTCAATAATTCGTCTTCCTGCCCTCCAACTGACTACACTCTGATTCGATGAAAAATTGCTTTTACATACTTCAATAATGTTAGAAAAACTTGGACCGTTGATCTTCATTCTTGAATGGTTGCGATTAAACCTCTTGAAAATACTCTGTAAATCGATCGGGAAAGAACAAATGCCATTCCGCACTTTTAATCATTGACATTAGCTTTGGTGACTTTAGTTTTGTGGAATCATATTCCAGTATGAAATACACTGAGGAATGATCGAAATGAAATCTGCTACCAATCCGCTCCTTAGACTTCTTTCTCTTCTTTGGTATTAAGCAGATTGTAATCTGTACCAAAAGTATGATGATGTTATCTTTCCCTTAATTGGAGTGCAGAATCGCTAATCCGCATTGGAAGTAATTCAAAAATCCTTTTGTCTCCATTCTACATCGGAGTTAGTGTAAAATAATGTTTGTCACCATTTCGCACTCCTTTTAGTGTTTTAGGCCTTTATATCTTTATTATGCATAGGAGTTGGTGTAAAATATTATCTGTCACCATTCCACACTCCTTGCAGTGCTTTCTGACTTTAATTCATAATTATGCACCAAATTACTCTTGGAACTTAGTGGAATGAGAGATCGTCAACACTTAGCTACTCAGAGCATGAAAAAACCACCCACGATCGCCATTCCACACTTTTTTCGTGTTGACATCATCATCGCCCAAAATTTTTGTGAAATCGAGACTTGCTTAGAATCTGCTTCCAAATACATTGTAAATTGAGCAGAATGAAAATTAACTTGCTTAAGGCAAAAATACACTAAGTGTTGAGAGGATTGGAAAACTCTTGTTGTGGATCCGCTCCAAAACCCACTAGGAAATATGCGAAATGGAGATTTCATGCCTTAGAATAAAATTTTCAATACTTTCTAAGGATGTGGCCATTTTGGGCCTACAATAGGTAAGTCTACCCTACCAACCTATGCTAGTTAGGGAGGCCATACCCACTATGTCAACAAGTGAGATATTCTAGAGGAAAACCTAGCAATATCTTAATGGTGCAATCACCCTAGATTTATAGCAATAGGATATGGTAGCAACAACTTGCTATCTAAGGGCCCAAAAGCATCTAACATTAATAGCCCTAGATCTAGATACCTCAAAGAGGCCAACCATAGTTATAGAAGGATTTCAACTGTAGAATAAAGAAGAACACATAGATCTTTTATACAAGTTTTTAGAGGGAAAGGACCCTTATTATTAAGGAATTGGAGCACCTTATAATACCTCATATTTGGCCTTATGAGCTCTTCCTTTCACTCCTTGCATTATATGATTAGGGATAAAATATTGAGTCATTGTCTAAGGAGCATCGAGCCTCCTAAGGCCACATGCCTTGCAACTATTTTGGCACATGAAAGGAATTTGTGACTAATTTCACTATGTACTACTTCTCTATGTGTGTTTTTAGTTTTAAGTTATGCATATTGAAATGTGCTCAAATTCTAGATATTAGACTATGGTGAATGTGTTCATTTCTATCATGTTCATGCAGTTAGTAGGAAAAATTCGAACTTCAAACATTTCCCCCATAGCTTGGGTGTTTACTTTTCTACAAATTTATTTTCTTGCAATTTGCTTTTCCATTGTTTAATTTTTTTGTCTTTTACTTTTATGCATTTCATTTCCCTACACCCCCCAAGAAAAGTAGACTTGAGCTTGTGAGGTATGAAAGTGCATAAATATTAAACCCAACAAGGAGTTGAACTCAACTAAAAACCTTATAGGTTTCTCCATAGGTGATCCCTTCATCCATGAAGCTTCCTACTGTGTCACTCTATGCAAGGTGCAGATGTCGCAAGCATGTTGGGCTATAGCCCCTATAGGTCAAAACATTAGAGATGACAAAAATTCATTTGTCATGCTTAGTGGGATGAGATTTTAAGTTTACCTGTTAAAATTGAAAGAAGACTCTTGACTCTGATCCCAATGAAGGTCATAGTCAATTCACTTATAGTGAAGCATCAAGAGATTCACCTTATGAATTTGTTGAAAAGGAACGACTCTTAAGAAGTCATCTAATAAAATTTAGATCAAGATTATGGTGGGGGTCTCTATCTCTTAGGCTTGTTTAAGAATTATCTCCCCACCTAGAGACTTTTTTCCCAAGGGGATGAAAAATATGAACAAAATATTTGTAACCAAATCCTTTGCTTGAGCTAATCGGCAGGAGCTAGTGCCATCCCTAAATCGAAGAGCAAGGAGGAACTAACGATGCAACATGGCAGTTCTATTGAACCAGAATCCTCATATATTTTAAATTTAGAATGACATAGGTCCTTTGATCATATTTAGTCCACCTATTCTATGGGATCTGATTCCTGCCTCAACATCAATTCCCTGCCTTATTTCTTGGGATAAAATATTACCCGATGAAGCATTTGTATTACTTGGTGAGCTTGTGTGCAGTCCATTTCATTGAAAAATAAGATATATCCCTAAGGCTATTGGTGGCTTCCTTCAAAGGGAAGGCTCATGAATGGTACATCAACCATAACCCTAAATCAATTGAAAGTTAGGACCAACTAGTAGACCTCTTGATAAGCAGATTTAAAGAGAAGGATGATAGGGCGTCTCTCCTAGATCAACTCACAACCATCGAAAGGGTACCCACAAAGAAAATGGATAATAAATATAATTCCATAAGACTTGACAAAGGATTCTAGATAATATCTAAACTCCCCTAGGTATGGTATTTATCTACTGCTTGAAATATTTTAATTCTAAAATTGCCATGATGGTCAAGTCTAAGGGAGGGAACTCATTACCAAAATCATATGGGATAGCCATATAGGATGAAAATGATCTAATCCAAAGAGGGAGGTCGACCCGTAGACCACCTCTACCATTTTTTCCCTCCATGAAACCCTTACATCACCCCTCTCTAACCATCCAACCTATCACCAATCCGACGATTCCTAGCATGAGCTCAAGACAAGCTTAGATTTTCAATCCTTATGCTCATAAAATTTATGAGATGTGGAATATGATGAGGACATTTTCTAAATATATCATAGCCCTTAAGAGGAATTATTAAATGTTTCCCTACTAAAACTACCTAAAACATCCTTTCCAATAGGGAAATCAGAGTGTCTAACCACCTCCAAATGGATATCAAAAGCCTCTATTTTTGACCAATAGAAATCTTGGTTAGTCATAGGCTCTAAATCAGTAGATTGTACCTCTACTAGTCTCGGTCCAATAGATGTCTACAAATCTGGTCAAGGTCTTAGTCACCATGCAAAATAATTGTGTCAAAGATCTCAATGGATGGTATTTTCCTACTCTTAATTGTTACCCTTCTAAATTTTATGTTAGAACTAAGTCTCAGGAAGTCAAAATGGATCCATATGATCATAACCTAACCTCATTTCCATAGATAAAAGCCTAATTGCTAAGTCTAAAACTACCTCACAATCTCTGACTACACCACCAATTGCCAATTCCTCAATTCTAGAGCATACCTTTGTCACCTAGGATGAAGTATAAGTATACATCATATCAGACAAAGAAGACCTCTAATTTTTTTGGAGGCCACAAGTCTAATAAACATATATCATCAGGGCTATTTGAAAGTTTTTAAATGTCCAACAAGGATAGTGCAGTAGGGTTATGCGTAATAGGTCGGTCCCAAAATGTACTTATAAAAATTTGGTGAATCAGTTTTGAAATCCAGGTGAATAGTGTCCAAACGCATGTAGAGGGTTCACTATTATTAAGGATAATGTTGGAAATTTAAACTCAAAATGGTCAAATTATTATAAAATTAGGTGAATTGACCCCCAAAAAAATTTGCACCCTGAATTTTTTGGCTAATCGGTCCTAGTCAAGGGTCCCAAATATTACCCAATTCCAAATTTTGAAAATACGAATTTTAGCTAATTTGGTGATAAATAGCTGCTATGCATAACCTTGTAGTGCAGTGGTTAAGGCTTTAGCCTCTATTTTAGAAGGTCGAAGGTTTAAACCACTACATACCCAAAATGGGACAACTTATATAGTAGCGACTAAATATTTGTTGGTTGGCTACACTAGTTTGATGTCTTGGAGGATCAAGGGTCCCATTGACTTTGTCTAACCCAATGGGCTAGGGTTTATAGTGACAACATCCAATGGTGTTTTTGATTCCCATAGGTTTATTTTGGAACCCTATACATGGGATTTCACTGTTGCTAAGGTCTCTTCCCTGGAGGTTCCTGTATGGGTCGATTTCCCTGGTCTTCCCATTACCTTTTGGAATTTTGTATATAAACTGGTTGCTCCCTTGGGAAAGTTTATTTTTTTTGAGCCTCCTCGTTTCTTCTCAGCCCAACCCACTAGGAGGGTATGCATCAAGCTTGACATTTCCAAGGATTTACCTGAGGAAATTGAGATTAATGCTGGAGATTATACCCACAGACAAAGGGTGGCCTATATTAACCTCCCGAATACCTGCTTTCATTGTCAGTCAGCTGCCCATAAGATAAAAGATTGCCCACTTATGATAGGTAAATTCCAACAAAACCCTCCTCTAGCTCCTAATAATTCTTCTGTTCAAACACTTGGTGCCTCGAAATCTAGTACTCAAGTAGCTAGGGTTACTGGGGGGCAAGAGGAATGGCAGGTGGTTAATCGGCGAAACCGCTCCCAGAGTGCATTACAGTCCCAAGCTCCTGAGAGTGCTTCACAACCTCTTTTGTCACACTCTACCCCTATTGTCACACCACCAGATTCTGTGCCTCAGGATGTTTCTGTTTGACAAGCTCCTATTGCTCCTCCAGAAGTGCAATCCATTTGGGTTCCTCCGATTTTTTTTCTCAAGTTGTGACGGCCATGCCGAGTTCTACTACCTCTTCGGAGGAATATGTCTTTGATGCCTTCCAAAAACCTTTATTAGAAGGTCAGTCTGGGTATAAATCTCGTCATTCTCGTAGCCCTTCGAGAAATAATATGCATTATGATAAGCGCCACAAAATGGAGGAGGCTTCTCGTGTTTACCAGGATGGTCAAGATCAGTATGCTTCTAACTCCTTCGAGTCTTTTGTTTAGCTGGGAGCCTATGAGGATGTTCTGGAACTTTCACATTCTGATAGGTCTTAATGATTTTTTTCTCATGGAATGTAAGAGGACTGACGGATCCAGTCTGTAAATATATGATCCGTAGTGAGATGACTTCTGTCACTCATAAGTTTGGCAATATTGATGTGATATGTTTACAATAAGTGAAAGTTTCTAATTTTAATTTGCAGTGTATCTATAGTTTTTTGTGGCCTCGCGATGTTTTCCATGTCATGAATCATTCCAGTGGGACAGGTGAAGTTATCACTTTTATTTCCCCAAAGTGGCACTCGAATATTGTGACGTGGGGAGTGGATCCATCCAATCAAGCAGTCTGGACTTTGTTGGAATTACATGGTAAATCATTTGGAGTTATTAATGTTTATGCTTCGAATAATGCTCTAGAAAGGTGTGCCTTGTGGTGGTGGTTGGCTTTGTCTCTACCTCTTGCCACATGGGTGATGTGTGGGGATTTTAATATGGTGGAAAATCCTTATGATAAATTTATTTTATCTCCTAACCGCTGGTGTGCTGGGGAGCGGGAATATTTTTATTTTATGAAAAATAAGCTGAGTCTTAGTGATCCTAATATCTATTTTTATCCTGCTAACTTTTTCGAAGCTCAATGGTTTACATGGTCCAATTTTTAAGCAGGTGAAGCCAGGGTGTTCAAATGACTTGATCAAGCCATGATCTCTTCCAGTGAGACTTTTAAAATTGCTAGGGTTTCACCTTCTCAACCTCCTATTTTGGTTATCCCAGGTACTATTTTGTATGATCATGCTCCTATTATTTTTTTTGTGGAAGCCATTCTTCATCAACCCCATCAATTTCAGACCCAGTTTTATCTTAATGTTTCCTTCCTTCATCACCCGGGTATGAAGGATCATATTTGTAGAATTTGGAATTTGCTTCTGAGACCCTCTGGTGACTTTGGTTGGGTTTCTTGGTGGAATGTTGCTATTTTTAGAACCACCTCTTTACTTCGCACTCTGGGAGTGGAAGTAGCCAAGAGGAGGAAGAAAGCTAATGGTTTTGAAGTCAAAATTAGTAAAAGTTTCTGTGTAGTACGAGGCTAATCATTTTTGTTCCGATCTTCAAGCTTTCATGGCTGCCCTTCGACATGAGCTTAAAAAAGTTGATATGTATGAAGCCAAAGGAGCACAATTAAGAGCTAGGATGCATTGGTTAAAGGTGGGTGACAAAGTATCTAAAGAATTTTTCAAGCACCTTTGCCCACCTGCTCATACTTCCCAATTCACTGCTATGCAATTTGGTGGTCAAAGGTTCACATCTCTTGATGATATTTCTAGAGCTTTTGTTAATCATTATAAAAAAGTGTTTGCTTCTCAGGGCCTTACCCACAGTAGAGTGCAAGCTCTAGAATCCTATTGTCAAGTCATACCTACTAAGATTACTCAAACTCAACGGGATTTTTGTGATGCACCTTTAAACAGGCTCTGTATTAGATGGCAAATGATAAAGCACTTGTATTAGATGGTTTCCATTGTAAATTTTATAAAGAATGCTAGGAATTGGTGGGTTCTGATTTGCTACAAGTATATAAAGAGGCTATACTTACTGGGTCATTAGGGAATCTCATCAACAAAGGTAATGTTAAGTTCATTCAAAAATGGGGAGACCCTAAACTTATTTCTAATTGGCGGTCAATCACCTTGCTTAATGTCAGTTATAATATAATTGCCAAGGCTTTAGCTCTTAAACTCGGACCTATTCTTCCTGAGATAATCAGGCCTGAGTAGACTGGTTTTGTTTAGAACAGATATATTCTGGATAATGTTATTGTTGTTTGGGAAGGGATGGAATGGGCTAGATCTTCTGGTCAGGATGTTATTTTCCTTAAGATTGATTTTGAGAAGGCTTATGATAGAATAGAATGGTTCTTTATTACTTCTATGCTAAAGGCTCTTTGTTTTGGCCCTTATTTTATTAGGACTGTACTTATGTTATTCAAAGATACCTCTACTATGTTAACTCTGAACAAGAGACAATATTAGAATATTCAATTAGCCCGTTCTGTCAGACAAGGTTGTCCATTGGCACCTTCTTTGTTTATTATTGCTGCTGAGGCCTTTGGTTATCTTTTAGCTCATAGATCTGCTCAAGGATTGATCAAGGGAATTTATCTCCCTTCCTCCCCCAAGCAGTTGATTAATGGTCATTTTGCAGATGATTATTTCTTGACTATTGCAGAAGATGAGATCTCTATTACTCATGCTTTAGATTGTCTTCATACATTATGCTTAGCTTCTAGCTCTAATATTCAATGGAGAAAAACTTCTTGCTATAGACAGTCTAGAAAAGATATGCCTCCCTGGTTAGCTAATAAGCCTTGGAAGTGGATTCAACCTAGGGAAACCTTTAAATTTTTGGGTATTCCTTTTGCTTTTTTGGGTTCTCTTACCCGTTTGTGGGATTATGTTGTTCAAAAGGTTGAGAAGAAGCTTCTATACTGGTGTACCAAAAAATTATTCTTAGCTGGCAAGTTTCAAATTTATTCCAAGGTATTGGCCTCTACTCATGTGTATTACTCTTCTTGGTGGGTCCCTTCCAAGACTTGTTATGTCAAATTGGAGAAGTTGCTTCGAGATTTTCTATGATCCAATGTTGTTGGTAAGAAGGGATTTCATAGGGTGGCTTGGGATATTTGTTGTCTTCCTAAAAAATTTGGAGGAATGGGATTGTTTGACTGTCAACGACAAGGCTTTTCCCTCTGTGCTAAATGGATTGTGAGAGCTTTATAGGGGGAGGAAGCTTGGAAACTTTTAATTCGTCACTGCCTCTCCATGGGGCTTCCTTTTGGTAAGAAGGTGTGGAAAGGGCTTGATTTGCAAACCATTCTTACAACCCCTATTCCAATAAATATTTTTGGGTCCTTTGTTATAAAAAGCATTGGAAGGCCTGGGAGGCCATTAAACCCTGGATTTCTTGGAAAGGTCACAAGGGGAAGTTGGGGGCTTCAATACCTTTACTTAATGTCTGGTGGTCTTCAACCATCACTTTGCAAGGGACTCTCCTTGCTCAAGTCCAGTGGATACATGCTCAAAATTTTTATAAACGAGGTATTGCTCGGTTATCTGATTTCATGGATTTTCATTCAAGGTCTTGGATACCTTGGGAAATTTTTAGGAATTTTTTTGGTTTATCTTCTGCTGATAAGACTACTTATGAGGCTGTTATTGATTCCACTCCTTTATCTGTTTGGGGTAAAGTTTTTCGATATTATCAGAAACCTTGGTGGACTGATTGGTCTTGGCCCAAAGATGTTTATCTCACCAAGTATAAACCTCATTTGGGATACTCTTGGCTTTCCTTTGTTGTGCCTATGGCTGAGAAGATTAATTCTAGGTGGGATGTAGTATCTCTTCAGCCCAGATGGAGTCTCAGATTTAATACACTCTGGGCAAAGTATCTTGAACCTAAGCAAACCTATTTTGCTTGGAGTTTATTGTTTCAAGGGATTCCTATTGGTCAACGACTTAGATATTTGGGTGTGAATGATATTTCTTGTAGATCTTGTGGAGCAGAGGAGGATGTGCATCATCTCTTTTGGTCTTGTGTGAGATCTCAAGAGGCTTGGCATTGGATTTTATCTTTTTTTAGACCATATATGACAAGTCCCTATTCTTGGGTGAATATTTTGTTAGGGGATTCACTTCAGTTTTTTGAGAAGATTTTTCCTTAGTGGCATATATTTAGAGTGGGGATTCTTTTTTATTTTTGAAAAATTCGCAACAGAGTGATTTTTAGCCAGCAGGATTTTTCTTCTACTTTTTCTCTTACTGATAAGTATAAGGTTTTCTATGATTGTTGGCTGCAGATTTTAGTGCAAGTAGCAAAAGTGAATATAGAGCTTCATCACTTATGGGACCTTATTGATCATTGGGATAATGCTCCTTGTGTAGTGAATCCTGTTCCTCCAGCCCCTACACAACAATGATGCATAGTCTATTAGTTTTTTTAGGCAGTTCTTTGTTTGGTATTCTTGCGAACTTCTGTAAGTTATTTTGGTAGCTCTGCTAGCTGTTTAGCACACAGTTAGTGTGTTGGTTGTGTTCTCGGGGTGTGCTAATTCCACCCACCTTTTTTTTGTATGATTAAGCCATTTTAATATAATGTTTTTTCATCCAAAAAAAGATGGATGGTAGAGGTTGAGTGTTTGTTGGTTGGCTGCATCCATTGGTTAGCTAGGCTTTATAGTGGCAACATCCATTGGTGTTATTGACCCATTGAGTTTGTCTAACCCAACAGACTAATGTTTATAGTGGCAACATCCAATGGTGTTATCTAGTTTGATGTTTGAAAGGTTAGGGTTTTGTTGACTTTGTCTAACCCAATGGGCTAGGATGATAGTGGCAACATCCAATAGTTTTACCGATTCCTCTATGTATTAAAAAATGTTTTTAAATGTTATTTTCTCTATGTATTAAAAAATATATTTAAATGTTATTTTGATTTGTAAATGTCTTTATGAAGTTTAATAAAATATCATAATGAATTTAATAAATAATAATTTTAACCCACAACGGATGTATATAAAAGTATTACTCAACAAAATAATAATAATAATCTTAAATTCTATTATTTAATAATATATTTAAATATATAGTTAAAATTTATATGTATATTTTTTAATGTTGAACCAAAGTTTAGTTTAACATAACAACTCAAATTAATATAGCTTAGGCATAGAGATAGATCACCACATCCTTTTCGTGCATTATTCATGTTAGATTTGTTTTATGAAATTTAAATATTTAAAAAAACAATAGTAACATCATTTTGAATAGAGATAGATCACCACATCCTTTTCGTGCATTATTCATGTTAGATTTGTTTTAAGAAATTTAAATATTAAAAAAAACAATAATAACCTCATTTTTTGGTTACATAGATAAATTGGTTATAATTACAATTTTTAGTAACTCGTTAGTGTAGTTAACAAGGTTCAAACTATCAATGAAGGATCTCAATAATAATATTATTTTGATTTAAATATTTTTATTATAAAATAAAAACATGTTTCTCTACGGGTTAGAATATATATAAATTAAAAATGAATCAATAACACCTTTTGTTAGATATACCTTTTGTTAGATATGAGGTAGATATTGGATCGAACTTAGATAGGTAAGACAAAGTTAATGAGACTTTCAACTTTTTAGGAAATTGAACTTGGGCAAACAATCGACAAGCACTCAACTGCTACCAACATGCCTATCCCCTTTCATCATAGTTTGAACCGAGATCTTCCAAGAGAGCCCAAAGCCCTAACTATTGCACTATCCCAAGAGGCATAACGAAAGTCTAAGGTAAAACATGGGTTTTTAAAAGGGAACTGGAGCCTAAAGCCCTAACCACTGCTCTATCCCAAGAGGAAAAACAAAAATTTCAGGTAAAGCACAAACTTTTGAAAGGGGTTTTGGTTCTCTTTACCAAGGTTTGAACTTAGTTCCTTGGATGAAAACCCAAAGACATACCACTATGGTGTCATGTGAAGTGCGAGTTTTTTATGAAAGGTCCTGGTCTCCTTGTATCAAAGTTTGAAGATGAGTCTTTTGGATGAAAACCCAAGACAGACTTTCCACTAAGGTGTCTCTCCCAAGACCAAAATTTTTAGTGTAAAGCGCAGGTTTTTTTTTAAAGGGTTGGATCTTTGGATGAAAACCCAAAGACATACCACTAAGATGTTCAAATCTTGCCACTGGTGTAGAATATTACATACAATACATGAAAAGAACAAACTCTTATGTCTTCAAAATAAAAATAAAATAAAATAGATGACTATTAATATGTTTAACTTTTTATATAAAAAATTACAAAATAAAATTTAAAATACACAAAAATTATATTTCTATGAAAACACCCCAATAATATGTTGTTGATCCTTTTATATTTTTCAAAACATTTACTTAATTAAATATAATATATTTTTAAAAATTAATATAATTAATAAATATTTTACAAAATAAAATCCCTAATCTTTATCTATGTTTTTACTAGTTAAAAATAAAACATTGATAAAACTGGTTTTTATTTATTTTTTACTTTATAGAAAAAAGCATTTATAAAAAAATTAAATAGGAAAATTTCTTTTCATATTTAGGATGTTTTTTTTATTGAAAATAATAAATTTTGTTTATAGTTTTAAGAGTTCTGTGGATTGATAAGTTTGGAAGTTTATCAAGAGACCCAGGTTCAAACTTTGGAAGCAAGTTTTTTTTGGGGTAGTAGTTTGATCTGACTCTGTTGAGTGCGTGTCAGCTGACTATGATGGTACTAACCTCGATCCACTAGAGGTTTCCTTCATTCTGGGTCACATTTACTCAAGCAAGGTAGGGTTAAGTTGTAGCTCCAAGGATTTACCTTGTGATCGACAACAACTTCCCCATGGATATGATCCTATGACCAGTAGTTAAAAATAAAAGGACATCACTTATTCCCGTATGCACCACACACACACACATACATATATATATATATATATATATATATATATATATATATATATATATATATATATATGTGTGTGTGTGTGTGGAGGTTTCCCTCACTCTAGGTCACGTTTACGAGGTTATATGGAGGTTTCTCTCACTTTGGGTCACGTTTACGGGCAAAGTAGGGTTATAGTGGTAGCCTCCCTAGAGATTTGATCTATGTTATAGTTAAAAATGATATTATTGATTTTATATATATATATATATATATATATATATATATATATATATATATATATATATATATGTATGTGTGTGTGGAGGTTTCCTTCACTTTGGGTCACGTTTATTCAGACAAGGTAGGGTTATAGTGGTAGCTCCAAGGATTTAACCTGTGATCGATGATAGCTTCCATAGGGATTTGACCTTGTGACCAATAGTTAAAAATGAAGGGAGACTCACTCTGAGCCACGTTCACTAAGACAAAGTAGAGTTATAGTGGTAGCTCCAATAGTAATTCCAAGAATTTAACCTTGATGGTAATTTTTCCAAGGATTTGACCATGTGACCACTAGTTAAAAATGAAGGAACATTATTGATTCCCTTCCTCTATATATATATATATATATGAATGATAGTTTTCCTAAAAATTTGACTCTGTGATCAGTAATTAAAAATGAACAATATTGATTCCTTTATATCTATCTATATATAGTTTACCTTTAGATAGTCTTTTTTTTTCATAAAACAATGAAGAATATTTAGATCAACTTTTAAAAATAAATTTGATCCTTGTAAAACACCCTAATGATTAGAGTTTTGAACTTTCTTTGAGAAAACCCAAATCCAAACCATAACCAAATATGATGTAATGTGTAAATGAACATATATTAAAAAAAAATAAAATAAAAAACTCCAAATTTTTTTGATCTTATTTTTTTCTTAAAACTACTAGTGAACGTCATTAAAATTATTAACCTACCTCACCTTCGCTTCTAAGTTTTGGCCACTTGATATAGTGGTGGGGTTCGACCAGAGTTAAACATGAGACCGAACTAAAGGAATCAGCATCCAATCACAACTTAAGTTTTAAAAGGTAGGTGGTTTGCTTTACATCTAGAGTTCTAGAGTGGTAGGTTTAATGAAAGTTAAACATGATCCGAAGTTATCAACTCTATTAAAGCGACTAATAAAGTTTTGGTATTTGCTGAGAGCTTCTAGAGTGATAGGTTTAATGTAAGTTAAACATGATCCAAAGTTATCAACTCTATTAAAGATACTAATAAAGTTTTGGTATTTGCTGAGAGCTTCTAGAGTGGTAGGTTTAATGAAAGTTAAACATGATCCAAAGTTATCAACTCTATTAAAGAGACTAATAAAGTTTTGGTATTGCCGAGAGCATCCAAGGGCGGCCATCATTACTATATTCCATTCCAATCCCATAAAATAATAGCCAATCTTTGAAATTTGTTGGTTTCCCGAGCATGGAAGGCACCTCGCTAATTCCTTTTGCCTAAATATAGGCCTTTCCGGTGCCTTACTACGTGGAAGAAGACCAAATCTATGGTCGTCTCACCTCCCTTGTTCTTTGTATAAGGCTGCGAAAGCAACAAATATTAAAGGATTTTGGCGGTGGTTGTGATATTTGCCTAAGCTTTCGGACACGTGGTCGCCCAATATATTCCCCTCAAGCTCCTGAGGTATACATGGCGACTGCTGTCAACGCGGCCGGTTGCAACGTGTCCATCCGTCATACCAACTCCCTATAATCCTTCGCTTCCCCTTCATAAATAAATAAATAAATAAACTCTCCCTTCCCAACACGAGACCGACGAGGAGAGGAGAGGAGAGCGCAGTCGCAGCGATCATGGCCCGTTCGGTAGATCCTCTGGTGGTGGGTAAAGTCGTAGGGGACGTAGTGGATATGTTCGTGCCGGCTGTGCATATGACCGTGTGCTACGGGCCCAAGCAAGTCACCAATGGCTGCGAGATCAAGCCATCTGCCACTGTTAACCGCCCCTGCGTCCAGTTCCCCCGTCGCCAATATGACGACGCTCTTTTCACTCTGGTAACCCTTCTTCAATTCAAAACCTAAATCGTCTTTTAGGTTTTGCCAATGCGCCCAATCTATAATTTAATGTGTTTGACTGATTCTCAGGTGATGACGGATCCGGACGCCCCTAGCCCTAGCGAACCCAGCATGCGAGAATGGATCCACTGGTATATATATCTCCCATCCTCCGCCATTCCCCTCTTTGAATTGAATTGAATGATGTCCTGAAATGTTTCAAAGTCTTTCCCACATCTCGGCATCTGCATGATTCTCAATACAATCAAATGGGTTTGAGAAGCCTATCAATGCATGTCACCCCTATTAATATTGGAGTCGCGGCCCTTTTACTTTTAGTTGGTCTTTTGCTTTTATCATGAGTCGCAGCCTGTGTGGGGTAGTTGGTCTTTTGCTTTTATCATGGAGTCGCAATATGTGTGGGATAGTTGGTCTTTTTGTTTTTATCATGGAGTCACAACATGTGTGGGATAGTTGGTCTTTTGTTTTTATCATGGAATTAGCATGTTAATTGGTTCTAATTAACATATTCTTATATTAAAATTTCTTTCCACTCTAATATCTTTCTTTTTTATTTTGGATTTTTTTTTTATCTCAGACTATTGGAACTGTGGCTAGGAATGTAATACCTGTAAGAGGGGTGAGGAGGGCTGATGTATACATTGTTTTCAAGCCTGGTTTGACTTTGTGAGCTGGTTAATCCCACCTAAGAAGACTTGTCCTATTTTATCCTGGTTTGACTTTGTGTATGGCTTAATCCCAGCTAAGAAGGCCTATCATATACAATGCGTCAACATTAAATTGTGTGCTTACAGGTGTATGGTTTAAAATATTTATTCTAAAAGCTTTGGTGGACTTTTTGATGGTTTATGGTTTACAGGATTGTGACCGATATACCAGGCTCCACAGATGCCTCCCAAGGTATTATCATTATTTTCTCACTTCACATCTAATGAGAGTGTAGATGGTAATTTTACATATAGTGGGTAGTTGGATAACATATATTAATATATAACATACCCTTCGGTATATAGGTAGAGAGATTTTTCCATATATGGCACCGAGGCCACCGATCGGGATTCACAGGTATGTATTCGTGTTGTTCAAGCAGCAGAAACCGATGGTGAGGATGGAGGCGCCGCAAGCTCGTCACAACTTCAGTACGCGGGCGTTTGCAGCCCATTATGGCCTTGGCCTTCCAGTGGCCACCGTCTACTTTAACGCCCAGAAGGAACCTGCGAATAGGAAGCGTTAGAGCCAAAACGCTGCCCTTGCACTTGGCCCTGGATGTCGCTACATCTCCTCCAGCATACCAAATCTAGGCTCTTTTTTTTTTTTCTTTAACAACTAACGTTTTAACCATTTGCCGTTAGCCTACATGTATTTGTAGCGCTTACGGCTCGTAGAAACAGCGATTTAACCATTTGCCGTTAGCCTACATGTATTTGTAGCGCTTACGGCTCGTAGAAACAGCGAGTGGTGTAACTGGTTCGGCCTTCTTCCAATAGGAAGAAAACAGAGGAAGATGTAAACGTTTTAGCTTTGAATAATTTCCTGAGGCTTTGGGGGTTGATTTTTCTTTCTAAGAGGTGATATGTATTTTGTAACTTTGAAATTTCATAACAGCTTGAAAGGATTTTGGATGACGGTGAATGTTATTTTTCGGGTTGTGAATCCTTGTAGTTTAAATTGGTTGATTTTTAATAATTTTTAATAATTATACATTATTATTTCTATATTTGTCCAGAAGTCTTTATTTTGGATTTTCCAAACGAAGAAATCAGGATTACTGTTGAAATTGGGGGGAGAGGAGGGCGATTCCTTGTCTTTAGCAGGATAAATTAAAAAAATTTAATTAGTATTAAGAAACATATAAATATATTTTTCCATTCAGCAGGGGAAGTTCTGTTCCCTATTCAATTAGGAGAGTGGATTTGACAGTATTTAACATTAGACAGGATTTAACATTAGAAAATTAAAACCGAAAACTGCATCGACCAGATATGGAAGTTTCAATCTTGAACCTCCACAGTCTTTCAAACTCTATTTTAAGGGTGAAGCTTGAAAGAGTGTCCAGGCTGGACTATATATATATATATCTGAAACTTAAATGTCTGTACAGTTTAAACAGTTTAGTTTCAATGAAGTAAATTAAATTGTGGTAAAATAAGAATTTAGAAAAAGAAATGAAATTTATAATTAAATATAAATATTTAAAAAGTATAATTTAATTGTTATTTTTTAAAATTTAAATTTCATTGAAGCAGCCCAGCTGAACTGAACTGTAATAAAAAAAAAACTTTAATTTATAAATTTATAATGAAAGCAGCTGAACTGAATTGTAATAAAAAGAAACTCTAATTTAAAAATTATAATCAATGATAGCAACTATAGTTAAGTTGTAATAAAAGGAAACGTTAATTTATACATTTATGATCAGATATTTATAAAATAGCTTTCTAGACATTGTAGTAATTAAAAAAACTAGATATTAGTTTATTATACTAATAATATTTACTATTATTTTTTATCAATAATAATAGTAGATATGTATGGACTATAATATACTACTAATAATAAATATGAACGATTAATTGAGAGTTTTTAAACACTAATCAATTGGAATAATAAAATAAAAAATAATATCTATGGTTGACTATCATTTTTTTAAACATTTATTGGTGGTTCTGATATTTTAAACTAGACCATTAAGATTTGTTAGAAGCATTGTATTTGTTGGATCCGGATTGCATTGAGAAAGCCGTTGTTTGGTTTTCCGATGAGGAAAACCATTAGTTCTTTATAACATTACATGTATTGGATTTAAATTGTACGGAACATTAGATTTTTCAAGAGCTTCCTATTTCTCAAATTTTTCTGTTGGATTTCAATTGAATTGGATTGAGACAGACGATCAGATTCTTTATTGTTGGATTTCAATTGAATTGGATTGAGACAGACGATCAGATTCTTTATTGTTGGATTTTATTCAATTGGATTTAGACAGACCCATCTAATTCTTTAAAAGCATCATTCAATTAAATTGGATCATATTAAAATAGACCAGCAGATTTTGTAAAAATATTATATTATATACTTGATCCTCTTTTTTCAAGAGTTAACCTTGAGAGGTAAAATTCTTAAGGAGAACTGTCGTGTTACAATATCGCACGGATCATATTAAAATAGACCACCACATTTTGGAAGAACATTATATTAGATGATCCTCTTCTTTCAAGAGTTAACCTTGAGAGGTAAAATTCTTAAGGGGAATTCTTTTGTTACAATGTTGCACTTTTTTTTGTTTGAATCTTTTCAAAAGTTCACAGATGTTTCATTTTGGAGACTAATTTTTTTTCCTTCAAATTAAAGATCAGGTATAAATGTTAGTTTTGGTCAAATTAAAGATGCTACACATCAGCATTAACTTTTAGTCACAGCATAAACTCTTAGTTAGACCTAGAAGATGTCACAAGTAAATTAGAAAAGCCTTCTATTTTATGATTATTATTTGTATCTCACAAGTAAATTAGAACAGCCTTCTATTTTATGATTATAAAAATATATTTGTATGTACCATTGCATACAGGGGTTTCTTTTAAATAAATGCTTCTCATTTTATGATTATAAAAAAATATAAAATATTTGCATGTAAGATTGCATAATTTTTTATTTTTATTTTTTATTTTAAATAAATGCTTTTCATTTTATGATTATAAAAAAAAAAATATAAAATATTTGCATGTAAGATTGCATAATTTTTTTTATATTTTAAATAAATGCTTCTCATTTTATGATTATAAAAAAATATAAAATATTTGCATGTAAGATTGCATAAGTTTTTTTTTTTTTTTTAATAAATGCTTCTCATTTTATGATTATAAAAAAATATAAAATATTTGCATGTAACATTGTCTAAGGGATTTTTTCTAAATAAATCAATATATTTTTTTTTTGTAAAAATATATGGTTTTCTTTTTATATATTGTTTATGTTTTTGCTTACATTTTTTTGTTTATTTTAACATATGTTCTATTTTCTTTTCGTGGTATCAGAGCATCATAGTAAAAGAGAGGTAGTTGTATATGCTTTGACAGTGAATTGTGATTTCCTTCTTTGCAACATTGGTTGCTTTGTCTTTATTTTGGACCCTTCCTAAGGGCTAGTGCATTGTTTCACAATTTGAGTGGGAGAAGAGAATGATTTGCAAAAAATGAGCAGCAGATTGGAGATTGAGAAGTTCAACGGATTGAACTTCACATTATGGAAGATCAAAATGGAGGATTTGCTAGTGGAAAGGGACTTGTGGTTCATAGTCACTGGAAAGTCCACTGGGATGGCACAAGAGAATTTTAACAAGCTAGGTAGAAAAGCAACGTCCCTCATTAAACCGAGTTTAGCAAACTCTATGATTCTAAATGTGATAGAAGCACTGTTTGGTTAAGATATGTGAAACAAGCTGGAGATCATCTACACTTCCAAGGTAATAGTGAACAAGTTAATGTTGTGGAAGAAGCTAACAAATCTCAGATGAAGGAGAATGATAAGTTCTCAAACCACTTGAATGATTTTAATATGCTAATGAAGCAACCAAACTCCATTGGTGATAAATGGAGTGAGGAAGATCATTTTTTGGCATTGGTGACTCATGGGAGAATCTTATTACTACCATAAGTGTTGCTTTTGACAAGTTATAAATGGAGTCAGTGGTTAGCTAGCTACTAAATGAGGAGACAAAAATAGTATTTGTTGGTGAAGCATCCAATCCAAAGGCCTATTTAGCAGGTGGATGCTCAAAGGAAAGAGAAAAAGGCAGATCTAGTGGGAGAAGCAAGTCTAGAGGCAGAGGCAGATCATCTAACATATGAAATAATTTTTTTGGCAATGTGGAATGCCACTACTATCATCAAAAGGGGCATATCAAGTTTCATTGTCCCTTATTGAAGAAGAAGAATGAAAAGGTAATAGAAGAAGAGACATCTAATAAAGCTATGGATGAAAAATCCTCCATGTTTCTTGCTTCTTTTTGTCTGTCAGTTGTCTTGAAGACTTGATTGTAGATTTCTTGTCTTGAATCTATAGATGAAAACTCTTCTTCCTGAAGACTGGATTGTAGATTTCTTGTCTTGAAGCTATAGATGAAAAATATTCATCCTGAAGACTGGATTGTAGATTCTCCCATGAGTAATAATGTTTTTTATGATGTAGAAGGAGAAGACACAATTCGTACTAAGGATTCAGGTGGAAAAGTAAGTACTTGCAAAAAGTTAGATATGTTCCTAAGCTAAGAAGAAATATTCTCTTAGTTGGACAACTAACTAAAAAATAAGTAATTGTTACCTTCTCAAATGAAGGATGCAAGCTCACCAAAGGTGCACTGGTGCTTGCAAAAGGAAATAAGAAAGGCACTTTGTTCAAATTGGATGTCGACCCTTGTGAGAAAAGCCATTGCAATGTTTCCTCTATAAAAGAAACTAATGCAATTGAGAAAAATGATGAAGTAAATGCTAGATATTATCTTCTTTAGCACAAAAGACTTGGCCATTTGGGAGAAACTAACTTGAAGCAGTTGGTCAGCAAAGGCATGGTGCATGGCCTTAAGGATATCAAATCCAACACTCTAAGATTTTGTGAATCATGTGTGATGGAAAAACAAAAAAGAGTAACCTTCTCGTATCACCCACACATAGCTAAATCTACTTTAGATCTTGTTCATACTAATATTGATGGTCCTATGGATATTCCATCTATTGGTGGAGCACTGTATTTTGCCACTTTTATTGATGATCACAATAGAAAAGTGTGGACTATATTTTGAAGAAAAAGAGTGACATCCTTGATCATTTAAAAAAAAATGTTGTTAATTTAGAAAGGCAGACAAATAGGCAAATCAAGATATTACGTAGTGATAATGGAGGAGAATATTGTTCTGCTAAATTTGAAGAGTTTAATAGACAAAAAAGCAATTCTAAATAGAAGACTACACCTTATTCTCCTCAACAGAACATAATAGCAGAGAGAATGAATAGAACATTGTTGGAGAAGATGAGAAGCATGTTGTTAGATGTAAAGCTCAATAAAGGGTTTTGGGTTGAAGCAATCTCAACTACAAGCTATTTGGTTAATTTATCATCATGCACTTCTTTGAATAAAAAGACACCAAAAGAGGCATGGAGTAGGAGAAAACCATCAATCTCTCACTTGAAGTTTTTGGTTGTGAGGCCTTTATGCACATTCTTGCTAAAAAGAGAAAAAGGTTGGATGAAAAATCTAAGAAATGCATTCTTATTGGTTATGGATAAGTTGTTGGAACAAAAGGATAAAAGTTATGGATTTTGCATGAACATAGAAGTGTTTTCAACAAAGATGTGATTTAAAAAAAAAAAGATAGTTGAAGATATTCAACAACATGAATTGTAGCATCAGTTGAAAGAGAAGGTTAGTGTGCATGAATGCATTATGATAAGTCAACCTTGAAGTGAAGCACATGCTCAACCCTATTAGCTTCAAGATATAATATCCTTTAACATTCCAAACAATATTTCTAGCCTGCAAAGATCTAGTGAGCTGCTTATGTGCCTAAAGAGGTGCATCAAGAGGATCAACAAATCATGCATCTTAATTCTCCACTTGGCAAAGAAAAGGTCCATGAATAAGTGGAGCAACCTAGAAGAACTAGAAGAGAGAGACATCTTCCCAATAGGCTTCAAGATTATTTTTGTGGATTTATAACTGCTTGTGATGATCCTCTCACGTTTGAAGTTGCCATGAACAGTATAGAGAAAGAACATTGGAAGAAGGTCATGCAAGAAGAAATAGATTCAATGAAGAAGAACCATGCATGGGATTTAGTTCATCAACCTGTTGGAAGAAATATAGTAGGCAAAAAATGGATGTTCATAAATAAGTTAAGGCCTAATGGGTCTATGGAAAGATACAAGGCTAGGTTGGTTGCAAAAGGGTTCTCTCAAATCCTAGGTATATATTTTCATAAAACTTATGCTCCCACTATGAAGCTATCTTCTATTAGACTTTTGCTTGCATATGTTGTTGCTTTTGATTTAGAGGTTGAACAAATGGATGTAAAGACAACATTCCTACATGGAGATTTGAAGGAGGAAATATACATGCAACAACCTAAAGGTTTTGAAGCAGGAGGTGTAGGTGTTGTCTACAGGTTGAAGAAATCCCTCTATGGATTAAAGTAGTCTCCTAAAGAATGGTACCAAAAGTTTGATAGTTATGTGTTGTAGAATGGATTTTCTTGTAACCCTACAAATCCATGTGTGTATTACAAAATAGAAAGTAAAAGCTTTATAATTATGGTTTTGTATGTGGATGACATCCTCATTTTTGGAAATAATAACAATTGATTTCAAAAACTAAGGAGTTGTTGTCAAAGAACTTTGATATGAAGGACTTGGTTCAGACATGCCATTTATTAGGCATTGATATTGTCAGAGATCATAAGAGTAACCAATTATGACTTTCCCAAAAGAATTACATTAACTATATTTTGAAGGAATTCGGAATGCATGATAGTAAACCTACCAAAACTCCTATGTAGCCTAGAGTTAAATTTTTTGCAAAAATGTGTCAAACTATAGTTGAAGAAAATTCCATATGCAAAGGCTGTGGATTCATTGATGTATGCAATGATATGTACCAGGTTTGATATTTCTCATGTTGTTGATATGATTAATCGACATATGTTCAATTCTAGAAAGGAACATTGGACTACTATAAAAATATTTTTTAAATAATTACAGGGTACTAAAGATCATGTTTTGTGTTATCAACCCAAGAAGAATGAAGAGTTTGTTTGCAGGGACATGTAGATGTAGATTGGGCAAGTGACTTGGACAACCATAAGTCAACAAGAGGATATGTATTCACTTTGTATGGTGGTGCAATGAGCTAGAGGAGTAAAAAATGAATTGTTGTAGCTTTCTCAAGTGCTGAAGAAAAATATATTATTGTCATTAGTGCTGTAAAAGAAGCTATTTGATTGATGAGGTTATGCAAAGGTCTACATTTATACCAAGAATATATTGAAATAAAATGTGATAGCCAAAGTACAATAAGACTTGCATATTATTCATCATTCCATGAAAGGACAAAACACATTGCAATGAGATATCCTTTTGTGTGTGATATGGTGGAGAGTGGAATGATTAGCCTGATCAAATGCATAAACTAGGAGAATGTAACAAATGCACTTACTAAAGTTTTGATAGCTCAAAAACACCAATTTTGCAGCAATGAGATTGGGATAAAATATTGAAAAAAAATACTGCACCAAGTGGAAGTTTGTTACAATGTGCACGTGTTGCATAATTTTTCTATTTGATGACAGAATTTGAAAAGTTCACAAATGCCCCTTTTTGGAGAATATGTTTTTTTGGTTAAATTAAAGATGTTGGTACACATTAGCATAAACATCTAGTCAAATCTAGAATATTCCAAAAGATTATTTGGGTAGGCAAATTAGAAAAGCCTCCCATTTTATGATTATAAAAATATATTTGCATGTAACATTGCATAAGGGGTTTTCCTCTGAATAAATAAATGTTATTTTATATAATTATAAATTTATTATTAAATATAAATATTTAAACAGTTTAATTTAAATGTTATTTTCATTGCAATGAAAGCAGCTAAACTAAATTGCACTGTAATAAAAAGAAACTTCAATTTATAAATTTATAATGAAAACAACTGAACTAAATTGAACTGTAATAAAAAGAAACTCTAATTTATAAATTTATAATCAATGAAAGCAACTATAGTTAAATTGTAATAAAAGGTAGCATTAATTTATACATTTATGATCAAATATTTATAAAATAGCTTTATAGACATTATAGTAATTTAAAAAACTAGACATCAATTTATTATACTAATAATATTTACTATTATAGTAGATATGTATGAATTATATTATACTAATATGAATGATAAATTGAGAGTTTTTAAACACTAATCAATTAAACATCTAATAAAATATTATATGTATGGTTGACTATCATTTTTTAAACATTTATGGTGGTTATGATATTTTAAACTAGACCATTAAGATTTGTTAGAAGCATTGTATTTGTTGGATCCGTATTGCATTGAGAAAGCCCTTGTTGTTTGTTTTTCGATGAGAAAAACCATTAGGTTATTTATAACATTACATTTGTTGGATTTAAATTGTATTGAGACGAAGCATTAGATTTTTCTAGAGCATCATATTTCTCAAATTTGTGTTGGATTCCAATTGAATTGGATTGAGACAAATGATCAGATTCTTTATTGTTGGATTCCAATTGAATTGGATTGAGATAGGTCATCCGATTCTTTAAGAGCATCATATTTCTCAAATTTAGATCATATAAAAATAGACCATCATATTTTGTAAGAACATTATATTAGATGCTTGATCCTCTTCTTTCGAGAGTTAACCTTGAGAGGTAAATTTATTAAGGGGAACTATCCTGTTACAATGTTGCACAATATTTTTTATTTGAATCTTTTGGAAAGTTCAGGGATGTTCCTTTTCGAAGACTATGTTGTTTTTTTTTTCAAATTAAAGATGCATAAATGCATTTTTAGGTTTTTTTGGTCAAATTGAAGATGGTACACATCAGCATAAACGTCTAGTCAGACTTGAAATATTCCAAAAGAAATGTCTAGTCAAACTTGAAAGATTCCAAAATATTATTTGAGTAGGTAAAATAGAAAAGCCTCACATTTTATTATTATAAAAATATATTTGCATATAACATTGTATAAGGTGTTTCTTCTAAATAGTTGAATGCTTTTTCTAGAAATATTTGGTCCTCCTTTTATATGTTGTTTATGTTTTTGCTTGTATTTTTTTTTGTTTTTTTGTCTATTTTAGCATATGCTGTCCTTTTTTTTCATGATATCAGATAACCATAGTAGAAGAGAGGTAATTGTATATGTTTTGGTAGTGATTCATGCTCTCTCTCTCTACAACATTGGTTACTGAATATTTATTTTAGAGTGCTCTTAAGGGCTAGTGCATTGTTTCACAGTTTGAGTAGGAGATTTGCAAAAAACTAGTGACAGACTGAAGATTGAGAAGTTTAATGGAATTAAATTCATATTATGGATTTTATAGTGCAAAGGGACTTGTGGGTTAGAATCACTAGAAATCCCATTAGAATAGCACAAGAGAATTTTAATAAGCTATTTAAAAAAGCAATATCCCTCATTAGACTAAGTTTAGTAGACTCTATGATTCTAAATGTGATAGGAATATAGTCTAGTCAAGATATGTGAAACAAGTTGGAGAGCATCTATGCTTTCAAGTTAATAGTGAACAAGTTAATGTTGCGAAAGAAGTTGACAAATCTCAAGATGAAGGAGAATGATAAGTTCTCAAACCACTTAAATGATTTTAATATGATAATGAAGCAACTAAACTTCATTGGTGATAAATGGAGTGGTGAATATCAGTGATTGGAACTGTTGATCAACATGAAAGACTCATGAGAGAATCTTATTACTTTCATAAGTGTTGCTTTTGACAAGTTATAGATGGAGTCAGTTGTTAGCCAACTATTGAATGAGGTGATAACAAGAATATTTGTTGGTGAAGCATCCAATCCAAAGGTCTATTTAGCACATGGATGCTCAAAGGAAAGAGGAAAAGACAAATCTAGTGGGAGAAGCAAGTCTAGAGGTAGAGGCAAATCATCTAGCATAGAAATTAATTTTTTTAGCAATGTAGAATGCTCCTATTGTCATAAAAAGGTGCATATCAAGTTTCATTGTCCCTTGTTGAAGAATAATAATGAAAAGGTAATAGAAGAAGAGACATCTAATAAAGCTATAGATGAAAAATCCATGTTTCTTGCTTCTTCTTGTCTGTCAGTTGTCCTAAAGACTGGATTATGGATTAATGAGCTTCTTTCCATATGACACCACACCATGAGTGGCTTGTCAATTATAAAGAAATAAACAGTGTAAAATTTTATATGGATAATGCTTTTTATGATGTAGAAGGAGAAGGTACAATTCCTAAGAAGGATTCAGGTGGAAAAGTCAAGTACTTGCAAAACTTTAGATATGTTCCTAAGCTAAGAAAAAATATTCTCTTAGTTGGACAACAAACTTAAAAAGGAGTAACTATTACCTTATGAAATGAAGGATGCAAGCTCACCAAAGGTGCACTAGTGCTTGCAAAATGCAATAAGAAAGGTAATTTGTTAAAATTGGATGTCAACCCTTGTGAGAAAATCCATTACAATGTTTCCTCTATAAAATAAGCTAATGCGATTGATAAAAATGATGAAGCATATGCTAGAGATTGTATTCTTTGGCACAAAATACTTGGTCATTTGATAGAAACTAGCTTGAAGCAGTTGGTCAGTAAAGGCATGGTGCATGGCATCAAGGATATTAGATCCAACACTCTCAACTTTTGTGAATCATGTATGATGGGAAAACAAAAAGGGTAACCTTCTATTATCACCCACAAAGAGATAAATCTACTTTAGATCTTGTTCATACAAGAATTTATGGTCCTATGGATATCCCATCTATTGGTGGTGCACTATATTTTGCCATTTTTATTAATGATCACAGTAGAAAAGTGTAAACTATATTTTTGAAGAAAAAGAGTGACATCCTCGATCATTTTAAAAAGTTTGTTGTTAATGTAGAAATGCAGACATGCAAGCAACTCAAGATATTGCATAGTGACAATGGAGGAGAATATTATTCTGCTAAATTTGAAGAGTTTTATTGGAAGAAAGGTAATTCTAGATGAAAGACTACACCTTATTCTCCTTAGCAGAACAAAATAGTAGAGAGAATGAATATAATATTGTTGGAGAATATGAGGAGCATGTTGTTAGATGCAAAGCTTAGTAAAGGGTTTTGGGCTACAACAATCTCAACTACTAGCTATTTGGTTAATTTATCATTGTGCACTGCTTTGAATGGAGACACCAAAAGAGGCCTAGAGTGGAAGTAATCCATCAATCTCTCACCTGAGGGTTTTTTATTGTGAGGCCTTTATGCATATTCTTTCTAAGAAGAGGAAACATTTGGATGAAAATCTAAGAAATGCATTCTTGCTGGTTATAGATAAGTTTTTGGAACAAAAGGATATAATTATGGATTTCATATGAACACAGAAGTGTTTTCAACAAAGATGTGATTTTCAAAGAAACTAAGATAGTTGAAGAGATTCAACAACAAGAATAGCAATAGTAGTTGAAAGAGAAGGTTAGTGTACATGAATGCATTATAACATGTTAGCCTTCAAGTTAAGCACATGCTCAACCCTATCAACCTCAATAAATAATATCCTTTAACATTGAAAACAATGTTTCTAGCCTGCAAAGACCTAGTAAATATCTACCTACTTATGTGCCTAAAAATATGCATTAAGAGGATCAACAAATCATGCAACCTAATTCTCCACCTGGTAGAGAAAAGGTCCAAGAATTAGTGGAACAACCTAGAAGAACTAAAAGAGAGAAATCTTCCCAGCATGATTCAAGATTATTTTTGTGGATTTATAGTTGCTTGTGATGATCCTCTCATATTTGAAGTAGCCATGAATAGTATAAAGAAAGAGCATTTGAAGAAGGCCATGTAGGAAGAAATAGATTCAATGAAGTATGCAACAAGTGGGTGTTCAAAAAGAAGCTAAGGATTGATGGGTCTGTGGAAATATACAAGTCCAGGTTGGTTGCAAGAGGGTTCTCTCAAATCCCAAGTATAGATTTTCATAAAACTTATGCTCCCACTATGAAGCTATCTTCTATTAGACTTTTGCTTGCATATGTTGTTGCTTTTGATTTAGAGGTTGAAAAAATAGATGTAAAGAAAACATTACTACATGGAGATTTGAAGGAGGAAATATACATGCAACAACCTAAAGGTTTTGAAGCAAGAGGTGTAGGTGTTGTCTATAGTGTAATGTCCCCTCTCTAAGAAGTTAGTAGAATTCTTGCGGATTAGCCTTCTACTAGGTACCCGTAGGCTAGTGGAGGTGATTGGGAACCCTATTGGGTTTGGTTCTTTGAGTTTTGTGCTTCACCAAATTTCTTCTACATTTTTCTGGGGGCGATTGGGAGTTGTTGACTATAACTTTCTATTTTTAGTAACTTACTATTTTTAGTAAGTTGGCTTCTGGTTAGTTAGTGGTGATGGTGAGTGGTGTTCCTTGTTCAGAGAGAGTTGATTCTTGTGATTTTCGATGGTTCGAGTTGTCACTTGCTATTTTTAGCTACTTACTATTTTTAGTAAGTATGGGTTATGGTCATCATATTGTTATGGGTTTATAGTGAGCTATGTTTCAAGGATCTATTTCTGATTAGTTGGCTAGTTATCTATTTTTGGAGGAGGATTATTTACTATTTAATGATTTCCTAAGTTAAATTAAATATTTAACTTATGTCGTTATATTAAATAATAAAGTAGCTTATTTTCCTAAGTCAAGTGAAATATTTTAAATTAAATAAAAAAGTGACTTAGGAATTTTCTCTTAAAGGGGATTGACTTGGAAAAGTAATATTAAAATATTAAAAAGTCACCTCAATCCTAATTAGGGCGTGGAATTTCAAGATATAAGGAGAAGTGGAGCTCATTTTATGATCATCCAGGTTATTTTATATTTTCTCTCTAGCGAGAACTTGTAGCTTGGCGGAAGAGTTTTCATGGCTTTGTGAGAATGAAGAAAACCCTTACAAGGAATATTGCTTTCGAATATGAAAGACCATTCCTTGAGATATCATCAATCAGTTTCTTTCAGAGGCTGATATTTGTACTTCATTAGTGATTTTTAGAGTGATTTTCATTACTTCAACATAGGGTTTGAGAGAGGGTTTTTGGTTTGCAGACCAAAACTAAGTGTTGGACGTCATCTTTGCTATTTGGAGACTATTTTTGCTAACATTTCCTTAATTTTGGGTTGTTTTTTGTGGTGTCAACTTTAGCTTATCCATATTCTGTACTTAATCTTTGTAATCAGCAAACTGGGTAGTTGATCTTGTGTTCCTCTTGATAATAGACTAAAAATCCATACATGTTGGTGGAGATTCATTATTTGATTATGGAAATTCATGAATATTGATGTAATGAAGTTTTAAGTATCTGGGTTTGTTGCTTGCTTCTATATTTTATTATGTTATCATATTGGTTTTCCATATGAACTTTACAAAAAAAATTGTAGACCAGGGGGGTGGGTTATTACAGTGGTATCAGAGCTAGTTTTTCCTGCCATCCTGTGGAAAAACCTTTGAAACTTGCATATGAGTGAAAGATAAAAGAGGTATACCAACAAGGAACAGAGAAAACTTCTTGGAATACATTTCAAAATTCCAGTGACAATGGGAATTTATTTGGAGAAATGGCAGATAGAGATAAGGGATATGCTGATCCAGAAGACCCCGACGAGGCCTTGCAAAGAAATTTTAAATGTATGTTTGAGATAATATCCCATATGTTGGGGAAGATTAATTAGTTCACCCCCATAGTTGTACCTGGATAGAATGGTGAGTCTAGTTCATCTCGTCCATAGAATCATAATGGGTAAAATAATACAGTAGCTACATGATCGATCCTTAGACCCTTGCAACCTATCTTTACACACATGGAGAAGACATGGACATAAAAGGAAGTTCATGCACCTGCAAAAATAACTTAATTGAACTGTGGGTTGAATATTTGGCACTACCAAAAAACCTATGTGCCAACTTATCTATGAATGGATTTATGAATCAAAAGAGGGCTGACCACATGGGCAGTGGTAATAGAGTTGAGCAAAGAAGACATCATGTATAGAGAGACTTTCAGGAGGCTCTAGGTAAGGTTACCCTACCTCATTTCAATGACAGTGATAGGAGCACAACTAGGTCTTGGGTGCAAATTTTGGATAATTACTTGGCCCTTAGACCGATGCCCGAGGATGAGGCAATTAATTTTGCCACTTTGCATTTGGATGAAATTGCTCACAAGTGGTGGAACCAAGGACTAGTCACTTTGGGACATGGTTTAATCACGACATATGATGAGTTTACCAAAAAAATCATAGAGAGATTTGACAACAAGGATCTAGAGCTACATTTCAAAGAGTTGGCACAGTTGAGACAATATAGAATCTATTGAGACATACATTTTATAATTTTAGAGACTATCAGTGATATTTCTGAACATCACATAAAGGAGGCTTGTGGTAATTTTTAATGAAGGGCTAATGGAACCACTTAGGGGTTGGATGAAATATTTTGACCCTCCAACCTTGCAGGATACTATGAAGAAAACTCGAAACATGGAATTTGTTGTCCCAAAACATAAATTATAATCTAAGCCATTCATGGATAGAAAAGATAAGGATAAGAGATCTTTCTAGAAGGGTTCCACGTAGCAGAGGAATATGCCAAATATATTGGATAATGACTAGCTAAATGATCTTAGGAAGAAGAAGTTATGTTTCCACTATAGGGAACCATGAGACCCATATCACAAGTGCTCAGTTAAAGCTAAGGTTAAGTAGATTGAATACTTTTCAGCTGATGAAATAAGATCAAAAAATTCAGACCAACAAGCTAATTTAGAAAGTAGTGATGAAGAAAGTTTAGAAGAAGAGGTTGAACGGGAGCCCAAACTTGAAGGTACAATAGTCCAACTTTATAGTTTTTAGAAGGTTGGATCCTTCAAGGTATGTGGTGTCATTAATGGATAGCTAGTTATTACTATAATTGATATTAGTGCCACGCACAACTTCATAGATGAAGGGCTAGTTGCTAAGAGGAGAATTAAAACTAAGGATTTTTAGGATTTTAAAGTAATGGTTGTCGATGAATTTATTCTCACATGCACGCATAAGATCCTCGAATTATGCATCCAGCTTGGGGAGCATGAGTTGAGAGATGATTTTTCTATGGTGAGTGTTGGAGATACTAATGTGGTGCTTGGTATGCATTGGATGCATACCCTTGGGGAGTTCTATATGAACCTACAGACTATGGAGATGAAGTTTGATTCAGTAGGGAGGCAAATAGTTTTGTGGGGCTTTTATGATGGAGGAGCAAGGGTAGTTTCCCTCAAGAGGATGGAAATATTATTTCATCATGATCAGGTGGAGTGGGTAGTAGAGTGCCTCATAATGCCCAACATTGTAGAACACCAAAATAATGACTATCATCATGAGATACAAAAAATTTTGACTAAGAATTCAAAGGTATTTGGTGATATACCCCAAGGAGATCTCCTGAGAGAGATATTGAGTATATCATTAAGCTTGAACATGGAGCTAAGCCAGTCATAACTACCCCTTATAGACATCCAAAATGTCATAAGGGTGAGATAGAGAAGATAATTAAGGAGCTACTGGATATGGGTCACATTCAGTCGAGCAAGAGCTCTTTTGCTTCCTCAGTAGTCCCGATGAAAAATAAATACATGATAACAAGGATGTGTATAGATTATAGATCTCTAAATAAGAAAATAATTAAGAAGCGATACCCAATTCCACGTATAGATGAGATCATTGATGAGCTACACAGAGCATGCTTCTTATCTAATATTGACTTGAGATCAGGTTATCACCAGATTAGGATTCGAAAGTAGGATATGGAGAAGATAGACTTCATATGTCACTTTGGACACTTTGAGTTTTTGGTTATGCCCTTTGGCTTAACCAACACTCCAACCACTTTTCAGTCCTGTATGAACATGACATTTAGCAGGCAACTCAGGAAATCAGTCCTAATATTCTTTTATGATATCCTTGTTTACAGTAGATCTTGGAAGGAGCACTTGAGACACCTAGAGGAGGTGTTGAGTATTCTTGAGCAGGAGTCTTTCTATGCTAAGGAGTCCAAATGTGATTTTTGACTAGCTGAGTTGCTTTACCTTGGACACATTATCAACTTAGAGGGTGTTCGTGTTGATCCTAAAAAAATCAAGGTAATTATGGATTGGCCTACACTAACAAACCACACTCAACTTAAGGGATTTTTTGGTATGTGTGGAAATTATAGGAGATTTTTTAAGGGATTCTCATAGTTGGCATCCCCCCTTACATATTTGACCAAAAAGGGGTATTTGAATGGTCAGAATCAACGCAGAAGTGTTTTGAGCACTTCAAATAGATAATGTATTCATGTCTTGTACTCACCATAACTGATTTATCCAAACCTTTTGAGTTGGAGTGTGATGCTTTGGGTGAGGCGATAGGAGCAGTATTGATGCAGAAAAAACATCCCATTGCTTTCGAGAGTAGGAAGTTAAGAGTTTCTAAACAAAGTTATTCTATTTATGATAAGGAGATATTGGATATTATGCATGCATTGGCTAAGTTTAGGCCCTATCTTGTGGGAGAAAAATTCACTATAAAAAATTATTACAACAGTCTCAAATATTTCCTGAATCAGAAGGATCTTAATGAGAGAACAAAAATAATTTAGTTAACTTCAGGCATATAATTTTGAGATTTTTTATGTCAAAGTAAAAAAGAACATAGTTGTTGATGCTTTATCCAGGAGACCATATTTAAGTTATTTGACTATGATAGCAGCAAACTGAAAAGAAGAAATTATGGTTGAATATGCTAAGGACACATGGTCTACTAGTGTGATTGAGGGATCTTTGCATGATAATAAATATACGGTGATGAATGGGCTGATTATGTATAAATATATGATACTTTTGATACTGAAATCAAGGTTCAAGTTGATAGTTTTGAAATATTTTCATGATGATCCCATGGCTAGTTATACGAGGTTATTTAAGACATACAAGAGGGTTAGAGAAAGGTTTTCTTGGAAATTACTTAAGAACGAGGTTCTCTAGTATGTTTAGGAGTGTACCATTTGTAAACAGAATAAAGATGAGCACTCTTACCCAGCTAGTTTATTGCAGCCCTTACCAATTCCTAATAAAAAATAGGAAGGAATCTCCATGGATTTCATCACTGGTTTGCCTAAGGTACAAGGCAAAGATTGCATTTATGTTGTGGTTGACCGATTCACCAAATTTGCTCACTTTTTTGTTATTTCAGTGACATTTACAACAACATAGGTGGTAGATTTATTCTTTAGAGAGGTGTTCAGAGTGCATGGTATACCTAAAATAATTGTTAGTGATAGGGACAATAGGTTCATGAGCTTATTTTGGCAAGAGATTTTCAGATTGAGTGGAACCATGCTCACCCCCAACACTAGTTACCACCCACAGACATATGGGAAAACATAGATAGGCAATAAATGAGTGGAAGGGTATCTCAGGAATTATATTTTGGGGTAGTAGAAGGCTTGGATTAAATGGCTTCACCTTGGTGAGTTTTTTAATAATACCACTTACCACATGTCTATTGGGATGTCACCATTCATGGCTTTGTATGGGTATGAAACCCCTAGCTTCATGGATTTGCTTCTTAGGGATAGTAGAGTACCGAGGGCTAGATATTTATTGTAGGACAACCAGGATATCATGAAACATTTGAAGGATAATTTACAATAGGCACAAAATTAGCAAAAGATATATGCTGATCAACATTGTGTAGAGCACAATTTTGATTTTGGTAACTTGGTTTATTTGATATTACAACCATAAAGGCAGTCCACTCTCAAGAAGAGTGGAAAGGAGAAGCTTAAGCCATGTTTTTATGGATTATTCAGGATCTCTAGGAAGGTTGGAGAAGTGGCATATGAGTTGGAGTTACCGAATGACAATAAGGTACATAATATTTTCCATGTCTAGCACCTTAAGAAGGCATTGGGTGGAAATGTGGTTCCTTATTTCGAGTTGCCACCACTCGATGAAGAAGGGAAACTTGTTTTAGTTCTAGAGGCTATCATTGACACTAGAGAGCGTACCCTCAAGAGGAGAGTGATCAGGGAGTTTCTTATGAAATGGAGGAACTTGCTGGTTGAGGATGCTACTTGGGAGAGTGAACATATTCTATAACATCCAAAGTTATAATTGCTTAAGGACAAGCAATTTTGGGGAGGAAGGACTGTAATGTCCCCTCTCTAAGTAGTTAGCAATATTCTTGTGGATTAGCCTACTACTAGGTTCTCGTAGGCTAGTGGAGGTGATTGGGAACCCTATTGGGGTTTGGTTCTTTGAGTTCTATGCTTTGCCAACTTTCTTCTACCTTTTTTTGGGGGTGATTTGGAGTTGTTGACCATCACTTTCTATTTTTAGTAAGTTGGCTTCTGGTCAGTCAATGGTGATGGTGAGTGGTGTTCCTTGTTCAAAGAGAGTTGATTCTTGTGCTTTTCGGTGGTTCAAGTTGTCACTTGCTATTTTTAGCTACTTACTATTTTTAGTAAGTATGGGTTCTGGTCATCATCTTGTTATGGGTTTGCAGTGAGCTATGTTTCGAGGTTTATTTCTACTTAGTTGGCCAGTTAACTCTTTTTGGAGGAGGATTATTTAATATTTAATTATTTCCTAAGTTAAATTAAATATTTAACTTATGGCATTATATTAAATAATAAAGTAGCTTATTTTCCTAAGTCAAGTGAAATATTTTATTTAAATTATAAAAGTGACTTAGGGATTTTCTTAAAGGGGGTCGACTTGGAAAAGTAATATTAAAATATTAAAAAGTCACCTCAACCCTAATTAGGGCGTGGGATTTGGAGATATAAGGAGAAGTGGAGCTCATTTTTTGATCATCCAGGTTATTTCATATTTTCTCTTTGGCGAGAACTTGTAGCTTGGCGGCAAAATTTTCATGGATTTGTGAGGATGAAAAACCTTGCAAGGAAAATTGCTTTCAGATGTGAAAGACCATTCCCTAAGCAATCATCAGTAAGTTTCTTTCTGAGGCTAATATTTGTACTTCATTGGTGATTTTTAGAGTGATTTTCATTGCTTCAGCATAGGGTTTGAGAGAGGGTTTTTGGTTTGTAGATCATACCTAAGTGTTGGACATCATATTTACTATTTGGAGACTATTGTTGCTGATATTTTCTTCATTTTAGGTTGTTGTTTATGGCATCAAAGTCAGCTTATCCATCTATTGTACTTAAACTTTGTAATCAACAAACCAGGTGGTTGATCTTGTGCTCCTCTTGGTAATAGACTAAAAAAATCCATGCATGTTTTTGGAGATTCATTATTTGATTATGAAAATTCATGAATATTTATTTAACGAAGTTTTAAGTATCTGGATTTTTTGATTGTTTTTATATTTTATTATGTTATCATATTGGTTTTCCATATGAACTTTACAAAAAAAATTGTAGACCGAAGGGGTGGGTTATTACATATAGGTTGGAAAAACCCCTCTATGGATTGAAGCAATCTCCTGGAGAATGGTACCAAAAGTTTGATACTTATGTGTTGCAGAATGGATTTTGTTGTAACCCTGTAGATCAATGTGTGTATTACAAAATAGAAATTAAAAGCTTCATAATTTTGACTTTGTATGTGGATGTCATCCTCCTGATTGGAAATAACAAATAATTGATTTAAAAAACTAAGGAGTTGTTGTCAAAGAACTTTGATATGAAGGAATTGGGTTAGGCATGCCATTGGCTAGGCATTGATATTATCAAATATCACAAGAGTAGCCAATTATGGCTTTCCCAAAAGAATTACATTAAATAGATTTTGAAGGAATTTAGAATATATGATAGTAAACCTACCAAAACTCCTATGCAAACTAGAGTTAAATTATCTACAAAAATGTGTCTAGCTATAGTTGAAGAAAAGGAGAAGAAAATTCCATATGTAGATGTTGTGGGTTCATTGATGTATGCAATGGTATGTATCAAGCTTGATATTGCTCATGTCGTTGGTATGATCAACCGATATATGTTTAATACTTGAAAGGAACATTAGAATTCTCTAAAAAGAATTTTTAGATAACTGTAAGGTACTAAAGATCATGTTTTGTATTATCAGCCCAAGAAGAATGAAGAGTTTTGTTTTTAGGGATATGTAGATGCAGATTGAGTAGGTGGCTTGGACAACTGTAAGTCAACAAGAGGATATATATTCACTTTATATGGTGGTGCAATAAGTTGGAGGAATAAAAAGTGAACTATTGTAGCTTTGTCAAGTGTTGAAGTAAAATATATTGCTACCACTACTGTTGCAAAAGAAGTTATATGGTTGATGATATTATGCAAAGGCCTACATTTGAACCAAGAATATTATGGAATAAAATGTGACAACCACAGTGCAATAACAATTGCATATTCTTCATCATTCCATGAAAGGACAAAGCACATTTCAATGAGATATCATTTTGTGTGTGATATGGTGGAGAGTGGAATGATCAACCTGATCAAATGTAGAACCCAAGAGAATGCAAAAAATGCACTTACTAAGTTTGTCACAACTTAGAAGCACCAATTTTGTAGCAATGAAACTAGGATAAAATATTGTAAAAATATCCTACATCAAGTGGGAGTTTTTACAATGTGCAAGTGTTGCACGATTTTTTTGTTTGATGATAGAATCTTTAGGAAAGTTCACAGATGCCCCTTTTTGGAGACTATGTTTTTTGGTTAAATTAATATGTTGGTACACATTAGCATAAACATCTAGTCAAACCTAAAATATTCTAGAAGATTATTTGGGTAGACAAATTAGATAATCCTACCATTTTATGATTATAAAAAGAAATTTGCACGTAACATTGCATAGGGGGTTTTCCTCTGAATAAATGAATGTTTTTTCTAGAAATATCTAGTCCTCCTTTTATTTATTGTTTATATTTTTGCTTTGCATTTTTTTTCTCTATTTGTTTTAGCATATGCTTTGCTTTTATTTTCATGTCTAATATTCACTCTCAAATTTTGAGAGTTAAACTTAGATTGATCATTTCATTCTTTTGTCATTATTATATTATATTATTAATATGAAGAGGTTTTATGAACAATATTAATATAAATATGAAGAGGTTTTATGAACTATTTTTTATAAAGATATTTTATGAACACTTTTCAGGTTTATATGGTAGACCTATAAGATGTAAATTTGATGATCCATGATGAAGAGGAGGTTTTAAGAACAATTTTATATGAAGATATTTTATGAAAGATTTTTAAGTTCATATGGTAGACTTGTGAGATGCAGATTTGGTGATCCACATGGCCTCATGTCCATAAGATTAATTTTTGTTACATTTATATTTGTGGTTAAGTGAAGGAAGCACTTTTAAATAACATAAGTCTTGAGTGAAGAAGCACTTTTAAATAACACCAAGTTTCTCCTTTATAAACTTCTTTATTATTTTTCTTTTATTTTTTTTGGTTTGAGATGTATCTCTTCGTTTCCTTCTTTTATATTATTCCTCTTACAATATCATGAACCATTTTTTTTGGTAGGTAAAAATGATTAAGTGCGGGGTTTAAATGGGCCGCAAACCCAAGTACATAAAATAGTAGCTAAAACAATAGTATAAGATAACACATGCCTACATATTGGCCAACAAAAACCTAAATAAAAAGATCCAAACAATAACAAAGAAGGTTAGATGGAACTTTAACGCCAGATAAACAAAAATACAACCCAAGCAATACCCACGTAGGGGTTGCTTAAGAGAAGTAACTACCTGAAAAACCTGTAAAGGAGCTATGACAAAAACCTGCACAAGGGAAGCTCACAAAAGATCCATAAAAACTATAATAGAAACCTATACAAAAATAAATACAGTATTAAAAAAGGCCCACGTAGGGGCACTATAGACTATAATTTAAATCCCACACAAGGGATAAAAGGACCAAAAACAGAGAGACCCAACATGATAATAAACAAAGTACTCAATAGACCTAGACCTAAACCTATGTAAATTATTCATTTATAGGAGCATCTCTATGATGGTTCAGGAGTAGTACCTTAAGAGTCTCATTGCTCTTATCCATGGCATTGATATTTCTGCTAATGATGGTAATATGGATTGTGTTACGAGTAGTAATGCAAGGATCATCACTGTCTTCGTCTAAAATATGGTAAGGGGAGCTTTGAATGGTATTAACCCTTGTTTTCTTAAGCTGGGATGACCTCCTAAATTGAAGTGGACAAAGGCTTCAGTGATATCTTGCTTAGCTCCTTTGAACTTTCTTAAAATGGGAATGAGACCATGAGCTTCCAGAAAGGTGTGAGATAGGGGATCAAGTTGAAGGGTAGATAGCTCAAGCAAGGCCATGTTGGTAAGATTTAGGAGAAAGGAAGACCACGTAAGCTTCTTACTGCCTAGGACACACAACGGTGAACAAAACCAGACGAAAATGGACTGAAATAGACTAGGGATGTAAATATAAATTTTTTTGGCACCATAAATGCCCTTTTTGAAAGCTGAGTTGGTGTGATTGACAGACCACATAATAATTTTCCTTAGGGAATCAACATAAAAAAAATAGACATGGCATAGGACAAACTTCACACATGATAGGGCTGGGAAAGGATTGGGAGTGCCAAATGACTAAAAAAATGAATCTTAAAATTCACAAGACATAAAATTAAGCATCTCAAGACTTGACACATATTGACATTGTTAGATAACATCTAATTGCATAGCCTAGATATACTCAGGGACTTGACATGCTTGGAGAAGACAACCACAAGGTAAAACCACTGACAAGACCTATCTTGGGATATTGCATACTTCATAGAAGAGAAACGAGAGAACCAAAAGCCAACACTAATAGCAATATAGAGAGTCACGCTAATAAATTTTTTTTTGCCATAAGAACTAGAACCAAAGAAACACATTATGTTGAAAAGGGTAGAGTCAGCATTAGAGAAGTTGACCTGCCAAAACCTATGATCACATATTTCAAACCCAATAATTATTAGTAGCATTTAAAACTTCTTGGGGAAATATTTCTTTCCAAATAGACATAGATTTATGAATAACTCCCCAATTGGAAAGTATATCTACAGGTCTATTAGCTTCACGATACACATGGTTGATAGAGATATTGAAATTTTGGGACAACTTCGTAGCTTCTTGAACAATAGTTCTGACATTTCAAGAGGACACCCTCTTGTTTTTACGAGAATTTATAATGTTAAAAGAATATCTCTCAATAAAAAGGTTACCTTTATAATCCTTGAGAAGATCTAACCCTCTCCACAACATACAACCTTCAAAAAAATGATTAGTTTGGCACCCCAGATACTCAACATAATCCATAATAACTTATCCACTACTATCTCTAACTGGGCCACCTACACCAACATCCCCTAGATTTCCTTTGGATGTACCATCAAAGATAAGTTTCAACCACTCACTTGGAGGAGGAATCCAATGGGCACCCACTTTGGGATGGAGGTCTGGTAAACTAGAATTGGAGTTGCAAGGAATATTTAAAGAAGAGAACATAATAGACTCCAATAGAGAATCAAGTAAAATGGGATAAGGGAAGATCTAGGAATTCTTGATAGTAAAGGCAATAGATTTATTAGCAATAGATATGGGATCCATAGAGGAGGAAGAAAAAACCCTTTTGTTTCTTTCAAACCACAATTTCCATAAGATATGATGAAGGCTCACTTTCCATAAAGAAGATAATATAAGATTTTTGAATGGAGCAGGCCATTGGGTGAAAAGGTGACTCAATGAATTAGGAGGAACCCAAGAGATATGAAAAGTGGACATAAGGTGATCCAAAGCTATCTTGGAGAAAGGGCACTCTAGAAGGACGTGATTGGTAGATTCCTAGGCATATATGCACAAATAACATATATTGGGGATAGACATGCCCCTTTTCATAATGTTATTAATCGTTAGAATATTATTTTGAATGGCCAACCAACTGAAATGAGCAAATTTTGATATGAGGTATTTAATCCACACTTGATCATAAGGGATATGGACCACTTGATAATAAATAGTCAGATCATGAGCATATTTAATAGTGAACAACCCAAAATCAGTTTCTTTCCAAAAAGGAGAGTCAGGGGAATTACCAGTGGGGATGATAGTTGCATTTAGGATGGTTTTAAGAACTTCTAAGGCAATAAAGATTTCCATTAGCACAAGGACTATGGAAATGTTTCCAAAAATTGGAATCCAATGAAATATCAATGAAATATTCAAACTTGTTGCCAATTAATGTGTCTAGGAAAGGTTGTAAGACAACAATTTTATTGTTCTCTAAAAGCGGTTGATTAGAAATCCACCTGTCAGTCCAAAAATTAATTTTTCTCCCTATACCTAGTTGCCACCTTATACCCTTCTAAATTAGAGATCTGGTTTGGGTAATTGATTTCCAGAAAGTGGACCCATGTCTGGGAATATCATCATTCAGGAAACAACAGTTTTAAAGATATTTTCTATTGACAATTGAGACCTATTCAAGGTTGTTGTAGGTGAAAACCTTCCATGCTTGATTGGATAACAAGGTTGTGTTCATATTACAAACCCTTTGGAGTCCCAATCCCCCCTAAATTTTTGGGGAGCACACCTTATCCCAACTGACTAGATGAAATATTTTCCTATCCTTGGTACCTGCCCACAAAAATATTTTATGGATTTTCTCAATTTTCATGCAGACAACAATAAGAACTTTGAAGATGAACATGAAATAAATAGGAACACTTTGGATACAAGCCATTATCAATGTGGCTTTGGCTTCTTGAGAGAGGAGGATCCCTTTCCAACCTACATGTTTTTTTGTTAATCCTCTCAATTACATTACTCCACATGGATTTCTTTAGAGCACTGGTGAAAAGAGGGAGGTCCAAATGTGTAGTAGGTAACTGAGATATAACACATTGAAAAATACATGCAATATTTGCTTGTCTCTCTTGGGAAGTTTTAATGAAATAGATTTTAATTTTAATATAATTTATTTTCTTACCTATAGCCTCCTCATATGTATCAAGACTCTTAATAGTTATTGCTTCCCACACAGAAGTATGAGTAGCAATTATGGTATCATCAATGAACTGCTGGTGAGATAGGGCCCTTAAATTGGATGCAGCCTTAATACCTAAAAGTATGTCGTTAGAGAAGGTATTTTTGAGTGCTCTACCCAAGGATTCAACAAGAATAATAAAAATTTTTGGGGAGATAGAATCTCCCTGTCTGAGGTCCCTGTTACTAGGGAAAAACCCAACTACAAAACCATTTACCAGGATTGAAAACTAGGGATTAGAGATGCAATTGTGAATAATATCAACCCATTCCATATGAAATCCAAATTTGAGAAGGACAAAAATCAGAAAATATTTATTAACTCTATCAAATACCTTACGCATATCAATTTTGAAAAACATGGCAATTTTTTTGTTAAGGCTAGCAGAATGAAGGACTTCAAGTAATATGATAACACCATCAATAATATTTATTCCTTTGATAGAGCTACCTTGACATGGGTCTATTATCTGAGGAAGGATCTCCTTGAGTCTTGTAGCCATGGATTTAGTGAGAGTTTGGTAAAGAACATTGCATTGACTAATGGGTCTGAAATTTGACATAGATTTGCAAACATGCCCTTTGGACACCAAGGCAATGAAAGTGGAGTTGATACTTCTAGGTATATATTTAGTTTACTAAAGTTCAATGATGGCATTACATATGGCAGACCCAATGATGTCCTAAAAATTTTAGTAGAACCAGGGGGAAAACCCATTAGGGCCTGGGGTTTTATCATGGTGCATAGAAAAAAGGGCCTCTTTAATTTCATCAGGGGTGAGGGGTTTGATAAGAGCCAAATTTATATCTGAAGTGACCAAGATAAAAATATGGTGGAGTAATTGTCTACCAGCCTAGGCAGTATTTTGGGGGTTTGATCCCAAAAGGCCCTCAAAGAAATATGAAGCTTCATTTTGGATCTCAAAAATATCCTTGGTGACAGTGCCATCACTTATGGTTAATTCTTTAATTTCATTTGAAATTTTGTACCTAAGAGTAATGGCATGAAATAATTTTGTGTTAGAGTCCCCCTATTTGAGCCAAAGGGCCCTTGATTTTTACCTCCAGAAAGTCTCCTCTTCCTTTTAATAATAATATTATTAAAATTAAATTAAATTAAATTTATTATAACATAAACTATTTAAGGAAGTATGAATCGAGAGCAAGCCTCACCTTTCCTTATTTAAGGAAGCAAGTAAATGATGTTTCTTCTAACAAGAAGTAAAGTGTGAGGCTCACTTTTTATTTTTTTAGATCTTAGGAAAAAATTACAAACTAAAGGATTCTTGTGAAGAAATTCTAGATAGAATGAGAGAAAAGTCATTTTTTAAATTCCTTACTACAAGTAAGGATGCTTAGTTGGAAGTATAGATACATGGATATTACATTAAAAGTGAATATCAAGTATGAGATTATTGAGCATGATATAATGATTCTTAAAAACATAGGGTTAATAGGTAAGTTTAACAAAAATAAGCTAAGATTTTCAAAGATTTAAAATTAGATCAAGTAAAAGTGGGGATTTAATTTAAATTACTTATTTTGAAAGAAATTTCCTTATAATATTTTCTAGTTTAAAGTCAAATATTGGATGGTGTTGCATGGTTTAGGGAGAGATGCATTATATTTAAGAGCATGGAGTAAGAATTTTTTTATGGACACAGACTATTGAAAGGCTTCTAGCATTGAAAGATTTCCAGTGTGGATTAGTCTATTTGAGATTTTATATCAACTTATTAATAAAAATATTTTAAATAATACTTGAAATACTTTAGGGGAGTTCATCTAGGAGGACCAACTACTAAGGAATGAAGGTATGTTGTATACATTGAATATGTGTTGCCATAGAAAATTTGAAACCTTTGTTACAATTCATTAGGATTAAATATTAATAAAAAAAGAGGATCAACAAGTGGATTATAAAAATACTTCATTATGATGTGAATGTTATGAGACTAGATACATGACAAAAGATTACAAAGTGAAAATGATGGGGAAAGAGATTGAAAATTTTGAACATAAAACAAAATTCAATATGGATCAAATAAATCATATCATAATAAGTTTTGGATCAAGTAAATGATTTACCATTTCCAATAAATTGGCAAAGAAAGATCCTTTATATTATCAAATAAAATATTCCATTATAGTTTACTCAATTCAACATTTTGAAAAAATAATGATACAAGAAACAAGGAATTACAATACATAAGTTCAAATTCAAAAGGAGTTAGTCTGAAGGTAGTTAAGGAGACATATTTTACTGCAAAGGAGACAAAAGAGACCAAGTTTATTATAGGTAAATCATCTTCATTTTTTCAAGTAACATAAAATACTCTCCTTGCAAAAAAAATGAAAGTAGTATAAAGTATATCCCATACACTTTAGGGTTTCAAGAGTAGCATAATAAAGATATGTGTATGGAGGATATTCATAGAAATTTAAAGTTTCTAAGGCAACATAAGAATGTAATTACTATGGAGGATCATCCTTATACTACATGGATTCTAAGGTCACAAAGAATGAAGTAATTTGTGAGGCTATTCCTTGCATTTATATTCAACAACTTAAGTATTTAAAAGATAACTCTTATTATGAATAGTATAGAAAATCTAATAAATTTATGAATATAAAAGTGTTGGTGGGAATGGAAAAAGGAGAGAAAGAACCTCAAATCAAGAACAAATAAAAAAGGAAACTCAAAGAGATATCACTTTGGACACCAAAAAAAATCACGTCTTAACAAGAAGTGGAGCTAATCCAATGAATAAAAGTAAAAAGTGATGATGAAAATGGTATCATGGAATATTAGGGATATGAATAAGACCCCTCAAAAAGAGTTATTAAAGAATTGACATGTTGTTATAGCCGTAAGTTTCAATACAAGAAACAAAATTAAGTAGTCAAGAATGTAAAAATACATTTTAAAAAATTTGGAAGATGAGGGATTATTTGGTAGTTTCTTCTCTAGAAATTTCTAAATGTATTATGACAATATTGGATAAATGCAAATGGGATGGCCAATTGCTAGAAGCAAAAATTAATTGGATTGTCAATCTATTTTGAATGAAAGAGGAAAACATGAAAGTTGGGATTATAAATGTGTATACTCCAACTATAGTTACTTATAGTGAAAGATGTTGGAGGGACCTTAACATGTTTTTTTCAAATATAGTGATGATTCTAAATTGTGATCTATAGATTCTTGGGGAAAATTTTAATACAATTCTATCTCCTTTGGAAAAGAAGGATGGGACTCCTAGATAGTCTAAATAAATCATTATTTTACTTCATTTCTCAATAATAATGGCCTTTGGGATGTTATTCCTTCAAATTTTCAACATACATGGGAAAATATATGCATTTGGAAAACTCATATAGCATAAATATTGGATAGGTTTTTGTTATCCAACACTTGATTGAAAATATAGTATACAATATCCTTAGACATTTTATTGCAAGTATGATCAAATCACAATTCATTCTCTTGAGATGTGATTTAATCAATAATGGTTATCCAAATCCATTTGACTTTCAATATGTGTGGATCCAAGACCCTACTTTCTTCCAACTATTTATGTTATGGTGGGAATAAGGAAAATTTGAAGGATCATGTATGTATAGGTTTTTTCAAGATATGAAATATCTAAAGGGAAAAATCATATTTGGAATACCAAATACTTTGTTAATATATTTAATGAAAATAAGGAAATTGAATCCAAGATAAAAAATTGAAGAGAGTAGATATTAATTGAATGGACTAGGACTCTTATGTTTAAGAAAAACAATTAATTTATGATTATCATAATGTATTGAAAAAGGGGGAAATATATTGGTTCCAAAATTCAAGGGAAATATGGCTCAAGAAATGATATAGAAATACTAATTTATTTCATGCTATGGTCAAAATAGAATTTTCCTTTGGTCACATTGAAAATTTTCAACTCAAAATAGAGGAAACATTGAAGAAGAAGAAGATATAAAAAGGAAGCAATAAATTATCACAAAGATATTTTGTCAGATGCTAGGAAAGATAAAGGATGCTCAAGGTAAGTATTTGCAAATAGTCCATCAATATATTATATGCAACCAAAATGAAATATTGTTTAAGAATATCTCTATGGAGGAACTACATGAGGTAGTTTTCTCTTTCCATCCTAACAAGGCCCCTTAGCCAAAATGAATTTGTTGTAATAGTCTTTTAAAAATTTAGGATTTGTCAAAGAGTCATAGATTAGTTATGGTCAAAGAGGCCTGAAAAGGAAGGTTATAATAAATAAGATCCATTCCAAATTTATTATAATGGTCCCCAAGGAAGCCAAGACAAAATATTCTGATAATTTTCATCCAATAAGATTTTGTAATATGATTTATAAGATCATTTCAAAAATTATGGAAAATAGGTTTAAAAGCATTCTAGATTATGTTATCTCAAAGGAATAAGTTGGTTTTGTTCATGTTAGACAAATTCTTGATGTATTATTCATTGCAAAAGAAGCAATAAATTATCTCCAATCCTTGAAAAAACTAAGTATCTTTACAAAATTAAATATGAACAAAGCATATGATAAGGTTTTCAATAGTTTTCTACATGATATTCTCAAAAGTTTGGTTTTGATTGAGGTTGGTGTAAATGAATTAGATGTTGTTATAGAACTCCAAAATATTCTATATTGATCAATGGATCTCATGTTGGATACTTTGAAGAATTTTGTGAACTCCACAAGGGTGATCCACAATCTCCATAACTATTTGTTATTCTTGTAGAGGAATTAGATAGAAATTTCTCAATGACAAAAAGGGAAGGAATAATCAAAGGTATTAAAGTTGCAATAAATTATCCATTTGAATTTCATCTCTAATATGTTTATGATACTTTTATTTTGGGTCATACCTTAGTTAATAAGGATATGGAGTTTAAATCATTATTACTATGCTATGAGAAGGCGACTAAATAGTTGGCTAACTTACAAAATTTAGGATCTTTTTTATTAACACTAACCTATATGCACAATGGATTATAGTGGATATTTTAGGTTCCATAAATATATTTGGGCATTCCTTTGTCTCATAAAGGAGATAAGAAGGAGCTCTGCAACTCAATTTTGGATATAATAAAGTCTTGTTTGGAAAGTTAGAAAGATAAGTTCTTAAATTTTGTTGTAAGGCCACAACTCATAAAGACTACATTATAATACATTCCTATTTATATGATATCACTTTTAACATTACCAATAGGTATATCATCCAAATTTAATAAAATTCTAAGAGATTTCCTTTGGAGAGAATGTGAGGAAAAATTCAGGTTTCCTCTTTACAAGTGGGATAGGGTTTGTAAAGAAAAGAATATTAGAGGGATAGTCTTGTAAAATTACAGACTTATGAGTTTGTCCTTAAGGGAAAAAATTGGTAGGAGATTATTCAAATATCAAGGAATGAGTTAGAAAAAATATTAAATTAAAAACATACATGTTTTCTTGTTGCAATGAAATTATTCAAGAAATAAACCCTACCTAAAGGATTGCCAACATGGAACTTCATATCAGATATTTTACAATTGATCAAGAAACATATTAGATGGCTAGTTAATGAGAAGGATTATGCAAATTTTTGGTTTGATTCTTGGTTGAATCCTTATCCTCCTAGCTTTTATTCAAATGGAAACCATTTGCTTTGGCATATCTATCTTGTAAAGGTGCAAAGGTCAAAGATTATATTAATATGAGCAACAACTCTAAATCATGGAATTTTATCAGTAACCTAGTTGAAGGAGAACTCAAACAAATAGCCAATAAACTTCAATATATTCTTCAAGAGTTTTATTTACCTATTTTTACATTAAAGTATGAGTTTATTTATAATCTATAAAAATATGGTGGATACTCAATCAAACTAGGATATGAGGATATACAGAAATGGAAATGTCCTATTGTCAATAATTTTCCTTAAAATAATTTTTTGTTATAAGAGGCCCTTTCCAAGGCCTCAAAATTCCTTTGGTTAGCAACCCATAGAAATATTCTTGTAGGAAAGAGTCTACAAAAAAAATGTTGTCAATGACCTTTTAAGTGTGCCTTGTGTAAGAAGGATATGGAAACATCAAACCATTTACTTCTTCATTGTCCCTTTTGATATACCATTTGTGGATATTTTTTCAAAAATATGAAATTATAGTGGATAGCTCCATTGACATTGAAAGATTTGATGAAATGTTAGATTAATTATTTTAAAGGTAAAATATTATGTATTTTGTGGAGGATTGGTTTTATTATTATTTATTATTTTAAAGGAATGATAGAAATTAAAAAAATAAATCTCAAAATCATACTAATATTTGGAATCATATCATTGCCACTCTTGCAAAATGTTTATAGAACCATATCATGGGAAGTTTTAAGTGTAGAAAAAAAGGTACTAGCCTCTTGGTTACAAGTTTTGAATATATATGGAAGGATCATCTATGATAATGGAGTTAACACAAAGGATTTATTTTTGATCCATGGTAAAATGGAAATGTTTAGAAATTGGGTTTATCAAAATTTGTTACTGTTTCTAAATAAAATCCTAGAAAAATTGGTAGAGGTGGTATTTTTGAAACAATGAAGGCAAAATTCTCCTCACATACTCATAATCATATGGAACTTTAACTAATAACTGTGTAGAGTCTAGGACACTTCTTATAGGGATAAAAATCATAATTTAAAAGGATGCAAATATATTTCAGTTGAGGGGTATTCAAAAATTATCATTAATGTTATCAATAAAAATGAATGTGGAGATTAAATAAAAAATAATATTATTCAGTCTATCAATTATTGTTGAAGGCAGTCTCTTGGAAAGGTAAGGATATCTATAGATAAGGACATTGGGTAGTAGATAATTTAGCTAATCATGGTGTTGATCTTCTTATTGGTGAAATTTAAAGTTTAGATGGCAATTGGTTGAGGGATATTTTATCTTTTAAGGAGTAAATTATTGTAAGGAGTTGATTTTGGAAACATAACAGTATAAGGAAGAGAAATATATTTGATAGAAAAGAAAAATAAGAATATCTTTGATGAAAGGACATGCTAGACATGGTTTAATTAACGCGACAAAAAATGTCTTATTTTGGTATTTTGATGTTAGTGTCCCCCAATAGAATCCACATCTATCTTATTAAAAAGAAAAAGAGAAATTAATTTCATATGTCATAATAAATAATAAGTAGCTTTATTCTAAAGGACATTGTTAGGGATGAATAATATTTTTTAGTTTTAATTTGAACTCATCATGAACATTCATATTGTGAATATAAATATGATAATATAGATAAAATATGATAATATTTTTATCATTTTTTTAAATCATCATGAATGTTTGTATTATGAATGTAATATGAAATATGTAACCCATGGTGTTAGTATTTATATTGTATATTATGATGGATGAATATGACATTATGAAACTATTGAATTGGGGAATAGTATAACTTCTAGTTTAACCAATAATGTGACCCATTTCCATCCTTTCAATAGTTCATCAAATAGAAGGGCTTGTGGATTCTTCAACCTAGATCTAGATTAACTTCCCACCATCCTTACTAATTCCTACTCTAACTTACTCTAATTGCATAAAATTAAAATACATGAAAAATAAATTTTGAAGTTTAAGAGTCAGAGAGACTAAAATAAAAATGTGATTGTAACCGTAAAAAAGAAATTTACAATCAATAAACACCTAAGAATTTGAATAAAAATAATATTCTCATTCAAAAAATATAAAATTTTGGAGCAAATTACAAGATGGGTAAAAGGGCTATGTCTTAATAACTACACATGCAATCTAGGAGGGAAGTTCTCTTGATGGAAAGAAAAAGACTTGCTAAGTTTTCATCAATTTTATGAGATAAAAATCACAATGTAGGTTTAATAGAGTGTAGCTCTAAATTCTCATGGTCAAAAGATATTTACAATGGAATTCATGGCTCCTATTATAGTAAGAGTTTACCATTGAGTTACCTAGGGTGAGAAACCATTAGTTTTAGTAAAAGTAAATATTTGAGGGTAAATCTAACAAAATAATGCACCTCCAAATGTTACATACCTCTAATAGGGTTTAAAGGATTCTAAAATGAGTTATGACACCCTAAAATTACAAAATGTTGTTTTCCAAAGATTCTCCCCAATATTTGCATCTTCATTTTTACCCCTCCATGGGCTAGAAAGTGGGTCACTCCAGGGGGTGAGTAAATTGGTTGACTTTGCTTGTAATTAGTTAGTTGACCCTAAGTGCTTCACTCCTACAAGCCAATTGGTTCATTTTATAAGTGGATCACTTCTAAGACAATCTACACCTTTCTCTAACTTAGCCAAAATTTTATGGGTTTTAGAAGGCACTGGTAGGTTGATTTCCTTCATCCTTTTAAAATAATTAATTCCAAGGTAATGACTAATCATTATATTTATAGTAATTTCCTTGGGAACCAAGCTCAATTGGCAAGAGATCCCATATCCTATATTTGGCCTTGGAATTGTATCAACAAATTAACATCCTTCTACATTGTTTTTTTAAATTATGATCCTTCGTGTTTCATCCTTTATGATAGAATCATGAATAGCCTCTATCATTATTTATCATTTGGTAGCTAAATGAAGGCCAAATTTTTGAATTCTCCTACAAGAGCTTCATATGGGTTTTAAAATAATCCATCTTGCTTGCCCTTGAACTCTTGTAGTTGGCATAGATGGGATTTAGATTATAGGTATTAATTGTGTCTCTTAAGTTGGCCTGATCCTTCTATTCAAACACCATAGCAATAATATCAACATAAAGAAGTTTCATTTATGGGTCAAAGATGTTTGACAATATAGGAATAAATAGCCCTTTTATTATTCATTTATTGCATTGGGGCCTTCAAACAGGATAATGCATCTTTAGAGGCTTGAACATCTCTCTATTCATTCAATGTTTTCAGGATCCTCTTGAAAAAATCCTTTCTATCGATCCTTAGTTTTTGTGTTTGTAAGACATTATCATAGATAGGAGTTTGAGTAACTCTTAAAATCACTCCCTTATGGCCAATTATTTCTTTACTTATTGGATGGTTTTTGTGACTTCATTTAGGTTTTATTTCACATATACCATGAAGTAGAAGTATTAATGGGTGTTTGTATCCTTTGACTTGATTTTGTACCAAAGGGACTTGATTTGTTAAATTTCAAAGGCTCTATTTAGATCTGCAATTTTTTTTCCTTGTTTTAATGTCACTAGTTTTTCTTAGAGTTGTTCAATATTTTGAACCCTCACTTATAGGGATTCTTTATGTTGTTTGACCTAATATTCCAACTAATCATTTTCTTGCTCATCTTGTTCTTTCAACTGCCTTTATGCAAGTTATTGTAAAAGATTATCTACTTATTTTTTCTTATCAATCTTGTAAAATTAATTTTTGATATTGTCAATTTGCTTCTTTAGTTGATCCCTTTTGGAGGTTTCCTTCTTTAGCACATTATTTTTCTATTATATTTTCTCCTTTTCAACTTTGCATTGTGCCACCTCTTCTTCAATATCTTCATTTTTCTTCTTAAGTACCTCATCCCTAACTTATAGTTGGCCAAACTTCATAGCCACACTATTCGTAGATATTTCCTAAACTAGATCATTTGGTAAGGATTTTTTTGACTCAAATCTAGGTCAAGATACTCAAGTAGTAAGATCAACATGGGATGTCATAGATTTGGATGGGTCACTTTAAAAAACCTTTATAATGATGATCTTATCCCATTTAGATGCCATTCATGACCATAATAATATTAGATCTTTGGTGGTTTTTTTATTAACTACTTATATTCTTTGTAAATCATTTTTTCCTTTGTTGCAAGGACATCAAATACCTTTTGGATGTTTGTTTTCTTAGGATCATAAATGGAATTCCACATGAATATATTAAAATTTAACTAGCTTTAGGGGGTACTTCTATAAACTCATTCATGGTGGATGGGATGGGTGACATCATCACCTATGGTAGGAGTAACTTAGTCTAGGATGGTGAGAGACAAGAATGGGATGAGATGGTTGGTGGAGAAAACTAGGTGGAAATGGTTATAAATGTTCTAAGAATAGAATGGGTTGGTCCTAAATCCAACTGCACTAATGTTTCTACTAGTAAAGAGACAATTTATGAAGAGGTGTGTGATGGTGAAGGGGATAGTGCATATGGTACCAATGGTTGTGTGATAGATACATGGATGGATGACAATGGATAGGCATGGTATTAGAAGTGATAGTGATGGTTGGAGGTAAGTGCCTCTTAAAAATCATGATTTTCTCTAACAAAGGATAAGGGGAGTGCAATTTAAGAATGGATGGGAGAAGTGTAAGAAGTAAGAATAGAATAAGCAATACTTTATAAAGAAGTGGGAGTGGTGGAGGGTGGAATGGATATGGAACTGGATGTATTCTTTGCCATGACTTTAGCATTCATAATATGATAGGGATTCCTCATTAAGGGATTGTTACCTTCTTAAGATAAGCCCTCTATCATTATTAAGCTTGCACTACCACTACCTTCTCAAACATAAACCAATATATTTTTACCTTCTATTTCCTTTCTCTAACTATTTGTACAAAATAAAATCATGACTACTAGTGTGGTTAATATAATAAATATCACTATCACAAGTCCAAAGGTTCATTGTGGTCTTGGTAGAATAAATGGACCCTTTAAATTTTTTCCCATGGTCTTCAACCTATTAGCACTCCTTGTGTGTTTGTAATCCTAAATGGAAAAGAACTAGTCATTGAACAATCCATATCATTTTGACCTCATCAAAGTCCCTATTTTATAGCATAAATTCTACCAAGATAAGATTTTCTAATCTAAGTATCCTAATTTTTTAAACCCCCTAGATTCTAATGATTCATATTAATGTTTGGGTCAAAGTCATCCTTGGACTTGGTATAAATGATGTTGGGCAAAACATTGGTTAGTTTTCTATGGTTCAAATCATTACCTCCATTTAATTTGTCAACCCGGGACAGCTCGTAAACTTGTGAGTAACCCTGCATAGTATATGCCTGTAATCTCCCTTTAATCAGATGAGTCCCTTAGATCCTATGGTTTTGGGGGGTGTTGTTGTTTCGTTGGAGTTCTTGTTCATCTTCCAAACCACTTAATCTAATTTGCACTATCAAAGAAATAACTGAAATGCTTTAAAATCCAAAACTGCACACTTGCTAGAAATTGACAGAAAATAGGGGAAATTGCAGCTTTAAATTAAACTACAGAAAATAGGAAAATAAACTAAAATGATAGAAAATAGGGAAAATAAGGGAGGAATACTATTGAGAGTGGGCCCACGCTTCCAAATAGATTCCTCCCATGTTAAGTCATACACCGGATGCTAGTTGAATTTGATTAGAAAACTCAAATGTATTTTATTGAAATGTGCAATAGGAATTTACAGAGAAAATCTGGGATCTATTTTTCAGGGGTGGCCTGCATATTTATAAGATATGTGGCCATGCCCTATTACATTCTGAAAGCAAATCGATTTTTGATTTTGTTGTTACAACAATACATAGGAATAAAGGAGATTAAAGCAAAACATTAACTCAATTTATTCAGCGTATTCTGTATCAGAACAGAATACGTCTGATATTTTGCTTTACCCGATTACAATAAGTTTTACGTGATTGCTAAAAAATAGATGACATATGGTCATTGACGTTGTCCTTGGTCCACATCCATCACTGAAATTGCATCTGCATTCATCGCTGAAATCGCCTTTCTGTTCTACCGACAATAGGGTATCGCGCTGTAATTCTGCGTCAATGGGAATCAGGTGCCTTATCTGTAGAAGTCGGGAAGTAGGCACCAAAATGGGAGTCAGGTGCCTAACGGGAATCAAGTGCCCGATAGTCAAGCACAAAATGGGAATCGAGTGCCCGATAGTTAAGCACCAAATGGGAGTCAAGCACCTAAATGGGAGTCAGGCACCTGACTTAGCGCTTCATCACTATTTTGTTGCAGATATTTTTACCTTCAATTTTTCATCATAAATGGAAAGTGCCAGGTCCAAGTGGGACCTCGATGTAAACATGCCAAAATACCATAAAATCCACTAAAAAACAAATATTAGACAACATACGTAATCTAATGTTAAATACATATAAAATTTGCATAGAAACATATATTTCTATTAAAATAAATGTCGCAATATATATGGAAATTTTGTAAAAAAATGAGCATTTTCAGGGCTCATCATCCCCCCATGCTTAAGGGTTGGCATGTCCCTATGCCACTTTATACTGGTAATTACTAGTTTCATTCACAACCTTCCAATAGGCCCTAACTATTTCTTTCCTCTTCTTTTTAGTGGCCTTGGCTTTTGCCTTATCCTTAGGTTTTCACCCTTTCGATGTTTTGGGAGTGGTTGCCTCCTATTGCTACTATCTCTAGTGCTTGCTACATCGAACTGGATGACTTGGCCTTACTCCTTCACCTAGTTGTTCCTTTGTCCAAGCTTTCTTTCCTTTCTCAATTTTCAAGTAGTAGCCAATAAAAGTGGAGGTATCCTTCTAGAATGCAGGCTCAACCATCTTCTAATATTCATGGTGAAGGGGTAAATGTTCTCCCACTAGTACTATAGATTCATCACCAAATGAGATGTTGGATTTCTCAACAACCTTGGCCTTGGGTAAATTGGCCACCACTGGGTCAAGTTTAGCATCATCCTCAGACTCTACTTCTTCCACCAGAGGGGCTTTGCTGCTTGTTGCTTGATCTACAGGTGGTACAAGATCTAGCAGTCCCATATTCATGAAATATACCTTCATATTTGAAGGTTGATCACCTATTGACCCATACAAGTCCCAAGAACTACATTGGTCAAGCAACTTTAATTTTTGGCCGAGGAGTTTTGGATGCCTCTCTAGCCTCTTTTCTAGTTTCCTTGGCTACTCTCTTAGAGGCTTTCCTACACTCATTTTTATCTACTTTGATATCCACCTTGAGCTATTCAAACTTCTATCTCTGCTCATCAAACAACTTCAAAGTCTCTACCCATTCCTCATCAGAATTCATACTCGATTCCTTTAACTATGTAGTCCTTGCTCTAGTCCTAGGTCTTCATTGAGGTCCCCTTACAACCTTCCTCTTTGATCTCAAATTTTTGGGCTGTCTTGTAAGGCCTATAGGTATATCCAAAATAGGGGGATTTCCCCATTCTACTATTTTTGTTGCTAGAGTTTCTACTGTAGTTGCTGGAGTTTCTTTTTTGCTTGAAGCTATTCAGGCTCAATCCCTACATCTCCTTCTAGTTCTTGGTCTACAGAATGAGTAAAATCTTAGGATTTTGCAACCCCTTGATCCTCCTCTATAGCCTTATCTAAAATTTGAGGCTCTTCAACCTCAATTTCATCTTCCTATATTGTGTCTTCCTCTACAGATTTTGCTAAAATTTGAGGTTCTTCGACCTCAATTTCATCCTCCTAATTTACCTTTGTATCTATAGAGGAAGAAGATGTTGGGGACTATCCCATATCAAATTCAAGACCCTAATCTTACCCTTATTCTACAGAGTAAGCTGGTGAATGGGGTTGTTCAACCTCCATTACTTCATTTATTTCTTACTCTACTTCTGCATGTGATTTTAGGGAGGATTATTCATCTACACTTTCAATAATAATTATAGGGGTTCTTGCCCAAGAATTAGGGCTCCCCATGTAGACATATTTCTAGAAGAAGCCATTGATTGGTCCCCTACCTTAGCTTCCTAGCTGGAATTTCTTGCATCTAACCGAAAAGGGCTAGAGGAGACTATTTTCTCCTTAAAATCTAGAGAGTTAGTGGGCACTTCCATAGCCTAGTCAATTTGCACCACCACTTCTACCTTGGTTGGCTATCCAACCTCAATTTGTTGGACCTACAACTATAATTTTGATATTATCTCCTACAACTGATGGATGGTCCGATACAATTCCTACAATTTTACTATAATTACTTTTTGAGACTCTTGAAAAAGAGCTTACTCTTCCTTGTATTTGGCCTCCCAAGTGCAGGCATATTCTTTCAATATCTATAGCTACTACTATAGATCCTCTATCTACATTTCCTACTAAGGAGTATGACCCTTGGACAAATCTTGCAATATGTGGGCCATGAACTCATCCTTATTCAACTCATCAATTATTGCATCATCATCCGATGAGCTATAAACCACCATAGATGCCTTCATCCTTCTACTTCTAGTTCTAGTAGAAATCGACATGTAAGTAGGGCTTGGTGGACCATGCCCTACCTCATCATCAAATTGAGGGCCAGTAGGGGATGAAGCCTATCCTACTTCCTCATAAAATTGGGAAAAAATAGGGGATGAGGCTTGTCCTACTTCCCATGTATTTTCCTTAAGCTAGGATGTAGGCATCATCTCTACTTGCTCTATCACCTTATCAACTAATCGATCAGTCTATTCTAGCACCACCACTTCTTCCTCTACCCTAAAAATTGCATTATTTCCCTCAACTTCCTCAACCATCACATTTCTATGTGACTTGACATATCACACCAAGGCCAAAATTAGGCCATGGTGAGCCAGGGTAGATGTTGTGCCTACCTGGTATCATCTAGCCTCATCCTTGAGTGCACATGCAAGATAATGGGGGACATTGATCTTGTCCCCATGTAGTATATGGTTGAGGAAACAAAAATGGTTAGAGTTTAGTTTGGAAAGCCTACCCGTACAAGTGAAGAACCGAGAAATCTGCTCGAAGACCGACCTCCAAAGCTTGAGGATGTGCTGCTTGGGCAAACCAATGTGCATCAAGTACTACATTGGGTGCCCAAAGAATATTTGCATGTAGAGTGTGGGGTTGTCCTCCTTATACGTACATTCCCCTATTCGGGGAAGGCCTATTACCATGATAATGTATTCTTCGATGACTAGAATTTCTAGTCCTTACATGCGAACAACTCCATCCCTCATAGATGCCACAAATTCATTAGCCACCTCTACATCCTAGTTCTAGCTAACTAGATGGTAGTATTCCAACCATCCGATGATGTCGAATTGCATCTATACATCCTCACTAATGCCTGAACAATCTATAGGCTCACTCTTTTTCAATAGGTGGTTGGTCAATTTTCCCCCCATGGCAAAGTTTAGATTTCTCTCAGCTCTGAGTTTTTCTTATAGTAATTCCTCACACTCTAGTTTCTATTACCTACAACTCTATTATTTTCTTGCATAGAGTTTTGCCAATGCATGGTTTAAATCACCTGCATCCATGAACGTAGGTGCCTGATTGTTATAATTAGAAATAATTATGATTATCTATGTGAAATATCATTAAAGTATGTGCCAAATTTTGCGTAGATGATGACCATGAGTGTTTTCCCCAATCAGAGTAGTGACACATGGAAAAATTCCAAGTGGAGAGAAATGGGTGGCTGGTAATTCAATGGGGATTGTGTCGACACTATTTTATAGAAACATATGCCTATGAAAATAATATATATAAAATAAAAAATTAAGCATGTACCCATATTATGTTTTATGTGTGTATAATGTGCAGACACTCATGGTGCACTGGCATTGGCTGCTTGATGATGACTAGGCATTCTAGAACAAAGAATGATAGGCATATTTCCCATGTGATAAATTTCTCTCTATTTTAACTGGTTCTCGATTGCTACCATTTGATACCTTTGAGAATTCCTACACATTTTCAAGAAAAGGTTAGAAAAACATGTCTTCTCGAGATGACAAACATCCCCTCCTCGAAAATTATTTGTTGATGACTTTGGAATGTGCACAAATCTTCAACAAAAAAATTAAAATAATTTTATCCATTGAAGTTTGACTTATGCACGTGGGTGAGATGTTGACGTGGCTCGGGCCACTTCCCAATGCTGAAGATTATTTATACGAGGCACAAACGCCCATGAAAATAGAAAGCAGGCACCTTTTTATGTGGAAATTGGGTGCCTTCTTTTGAATCAAGGCATGTAGGTGCTTGGAAAATAGAAAGTAGGCACCTTAGCAATCGGGCATCGTGCTTAATATGGAAAGCAGGCACCTTTTATTGGCAATCGAGCACCATACTTAAAGAAAAATTTATACAAAACCTTTTTCTTTTTTTTAATATGTCCAGGAAATTAGGTGTCACTTTCCTAAAAAATGGAAGTCAGGTGCCATTTCCTTGGAAAAATAGGAATCAGGTATCGATCTACCAAAAAATGGGATGCAAGCACCTTTTACTTGACATACTAGGAGTCAGGCACCTTTTACCATACAAACGAGAATTGGGTGACATTTTCTCGAAATATAGGAATCAGGTACCTTCTTTCGTAAAATGGGAATCGAGTGCCATTTTCTCTAAAAAATAGAAATCAGGCGCCTTTCTCATAAGAAAATGGAAAGTAGGTGCTCCTCCTTTATTTCAATATCTGCTGATATGTCCACTAGTGTACACTTTTAGTTGATCAGGCCTTCAACATTCTGGTTTTGAAGAACAGGGATAGAATCAACATCCGCTACCTAAACCAACATTCGAGCATTTTTCTTCATGAAGACCAAAAACAAACACCCAAACACTTGTTCAGATATGGTTTTCCCCCTCCAAGTGGGGATGAGCTAATTCTACTAGAATTTAATCTCCTAGAAATTTGGGATTGCACAGGTTCATGGATCCTATGCTTGTTAGGCCTAGGTTTCCTAGGCTACCTAACAGTTGCACTCAAGGCATCATTCCTACAAAATAGAAATACAACTAAAGAAAGAAAAATTGTAGAATTTTTAAAAGAATAATTGTTTTTGGACCATGTGGACTACGTCCACATATTACTGACTCATTTTAAAACTAGAATCAATTAGGGTCTCCCCCATGCCTAATCTAGACTTCATCATATAAGTCTCAAACACATGATATGGCCGCAATCGATGACCATTGATTATTAATATAATGTTGCTACCATCAATTATTCTGATCCTAACAACTCCATTGTTGATGACTTCAATCACTTCATATGGCCCCATCCAATGTTGCATGAGTTTACCTTTCCTTTCCTAGAATCGAGAGTCATACAATAATGCCCACTCTCCCACTTTTAACTACTTTGGCCTGGTGTGACGATCATGCCACTTGGCCCTCTATTTTTGGATGACCTCTATCCACTGTAGAGCATCAAGGTGGTATTCATCCAGTTGGTTAAGCTATTGAATCCATTCCTTTTGTGCCTCATCTAGATTCAGATTTAAATCTACTATAGTTCTAAGAGTTTTAATCTCGAATTCTATGGGCATCATAGCATTTTTCCCATATACTAGTTGGAATGGTGTAAAACTAGTAGTAGTCTTCCAGGTGGTTCTGTAAGCCCACACTACTTCTGGTAATCTTGTGGTCCAATCCTTCCTATGTTATTGTACCATATTTGTGAGAATGTTCTCAAGTTCATGGTTGGTTACCTCTACTTGCCCATTTTCCTATGGATGGTAAGGAGTGGTTTTGTTATGCCTGATTTTATATTGCTGCATGAGCTCCTGAATCATATTTGAAGTAAATTGAGGCCCTTGATCAGTTGTGATCTCCCTTGGAACCCCAAATCTAGTGAAAATAGATGAATACAAGAAGTCTGCTATAGTCTTCTCTTTAGAATCATGCAATACCTGCACTTCAACCCATTTGGTCACATAGTCAGTGTAAACTAAGATATACCTCTTACCTATTGATTATGGATTAATAGGTCCTACGAAGTCCATCCCCCATTTATCAAATGGCTCTATGTGCACATGTGGTTGGAGTGGCATTTCATCTCTGAGAGTAGGTCTACCCATCCTCTGACATTGATCACATTGGCTCACATGCTTGGCTGCATCCTTGAATAGTGAAGGCCAGTAATAACCAGCCTGCAATACTTTGAATGCAGTCATTTTTCCTACAAAATGGCCACCATAAGGTTCATTATGGTAAGCCTTCAGTATTTCTACAATCTCATTATCAGCAACACATCTTCTCATGATCTGATCAGGCCCTATTTTAAATAGGCACCCATCAATCCATGAGAAGTCTACACTTTTCTCAATTAAAGTTTATTTCTCACATGGTGAAAGTGTAGGGGATACTTTACCAGTGGCTAAATAATTAGCCATATCTACGTACCATGGTATCTATTCATTTAGAGCAAACAAATGCTCATCTAGAAATTGGTCATCTATAGCTGCATGATCTAGAGGTGTCAATCTGGATAGAAAATCAGCTACCACATTGTCCTTTCCTAGTTTATCTACGATTGTCACATCAAACTCCTATAGAAGTAACAACCATATGATAATCCTACCACTAATTCCAGGTTTGTTTGTCAGGTATCTGATAGTTGAGTGATCAATGTGCACAAAAACCTGATATCCTATAATATAATGGTAAAATTTGTTAAGAGCATGTATAACTACAAGAAATTCCTTTTCTATGATAGTATAATTGAATTCAACACCTGTGAGATGTTTACTGACATAGTAGATGGCATAGAAATCATCACCATCCTTTTGTCCCAGTACTGACCCTATTGCATTGTTAGATGCATCAACATATATGTGAAAGGGTATGGTCCAATTTGGACCTCTCAGCACTGGAGCAATTATCAATTTTTCCTTCAAAGTGTTAAATGCTTGTTCACAGTCTTCTATCTAGACAAACTCTATATCCTTTGATAACAATGTGCTTAGGGGTTTAGTAGTTTTGCTAAAATCTGCTATAAACCTCCTATAGTAACCAACTGATCCAAGGAAGCTATGGATATCCTTCTAAGTTTTGGGTGTAGGCAGGTTTTGGATAACTTCTATATTTTTCCTATCTACCTTGATCCCATCTACAGAGATATGATGTCCTAGAACTATCCCCTCCTGCACTAGCATATAACATTTCTCATTACTCAGGGATAGATTAGTTTCCTCACATCGTTGAAGTGTTTTCTCCAAATTTTTTGTGGCTTCTTCAAAGGTTTCACCATAAATGGTGAAATCATCCATATATACCTCCATAGTTTCTCCAATCATATCAGAGAAGATGCTCAAAATTACCCTCTAGAATGTGGCAGGTGCATTGCATAGACCAAAGGGTAAAACTCGGTAAGCAAAGGTTCCCCATGGGCAAGTGAATGTGGTCTTGTCTTGATCCCCTTCCCCTATCTGAATCTGGTTATATCCATTGAACCCATCCAGGAAAGAAAAGTACTTCTTACCTGATAAGGTGTCAAGGACCTGATCTATAAAGGGTAGGGGGAAGTGGTCTTTCTTGGTTGCTTTATTCAACAACCTGTAATCAACATAGATTCTCCACTTGCCATTCTTCTTGGGCACCACCACCAAAGGTGATACCCACTCACTATCTAAAATTGGGTAGATGAACCCAACTGTGAGGAGTTTCTACAATTCAACTTTGACAATCTCCTTCATAGCTGGATTCATTCTTCGTTATGGTTGTCTTACCAATTTTATTTCATCTTCCAGATATATTCGATGAGTACAGGTTTTAGGAGCTATTCCTCTCATGTCTGAATACTCCCAAGAAAAGGCACCTTGATGTTTGACTAATGTTTTTCTTAGTTTGGTCTATTGTTCAGATGTCAACCCATCATTTATGTTTAATACTCTCCCAGGTGCAACTTCTATTTGTTGAATATTGTGATCTTTACCTCCCACTAATGGCAATTCTAGAGGAGGACAAGAGGGTTCTCCTTGGAAAAAGTTTGATATTACCCTATCCTCATCACTCTCATCCTCCAATTCATCAAGTGCCATGATGGATTGAATCATTGATAGACCACTCATATTCTGGTTCTCACATTCAGGTTCTCCCAATAAATCTACAGACTGTGCAGGTGGATGGATGATCAGATTTTTTACATTTTGACCATCAAAAATGGTCATTTGCCCATTTCTACAACTTATGTAGGCATCAACTATTGCCAGCCAAGGCCTACCTAAGATGAGTGGATAACCACCCAGTCCAGACTTGGATTGTAACACTAAGAAATATGTTGGGTACTCCCATGCATCCACTAAGATAGTTATGTCTTCCAGTATTCCTTCAGGGAGTACTGTAGACCTATCTACCAACTGAAGGATAATTTTAGTTGGTTTCAGATTGGTTAAACTGAGTTTCTGCATGGTTTCCTTGGGCATGACATTAATGGTAGCCCCCAGATCTACTAATGTATTGGGTAAAACACAACCCCCAATTTTTATAGTTAAAATAGGGCTTCTTGGGTCTGAATATTTTTGGTTGTAGGTATTTCCTAGCATAAGATCAACTAGTTGTCCTACCAAATTAATTGCCTATGCTAGTTTTCTTCCTAGTTTTCTTAGACACATCTCTCTTATGGCCTTGCTATAAATAGGAATGTCTCTGATGGCCTGAAAGAGAGGGATTGTGACTATCAGGTTCTTCAAACTAGAAAGAATATCAAATTCTGGTTGTATTGGCTTCTTGGGTTCCTGCAACCTTTTTGGAAAAGGTGGAACCCCTTCTCTATTATTTATAGTTGTTGATTCTATAAGAGGTGATTCCTCTTTTTCTAACTCTGTGCTTTCCTCCTCTTCTACTAGAGGAGACTCTCCTACACCTACTTATCTACCTGAACTTAATTGTATTGGACTACAATCTACTTTGATATTATACATGGGGTACATCTCATTCTCCATATAGTATGTTGGTTGTGGTTTATTATTTGGATTAGAAGTAGGTTGTACTGGTAGTTGAGTAGGTCTCAAAGCAGGGGGAGTTAGTAGACTTGGTTGTAGTGGGGTTGGTGCAGGATGTTATGGAGTTTGGCTCCAAGTATTCTGATTTCTCCACTACTATCCAGGTTATTGGTATGGCATCCATGGGTAGGGATTGTAAGGATTTTCTCCTTGGGGAAATTGATTCCAAGGTTGTTGTCCCCACCAACCCATGTTGGGTGGCTGAACTTGACCTTGGTTCTGATAATTGTTGCCCCCATAGGATGGCATTCCTGTTGGCATGTTGTTTCCCATAGGAGACTATTGTCAGTTTCTCCTATTACCCATGAAGTATGCTTCCATTACTTTAGGTTCCTCTCTAGATTTTGATAACTATGGACACAACTTAGTTTTATGATATTTTTGACACATAATGCACACTCTAACTTTGTTCTCAGGACATTCATTTTTGGGGTGTTTTCCCCTGCATTTAGGATAGAAATAGGCTAATGCTACCTCATTTTCCTACTTATTTTTCTGAAGTAGGAGGGTGTCCATTTGGAGTGCCAGAGATGACAACATCTCACTTTTGAGGTCTTCAAGCATATTCCCTATTTCTATTTTAGTGATAGTGGTTGATTGTTTGATATTTCTAGGGATTAACTTACCCTTTCTTCTTGAAAAGTTTTGACACAACTATCGGATATCAGACATTTGGTGTTGATAAATGTCCCCACCAGAAATCATGTTTAAGGTTTCAAGAGATTCATTTGTAAGCCCTTTTAAGAAGATACTTCTTAAGGACCTATCTCCTAGTCTTGCATGGGGAGATCTTTGCAAATTAAAGCTAAACCTATCCCAATACTCCTCTAATGATTCTCCTTCCTTTTGTGTCATATCCAAGACTTCTTCCCTGGAATCCCTTGCTCTGCCAAAGTCTTGATACTGATCTAGGAAAAATTTTTTCATGTCTTCCCAGGTAGTTATCTATTTATTCCCCAAACTGATGAACCAACGCAAAGTTGAATCATCAAGAGTGGAGGGAAACAACTTTAGTTTCTGAGCATTGGTTGTATAGTCTACCGACCTGCATAGAACATCAAATTTGAAAAGGAACAGGTCGGGATATTCTATTGGAAGTCCTCTAAATATTGGAAGGTGGGTAGGGGAGATATATTTCATCCTGTGTTCTCCTCTTACCTCTTCTATAGGGAAGTTAAAACTAGTAGATGCTTCTTCTCCTATTTCTACCATCTTGTCTCCTATCAAGGTTTCTACACCTACTACATTCAAGGTAGCTTTCAAGGCTTCAATCTCATTTCTCTTATCCTTTAGAAGGATTACTAAATCAGTGGTTGAAATAGTCCCTTCCTCAACTGCTTGCCAACATTGAAGGTTCAGTAAATCTTCCTCAGACTGAACTCTTTCTATCTCAGATCCTTCCCTAAGGTTTTGTTGGACTATTCTAGAAGGATCCTGTGCAAACAATGGATGTTGACTCCAATGCACAGGTGGAGATGGTGGTGGAGAGGTTTCAGTATCAGGCTTTGGCACAACTAGAATAGAGGTTTTTGGAGAAACTATGTTTGTGTTCTTGATAAAACGATCATTCGATCCTCTAATTCTAGGTGGACTCATACAAAACTTAATGGAGGTTCTGTAGAAAGTAACCTAAACTATTTCTAACATACTTTCTTTAGAATAGGAAAATTATAGTTGGCTACTCCTCAACAATGGTGCCAAAATGTTGGGCAAAATATTGGTTAGTTTTCTATGGTTCAAATCATTACCTCCATTTAATTTGTCAACCTGAGATAACTCGTAAACTTGTGAGTAACCCTACATAATATATGCCTATAATATCCCTTTAATCAGATGAGTCCCTTAGATCCTATGGTTTGGGGGGTGTTGTTGTTTCATTGGAGTTCTTGTTTATCTTCCAAACCACTTAATCTAATTTGCACTATCAAAGAAATAATTGAAATGCTTTAAAATCAAAATTGCACACTTGCTAGAAATTGATAGAAAATAGGGGAAATTATAGCTTTAAATTAAACTACAAAAAATAGGAAAATAAACTAAAATGATAGAAAATAAGGAAAATAAGGGAGGAATACTATTGAGAGTGGGCCCATGCTTCCAAAAGATTCCACCCACGTTAAGTCATACACCGGATGCTAGTTGAATTTGATTAGAAAACTCAAATGTATTTTATTGAAATGTGCAGCAAGAATTTACAGAGAAAATCTAGGATCTATTTTTCAGGGGTGGCCTGCATATTTATAAGATATGTGGCCATGCCCTATTACATTCTGAAAGCAAATCGATTTTTGATTTTGTTGTTACAACAATACGTAGGAATAAAGGAGATTAAAGTAAAATATTAACTCAAAATTTATTCAGCGTATTTTGTATCAGAACAGAATACGTCTGATATTTTGCTTTACCTGATTACAATAAGTTTTATGTGATTGCTAAAAAATAGATGACATATGGTCATTGACGTTGTCCTTGGTCCGCATCCATCACTGAAATCGCGTCTGCATTCATCGCTGAAATCACCTTTTTGTTCTATCGATAATAGGGTATCACACTGTAATTTTGTATCAATGGGAATCAGGCACCTTATCTATAGAAGTCGAGAAGTAGGCACCAAAATGGGAGTCAAGTACCTAACGAGAATCAGGTGCCCGATAGTCAAGCACCAAATGGGAATCGGGTGCCCGATAGTTAAGCACCAAATGGGAGTCGAGCACCTAAACAGGAGTCAGGCGCCTGACTTAGCGCTTCATCACTATTTTGTTGCAGATATTTTTACCTTCAATTTTTCATCATAAATGGAAAGTGCCAGGTCCAAGTGGGACCTCGACGTAAACATGCCAAAATACCATAAAATCCACTGCATTTACACATAATCCACTCAAAAACAAATATTAGACAACATACGTAATCTAATGTTAAATACATATAAAATTTGCATAGAAACACATATTTCTATTAAAATAAATACCACAATATATATGGAAATTTTGTACAAAAAATGAGCATTTTTAGGGCTCATCAAATGAAGTTCAATTTCAATAAATTATTGTACCATCCATATATTTCATCCTCATAGCCATGTATACTCCCTAGGGCAGCAAGGACAAGCTCCTTGTGAGGGTTGGATTCCTTCTGAATGTTGTATCTCTTTTCATGTACAAAGAAAGTATCCAACATTTTGGCCTTAAGATTGTCTCTAAAATATCAAACTAAGTTCTAGGACCACCTATCTCTAAGATTTACAAGCTCTATGGCCCTTGGTTTTCTTTCCATTACTTGGTGGAAATAACACAACTTAGGAGTGACTTTTATGATCAGCTATTTTAGTTGGTAGAAGATAGTCTTTTTCTATCCCCTAAATCATTTTAGGTCCATATAGTCTAATAGCCTCACATATTTACAATTGAACACGTAGTCAGGTACAAATGCTAGCAACTCAAAATGTATTGCTAAAAATATAAGATATATGAACAACTAGATCCTCTTCAAATAAAATTATCCATTTTGCCTTTCTACTAACTGCATCAATTCTTGGGCCTCATATGATAGCCTAGGAACTTTTCCTTTGAATTTCTCCATGAATACCTTGTACACTTTTTCACAAAATTGATAAGATATTTTTTTATCCACCTCTCAATAGGGTACATCAATGCACTACATTATGCAGAGGGGTTCCCCATCTACTCCCACCTAAATTAGATGTAATATCAATAACCAATGTTTCTTTTGTACATGATAAATAAAACTTGGTATGAGATATATGTAAAATTTCTATCCTTAGCATAAATTAATCATTGGTTTTGACCCGACTTTCCATTTGATCAAAAATATCCTTAGCATAAATTAATCATTGGGGAGTGTCCTACATAACTTTGTACTACATATAACAAGGTAGTGTGCTCTTTGTATGTCTTTAAATCTAACCTTTATTTGAGTATGATGACTATCCCAAAAAACACCATTTGCACATCATATTTGAAGAGTTCTAGTTCTAGTGAAATGTTGAAGCCTACCACCTTATTTAGGTTATAAATATAGGGGGATTAGAAACTCTCTCTAATAATTGGTCTTGCACCTATAGTAAAAATATTTTTGAGTTTTCAATTTGTAGGACACCCACATGGATGTGTTGTTAGCTACTTTTAACACTTTTCTAATGTCCCCTGCCTTTTGTAAAATTATTTCTCACTCCATTATGGGGATTAATAATTATCCCTAAAGGATTTTATATCTCCATGTAAGCCTTCACAAGATCAAGGTAATTCCATACTTATGGAACTCAGTTCATTGCTAATCCTATAGTCTATATCTTGTTGATAGTCTAGGAATATATTTGTGGACCCAAGTTAAATCCTCTCAATGTATTATTCCTTACCAACCCAATGGATAGTTCCTAATAACTTCAAGGAGGTGAGAGTTATCTCTTTGTCTTTCCTCTTTTATTATTTTTCTTCCCCTTAGATAACTTGGATTCATATGGCAATTGTGACACTAGTGAAGGTAGAGCAGATGTAGGTAGAGTAGCAATAGTGAAGGGTGAGGATATAGGTTTTATCTCATGCATGGAATATTTTAAATGTGAATGAGGTTTCCATGGGGGATGAAATAAAAAATCATAAAGTTCAAAAGCCTAATAAAAAATCTATGTCTACAAATATGGAGAGATTCACTTGATCTAATGAATGATTCACTTAGAGAATGGAGTAATTTACTACTTTTAAAGGGACTTATAATTTTTTAACTTTTAAAGCAAGTGACTAAGTAATTCTCTTATTGTATGAAATGGTTTGCTCATGTACCTAAGCAATTCACTCACTATCTTTGCTATGGCTAAAATATATTGACAACTTCTTTAAGGGATTAATTCACTTATTAGTTGAATAATTCATTCAAAATATTGAGTGGTTCACTCTTTAAGAGGACTTGGATAAGACTTTAGGGTGGTTAACATTTTTTTTGAATTTAGCAAAAAACCCCTTGTCATGCCACCTTGGTTTGATAAACCACAACTAGGGGGTTCTACACCATCAAAATCACTTGGGAGTTGCACCCGACCTTGACCACACCAGCATTATCAACTGGATTTTGAGTACCCAATGTGCATTTGGTAGGTGGAGATTCAAACCAGGGACCTCCATTGGAGGATTTCCCTACCATCTCCAACTCACCTACAACACATGGGTTTAGGATGGTTAACTTGATGATTAAGCAATTTTATCAATTCATTTGCTTTTAACTTATTCAATAGGCTTGATTAGCACCTCCATATTCCTTCAACTAAATGTCTTGGGTGGATTAGAGCATTTGTTTAGTAAAGGGTGTTAGAAAGGGCTTATTATTTTATATTTTTGTACTTATATGTCTAGTTTGCAGAAGAAACATATTCATCATCAATAAGGGATCCCTAATGGGGTTCACCCTAGACAAATTTTATGGGATGTGTTTTGTTAGATTAGAGGTATGTGATCTATTTGAATTGCTTGGTAGGATTATATACAATTAATAAGGCATAAAATGGGTGTGTAATCTATAGGTAGAGATTCAGTAGGGGGATTATACAATGCATAGGAATTTTATGGAATGGAGGGGCCCTTGGAGAGGTATTTATACTCTCTAGTTTGCATGGAATCAAGCCTACCCATGCTTGCTCACACTTGGCATAGATTTACCAAGTAGGTTAATCGACTTGCTTGAGGTTAGTTTTCTTGGTTAGGAAAATTACGCATTGTGGGACTCCTTTGTAAGTAGATCGATTGTATTTATATATCATGAATTATTTTGGTACAACAATAATAATATCATTTATTCAAGGAGTTGAATTTGACATCTTGGGAAGGACAATTCTAAGTAAAAGCAGAGAAGAAGAGTAATGTAAAAAATAGTATTTTATGAAGGGAAAATAATAACCAAAAAAGCAAAAAAAACATGCACATATTTACATTTCTTTTGGCTAGAGTTCTTTCTACATGGGTTGAAGGTGCTTCCCATTTATTGTAGTTGGTAGCATTTGTCCATCCATAATGTTGAGCTTATCAAAATTTGGACCTATGATATAATAAAGTCCACATCAAAAGAAGTCATAATTCTGGTGTCCTCCTACTTTAGCTATGTTTTCATTTCAATTGAATACTAGATATCCTTCATTGTAGTCCATTTTATGTCCCATTTATCAAATCATATTTTGGCTACCTCTTAATATTGGACCATGCTTTTGAATTCTTTATCTCTATATTTTTCTAGAGCAAATAGATCATTTATTATTACTTGTAGTGATTTTACATTAGTGTCTTTGACATCCAACTATTGTGACATTTGGAGGGGAGCGTCAAATTGTTCAACAACATGACCTTCTTTTTATAGATCAATAGATCAAAGGGTTTAGAGATATACTTATTTTTCTTCTCTTTCACATGAAAATATAGCAAGATTTGCAATTCTTGACCCATTGAAAACAATCAGAGAAGATGGTAGTCCAATAGTAGCCTATCTTCAATATTTTTTGTTCCATGGTTGACATAGAAAATTTCCTCCATCATAATATTCCTTGATTAGGAGACCTATATTTTTCTCTTCAATACATTATAGAAAGATGCCATCATATCCAATTCTAAAAAAGATACCATCTAACCATGTGTAATACATTACTTTCTACCTAATTAAAACATTTTCCCTAGGTGCTAATCCTTCTAAGACCTATCCAATTCCCATGTATTTTAAAATGTCACTCATGCATCCTATTTTGTCATCAAGCTCTATTTCCTCTACCAAGGTTATTTGGTCATTTGAAATAGACATTTCTAAGTTTTCACATAAGACTCTATTCTTGATAAGATTAGTGAGATTTATTTTGATGTCAAATATATTATTTATCCATCCAACCCTATTTCCCTGTAATTCCCCATTCAATATATTAAATTAGACATAAGAGTTAACTGTGAAGATAATGGTCTTGCTTTGTGATAAGTAGTACCTAAACATTTGGAGGGATTTCATGATGAAAAGACCTATTTATTATTTATTATTTATCATTTTTCATATTTATGAAAGACTTAACTCATAAATGATATGGGGTATTCCTTACCTTTATCAATATTTTGAGTTAGGACTATATCAATTCTCTCATATATTCCAAACATAAAGTCTGAATTATTTGGAGAAATTAAGATTGACTAAGACTAGGACTTTGGTCATGTCATGTTTAATATCTTAAAATTATTTCTACCTTCATTGGTCTAGGTTAGGGTGGCATCCTTCTTTAGCATCTTGGTGATTGGTATAACTAGTTGAGTAAAATTAACTATGAAATTGGTAATAAACTAGACCTATCCTAGGAAGAAGTTAATTTATTTGGTTGATGTGGGAAAGGGGAGGTATTTAATGACCTTTGTCCTATTAGGGTTTAAGGCTAGATTGTATTTTCACACCAAAAGACCTAGTTACTTAGCCTTCCTAGACCATAAATAAGAACTTTTTGGGACTGAATGGGATACCAAATTCCTTATAGCTCTTAAATATGGATTCTAAGTGGTTAATGTGTTTACTCCAATATTTAGAATATATAGTCAAATCATCAATGTATATAAAAATAATCCCTCTAAATGGTCCTATGAAAGTAATGATAGCTCGTTGGAAGGTAGCTTCTATGTTTTACAACCTAAATGACATTCTTTGATAAGAAAAAGTTCCCCATTTTGTGGTGAAGGTTGTCTTATATTGATCATCATCTTTGATCCAAATTTGGTTATATCTTAAGAAACCATCTAGGAGTGACATAATTTATGATCATGCTACTTTCTAAAAAAATTGGTCTATAGTAGGTAAGGGATAACGATTTATCCATGATGATCTATTGATATTTTTGAAGTTGATGTACAACCTTATATCACCATTTATTTTGTGGATAGGGGATATATTGACTATCCAAGTAAAATGCTTGATCAAAAATATGATTTGGACTTGTAAGAGATTCAAGAGTTCTTTATTCATCATTATCTCATTTTTAGGTTTACTAGTAATTATTTCTACTAGAAAGGATGTGCACTTGGTTCTAGTTCAATATATGCTCTCTATATATTGGTAATACACCTTAAAATTGATTTTTGAGTGCATTTGAATTTTTTTCAAAATTTTCTCCAAAAATTGTCGTGCATGACCCGGGTGTGATTTCAAATGCCAATCATTATTTCACCCTAGTTCATGGCGACAAGTGAAATCATACCATAGGATTATGGGGCATGGTTTTACAAAATCACACCTTAGATATAGGGGGTGAAATTTTATAGAAGGAGAAGATGAACGAAATTGCACCCAAAGCTATGCGGGTATGATTTCACCAAATAGAGAAAAGAAGAAAATAGAGAGAGAGAGAGAGAGAGAGAGAGAGAGAGAGAGAGAGAGAGAGAGAGAGAGAGAGAGAGAGAGAGAGAGAGAAGAAAATAGTGAAGTAACCCAACAAGTTGATTAAATTTTGTTAATTTTAATTTATATTTATGTATAATAAATTAATGAAACCTTTTTATTATTTTTATGGATGCAATATGATGTATTGGAGAGTCATGAGTGGACACTGAGCTCCTTGGAGGTAAAGTTAGATGACCTCACACAAGCCAAAAAAGATACTCTAGAGGTAGTGGGGCTAGGCAACTTGGTGGAGATACCTCAGGTAGAGGTGGATAGAGTGATACTAAAAATACTAGTAGAGAGATAGTACCCATAATCATCTACCTTTTGGTTACCCATAGGGGAGATGATAGTCACACTGGAGGATGTGTGGCACATATTGTGCATCTCCATAAGGGGGAGAGTATTTTACAGGGCACGAGAGTAGTAGAACAATCTAGAGATATTATCAGGTGGCTAGGCCCATTAGGTTTAAAAAAGGATGATCTTAGTTGATGAGATGCCATGGCACTATAGGGTCGATGCTCTGATGATCATTATTTTTATGGTGGTGGTCAAATTATTGATGTGCCATACCAGTAGTTGACATCTACCATGGATGATAATTGTAGTGGTAGACATGTGAGACCTACAAGTGATGTTTGTATGGGATTCATATGTGTTGTCCCATTTGTACAGGATATTGTACAATATCATGTACAAGAGATATATAAGTATAGTGTGCACAACTTATCTTCAATTGTGGGGTTGGGAGCACATAACGGTATGAAGACCATATGTACTTCCAAGGCCATTTCCCAATCCAAAGCAACCAAAAGCATATAGATGGTCCAAGTCCTTCGAGCAAGTCCAAAGTACATATTTTGAGAACCTACCACTAGCAATGTGGGTAATAGATGAGTTGTAGAGTCTAAAGATCATATGGTGACCATGGTTTCTACACCTTGGATGAGTTGAGGATGTAGAGGAGTTGTCTAGGGTTAGGAGGATCAGGTGGTTATCTATAGAGAAGAGAGTGTTGGATCTCTTCCAATTCAATAGATTCTAGTGGTAGTTTAGGATCCTCTAGGAGATCCCAATATTGGGTGATTACTAGTATAGGTGAGTTTACCAGGATCCATCAAGAGTTAGAGGGGACCTTGATGTGGTGAGGTGTGTGTAGGAGGACCTAGATGATCCACTCTATGTGGATCTTGGGGTGGATGACATTGAGGTGACCCTGAGCAACTGGATATGGTATAGGGGTGTCATGCCCATAAGGATATTCCCACTAGTGTTGGTGTAGAGGTTCTAGGTCATGAGCCAGTGTATGCAATTGGAACTAAGGGATACCACTCAACATACCATGGAGAGGTGATGGTAGATCTGGTATGATCTAAGGCAAATACAAGTTTAAGTGAAGCTATAATTGGGACCAGGGATGCAGGATTGACCAAAGTTGTACCTATAATGGTTGGAGTCGTATCGATCAGAGGGGTAAAAAATACCTCCACATTAGTAGAAATCATCTCAAGAGAGGAGGAATATAGATGTAGGTAGCAACTCTACAAAGGGATATGGAATTGCTCTAAGAGGATAGGGCCAAGAGGATGGTGGGGCTAAGGAGTGCACTAGGTACTATAGAGGTAGAGAGGGATGTGTTCCAAGAAGAGGTATACCATATTTGAGGAGAGGTGATCTAGATAGATGAGGAGTGTTAGTGGGCTTGGGTAAAGGGGATAGCTATGATAAAAAATAGCCACTAGGGTGATGAGATCTGCCTACTATAGGTAGAGCTATAAAGAGTAGGAAAGAGGTTGGAGGCAGTCGTGCAGAGGTTAACCTTCTTCTAGATAGTATACTATCAAGAAGTTCTAGTGGATCAGAGAATACCATCACCATCATCCCTAAAAATATCAAGTTGAACTCAGTATAGATCACGAATAGTTTCATAGTATGTGAACATACCTTTACCAGGACCACCTTCAATGGACAGTGTTGAGGAGACAATATCCTAGAGCTAAGGAGGGGATTAGGGTGACATATCAATTTTTAGTGTGGTATGCATCCCTAGGTATGGTCAAGTGTACTAGGTTTGGACTATGGTACATTGACAAAACAAACCAATGTATATATTTTTTCTTGAGTAATATCATACCACATTTTGTGCTATGTGTGTGATTATGTGTACTTTTTTTATGATGTTTTTAATTTTTATTTTAATATTTTTTCTTTGCATGATATGATTTGACTATAGTGCAACATGTATGGATGCAATGAGGTGAATGCAATGTAGGAAAGGATATGAATGGAAGAAGGGGAACAAAAAAAGAGAAAAAAGAAGAGGGAAGGAAGAAGAAGGGACAAAACAACTCTATGTGAAACTATGCCCCATTGTGCAATAATGCCAAAGAAAAATTGTGACCCATAAATGCGGGGTATGATTTCAAAAATAATAGAAAAAAAGATAAAATAAGAGGAAAAGGAATAAGAAAAAATAAGAAAATAAAAATAATAAATAAGAAAACAAATACCAACAAAGAAGAAAAGAGGGGCTTGAGGCATGATGTTTGGATCAGCGTAGATCATACCAAATCAATTGTGACCAACCATACATACATCAAGCAAAATAATATGGACAAGTGGAGTGATACCTACTATAGGTGTAGTACTCACTAATATGATTAAAAATATAGAGTGGAACCCACTATGGGTGTTGTGCTCGCTAATATAGAAAAATTATCAAGATATATACTCGTTGGGATGTATGCTCATAAATGGTCAAATGGAGGTTACCCCTCATTCATGACCATGAAACTATCCATTATAAAATGTGTTATACATGTAAGATATTATAGCAAGTACTACCCAATAGGGGTATGGTGTGTGCAAAATGTGAGTGATCAAAAGCCAACTGAGCAAGACAGGATGTGAGTGTGTGTACATGCTAGAGATGAAGAAAGGAAGAGCAAAAAGTAGGGAAGAGTTGTGTTTCTTGAACTAACAAGAAATTGATGGTCATAAAAAAAAATTCAAGATAAAGGAACAAAAAATAAAAGACAAAAAGCTAAAAAAGAGAATGAAAAAGAGGAAGAAATAAGAATCAAAATCCCTAGGTTGGGGACTTTGCTAGGCATTAGAGTCCTAGTGAGAGTGTAATGCATGTGAACTATGACCTAACTAGGCATTATCACGTGCTATTGTTGCAAAGTCCTTGAAAACTATATGATCAAGAAATCATGAGCAAGTAACAATTCAATTATGACAATCAAAGATGCAAATGTAGTAAAATATCAGGCAAATCATACAAAATATGATAGGTGAACATGTAGTATGAGCAGGAAAATAAAATGAAGCTGATGAAAATGCAAGGTATACCTTATTGATGCTGATTTTTTATTAATTATATATATATATATAATTTAGTAGAATGATAGTCGAAACACAGTCTGATGGTGCCTCCTATCTTAAAAAAAATAATAGGCATATAGGGGACTGATCCATCGAAGAAAAAACTAGAATAGGGATCATCCTAATGATAAAAATAACGAGTCTTCTTCATAGCCTTTTCCTCTATAACCTTAACATAAAAGTCTTCAAAAACCCTAACAAACCATTTTTCTTAACAAAAGGAGGGGAAATCCCTAATTTTGCAAGATTTCTATAAGATGGTGAACTAGGGTCCCTTTGAAAAGAAACAAAGTTATCATTAGAATGCACAAAATTTATCATATTACAAAATAGAAAATTCAAGATAAAAGGGGGTCCATCCTCATCACTCCACTCCAATATTTTATGATCTAAATATTCATCAAAAAGCCTACAATATTTCTTATATGCTCATGCTCATCCATATTTGCAAAAATAAAATAAAATTGTAACATAAAATTTGACCAAGTTTGAAAGTAACTCCCAAATAGTGTTTCATGCTATAGACTGGTGCCTTACCCATTGGGAAATTGTAGCCCTACTTAAAATATGATGAAGATAGAAGGGGGAGAAGATAAAAGTAAGCCAATCACATCAGTTCAAATAATGTAACAGAAATGATTCAACATGCCAACAAAAGAAGACACCATTTATACATTCAAATGATGTAACATGTAAATGGGATAACACATAAAATTGCACATAGAATTGCTAAAATGAGGAAATAGGATTGCATTAAACAATAATTCATTACAATGGGAGTCTGATCAGAATAATCATATCTCATTGAACTTGTACAAACAAATTCTCCATTCAAATGATGTAATAGAGAATTAAAAAAATTTGTTCAAATGATGTAAAAAAGAACCTCCTAGCCTCTAGCCTTAGCCACTAGAAATTATCTCAATAAACTGGGAAACTCCTAAGTAAAACTTGCACAATAATGGGAAAGAAAAAAGGGGGTGACTAGACAAGACACACAAAGGAAAATACAACTAACATGGATGGGAAAACATGTATACCTCTTGCAAAATTATTGTTAAAAATTTGGTTTTCTTTGTTGCAGTAACTCTCTCATATAACCTGCAAATTGGTTCTCATTCAAAGCTCGATGATGGTCCATAATTACGAAAACTACAATTGTTTTAATGATGGTCTATCTGCAACTGTCTTCATGATGGCCCATATTATTAATTGTGCTTGTAGTGGTTCTTATTTGTAGTGTGGTAGTGGTCTTGGTTGGTCAAAAATACCTATTTTATAAACCTTGATAGTAATAATATTTTATAACTGCAATTACCAAACTTGAATGATGGCCTTTCACTATCTCTTAATTGGATCTCAAAAAAGGCCCATAATAGCATATCTTTCGGAGGACATTACTTTTGATCCGACCGTTGGATCAAATTGAAATTTTACATGGATATAGATAAAGAGGAAGACAATGTCATGGAAAGGTTTCTCTGGAAGCCTTGAAGATTTTTTAGTGTGTTATTGGGCCCTAATTCCTTCATATAGTACCCCAAAAATGGGATATTGTGATTTTTTTTTTAAAATCAAAAGAAATAAATTTTGGAATTTAATGAAATTTTAGACATGGATAGATGTTGAGATTTTCTAGGAGGACTAATATGGAAAATAGAATAATGTGTGTTAATTTAGGGGGTTATCCAGGTTTTTTTTGTGACTTACTAAAAATAGGGTAACTTTTGACCAAAAATAACAAATTGCTCAAAATAGTATATTTTTTTAAGGGGGGCAAACTCAAGTTACATTTTGAGGATCCAACATAGGCTCCAACTAAAATAGGTGATGAAAAAGAATTTTGACAATGAATCACCTAAGAATTCCAGAATCTCCAACAGACCACAAAAACTCAAAAACTTTCCTAATCACCTAAAAATTGAAACCTTAATCACCTAAAAAGGACTCCTTAATCACATAATAAGAACAAGACTAAAACACATTTTTTTTAACATGAATCACCTAAGAATTTTAGAATCTATAGCAGACTATAAAAACTCAAAAACTTACCTAATCACCTAAAAAGGACTCCTTAATCACCTAAAAAGAACAATACTGAAACACACTTTTTTTTTGTGGCTTCTCAAGCCCTTAGTGTTGAATGATACAATTTCAAATGTTGGCCATTGATAGGAATTAAAAATTCCATACCATCCATAGTTTGCAATTTATAAGTATGCTGGGCTACATTTTAGAGGATTTGATAGGGTCCAAACCATTTAGGCTCACATTTCCATTTTTCACCATGCTTATCATTTTTTGGGTTCCAGTACAATTCTAGATATCCTCCCTGAAAAGGTTTACCTCTAGATTTATTATTGAACAACTACACTATTTTTTGAGCTTGCTCAGTCATCTTCATTAATGCATCCTTTCTATATTCCTACAACTTTACAATTTGGTCAAGTATTCTCTACAAGACATTTTGATTTTTAAGATCCAAAAGAAGTAAAAATAAAGCATGACTTTCCACCTAAGGAGGTAGTAGAGCATTCTCACCATATACTAATTCATAGAAATACTTTCTTGTGCTTCTTTTGATAGATATTTTTTCAGCCCATAAAGCATACTTTATCTCACTATCCCAATTTCTTTTGTTTCTGCCTAATGCTCTTCTGATTCTTGTGATCAAATTCTTATTTGAGGATTCTGCTAAACCATTCCCTTGAGGATAGTAATTTGTAGAACGATAAAGCTTTATGTTGTACCTAGCACAAAATTCAATCATCTCAAAATAAGTGAAGTAGTTACCAATTTCTATGACTATCTTCATGGGAATCCCAAATCTTGTCAATATGTACTCTTCTAAAAATTTGATGACCACTTCTATAGTGGATTTCTTGAGAGGTGCTACTTTTACCCACTTGGTAAAATAGTTTGTTGTTGTAATGATCCACCTATGACCTCCAAAATAATTGGGGTTAATATCACCTATGAGATCTATTCCCCATTGAGTAAAAGGATATTCCACAATCACTGGCTTCAAGGGTATGGCTAACAAATTATTATTTCCTACAAAAATATGATAGTTATGACAACTTATAACAAACTAGTAAACATCCTTAAACAAGGAGGACCAATAATAACCAGCTCCCATTATTTTGTGATCAGTAGCCTTTGGAGCAAAGTGACCCTCATAAAATCTAGAATGATATTCTCTCAGCACTTGAGGGACCTCTTTCTCAAATAAGCAAAAAAACAACACACCATCTGGATACCTCCAATACATTCTACATTCCTAAATGTAGTATTTTTGGACCAATTGCTTGATATATCTTCTTTTATTTTTGGACATGTCTTTTGGAAATGATAAGTTTTGAAGGTAAAACATAATGCCATAATACCATTAGCAATCAAAATTATCAATTGCTCTAACTTCTTTTTACTCTTCCACTACAATAGTATTATTCATAGCCTCCCCTTTATCCGTATACTTTTTTAGTTCATGTCCTCTCACAATCTATACTACTTTGAATTCTACATCATAATGTAATAACTTAGTCATCCATCTTGCAGGACTACCTAAAGGTTCAAGCTGAGTGAAAACATCTTTAACAACAATGTAGGGAATACAAGCTATTACCTTGTTGGATCCAAAGATACATTTGAAATGATCTAATGCTCTGATTATTGCATAAGCTTATTTTTCTAGCATACAATATTTCAATTTAGAACCCCTCAATCCTGTACTCATAAATTCTATAGGCATTTAATTTTTCTCTTCATCCTTATGAGCTAGAATTGTAGCAATAGTGTGTTCTAAGGTAAATGAGTAGATCTTGAAATCTATGGAGTAATCAAAGCAATTCAATATCGAAGCTTGAGTGATTGCATATTTGATCTTCTGAAAAGTTGTAGTATTTTCCTTTGTCCATATTATTTTCCCATTTTTCTTGATCATGTCATTTATTGGTTTGGCAATCTAAATAAAATCAGGGACAAACCTCCTAATAAAATTAATCTTTCCAAAGAATGATCTAACTCCCTTAAGATTCTTAGGAGAGAGAATTTTAGCAATGGATTCTACTCTTTGTGGATCAATATTAATCCCATATTTTGAAAAAATATGCCTAAGTAGTTTACCTTGTGTGGCCCCAAATACACATTTTCTAGGATTTAAAGATATGATAAACTTCTTGCACCTATCAAACACTTGAGTTATATGTGTAAAATAATCTTTAGGATTTTTTGAAAAAAATATAATATCATCAAGATATACTACCACTATATTGAACATCAATCCCTTAAATGCAACATCCATTGCTCTCTAAAATGTTGCTCCTGCATTCATAAATCCAAAGGACATCCTAATATATTCAAATATTATCCATGGTGTAGTGAAAGTTATTTTGTGTTTGCACTCTGGATTCACTACAATATGATTATAACCTAAAAAGCCATCCAATAAACACATTATTGGTGACCCAACCACTACTTGAAGTAATTGCTCCATATTTGGAAGTGGATAGTTGTCTTTGAGAGACCTCTTATTCAGATTCTTGAAATCTACACAAATATTGATCTCACCATTCTTTTTCTAATTGGAACTAGGTTTTTCAACAAAGTAGAAAATCTCACCTTCCTGATTAACTTGGTATCCAATAACTTCTGCACTTCTTTCTACATAATTGGATGCAAAGTGGGATTGAACTTCCTTTATTTCTACCTGAAAGGCTTGGTATATTTATGAAGAGGTATTATGTGAGCCATTACCTTTGTATTGAAGGTCTTCAGATATTCATAACTCTAAGCAAAAATATCCATGTTCTTTTTCAAAAATTTGATATATTGTTGCTTCTCTTTTCTTGATAAAGTTTTATTGATCCTAACAATCTTGGGCTCTTCCTATGTTTTGATATTAACATCATCTACCTAAAATTCCTAAACCAAAGGTTTATATTCTCTATAAAATTCATCAAACAAGCTCTCTAAATACACCAACCCTCTAGGGATCATATTGGTATTGAATTGTATGACTTATGTAGGCTCTCCAATAACATCCTTAAGTTTTTCTTCATCACTTTCATCACAAATAACATTAGAAAATTCATTTTTCATAGTCATAAAATCATTAATGTGTATATCATCATGAATTTTTTTTGAATATGCCACATTATCAGTGATAGATGGATTATAAACATATATGGTTGGAAACATGTCCATAAACTGATATTCTCACAATGACACTGAGAGGGGGGGTGAATCAGTGTAGCTATTAAAATTCAAATCTACAACACTTAATGCTGAAGCAAAGAGAACTTAAAAATAGGTAAAGCAATTTTCACAAGAGAGCACACCACAACACACAATGTAACGAGGTTCACCAATTTGGCTACTCCTCAAAAATGACTGCTTGGACTCCAATCCAAATCCAGACCTTTGCAAAACACCAATTTTACAAACACTTTACCAAGCACCCACTGGAAGGAGCACCAACCCCTTATTTTTTTGCTGCAAGAGATAGGAGCACCAACCCCTAATGCCAAGCACCAACTTGGACTGCAATTCTGAATTATCTTAATGACATAAAAATGCCTTCGTTGTTTACACGACCCTGACTGGTCTGCAATTAATCAAACTCTGCACGCTCTCACGGCTCTGCTTATCTCTCTCTCGGCCCTCTTCTAACCCTCTTTACACAGCAATTTCTCACATACAGCAACAACCTTATTCTTCACGCAGACCTGCTTTTATAACATATTAGTCTCTATTTTTAACTTCCATATTTATGCATGCAACCCGTAACTGTTCCTTTAATATTCTCTTCTGCCACTTGTCAACTGTAACTACTTCTTTATGTAACTCCTTTTGTATTTATAGAGTGGGCATTTCGTTAAACATGTTACATGCAACATATACCTCTACCATGACTGTTAGTCTTCTTGGTCATGACTGTTCGTATTCTTTTCTGTGCATGCATGCATTTTTTGATTCTATTTATGCGACTGTTCGATTTCTCCTTCTTCGACTGTTCTTAAAATAGCTGCATGCTTTTCTTTTGTAATTGCTCCTGTAACTGTCGCATTGACTCCAGTTAACTCTTCTTATTTTGGCTGCATGCTTTTCCTCTACAACTGCCCCTTTAACTGTTGTTCTGCTTCAGTTAACTGTCAGTGATCGTGTTGTTGTGACCTATCACAAAATCGTGACACTTCTGTCTCTTTATGCTCTTCTCGCATTTTACCCATGAAAACTCAACATGTCACGAAATCGTGACATTTTTTGCCTCCTTGTTTACCTCTTGTCTTGCACCCATGAAAACCAGACATGTCACGAAATCGTGACACTTTTCGCTTCCTTGCACTTCTCTGCATTTCGCCCGTGAAAATGGAACATGTCACAAAATCGTGACACTTTCGCTGCCTTGTGCCTTTTCTATCTTTGGCCCGCAAAAACACATGTCATAAAATCATGACACATTCACTGCCTTGTGCCTTTTCTATCTTTGGCCCACGAAAACACAACATGTCACGAAATCGTGACACATTCGCTGCCTTGTGCCTTTTCTATCTTTGGCCCACGAAAACAACATGTCATGAAATCGTGACACTTTTCCTCCTTGGTGCTTTCTCTTCGAACCTGTCATGAAATCGTGACACTTTTTCTCCTTGGAGCTTTCTCTTCGAACCTGTCATGAAATCGTGACACTTTCTCTCCTTGGCGCTTTCTCTTCGAACTTGTCACGAAATCGTGACACTTTCTCTCCTTGGCGCTTTCTCTTCGAACCTATCATGAAATCATGACACTTTCTCTCCTTGGCGCTTTCTCTTCGATCTTGTCATGAAATCGTGACACTTTTTCATCCGTACAGTCCTTCTTGCAAATTGTCGCGAAATCGTGACACTTTCCTTTGCAAGCTCCTTCTCTCCGAACATGTCACGAAATCATGACAGTTTTCTTTTCCTATGCCTTCTCTCCAAACATGTCACGAAATCGTGACAGTTTTCTTTGCTTGCACCTTCTTTCCAAACATGTCACGAAATCATGACAGTTTTCTTACTTGCCTTCTTTGCTTCCAACATGTCATGAAATCATGATAGTTTTTCTACTTGCCTTCTTCTCTGACAACATGTCACGAAATCATGACAGTTTTTCCACTTGGCTTCTTTGCCTCCAACATGTCGTGAAATCATGACAGTTTTGCCAGCATTTTCTCTCTCCTCCGATATGTCATGAAATCATGACAATTTTGACAGCATTTTCTCTCTCCTCCGAGATGTCGCGAAATCATGACAATTTTGACAGCATTTTCTCTCTCCTTCGAGATGTCATGAAATCGCGACAGAAAACATGTCGCGATATCGTGACAATTTTCTTACTTGTCTTTTTCTTTGATTTTCTAAATCTGGGCCACTTTTGTCTTCTTGGAAATTCACTATACATGTTCTGACTGACCTCTGAACTCCTGTCCACTGCATCAACTGATCTATCTGTCTGTGTTGACAACAATGACAATACTTTTGTTGCACCTTGCTCAACAATCTCCCCCTTTGGAATTGTTGGCAACACTCATGCACTCTCCTGTAATTCTTCTCCCCCTTTGACAATAATACCAAAGGGCTGCTGTAGACTCCCCCTGAGTCTATGCACACCATTCTCAGACAAACATTGTTATAGTTAGCAAAAATCATGAATATGAGCAAAACTATAAGCATAGGCATAAATGCTCCCCCTGAGAATGTGATCCCAATTGATAGTCAGTTCTTGGGAAACGTGACCACTCCCAACTTACTCCGAAGGTACTCAAAAACTTCCTTGGGTAATGGTTTGGTGAATATATCTGCTACTTGCTCTGTAGTTGGAACAAAATCCAATTTGACCTCACCTTCTGCAACTTTATCCTTCAAGAAGTGATACCGGATTGCAATATGTTTGGTTCGAGAATGCATAACCGGATTCTTTGATATGTTAATAGCACTAGTGTTATCACATTTAACTGAAATTGGCTCTTTGAAGTGAATACCAAGATCTTTCCAGGGTTTGTCTCATCCATAATATCTATGTACAGCATGTTGTTGTTGCAATGTATTCTGCCTCTGCTGTGGATAGAGAGACTGATTCTTGTTTCTTGTTGTGCCATGCTACCAACTTGTCTCCAAGATAAAATGCTCCTCCACTGGTACTCTTTCTGTCATCAATACATCCTGCCCAATCTGCATCAGAATATGCAATAAGAGTGAAGTCCTTACCTTTTGGGTACCATAACCCATACTCCATAGTACCCTTGAGGTACCTAAAAATCCTCTTCACAGTTGTCACATGAGTCTCTTTGGGACTAGCCTAAAATCTTGCCACCATGCATACTGCCTGTAAGATATCTAGTCTGGTAGTTGTCAAATACAGTAGGCTTCCAATCATAGACCTGTACATGGTTTGATCTACATCTGGAGATTTTTCATCCTTGCTCAACTTGCAACCTGTTGTCATGGGAGTGCTAACAGGTTTACTATCCTCCATTGTGAACTTTTTCAACATTTCTTTCACATATTTAACTTGAGAAATAAAAATGCCCTTTTCACTTTGATTGACTTGCAGTCCGAGAAAATAAGAAAGTTCACCAATCATAGACATCTCAAATTCTTTCTTCATTTTATTTGCTATGTCACTACAGGACTTATCATTGTTGCTGCCAAAAATGATATCATCTACATAAACAACAAGGACAATAAGATGGCCATTCTCTATTTTGACATATAGATTGTTGTCCACCAAACCTTTCTTGAACCCCTGTTGAATCAGATAGTTATCCAGCCTTGCATACCATGCTCTGGGTGCCTGTTTCAAGCCATACAAAGCTTTCTTCAACTTGCAAACAAAGTTGGGATTATCACCGAGTTGGAACCCATCTGGCTGCTCAATGTAAACCTCTTCTTTCAGTTTTCCATTCAGAAATGCTGATTTTACGTCCATTTGATATACTTTGAAATTTTTATGAACTGCTAAGGCCAGAAACATTCTGATTGCCTCTAGTCTAGCTACTGGTGCAAAGGTTTCCTCAAAATCAATACCTTCAACCTGTGCATAGCCTTTACAGACCAGTCTTGCTTTATTCCTTACAACCTGTCCATCTTCGTTCAATTTATTTTGAAAAATCCATTTAGTACCGATTACATTTTTATTTGTCGGCCTTGGTACTAACTCCCAGGTTTTGTTTTTCTCAATCTGATCTAGTTCTTCATTAATTGCCTTCATCCAACTTTCATCTGTGCTTGCTTCAACAACATTTTTGGGCTCAATGCTGGATAATAGAGAGTAGTTTCGTACTACTGCTCTTCTTGTCTGAATACCAACTGTTGGGTCCCCAATAATCTGTTCTCTGGGATGATTTTTTTGCCAGCTACCTATTTTGAATTTCTTGTTTTCTTCTTCTTTTGAGTCAATTCTTAAATCAGCTGGGTCAATTTTTTGATTCTCTTCTGTTTCCATTTCTTCATCTCCTTCAATGACTTCTTCATAAATAGGGTAGTTTTCTTGATAAGTAGTTTCTCGATCTCTACCTTCATCAACTTTAACATCTGCACTCTCCACAATTTTCTTTAGCCTCTTGTTGTAACATGTGTAGGCTTTGCTTTTTGTTGAGTAACCAAGAAAAATACCTTCGTCAGCTCTATCTTCAAATTTATCGAGATTATCTTCAGTTCGTTTGATGTAGCACTTGCTGTCGAACACTTTGAAATATCTTGTTGTTGCCTTTCTGTCGAACCACAGCTCATACGGTGTTTTGCTTTCATGCGTTCTTAGCATGCACCTATTTTGGATGTAAACCGCAGTATGGACTGCCTCTTTCCAAAATCTGTCAGCTATTTTGTTCTCAGCCAACATTGTCCGTGCCATTTCCTGCACTGTCCTGTTCTTCCTTTCTACAACACCATTCTGCTGAGGTGTTCTTGCTGCTGAAAACTGTCTTCTGATCCCATATTTTTGACAGTATTCTGCAAATTCTTCTGAGATAAATTCTCCTCCTCTGTCTGATCTTAGGCATTTAATTCTTTTTCCAGTTTGATTCTCAACCTATTTTTTAAAAATCTTGAACATCTCAAAGGCATCTGATTTAAGCTTTAAAAATAGTACCCATGTCATCCTGGAGTAGTCATCTATGAACAACATAAAGTATTTGTCACCATTTATGCTTTGTGTTCTCATGGGTCCACACAAATCGAGTATGTATTAGATCTAAAGGCTTATTGGTGAAGTATTCCTTTGATTTAAATGTGGCTCTAGTTTGCTTCCCTTTTTGGCATGAAGCACAGATGCTATTTACTGGTTTGCCAATGGTGGGTATATCTCTTACTGCCCTTTTTGAACTTATTTTTACCAGATTGTCAAAGCTAATATGACCGAGCCTCTTGTGCCACAGCCAATTTTCATCTTCCTGTCCAATCAAGCACGCTCCTTCTGAAGTTTTTGAGAGAGTATATAGATTTCTAGAAGTCCTTAATCCAGTAGCTATCAACTTCCCACTCGTGTGCTTTTTTGACTTCACGACCCCTGCTTCTTAAAGATGACTTCATGACCTCTGTCACAGATTTGACTTACGCTCAGTAAGTTGTGCTTCAAACCAATCACAAACAGAACTTCTTTGGAATTGATCTGTCCATCACTTATCTTGACTGATCCTTTGCCAACTATCTTGGCTCCATCATTATTTCCAAACTTTACAGAGCCCCCTTCATATTTCTGTAATTTTTCAAATTTTTGTTTATCTCCTGTCATGTGACTGGAGCATCCACTATCCAATATCCATGGTGCAGATTTGTTCTATGCTTTGAAAGTTGTCTGAACAATCAAGGATTCCTTTTCTTCCTTGGGTCGCTCCTTTTCTTTCCACTCTGGTTTGGCTACAGTTTTGGTCACTTGTTTAGACTTTTCTTTGTCAGTAGCCTGTGCATGTTTTTCTGGGAATTTTCTGTTTTGCCTTAAACTGTTTGGTTGAGATCTTCTTCCCTGATATCTATTTGCTGCATATGTGCTTCTACAGTTTCTTGCAATGTGTCCAAAGTTATGACAGTTATAGCATTCTACTGCATAATCCATCAAGGGTGAAAAGACATTTCTACTGGTGAAATTTCTTTGTCCTATATTATGAATGCGATCTGAAATCTTATGACCGTAAGCATTGCATTTAAAACAATAACCAGAAAAGGAATGATTGAACCTGGGAATTGGTCTTTGCCATTTTGTAGTAGGAGCCACAAATTTTCTTCTCCTTTGATGTGTGACTTTTATGAATCCCTCATTATCAGCACTCTTCTCGTGCCTGGCACTGTTGCTTTCTTTTGCCTGATTCATTTTTCCTTGATCAACCTTGATCTTATCTTCTTTCTTTACTTGTTCTACAGTTATGGCCTTTGATCCACTTGACGATTCTCCTTCGACAAAGCCCAAGCCAAATTTGATGCCCGTAGTCCTCTGACTATTTATAATATTTTCAAGCTTTGCAGAACTTCCTTCAAGTTTGTGATAGCAACTTAATTTTTGATTCTTTTCTTCTAGCCGCATTCTTAAGACAACAATCTCTTCTTCCAGTTTGCAGCACTCATCTATTTTCATGGTTAATTGAACTTCGAGTTCTTCAGACATTTTCTTAAATTCTTCTGTCTGTACTTTCAAATTGCTTATTATGTCATTCGCATCCTCTAGTTTTCTTGAGACCTTTTTATTCTTTTTCCTTTCTGTACTCAACTCTTTAAGTGCAGCAACCAACTCTCCTTCCAGATATACTTCAGCCTCATCCTTACTTTTTGTGTCACCTTCCTATTTTTCTTCTATTTTTGCTTCTTCAAATGCCATGAACAGAGCTTCACCTGTTTCTTCTTCAGAATCTTCACCTGAGCTATCTTCAGAAGAGCTGACATTCTTTGATATGAAACTTTTCTTTTTGAAGTTGCTTTTCCTAAAATTTGGTTTCTTCTTCCAGTCACTTCTTTCTTGGTGTGACCCTTCATCACTTTTGGTTTTCTCATTCATTGGACACTTAGCTGCAAAGTGACCGACCCCTCCATAATTGAAACACTTAAACGGTAACTTTCCTCTATACTTTCCTTTTCCCTTTGTAAGTTTTCGAACAAAGTTGGCTTCCATTTCATCCGATGTCTCTTCATCCTCAGATTCTTGTTCAGCTTTTGTATTCTTGTGTGCTTTAAAAGTAGCTTCTCTATCTATGGGCTTAGTTTGTCCTATTCTCATTTCGTATGCAGTCAAAGAACCATGCATCTCATCCATGCTAAAATTATTTAGATCTTTAGCCTCTTCTATTGCAGAAACTTTAGAATTAAATCTTTTGTGAAGAGTTCTAAGTACCTTTTTCATGACAACCGCATCTTCGATTTCTTTGTCGAGTCCTCTGATTGCATTAATGATTCCATTGACTCTCAGCATATAGGCCTCTATGTTCTCATCGTCATTCATTTGTAATGCTTCGAACTGAGCTCGATGAGTTTGCAGTTTGGCTTCCTTGATCTTGCTGTCTCCTTCATGGATGCTCTTCGAGTTTGTCCCACATGTCTTTTGCTGATTTATAGCTCATGATCCTTATCAGTTCACTGTCTACTAGCCCACACATTATGGCATTCTTTGCTTTGGAGTTATTCTCAAACTTCTTCTTCTCAGTAGTATCTGTTGGAGGAGTAGCGGGTACTGTGTATCCACTTTCTACTGACTCCCAAATGTCGTATCCTAACGCACTCAGATATGTCTGCATCCTGAGTCTCCAGAATGAGTAATTAGTTCCATTGAACAAAGGAGCTTTGTTTGATGAGAATCCTTCATTACCTGCCATTGTGTTCCTTCCAAGATCACCTTAGCTGATTAAGCTTGTTCAGGAACCTTGCTCTGATACCAATTGATATTCTCACAATGACACTAAGAGGGGGGGTGAATCAGTGTAGCTATTAAAATTCAAATCTACAACACTTAATGCTGAAGCAAAGAGAACTTAAAAATAGGTAAAGCAATTTTCACAAGAGAGCACACCACAACACACAATGTAACGAGGTTCACCAATTTGGCTACTCCTCAAAAATGATTGCTTGGACTCCAATCCAAATCCAGCCTTTGCAAAACACCAATTTTACAAACACTTTACCAGCACCCACTGGAAGGAGCACCAACCCCTTATTTTTTTACTGCAACAGATAGGAGCACCAACCCCTAATGCCAAGCACCAACTTGGACTGCAATTCTGAATTATCTTAATGACATAAAAATGCCTTCACTGTTTACATGACCCTGACTGGTCTACAATTAATCAAACTCTGCACGCTCTCACGGCTCTGCTTATCTCTCTCTCGGCCCTCTTCTAACCCTCTTTACACAACAATTTCTCACATACAACAACAACCTTATTCTTCATGCAGACCTGCTTTTATAACATATTAGTCTCTATTTTTAACTTCCATATTTATGCATGCAACCTGTAACTGTTCCTTTAATATTCTCTTCTGCCACTTGTCAATTGTAACTACTTCTTTATGTAACTCCTTTTGTATTTATAGAGTGGGCATTTCGTTAAACATGTTACATGCAACATATACCTCTACCATGATTGTTAGTCTTCTTGGTCATGATTGTTCGTATTCTTTTCTATGCATGCATGCATTTTTTGATTCTATTTATGCGATTGTTCGATTTCTCCTTCTTCGACTGTTCTTAAAATAGCTGCATGCTTTTCTTTTGTAATTGCTCCTGTAACTGTCGCATTGACTCCAGTTAACTCTTCTTATTTTGGCTGCATGCTTTTCCTCTACAACTACCCCTTTAACTGTTGTTCTACTTTAGTTAACTGTCAGTGATCGTGCTATTGTGACCTATCGCAAAATCGTGACACTTCTGTCTCTTTATGCTCTTCTCACCTTTTACCCGTGAAAACTCAACATGTCATGAAATCATGACATTTTCTGCCTCCTTGTTTACCTCTTGTCTTGCACCCGCGAAAACCAGACATGTCATGAAATCGTGACACTTTTTGCTTCCTTGCACTTCTCTGCCTTTCGCTCGCGAAAATGGAACATGTCATGAAATCGTGACACTTTCGCTGCCTTGTGCCTTTTCTATCTTTGGCCCATGAAAACACAACATGTCATGAAATCGTGACACATTCATTGCCTTGTGCCTTTTCTATCTTTGGCCCATAAAAACACATGTCACAAAATCATGACACATTCACTGCCTTGTGCCTTTTCTATCTTTGGCCTGCAAAAATGGAACATGTCATGAAATCATGACACTTTTCCTCCTTGGTGCTTTCTCTTCGAACCTGTCATGAAATCGTGACACTTTTTCTCCTTGGAGCTTTCTCTTCGAACCTGTCATGAAATCGTGACACTTTCTCTCCTTGGCGCTTTCTCTTCGAACCTATCATGAAATCGTGACACTTTCTCTCCTTGGTGCTTTCTCTTCGAACCTGTCATGAAATCATGACACTTTCTCTCCTTGGCGCTTTCTCTTCGATCCTATCATGAAATCGTGACACTTTTTCATCCGTACAGTCCTTCTTGCAAATTGTCATGAAATCGTGACACTTTCCTTTGCAAGCTCCTTCTCTCCGAACATGTCACAAAATCATGACAATTTTCTTTGCTTGTGCCTTCTCTCCAAACATGTCACGAAATCATGATAGTTTTCTTTGCTTGCACCTTCTTTCCAAACATGTCACGAAATCATGATAGTTTTCTTACTTGCCTTCTTTGCTTCCAACATGTCACGAAATCATGACAATTTTTCTACTTGCCTTCTTCTCTGACAACATGTCACAAAATCGTGACAGTTTTTCCACTTGGCTTCTTTGCCTCCAACATGTCACGAAATCGTGACAGTTTTGCCAACATTTTCTCTCTCCTTCGATATGTCACGAAATCATGACAATTTTGACAGCATTTTCTCTCTCCTCTGAGATGTCACGAAATCGTGACAATTTTGACAGCATTTTCTCTCTCCTTCGAGATGTCGCGAAATCGCGATAGAAAACATGTCGCGATATCGCGACAGTTTTCTTACTTGTCTTTTTCTTTGATTTTCTGAATCTGGGCCACTTTTGTCTTCTTGGAAATTCACTATACATGTTTTGACTGACCTCTGAACTCCTGTCCACTGCATCAACTGCATCAACTGATCTATCTATCTGTGTTGACAACAATGACAATACTTTTGTTGCACCTTGCTCAACATAAACCAAGTATCTATCTAAATATTTTCTACTTCAGAAGCATTAATGGCCAAAAAATTAGCATTGTTATTATGTGCTCTAGGAATAAATTACATATCAAAAGCTAAAAACCTATATATTTCATCCAACACCACTTGCTTATATTACTTTAATATAGGGTGCTTTGTTTGATATCTCCCTTTGATCTGTTGAATTATTATCTTAGCATCCCCACTAACTTTGAGGTAATTAATACCCAATTCCTTGGATTTCCTTAGCCCTATAAATAAAGGTTCATACTCTACAACATTATTTATACAAGAAAATTCTAACTTGTATGGTATGCCAAGATAGCTACCATTGATGTTTGTTAACAGTACTCCATCTCCTGCTCTTGCTTTAGATTTTGCCCCATCAAAGGTCATAGTCCATAACTCAGAAGTCATAATTTTGTTAGTTTCTGCATCTTCTTTAGCCTTCCATTTTTTATCCATATTCTCAACATCAGGTACTTCCAACAAGAAAGGAGAATTCCAGATAGAGTAAACCCCTATATCATTTTCCTCAAAAGAATTCATGACATTAACCATATTATTGTAGGATCTCTAAATTCAACTGAATACATGTTGAAGGGTTCTCTTTTCAATATCACTTTTTCCTTACCCTGCATTGGAATAGTGGCATATGACTAATTCAACCGAATAGTACCACCTAGTTACTCTACCCAATTCCTAGAGAGTAAGATAGAAAAGAAAGGGTCCACATCTACAACTACGATATCCATTACCACACCTTTCTTAGGATATTTTTCAATATGGACAAGAAGTTGAATGATAATACCTACACAAGGTAATCTTCTATTATCCATGATAGAAATAGGGGGATGTTCTTTTTGACAAATCAAACCTAACTGATCAACAACCTATTTCGACATCACATTCAGAGAAGCACCACTATCAAGCATGCAGTTATGAATAAGATATTGGTCTCCATATCCTGATGTATACCTTGATGATATATAAAATGGTTTAATTTAATATGGGGTTCTGACTACATTATTTTCAAGGTCTATGGGTGTTTTAGACTATCCTCCTGACTGATTAGTTAATGTGAAGGCTCTACATACCTGATATCGATACTTTGGAGTAGTAATTAATTCTTCAAAAGTTATTTTGACCTTCTATTTGGTAACCTCTAAACCCAGATCAAATTTATCCTTATTATCATCAATTCCTTTTCTAGTTCTCTGATTAATCAGATCATTTTGCTACTTTTGGATAATTTCCTCTACTTCAGGCTCTTCAAGAATCATTTGTAGCTTCATATGATTTACCTTTTTCTATGAAATAACTCTTGTAGTTTTCTCCTTTTGTGTAGGCCCTTCATCAAATTTATCCTCCACTATTCTATTCCTAAGATTGATAGCATGTATTCTTTCTAAATATCCAACCTCTTATATTGTAGGTATAAGTTTTTCCTGCTTCATTCTATCAAATCTGGTATGAGAAGGCTCACTAGAGGTTGATGCCTCTCCAAATACTAAGGCTCTTTGATCAATATTACTGGCACATATGTCCATATTCCTTTCAAATTCCTATTCTCTAGTTTCATCCTCTTAAGTCCAACATACATTAATTTTAATATCTTTATCTTCAAATTCAACATTAGAATGCATACTTAGATAAATACCACAATCAACAAGGTTATGTGGTGTATCACATGTAGAGCAATAAAATAGATGATCTTATGCTATATTATTTTATGGCAAGGTATTTGGAACAAAATCTAGATCTCTCTCTATTCCTTTCTTCTTCAAATTTCCATTTTGATTCCTATTTCCCTCTTAATTTCCATTGTTATTCTAGTTTCTATTGAAATTCCTCTTGAAAGGAGGCATATTATCTTCCTGTTGTCTATTATTACCCTATGAAGTTTCTATAATATTGTCCTTATCTTTTTCAAGTCTAGCCAACTTGTTATTCAAATTAGTAAATATCTCACTCAACCGATTAATTATTTTTTTCATAGGATCCTGATCTATTTTCTTAGGGATAGTGAACTCAACCTTCTTGGAATTCCTTTCATGTTTATTAGGATCTAAAGAGTATGCTTTCATCTTACCACTAGCAATCATATGTCTTTCTATTTCAATATCCCTTTCTATACATATATCAATTGTGGATGCTACTTGTTGTCTCAACTCATAACTCAAATATCTAGGGAAAACATTTTTGTAGAAACAAATGGACTGATCATCATTTGGTATTAATGCTATCAGAATATTATTTCTAGTCTTAAAGAATCTTCTATTCAAATATTCCATTGATTTATCTTATTTCTTTTTCACGACAGCCGTTCATTATTCCTCTCTCTATATTTTCTAAGGTAAGTGTGCTCTAGCTCTTGAAAATTATCGATAGTACCAAATCTAAGGCTATTAAACCATTCTCGAGCATCTTTCTCTAAAGTTTGAAAGAGCAGTCTAAGGACAACATCTTCATCATCTACTTCAAGACTATCCATGACATACAAAAAATCCCTAATATGATTGTTGGGGGCAAAAAATTGGTTAATTTTGTTCTATATATGTCATAACCCTCGCATTTAAATTGTCAAACCAGGGAGCTCGTAGAATTTTAAAGTGCCATCATTAAGACTGCTCACACTACCACTTTTGAGATGATTCCACTATACTATCATTGGGGGGTTTATAAAATATCAATTTATTCATCCGCACCAATAAAACTTATGCATAATACATAAAAGTAAACACACCACACTGAAAGCAGTAAACACACTTGCACAAATAAAAGGTACACCACACTAAAGCAAGGAAATTAATCTAGGAAATAAACACACCATACTACATAATTAAATCTAAGAAAAAATGAGAAAAGCATGGGAGAAATATTGGCTTGGAGTGGGCCTAGGATCCAATAGATATTGCTTGGTAAATCATGAAGTCAATATGCTAATGAAGGAACTCCTGAGCTTTTATTGATAGTGCAGTGTAATGTTACATGTGATATTGTTCTCTAAAATATTGCCTCCCTTGTTTTAGAGAAGTCCATGTGTTTATATAACACACATAGGTTTTCATGTTATAGTTATGTTACAATAGGTGACCTAGTTATAGTCTAAACTGGGAAAATTTAGTTACTATGATAGGTGCACAATAAATAGCTTTTCATATTTTCCTGATGATAGGATGATCTCTGTGCTATTCGGTTTCTACTTATTTGAGTGTTTATGTGTTAATCCAATCCATTTGGGACAACTCATTCATTCAATGGTTTCCCACAGATAGCCTATGTGATGTGGAATTATGGTTAACGGGGTCCTTCTACAGTCATTTGGTCAATGTGCATAATCATTGTGTAAGGTGCCTACTTGGTGCCTGCTTGAGTAAGGCATCGGCTTGGCACCTACTTGAGTAAGTCACCGGATTTGTGCCTACTTGAGTAAGGTTCCTGCTTGGTGCCTACTTGAGTAAGGCACCTGCTTGGCACCTATATGAGTAAGGTTCCTGCTTGGCACCTACTTGAGTAAGGTAGCTTATTTAATATGACTTAGACCAATGAAGTAGAAGCATGCCAGGTCCATGTAGGACCTTTAATGAGCAAAATATGACAAAATTAGTGAATAACTACACAAAACACACTTCACACACAAATTAGATAATGCACATAATTTCATTAAACAAATACATAATGATTCATAAAAATATACAACTCATAGTATATTGCCACACAAAAACCATTGGTACTCATACAAAAATATGAGCATATATGATGCTCATCATCCCCCCATGCCTAATATGTGCCACACAATCATGGCACCAAAAACTGGTAATCACCTCCTTCCCATAGGCTGCATCTTCCTATTTTCTTTTCTTACTGACAATATTGGATTTCTCTTCTTTCTGAGGATTTCATTTCTGCTGAGGGGCACTAGTTTGCTATAGGGCATTTTTGGGCTATGCTAGCTTCCAGCTATGTTGGGTTAGCCTTCATCCTTTGGCTACGTTGGCTTCCTGTTATGTTGTCTACGCCTCCCTGTCCTGCTTAGCCCAACACCTGTGTTGGGTGCCGCAACCACAATAATTTATCCTCTCTGGAATACCGCCCTTGCTTCCTACCATAGGTCAGCATGTTGAGGGTATAATTCTTGGAGTGGAATATCAGAGTCATCCCTCTTTTTAATGACCATGTTGACCTTGTATAGTCGTATTTATTTAGGGGTGAGGCCAACTTTTTCTTCTGCAATCACTTCCACCTCTACCTCTGGTCTGAAAACCCTCTGTCTTTCTAACCATTTTTTCATTTTGAAGGGAAGGCCCTATGAGGAACCATATATCTCCCAAATTGGTCATCCATAGCAGGGTCCACATGAATACCAACCTATCCTATGTATAATTAGGTAGTAGAATATGCCCTTCTTCTGCAACATCCAACGATATTTGGGGCTATCCTCCTTCTTCTTCAACCATTCCTTGCAATTTAACATTGTACCCTACCGCGATTGTCACCTACTCCTGCACATCAAAATGTTAAACCCCCGCTTCTTTAGCCACTTCTTGTAATTTGGCCTCCTATCATACTTTGATCATCACTTGCTCCTATGCACTAGAATTTTTAGCCCTTGCTACTGATGAGCCCCTCTGCATTCTTCAACATGTCGTATTAGGGCTATAATTATCCTATGATGGGCTAGGGAAGAGACCACTTCTCTCTGGTATTACGACATCTCATCCTTTAGGGTACTTTCTAGATAGAATTGCACATTAATTTCTTGCCCATGCACTAGGTGGTTCAAGAACTGCATGTGGTTCACGTTCAGGTGCGAGTACTTCCTTGTGCATGTGAAGTATCTCACAACCTATTCGAAGAGCTTCCTTAGGTGCATCAAAAGTCCTTACTTTGGGAGCCCTCCATGGTCGAGTTAGACATTCCTCTATCCGAGCAACAATTCTATGCATTGGATCACCGTGTCATCCTTGTATGTGCATTCTCCAGTGAGGGGAAGGTCGGTGACACGAGCGATGTGCTCTGGGGTGACTAGAATCTCCAGTCCATGCAATTGGGTGACCTCTCCTCTCACAATGGTAGCAAACTCTTTTGTTGCCTCTATGTCCTGGTTTTGGCTGACCAAGTGATAGTAATCCATCCACCCGGCCACCTCGAACTAGTTACGGACTTCTCCTCTAATCCCCTCAGTGCCACTAGGCTCATGCTTTTTGAGCGCATGGTTCTTTGATCATCCTCCCATGGTGAATTCTCTATTTATTTTGACTAGTTTGATGCCTTATTCACAGTAAGGCACCTTCTTATAGATTCAGGTGCCTAACCCCAAAAATTGCTTCTATGTTGGGGTTGATAAGGTATGCCACCCAAATTGATTTTTGGCATGATGTATTAGGCATGAGGGGCCAATTCAATTCTTGCATCGACATTATTTTTAGAGAAGCATATCTTATGAAAAATTACGTATATATTTAAAAAAATCATGCGCATACCTGATTGGTCATTTCATGCTTCATGGAGTATGCCAATTTGGTAATCCGTGGTAATGGTGATAGTGCATTTTCCATGTGTTGATTACATCACCTTGGTTACTGCAATTCTGGTTCGCTCGAGGTCCCATGCTAAAAATGTGGTGGATCCTATTGGTTTAGATTGGGATACATATTTCCTTCGACGGTTGGCCTTGGGATGTGTAGAAATCCTACCCAATGATTTCAAAATATTTTTGGGTACCTTCAGATTTCCATCACGTGAGGTGATGATACTTTGGCCACTCCATGTACTTCCAAGTTGCACATGTGCTTTTAATTCAATTTATGTGCCTACTTGAGTAAGGCACTAGAGTAAGGTGCCAAAGTAATGTGATTGTTTGAGTAAGGCACTTGCTTGAGTAAGGTGCCTTCTTGAGTAAGGCACCAGAGTAAGGTGCCTACTTGAGTAAGGCACTAGAGTAAGGCACCATAGTAAGACACTAGAGTAAGGCACCACAGTAAGGCACCAGAGTAAGGAACATACTTGAACACACACACATTTTTTTTGCCCTTGATGCATAACATCAAGGTACTTCATCATTTTTTTTTCCTTGATGTGTAACATCAAATCACCTCATTTTTTTTTACACTTTTCAACCGTAGTCAAACACCTTCGTTGATTGACATGCCTTCTTTGGAGTGAGACGTCAGAGTAAGGTGCCTCCCTTTCAGAGTAAGACATCATTCTAGCAGAGTAAGGCACCTCTCTTTTGGAGTAAGGCACTAGATTAAGGCACCTACATTTTAGAGTAAGGCACCAGAGTAAGGCACATCCCTTTTGGAGTAAGATGTCATTCTAGCGGAGTAAGCCACCTCTCTTCTGTAGTAAGGTGTCAGAGTAAGGTGCCTCCATTTTTTAGTAAGGTATCATTCTAGCAAAGTAAGGCACCTCTCTTCTGGAGTAAGGTCCCGAATTAAGGTACCTCCCTTTCATAGTAAGACACATTTATGGCAGAGTAAGGTACCTCTCTTCTATGGTAAAGCGTTCTCCCACCATTGAAAATTTAGTAGCAGTTGACGTGTTCATTGATGTGAGGTTGATCAAGCCTTCTAAAATTCTTCTCATGCTACATCGATATCTGCTTCATCCAAGCACGAGGGTGTGTAATTTTTCCTTTACGGGGAATTGGTGCCCATGCCCATGCTTGGATCAAAACTAACTTCTAGAATGTACAGGTTCAGGGATGCCTATTGTTCATACAATTAAGCCATTCCCCTACAAAAAGAAAATGGAACAAAAACAAAATGTAAGTTAAACGTAGTCCATACCTGTTAGGCCCTGGCTCTTAAGATACATGTAGCTTGCATACGGGTATTGTCCCTACAAAACACACCATAAGCTAGAAAGTAAGAAAATATGTAGGTCTGGTGCAATCCATGCCTATTAGGCCCTAGCTCTTAGGATACCTACAGCTTGCATGTGGGCACCGTACCTACAACACACAAAAACAAGAAACTAAAACTAAATTTTTGGTGGATGCCTTTGTGTCCACCATGTTGCTGAGAAATTGGTAATTTTAATTGGATGGGGTTTCCCCCATGCCTATTCTAGGCTCCACCATTAAATTCTTGGATGTGTGGTATGGGCATAACCAGTGGCCATTAACTGTGAGAATGGTGTTGCTACCATCAATTATTTTAACATGCACAACACCATTTTTTATTAGCTCCACCACCTCGTATGGTCCCATCCACCTCTGCATCAGCTTCCCTTTCCATTCTTGGAACCTAGAATCATACAATAATACCCAATATCCTTCCTTGAACTATTTTGTCTTAATATGGTGATCATGCCATTGTTTCCTTTGCCTTTGGATGATTTCTATTCTCTATAGGGCATCCATTCGGCATTCATCCAGCTGATTCAGCTATCGAATCCATTCCTTCTATGCTTCATCTAGGCTCAGGTCCAATTCCACCATCGTTCTAAGTGTTTTAATCTCGAATTCGATGGGCATCATCGCATCCTTCTTGTATACCCAGTCAGTTTCCATGTTGTATTGTATGCCCACACTGCCTCCGGTAACCTTGTAGCCCAATCCTTCTGGTGCTGTTGCATGGTTTTCATTAGAATATTCTCTATCTCCCTATTGGTTACTTCCACCTATCCATTTTCCTATGGATGGTAGGGGGTGGTCTTGTTATGCCAGAACCTGTATTGCTTCATCAATTCCCCAATTAATTTGGAGGTAAACTGGGGTCCTTGGTCCATTGTAATTTCCCTGGGCACCCCGAACCTCATGAAAATGTGGGCAAATAGGAATTCTGCCACCATTCCCTCCTTAGAGTCCCTTAGTGCTTGGACCTCGACCCACTTAGTGATGTAGTCTATGCAGACCAAAATGTATCTCTTCTCGATCGAAGGTGGGTTGATTGGTCCCATGAAATCCATACCCCATTTGTCGAAGGGCTCTATGTGCATGTGAGGTTGAAGGGGTATTTCGTCCCTGTGGGTCGGCCTACCCATTCTCTGGCACTCATCACACTTGCTGGCATATGTGGCTACATATTTGAACAAAGTGGGCTAAAAATACCTAGTTTGTAGGACTTTGTACATAGTCCTCCTTCCTACAAAGTGTCCTCCGCATGGCTCACTATGATAGGCTTTAAGTATCTCTGCAAACTCATGCTCTACTATGCACCTCCTTACGATTTGATCAGGCCCTATTTTAAATAGGAGGCCATCAACCCATAGAAAAGAGGTACTTTTTTTTATTACCACCTACTTCTCTCATGATGAAAGAGTAGGGGATGTTCTACCGATGGCCAGATAGTTGGTGATGTCTACGTACCACGATGTCTGTTCATTGATGACAAACAAGTGTTCATCCAAGAACTGGTCTTCCACCACTGCGTGATCTGTTGGTATCAGTCTGGATAGGAATTCTATGATGACGTTATCCTTCCTGGGCTTGTCTACGATTGTGATGTCAAACTCCTACAATAGTAAGAGCCATATGATAATCCTACCACTGATCGTTGGCTTACTCATTAAGTACCGAATGGCTATGTGGTCCGTATGGATGAATACCTTATAGCCAGTGATATAGTGGTAAAATTTATTGATGGCATGCACAACTACGAGGAATTCCTTTTCTATCACTATGTAGTTGAGCTCGACCCCTGCTAAGTTCTTGCTAACATAGTAGATGGCATAGAATTCCTCACCATATTTCTACCCGAGGACCGCTCCAATTGCGTTATTGGATGCATCACAATAAATATGAAATGGGACTACCCAATTTGGGCCCCACAGGACTGGGGCAGAAATTAGCTTCTCCTTCAGTGTTTGAAAGGCTTGTTCATAGTATTCCATCCAGATAAATTCCATGTCTTTCGAGAGTAGGGTGTGCAGTGGTTTGGCGATTTTACTGAAGTCGGTGATAAATCACCTATAGTACCTAGTAGAGCCGAGAAAACTTCTTACTTCCCTCTACATTTTAGGGTTGGGTAGGTCCTTGATGACTTCTATTTTATTTTTATCAACTTTAATTCCCTCTATCGAGAGGTGGTGTCCCAACACTATGCCCTCATGCATCATCATAAAGCACTTTTTATTGCTGAGGGATAAGTTGTTCTCCTCACATCTCTAGAGCACTCATTCCAAGTTTGTCATCGCCTCTTCAAAGTTTTCACCATAAATGGTGAAGTCATCCATATACACTTCAACTGCTTCCCCCATCATATCTAAGAATATGCTTAACATCATCCTCTAAAAGGTGGCTGGTGCATTGCATAACCTGAAGGGTAGCACTCTGTAGGTAAACATTCCCCATGGATAGGTAAATATTGTCTTATCTTGGTCCTCCTCTCTGATCTAAATTTGGTTGTATCCACTGAATCCATCTAGAAAGGAGAAGTATTTCCTTCTAGATAGTGTATCCAATACCTGATCAATGAAGGGAAGCGGGAAGTGATCCTTCTTGGTCACCTTATTCAGTGATCTGTAATCAACACAGATTCACCATTTCCCATTTTTCTTGGGGACCACCACAAGTGGTGATACCCATTCACTATCAGAGATTGGGTAGATGAACCCTATTGACAAGAGCTTCTGTAGCTCAGCTTTGACAATTTCCTTCATGGTGGGGTTCATCCTCCTCTATGGTTATCTGACTGGAGTCACCTGCTCTTCGAGGTAGATTCGATGGGTGCATATTTTTGGGCTGATTCCTTTCATATCCGAGTAATCCCAGGAAAATGCTTGTTGATGCCTGGTTAAGAGTTCTTTTAGCTCTATCAGCTGTGTGGGTGTCAACTCACTACTGACGTTCAATGTTCTACCAGGTTCAATTTTGATTTTCCTGGTATGATGATCCTGAGCACCGACCAAGGGTGATTCAAGAATTATAGGGGAGGACTCTCCCTGGAGGAATCCCATAATGACACCATCTTCATCGGCTTCCTCCTCCAACTCTTTCAATGCCATTACTAGTTGGAGCATGGACAATGACCCATCCTCCTGATTGTCCCACATGGGTTCACCCAATGTATCCATGGACTATGCAGGGGGAGAGATCATCAATATTTTGATGTTCTGACCATTTGATATGGTCATCAATCCATCGTGGTAGCTGATGTATGCATCGACTATTGCTAGCCATGGCCTCCCCAAGATGAGTGGGTAACCACCCAATCCTAATTTTAACTATAGAACCAGGAAGTCCATCGGATACTCCCATGCATCGACTATCACAATGATGTCCTCGAGCATTCCTTCTGGTGCTACTATTGACCTATTGACCAGTTGCAACACCATCTTGGTGGGCTTCAGATTGGAGAGTTTTAGCTTCTACATGGTCTCCTATGGTATCACATTGATGGTTGCACCAAGATCGACTAATGTGTTAGTCAATAAATGCCCTCCTATTTTTACAGTCAAAATTGGACTACCTAGGTCTGCATACTTGGGATGGCATGCATTCCCCATCATCAAGTCGACCAACTTTTTGATGACATTGATGGTCTGGGCCGCTTTCCATCCGAGTTTCCTCAAACAAAGTTCCTTTATCGCCTTGGTGTATATCGAAACATCCTAGATAGCTTGGAAGAGTGGAATAGTAACTATCAGATTCCTCAAGCTAGAAAGGATATCAAACTTTGGTTGTGTCGGCTTCCTTTGTTCCTGCAACCATTTAGGGAATGGAGCCTCTATCTTCTCAGCAAATTTTTCTTCCTCCACCTCTTCTATAAGAGGGGGTTCCTCTACATTTTCCTCCTCTTCTACCAGGGGAGGTGCTTCTACTCCTAGCTACCTACCTGACCTAAGTTGAATGGGATTACAACTAATATTGTACATCGGATACATCTCTCCCTCTACTTGGTATGCTGGCTGGTTTACCTTATTATTTGGGTTCACCATCGATTGTGCTGGTAACTATGTAGGTCTCACCATAGGAAGGGCCGGTAGGCCTTGTTGTGGTGGAGCCTATACCATGTTTTATGGAGTGGAGTTCCATGGACCGTGGTTCCTCCACTATTGCCCAGAATGCTGATATGGCATCCATGGTTGCTGATTGGGAAACATAGCTCCTAGAGGTATGTTCATCCAAGGTGGTGGTCCCCACCACCCCATATTAGGTGGTTGTGGCTGCCCCTATGGTATATACGGTCCTCCTCCATAGGGTGGCATCCTTATTGGCATATTCCCCATAGGGGGTTGCTACCAATTTCTTCGATTGCCCATGAAATAGGCTTCACTTACATCAACATCTTCCTTGATATTGGGTAGCTATGGGCACAATCGAGTTTTGTGATTCTATTGGAAAACCATGCATACTCTAACTTTGTTCTTCGGGTATGCATTCCTAGCATGCTTCCCTCTGCATTTTAGGTAGAAATAGGTCAATGTTACTTCATTCTCTTATTTCTTCTTCTCCAACAAGAGCGTATCCAATTGTAGTGCTAGAGATGAGAGCATTTCACTTTTTAGATCTTCCAACATGTTGCCTATCTCTATTTTTATGACCGATGCAGTCACCTTCATGGTTCTAGGAGTGGGCTTGCCTCTCCTTCATGAGTAATTTTGACACAATTATTGGATGTCTTCCATCGGGTGTTGGTAGACATCCCCTCTAGAAATCATGTTGAGTGCCTCCAACGACTCGTTGTTGAGTCCCCTCAAAAATATGCTTCTGAGGGACTTATCACCCAACTTTGCATGAGGGGATCATTGCAGGTTGAAATTGAACCTCTCCCAGTACTCCTCCAGAGATTCATCCTCCTTTTGTGTCATACTTAGGACCTCTTCTCTAGAGTCTCATGCTCTACCAAAGTCTTGGTACTATTCTAGGAAGAGTTTCCTCATTTCTTCCCATGTGGTGATCTGCTTGTTCCCCAACTTGATAAACTAGTGTAGAGTTGAGTCATCCAGTGTCGATGGAAAGAGTTTCAGCTTTTGAGCATCTAATTTATAGTTGATAGACCTACACAACACATCAAATTTAAATAAAAATAGGTCAAGGTCTTCGGTTGGGTATCCCATGAAGGTGGGAAGATGGGTAGGGGATATGTTTTTCATTTTGGTTTCCCCTACTCCTTCCTCTATCGAGAAGCTAAAACTAGATGAAGTCTCTTCAACCATTTTTTTAGGAAATGTGGTCTCTAATGCAGATTCTATGGCCTTTCGATCATTCTAGACTTTTTGTACTAGAGCCTCTAAGTCAGCTGGTGTTATGGTCTGATCCTCTATGACTTTCCACAATAGTTCTTCTTCGGAGGGGGTTCTCTTAAACAAAGGATTTAGAATGATCCACTCTTTTCCTGGTCGATGGGATGAGGAAGAGCTTTGCACAAAGAGAGGATGTTCACTCTAGTGGACTATTGGTGGGGATTCGAGAGAATCTAATTCAAATTCAAAATTTTTGGCTGACTCAGATTTCTCTGATGGGCTCTATTTTATGAAATGACCGTCGGGTCCTATTTTTCTCAATGGACTCATACAAAGTTAGATAGAAGGTTTTAAGGGGTACTGTAATCAATCTAATAGTGGTGCTTCCCCAACAATGATGCCAAAATATTGGGGGTAAAACACTGGTTAATTTTATCCTATATATGTCACAACCCTCACATTTAAATTGTCAAACCAGGGAGCTCATAGACTTTTGAAGTGCCATGGTTAAGACTGCTCACACTACCACTTCTGAGATGAGTCCACTAAACTATCATTGGGGGGTTTATAAAATAGCAATTGATTCATTCGCACCAATAAAACTTATGCATAAATAAAATACATAAAAGTAAACACACCACACTGAAAGCGGTAAACACACTTGCATAAATAAAAGGCACACCACACTAAAGCAAGTAAATTAATCTAGGAAATAAACACACCATACTGCATAATTAAATCTAAGAAAATAATGAGAAAAGTAGGGGAGGAATACTAGCTTGGAGTGGGCCTAGGATCCAGCAGATCCCGCCTGGTAAATCATGAAGACAATACACTAATGAAGGAACTCTCGAGATTTTATTGATAGTGCAATGCAATGTTACATGTGATAATATTCTCTAAAATATTGCCTCCCCTATTTTAGAGAAGTCCGTGTGTTTATATAACACACACAGGACTTCCTATTATAGTTTTGTTACAACAAGCGACCTGGTTATAGTCTAAACTGGGATAGTTTAGTTACTGTAATAGGCGCACGATAAATAGCTTTTCATATTTTCCTGGTGATAGGATGATCTCTATGTTGTTTGGGTTCTACTTCATTGAGTGGTTACGTGTTCATCCACTCTAGCTGGGACAACTCATTCGTTCAATGGTTTCCCATAGATAGCCTACGTGACATGGAACTATGGTCAACGGGGTCCTTCTGCAGTTGTCTGGTCAATGTGCATAATCATTGCATAAGGCGTCTGCTTGGTGCCTGCTTGAGTAAGGGGCCCACTTGGTGCCTACTTGAGTAAGGCACCGACTTGGTGCCTACTTGAGTAAGGCGCCTTCTTGGTGCCTACTTGAGTAAGGCACCTTATTTAATATGCCTTAGACCGATGAAGTAGAAGTGTGCCAGGTCCATGTAGGACCTCGACTGAGCAAAAGATGACAAAATCAGTGAATAACTACACAAAACACACTTCACACACAAATTAGATAATGCACATAATTTCATTAAATAAATACATAATGATTCATAAAAATATACAACTCATATTATATTGCCATGCAAAAACCATTGGTACTCATACAAAAATATGAGCATATCTGATGCTCATCAATGATCTTCATCGATGACAAAATTGTTTGCTTGGAATTTAAGCAAGTACTTATGAGATTTACTAGGGAGAGGATTCAGATTTGTAGGTAAAAAAAAAGCTCTATATCTATTGGTTCTCCACTAATTGACATTTTGGTTAGCATTGATATTTTTATTAACATTTTGATTGATATTGACATTCTAGTTTACATTAGGGGCTGTCATACTCACTATAGATTGATTTACTATAGGTATTTGATTCATAATAGGAGAAGACCGATTTAAACCAGGATTTGGATTAAAAATAGGAATAACAAGAATTGAATTTTTTTATGATATTTGAAGAATACCTTAGGATTTGGCACTCCAACAAGCACTTTTTTACTTCTTATAGATTCTAGATCTAGCTACTCCTTCTTTGATTTTTAATTTTTTAAGTTCATTTGGAGTCGCTAGCACAGATGTGCAAAGAAGGAAAAATATCTTTAATAATACTTAGGCCAATATTTCTCAACTTAATTTTCGTTCAACTCTCACAAATTTCACTCTAGGAAAGACTATGAGAAATACAAACACAAAATAGTACCAAGGTACCAAAATAGGGCATAAATTTTGATTCGACCATTGGATCGGCTTGAAATTTTACGTGGAGCTAGATAAAGAGGAGGAAAATGTCATGGCAAGGTTTATTTAGAATCCTTGAATATTTTTTAGTGTTTTATCGGGCCCTAATTCTTTCATCTGGTACCCCTAAAATAGGATTTAGTGTTTTTTTAAACTAGAAGAAATATAATTTGGAATTTAATGAATTTTTAGACATGGATAGATGTTTATAGTTTCTAGGAGGTATAGTATGGGAAATGCAATAATGTGTATTAATTTAGGGGGCTATCCAATATTTTTTGGTGACTTACTAAAAATAGGGTAGCTTTTGGTCAAAAATTTCCAATTTTCCAAAGATAGTATTTTTTTAAAAGGGGGGCAAACTCAAGTTGGATCCAATAGGATAGTATCTATTGCATGGATCCAAGAAATTCCAAGAAGAATATTGAAATATGTCAAGCAAGGTACCACATAGAAAAAAGTATTCAAGATCTAAGGTCCAACCTTGAGGGGAAGGGATACAATATTGAAATCTTCTTGGGACTCATTGTAGAAAGCTTTGATGATAATATCAGATTTTGTTAAGTCTTCCTCTTTTAATATAAAATTTTATAAGAATTTATAATTACATAAATTAAGGGAAGAACCCTTGTCAATCAAGATTTATTTGAAAAGAGTTATCCCAATAAATGTTGTGATGTAAAGGGAAAAAATCCCTTGCAAGTTTGAGGAAGGCATATCATCATCCAAAAATGTGATGTGATGTATCCTAAGAGAACCTACGATATTAGCTATATCACTTGTAGAAATATCTACAAGGATAGATTATTATCTTAGAAATTCTAACAAATATTCCCTATGAATAAGAGAAGTTTGTAAGAGTTCTAATATAGAGATATTGGATGGGATATTGGCTAGATATTGTTTGATGTCAAAGGAGACTTTAATTTGAGGTTTCAACACTAACGGTGGGGTTTTTACTCCCATATTTCTTTGAGCATTATTCAAAACTAGGATGGGTTGTAAAGAGCTTATCTCTTGCTGATAATGTTGAGCCAATTGATCTTGAGCATATTTCCTTGTAGTCACTACTATCATACCAGCCATATTATAATAGGGAGGTGGCACATTTTGATATAATACTTTATTAGCTATCTACTACCCATGCTTAGGTAGGGGATCTTGGAATATTCCTATATCTAGACTAGTCATGGGCACTTGCTAAGTAGGACATGGTTGTTGGGTGGACGAGAACTTTTAATGACAAGGCAACCCTCGTCAATCAGGTGCTGAACCACATGCTTCAACCTCTTACAAGAATTTTCTAGTGTCCCTCCACTTTATGATACTCACAATGTTGATTGACCTTGTACCAATCAGTTGTGGTATCTTGTTGTCTTATAGGAGGTAACTCAATCATATTAGCTTCCAAAAGCTGCTTTAGAACCACATTCATGGATTTTTTGAGCTTCGTAAAATTCCTTCATAGGGATTTGGGGGTTGACTAAGCATCATATTTTATAGGTTGTTAATAATACTATTAACAAGTCTACTATTCGTTATCCCATCACCAACCACATGCTTGTTCTTATAATTATTCTTAGTGGTCCTATCTTCTTTTAATTTAAGTTGTCCTCTTATAATAATAGCTTGTTCCACTTTCCTTGCTAACTCAATTGCTTGATCAAAATATGTGATAGTTGTAGTTTCCAATGCATAAGATAATTGATCTTGTAAATTTCTAATAAATATCTCAAGCATGTCTCAAGGAGGTAAGGTATATCTCAAGCATCCAACTAGACTCCTCCAATGAGATGGAAATTCTAAAAAAATTTCCTCTTTATCTTGTTTTAAATTATACACATATTTTATGGTTACGTTCTTCTCAAAATAAGCACCAAACTATTGCACAAATAATTTAACTATTTCTTCAAAAATCCTTAAAGAATGGTTGCACAAATGATAATACCATTCTAATGCCATGCCACCATAACATGTCATCATATATAATATCATGGCAAGTTCTAAAAATTCTTAAATTCTAATTGGATCTTTCATCCCCTTATATATAGGTAAAATTGACATGGAAAAATGCTTAGGATAAGGCTTAGGATCAACTATAGGGTCTAAGGTATGATTGCAAATTTCTCTATAGTTGTAGGTGAAACTAGGGGGTTGAATCATATCCATTCTTGAAACCAAACTTTTCACCATATTAGTTAAACTTTGCACCTCAAAATTGTTGTTGTGCAATGCCCCTAGATTTTCTAGGGTATAGGTAGGTTGTTGAATAGGTACTTGGTCTAAGTTGGAGGTATTGATATTATTATGATATATGGTATCTTGCTGAAGAGGGTAACTAATAGTTGGTGGGATAGAAGCAAGAATGTTGAATTTACCAAAATGAGGAGGAAATAAAAAACAATCTTGAGTGACACTACTAGATAGAAGGTCTTGTGAATTCCTTCCAATGTTGGTTGTTACAATAGTGGCATAGGTTGGTTGATGGACATGATTACCATGATTCAAAAATTCAAAAAAAGGGTTAGTATGAACACATTTAGGAGAGATTGTTGGAGGAGGAGTCTCACCTCTTTCGAGTCGATCTTCCTGCTCTATAGTTATAAGAAAGTATTCCTTATAGTATTTCATAAAACCCCAAACATGCTTAAATTATTTAAATATGTAGTACCCATAGGGTGCTTCAAGGGGATCATAGTTTTTTTTAGTTTCCTTATTTTCTTACTCTTTTGTATCAAGGTTATGGTTCTCTCTATCAATATGATCATATTCTTGGGGAATATGATCAGATTCTAGCTATCTTCGTTGAATTCTAAGGAATGGATCCATTAGAAGAAATGAAAGGATAGATAATAAAACCAATGAAATACACACACAAGAATATTTTTAAGATATTTATTAATGTTATTATAATTATAAGCAAAAAAATTAGTGGTCTTGTTAAAATATTTTCAAAAGAAAAGCACACCAGGAAGAGGCTTCCTAATTTGACCACTAAGATGTGTGTTCACATTGGGTTCACAAAATATGTAGAGGGGGAAAATTTCCCTACGATGTTTGATTCTCAATTGGATCCACTAGGAGCCAAGGTGAACCATGGGCGTATGTTATAAATCTACACTAGGTGTACAAAAGGGGGGAAGGGTTCACCAAGAATAGTTTTAGGACTTGCTTCAAGTATGGGGTGGAATGTATTTTGATGTGTCAATTTCAGCATGCACCTATGTTTGGTCTTTCTAAAACTATACTATGAAAAGGGAAAGAACAATGCAAGATACAAGATGCAAGAAGACAAGAACTAAGCCCTAGAATATTTTTTTACTTGAATGATCACTAACCCTAGGATTGCAAGACAAAATCCTTTAAGCAAGGGTCCAAGAGAAATGCACAAACAAGGTTAAATCCCTAAATGCACACTATCTGCTTTTATTATTTCATATACCTAGGAATTAATCAAGTGTTTTTATCACCTGTGATCTATATTTCAAATAGAAAAATATAAAAGGCATTCTGAAAACATCCTAAAAGATATACTAGGCTGCTTATCTAATTTAGTGCTTGTTCCAAGCTTTAACTTACATCTAGCAATGTTCCACAACTTCTATCCTTCAAAACAAATTCACAAAATCCTCAAAAATTTTTATCAACATTAGGGGACCTACTTAGGCCATTGTATGACTATACTTGGAGGTATAGCAATCAAGCCCCCTAGGTCCTTTTAGCTGACCTTTAGAGTGCAAAAGTGAAAGTTGACCTTTTTGGAATATGAACAAGAAAAATACAATGCAACAAAATAGAATGATAAATAGAATGCAGTTTTCATAATTATGCCTTAAATGTAACATAAAATGTATACCTAGAGTTTGGGGGTAGACTTTTCCCCCAATATTAGCTCCAGTGAAATTGTGCCCTATATAGAGCAACATTGATTTTACCTCTAGTGAAATCGTGCCCTATAATTACAGGGTGCAATTTTGCAATAGAAGGAAATACAATAGAATAATGCAAATAAACTAACTATAAATGTGAGTTTAGCAATATGCAAAATGTAAACAAAATAAAAATAACCTATTGATAGCAAAAAAACAAATAAAAAGATGAATACCTCCAAGATGGTAGACTCCTCCTTAGGGATTCAACAATTATACACCAAGGATAGCAACACACAATCCAATGCAGCAGAAGAGATCTCCACAAAATCCTAAAAGCTTCAATAAAATTTGATTAGCACTTGCATCAACACTTGTTAACATCTTGTAAGATTTCTTCACTCGGAAATCATGATTAGAAGAGATCTAGGAATCAAAAGATCTTGTTAGAGAGATTGCTTGGATTGGATTATTGGAAAAGAAAGATTCAAACTCTCTATTTATAAGGGATTTGAAACAACAATGGGTGGGGAAATCAAGGAAAAATTTATGCCTAAGAAGGTTAAGCGAAATGTTAGGGTTTCCTGGGAGAAAACCCCAACTAGGAAAAATTGTGCCCTATAAGGGCCGATCTCAATTTCATCGAAGAAAGGAAAAAAAATGAAGGGTTTCTTGTAATTTGGAGGGTATATTTGAGGGACTAGGGAAAATAACTCACTCAAGTGGGTCAATTTTTCATGTCTACAGATCCATTGGATCCAAAATTGGGGTTCCTCCTTCCTGATCTCTAGATGATAATTTAGCATTAAAATCCCTAGCACTAATCTAGTCTAACTCCTCCCTCGATACTCTCATATTATGCACCACTTTCCATTAATGAATATGACCATATAGGTTTTGAGCCCCATTAAAACCTCCTCAACTATCACATTGTTCCTAAAATATGATGTGAGGACACCCCTCCAAGATATATGTTCTATTGTCATCCATTAAAGAGAGTTCTAAAAGGTAACTCTCCCCTCTGATGCCCCTTGGAAAACCACTTCCATATGATCAACACCCCTCTAAATTCTATTTATTATTCCACACATAAGATCCAATAACATTTTTGTCTCCTGGATAAGCAAAAAATATACTTTACTTTTTCTAAAAGTCTTTGAATAGTAGATTGATGGGATCTACTATTTAAAACCCTAACATTCCATGATTGTATAATCATTGGTTACCTTGAGACTAGTAAGAGTATATTGGCCTCAATAAATCCCTAGTGATGAGTTTATCTCTTTGAACTGTTGTCAATTATTTATTTGATTTTCTACCCATTCCTTGAAAGATGATATTCTTTTTTCATTTCTACCTGAGTTTTCCCTATATTTGGATTTTTTATATTCTTCTCTACTATACCCATGATGGCATCCTTAAGTACTTGTTGCTCTTAGTTATGCACTATCAATACCCCTACAATCTCTTATTGTGGTAACTCACTACACTCTATTACCTGCTCTAGGATAGGAGGAGATGAAATAGGGGCTTGAACATGGTTGTTATTATTTTTATTATTCCCATACACTCATTCCATGAATTGTTCTTATTTCTAGTCCATTAATGTCTTGAATATCTCATACCTATTTGAGGGCTTGATTTGGGTTTGCTCTTTGTAATATTTCTTCTTTTTCCTTATCCTTCTTTTGGGTTGTTCAAAATCATCTCTCTGTGCTTCTCCAGCCTGAGAAATATTGGTTGTTTCTTTGTGGATTGTTGAATTACCCTACTTAGGAAGATTTGACTTTCCTAGAGGAGCCTTCATTTTTGTGTTAATATCGTTTGGATAGGATTGGGCTAAATACCCATATTTGTGGTAAACTCTACACTTGAAAGACAATGCCTCATAATCCAATTATTGAATCCAAGATAGTCTTGCAACTTCGAGTTCAACCTCTATCAGTAAAGGCTAGTTGAGATCCATTTCCATGCATAATCTAGCATAAACGATTGTTTTTTCTTCCATTGTATATCTAGAAACACCCAAATATATTCCAATGTATTTTAAAATAATTTCTAATGCATACTCACTCCATAACTCCATTGGAAGTGCATACAAATGGATCCAAATTAGGACAGTAGTGGGTTCAATTTAGGGATCAAATCCCACTCTCTAGTGCTAAACAAATAATCCTGTCAGACCATGATTCCTCTTTTATAATTTAAAATCCCTATTTTTATTGGCAAGTGAGAAAAACTAACAATAAAATATCCATTACTAATAAACCACAAAGGATACTCACCAAGAGGCTCTTAGTTTTGCCAAACCCAAGAATGCAAAAAAAAATAGGGTAGGCCAAATACCCATGAATTTATAGATCAGATCATAATTGGATCTATATAAGACCATTTCTTCTATCATCCTTTGCTCAATAACAATATTTGGCCTTGATTCTGACTATGGCAAGCATCCATTGACTTTTTAAGATGTTGATTTTTCTGGTAGCCATAAAGAGTATTTTAATGCAATTTTTTGTGCTTCTTTAGTCTCTAATAGAGATTTTTCCTTCAACAAATCTGAAAAATAATTCTCTCTCTCTCTCTCAAATAGGATCTAGAGGTGTCCCCATTGGGCCCTCTTGGGGCAACAATCTTGTCTTCAATTCCGTAGCAACCAAAAAGCACTTCATCTACCTAATTTATGCCCTAGTTTTCTCTTCTAGAGCTCCAAGCTATATTTTCTTCAATCTTCTTCATCTTATTTTTTTGGCTCATAAATAACCAAGTGCTACATTCCAAATTTTTTATTTACATAACAACTTTTCATTCCCAAATATATTAGAGCAAGTCTACCCAAATGTCCTCTACACCATCTTCTTTTCATGATCTTCTTCATGAAATGAATCTTTCCAAACTTTAAAATAAACTTAGGGATAAAGACAACTCTTAATGCAAAGCAACTACCATGCTTTATGTATAAATGCAAGCAACCATGCAAAATACATTTAAACAACAAGGAGAGAATCTCATACTTCTCTCCATAATGGTTTCCCTGTCTACTTAAGTCTCAAGAAGCCATGATGATTATTTTTCAAAACAAGGATATTTTCTTATTTACAAGGATGTACCCCATATCCCAATTATTTAATCAATCAACAAATACAAGGTCTCTACTTTTTTAACAATATAAAAAAATTATTCCTCTCTTTTGTTCAACAGATGAACAATCAACATAATAAAATCTTATATAATAACATTCAAACCTTATAGATCAAATCCATAATTCAAACTCTTATAAAATAAACCATTGTTGTTCTATTGGAAAAGAAACCAATCTTAATTCCTTCTAAAAAGAGAAATTTGAACATTACTTTCTTCAAGAATAGAACCCAAACATTATTCCCTTCTAAAGGAGATTAAAATTAAAGGAAAACAAAAGATACTCCATATATTAAAGAAGCAATCAAATAGGGTTCTAAAATCTTCCTTCAAACTACGGCCACCCTAAGGCACCACCTTCCTACAAAGAGGACACCAACAAATAAAATAATCTACAAATTTCTTTTGAAAGAGTAAAAAGAAAACCACACAAACCAAAGTTGCTCATGCAAAAAATATGTTAAGGGGGCTAACAAAATTAGTTAACTCAAATACAAAGCAAGGTACAGGTTTGAAAAATGAAGACCAAAGAACATAAACCATACCAACATAACCAAAACATTATAACACCATGTACTAATAGCAAAAAGGACTTTGGAACAAATGCAAGGACCAAGCACTTAATAGGATGAAACATATATGTTAAAAACAAATAGACTGGTTGCACATCACAGTATTAAAAGCCACCACATACCCAAAGTAAACCAAATGAATGCATCCCAACAACTGGTGAAAGCATCAAATCCAGATACCAAAAGAAACTAGAATGCAGGAATTAAAAACTTCAAACTTGAAATAAAAAAACGAGAATCTCCATCCAACTAAATGTAGATCTCATTCAAGTGTATACTTAACATAACAAAACCATGAAATCAACACAAAATGGATATTATTCCAATAATAAATGCAATACCATATAATCAAGCTAGATAGTAACTATTTCAAACTAGAACATGAAAGATTACCTCTTCTGTCATGCTTTACCAGAGCTTTCTCCCTTTTCCTAAGTTCCTTTCCCTACCTTAATCACTATCAACCATAAAAAACCATCACCCTCAAAACACCACAACATAAAATCCCCAAGGGTCATCTACCCACTCACTCATGAAGGTGCCCATGCATAACCATCCATTGTGCATGATGGTAATGTACTCTACATTACCAGGATGGTCAACTCAAACAAGCACCTTCTTTCTTAAGTTAAAGATTATAAATTTTTTTACAAACATTATACCCTTAAAATTATTAAAAGCTCCAAATACTAATTTAGATATTAAGGTTGATTAACTTTGCCTTTCTTTTAATTTAAAGCTTACCTATTTATAAGTCAAAATACAAGTTATAAATCTAATAACTCATTCAAAACACCATTACCTCTTAGTGTTAGTTTTTATTTTTTATTGGTAAAATAATATTTCATTAATATATGGGTTTTGAAAGAAACCCCAAAACCTTAGTACAACCAAAATGAAAATAACATGAACTAGGCATTACAATCAAAACAACAAACAACCCATGAGGAGGATCAATAAAAATTGGTGTGCATCCCATGGACCGAAACACAACATGAAATAAAAATATAAGAAAAGATCCCATACAGGAAACTAGGCCCATCCTAGAGGGGGACCTCAAAATAGGAACCAAATAGTCAATTGCCATATGGGTTGGTTTGGGGCTCATCCGGGTCCCTAAAAATTATTTTGAGTTGGGTGTGAGCTACGTCAAGGTCTTTAGCCACCTGGTTAAAAATCGTCCATGTAGATTTGATAGTTTGAGCCACCATAGCCATGGTGGTCATCGAACTAGCAAGGTGGGTAAGCATAACATTGCATAGGCCAAAATCCATACCATCCTCATTCACCAACTCTTGAGCCCCCTTGTCATTTACTTTCACCTCATCACTAATAGTTTCATTGGCTAACACACTGGTCTTTTTTGAGGATATCATTTCCATATTGATTTTCTTCAGATACAAAGATACCCGAGTGTAGGAAGGACCGGGGTTATAGAGAAAATTAGATGAAGACCAATTCATGACTTTGGTTTTGGACTCAGAATCAGTATGGGGTTCAACTTTAGGCTTGGATGGGGTAGGGGAGGAGAAATCAAGGTTATATTCATTGATGGACACCTCCTAAATGAAAGAGTCATGGCTAGAGTTGTTAGTGGTCTTGGCAGGGGTGTGGTAAGTGGGAGGACAGTAAAGAGGAGGTGAAGGGACTAGTTGAGGGGAACTAGGAGGGTTGGGCTAGGAGGTACTGGGAGGGGCATGGGAAGCCTAAGGTGGATTTGGGGCAATAGCAATGAGAACTATTTGGGTGAAGGTGTCAAGTGTGTGATTATAAAGAATGAAGTGCAGGCCCTGGTGAATGGTGTAGTGGGATTTCTTAGTTCTAACATTGGTTATCGATAATTCAATAGACCTAAAAAGGTAGTATGGAATGTTTATTTTCCTATTGCCTCTGAAGTGGTTTAGAAAAGCAATGTGAAAACTGCATAAAGTGGAGTCTACCTTATCGATGGTGAAGTATTGGAGGATTGGGACCATGACACGGTCCCATGGTCTAGGAAGCTTGGTCCTCTCAATACCCCCATCAGTGGTGAGGAGGTCCTTACCTTTCTCCAAGAAAAAATCAAACTCTACCACCATTGTATGCTTTTTGTGACAAATACTCCTACCATCAAGAGGAAGACCTATAACATCCACCAAAAAACAAACATCTATTGTGAATTCAAGACCCCTAACCAAGACTCGACCACCCTCCCAAGTGCTCACAATAGCATTGGTGACATCCTCTTGATTACCTACAATTTTTTTTAGAAAGGAGAGGTAGTTGTGACTTTTCAAAATATCCTTTATGATAGGGTCTAGCTAGAGCACCGAGGATTCTGTAATAGCAGGGGGGATCGATGATAGAGAGGCTTAGAATTGGGAATGATGTGATACAGATACATATAGACACAATGGAGGATGTTTAGGTAGGCAAAATGGAGGATTCTTGGGTGAGACCCAAATTTAAATGGCTAGCCAACAATCATGTTAAAGGGTGTGGGAGATGAGGTGTACTAGAATGACACAAGGTTTAGGAGGTGATGTTTTATGGGATGTGTGCCAACTAAAAAATCCCAAGAGCTATGATGGGAAGGTACCTCAATAGAACGGTGATTAAAAATGGCACAATGGACAACCCTATCATGGGAAGTAGAAATTCTCAAGGTGATCTATTTTTTGTGGATTATAGATATGGTGCAGATATGCATACCATGCAAATAAACCCCGATATTGATATTACATATGTGAGATGGTGCAGTACTAGGGTTTACACGGTTTCGATTGGACAATACCTGTAAATTAAGATCACAAGGATTGGTTCGTGTGACCAAGGCATGAAAAGGCATAATGAAACTAGTAATCAGATTGAGAAGGGTTTTGGAACCAAGCACAAGATACATGAAATTAGAAAGGTGGAGGTTGAATGGAGATCACAAAGAAAAAGGATGGGAGGGATTACATGTGGAGAGTCAAAGGAAGGGATGCATTTTGACTAAGTAGGGGAGGAGGAAAAACATGATAGGGATCAATGAGGATAAATGAGGGGTGGTTCAATGGGGTTTATTTTGCTGAAGGGGAAAGAGGATCCATGGATGACAAGGATGGGCCACCAGATAGAGGTCCCAACAACTAGGGTGAGAGCTAGGGATCAAGGAGGGTCATGTCGATCCCAGGAGATGGCTTCAATGAGCGTTGAGGGGAAGGCATCATACCAAATATGAAGGGACCCTTGGGAGTGGCCCATGTTGGAAAGGGAGTCTACTACTCCATTAGCTTATCTAAATATGTATTGCACTACTATCTCTAGATGACTGAGAAGAAGTCACCTGATTTCAAAAATAATGTTTTTGACCCTCCAAATATGATTCTTGTTAGTTCTAGTGTAGTTGATAATGTTTAGTGAATATCATTCAACCATGATCTTGCACTGAAGATTGGTTGTGATTAATAACCCTCGATAGAGGGCTTTGGCTTTCACTACATGATTGGTGAGGATGCCAAGATTCTCAACGAAGGCTAGAATTATGCTTCCTTCATGATTTTTAATAATTCCTTCTCCACTAGTTGGTCCATGATTCCCTTTAGAAGAGCCATTAAAATTTAGCTTTAGCTAGCTCTTCGAGGATGGTATCCACTTAGCATTGGTTTTGGGATTGGGATGCACTGGTAGGTTGATGGGATCCATGGAAATATGGAGGGAGGAGGCTATGGATGATTCAATCCCAGGACTTGGGGGTTTGAAGCACAAGCACAAGGATGCATTTTAAATGGTAAATTTGAGGATCCTATTGACAACAAAATATGGGTCCCTGGATGAATTAGAGAATACACGGTTATTACATTCTAGTAAAATTTACCATAATAAGTGATGGAGGCACATTGACCAGAGGAATTGATTTCAGGTTTCCTAAAAGGGTTAGGCCATTGGTTAAAGAGGTCAATCACTATGATAGGATGGGTCCAAGAAATGCTAAAGGTGGTACAAATTGCACTTAGAACTGAGTCAATAAAGGAGCAATCTAAGAAAATGTGGTTCACTGACTCCCACCTAGAATTGCAGAGGTAGTAGCAGTTGGGTAACTACAGCCCCTGGGTTATAATATTACCCAGGATCAAAATTTTATTTTGGATTGGTAGCCATGCAAAGAACCTAATTTTGGGAATGATATTATTAAGACAAATTGACTTGGTAGGAATGTTGCATTCGAAGGCTTGATCCATCAGTGAGTAGGCAGATTTGTAGTAAACTGACCACCATCATAGGCTTTCCAAATGGAAATGTCGGGGGTCTCAACAGGTATGGGAATGATGAAAGCATGGAGAATGGAGGTCAGGGTGGTGGTGGCATTGGAAATATCAGGAGGGAGGGATGAGGTGGGAATGGATTTATAGGAGGGTCTATCCTTGTTGAAATATATGAAGTGGAAAACCTTATTTTCGAATAGCCGACCAGTGATTGGCTTAAGGGGAACAAGGGTGGGATCATTGATGAGAGGTTGGTCACTGAACCATGAGTTGTGCCAGATGTCAATGGTTTACGCATTTTTGAACTACCATCAGATGCCCTTGGAGATGATATCTTTGACTTTTGCAAGTGAGTTCCAAAAGGCAAAGCCAACAAGGGGGGCCCATCCTGCATGAAATTATGGTGTTGCAGGTATTTCATTTTAACAATAGATACCCATTCTAAATTTGCATTTATTACTATCTCCATGATTTTTTAGCTATGAGGGTAAGGTTCATTTTGTCAATTTTCCTTAGGCAAAGCCCCCTTGGGATTTGGGCCTACAAATTTTATCCCAAGCAACCAGGTGAAACCTTTTTTTTTGTCTTCTAGCCCTGCCCATATGAACCTTTTTTGGATTTGTTCAATTTTAGAGCATATGAGTGCCAGGGTTTTGAATATGGATAGGAAATATATAGGGATACTTTGAAGACACACTTTAAACAAGGTGGATTTGGAAACTTCACTAAGGATAACTTCAATCAACCATATGAGATTTTTGAGGAGTCTATCCATGACTTTGTTCCACATGCTATCAGTAGGGCTACCAACAAAGAGAGGAATTCCTCGGTAGTATGTGGGTAGTTCATAAATCGAGCATTGGAGGACCTGGGCTATCCATATTTTATGGGTAGGAAGTATGTTTATGAAGAATATTTTTCTATTAGAGTAGTTCACCTATTGGCCAACCGTATCATCATAGATATTTAGACTTGACTTGATGGTTCTAGCTTCAAAAATAGAGGCCAGGGTAGTTAAAATAGTATTATCCATAATTTTTTAGTGAATAACAGGTTCAAGAAGAGAAGCGGGTTTGATTATGGATATGGCCCCACTAGCATGATCAACTTTGAGGGTTCTTCCCAAGGTCTTAGCTAAGATGATGAATAGGCACGGTGATAATGGGTCTCCATGTCTGATACCTCTGCTACTTCTAAAGTAACCTATTATAGATACATTGACATTGACTAAAAACCATGTTGAAGAGATGCACACTTGAATGAGATCAACCAACTACATATGGGACCCAAACTTGAGTAAAACTGCAATAAGAAAGTCCCATTATACTCAATCAAATGCCTTGTTCATATCGAGCTTAAGGAGAAATCCTACTTTCTTTCTTTTAGAGATGGAATGTATCACCTAATGAATGGTAATAATACCATCAATGATGTTCCTCCCTTATACTATGCTTCCTTGGTAGGGATCGATGATGAGGGGGAGAGCTTCATACATTCCAGTTGACATAGCTTTGGTTAGAATTTTATACAAGATAGTACATAGGTTGATGGGGAAAAAATAGGATAATGATATGCAATGAGCCTATTTTAGAATAAAGACCAAAAATTTTGAGTTTACATCCATGGAAATGGCTTTAGTTCTTTGGATGAAGTGGATGGTAGTGCAAAATTTAGGCCCTACAATATCCTAGAAATTATGGAAGAA